>CM034151.1:69746501-71163884 GCA_019776745.2 Taxus chinensis
AACCCTATAGAGTCAAAGATCCCAACTACATGAGTATGAAGTGTATAAACAATAAGAGTGTGTCCATTAGGAGAAAATAGAATAAATGGAACATTGAGCATGTTGGAAATAATGGAAATAGTATGTGTAAAAATAAGGATCACAGTGTGAGTCAAGAGATGTGTAACATATGTAGTTTTATGAGGCTCATCAATATTAACCAAAAATAATGGAGGGAGAGACACAAGACTCGTCATAAGAAATAGGTGCAATTTGGAAATATTGGAATAATTAAAGTGACATACATTAGCCCCTAGGATCATAGACATAAAGGTGGAAAGAAGGGAATTTATTCCCCCCATGGATGTAAGAAGATGAGGTGTAACCATAATATATGATTCATGCATAGAAGTTTGGACAATGAGTGAGTTAAGAGCATTTAGAATCAGATCAACACATTGTGTTCTTACTTGTGGTGAGGAGGTTGGGGAAAGTGATGTAACATTGAAATCAACAACCTTATGATCATTAGACGTGCATAAGGAGTTATTCCAAGAAATATATTTGAAATCCATGGTCTTGGTGACATTGTAAAGGGGGATCATATGAGTGTCTCCCAACACCTTAGGTATCGTATAGGTAGAAACCATCATAGGGGAAAAATTTCTTAATATAGGGAAGTTTGCAGTAGTATGCATTAGGAATCTAGCATCATGTGGATGAAAATGAGACATAGTGGGAGGATTATCATGGGTGCTAATAGAAAGTTTATCATGTAAACTTGTAGCACTGTAGTCCATCATAGTAAAATAATGATGTGCAATATAAGTAATAACTTCATTATCATGTTTGAGAGTGATATTAAAAAAATTAGTAACATGAGATGTGGGTTCTATTGTATCACCATCCATGGAAGGAATGAAAAGGGAATGAGTAGAAATAGCTAGATGGATAGTATGTAACCAAGGATGGCCTAGAAGGATATTATAATTGATATTATTAGGCATACAATTATATAGAAAATTAAGAGTGCAAGGGCCTATAGTAATGGCTAGAGTTATTTCTCTCAAAACTTTCTTAGGTTTGTTATTAAAGCCTCAAATACATAGATTATATGGATTTAGATAAGTAGCAACAATTCCTATTTGATGGAGAAAGAAGATGTTGCATATATTAAGACCATATCTATGATTAACTAAAGAAAACTTAAGAAGAACATTACTAATTTTAACTTGAATATACAATGGAGAACCATTGTTAGCAATTGTAGGGTAAGCCATAAAATAATTTGACATAAGTAAGGAAAATAAACAAATAGAATTGTATTGAAAGTGATGTTGATCAAAAATCAACTGTCATCAAATGAATAAAACAACCATATCTCAAAATATAATTTGAATTTTATAAAACAAAAAGAGGAGTTTTTGAATCTAATGATGTAAAATAAAAATATCTAAGGGATTTTCTCAAAAGGTTTTTTTGAATTATTCCTTAATTACCAAAAAATATAATTTTAAATTTCTGAAAATTGTGCAAACAATTAGGGAAAGTAAAAAGTGGTTTTAGTTACATATATATAAATTACAAATAACATCAAAGTAATTTTAAAATAGAGTCATTATTCTTGAGATACGAAACAAAAGGTATTTTGAAAATTAGGATCCCTAGAAAGTGACCTAAAGGGTAGGATAAAGCATGAAACCCTAGGAATTCTTTTACAAATCTGATTTATGAAAAATGATAGATGAAACAAGTTTGGATATGAAGATAAGATGCATATATGAACCTTAATGTAACTAGGGTTAAAATTCACCAAATGAGAAGAATGGATCTGTCAAAGAGTATGCAAGGGATCAAATTCACCAAACGATTTAATGAAATATAAAATAATTATCATGGGACTGAGATCAAATAGGTAAATTAGTAATAGACAACATATAGAATGCAGAGTACAAAAAAGTGTAAGCAATAGTGAGATATGAATGACTTAGCTTGTATAAGGAGAGTTGGGATGATTATGGACTGGGAAATATGCTCAAAATTTTGGATTTGGTGGAATATGTAGGCTCTTTCTAAGAAATTAGAGCTTGAAACCTCTTCATAAAATACTACCTAGCTTAGGATAGGACTACCTAGACGTTGGTGTCTGAACTGGGTGTTAGTGTCTTGACAAGTCCTCTTCTTTTGTTCCTTTTAGGGTCTAAACTTGTCTCCTTTATTTCACTGTCTGTCACATCCACTTCATTATAGTGTTCATGTATCCAACATGTACCTATAAAAAAACCCTAGCTACCTATAAAAAGTTCAGGAAAAAATTATATGAAATAAATAATGTATATTCTTGATTCAGAATGACCTTAACGGTCACCCCAATGTGATTATCACCAAGTGTTACACTACATTTCAAAATCTGTTTAGTTCTATTGTGTGTGTGACTAAATTGTGTCCCTTGAAGATATGTTTCCCTTGTGCCAGTCGCACCTAGACAGGGGGCTAAAAATATTTTGACTCCAAGATGAATGTGTCAAATAGAATTCAGAAATATCCTCTCTTATGCAGTGAATAATGCATCCCAAATGTAGTCCTTGAATGTTTATCTTTGCCCAAGTAGTAGATATTAAGTATTAGCCAAAATGTTTTCCAATCCTAATGATAGTAACTAAGTCATGTATATATATATATATATATGATTACCTTGTTTGAATTTCATCATTAACAACAAGAAAAGTTCACCCAAAGTAATAAGAAATATTTTATAAAATGTTACCAAATGATGCGACATTTGAAACTAGGAAAATAAGGGAAAATGACAAAAGCACCCAAAAGGGGATAGTAGCACCTAGGAACTCCTATACCTAATGGGTGGTACTATTTAGGATGTTTGGAGGATATAATGGTAAAAACAAAGTTGGGCCCATATGTTGTATAATGTCGTATAATGTCCAAGAGTAAAGTGGTCATTCCAGAAAATAAAATAAGAAGAGTGTGTAAGAGGATAAAGTAATGTAAAAGCAACACATGTGTTGTTAATGTATATTTTTCTCACTTAGGAATCATGCATATAATGACATACTTAGAGGCCTAATGTAAATATAAAGTGCATGATTATGTGATTGCATTAAATACCAAGATGTTCAAAAATAATATTACTTGTGTAATAGAGAAAATCATAAGATATTTCTTATGGATATACTAAATATATTCCATATTTTTTAGCTTTAAATGTTCTTATCCAATTTTCATCCTTAATATCTTGTACCTTCCACTTGACTAGATATTATTTTTACTCCTTTTCTATTGTCCTCTTACTAACCCTTGTATCAATTAATTGTTCCACCTCTTTGAAATCCTTTTTTTTTAATCTATGCTCTCTAATAAACTTCTTCACTTGAATATGTGCTCACACTTCCTTTTCCATTCTGCATATCATGATATGGATACAAATAGACTACATCGAATACAGGTGAAATATATTCATCTGGGTAATTCAATATCATATGCATTCTTCATAAAAATTTACAATACTTTGAATTGTCCAATTTTATTGAGTTCTAACTTATTATATACGCCCTTTAAAAATATCTCCTTTAGTAAATGTGTTAATACCATGTCTCAAATTGATTTTCTAATTCTCTCTTATACAACCCTAAATTTAATAAACATGTTTTATTTATTAAATAAATCAGGACTGATGTGTAATATGATATAAACAAGTAACTTAGATCATATACATAATGTTATGTTGACCCCATAGTTTTGACTGCAATTTTTACTATGGTTGGAGCAGTACGCATAGGAGGTAGAAGATAAGGGGTGCACACATTGATTTTGGAGTAGTGCACAAGGAAGAAGAATATTCCCAAGAAATTAAAATAGCCTAAGACATGAGGAGTGCACAAAAAAGGTGTTGAGATGGCAAAAAATAAAAAAAGTGTAAAAAGGAAAAAAAGGAAAAGTAGGGGAATGCAATGACATATGGAAAGGGGAATGAAAGATTGACATTGAAAAATAATTTGATCCATAAAATATCATATATGGGAGTTCCATATCTTTTTCCAAATAATACATAGTCCTAGGTGTCATCCCTGTATTACATATGTTCCCTGACAGGTTTAGAAAAAGGCCAACTACCTTCAGTAATGAAAACCACCTACTTTGAGTAGGAAAAATTTAAATTTGAATGGAGAACCATGTATAAATAAAGCATTCCCATCCTAAGGTTGAGTGGTTGTTAGTTGTTAGTGATATAGTAGTAATTTTTATTGATGCCTGAATGATCTTTATTGCTTTACTACTGTTACACCCATGAATGAACCAAGTTATGTCCTAAGGGTAGTAAGTCATTAATGGAAGATCTGTAAATTTTTATTGAATGAATAAATATAATGGTTCATACATATATTTTTTATTTTTATCCCCCTCATGTCATTATTGTGTGCTTTGTATTGTCCATGCATTCAAATCTCGTTTAAGGGTGGTATTATGCTACTGTTATTCATGCTAAGTATAGTTAGACACTTTTGTTCCCCAAACTAGAAAGGGAGACCTAAGGAACTGAGCACACCTTATATGGGAACCTGAGTGAAATCTCATGTGACATTCCATCATACATAGTGGGTAAAATGAGCTTGTACACTTAGGTTAGGATATCCCTAGGTAAAATGTGACAATGCTGCTAAAAACCAAAATATCTTGGTTTCATTGCTGAGACTTTTATCATTGAGAGAATGATTTGTTTTTAGAGAATAACAATTGTTTTGGAACTTAATATTAAGTGCCTATGAAATTTAGTTTATAATTAAATAATTTAGAATATATTATATTCTCAATTATTTAATATAAAATTTAGGTTATGTTTAATTTGTTATTTAGTAACTAATTTATATGAAATTGGGGTACCATTTAATCATACCCCATCAGTTAATATGTTCATGACCCATGGGGTCATTTAAATATGGTCATGGATCATATTATTTCTCACCTTGGGTGAATGTATTGGATAAAAGTGAGGTAAAGGAGATTTACTGGACCGTGTAATGTTTCTCGTATAAATGGAAATTCTCATTTTTCCATGGTTTTTTCCCCCTCGAGGGTTTTCTAGGTAAAACTTATGTACTATGTTTTTACTGTGTTGATTATTTATTTAGGCATTTACATTATGTTGGTGAATGTTAATTTAATATGATTTAATTAGGATAAATAATCCTTGTCCTAACATGGTACCAGAGCATGTAATTTAATCCTAATTTAATTAACCTGTCGGGTGTGTCAGTTGGGTGGTTAATTTGTTGGAAAATTTAATTTATACCCCCTCTCCTTCAGGACATAGATGTTACCAATAATGTGCAAAGGTGGAAAAATTCTTCAAAAAACATTTACCCTGTGCATGAAATATCGTGTCGAAGAATTTACCAGGACCTGTAAAAAAACTATAAGGATTTTGATTTCCTTAGCTACTCAATATGGTTGGGAAATCCATCAAATAGATGTAAAGAATGCATTTATAAATGGTGATTTAAAAGAGGAAATCTATATAAACCAACCTAAAGGATTTGAAGAACTTGGTAAAGAAATGTATGTATGTAAATTGAAAAAATATCTATATGGTTTGAAACAAGCTCTTAGAGGTTGGTATATAAATATTTATATTTTTTTCAATGAAGTTAGTTTTACTAACTATTCTTATGATAATGATTTATTTGTAAAATTTGAATGAAAATCTGATTATTCTCATTGTATTATATGTTGATTATTTGCTTATTAATAATAACTCTAATAGTTTAATCAAGAAAATTAAAGCTAAATTAATAGCAATACTTTGAAATGGATAATTTAGGATTATTGCATCATTTCTTAAGCATGACTATTTATCAAGATAACAATTCTATTATTGTATCTCAATCAAAATATGCCGCTAATTTTCTTAAAATGGTTCAATATGGTATGATTGTAAACATGTCTGTTATTCCTATAGAATTTAGATGTAAACTTGATCATAAACGTGCATGTGAAAAAGATAATCCTACTTTGTATAAGAAACTTGTAGGTAGTTTGATCTATCTTAACTATTACTAGACATGACATTTCTTACGTATTAGGGATTTCTTCAAGATTTATGCAGGAGCCATATTAGGATCAATAGAAGTCAGTCCAAAAGAATATTGTGTTATATTAAAGGCACAATTAATTTCGGTTTACATTAAATTCTTCTTCTAAAAATTCATATTTATATGGCTATTGTGATTTTGACCATGTTGGTGATGTGATAAATTAAAAGTATACAACTGGATATGTGTTCAAGTTTGGTGCAGGTGTCCATTACTTGGAGTAGTTGAAAGTAGCCAACAGTTTCCATTTCTTTTACTAAGACAGACTATAAAAGTGCATTGAAAGTAGTGAAAGAAGCCATGTCGCTTGAAGTGGCCCTTGAGAAGAGATCCAAATTAAAGTGAAATAAATTACTCATCTTCTATGTGATAGCTACATAGTTACATTGCTCTTGCTAAAAATTTAGTTCATCATCAAAGGATAAAGCATATAGAGATTCATATGCACTTTATCCGAGATAAGGTTCTCTGCACGGTGATATATATCTCCAGTACTTCTCCAAATAAAGATCAAGTTGAAGATATGTTTATGAAGCAATTTTGTGCTATAAAATTCTGAAAGTTTCATGACAATGCTTGGCCTTTCAAAGTTACCATTTATGGGGATTGTGCATGGACAATGTCACCTCCTAATGGCCGACTGGATGATATCTCCTTCTCCTCTATACTTCTGCTCTAATTTGTAAAGAATTGTAAAAATATCCCTACAATATTTTGTAAAGTTACCATTCTAAGTTTACAGGTGTACAGTCCAGTATGTTGGATCTATTTGTAAAGTATTTCCTTGTGTTATAAAAGGCATCCTAGAGATGTTGTTTGAGTATTTTTCACATGAGAAACTGTGAGATGTAGTCTCACAAATCATGCTTAGCCTAAATCATTCACTACTTATTAATGGATTACAAATCCCTTTCATACTAAAAGGTAAGTTGATCATGATGAAGGTGTTATAAATCCTTCAAATGTGATATGCTAGCCTAAACATTCACTTATGGTTTAAGGATTTGTAAATCATGTTGTATAAATATGTAATCTTAGCATATGGCTCCCCACTTAATATTAAGGGGGAGTGTTAAAACGTAATATTAAGTTTCTATGTAAACCTTAGTTTATAATTAAATAATTTAGAATAAGTTATATTCTTAATTATTTAATATAAACTTTAGTGTTTATGTTTAATTGGTTATTTAATAATCTAATTTATATTAAATCAGGGGAGCTATTTAATCACACCTTGTCACTTGATATAGTTCGTGACCCATGAGGGCATTAAATAAATATGATTATGGATCATCTTCTTTATTCACCATTTCAGGTTGCATTTGATTAGGGAGATAAGTGAGGTAAATGGGATTTAATGGAATGTAAATGATTGTTTCTTGACATAAATGAAAAATTACCATTTTTCTATAGTTTTTTCCCCCTTGGGGGTTTTTCCACGTAAAACATATGTACTATGTTTGTGTTATTTTGTTACTATGCTTATTTATTGAAGTTTGTTCACATTAATGTTTGGTTCAAATATTAATTTAACGTGGTTTAATAAGGTTATTAATAATCCTCATCCTGAACAACTGATAGGTGTGTAAAAATATTGTATATTATTGCCTATGCCTCTGTACTCTGCCCTCCCATGTAGACATCAAAGTTTTAGAGGAAAATATGTGTGTTTCCCTGGGTGAATTTGGTGTGTGGAAAATTCCCTGCACTTTTTCGTATCTTTTGTGTCAGTTCCCTTGCCACCTATAGTTGGTGGACCGTGAATGAATGCTATCTTCCCAATTATTAAGAAGCAACAGAAACTAAAGGATACATGGAATAAGGATAGTCTTGATGTGCTCTTAATTACCCATTACAGGTATGGAATAATGTCCTTGAGTTAGAGCCAACTATTGTCATGTCAAGGTATCATGGGAAGTGAAAAATTGAAAAATTTGGCCATTAACATACTAAGCCCCCACTTGAAAATTTCCTCTCCCGGTTAATGTATGCACCTAGAGGAACATACATCTACTTGTTTCCATTTTTCATCAAGATGATTCTCGTAGATGGAGGCATTGAGACTTTATCCATGATCAAATAAATATCTACAAGTGTTTTTCATTTGTGCATGGATTCATGCATAAGAGTGCATGGGAAGAGTGAGCCTTCAAGGCGAGTTCAAGGAAGAAGCAACTATCCCTGGAGGCATAGAAGAGGGGCCATTTTTGAGTTAATTTTACAAGGTAGTGTATACAACCTTCAGAAGATGACTATTGTTGAATACCATGAAGGACTTGTTATGGTTTGGATGCCATGATAGGACCTCAGATAATGGAAGTTAGCACACTAGGGAATGTAGGGCAAAAAATGGATGAAAGTCCACTCCACTTGAAGAAACAACTTGTGACCCCCTGTCACTAAATGGTCATTTTGGGTGTAGGGCATCCGCTACTCCCTCCAACAGTGAAAGATGAAGTTTTTCCACATAATTTTGTGATTGTTAGACCAGAATAAAGATGGTTACCATTGATAAAAGAGAAATTTTTGCTAGAGGAATGATAGTGAAATTTTTGTTATAACAAGTAATTCCATATATAACATTGACATGAGTCATAATGAGCACGTAAGGTGTGATACATTCAACATCTATAAGTGCATGAGGATTGTTGAATGGGGTCATCCCATGACAACAAATCCAACCCAAAGCCAACCTACCTAGAATCAAGATTAGGGTCAATCAATACAAAAATAACCTATTAAAAATCAACCAGTATAAAACTAACCCATCCAGAATAATTTGATTGTACCTTTGTAACCCTATTTATATAGTCAATTGATGAAGATTATAAATTACTAAGGCATTGAGAATGTCATTAATAAGTGCATTATTGTGAATTTATTTGGCACATAAAGGGGATAACATTTCTAGAGAGGAAAGAAAGTCAATTTTCATGAATTTTATTGACTACACACATACACAGTACATGAAGTATGAATAATTGCACTAGGTTGTGGATTATGACCTAATCAAGAAAATGTTTATGGAATATTTCGATATTCCTATAGTTTTTTTTTTCACTCACAGGCTATGTGCATTGACACTTAATTCAGATAGATATGAATACTCACCCAAAGCGCGTGTAGTACCAGGTACCTCCTTTGTTATGCTTAACAAGAAGTTAGCATACATGTTTTTCTTATTAATAACCAAGAAATGACTCATACACAAATAACCATTATAACCATCTTAAATTGGAAACACATATAATAAGGAAGAAAAACAATCTAAGTAGTCACCAAGATCAATTACATCATCACAACATCATAATTAGATATGTCCACAATCATTCTCGTAACTTGCACATCACCCCTCATTACACCCAGGAGTAGCATTGACACTTGTAGAATATTTAATACTCTAGTGAGTCCATACACTCGTGATTAAACTGGACCATGCCACGCAAGAATTAAAGGTGGTTGTGTGCCTTTTGATTAAAAATAACATAAATCCACTATAAAATAAAAGGAATAATTATAAAAATAACATATATCAGGTATATATAGGGGTGGGGACTTTCCCTTCACCACCCATGCACTCTCCTAATAATAGACGTGCTCACAAAGATAGCCTACATGATTTATTTCCTAAAAATATCCATGCGTAGAAAGCTTGCATGCCTTTACAACTTCTGCTGATAATAGATTAATCCTAAAGAAAATAATTTATTTTATATTATTATTAACCTTCTCCATGCGTGTTCTACATTTTCTTTTCCCACTTGTTTGATCGGCACTCCAAGTCTATTGTTATCCTAATCTATAAAATCGGTTAAGTCCATGCTTTGTGTACAACCTCCTGCATGATTGTGTCCTAATCCCACTGCGCACGTGTGATCTTGTGCGTAAGCCTTTATGCATATTTGGTACTTAGTCAATTTATTTACTCACCATTACCCCACGCTAAATACATTGCCTATCCTCGAAAATGGGGTGCTCAACTTATCTCTCTAATGACTAAAAAAATCAAATAATATACAAAGAATACATAATATTAATGTGAAAGAGTAGGGGCCATATACCCAATGAATGAAATAATAACCGGGTGCACACTTATGTTTACTCATGGGATTTCTATAGTAGCTCCAGGAACTATTTATTAAGGATTCCTTATAACTCTTTCCATCTGGTCAACTCCTTATCTACTGCATTAGGTACCATTCCTGTTATCCATGGTATCTATGCAAGATCCATGTTTTCTCCTTTCTCTCTGATAACTCCCGCGAGGCCTGATTTCACTCCTTTGAATTCATCCATCCTTTTTGTAACCAGTTACATGAGCTCCTTAATCCTTGTCTCGAAGGACTCTCTTAATATCTTAAGTGCATCCCACTTCTTCGCTATTACGTCCATATTCTCTTCTTGACCAAAATTTTTGTCCTTCTTGGCTACTTTCACTTGATTCTCCTCATTAATTGTGTATGCCTTAAGGATGGAGTCAGGTTCCTTTAAATTATTAAGCACCCACACTACCTTCTTTATATCATCCATAATGGTAGTTTTCATCACTTCGTATTTAACTATCTTCAGTGTAAATTCTGTCTTATTATTATTTTACACATCAGCCATTTCCTCCTCTAAAGGCCTCTATGTAGAATTATGTTCCTATGGTAGCATTCCTACCATGTCCTCCTAGTATTACAACGTTGTAGGATATTCATCTTGATACTTATCTTACAAATCTAAGTGTACTGCAACAATGGATTCCACTATGTACTCGAATTTTACAAATGCATACTTTGTGCACTTTTTTTCCTTGTCTCATGCCTCAGTCAGTTGTCGCACCTCTTGTTCTTTATTCTTCTTATCTTCCAATAAAACCTTGATAGTGACACCTTTACCTAAATTCCATTGGGCCACTTCTACTGCCACTTTATTCAATACATTAACTCACCTTCTCATTAATCATCTCAGTGGGCTTCATAGTCACATGAGTTGTGTGTGGCTCCCTCTTCATTAATTTCCTTATGCACACCTAGTCACTTATATCAAAATCAGGTTCTTCCATGTGGGTCTAAATTATCAATGATAGAATCTTCCTAGTGCACATGGTTGCACCCTTGGGATCCATCATCTCTTAGCCATAAGATTTTTCTATGGATACCATGCTTTGAAATTGTGAGCCCAATACTTTAGACTAATCATATATGTAGCTTATCTGCAGTGTGCGCATGAATTCATCCCTTCTCCTCCTTCCTCTAGTGTGGTTATTGGTTGGCACGTGCTTCTCCCCACTTGTTCCCACACCGATTGCATCTTCTCTAGAGGCCCCTTCAAATCCTATAGGATCACCATCGCCCTTACATTCCTTTTCTACTTCAGAGTCACCTTTGTGCACTTTATGTTGTTATTCTTCATCCTCCACATCATGAAATATCAGAGTCTTTATATTGTGTTTAACCTCTTCCTTGTACTTCTCTCCATCATGGTCTTCATGGTGCACCAAATTTTTCCTTTGTCTCATGGGAGGGGTCTTATTTTCTATACTTGGCTTTGGTGGGATAACCTTTAATGACCTTCTCATAGGATTTGAGGTCCTTGTGTCACTATCTTTCCCCTTGCACACTATCTTCATCTTTCTCCTGTGACCTTGATTCAGCACAGTGCTATTCTAGTTTTCTTCCTCCTCATCCTTAGTATTTTCTTCTATTTCTTTCCATGGAGGGGTGGCCTTGTGCATACTCTTTATTCCAACAGTTTTCTTACCCTTAGGCGATGGTGGGAGAGGAAAATCATCATCATTCACACACTTCCCATTAAATACCATGGGCTTCAAGTATACATACACTCTTGCCACTTCCTTCTTGCCCACCACTAGAGTCTGTGGAGTAATATAAATGTTATCAAATTTCATCGTTTGTACATACACTGACTTACTTGCATATACATATGTTTTACACAAAATATGGTGATCCACATCTACCTTGTTGACATCAAATCTCAACTTCTATGTGTTATACAACATGTTCACCAAAAATCAAAAATACCTTGCTGTGAAGGAGAAGGGGAGTTATACACCATGGACTCTTCTCTCCAGTGTTCATGTAAAATATTCCCAAAGAGAAATACTTGTAGACTCCAAACTCTGCTTGTCCATCTAGAACCATAGACAACTCCTGTGGTACTCTCCATTCATGTTGAAATTCCTTGTGCATCCATTTGTACCATCTTTACACCCTACTTTTGTAGGTAGTAGTAATGAATTCATATGTAAATTCTGTAAACATGTTTACGGGGGCTTTTTCTCTGGGGGATATTTCCACATATTATTTGTTAAACCATTATAAACCCTAATCTCTTAAAACACTATTGTTAAGAAGATGGTGCCCCTAGTTATCTTTACACCCACACACGCTTCGTCTATTATACCTTCAGCAATGAAGAAGGAAATGTTATATGTGGTCTTGTTGGCCATATTCTAGGCAACATGAAGCCACTTCTTGTTTATTTGGGTTCATATTTTTTATGCTTCTAACTTGTAACTTACCAAGCACGTGGAAACCCTCACTGATGGGTCATTGATCTTTACAATATCCATTCCAAAACCTCCCCATTGGTAGTTGAGGGAAACTGTGGTAGCGGCTACTCCATCCACATCTTCTAGGTCAGTTTCAATCTCCATGCCTGAACTGCACAAGCCCATAATCCTCTCGATCAACTGCACAGTGATGCACATCCTCCTACCTGTAAAGTATAAGTAATACTATTAAATGCACGACACAAGCCACTGATAGAGGCACTCAGGTTTCCAAAATATGGCAGCTCATATAATTGAAAGACTCACACATTCTATTGGTCCTTATGTACCTAGTTGTCATAAATCAACTTTCCATCTGTAGTCCTTTCACCTGTGTTCCTTATTACTTCCTTCTCAATCTCAAACTCATTTTCCTCTAAGTGATGGTTAAAATCGAAAACTTTACACTTAGTCCATTGTAATTTCCATGTTACTCAATGATCACCTCCCTTGGGTATTTCATTTTAGAAAATCATTCTTTGGGCGCTTCTTCTATCATGGGATTCTTTCCCTTCCCCTTGTTCTTTGGTGACGTGGAAATTGCTACCTTCCTTGGTGCCATTTTTCTTACTGTAATTTTAAGCTTCAAGTTTGAGATTCTGACTGGTTATGGTGTTCCCTAGGTGCATGTATTCACTTACCCAAATACGTGCTTTATTGTTGAGCATTCAATTCTTTCTCAAATCCCTTTACTCCTTGCTTCTTTTTGTATTCTGGTTCACCCTTTGAACCTGTGTGCCCTATCTTTGATTGGAACCCTCTTGCAAATTCTATTTTCAAACCCTAGCTCTGTAATTTATCCTCCAAACCCTGATATTTCTATCCAATTGCCTATTTTCTACGCTCACACTTCCTCTAAAGGAGATCTATCCTAGGACGTAGAAAATATTCTCTAGTTCTCTCAACTCTCCTGTACATGAGATATTTGTAATGGTTTGTACTCCAATCACTCTTTAAGGCTAAAATGATTCAACATGCAAGGTAGGAATGAGCTCGCTGGCATCTTTTTTATAGATTTCCAAAAAAGTTATGCATTTATTACTCCTCACCTACCACCATACTACAGATTTAAATGTGCCTTTTTATTTTTTCTACACTTTTTCTCTACTTTCTTCTGTGTGTTGTAGTAGTAACCTTATGGTGCACTCCTACTTCCTAGGATGTAGAATTCATGTGCACTTTCCTATGTCGCAATCCATCTTCCTCTACACTATATACCAAGTAGTTCATCTTGTTGTTTCCTATCTTGCATCACACTTCACAACCTCTTCCTCACGTGGTATCCAATCTAAGTGATTCCCATTAGCACTATCATTCTTAGCACCTGTAAAAACTTTTTATTTTTATCCCACGCACCTTTCAAACAACATCCCATATTTATACTTTCCAACGTACATATGTACCATTTTTCCTATAAGTCCCCAACACCAACCGATCTCTTTTTCATGTACTTATACCTGGTTCACCCCACACTAACAATATGAGTAGTCCTCTGTGCATAAACTCAAAATATAGTACTCAACTTTCTGTGCGCAAGCATGCTTATTACAACAAAACAAGTAAAACACAAACAAAACATGGAAGGGGAAATCTAATCCAAGTGGCAATACTGCCTTATTACAAACAATGAGAATCTTATTTATAGTAGGTCTACAACCTACTCCCATTGAAGTAATAGGGAAACATGGTGCCATCCATTGCCTCCAATTGACATGCGTCTGATTCAAGTATCTTGGCTACATTAAAAGGTCCCAGCCAATGTACTTTCAACTTTCTTGAGTGGCACAAAAACTTGGAGTCGTAGAGAAGTACCTTTTTTCAAACTATAAATGACTTGTTCTTAATGTTCCTATCATGCCAAGCCTTCTGTCATGCCTTCTTAGTCTTTTGGCTTCAACACGTAATTTTGTGCATCTCATCTAATTACATCAGTTTATCAATGCGCTCTTTCACATCTTATTTATATAACAATCCTCTTGTGCACATAATATGTAGGGATGGTAACAAAACCTCCACATGTAATACTACATCTGTGCCAAATACCGGCCTAAAGGGTGTGACCTTGTTCAATGTTTTATATGTGGTCCTTTAATCACAAAACATAACTAATACTCTATTGTCTCAATATTTCCTTCCAACATCACAAATTTTTTTCAATTTTTTTCCCAAGGTCTTGTTGAAATCTTCTGAAGTATTATTAATGTGAGGGTGATAAGGGGTGGTTTTATAGTGTGCCACCATAAACTCTTCCAAAAAATCCTTATTGTCTTATTCAAGATATGAGTTCCTCTATCATTGGTCAAGCTTAATGGGCACAACCTATACCCACCTTGTCATATAATCCATGCATGTAATTATGTAGCGTGATCTATTCCTACATGCAGGAGGTGTAATAGTCCCTACAAAGTAAACAACTCACTTCTCAAAAGGTTTTTCACTTGTTATGGGTCACAAAGGAATTTCATCCCTACTTCCATATTTTCCAAGTCACTGATAGTGGTCACATGATTTAACATAGGCCTTGGTATCCTTCTACAATGTCTCCCATCATAATCCAGTGAGAAGGATATTGCATGCAGTTGCATCGCTATCATGGTGTCCTCCTGAAATACCTCCATGATTGCTTCACGCTCATGCTCTAAGAAACACCTATGAAAGATCTTGTCTCTCCCCATTTTATATAAAGCTCCTCCAATGAGTTGATATGGCGCATCTCAAATAACAAGATACTTTTTCTCTAATGTCTTTAAACCCTCTGGTGCAAGTCCACTGGATAGAAAAATGGAAATATCCTCCAAATATTCTGGTGTGTAGTTCAACCTAAAAAACTATGCCTTAGGAATTGTGTCTTTAATACTCTTCGTGTCCTCACCAGAATTTATCCTTGATAAGTGGTCAAGTCCTAAATTTATCTTTCCTATTTTTACAACAAATCTGAAATAAAACTACTAAAACATAAATATCCATCGGTAGATGCGCCCTTGAAAAATAATATTGTTAACAAAATACTTTAATACTATATGATATGTGTAGAAAAAAAGGTGTAGCTAACAAGTACTATCAAAATTTTTGAATCATGTAGACCATATATAAGGCCTCGTGATCTATTGTAGTATAATTATTCTCCACTAGTGTCAACTTCCTTCTCACAAAGCAAATGGGGTGATCCACATTACCTTCCCTTGGTTGTGTCAAGACTACACCAATCACCATGCCAAAGGTATCCACCTATACATGAAATGGTTTATTCTAGAAAGGAAAGTGCAAGATAGGGGCCGTGGTTAATAGTTCCTTCAAGGTCTCAAACATCTGTTGTTACGTCTCACCCTAATAAAATTTTCCTTTAGATTTAATCAGTTCTTCCAGTGGCACAATAATATTTGCATATCCTTCAAATGATGAATTTATTGTAGTAACCTGTATGCCCTAAGAATCCACGCACCTCACTTTTGTTTATAGGTTATTCCAACCCAAAAATTATTGCTATCTTCCCTAGATCTACTAGCAATCCATCCTTACAAATGATGTTCCCAAGAAAATTTCCAAAAGGTGTGGCAAAGGTACACTTCTTAATTTTGAGAAAGATTCTAAACTGTCTATATCTCTCAAACATGAGCCTCAAATTATCAAAGTGGTATTTAACAATCCCATATATAGTCCAGTCATCCAGGTATAACTATAAGAACTTATGAATAAATTCATAGAAATCCTGCACAACAATGCGCGAGAAAATAAGTGACGCATTTTTCATTCCAAACGAAGTGAAAATATAAGATAAAAGTTCCCATTCAATAGTGAAATTGGTCTTTTCTTGGTCTTTGTGTATAATGTGTATCTGGGGATAACCTAAAAATCCATATGTGAAAGAATAGATCTTGTGCCAGGAAACTCCCTTAAGGATCTCCTATGTGAAAGGTGTAGGAAAAGGATTAATGAAACATGAGACATTAAGTTCCCTATAATCTACACAGATCTTGATCCTTCCATCCTTCTTTTTACTAATCACCATATGGATAACCCACTTAGACTCTTTAATGGGATTAATAATACTAGACTTAAACATCTTGTCAATCTCTTCCTTGACCTTTATGTGCAAGTTTGGATTCATCATGTAAGGCCTCTTTCAAAAAGGTTGCACACCATCTTTTAACTTAATATTCATCTCACCCAACAAAGGATGTAATCCTTTTAACTCATGGTAACCTCTTGGAAATAGATCTTATAAGTCATCTAAGAGATCAATGATCTTCAATACCTCATGTTCTAACAAGTAATCCCCAATAATTGCCTTATTATGCACATCCTTAGTGCAAATGTTAACTTTATTTTTTTTCATGGGGGCATGGTACATGCGTGCATTCATCCACAGAATCCATGAACTCACGTGCACCCTCTATATGGATAACATCAATGTTTTCCAAATCTTCATCATCAATCATGTATACCATTTTTACCTTTTCTTTTTATTTCCAAGTGTGGCCCAACTACATATATTTTAATTCAAATATGTCTTTGCACACCTTAGAGTTAGGTTATCCGAGTAACTCAAGCATAAGCTCTTATGATTTTGCACTATCCCCTATATTGATTCACTTTATACTATGTAGAGCCTTATGTATAAGTGATTAATTTGAAAAATAATAAAAGGTATGGACAATACCTGAAGTCATCTCACGCTAGCTAGGAGTCTCCCTTTTCAGATCCACATGGACATACCAAGTGTGCACACATCCGCATAGATTGGAGTAGAACTTATGGACCCATAGTGATGGTGGTAAAGCTTCCTAGCCTTGTGCCAATTTTCTATCACAATTATGGACGTGTACCAAAGAAAGAGTCTTCCTATTATACTTGTATATAAGTGTAGGTACATTGTTTTGAGTAAACCTTGTTGAAAAGGTGATTCTAAATTCTCATCATCCCAAAAGGTTGTCTATGTGTGTTTCCCACCAATTCGTTGTTGTCCCGCACAAGGTATAGACCAACATGTTCCTTTAATCCAATTCATTTTTTCACTAGTTCTCCATGGCATGTAATAATGTATCAGGCTTCCCTTCACCAATATACCTTGGTACCTAAGTTGATCCTAACCACCTAATCATGTGCGGTCTGATCATCCTAGTAAATATCCCTTTTACCTCATGCCCAACCATCTCATACATGCCATGTTCCCAGTTATCACAATAAACACTAGTAGTGTCACTTATAGACTACACATCTTACCACTGAAGTATGTCTTCCTTCATTGGTTCCATATTTTTAGGGTCATTCACCATCTATGCATAGATTCTATTAAGCTCTTCTTCACTCAAGGGATCAACATATGGCTTCACCTTCACATCATTTAGAGGTATGATCACATGCTCATCCTTGTTCTTAAAACTAATATATCTCTTCTTGAAGTGGAGACCAACATTTTTCGCGTAGCATTAAGGATGTCCAAGTAAAACTGGGAAGTTATTGTCCTAAGCATGCTACAAAACTTCAAAATCCTCAGTGAACTTGGCTCCCTGAATGGTAATGGAAGCATCCTTCAACACCCCAATCAGAATAGCTCTCATCTTATTTACAATATACAAAACATTGGAAGATCGATGTAATGTTGGTCTGCCCATCTGGTTCCATACATTGAGAGTCAAAACATTCACCTCAGTGCCTGTGTCAATAAAGATATTACTTACTAACTAGCCATCAATCAATGCATCAAGTGTGATTTCCTTGTCAAATTCATGGTTCTATGGTGGTAAGTTTTCATGGAGCATCCATCCCTCATGCTCAGCACCTGTCTGTGACACCTTCTCTTGCAACCATCCCCCCAGTAGTGGGATGATATTTTCTATCTGCAACATCCTGCATACCTCTTTTAGATCATCAATGTATTTTTTTAGAAGCTCAATTTTCTTTGCACTCTCTCTCTCTCTCTCTCTATCTCTTGTTCCTACTCTTGTAAGATTTGAATTTATCCTTGTAGGTATTTTATCACCCCCATAGTCTCCTAATATACCCATTCCTGATAGGAAACATCTGGGTACTTGGCATGCATAACCTATTATTTTCGTATGAGTGGCTTCACCTTGAGAGGTTACTAACATGGGATGTAAATATGGACCAAGATTCTTTAGCATCCACTGATCATTTTTTGCATGCCACACCTTGATCATTCCTGCACCTTTCTCCTTTGTCTTATTCTTACACATATGCTCATACAAGTTAGGGAAATCCTTGACATTATGATGATTCCCACAATATGTGCATACCAAGTTCTAAGGACATTATCACTAGTAATGATCAGGGACCTCACAAGTGTAGCAATTCCTGCACATGAATTATCCTCTTCTGCGATGGCCTTGGCTCTTGTATCCTCCATTAAATCCACCTCATCCATTGTTATGTCTAGATTTCCTATTCCTGAGAACCACTTGCCATCGTGGTTTGTTGTATTCTAGTCTCGCATGCCTCATGAATTTGATCTATCATTATAGCAACCAATTTTTAATACTTCACTTTAAGGGAATTTTTTTATAACATATCTCATGCTTCCCTGTTCTAAATACATTGAATTTAGAACCAACATAAATCTAATTCAATTCATCATTATGAGTTATCCTGCCAAGTTCCACATATTGTGACAGTCGTAATACCTTTAATAATCAAATTACGTTAGACTATAAAGGTTGATTACTATGCACGAACAAGTTACCCCGATGCCAATTTATGTTGGCTATGGGAAAGGAATTGTTTGTGTAATGACGCGAGTCATTACGAAATCATTTTATCTCCCCATAAACTGTTGTCGCCAAATCACTGCACCCCCCGAATGGCCAGGATGTGAATAGGACGTTCGGTGTGATTGGGACACATGGGATCACCTCTCAAGCTGTGGGACTTGGGCTCGAGGTGAACCTCCGGAGAAGGCCGGCTTCCTCTTCCTAAACTAAGTGTTGTACTACTCCTAGTGTAACAAAAATGATTATCTAGTCCTACGCTAACATTTTCATGGGGTTTTAGGGAAAGAGATTTACAGAAATGAAACTATACTAGGGATGGTGATGCACCGAATAAAGGGTGTCTTCAGATTCAGGAAGGGTTAATTTGAAGAGGGTGTGTGCACCACAGGTCAACTTCACCTACTGCAACTTAGAGAGGGTACAGGATACCACAGACTAAGAGACACGCGTTCCCTTTGTTAAACTTTATCAGACCGAGAAATATACCAGTTTCCCAGTGAAGAAGGATGAACTCAAGAAGGGTGAACAGACACCACAACTCAACTGCATGCAATACTCCACCACTCGATAAGCACAGAACTCCAAGAACCTGCAATAGAAACTTAAACTTGCACAGTGTACCTGCAAGTACGAGAAAGGCACAAAGAAGCATAAAAGGATGAAAGGACCGAGATTAGTCACAAAACACACACTTTTATTGCTTCAATAACATGCACAATGCATCATACATTCAGAAGAGGCAATAGTTGCCATTACAGTCTTGAAGAGGAGGCTTGAAAGTTCTCTCAACACACAAGAACAACTTGCAGAAGAGAGAGGACCCTTGAAAAGTATACACTCGCCTGAGATATCTAACTGTCCAACTTGTCTGAACTGTTGGAACCCTTTGAAATGAGCTTCCAACTTACATTTATAGAAGAATATGTGAGAAAGAAGAGGAAATGGTCATAATTGCATTCCTAAAATGAAGGCCCATGATGTATTTATTGCAGTTAGTTGAACCACCTGAGAAGGTTCCATCATGGGTCATTAATTGCCTGATGACCTAGTCTTCTCAATTAATTAAAAGAATATTTAAATAAAATATTTAAATAATAATAATAAATATTATTATTAAAATATTTAAATAAAAATATTAATTTAATTAACATAATGTTGGGACCCCCCCGTTGACCCGTTTGACTTGAAGAGGAGGGGGGTCCATGTGGATGGAGTCTGCACAAATCTCAACTCGGTGAGTTTCGAATCCTCTAACTCAGTGTTGCAATTGATTTTGAACCCCACACCAACTCTTTCCTCGTCTTGGCAATCGGGCTCTTTTGCATTGAGTCCTCCGAATGGTGGGCTATCAAACTTGATTCTTATCGTTTTGCTCTGTTAACTCGAAGCCATTTATGCATTCCACGTTCAAACTTCATGAAACATCACCATGAGCTCCCTGCGAAGTCACCGAGCTCTTCATCCAGCAAATGATCTTACCTTTCCTGGGCTCAAACTCACTTGAATGTCGAGCTTAACCCAACATTTTTGAAAAGAATGGTTTTACCACAATGCTCACGGTTCTTCCTTATCATATAACACTTGCAGTAAGAATGTTTTAGCTTGGCCATAATAAGCACAATTGTACCTTCCAAACGATGAGAAAATGCCATTACCAATAAAGACCTAATGCTGCCATGATGATGACCCAGGCTCATGCCCATAACATGTCGATAGACACCCTTAAGACTGATTTTTTGGCCAAAAGAGCCCCTTGGTATTTTGGCAGTGCACTCAGCAATCTCGGCTCCAATCAACAATTATGCCACTATTGGGATTATGGCATAAGTAGCTGTGAGCTAAACAATACACTCATTTTTCCAGAAACTAAAAAGATCCTTCATGTTACAATTTGCAACACATAAAAGGAGCCCTTCAAAAAATACATTGAACAACTGGGGCAGCCAAGAGGACCTTGGAAAAATGTACAGGTAACAACCATATGAATTCTCCCTTAGTCGTGGATCAAAGCTAATAGAAATAAGCTAGATAAAATCGGCTTGAAACTACAGTATAATCGTCCATTAAAAACGAGCTTCTCTGAACCTGGTAAAAGAATATTGTTATTGTCTGGTTGGACGTACATAATGGAAGGGTATAAATATTGCCTACTGCCCATAGAGTTTCTCAAAGAGACCATTTACAAGTAACAAGGATGCAGCAAAACGGCCGACCGGGTATTTTCAGAGCTGAACTTCACATTTAATTCGTTTCTAGGAAAAGAAATGCTGAGCAATACGAATCGTTTCATTCTGCACCGTAATAAACCTTCATCTCCTGACCCGGGAAAATTTCATGAAGCCTTGAATGACGTGACTCCAATCCATCGTATACAGCAGTGAATATTTGTTTCCTGCAGCTGTGCGTGGGAGCTTGTCTTGCGACCACCGAATGCTCAGAGAAGTATGCTGGCAAAGGCGAACTGAACGGGAGCTGGGAGATCTGTCTGTTGCTTCGTGAAATAGTATGAACGCCTCGTGAGGAAAACCGTGTCTGTTGGAAGTGCTCAAAAGAAGGCTTCTACTGTATTGCAACACGCCTGCTGCCTGTGTGTGGGAGTTTCTGTCTCGCGACCAGAATGTTATGCGTGGTAAGCAGAATGTGTAGAGCCTCCTTCACCCATCTCTGTGTCATACTCGACTTTGGCCAGGCTAGACAACCACGTCCAATCTGATTAAACACTTCAACTGCCTCATTCCCATGTTCTCCGACTTACCTTCCGTGTGACTCGCCCAAAGACTCGGACCACTCCAAGCTGCGCGGGGTTTTGTTTACATGGCCCATGCGGAAGTCTCATGATGGATTGCCATCGTCAAATCTCCATGCTTGGCAGTTCAACCGGATTTCTCCCCCACGCGGAGTGAACAACATGGTTTTCCATCTTAAAATTTCCACTTGGCGGTGCTGCTCCAAATCTCCCCCGCGTGGAATTTCGGTCATGGTTTGCCAAACCAATATCTCCACGCCTGGCATAATAGCTCCAAATCTCCCCGTAACGGCTCGGCCACACCAATCCACGGGCCCCGGCCTTAGCTTTGCCGCGCAACCTTGGCAAGATAGTGAAATTTTTCCCATTCGTGGGATTTTCATGACCCATTCGAGCTTCAAGCTTCTGCAAACATGGATATTGCAGGACAGAGTCCATCTAAGTGATCCCTCGAACTCATGGCTATAAAAATATCATTTTATCTGTCGGGCTGAGTTCAGCCATATCCTATTTTCTCATGTCATCTTATCATATCTACAACATGTCTCTAAGAACCGCTATGCCGTAAGTGATTTCACTCAAGATATCAGTAAACTCGACCATCAATTCCTTTGGGTCTAACTAGGATCAATATTTTAACTGAACTTCAGTCTGAGCTATAAGCTTGATCTCTCAGTGAGCTCAAATGTTTCAACGCTGAGCTATTTCCTTTCGCCCAAAAAACATGCTCGACTTTCTGAGTGACTCGTTGAAGATGCTCATATAATTGCAAAGCAAATTATGCTCCATGAATATTCTGATATGAAACAGTTCCACCTCTATGAGATCCGTTTCCATGAGTTGCATCGTAAAATAAATTTAATCAAGTCTCCCGGTAACACCCTTACTGTCACTTAATCGATTTTTATAAAAATATCTTGAAGGAAAAATCCTGAATTTGAGGATGCATTCGATGCTGAACAGATAAAAACATAGTTGGGTGACCTGCTTGCTGGAAGTGCTAAAAAAGGCTTCTGCCATACCGCAACATGTCAACTGCCTGTGCACCAAATGCTCGGCCGAGGAAGGTCTGAACAACGCCAGCGAAAATATATATACTGTATTCACTAATACCCTGGCCCGGCATTCTTGCTGTCTCTGCGAGCTTACCATTGAAAAATTATCTCGAGTAGGCCTCCCAGTTTTGCATTAATCAATGAGCCCTGGAATTGTATCCTAGAAACCATCTTTAATGCATCCACACGAAACGAGTTGCCTTGAATTATCCATCATGCTCGATGAGTCCCATTGATAGGGCTCCATCACGTATCTCTATTTACGCAACGATCTCCATTCATTTTATGGCACTCTTGATGCCTTGGCTTGCGTTTGAATCACCCTAGCTCTGCAGAATGTGTCCTAAAAGAAGCTCACCACATGATCTCCAAAATGAACGAGTCACGAAGATGAGTCGAACTCCTTATCTCTGCCTTCGCTTCCGCCTGTGGCTTGAACCTTTCCAATTCATTGAGACTTTATTGATAGCTCAAACTTTGACTCTCCCTGACTTGGCCTTCACTTCCGCATGCATCGATCTCTACCGAGATCCTTATAGAGTTCCCTTCATTCGTCAATTTTCAACGAGCTATATTTTGCATTAACAAGACCTTGTTGAGCTCTTACAACTGAGAGTCTCCACTGAGATGATTTTTGAGATGATTATCAATTTGACACCGGGTTCTTTATCAACTCGACCCTGAACTCTCCACTGAGTTGAGATCAACTGGGTGCCTTTCGATGCTAGGTGATCTCTTCATATGCAATTTAGGAATTATTTTTAATTATTGCATCTTGATAATAACCGAAGGTGGGTTCCTGGGACTATTATTTCATTTTGAACATGACAGGACCCCCTTGTCCAATCTTGCCAGGTGTGCAAAATTGGATAACATTTTTGGCGACCTCTCGGGGATGATTGCCTGCTAAGCATGATTCCAGTAGCCTTAAGTCATCCATTGGGCATGGAGTCTATGTTGGAATCCTGAAAGTAGTATGATTTTCTTTGACACATCCCGGAATATCCTTGAGCATTTCCGATATCCTGGACCTCCTTGGAATGCTAAGCATGAAGTATACTGAATCTGTTGAATGCTTGACATCCATGGAACATTGCAAAAATTTGAATGAAGTAGATTTTGAACTGTTATGGAAACCTTGAACCTTTCTTCTCCTTGACACCTTCCAATGATGAAACAATGTGCAGAACAACACAAAACACAACAACAAGGAAAACAAAAACAACAACACACAACAATGTGCATAAGCACTTGGAGGAAAACACCTAATTTAACTGTACAGGGGGTGGAACGCTTCTCAAAAACAAGCTTTGAGATGTATCCCATTCACATGAATGGGCAGTTCTTCTCCATTGAGCCTAGATAGACGAAATGAATTTGCCTCTTTACAACTTGTGATGATATATGGCCCACTCCATAGAGCATCAAACTTGGCATGCCTGCCTGGTTTGGCCCTGTCTTCATCCCATTTGAGAACTAAATCTCCCTCTTGAAAATGCCTGTCGGACGCCTTCTTGTCAAAAGATTTCTTAACTTGAGCCTGATGCTGCTCCAAAGTTTTCATAGCCTTGTCTCGTACTTCCTCTAACTCCATGAGTTCAGCAAACCTTACTGTCAGAGGATCACTATCTATAACTTCAAGTTGATGAGCTAACTCCAAAGAAGGTAACTCCAATGAGAGTGGGAGTTTTGCCTCTCTTCCATATACAAGAACGAAAGGAGAATTTCTGATGGCCCTTTTAGGTGTGATCCGATCTGCCCATAAGGCAGTCTTAAGTTGTGTATGCCAAGTCTTCTTGTTAGTCTCCTTTCTCATTAGTGACTCAGTTTTGGGATTAATTGGTCTCTGTTTCTGACGAACTGGCTTAGCATTAGGATCCAGTTTGATGGTATGTTGTGCTATACCTGGATCAAAAACATGCAGATCTTTATAGCTCCATGCAAAGATGTCATGATACTCTTGACAAAGTTTGATGAAAGCTTCTTTCTCCTTAGAAGTACACACTTTTCCGATCTTGAGAAACTTTGCATTTGATACTTCGACTTCCTCAAAATATTCTTCTCTGACCACCATGTTAGGGCTTTGTCTTGTGGCTTGGTCATCTGAATTGAAAATGGATTCCAAAGTGACTAAACCTTTTGGTAACTTGTTGCTTTTCAATTGAATAATTTTCTCACCATATGACTCCTGCAACTTATCTTGATTATTTGTAGCAAACTCCGCCTCTTCTTGTAGGAAGAGGACAATTTGTTTGTCACTATCAAACACTTGCCAACTACTCACATTATCAGGGACTGCTGGTCGAACCACCATTTTAACAAATTGCTGCCCTTCTTTCATGATATCAACTGGTATGTTGTATTGTGAACCAATTGTAGCAAGCCTATCTGCATCTTGATTTTGACCTCTAGGAATTGCATGGATCCCAAAAGCTTCAAAATCTTCAATCAGGTCCCAGACTCGGTTCTTGTATGATCTTAAAAGATCATTTTTGGATGCACTACGTGCCGAAACTTGATGAACAACTAACTCACTATCTCCAAAAATAGTTAGGGCCTTGATTCCCTTCCTTTGGGCTAGCTGAATTCCTTGCACAAGAGCCTCGTATTCAGCAACATTGTTGGTGCAACTGAACTGCAACCGGAAAGATGAGAAGTACTTATCTCCCTCTGGAGAAATTAACATAACACCAGCACCGGATCCATTCTTACTTCTTGAGCCATCGAAGAACAATTGCCACAGTCCTTTAGAATCACTTGGTGTTTTGACAAGTTGTGGTATGATTGTATCTTCTTCATGGATACAGTAAGTACCTAATCCTGTTTCTTCCAAGACCAGCAAACCAGCTTCTTCTTCTGCCAATACATCAGCGTAGGGATCGTACTGATGATCTCTACTTACTTCATCCAGCAAAGTATCAGGGACTTCTTCAACAAGGGTGGTTGGTTCATGATCGGCATCTTCCTCTTCGGGATTGCCGATGGTGTAATTTCCATTTATGGGACTAGCAGTGTAGGGTTCTACATGATTATGGCAGATTGGTTCTGCCCTTATAGTTACTTTGGTTCCGTATCGAGTCCTGAGAATCATATGCGACCAATCGGCTGATAGGTAACCACCCATCTTGGCAGTGAAATCCCGTGATAGGCAGATGGCAAAGAGGGGAGGGAGATCGATGACCGATATGTCTTGGGTGAATGACAAACTTGGGCATGCATGAATGGTAAGTTGAAGTCCTTTGATAACCCCAACAGTCTTAACAGCTGTGCCATCCAGCTGAACAACCACTCTTGTAACTGGCGCATATTGTATGCCTAGTACATCTGCAATTTGTTTCGGCATGACAGAGCTACTGGCACCAGAATCGATCATGCAATTATGTACCAGGTGGTCGCCAATGATCAGGGAAATGTAGAATGGTGGTGGTTTGTTTTCCGTAGGAATGATTTTCCCTTCCGGTTGACACAAATTTGTAGCATTTGTCACTCCATGGCTTGGTGATCCACTGGTTGTACTAAAACTGTTCAGAGCTTCTCGCAACAGGTTTCTTTGGGAAGGGATCGAGAGTGCGTCCCACATGGTAACGCTCAGATTGGTTTTCTTCATTTGTTCTACTATGCTGAAGGGAATTGCTCCAACTTTGATGACACTTTTTTGGGCATTGGGGTCCTCCTTTGGAAAATGTTTGTTGGGTACCGTGATGCCTGGAGAACCATCTTTCCCTGCGGTGTGGCTAGCCGGTGTTTCTGGTGATTTCTTTCCCGCATTTTTATCAACTGCCATTTGAAACCCAGGTTGAGAAGTGGATGCTAGATCAGCTTTGAGAGGTTGAGGCTCCATTGCTCTCTTTTTGGAACGAGTGTTTGCTGCCACTGATGAAGAATCTATATTCAATCCGCAAAAATCTTCTTCTTGCCAGTTTAGCAAAGTGGATTCTTCAGGTGCCTGCGGTTGATCTGCTGCTTCTTGCGTAGATGAATTGTTTGTTAACTCTGAAGGGGCAGATACACTTTGAACCATAAGGGCCTGGCTAAGAACTCCATTGGGACAAAGATTTTGATTGTGAGGTTGAGAGCAAGGATAACACCATTCGTAGTCTTGAACTAGATTATTTTGAACAGGTACTATAGCTCTAGATGAGCTAGCTGCAAGAGGGTTCTGAAAGTTCAAGGGCCTGACATTTGCAACTTGACTTGTAGTTTGATTTCGAGGCTGATTGTTTCCTTGAAAAGGAGGACGGTTAGCCTGATACTGCTGATTTTGTGGCTGATACGGACGATTGTATTGAAATTGTTGCCTTTTGAGTGCAACGAGCTCATTTCCAAAATTTTGCAGTAGTGACTTGACTTCAAATAGGTCATTTGAAGAGGCAGAGGAAGATTGAGATGGTTGCTTGGAGTCTACTGGAATAGGAGCAATGATAGGCTGATGATTCGTAAGATCTGGAGAAAAGGGCATTGGTGGTCGTGGAGCTATCTTTCCAGCCTGAATCAAAGAATTCTCTGCACTTATGGCAACTTCGTAAGCATCAGGAAGTGTAGTCCCTCCCATGGACTGGATCATAACTGCTACATCGCTATTCAAGGCTCGCAAATAGTACAAGAATGCATTATGCGCAGAAGGCTTTACGAGCACCGGAATCCTATTCCAAGTTCTGTGGAATCGGAAGTTGAAATCACTCATGTATTCTTGGGAAGCTCTCTTTATGGTAGTAAGTTGTTCCAAAAGTGATAGGTGATCACTTTTGTCTTCAAATTGTTTACATAGCTTTTCTCCCAACTCGTCCCAAGTGGTTATAGTGCCAACACCTAACCCGCGAAACCATTGAAGTGCTTTTCCCTTGAAAGAGGTAGCAAGAAGTCTAACTGCAACGTTGTCTTCGGTGATATTATGTACTGCACAGATGCTGGCTACATCAAAGATATGCTCCACTGGAGTAACGTGAGTTTCCCCCGTGTAGAAGGGTAAACTTTTGAGTGCCGCAACAGGTATCGGGTCACGTTGAGCCAACATGAGAGGACTGCTTGCATTGAAAGGGGGAAAAACTTGGTTCCTCGCCATAACAACGAAAGGTTGATTGTTCCTGGGTGGAGGAAATCTTCCGTAAGGAGGAGTTGAATGACCCCTACTAGGTAAATCTGCAACTGGGGATGTGGAAATGCCTCTTCTTCTTCTCTTTGGAGGAGACAAGGAAAGTTCGATATGCTGATACTTTCCTTTCTTTGAAGAAGCTCTTGTCTGAATTCTTCGCATAAGTTACTGCACTGAGATTTGGAATCCAGAGATATAGAGTCGCCAGGTACTTTGACTTGTGTAAGTGAGAAGAGAAGTACCAACTCTGTCCCACCGGGCGTGCCAAAAACTGTTGTGTGTGGTCGCACGGTGGCTTAAGATTTCCTGTTTGATAATGAGACACCTCTGAAAGATGGAACTCTAACTTCTGTGTGTCTGTGACCGGGCGTGTCCCACCGGGCGTGCCAAAAACTGTTGTCGCCAAATCACTGCACCCTCCGAATGGCCAGGATGTGAATAGGATGTTCGGTGTGATTGGGACACATGGGATCACCTCTCAAGCTATGGGACTTGGGCTCGAGGTGAACCTCCGGAGAAGGCCGGCTTCCTCTTCCTAAACTAAGTGTTGTACTACTCCTAGTGTAACAAAAATGATTATCTAGTCCTACGCTAACATTTTCATGGGGTTTTAGGGAAAGAGATTTACAGAAATGAAACTATACTAGGGATGGTGATGCACCGAATAAAGGGTGTCTTCAGATTCAGGAAGGGTTAATTTGAAGAGGGTGTGTGCACCACAGGTCAACTTCACCTACTGCAACTTAGAGAGGGTACAGGATACCACAGACTAAGAGACACGCGTTCCCTTTGTTAAACTTTATCAGACCGAGAAATATACCAGTTTCCCAGTGAAGAAGGATGAACTCAAGAAGGGTGAACAGACACCACAACTCAACTGCATGCAATACTCCACCACTCGATAAGCACAGAACTCCAAGAACCTGCAATAGAAACTTAAACTTGCACAGTGTACCTGCAAGTACGAGAAAGGCACAAAGAAGCATAAAAGGATGAAAGGACCGAGATTAGTCACAAAACACACACTTTTATTGCTTCAATAACATGCACAATGCATCATACATTCAGAAGAGGCAATAGTTGCCATTACAGTCTTGAAGAGGAGGCTTGAAAGTTCTCTCAACACACAAGAACAACTTGCAGAAGAGAGAGGATTCTTGAAAAGTATACACTCGCCTGAGATATCTAACTGTCCAACTTGTCTGAACTGTTGGAACCCTTTGAAATGAGCTTCCAACTTACATTTATAGAAGAATATGTGAGAAAGAAGAGGAAATGGTCATAATTACATTCCTAAAATGAAGGCCCATGATGTATTTATTGCAGTTAGTTGAACCACCTGAGAAGGTTCCATCATGGGTCATTAATTGCCTGATGACCTAGTCTTCTCAATTAATTAAAAGAATATTTAAATAAAATATTTAAATAATAATAATAAATATTATTATTAAAATATTTAAATAAAAATATTAATTTAATTAACATAATGTTGGGACCCCCCCGTTGACCCGTTTGACTTGAAGAGGAGGGGGGTCCATGTGGATGGAGTCTGCACAAATCTCAACTCGGTGAGCTTCGAATCCTCTAACTCGGTGTTGCAATTGATTTTGAACCCCACACCAACTCTTTCCTCGTCTTGGCAATCGGGCTCTTTTGCATTGAGTCCTCCGAATGGTGGGCTATCAAACTTGATTCTTATCGTTTTGCTCTGTTAACTCGAAGCCATTTATGCATTCCACGTTCAAACTTCATGAAACATCACCATGAGCTCCCTGCGAAGTCACCGAGCTCTTCATCCAGCAAACGATCTTACCTTTCCTGGGCTCAAACTCACTTGAATGTCGAGCTTAACCCAACATTTTTGAAAAGAATGGTTTTACCACAATGCTCACGGTTCTTCCTTATCATATAACACTTGCAGTAAGAATGTTTTAGCTTGGCCATAATAAGCACAATTGTACCTTCCAAACGATGAGAAAATGCCATTACCAATAAAGACCTAATGCTGCCATGATGATGACCCAGGCTCATGCCCATAACATGTCGATAGACACCCTTAAGACTGATTTTTTGGCCAAAAGAGCCCCTTGGTATTTTGGCAGTGCACTCAGAAATCTCGGCTCCAATCAACAATTATGCCACTATTGGGATTATGGCATAAGTAGCTGTGAGCTAAACAATACACTCATTTTTCCAGAAACTAAAAAGATCCTTCATGTTACAATTTGCAACACATAAAAGGAGCCCTTCAAAAAATACATTGAACAACTGGGGCAGCCAAGAGGACCTTGGAAAAAATGTACAGTAACAACCATATGAATTCTTCCTTAGTCGTGGATCAAAGCTAATAGAAATAAGCTAGATAAAATCAGCTTGAAACTACAGTATAATCGTCCATTTGTTAAAAACAAGCTTCTCTGAACCTGGTAAAAGAATATTGTTATTGTCTGATTGGACGTACATAATGGAAGGGTATAAATATTGCCTACTGCCCACAGAGTTTCTCAAAGAGACCATTTACAGTAACAAGGATGCATGCAAAACGGCCGACCAGGTATTTTCAGAGCTGACCTTCACATTTAATTTGTTTCTAGGAAAAGAAATGCTGAGCAATACGAATCGTTTCATTCTGCACCGTAATAAACCTTCATCTCCTGACCCGGGCAAATTTCATGAAGCCTTGAATGATGTGACTCCAATCCATCGTATACAGGAGTGAATATTTGTTTCCTGCAGCTGTGCGTGGGAGCTTGTCTTGCGACCACCGAATGCTCAGAGAAGTATGCTGGCAAAGGCGAACTGAACGGGAGCTGGGAGATCTGTCTGTTGCTTCGTGAAACAGTATGAACGCCTCGTGAGGAAAACCGTGTCTGTTGGAAGTGCTCAAAAGAAGGCTTCTACTGTATTGCAACACGCCTGCTGCCTGTGCGTGGGAGTTTCTGTCTCGCGACCAGAATGTTATGCGTGGTAAGAAGAATGTGTAGAGCCTCCTTCGCCCATCTCTGTGTCATACTCGACTTTGGCCAGGCTAGACAACCACGTCCAATCCGATTAAACACTTCAACTGCCTCATTCCCACGTTCTCCGACTTACCTTCCGTGTGACTCGCCCAAAGACTCGGACCACTCCAAGCTGCGCGGGGTTTTGTTTACATGGCCCATGCGGAAGTCTCATGATGGATTGCCATCGTCAAATCTCCATGCTTGGCAGTTCAACCGGATTTCTCCCCTATGCGGAGTGAACAGCATGGTTTTCCATCTTAAAATTTCCACTTAGCGGTGCTGCTCCAAATCTCCCCCGCGTGGAATTTCGGTCATGGTTTGCCAAACCAATATCTCCATGCCTGGCATAATAGCTCCAAATCTCCCCGTAACGGCTCGGCCACACCAATCCACGGGCCCCGGCCTTAGCTTTGCCGCGCAACCTTGGCAAGATAGTGAAATTTTTCCCATTCGCGGGATTTTCATGACCCATTCGAGCTTCAAGTCTTCTTGCAAACATGGATATTGCAGGACATAGTCCATCTAAGTGATCCCTCAAACTTTTCATGGCTATAAAAATCATCATTTTATCTGTCGGGCTGAGTTCAGCCTTATCCTATTTTCTCATTGGAGTGCGGGGTTTCTTATCATATCTGGCAACATGTCTCATTTTGGACAGATGGCTATGCCGTAAGTGATTTCACTCAAGATATCAGTAAACTCGACCATCAATTCCTTTGGGTCTAACTAGGATCAATATTTTAACTGAACTTCAGTCTGAGCTATAAGCTTGATCTCTCAGTGAGCTCAAATGTTTCAACGCTGTAGCTTGTAAGGTGTGATAATTCGCCCAACAGAATCCTTTATGCTCGACCTTTCTGAGTGACTCATTGAAGATGCTCATATAATTGCAAAGCAAATTATGCCTCCATGAATATTTTGATATGAAACAGTTCCACCTCTATGAGATTCACTTCCATGAGTTACATCGTAAAACAAGTAAATCTGGATAGAATCTTTGTAATAAATTTCTCAGGTCCGGTAACACTCTTACTGTCACTTAATCGATTTTTATAAAAATATCTTGAAGGAAAAATCCTGAATTTGAGGATGCATTCGATGCTGAACAGATAAAAACATAGTTGGACGACCTGCTTGCTGGAAGTGCTCAAAAAGGCTTCTGCTATACTGCAACATGTCAACTACCTGTGCACCAAATGCTCGGCCGAGGAAGGTCTGAACAACGCCAGCGAAAATATATATACTGTATTCACTAATACCCTGGCCCGACATTCTTGCTGTCTCTGCGAGCTTACCATTGAAAAATTATCTCGAGTAGGCCTCCCAGTTTTGCATTAATCAATGAGCCCTGGAATTGTATCCTAGAAACCATCTTTAATGCATCCACACGAAACGAGTTGCCTTGAATTATCCATCATGCTCGATGAGTCCCATTGATAGGGCTCCATCACGTATCTCTATTTACGCAATGATCTCCATTCATTTTATGGCACTCTTGATGCCTTGGCTTGCGTTTGAATCACCCTAGCTCTGCAGAATGTGTCCTAAAAGAAGCTCACCACATGATCTCCAAAATGAACGAGTCACGAAGATGAGTCGAACTCCTTATCTCTGCCTTCGCTTCCGCCTGTGGCTTGAACCTTTCCAATTCATTGAGACTTTATTGATAGCTCAAACTTTGACTCTCCCTGACTTGGCCTTCACTTCTTTTTGCATCGATCTCCACCGAGATCCTTGTAGAGTTCCTTTCATTCGTCAATTTTCAACGAGCTATATTTTGCATTAACAAGACCATCGTTGAGCTCTTACAACTGAGAGTCTCTACTGAGATGATTTTTGAGATGATTATCAATTTGACACCGGGTTCTTTATCAACTCGACCCTGAACTCTTCACTGAGTTGAGATCAACTGGGTGCCTTTCGATGCTAGGTGATCTCTTCATATGAAATTTTAGGAATTATTTTTAATTATTACATCTTGATAATAACCGAAGGTGGGTTCCTGGGACTATTATTTCATTTTGAACATGACAGGACCCCCTTGTCCAATCTTGCCAGGTGTGCAAAATTGGATAACCACATCTTAAAACTTTTGCCAAAGTAGTGTAAGATGTTGATTACATTGTCTTGATTTCACCAAGATCTAAAGTTGTAGGATACTATATGGGATTCAATGACAAATACCCAGGTATACACTTAGAATACAACACTTGATTTTCCATACTTGATAAATGAAACCAATGGTATACTTTTTATTCTCACTCGTAATGAGTAATCTATGGGGAATTAGAATCAACCAACCCATACTACTACACATGGTTTGACTGTTATAGGATGGATTGAATTAGATTGATGTTGGTTCTAAATTCAATGTATTTAGAATAGGGAAGCATGAGATCTATTATATAAAAAATTTTCCCTTAAATTGAAGTATTAAAAAGTAGTTGTTACAATCAGTCAGTAGTCCTTGGTGTCATGAGTGTGTGCATCACAGATCTTGCAATACACAGATACATTATTCATCGTAGCACACTGCAACAAAGATAAATTTTAGACATCATGGTTCTTGTGATAGATTTCAGAATATTTTAATAATGCATACAAATTCTTACATAGATATCTATCCGTTGTACGTCCCTCTACTTCACAATCTGTACACCACACTCCACTTCATGTCTCATGCGCTAAATTAGTAGAGAGCTTCTCCAACTGCCTGGCCATTGATGTAATCTGTTCCTCTAAAAAGAGCTCACTTCAGTATTGGAACTTCTTAATGCCTCTGCACACAGAGCTACCTCGAAGTCCTTTTGTGGATTTGCATATGTCTTATGAGATATATCTCTTCGAAATGGAGTCAACAATCCTCCAACGAACCACTGTGCATGCTGAATTGAATGAATATTATAAGATAATTCTAATAGAAGAGTCTTAAATTACATGTCATACTCCCTCACAATCTCAAAAAATCCTTGCTTAATGTCCTTTAATGCGCTAGTAGTTTTTTGTTCAAAGTATGGAATGTGAAACTCTGTCAATAATTTTGTGTAAAGCATCATAATCTACTGAAGTCTAGTGTGGGTCATAATTTATATACCAACTATTCAAGTTCCCTTGAAGTGTAGTGGAAAATTGAATTTCCTTTCTCTCTAGGGCTAAAATTCCTTTCACACACCATGGTAATTTATACTTGTGCACGTGCTCTACTGCATGCTCCACACCTCTATACTTCGGTAAATAGAGATACATCTCAAAGAATACCTGAGGTGTTTGTTACAAGAATTATTCAGGTGAGGTCTGTGATGGATCAGAGCCTTGTCCTAGGTTAGGGCCAAATCCTAAAATAGACCCTTTACCAAGGTTTCCTCCAGGTGGCTACTAACTTGAACCTCCTGAGCCTCCCACACTTCCTGTCGCAGCTTGTGATCATGTCGACAAAATTCCTTATGTCCCACTTGTAGTACTAAACTAGAAAGCCACTGTCTATAATATTACAACACCTACAGAATAAATTCCAACTATCTACCCACTAATACTTTGTATTGATGATGCGCTTGAAACAATCCCCCAAGTTTACTTCCAAACACTGACGCCTATTGTGCTGCCATGGGCGTGTTCCTTGCCTAATGCACTTCTTGAGTGAAACAAATTATATCTACTTGTGTTTTCCTACTTACCTTCTCTATTGTGCCCTTCAAAAAATATATTTGGATATGGAACACCTTGCATAAGGGCTAGGTAGCCAAGTTAGGTCAGATGCACACCTGTGATTTTTACTCTCTCCTCTAAGACACTCTCATCCGAAGTCGACGGGGTATCTCTACTATGATTTTTAAATATCAGGAGGACACTATGATGCAACTCCTCATCTTCCACGAGTGTCTCAAAACCTTCATGAGCCATCATTCTTCTTGACTCTAGTTTTGCTTCAATCTCCTTCTCTTGTGCTTTATTATAGTTGAGTCATCTCTCTTCTCTCTACCTTTCCTCTGCAAAGGCCTCCATACTTCTCCACACCTTCTCCTACCTTGCATGTGGTGGGGATTTATCTATCCATATGTATTCTTTCTAATCCCAATTCTATCATCAATATATTTATAGCTGAAGGTAGCACTTGCAAATAAAAATCCCTTGGTCCACGTAAAAACTAGAACTGAGCTTCTTCAGGGAAAGGATATGTATAAATTATGTACTCTAAATTATAATTATGAAATACACCTTCCCATAAATGATATAGAGCTCTAGTCCATTCCTTATTTGTATTAGAAAGTGTGATAATATTCCTCCGTCAAAGCTCTCATTCCTGAGGAGAAAATTATTTTTGATTCGTAAGCGGCTAACAACTGACACAACTCTACTAGAAAGAATCTAAAGAAAGTATCATATAGATAGTCATACAAATTATCCTCTACCCACTTACATGTATTGAAAATTGGTCCAATGTTATATCTCTGTGTGAACTTATCTTGGTTGTATTATACCCAAGCTTCAATACTCTCCAAAGACAGCTAATACACCATCTACATGCAACATCCTAGTAAACAATTTCAAAAGAGGCCCCCGTAATGAAATCAAAATATAGTTTTTTTCCACTCACAAGATATGTGCACTAGCACTTTATTTAGATAGATCCGAATTCTTACCCGAAGCACGTGCAACTACCAGGTCCCTCCTTTATTATGATTGACAAGAATTTAGCACGCATGTTCTTCATATTAATAACTAAGAACTACTCATACAAAGATAACCATTAAAACCATGTTAAACTGGAAACACATATAATAAATTGCATCATTACAATATAAGTAGTTAGAAATTTAAATTACATCATTACAACACCATAATCAGATATGTCCACAATCATTATCCAACCACAAATATCCATCATTAACCATAATTCATTACATAATAGTAGTTGAATACATAATTATTCCATACACTAGTGCATTGGACTGTATGCAAATGCATCAAACCCTATATCTATATCAAAACAACATAACTCCACTAGAAGATAAAAGGAATACTTAGAATGATAAAATATATTAGGTATATATAGGGGTATATAATTACCCTTCACTAGTCATACACTCTCTTTATAATAGGCATGCTCACAAAGATATACTGCATGATTTCTTTCCTACAAATAGCCATGTGTAAAAATATTGCATTCCTTTACAAATTTTACTAATAATAGATTAATCCTAAAGATAATACTTGTTTTAGTCCTATTATTAACCTTCTCCACGTGTGTTCTACAAGTGATTTTACCACTTGCTTGATCGACACTCCAAGTCTATTTTTATCCCGATCTAGAAAATTGGCTAAGCCCCTACTTTGTTCTCTATGTACATGTAGTCCTGTGCACTACCCTGTCCAACATCTATGTGTAACCCCATGCATGAAATCCTTATCCACTACATGCACATGTTCCTACACATAATCCCTATGCCTCTTTGGTACTTAGTCAATTTCTCTACTCAACAATTCCAAAATTTGAATAACATATCTTGACACAACTAAAAGAGATAAAGCAAGCCCCATCTGAGAGTGTGCACACTTATGATGCAAGATTCATAACTTTTATATCAAAACTATCATATGAACTTCATCCAGTCCATCATATACAATGGTTTGTTGGAGGGATTCTCATGACAATTAGACCCACGCTCTCATTAAAAACTTATAAAAACCTATGTGGAGCATTGAAAGCTATGCTATGTGTAAATTCATAGGAAGCATAGACATAAGAGTAATCCCATTTCTTAAGGCTCAAATCTATAATATGAAAAAATAGTTAAAAATCCTCATGGCTAGAGGTACACAAGAGAAGTATGCATGACTCTGGAATCTTGATTGTCAAGTAGAAGGATTATGAAGAATAATTACCTAAAGAATAACGTGCACCTCACAATAAAGGATTGTGAAATATATCATTGAAACCATGATGTACAATATTTTCGAGTCATGTACAGGAAAAAAACAAGGAGTCACTATGGTTTTAGGTATGTGAAATTAACATCCATGATACAAAAAATTGCTAGGCATTATGTAATCAATTACTATCCCCACAAAATAGAACTAAGGTTATAGTGAAGGGAGGGGATAGTGTATAAGAGGGGAAGTAAGGGGAGGAGGGTAATTCCCCCTAGCATCTACTATAAGTGTGGTGGCATGAGCCACTATCAATGAGAATTCCCAAAATTTCCTACTTGTGGATATTACAGAGGTGCACACAATACTAAGGACTTCCCAAAACTCTATAATAAAATGACTCATAGAATCAAATGTCCAACTGAATTTGTAGGAATGATCAAGCTAGAAATATGGGCCCCAAGGTAGTACTCCAATTCATAAGGAAAGTACCAGGTAGGTGTAACAATGCGTAATGGTGTATACACCTAGCCAAAATGGAAATAAATACTCAATAATCCTCTCAGTACTTTCTTTATAGGGAGATGAATTAGCTAGATGGAATGGGACAGAAGACGATTCTTCAAAAATCCTAGGAGATTCAAAGAGAATTGCAAGGATAGATATATACTACAGATGAAGTTGAGGTGAGTATAAAGATGGAAGCTCAGAAGTATCCTACAAAGTAGAAAGTGACTAAAATACTGTGCTTTTTGAAATTTGAAGGAATTTTACCACTTTTTAATGATTTCCTAGAAGTCCTTGAATTCAAAATTTTGGTGCAAGAGCAAGCTAAGGGTCAGGAATTGAAAGTGGAAAAGCTTGATTATAACAAAGAGTTATAGTTGGATGCTTCCTTGAATGAAAAAACATGTGAAATATACTTATTTACATCAATGAAGAAGTTAATATTAACACCAAGGAATCTTCGAAAAGCATGGAAATGTCACTGCTAGAGCCTGCTCCAAAAACTTTATTCATAGAAAATAATACAAGCGTTATTTTTCTTGCTACACCTAAGGGAGTGAGCTTAGATATAATGGTCACAAAGTTCAAAGATTACTTTTAGGTAATTGATTTAGTATAATTAAACCATCATTCCAACCTCTTGTGAAGACTTGGGTGTTTTAAAAATAATGGGGATATACATTTGAAGAAGCACTACACAATCTTTGAAAATGAAGAGCATATGATTGCAATCCCAATTGAATCAAATTAAGGGCCACCATTTTATTAGATGGTGGACACAAAAGAAGAAATCAACTATATATATAAGATCATTGAATGAGGAGGAGATAAGGTCTAACCTGATCACGAGGGATGCCTTGAGTGGGAAAGTGACACATTTGTCTCAGACATGATGGGCCACACTTATCATAAATGGGTTGACAAGACCTATAAAATTATTGGAATGAGATGGATGGAAGTAAAGAAGTGTTAGGTTGTGGAGCCTTTTTTCATGTGAGAAAGTGTTGAAGACTGTACACTAACATTACTGTGCACTTTCCACAATTGTCTCGCCAGGAAATGTGTTTTTTCTCATATGGGAAGGATTTTTGACCCATAGATTTATGGGACAGTTTTGGCACATAGTTTTGATACCCACAGTTTTGTAAAATTGCTTAAGTAGTTGTCTACTTATGTGGTTTTTTTGCATATGGTAGGGATTATGTAACATTGTAGATGCGTTATGAATTTGGGTGTGAATTCTGTAGAGTTTGTTAATCATAGGTCCAAACAGGTTTTGGTATTGTATTGAGAGAGAGGTGGCTTGTAATAAAATATGAGGAAGTGATTCTTGGTGGATGTAACTGAAATTAGGTGAACCATGTTAAATAGTGTCTCTTTGTGTTGTGTTATTTTTATTCTACACTTTTATTTCAGATCTGTAATATTTTCTGCATATTAGTTTCTACTATTGTGATTCTACGAGGGATTGTTCCACATATTTTATCTTATTTCCTAACAAGAAGAGGCCCACAAGATAAAAACAAATGGTGCATAGATACCAAAAAAAAAATGAAATGAATGCACCCTCATAGGTGTAGAATCCTAAACACATGTCCTCCATAACAGTGCATCTTAGTGACTGTGTGCTTACCCTGAAGAGAGTATTTAGAATTAGCCAGGGAAGACTAGTACAATTATAAAGGAATGATGGAACCATATGCTGAAATTAGATGAACCATGTTATCCAATTTTGCACACTTGGCAAGATTGGACAACGGGGTCCTATCACGTTCAAAATAAAATAATAGTCCCAGGAACCCACCTTCGGTTATTATCGAAATGCAATAATTAAAAATAATTCCTAAATTGCATATGAAGAGATCACCTAACATCGAAAGGCACCCAGTTGATCTCAACTCAGTGGAGAGTTCAGGGTCGAGTTGATAAAGAACCCGGTGTCAAATTGATAATCATCTCAGAAATCATCTCAGTGGAGACTCTCAGTTGTAAGAGCTTGACGATGGTCTTGTTAATGCAAAATATAGCTCGTTGAAAATTGACGAATGAAAGGAACTGTACAAGGATCCCGGTGGAGATCGATGCAAAAAGATCTGAAGGCCAAGTCAAGGAAAGCCAAGTTAACATGAGGCCAGGTCTAATCCATTAGACAGTGCTCGACCAACCACTTGGGAAAATTATCTTGTTTGACCAAGATGACATGAGATTATGCAGATATGAGGATGAGGTCATCTGGTAGTGTTTGAATGAAAAAATGTTTGCAACCAAGCAACCAAATACATCTCAATCAAAATCTCGTAGCACTCTATGGAGAGGGTCTCTTAAAGGAGGCACTACACGTTCTTCTTACAACACATAATCCATCTGTAAATTCTTTAACATATCTTCATCTACTACAGGCTTGCATTACTAAGAAAGCCCTTGCGGAGGCCAAGCAAATCCACTCTCACATCAATAATAGGGGACACACATTTGGAAGACTCACACTATTACCAAATAAACTTATCTACATGTATGACAAGTGTGGAAGTTTGATGGATGCTCGTAAAGTCTTCAACTGCATGACTGATCCAGATCTCTTCTCATGGAATATGGTAATTGTAGCTTACAGAAGGCATGGACATCCTATACATGCATTCAAACTATTTCATGAAATGCAATGAACACCTGATCACCCCGATCACCTGAACATTCGTGTATGGCTTGGCCAATGGAAAAGAATCGATCATTTGAGGATGGAGCTCAGACGTGGTAGCATTGGCTCACTCAGTCGAGCCAGACAAGGTCGTGAGCATCCAAAGTTTTGTTTTGTTTGATTGTAAGTCGAGAAGGAAAAGTTGGGGTTCAAATCCGTGCTAAGGCATTGGCTTGGGAGAATTTCATCCCTTTTGTCGGGTTGGACCTTGATGATGGCAAGCCATTGTAAGATTCCCACATGGGAAATATTTCAGTATATTGCCAAGGTCATAACTTTGATGATGGCAAGCCAAATCAATATTTCCCCACATAGGATATCTTCATCCCGATTTCTATGGTGGAAAATTTGCAGTGGAAAGCCAACACAAGGTTTTCGTGTAAAGGAGGTCCCGAGTTTCATCTTGCCAAGGTTGCGCAGCAAATCTAAGGCCGGCGCCTGTGGATTGGTGTGGCCGAGCCATTACGTGGGAGAAGTTTGAGTCTGTTGCCAAAAAATGGGAGAAATCCGGTCAAACTGCCAGGTGTGGAGATATTGGTTTGGCAAACCATGACCAAACTTCCGTGAAGGGGAGATTCGGGCAAACACTGCCAAGCGCGGAAATATTAAGGTGGAAAACCATCATCAGACTTCCGCGCAGGCCGTGTAAATAGGATCAGATGGAGGAACGAGTCAAACGCCGAGTGGAGCGGCGAGTGCATGGAGATCAAACCAAGCGTGTTGCAATAAAGAAGAAGCCTTCTTTTGAGCGCTTCCAACAGACACGGTTTTCCTCACGAGGCGTTCATACTGTTTCACCGAATGCAGTGAACAGATGCCCGACCTGATCAGTTCGCCCTTGCCAGCGTAGATCTCCCAGCTCCCGTTCAGTTCACCTTTACCAGCGTACAGTTCTGAACATTCAGTGGTCGCGGAAAAATCCCACGCATTTGGTGCACAGGCATGCTGCAATATAATAGAAGCCGTTTTTTAGCACTTCAAACAACTATAGGAAACAAATATTCACTGCCGTGTACGATGGATTGGAGTCACGACCTTCAAGGCTTCATAGAATTTCCATGAACCAGGAGATGAAGGTTTAAAATGGTGTAGAATGAAACGATTCATATTGCTCAGCATTCCTTCTCCTGGAAACGAATTGAATGTGAAGGTCAAATCTAAAATACCTAGTCGGCCGTTTTGCATGCTGCATCCTTGTTACGTGTAAATGGTCTCTTTGAGAAACTCTGAGGGCAGAAGCAATATTTATACCCTTCCATTATGTACGTCCAATCAGACAATAAAAATATTCTTTTACCAGGTTCAGAGAAACTTGTTTTCAACAATGAATGATTATACTGTAGTTTCAAGCCAATTTTATCTAGCTTATTTCTATTAGCTTTGATCCACGACTAAGGAAGAATTCATATGGTTGTTCCCTGTACATTTTTTCAAGGTCCTTTTGGTTGCCCCAGTTGTTCAACATATTTTTCGAAGGGCTCCTTTTATGTGTTGCAAATTGTAACATAAAGGATCGTTTTAGTTTATGGAAAAATGAGTATATTATGTAGCTCACAGCTACCTATGCCATACTAAGATCCCAATAGTGGCATAATTGTTGATTGGAGCCGAGATTGCTGAGTGCACTACCAAAATACCAAAGGGCTCTTTGGCCAAAAATCAGTCTCAAGGGTGTCTATTGACATGTTATGGGCATGAACCTAGGTCATCATCATGGCAGCATTAGGTCTTTATTGTTAATGGCATTTTCTCATCGTTTAGAAGGTACAAATTGTGCTTATTATGGCAAATCCAAAACATTCTTACTACAAGTGTTATATGATAAGGAAGAACCGTGAGCATTGTGGTAAAACCATTCTTTTTAGAGATTTCAGGTTAAGCTCGGTATTCAAGTGAGTTTGAGCCCAGGAAAGGCAAGATCGTTTGCTGGATGAAGAGCTCAGTGACTTCGCAGGGAGCTCGTGGTGATGTTTCATGAAGTTTGAACGAGGAATGCATAAATGGCTTCGAGTTAACAGAGCAAAACGGTAAGAATCAAGTTTGATAGCCCACCATTCGGAGGACTCAATGCAAAAGAGCCCGATTGCCAAGACGAGGAAAGAGTTGGTGTGGGGTTCAAAATCAATTGCAACACCGCGTTAGAGGATTCGAAGCTCACCGAGTTGAGATTTGTGCAGACTCTATCCACATGGACCCCCCTCCTCTTCAAGTCAAACGGGTCAACGGGGGGGTCCCAACATTATATTAATTAAATTAATATTTTTATTTAAATATTTTAATAATAATATTTATTATTATTATTTAAATATTTTATTTAAATATTCTTTTAATTAATTGAGAAGACTAGGTCATCAGGGAATTAATGACCCATGATGGAACCTTCTCAGGTAGTTCAACTAACTGCAATAAATACATCATGGGCCTTCATTTTAGGAATGTAATTATGACCATTTCCTCTTCTTTCTCACATATTTTTCTATAAATGTAAGTTGGAAGCTCATTTCAAAGGGTTCCAACAGTTCAGACAAGTTGGACAGTTAGATATCTCAGGCAAGAGTGTATACTTTTCAAGAATCCTCTCTCTTCTGCAAGTTGTTCTTGTGTGTTGAGAGAACTTTCAAGCCTCCTCTTCAAGACTGTAATGGCAACTATTGCCTCTTCTGAATGTATGATGCATTGTGCATGTTATTGAAGCAATAAAAGTGTGTTTTTGTGACTAATCTCGGTCCTTTCATCCTTTTATGCTTCTTTGTGCCTTTCTCGTACTTGCAGGTACACTGTGCAAGTTTAAGTTTCTATTGCAGGTTCTTGGAGTTCTGTGCTTATCGAGTGGTGGAGTATTGCATGCAGTTGAGTTGTGGTGTCTGTTCACCCTTCTTGAGTTCATCCTTCTTCACTGGGAAACTGGTATATTTCTCGGTCTGATAAAGTTTAACAAAGGGAACGCGTGTCTCTTAGTCTGTGGTATCCTGTACCCTCTCTAAGTTGCAGTAGGTGAAGTTGACCTGTGGTGCACACACCCTCTTCAAATTAACCCTTCCTGAATCTGAAGACACCCTTTATTCGGTGCATCACCATCCCTAGTATAGTTTCATTTCTGTAAATCTCTTTCCCTAAAACCCCATGAAAATGTTAGCGTAGGACTAGATAATCGTTTTTGTTACACTAGGAGTAGTACAGCACTTAGTTTAGGAAGAGGAAGCCGGCCTTCTCCGGAGGTTCACCTCGAGCCCAAGTCCCACAGCTTGAGAGGTGATCCCATGTGTCCCAATCACACCGAACATCCTATTCACATCCTGGCCATTCGGGGGGTGCAGTGATTTGGCGACAACAGGAGGAAGAAAGGATAGGCTCCCTTATCTACACCTTAACTATTAAAATTGATAGGTGGCGGGTGACTGATCTTCTATCACTACCTCATTGCAGAAACATTAAGGAGGAATTATCAACTCATTTCAAAAAAAGCAATGAGATAAAATAACTACCAAATTGTAATGGTTGTACCTATCCCATAATCCATGTGTACATGTGTGAGGAAATATTCGCTATAGGTACCAAAATTCTATTATACTTATGGGTCCAAGCATTTTACAACACCTTGATAGTTTGGGCACATGTTTGGTATACGATAAGATAGACAAGGAGAGAAACAAATGATTGAAACTAGGTTAAGGGGAGTATAATTAAAACCTCTTAGGTCTATTCAACCAAAAAGAAATGGGATGAGCCCCCACATTTGGTAAAGAAGATAACATTCCATGATGATGTGCTTATAGAAGAGAGAGTGGATTAGATATATGACAAGGAAGCTTAAGTTCTCGAAGGGTTATTTTGAGAAGAGGTTAGAACTTTCCATGTCAATCATTAGAAGAATTTGCATGGGCATTGTGACAGAATATATATATTTTTTATGAAGATTGAAGAGAAGGATCCAACAGAGCACTTGAATGTCACTAATGGATTTGGAAAACACATGGTTCAAGATGCGCATGAATCAGAGATGAAGTATTACATAGAGCCCATGCACATAAAAGAGAAAAGAATTTGATCTGAAAATAAACCCTAGCTAGCTAATATTGGTAATTATTTTTCAGATGCAGATTTAGCATGCATATTTAAGTTACTCAAGGAATTCAAGGACCCCTTTCCTAAGGGAGATCATGAAATGAATGGAGTGTATGAGTCACTTATAAAATTACCATCAAGCTAATGGAATATGCATTCTCAGTTCAGAAGAGGTCATACCACATGAACCCAAACTTGAGAAATAATGTGAAGGAGGAGATCAAAAAATATGTTTGAAGTAGGAATTATCTATCTAGTAAATGGTTTTGAAGGGGTAATCCCCGTGGTGATATACATAAATAAGGATGGGAACGTAAGGATATGTGTTGACTACCACATGTTGAATGAGGCTTGCATCATTGATCCATTCCTGAATCTATTCACCAAGGATATCTTAGAGGTCATATCCAAATGTGAGATTAATACTTTCACATATGGGTTCTCAGGGCATCACCAAGTACAAATCGTGAAGGAGGATAATCCCAAAACTACCTTTTTTACAAAATGGGTATCCTTCAATTATAATGTAATGTCATTTGGTTTTAACAATATGCATGTCATCTTCTCACAGGTAGTAATTAAAGCATTCAAATACTCCATTAATAAGTTATTACATATATACCTAGTTGATTAGACCATCTATGGGTTAGTGAGATACTACCATGAAAAATTATGAATTATGTTTGAGAGATATAGGTAGCTACATATCTCCTTGAACCTCAATAAATGCACCTTTGTGAAAATATTCATAGTCTTATTGGGACACATGATTTGTAAGGAGGGAGTGTTACTTGATCTAGCCAAGATCATTGGTGGTTTTCAAACTTGCACCCATGTCTCGGATCTGGAAGAACCGAGTCATTTGAGACAATAATGGAACCATATCCAAGTTGTGGGACCTTGCGCACTTGAGACAGATCTCTGGAGAAGGCTGATTCCTCTATCTATTTCTACTTATACTGATACTCTTAATGTTGGAAGGGAAAACTAAGCTAACAATGCCAAGGGACTAGGGATAGAAGGATAATAGAAAGGAAAAATAATCTAGGGAAGGTGATAGCACCAGAAAAAAGAGGGATGAACACTATCCGTTCTAAGTGAAAATGAAAGGAAAAGGCATGAAAGAAGGTTAGACAAATGTAGCACAAACTAAAATGCATTTACCATATCATTTTCATGGAACACAACTAAAAATGGAGTTGCAAGGGGTGTAAAGTGATATAACAAGAACACAATGCAAGAGAAAGGAAAGAAGAAGGAATATCAACACATTTTGGACAAAGAATAGTCATAAAACGATGCTTCCATTACTTTCAGAAATGCACAGAACTGTTACAATGGTGAAAAAATGCTGATATCCACATGCATGAGCCATATGTATAGATCTACGACTCAAAATATAGAAATATGAAGTCCTTAGAAAAATGTGTAAAGATCCAAAGTGTCAAACCTTAACAATGATCCCAACTCTTACATTTATAGATGAATTCATAGAAGAAGAAGAGAATGAGGGAAACCCAAATTTGAAATACAACCACCAATAAGAAGCATTCAATGCTGACAAATGTACTTTAAAATATTTAAAATGTGTTTCCCTAAGTCTATTTGGCATGTTGGAGAAGGAAGGAGGGCGGATTAGATCAAATCAGGTGTTTGGAGAAATTAGATTTTCTCATTTATGCCCAGAAAGATATTTTCCCATTTCTCACCTACCAGATCCACCAAGCATTTGAATTTAAATATCTAGCACTATAACCTACATCAAAAGCTATCGATTGAGACTAGGTGCACACCGATCAGAGATTTGTATAAAAAGATAGGGTTGTTAGAAGATTTTCAGAGTTGTCTACACGCAAGACATGTGGTGCACATTGATTAGTCAAGAAGATGGCCAAATGTGCAAATTCTTTGTCATTTTCTGCCACTTACCACTTATTGATTTGTTCCAAAGATTTGGCACCATGTTGGTGCACTTTGATTAGTTTTATGTGGCACACTCAAGTGTGTCAGAGAATGACATGACACAAAATGGGACAGAGGAGGGCACAAAAGTATGCGCACGAAATAATGAGGCGTGAGAGAAATATAGAAGGAAGGCGCATGCAATCGTAATGGACACAAATGAAATGGGGAAAAATGGTGAGTGGGAAATGTATGATTAAAGTTCAACTATTACAAAGTAATGTGTGGGGGGGTGCAAGAGGGCTAAGGACTTAGCTGATTTAAGTAAGTGTAAGGCACCCGCGCAGGATGAATAATTGCTAGGAGGAAGGTGAATGTGTAGAAGATGCGTGCAGGAGAAGAGTGGACCAAAGAGGAAAAGGAAAATTGAAAGGGGATAAGGGGAAGCACGTAAGGGAACACAAGGGAAAAATGACCAAGTGAATGTGCCAAAGAGATGACCGAGGTGCGTGTAACTTGTAATGAAAATCTTAGAGCCAGAATATGTATGCAAGTTGTCCAAATAACTAGGAGAGTTATTTGGATAACAATCATGGTTATCCTTATTTTAGAAGAACCAAATACACGATGGGATGTGTGAACCTTCATAAACAACATGGGTTAATAAGAAAATTTAAACAAGGACTATGCCAAGATAGCTGACCAATTAGAGGAATTGCTAAAGAAGGATGGACCCTTCAAATAAATAACATGCCAATAAGAATCATTTAAGTAATTGAAGGAGATATTGGCTAAAAAACCTATTTTTTGGTTCATGTATTGGAAAGGCCCTTACATGTCCATTTGGATGCTTTAAAAATATCTATAAGAGCTATTTTAGCCCATCTGTGAGAAGGGAGAATAGACCACCCCATCTATATCTCTAGTAAGAATTTATCTTTAGCATAACACAATTACACTAACACCAAGCATGAGACACTAGCTCTGGTCTACATGATCTATAAATTTGATAGCACTTATTAGCCATAGAGTTTGTGTTCTTCATTGATCATGGGTCCTTAAAGTACTTGGTCAAATAACCAGTCCTACATGGGCAAATCTATAGATGGATCATCTTGTTCCAAGAATTCAAATTTTCCATTATGGTGAAGTGACAAAATCTCAACTATAGGTTAGATCACCTATCTAGAGTCAATACTAGTGAAATTTTGTATAGTATTGGATATGACATGCTAGATTCATAGTTGTATAAGGCTTAAAGGGTTCCAGAGGAGCTAGAGGCTATTACAAAATTTCAAACTTTGGGCATTTCTCTCACTAGATGTACAATTAACAAAAAGAAACGACTTATAGTGTGTGCAACACCCTATCAACTCATCAAAGGATAATTTTATAAGATATGACGTGTAAAAGTCCTTAGGTTCCATATTTTATCACATGAGCACGTGATATTGTTAAAATAATACCATAAAGGCATAGTAGGGGTCCACTATGTTAGAGAGGCTACTACACATAAGATCATATTCTCAATATTATGCTAGCCCAAATTGTTCAAGGATGATAATGAATACACTATTAAGTGTGAAATCTTCCAAATAGTAGAAAAGAAAAATAAAAATGATGAGATTCCCTTGATACAACTTTGAGTAAGAGAACCATTTGAAAATGGGCCATTGCCTTTGTTGGGTTGATAAATGCTACTATATATATAAATGAAGCATGGTACATTATCACTGTCATGGACTATTTGACAAGATGGGTAGAGGAATAATGGTAGTTATAACAATAAGGTTCGTATGGGAAAACATGATTTAGATGCCAATTAAGTTTGACTAGTGATTAATGAAGCCATTTCTTCATAGAAGTGGTGTGTATCTTGTTGGATGATTTCATGATTGTGTATAAAAATACCACTCCCTACCATCCCTACAAAAATGGAAATTTTGAAGCCTTAAAAAAATTCTTGGGAACCAATTTAACAAAAAAAAATCAATGTAGGGGAAAAAGATTGGGATGAATGATTTTTTGTTATACTATGAGCCTATAGAACTACATATAAGAACTTGCAAAATTATACACCATTCTCGTTGGTTTTTGGAAAAGAGGACATACTCCCCTCATAATTTATAGTACCATCACTCTACATCATGTGCGTAGGAAATTTGGTTGACCAAGTTATCATAAACCAAAGACTAGAGGATTTGATGAAGCTAGAAGAGAAGAGGTCGCTTACATACTGGAGCCTAAAAGTGGAGAAGATGATATTTTTTTAGGATGATAAGAATATTAGAAACAAGGTGCTTAGATAATCCATGTGTTCCCTTATTTATGAATTTTTATATGTCAAAGATACAACGAAGTTACAAGTTATATGGTTGGGCCCATAAATTATCCATGATAGCTTAGATAGTAGTATATACACGAGAAAATTCAAATAAAGAAAGAAAAAAGACAATAAAATAAGTGCAAATTTTTTTTAAACAAGTTCCTTTAAACCTAATATTGGACTAGTTAAAGAGTGGGGTTGAGTGGAAATCTTGTTGGATCTAGATGAGAGATTGATTCCTTTTGATTTGTGGTTGCTCCAAGATAATCCAAATGTAAGTGAAGCCAAGCTACGAACATTGATGGTTGATTGAAGATTGATTTGGTGATAAATTAGATAAGATAATGATGTGCAAGAGTGATTTCCGATGACAATTTGACAATATGACACTACAAATTCATCAAGCTTCCAATGATGATTTGAGATGAATGGAGCTTCTTATTCATAGATGTAAAAGAAGCCATGGATTGAGGTTGGTGGAATTGGTTGAGTTGCAGGATATTGATTTCATTTTCCTTATTTAACATGTTTGATTTACTATGTGTAATTGGCCCTTTGAATGAAAAATAAAGAGACTTTATTTCAAATTAGTTGGCTCTTGAATTATTCCAAATTGTACGTGCATATTTACTTCCATGTTTTTAGGATTATAGAACTTGTGTGGGATGACTAGTCAACCTAAGTGAGTTGGCTAGTGAAGTGGAGATAAGTAGAAGGTGAGACATTTTAATTTGTTTTATTTATTTAAATAGTTAATTAATTTTTCTAAAGGGATGTATAGTGTATAGTGAGTGTAATAGAATTAATTAAATTAATTCTAGAAGTGGGATTTGGGTGAATAATAGATTTAATATTATTTTTGGATGTTTATAATGTGTAATGGGTATTTTTGGGGTGTCTACATTTTCCCCTCTTTAAAGTGGTATTATAATATAATAGCATTTTAAATATAATAGACATATGTAAATCAATGAACGGATGATAAAGAAGTGTTTTGGACTGCTTGATTTTCCCTAGAAAATAATTTGTTTTCCCCAATGGATCTAGACTATGCCAAGGGAGTGCAGTAAAAAAATCATGCACTTTAGGCATTATTTAGCCCGGTCTCATACTACTATTTAGAAGGTTCTTAAGTGAAGAAATTATTAATTAATCCCACCTTTTGGCCATCTTTTTTTATATTTTGTTTTGTCATTCCCACAAATTTTTATAAACATTTCTTGATATTTCGGCACTTCCCCATCATTTTAGCTTAAACTAGGGCTCCTAGTGTAGACACCAAAATTGGGTCACACTCCCCTTGGTCCCCTTTCGAATAACCAACTTAAACACATTCACCTTACCATGACACTTATACCCCAAATTAATATTAATTTAATTATTTACAATTAAATTAATACCCATCCTCACCCCATTATTAATTTAATTAATTTAATTAAATGGATTCCCACCTCACCTAGACAGCTCACCGTATATCTATTCATGACATGTTTCCATAAATGAATAAGACTTGGTTTAACCCTAAAAACAAATGCCTATTATTCCTCTAACCACCTTCCCACTCATAAAAAGATAACGTCCATTTTGATCCGTGAATACATGAACATACTTGACCCAAATGATGTGAGATCTATCATTTTTAGTAAACCTAGGGAATCCCACCTTAACCAACACCGGTCATCCCAAAAATGACACTGGTCAACCAGGAACCATCATTAGTTACCATTTATTCAATTTGGTAACCTTGTTTGTGGGTTGGCACATTCTCAAGAATCAAGGAGAATATAAGAGAGCTGCATGCAAGTGGAACCAGGGCCTTTTCATACCTAGAGACATCCATATCCTGGCACCAGGATAGATGTAGATGTATGGTACTCATGGTAATATTCTGGGAAGCACTGCACTATGGCACTAAGCATCCATTCCACCAATCAACCTTCATTACCATCCACATAGTCTTTGGACCTGTAACACCATAGTAAGTACACTTTATCACCTACATCATCTATTTCTAACCTTAGTCTTGTTTTAAAGGTCTTTGTCACCTTGATGTTGTCAATTTCCTATTTGCGTTCCCTTTTCCCCTACCTATTAATCTTTCTATAAACCCAACCATTATTCCAACCACACCATAAAACCACCTATACCCAACCTGTTACATATTTCTGAGTGTTCCCAATACTCCCATATACCTCATTCCACCCCCATTTTCATATCTGTTCCTAACCTCAGCTCAAACCTCCACTAACTAAATCTTATTAAGTCTTATCAGCCCGCCTCTACCAATGTTGGTTACCCCTAACCATTGTAATCGGTTCTTCCTAACTGTGATTGGTCATACCTCAACTGATGTCAGTATCTGTGTCTGCTAACACTGCGCAAACCAGTAACCACACTACCTACTAAAAAAACCGAAACACTTTACCCAACCTTACTAAGACCCTGTCTATGACTTGCAGACTGCTTGAACAACCTACAACATAACCCGAAGACTTTGACCTGCATATTTTTTATTATTTAATTGGATCGATGTTGATAGTGATCTAAGATACCCAAATCACAATACTAGCACTAGATTTGTTTATGTATGTATTTCATTTATTTCATATTTGTTTTATAAAAATAGTGGATTGATAGCCTTCTAGGGAGTATCACAGTTCCCGGATCCAGCATACTGCTAGGCAGTCCACTAGCATATATTATTTAACTCTCCTTTGGTGGTCTTGTTTTCTATTTCATGTAGTTCCTCCAAGATAAAAGGAAGCTCTCATAGTAACGGTATCAGATCGAGAAGTCATAACGTGCTCATCAACCTCCAACTAACCAACACAACAGGTATTTCTCCTCAGCCCATAACATTATCTATTTCGTCACAGTTCCAAAACATAAAGAAAATGGAGAAAAATTTTGGCATGCCCGGTGGGACCCATACGGGGTTCCTTGTATGTTCTTCATTCCTATGTAAAATTGTGTGATTTGTTTCCCTTCAAAAAGCTTACACATTAATTTTTCTTCTATGGAATAATTCTTCCTCTCTTTATTATCTAAAAACAATCATGTTTTTAGTGCTTTAAAAGGAACATATATTCTTCTTTATTTTTGCATTGCATTAGTGAAAGAGCATGTTCCTACCTATTCACCATTTTCTTCATCGAATGTAATTTGTCGATTTGGGCTTAAAATTAGTTGCATTTCAGCCTTGTATGCTGCATATAGCTCACATTAAAATGAATGAAAGCCTATATGCTAGAAGTCATGCCCGAGCTGATGGTTGACAAAAAGAACCATAGAAAGCACTCTCTTTCTTCTTCTACTAAACTGCACAAAATCTAAATATACACATTTTCTTAAATGACATATTACCTAGTGAACATTCTTATCAATGATCACATGATCATAGGATTGGTAGGTACTCCCCAGCTGGTTATCTCTCTCCAATACCCCATCAGAGAGCACCCCCCCAGCCATAACATAACCTGAAACCTCACCTTCTAGATATCCTTCTTCGTACGACACCTTCCCAATAAAAAATTATATTTTGAATTCACATGGTTAATTATAAATAGCATAAGTTAAACAAACAATAGAAAATCACTCTTAGGATCATGTTTTTTCTTAGTTTTTCTTCTTGACTTGTGTTTTGTGGTGTGAGACTATGAATCTACAGTATTATTCTTTTTTGCACACTCCACTATCATAGTTGGAGTATTTTGACATTTTCTGAGTGTGTCAGGACCCCATATTTCATTCTTAGATTCTTGATTTTAACTCTTCACTTGATTTAAATTCACAAAATCCAATTTCTTCGTCACTCTCTCATTTCACAGTATCTGGTGTTGGTCCAGTGATCACCATCGGTTCACATCTGACCAGTTGTTGATTACACCTAACCGATGTCATCTTCTAGATTTCTAGTTAGTTTTACTTGGAATATCCTTTGTCACTCCTTTTGTTCTATTTTTTTGGCCCTCAGGGCATCATCTTATTCCCCTGTGTTGATATTTTTGTCATGTATAGTTTCCCCATTACACATTCATAAGTCCTGTTTCACTTGCTGAATCTAGTGTTTTTCTATAGTGACCGACATCGGTTTCTGTAACCGACGTCGGTTCCCCATTAACCATCACTGGTCAGCTTGATCAACGTTGATTTCTGGTTTATTTTTCAAAATTCAAACCTTGACTGAATTCATCCTCTCTAACCTCATTTTTCCTATGTGGTCCTGTTGTTTACAGTGTCATTTACAAAATATAGTCTTACCAGGTCAACAATTAGTCACATGTTGTTGACTCATAGCCAAAATAAGGCTCTTATATTTCACGCTAGTCATCAACTACTCCCACCTATTCCTTCACCACCTTCTATTCCTATCACCCATGGATCCAACCCTTCCTACCACCATTGCTACAGGTGATGAGGAGTTCACACGACTCCTCGATAAGAATCCCGTAGCCTTACAATTTTACCTTTCCCACTCTTCCACTCAGGATTACTTGGGTTAATTGATATATGGAATGCCTGTATCCATATCTCCTTCCCTTATCCCCACTTCTAAATCAGCCCCTACTAATGTGGTGTTACCTTCACCTGCTTTACCCCCAGTGGTTTTGCAGCTAGGCCCCATACCCGCTATGATTGCTGCATCTACAACATCATTTGCACCTATAGTATCTATTGTTATTTCATTGACCACCAAGACAATAACCCCATCCACACCCATTATCTCACAGATACCAATTGTAACACAACCTCCCATGGTGTTGGTGACCCCTACCCCATTCTAGAATCTTATCCTTTCCATCCGCAGTCTCTGCCCCTAATCGCTACTAGAGTCACTGTGATTGCCCCACCTACATATACATATTATCAACAACCCCCTATCTCATCCATCATTCATTTTGGATATATTCCCTCTATGTCATTCCCCTATTCTCAACCTTCCTATTCAGCATCACCATACACTGGAATGCCACCCACATCACATGTTCAACACCAACCCTCTTACGCCATAGGAGGCGCCCTTTTATCACAATATACCAATGACCTCATCAAATTAATGATGGAAAGGATGCAGACACTAGAAGCATTGGTTTCCATATCACATAATTATCTCACCTATGATGAAATCTATAATGATACCATTCATCCATCCATTCTTATTCACTCATACCCTATACATTGGGAAATTCCAAAATTCAACCGCTTCAATAGTAAAGAACATCCAAAACAACATTTGCGGTCTTTCAAACATGGGTGTTACCTAATCACCCATGATGATGCTTTACTCCTACAGACCTTCCCGGTGTCCCTCACAGGACCTACATTGGATTGGTATAGTGGGCTACCCAAACATTCCATCTACTCGTTTAATCAAGTTGTTTCACCTGATTCTAGATGTGTTCTTTGAATGTTGATGAAACAGATAAGAGTAAAGGGCTAGGAGGAATACCTATTGAGATACTAGTTGTAGGTTGTTACGCGTGTATGACTTCTGAATCCATAGCTGATCATGAGAGATTCCTTTTTGCTTGGAGGAACTACCTAAAATAGAAAACAATACCAGCAAGTAAAATTTAAACAATATATGCAATGGACTGCCTAGCGTGTGCTAGATCTGGTAAGCGTGATACTTCCTAGATGGCTGTCAAACCACTATTTAAAACAACTTAATGCTAACAATAAAGGAAATCCTACTGTAGTTAAAATTATTTAGGTATCTCATTCATCTACAATAAGCAAATTCATTCACAATAGGCTAAGTTATGACTGAATCTGAAGGTCAATGTCTCTTTTAGGATATTGGTATTGGTCAGGGTAAAGTTTTGGTCTGTTTTGAGTATTTGATGTAGGTTTTAAGCTCTGATCTAGGTTTTTGTTAAAAGACACAAAGACCGGCGTCAGTCTTGTATGACTGGTGTCAGTTTAGGCTAACTAGCATCGGTATGGTCAGGGTACAGGAAATTCAATAAAATTTTGCAAGGTGATAGATTTGGTGTTAGATGAGAATGAAAGGGCAATGGCAAGGTTCTTGTAGGTCTTGGATATGCACAAGAATGGTGAAATTCTGGATATGGGCAATTCAAGGGTGTGGATAAATAGATGGTCAAGTTCACATGGAGATAAAATAATGGGGAATGGAAATGAGAACAGAAACTAACAACATAAGTGAAAGGATATGCTAAAATAATAAGGGACCAATACAGGTTAACAAAACTCACTGTTTGTATGACCTTGATGTCTGGTTAGAAATGGTGGCTGATCAAATGGAAGGAACTCGGTGTGGTACTGGAACTTCCGCGAATGTTCCCATGAAGGTAAATGGCTCTGTGGTTTCTTCATTTGTTGGCTATGGATATTCTAATGTGTGTACGGATGTTGGTTTTGCTTGCATATAGCTCTGGTTTTGTCACTTGTTCGCAGAAGATGTCTCAACCTCTCAGAAAATGTGCCAACCTCAAAATAAGGTTGTTTTGGGGGTTAAATGGTAACCAACAGTGGTTCCGGCTTAACCAACAGCGGTGTAGGGTAACCAACATTGGTTAGGGTGGGATTTTCTAGGTTTACTAAACTAGGTAGATCCCCTTGATTTTCTGGGATCTCGTTTTTGTTTACTTTTCCGATTAGCATGGAAGCTTCCTTCTAATGGGTAGGAATGTGGTTAGAGGGAATGTAGGCATTGATTTTTAGGGTTTGGGTAGGTCTTAGTTAGTTATGGAAACTTACTAAGAATAGGTCTTAGGGTGAGGTGGATATGTGGGCATTATCCCAATTAGGATGATTAAATAATAAATATGGTGAGGATAATGAATTAATTTAATTAAATTAATATTATAGTGGGGGTAAAGGGGACCATGGCTAGGTGGATGTGTTCAAGGTGTTTATTTTTCGAGGGACCAAGGGGAGTGTGACCCAATTTTGGTGTCTACATTTTTCCCCTTTTTGTTGCGTAGCTTGTATTGGTAAGCGACACTGACAAAAACAAGATGTGGTTGCTCCATGTGTGGGTGAAGGTGATCCCCCTCAAACTAGGAACTGATGAGGCAGAAGGAAGAATTGGTGAGTTGTTTGATAAAATTTTTATGTGATGAAGAAGAAGGTGGGGTAATGGGTAAAAAAGGGGAAAAGGTCCATTTGGGTAATCTAGGTAAAGGGTTATGGTCAAAGGTAGTGACAGTCAAATGCACGCACACATATAAACTACAACACAGTACCAGGTTGAAGAGTAGGAAAACTCTACATTGTCTAAGGTTGATATGTTTATCCAAATAAGATTGAGGTGATTCCAGTATCCAAGGTATAGGATATGGTTAGGAAACATGACATAGGTCAGGTGCAGGAATTTTTAGGTATGTTCCGGTACACCAAGGATAGGGTAGGATAAATGGTCATGACAAGAGGCAAGGTAAGGTCAGGATGGAAATCAACATAGGTAATACTACCACAAGGTATAGTGAACACATGGGGTCAAAGGTCACTAGCGATGTTCCAAGTCCAAGTATCTAGGTCACGGCATGGGTAGGGTCGAGGTATGGGAAAAATAATGAGTCCCAGAGTGAGGATGAGGTGAGGGAATAAAGGGTAAGGTCAACAAGGTCAAGTGGTGTGGCCAAGTGAGGTGAATGTAGGATAAAAGGGGATTTAGGGAAAAAAATTGGGGGTAGGGGGTAGGGTAAAAGGTTAAGCAGGGTAAAAAAGAGTGACAGGCAGGGTAATAGAGTGAAAATGTGGGCAATGTGGAAGAGAGGGTGATCCATGCCGGTTAAGGGTAACCGATGCCAGTTTAGGGTAACTGACCACGGTAAGGTAGGGCATGTGACCGATGCTGGTGAAGGTAAAACTGGCATCGGTTAGGTCGGGGATGTTATAAAAAAGAAAAATTCCATGTTTTTTAGAATCATTTGTCTCGTGAAAAATAGAGGACAATGACACAAGAGAGAGGGAAAGTGTCCATACGGAAGTGAAAGCTGAGTTGGCGAGCTGAATAGTAGGTGATTGGTGGTTGAGAGGTGGGTCCATAAGATTAGATTATTGGATTCAGGTGGTTGGAGGTGAGGTGACCGATTGGTGATGGCAGAGGCCAGAGAGGGATCAGGCGGGCCACATGTGTAGTGGCTAGACGTGCCACCACAATGATGGAAACATGATGAGGTAAGTGTCAAACCCTTTCCGTGTTTTGTGAGATAGATTAGGTGATAGGTTAGGTTTTAAAATATTGGGTGTGTGGGGAGAAAATGAAATTTGAAATGTCAGGGGGTAAATTTGGTCGAATAGGAATGGGGAGAGAGGGAAGTGGGTGAATGACGGGTGGGATGGGGTTGAGGGGAAGTTTAGGGGAGAATATGTGGGTAAAAGGGTCAGGAGAGGGAGTTTTTTGAGAGGGGAGGGTTTGGGGGTCACGGGTTTCGCCGTGACAGTGACCGACGTCAGTAGGGTCAAACCGGTAGTGGTCACGAAACAGGTGACCCATGTTGGTTTAGGGGTGACTGGGGTCGGTTAGAAATAACTAGCAATGGTTAGGTTTTGGAGAAAAAGGGGCTGAAAGGGCCCCAGGTCAAATGGGTGAGAGAGGTAGGGGGAAAGCAGGTGTTTTGGTGCAAAATATGGCATAGTTGGGGGGTGAAACGGGCATGGGTAGATGATAGTGGGTGAGAGTGGGGGTGGGTAGATAGAAATATGATACGAAGGTAGGTTGGGGAAGAAAGAATGAGATGGGGTAGTAGGTATAGGTGAGGTGTGGAGTGTGGGTATGATGATGGGAGATTAATTTGATGTTTTTGTTGGATGTAAGGGAGAGATCAGCTATGGATGAGAGACAGAATGCCACCCATATTCTTGAGAGTGTGAGGCACAACAAGAGTTGAGGAGTGGCAACACATGGAGGAGGTGGGCCTGATTGGGGTCTGACACTATCGACATGCAGTCCGGTAGTCGATTATGATGGTCACCCTCATCGATAGATGGGATTCAGCGACCAACACGTTCCACTTACCGATGGGTGAGATGACAGTCACCCTGGAGGACATGTTTAGGATCCTATAGTTACCAATATTGTGGACGCAGGTGTAATTGATCTCCTCCAAGGCCTTGGAGGAGTTGATGCTGATAGTGTTTGGGGAGGGACTGGAAGACATGACGTTTCATAGTTCCAGCTTGAGTTACGGGGGGATGCACCTAGCCTGTCTAGAGGAGATGAGGCTATTTGTTTTATTGATGGAGGCAGTGTGCTATTTTGCACTACCGGATGTAGAGGGTGGGAGATTTCCCAACTCCTTGATGGGGGTTTTACATGATATGGTGATGGATCAGACCTACTTTTCTTGGGCGCCATTATTCCTGGTGTAGTTATATAGAGAGCTGTGGTCATATGGGTGGCTCTGCAAGTTTAGCCTATGTTACACCTTTTTACTACACTGTTGGGCCTATGAGCACATAGTTTGTGTGTGGCCAATGGGTATGCCCCGAGCATATGCATTTCTTCCGAGATTGGTTTGAGTGGGGTATAGGCGATGGGCACCCATGATTGGAGAGCATCGATCAGATAGGGCTACACATGATGTAGCATATTATAAGCATCTATTGGAGGGGTTGTCTGAGGTGGACATCATATGGAGATTGTATGTAGGTTATCCCTCATATAGACAGATGTATGATGAGCTAGATGGCCTTCAGCTGCTGAGATGGATAGAAGGGCACCATGCCGGGGATAACGAGATGATCCCAATTAACAGGGTTAGGTGGCAGTTTAGAATACTACAGGACATACCTCCACCCTTCCCGTAGTACATGAGAGATGAAGTGGAGATGCCATTACCTCTATCACAGTCGACAGTGTCCATGGGGTAGGAGGAGCAAGTGTTAGACCAACATATCAATGATGCCAGAGTGATAGATAGATATAGACAGTGGTGGGCAGCTCATTTACGAGCAGTACCACCTAGACCTGGGTAGTCAGATTTAGACACTATCACAGTGTAGAGGGATGCCCTATAGGGGTAGGTGGCAAACCTGATTACCTAGTTGGGGATGGTGTAGGGGTAATTAGCCAGTTCAGAGGTGGAGGTGGCCGAGTTACATGCACGTGTGGCTAGTCTTCAGGCCCACGTGGCCCAGGGTGGAGATGGGCATGGTGATGGTGGTTAGGTGGCCACCCTATAGGCACAGGTTATAGGACTGTAGGGCCAGTTTTCCATGACACAGGAAAAAATTCAGGGATTATAGGTGCAGGTACATGCACGGGGTGCAAGGCTGATGGCACCTCCACAGGCACCGGGACAGGGTCCCAATTCATAAGAAGGGGCGGGACAGGGTCCCACAGGATAGGTACAGGGGCTAAGGCCTATGGGGCCACCACAGACCATTCCCATATCTAGGTTATGGGATGCCCTAGGTGAGGCTAGATACTACCAGAATCAGTTGATGGCAGTCAGGATAGATTTTCTATCATATGGAGAGTACTAGGCACAACAGGCCTCAAGTGAGAGGAGTAGATCTCAGACTCACAGTGTAGAGAGCACAGGGGGCCATCGATCTCTGAGATAGGATCAAGGAGAGGCCAATATCTCAAAAAGACCAGCTCCAAGTGATGTGCTAGTAGGGGCAGTGAGATGATACCATGCCGGCAAACAGGAGCCGAGGAGGATACCGGAGAGACTGACATGGAGGATGTCTGGCAGGATGAGGCTTGATGCCCATTCCTATATTTTGTTATATTGTAGTCATTTTTTGATATATACTGGCCTGCATGCCGAAGATGGTGAGGATGTACTAGAGTTTTGTATATTTTGATCATATACTGGCCTGTGCACTGAAGATGGTGAGGCTGTATATAAGAGTTTTGAGAGACTGGATTATATACAACGGCCTGCGTGTCGAAGACATTTTATAGTTATGTATATGTATATTGTATTTATATAGATGATGATGATTATGGGAATTATGTGTTTTTGTTGATAACATTTTATTATTAGCGTAGATAGATGGACTTTATGGTGAGGTGTGTTAGGCATGGATCGAGGCACCCCAGCCGGGGGGATCACGAGATGCTCCCAATTAACAGGGTTAGGTGGCGTTGAATAATACAGGACATAACATCCCACCCTTCCGTAGTAACACGAAGAGGAGGAAGTGGAGGATGCCATTAACTACTATCACAGTGACAGTGTCCATGGGTAGGAGGAGCAGTGTGAGACCAACAGATCAATGATGCCAGAGTGATTAGATGAGATATAGACAGTGGTGGGCAGCTCATTGACGAGCAAGTACAACTAGACCGGGGTAGTCAAGGATTTAGACACGATACAGGTGTAGAGGGATGCCCATAGGGGTTTTGTTTTGCTGTTGTGGTCTGGGTTTTTTTTTGTTTTAGTTTTTTTTTAATGCTCGGTGGCAAACCTGATTACATAGTTGGGGATTGGTGTAGGGGTAATTAGCCAGTTCAGAGGTGGAGGTGGCCGAAGTTACATGCCGGTATGTGGCATAGTCTTCAGGCCCACGTGGCCAGGGTGGAGATGGGCATGGTGATGGTGTTTAGGTGGCCACCCTATAGGCACAGGTTATAGGACTGTAGGGCCAGTTTCCATGACACAGGAAAAAATTCAGGATTATAGGTGCAGGTACATGCACGGGGTTTGCAAGGCTGATGGCACCCTCCACAGGCACCGGGACAGGGTCCCAATTCATAAGAAGGGGCGGGACAGGGTCCCCACAGGATAGGTACAGGGGCTAGGACTATGGGGCCACCACAGACCATTCCCATATTAGGTTATGGGCTGCCCTAGGTGAGGCTAGATACTACCAGAATCAGTGATGGCAAGTCAGGATAGATTTTCTATATATGGAGAGTACTAGGCACAACCAGGCCTCAAGTGAGAGGAGTAGATCTAGACTCACAGTGTAGAGAGCACAGGGGGCCATCGATCTCTGAGATAGGATCAAGGAGAGGCCAATATCTCAAAAAGACCAGCTCCAAGTGATGTGCTAGTCGTGGCCGTGAGATGATACCATGCCGGCAAAAAGGAGCCGAGGAGGATACGGAGCGGAGAGACTGCCATGGAGGATGTATGGCAGGATGAGGCTTGATGCCCATTCCTATATTTGTTTATATTGTAGTCATTTTTTGATATATACTGGCCTGCATGCCGAAGATGGTGAGGATGTACTAGAGTTTTTGTTATTTTGATCATTATACTGGCCTGTGCACTGAAGATGGTGAGGTGTATCTAAGAGTTTTGAGAGACTGGATTATATACAACGGCCTGCGGTGTCGAAGACATTTTATAGTATGTATATGTATATTGTATTTATATAGATGATGAGCTTATGGGAATTATGTGTTTTTTGTGATAAACATTTTATTATTATGCGTTCGATTTTTTCCTTTCTGGTAGGCTGTGTTACGGCATGGATGAGTCAGGTCCTGGAATTTAGGCATGATGAGTCAGGTCATGGTTTTTAGGCAGGAGTTGAGTTAGTTTGTGTTTTAGGCATGATGGATTCAAAGGTATGGATTTAGGCATGAGGAGTAGTTGTGGTTTGGTTTAGGCAGGATTGGTATGGTTTGGTTTAGGCATGATGGAGTCGGTCATGGTTTTTAGGCGGATTAAGTTAGGTGTTTGGTTTAGCATGATGGAGTGTCAGTCATGTTTGAGGATGATTAAGTTAGGTTTGGTGGAATTCATTAATTTTTACAATGAATGATGATATGGGGGATTATTTTAAGATTTTTATAATACACTTTACCTTATGTGGTAAAGCAATGGCAATCAAAATAAATGTATGTTTTGATGATGATACAAATGTTGAAGGCAAATTTGTCATTTGTTTGGTTTAATTTCCCAATTTTTGATATAAAAAGGAAACGAATTAGGGTAGAATTTTTAGATGGTAGAATGTGATTTAGAAAAATGAAAGATGAATTGGTTAGGGTAGAGAGTGGCTGACCTAACCTCTAAGGGTCCCATGCCCATGGAGTGATGCCTACATAGTCCCAGTGAAAAGGGAACTCAGGCCAATGTATTTCTCCCATAAGCTAGGGAAGAATATGAGGAGGTATGAGAATGAGTTAGTAAGTTTTAGGCATGGTTTGGGTTTTGGTCTATTAGGTGTGGGTGAGTTGTGGGCAACTTGGTATAGGTGATTTTGATTGTGGTAGAAGAAGAATATTACCCAAAGGTAAGCGTCAAGGACCACGTCCTATATAAGATAATCAATATGTAATAAAGAAGGTTAAAAGATAAGAGGGGGAAAGAAATCCACCTGATTGGTGAGGATCATAACTAGTGGACCATACCTTAGGTAGGCTAGTGAACATAAGACCCTAAAGACCTTGCCTGAGTGATTATCCTAAAGTTGAATAATAGTCACATGATCACCAAATGTCACAGTTCCAAGAGGTCCCTTGAGGTGGTGGGAAATGGGAGTGTGAATGGTGAGAGGGATGAAAGGTGGTAAATCTTTATAGGGTATGAGGTAGGATGCTCTTTGGACAAGAGATCCAAGGTCACAATGGGCAAGTCCATGACTAAAAGGCTTTTCTGTTTTGACTGATATTTGAGATAGACTGATCGATGTAGGAAGTCTATATGGGATGAGGAAATTAACTCCTTGAGGTCTTCTTAAAGTTGATCGATGCGGGAAGCTTCAGATTATCTCTCTTCTTTTTTTTGAAAGATCTTTACATAGCTTTCCTTCGAGGGAGCAGTCTATTTATAGTAGTGATTGTAGAGAGGAAGATGTCGTTTTGAGGGAGTCATCTTTTTATTGGAAGTTTGACTCAAGGAGTTGGATCCCATGTGAGGGATTTGAAGTCATGGACATGACCATGGTGAAGAATAGGATTATTTTTCAGAAAGAAGGGTGAAATGACCATGGGATCTCATCTAAAGGTAGATGAAAAGTATCCATAAGAATCATGCTATGTGTAGTGTTGTGGTATACATATTCAAGAAAGATAAAAAGTGATGGGTACACACATGATTCTTGTTTAATTAATGGTGATGGAATAGGAAATGGATAGCGCTCAAGGGACGAGTATGGAAAGAGGCAAAAAATGAGGTAGGACTAAAATTCAATAGTAGAATGGTCTAAGATGCAAGGCATTCAGGGGCTCAGGTTTGGGTTTACCATCGAGTGAAGATAAACGATAAGCACTTTATTCATAAGTATAGGTCACAAAGTATGGTCCAAGCCAATTAGGAGAAAATTTGCTCCCTGTTTACTTTTTTCTTCTTTAGTTACAAGTTGATTTTATTTTCAGTATGAGATCACCAACGTGAAAGGTTCGTTCATGGACACGTTTATCATAGACACGTTTGATATGTTTTTAGTAAACTTGGAGGTGGTCAAGAGTGTTAAGATGATATTCATATAATAACTCAAGTTTTTCTAAATAGTCCTCGACGAAATTCATCATCATTGAGCATGTCATGGAGAGAAATTTGGAGTGAGGGGATCTAGACTTCAAGAGGCAGAAACAGCCTTTGTACCGTAGACCAGCGAAAAGGGTGTGGCAATAGTGGAAGTATGGATACTAGTGTGGTATGCCCATAGGGTGAAAGGAATGTGTGTATGTCAGTCCTTCCCAGTATCATTAACCACTTTCATGAGAATTTTGTTCAGGGTTTTAATTAGTGGATTGAGCTTGGCCATTGGTCTATGGGTAATAAGGTGATGAGAAACTTAGCTGAATGCCGAAGGCGTCGCAAATTTTTCGCAATGTTTTATTTTTGAATTGTTTTCCATTATCAGTGATGAGGTGATGAGGAACACCAAAGTGAAAAATGATGTGATGATTGATGAACTCACATATTTTCTCAGCTTTCATGGAGATGAGTGGTATGGCTTCAACCCATTTTGTGTAGTATTTGGTAGCAGTGATGATCCATTGATGGCATTGGGAAGAATGGGGATTGATCTCTCTGACAATATCCAAACCCCATTGAGAGAAGGGCCAAAGGTCACGGGGTGACCTGTAAGGCATGACTGGGTGTATGATGAAGGTTGGCATGTTGTTGGCATTTGGCATTTGACAAGTGCTTGACGTAGTCACAACAATCATGGTTAAGGGTTGGCCAGTAATAGCCTAGGCGAAGAATACACTTAGCAATAGCGAGGCCACTGAAGTGACCTCCACATATGCCATCATGAACTTCCTTGATGGTATAAGGAATTTCAGAACTCGTAAGGCATCCCAAGAGAATACCATCAAATCCGCATTTATAAAGGAGGCCACCCATGATGACATAATGAGATACCTTTTTAAGAAAGGCATGTTGTCCATTATGGGTGAGGTCGGGAGGTAAGACAGGAGAGAGAAAGATAGTCTGAGTATTGTTTATACCAAAGGTCACTCGGGTCAGGGGCAATGGTTTCGATAGAGTAAACTTCATGAGGTAAATAAGAGGGTGATTGGAGTCATTGTATGGTGACAAAGATTTTAGAATCGGTAGGTGAAGTGGGTATTTGAGAAGCCAAGCAAGCCATGGTATCTACAAATTTGTTGGTTGAACGTGGGACGGTTTGAAGGGCATAGCGGTCAAAGGTGGTCAAAATTATGTCTACGTGATGTTTATATTTTTGAAGTGTCTCATTATGACATTGGTATATACCATTGACTTGGTTTACGACCAATTGGGAATCACCAAAGATGTTGATGGATTTGACATCCAAGGCATAGGAAGCTTGGAGACCTAAAACGAGCGCTTCGTATTCGGTAATATTATTTGTACAATAAAAATATAGTTTGAAAGACAAAGGCATGGGTTCACCATCAAGCAGAATGAGGATAACTCCAGCCCCACCCCCACGCTGACACTTGGAGCCATCAAAGAAGAGTGTCATTTGGTAAGCGGGCTTGTCTAGGGAAAGGGTGGTAATTGACTCATCTAGAAAGTCAAAATTAGAGGGTTGATCCCTGGAAATAGGTGCATTAGCCAATTGGTTGGTGATAGCTTCACCCTTGATGGAATTTTGATGAATGAATTCAAGGTTGAGGTTGGCCATAAGCATAAGCCAACGTGTGGCACAGTGATTTTGGTAAGGTTTGGCATACTTGAAGTGTAAGGGGTCGGTGTTGGTCACAACATAGGTTTTGTGATTGAGTAGGTAATGGCAGAGTTTTGTGGCAACGAAAACTAAGGCTAAGAAAAAAAAATTGGGATGTGTGAATCAGGTTTCATAGTCCAAAAGAGTACAACTTATGTAATAAACCACCTGCTCTCTATGTTCTTCATCACAATGAGCGAGCATGGCCCTGAGGGAGTGGTTGGTAGCTGAGATGTATAGGTAGAAGGGTTGATCATCTTTAGGTGGAATGAGCATGAGTGGTTGAAGAAGGTATTGTTTTAAGGCCTCAAAAGCTTTGTGGTAGTCATCATCCCATTTAAAGGAGACATCCTTCTTGAGAAGATGATGAAATGGTTGACACTGATCAGACAATTGTGAAATGAAACATCGAATAGGAAGCAACTTACCTTGCAGGCTACAGAGTTTCCTAAGGTTAGTGGGTGGAGGTATTTCAAGAATGACCTTGACTTTAGCAGTGTCAAATTCTAGACCACGTAAGGAAATGATAAATCCTAGGAGAATTCCTGAGAGAACCGAGAAGACAAACTTCTTGGGTTGAAGGCAGATGTAATATTTAATAAGGCAGTCAAAGATGGTTTTTAGGACAGTGAGGTGCTTAGAGTGGCATTTAGATTTGGCCAGGAGGTTGTCCACATAATATTCCAATATACGATGCATGATGTCATGGAAGATATAAGTCAGAGCCCGCTGATATGTGGCACCAGCATTTTTAAGGCCAAAAGGCATGACTTGATAGCAGAAGGTCCCCCAAGGGGTGATGAATGTGGTTTTTTGTTGATCTGCTGGGGCAAGCAAGATTTAGTTATAACTCGAGAAGTCATCCATGAGTGATAGCATCTCGTGACTAGTGGTAAGTTCAACCAGCTGGTCAATACCAGGTAGAGAAAAGTCATCTTTTGGGAAAGCTAGATTGAGGTCACGGAAATCCATGTAAATGCGGAGTCCCCCTGTCGCCTTAGTGATAGGGACAATGTTAGAAATCCAACGAGGATAATCAATGGGTAAGATGAAGGAAACAAAAATAAGGCACTGAAGTTCTTCTTTGATGAGAAGGGCAATGCGAGGGTGCATTTTCCTCAGCTTTTGTTTGATGGGTTTGGCATCAGGAACGGTTACGATATTGTGGACCACTATGGTGGGGTCAATACTAGGCATGTCTATGTAAGACCAAGCAAAAACATGGTTATGATCTTTGAGAAAAGAAGTGATGGCTTCCTATTCAGCAACATCTAAAGATTGACCGATCTTTAGGATGTGCGGGTCATCCTGAGTATGAATGTTGATTTTGATAGTTGATTCTTTCAACATGGTTTGCATCTCAGATGGTAGTGACTGATGAATATATGAGTCTTCTGCACCAAGGTAGGTGAGTATAGATTCATCATCCTAACATTGAATGACATTAATTGAAGGTGTATCGTCATCGATCATTTTAGGGTACAGGAAGGGAAGAGAGAAGGGAGCCTTGCCCTCGGGTTGATAAGTCAGAGGCCCCAAGGAGATGGTGTTTATTGAAAAAAAAAGTTAGGAGGGATGGATTCAGGATCCATCGACTCTGTCAGTGAAGATGGTGATGGGGGGTGATGAAGGTGAAAAAGGGCTGATGTCTTCAATGAGCTCAATGCGGGCCTTCTTGGTAGGTGGTTCAACAAATCTGATACCACTACGGTCGTTATGCTTGCGAGTAGTACATGGAATAATAGTATGGTGGCCTTGCTCATAAAATCCAAAACCAAAACCCTTCCACGCACATCGGTGCAGGAAGGTGTGGGTGAAACGGTGATTGGTGAGTGACTGGAGGTCAGTGGAAAATGGGCAAGTTTATGATGGTGGTTCAGGTGTGTAAGTTGTAGTATCAAGTCCCCCATAGGTGAGATTGGTACGAAGGTGGGGAGGACCATAAAGGAGGCATTCTCCTATATGGTGATCATAACAAGGGTGTTGGTGAAGACTTCCATATTCTTGTGGAGTAAGGAATGTGTTGACACTATATAGGTGATACTCCCCCAGAGTGAGGCATTGAAAAATGCCCTCTAAGGGATTGGTGGTTGGTATGTGGGTAGCTAGAATAGACAATGTGTTAGAGGTTAGATCGGGGGTGGAGCTAATGAATTGGGAGGCTGATGGTTTGGTTGTGGAGGTTGTGGCAAGTGGTAGGAATGGAGGATGTAGGTGTGGTTAAGGTAGTGGCTGCACTGGTGAGGGGAGGTGTAGGTGACGTGGTAGTGGTTGTGGAGGTAGATGCTTTGATGGGTATGAGCACGTCATTGGGTCGGTAAAGCATGTTGCAAGTTTTGAAAGGTGATGGGTCAGCTGGAATGGTATAGGTGTGTCCTTCATGCTCGAACTTCACACAATGATGCAAAGTGGAAGGGACACAACCCATGACATGAATCTAGGGTCTGCCAAGCAACAAGTTATATTGAAATTCCCCCTCCAAGATGTAAAATAACTTTGGAATAGTGCGGGGGCCCACGCAAACATGGAGGATGACAGTGCCTAGTGTAGAGGTGATAACATCATTGAATGAATGCAACATGACAGGATGTTTATGCATGTAATTGTCAAGTATGTGCATTTGAGTGAATGCATGGGATGAAATGATATTAATGCTAGCACCCCCATCAATCATGACACGTCATACACGTATATCATCGATGTGGACAGAGATGAAGAGAGCTGGGTCTGGGTCATCTGTTTGGTGCAGTGTGATCTCTTCCTCTGAGAAGCTAAGGGAGGCTACTTGGTGAGTAGGTTGAGGTGTGGATAAAGGTGGAAATTTGGTGAGAGAGGCTACATGATGGGGTGTGATAATGGAGGCTATGGGTGTAGGGTCATTGGGTAAAACCTCAATAGATTGCAGGACCTCCATGAGAGCTTGACGATGGGATTTCGAGGTTTGGATGAGGTCATATAAGGACATTTTGAGGGGGGATTGGTGTAGTTGTTTGAGCATCATGTGCGGTGTGTGACCCCATTAGAAATAGGATATGTGGGGCCGCAGATAGTGATTTTAGGTGTGGGTGCAGATGGTATGTTGGGTATAGGATTGGTTGGTGAGTCAATTGCCTTTTCCTTGCCTTTGTCCTTCTGAGCATGGGTAGCAACATGGATCATGTTGATCTGAGGTGGGGAGGTAGGTGAGGTAGGTGAGCCATGAAAGGTATAGTGACATGAAGGGCAAAAGCCCAGTGGTGGGAAGGAACTTTGTGAGATGAGCTGGGCACATTGACATTTGGGTGGAGGTTTGGCAAGGTCATTGATGCAAACCATGTTAATTTCAAATCTTGGGGGTGGCTCTAGGAGTTGTGGTAAAGGTCTCGGTTGTTGAGTAGGAAGTGAGGGAAAAACTATGGGAATGGGTGTTGGTGAAATGGGGTCCTCATCAAGAAGGTCATCATCGTCAAAGTTTTCTTTGGGAGGGCACAACTGGATAAGAACATTTTTCAAAGCCTTACAGTTCTCTACATCGTGTCCTGGCACATGATGGTAGGCACAAATTTTGGTTTCATCAAACCCCTTTGGTTTGGGTTTGAGAGGGTCATAAGGTCTAAGTGGTGGTAATGTGATGATAGAAGTCTCAAGGAGGTTGTTTAATATTTTGGCATAGGATCCTGCTAGTGGATCACAATGGGAAGTGAAAGTGGGTTTGGGTGTAGGCGCGGATGATTGTAGAGGAATAGTCTTTACACGAGGGGGAGTAGGTTGAGCTATGGTTTTAGGTGTTGGTGTGATCTTAGGCATTGGTCGTGTTTGTTTGGGTAGGGGTATGGTAGATGAATTGGCAGGAGAGTGTGTGGTTGTTTTGACTACCTTATTGGAGGGTAGCAGATTTTTGTCTTTAGGTTGCACCTTCTTGGGTAAAGGTGATATGGGCACATGAGATCTAGAGGGAAAGGTGGATGGTGGAAGAGGGTGCATTACCCATGGGGATAATGGAGGTGCTGTGAAGGTAGATGGTGTAGGTCATGCCAGAGGTGTGAGGGAAAGAGACTGAAGTGTCGTGGGTAGTGAAGGAGTGATTGATGGTATTAGAGGTATGGGTGGTAAAGATGTTGCAGATGTGGGTGGAAGTTGTGGTCATGGGCTTGGGTATGTTTGAGGTTTGCAATGGTGGAATGGGCTGCTATGTTTTTAGTTTACCGGTGGGTGGAGGTTTCTTAACCGTGTTAGAAGGGAAAGGTCCTAAGACAAATGAAGATGGTGAAGGTGATGAAGGTGTGATCGGTGAGGTTAGAGTATGAGATTTATGGGGTTGGCTCTTCTGTTTGGGTGTCGGAGTAGGTTTGGTATTGGCCTTAGAGGATGTAGCTAAATCTAATTTGATGGGTGGATGAGTAAGGCTGGTGGTTGGGATGACCCCTAAGGTAGTGCTAGGTTTAGGCGAAGAACATGATGTAAGTGTAGGATTGGGTGTAGATGCATGTTGGGTTATGGGTAGGGGTGTGGTTTGAGCCATGAGGGGTATCATGGAAGAAGTTGTGATAGAGGTGGTTGTGCTTGGTTCAATTGGCTGAAATATTTTTGGGTAGATAGTGGAAGTGTCAGCAAGTGACATCTGCATTTGTGTTGAGACAGGAAGTAGAAGATGCCCCAAAAGTAAGGCTCTATCCACATAATCTAGGGGATTATCTAAGTGTGATAATGACATGTCTGTAGGTGAGGTTGATGAGGACCTAATGGAAATTCCCATAAAATTTTCTTAGAGATAGGGAATTTTCTAGCTTCGGCTTCCATGGGTAAGAGAGCCAAAAGTAAGTCTGCAGGATCTTGGGTAGCTGATGGAGAATGATCACCTAGCATAAAAGGTATCTCTACTAGATCTTTGATGGGTGGAGGGGCTGATGGGTGCTCCTCTATAGGTGGAGGAGATGATGGGTGCTCCTCTGTAGGTGGAGGAGATGATGGGTGCTCCTCTGTGGGTGGAGGAGATAAACAAGTATCCTTTATGGCCTAAAGAAGTACTTGTGGGTGATGGTTCCCTAAGTGGAGAAGCCAAAGGTGAAATAGTTTTGATATTAACGGAAGGCTCCTCCATGGGTGAGGAAGGAGGTGAAAGGTGTTCCTCTATGGGTGGAGGAATAGGTGAGGTGGATTCAAGTGTAGGTGGAGGACTTTGGGCTAGGATTTCCTCGATGGAAGGAATATGAGGTAATTGGGTAGCATCGGGTGTATCGCTGAAAATAGCATGGACCTCGCGGGTATGACTATCATGAGTTGAGGTCTCTCTCATTTGATCAGAAGAAGGGGCATGATTAGGAAAAGGTTTCTTGAAGATATGTAGGTTTTGATTGGCAGGTGCATTAGGATTATCCAAGGTTAGCTCACCTTTCTTGAGCATTTCTTGGACAATGTTTTTGAAAGTGATGCAATTTCCATCACTATGACTCTTTACTCGATGATAATTACAGAAATCGTGCTCTTTATACCAAGTAGGTGTGGGGTGAGCAGGGTCAAAACTGGTGTGTGGTTTCATGGGAGGAAGGGTGATGGCCCAAGCTTTGATGAGCTTCTCTAAGATAGAAGAATAAGGTTCCCCAATTGGGGTATACTTCCATTGTTCCCATCTGAATTGAAAAGTCTGAATGGGTGAGAGATTAGATGAGGGGCTAGCCTGATTTGATGGATGAGCTGGGCCATCTTTGAGTACCACTGCGTTAGCAGTCCCCTTGGCCTTTGAATAATTGTTTCTGTGGTTTTGAAGAAGAAGAGGTATCATTTGACTTGAATGCAAAGTTCTTATTATGTAATTGGATTTTCTTCTCTTCAATGGCCCAAATCTTTAGCTTTCGTGTCATGGTGAATGCTTCGTCAAAGGTTGGAAGGTTTGGACCTATAGAGTCAGTGAGATATGCCTAGCACAAGCCCGCGTGAAGAGTTCGATGAGTTTGGTTTGTGGTAGTTGGAATGTGAGTTGATTGATCAGGCTACGCCAACGAGCAACAAAATCTGCGATAGATTCATCATCATATTGACACGTAGAGTAGAGGTCAGTCATGGTAACCTTCTTAATGATATTAATGGAGAAGTGATCCAAGAAGGCTTGGGCTACCTGATTAAATGAGAATATAGAGTGTCTAGGTAACCCACTATACCAATCTAATGTGGGTCTAGTCAGAGACATGGGAAAGGTCCTCAGGAGAAAAGCATCATCATGGGTGATCAGATAACACCCGTGTTTGAAAGACCACAAATGTTGTTGCGGGTCTTCTTTGCTATTGAAAAGGTTGAATTTAGGCATTTCCCAATGTAAGGGATATGGATGGATAGGAATGGATGGGTGTATAGGCTCATTACAAATCTCATCATAGGTGAGAGTGTTGTGGGAGCCAGAAACTGATGCCTCCAATGTCTGCATCTTGTCCATCATTAACTTGATTAGGTCATTGGTAGGTTGTGATGGATGGGTGACTCCTATAGTGTAAGAGGGTTGGTGTTGGGCATATAATGGGGGTGGCATTCCAGTATATGGTGTTGATATATAGGTAGATTGAGAAGAAGGCATTGAAATAGGGGGTACATACCCAGAGTGAATAATAGATGAAACAAGAGGTTTTTGATAGTACATATATGGAGGTGGAAGGGTTGTGGTGACCCTAGTGGAAATGGGGCTAAAGATTTTGGAATAGAAAGGATGACATTTTGAAAAGGGGTAGGGGTCACCGACACCGGGGGTGGTAGTGTAGCTACGGGTATATGTGAGACAATAGGCATGGATGAGGTTATGTTCTAGGTGGTTGGCAAAGGTATAGTGGATGTGGTGGGTGCAACAGATGTAGCAGATATGACAGTCATAGCGGGTATAGGGCCTAGCTATGAAATGACTGGGGGTAAGGTAGATGTGGGTAGTGTGGAGCTAGATGGGGCTGACGTGGGAGTGGGAATGAGAGTCAGGGGGATAGATACGGGCATGCCGTATATCAACTAACCCGAGGCATCTCGAGTGGACGAGTGGGAAAGGTAAAACTGTAAGGTGGTAGGATTTTGGTCAAGGAGTCGTGTGAACTCCTCATCTCCTGTAGCGATAGACATAGGTTGGATAGGTTCCATGGCTGGTGATAAAATGGAAGGTGTTGAAGGACTAGGTGGGAGTGGTTGACAACTGGTGTGGAATACGAGGGTGCTTGCTTGTTGATGCGTTCAGTACCATGTGAATAGGTACTAATGTGGTAAGACTGCTTTCTGTAAATGACACAGAAATATAAAAAATAGGATAAATAGGTGGTGGTAGGTGAATTGGGGTTAAAATGTCAGCTGGAAAATGACATAGGCTAACCAATGTTGGTTAGGGTAAACTGATGCTGGTCCCAGGTAACTGCTACCGGTCACTGTGGAAAGTGGACAGTTGGTCAAAAAACAAGGTATGAGGCCCAATTTTCCAGATATGCAAAATGTTGATGAGACTTACTAGGTCAATGGATATGATAAGAGTGATAGAGACTCTAAACAGCTAAAGAATGGAATAGGTGTCCTTTTTGGGTAGGTTGACCAAAAGAACTGTAACCGATGCCAGATAGGTAAACCTGATGATGGTTAGAGGGTAACCGACGATGGTCACTAGACTGACACTGGTTACTGTGAAATTGAAACAACGATGAAGAAAATGTGGTTGTGAGTTAAAATTAAATGTGGAATCAAACCCAAAATTCTGAGAATGATGAGAATAAGGTCCAGGCACACTCAGATGAAGCTGGAATACACCAACTGTGATGAGGAGCATGCAAGGGGAAATAAGAAAAATGAAGAACGTGACCTCTCACCTCAAAACGCAAGCCAAGCAGAAACACTAAGAAAAATATGATCCTAAGAGTGATTTTTCTATTATGTTTGTTTAGCTTATGCTATTTAAGGACTGACTCATGAACTATAAAATAGAGTTTTTTGGTGAGGATGGATTCCTACAAAGAAGGAGATCTACAAGGAGAGGTTTCAGGTATGTTATGGGGGGGTGGGCCATCCTCTGATGGGGTACTAGACAGAGATAACCAGCGGGGTGCCCACTATGCTATGATCGTGTGATCACCTACAACTTCTTCTGGGTGAGATGTTGTTTAAGAATGTGTATATATTTTAAATTTGTGATGTTTGGGTAAGACTTAGAGAGAGAAAAAGAAAGGAAGTTCTTTTCTATGATTCATTTGTCAACCATCAGCTAGGAATGACTTCTAGTGTATAGGTTTCCCTTAATTAATGTGAGCTAATGCAGAAAAGTAGAATGAAATGAAATGATTTTTAAAACCAAATCAAAATGTAGAATTCGATGCCATAAATAGATGAACAAGAGAAGGGCTACTCTTTCACTAATGTGATACAAATGAAAGGGAATAAATGTTTGTTTTAAGAACCAAAATAAGATTGCTTTTAGATAATAGAAGAGAAGAAGGTTTCAGGTGAGAAAGTTTTAACGTAAGAACTTTTTAGAAAAGAAACAAACATACAACATTTTCACCTGGAAATAAAATAATGCAAAGAACCCTGAATGGGTCCCACAAGGCATGCCAAAATGTTTCACCTGATTCTAGATGTGTTTCTTTGAATGTTGACGAAATAGATAAGGGTAAAGGGCTAGGAGGAATACCTGTTGAGATGTTGGTTGTAGGTTGTTGCGTGCGTATGACTTCTAAATCCATAGCTAATCGTGAGAGCTTCCTTTTCACTTGGAGGAACTACCTGAAATGGAAAACAAGACCACCAAATAAAATTTAAACAATATATGTAGTGGACTGCCTAGCGTGTGCTAGATCCAGGAAGTGTGATACTTCCTAGATGGCTGTTAATCCACTGTTTAAAACAACTTAATGCTTACAATAAAGGAAATCCTACTGTAGTTAAAATGATTTAGGTATCTCATTCATCTATAATAAGAAAATTCGTTCACAACAGGCTAAGCTATGACTAAATCTGAAGGTCAAGGTCTTTTTCAGGGTATTGTTATTGGTATAGGGTGAGTTCTGGTTGTTTTGGGTATTTGATGGAGATTTTAAGCTCTGTTCTTGGTTTCTGGTCAAAAATACAGAGACCGACGTCAGTTTAGTATGACTGGTGTCAGTTTAGGTTAACCAACGATGGTTATGGGTAACCGATGCATCGGTATGGTGGATTGGTACAGGAAATTCAATAAAAACTTGGCTAGGTGATAGATCTGAGGCTAGATGAAGATGAGAGGTGAAATGAAAAGATTTGTGTAGATATTAGGTGTGCATAGGAATGATTAAGATCTAGGTATGGGAAGTTCAGGGGGTATGGGATAAAAGGATGGTCAAGCTTGGATGGAGGTAAAATAATGGTGGGAATAAAAATGAGAGAAGAAACTAGTAATAGATGTAAAAGGATCTACCAAATGATAAATGGAATAAATGCTGGTTAACAAAAACACTTACTGTTTGTATGAGCTTGATGTCTAGTTGGTAATGGTGGGTGATCAAATGGAATGAACTTAGTGTGGTGGGTGATCAAATGGAATGCTTGGTGTAGTGCTAGCACTTCCCTGAATGCTCCTGTGAAGGCAAAATGGCTGTGTGATTACTTCAGGTACTGGCTATGGATTCTCTGATGGATGTACTAAAGCTAGTTCTACTTGCATGTAGCTCTGGTTTTCGTCACTTGTTATCAAAAGATGTGTTAAATCTCTCAGAAATGTACCAACCTCGAAATAAGGTTTTTTGGGAGTTAAATGGTAACTAATGATAGTTTTGGCTTAACCAGAAATGGTTTAGGGTAACTGACGTCGGTTAGGGTGGGATTTCCTAGGTTTACTAAACTAGGCAGATCCCCTTGATTTTCTGGGATCTAGTTTCTTTTACTCTACTGGATTAGCATGGAAGCTTCCTTCTAAAATGTGGAAATGTGGTTACAGGGGATGTAGGCATTGATTTTTAGGGTTTGGGTAGGTCTTAGTTAGTTATGGCAACTTACTAAGAATATGTCTTAGGGTGAGGTTACTGGATGAGGTGTCTAGGATGAGGTGGATATGTGGGCATTATCCCAATTAGGATACTTAAATAATAAATATGGTGAGGATAATGAGTTAATTTAATTCAATAGTAATTAATATTACTTCTAGTTGGATGAAAGGGTGCCATGGCTAGGTGGATGTGTTCTTGAAGGTGTTTACTTGGTACAGTGGATCAACGATGAAGACATTCCATCTAGATTCTTTGACATCAGAGAAGCCCAAGCCTTCTAAGGACCTTACTTGTCAGATCTACATGGTGTTAAGAAGGTCCATCATGACTGATGCTCTATTCCACAGTGGATTCATTTCTCGACGACGAGTCCATCACTAAATTATTTCACTTATATTCACAAGGCTACTTCACTAGTATCACATTTCAACTATCCAGAAGACTAAGATCGGATAACTATTGACTTAGGGTCCTTGGTTCTATGGATAAGCGGGCCTTTTCACGAACCCTATAGGTGTATAACTCCGCACCTTTGATCAGGCATTTACCATTTCATGAATCTTGGATATTCGTAGCTATCAAAGTGAAGAATTTTCAGCTACATAACAAAAATTCCACCTTCAACTTAAATTTCTCTGCTTTTGTCAGGATTTGTGTAGAAGTAGATCACAATAGAATGAACTATTTAAGATCAAAAGTTGCTCTTCTAATGCCGGGAGATACTACTCACAGGCTAGACTCTCTGACCCATGAAAACACAACCTTCAGATGTTAGAATTGTAGGATCTCTGGGACACCATCTTGAATGCCTACTAGTTCAGATAAGAACATCAAGAGTACTCCAAAGAAAAAGGAATCATATTCTTCAAACTATGGATCCCACCAGCTGATTGAGGATGAAGATCAATACCCTTCCACTCTAAAAAATTTACACACTGGTTTTGAACCTTCTCACCCAATGCCCATCGTGGTACAACACAATCAATGAATTGTTGCAGCTAAGGATCGTGGGGAAGGTCATAGTGACGGTATTCCTCCATCACTTTGAAGAGACCTATCATCCAAGGGGAAATGTTGGACCCATGGAGATCATAGTCACTCGGACTCAGAACCAAGGGTGGTCCACCAGCCTATGGAGAGGGAGTTACAGATCTTCAAAACCCCCTTAGACTTATAATAATCCAAACCATCTTCCAAACAAGCTGTGTTTTCACATCAACCAAGTGGCAGGGACAACGTTGTAAGATGTTAGAGTAGGTATTTACCTTAGCTCATGTTTGACTGACATACTTTATTTACCTTTATTGTTTTTATCCTCACCCACTGTATCCTGTCCATAGGATATTTCTTTTTAGCCCAAACCCCCCTTCTTGCAGGGGATACCTATCTCAGTCTACTCCTCCACCCACATAGGTTCCACCCTTTAAAATCCTTATCTCCTTGGTCACCCATGGTATGAGCCCATAATGAGGGACACCCAAGCTACATTGCCTCTTGATTCCTACAAATTACTAAGAAATCTTAAATCCACCCCCCTCTCATTTTATTTGTAGTGGTGAAGGAAATAACATTTCCATTTTGTTTTAGTGGCCACTCACAAGTAAATAGTAGCGCACCTAATATTTCCTAAAAGCTCCTTTACCCATAGAGGATCCTGTAAAAACACCATTTCCTTCTAGTGCCATTTTTTGCAAATTTGATCATTATATTTGTGCTCTCTTAACCATTGGAAATATCTTATTTTAACCCTCACGCTATAATTATCAACGGGCCATACTGTACAGGGATTACTACTCATTATCCAAAGTTGGCAAAAATTATAGGGGTGCTCATTGTTGCATCTCTTGGGGGTCTTGATGCATTGTTTGGTTCTTTCATTTATTTTGGTAGAGCCTTTCTTGTGGATGGACATCTTCTATCTACCTTATGCAACCCAGATGTATATTGTCAGCTCACCAACACCCACATAATCTATCCACAGGTGGAAACCAAGAATGTAAACCAAATAATTAACCATGGCTAAAGGAATATGGTCTTTAACTTCTTCAGAACAACTAGTGTTCACTAGAGAATATGAAAAATTTCAGTACCAGTGAAAATTTGATGAGTATATGAGTTTCATAAGAACTTATGTAAGTGATAGTATTTTGTTTAATTTTGAAAAATGTGATTCTCCTTTCAAAATTTGGGAGAAATTGGAGGATTTATTTGGTAAGGTGGATCATATGAGAGCCATGCAACTTGACATTGAGATCACCTCTCTTAATCCTGAAGATTTTCCAACAATTATAGACTATCTTACCAAGTTCAATCATTTGTTGACACAGTTGAAGGGGAGTGGAAGAGATAAGAAAGTTTAAGAGTGTGTTTACTTGATTCTATCCAAGTTGAGAGGACCATTCCAAATTTTATCTTCTACCTTTTTCCCTATCATGGATGCCTTAGGTGACACATTCAAAATGCCTAACTTAGAAACATTTTGTGAAAGACTTACTAGGGAAGAATCCAAATTTTCTCACCTTGATTCTTCTACCTTTTGATACCTCTCAAAAGGCATTAGTTGCATCTAATCCTAAGGGCAAGGGAAAACCAAACAGTAAAACCAAATCCACACCTTCTCCATCTCAAAATGCTCCTAAACCCAAAGAAAACAACTCAAAACCAAAGGATTCTTCTAAATCTAAGAATAAGTCTAGTTGTTCATGCTCTTTTTGTGGGGGTACTAATCATGAAGAACATAGGTGTTATAAGCGAATGCAAGCCTTAGAGGATGCAATCAAGAAACACAAAATTTCTATCTCCACTCCACCTCCTTCTAATCAGCATGGAAAAACACAATTGGGTTATAGATTTTGGTGCTTCTCATCACATGACTTCTTCCAAGGAGTCTTTTGTTTCTCTAGGTTTGAGTTCTACTTCCAAAATTGAGGTTGGAGATTCTTCCATTCTTTCTGTTGAGGGAAAAGGTGATATACAACTTGATGGTGGAAATATCCAAGATGGACTATATGTTCTAACATCACTACAAATTTGCTTTATGTATATCAAAATTGTTATTCTGGTCAAGGGAAAACAATGACTTTTACACCACATGGGGCAGAAGTAAGAACTTTTTTGGGGCCTTATTCACTTGTTGCTCAAGGTATTGTTGATCATAGTTCTAAACTATATCACTTTGAGGGTTTTGATGACACTTCTTCTATAGGGACATGATTAGTTTCTCATGTAGATTCAGAGAGTAAGCTTTGGCATGAAAGATTTGGACATCTCAATTACAGATATTTGAAGGAGTTGAGCACTCATGGTATGGTAGATGGTCATCCTACAGTTTCTTGTCTTGAGGGAGTTTTTCATGGTTGTGCATTAGGGAAACAACACCAAGATCCTTTTCCTAAGAATTTTTCTAAGAGAGCTTCTTCACCACTTGAGCTTGTGCACAGTGACTTGATGGTTTTTCCTATCCCATATTTCAATGGAGCTAAGTATGCATTTACATTTATTAATAATTTTTCGAGGCGTACTTGGGTTTACTTTCTCAAGTACAAAATTGATGTTTTTCACACTTCAAATTCTTCAAATCTTTGGTTGAGAAACAAACTTCTAGTAGCATAAAGAACCTTTGTACTGATCATGGTGTTTGATTAGCATCTGTGTTCTTGGCTTGGTACGATCTGGTTATTGTTCCTTTCATGGTATCAGAGCGATAGATGATGTAGACATCCATCTGTAATTTTTTATTTGCAAGCAAGGGTTTATTATTTTCATGTATTTAGAATTTGTGAACAATTTTCTGTAGCATGCATTTTTATGCAAAGCGGAGTGCACCATTGGATTTGGAAGGTGCCAAAACCTTAGAATCAACTATAAACTCAGCCATGTTTTGAGACAGTCAAATATGGACATTTCAAAGGTTTTTTGGCACATTTCTCAAAAAATCCGTAGTTTTGGCTCAAAAATTATATCATCTTTCTGGTTTTTTCAAGAATTTTTTTGGGTTTCTCTATGTTTTTTGATACAAGTTCCAGAAAAAAAGATAATTGCAGTCAAAGTTTGTATTCACAATTATACTTTTTAGGTGCATTCTTTTATCCATTGGATATAAGCATGTACCTTCCAAATGCATTCTTTTACCCTCTGGATATTTCAGTTTTGGATGCAGTCTTTTATCCACTAGGCACAGATCTGTACCCTCTGAGTGCATTTTTTATCCATTGGATATAAGCTTGTACCTTTCGGATGCATTCTTTTACCCTCTAGATATTTCAGTTTTGGATGCAGTCTTTTATCCACTAGATGCAGATTTGTACCCTATGGGTGCATTCTTTTATCCATTAGATATAAGCATGTACCTTCCAGATGCATTCTTTTACCCCCTGGATATTTCAGTTTTGGATGCAGTCTTTTATCCACTGAACGCAGATCTGCACCCTCTTGGTGCATTATATAAGTGTGTACCTTCCGGATGCATTATTTTACCCTCTGGATATTTATGTTTTGGATGCAATATTTTATCCACTTAATGCAGATTTGCACCCTCTAGGTGCATTCTTTTATCCATTGGATATTGACGTGTACCGTCTTGACGCAATGATTTACGCTCTGATACCATGAAAGGAACTATAACCAAATCGTACCAAGCCAAGAACACAGATGTTAATCACACACCATGATCAATAAGATGAAAGCAATTCACTAGAATAACTTTAGATAAAACCTTTGCAAACAAATGAGCAGCAATATCATATATTATTATGGAACTTAGTGCAATACATTAAGAATGGGCCTTGCTTAAATAGGAAAGGAATAACAATCTAAGAACCAATCAAGGTCATAGATCAATCCATAAATCAAGGAAATAACTAGTCATAAAAAATCTAGTCAAGACCATAGATTTAGGAGAGAACTAAAAATCAAGGATCTAGTCAATACCATAGATCTAGGAAAGAACTAGTATATACCATAGATCTAGGAAAGAACTATACCTAACAACTATATAATATCTCCTAATATTTAAGTAAATAAAAAGAAATATCCACACACATAAGTGGGTGAGGATAAATACAATAATGTACCTAGGTGAACATGAGCTAAGGTAAATACCTACTCTAACAATTGTCACTCACTGACACCTCCAAAATCTATCCAAAATTGTTTCAAGCAACCAAACCAAACACAACCATGGCTATTGGAACACTTTCCATGTCATCACCCACAACCCAACATGCACCTATGCTCACAAACCAACACACACCTATACCCAAACACCTACCCACGCCTATATCATCTCCCTTACCTAAGCCCATCACTACCTTAGGGGTCATGCCGACATCAAACCTTACTCACCCACCCATCAAATTAGATTTAGTCACATATTCCCAGACCAACACTAAATTTATTCCTGCCCCTAAAAGGAAGCCCCAACCTTCTAGGCCTCATACACCAACCTAACCTACCACACTGTTGTCACCTTCACCCCTTCCGTCAATCCTAGGACCTAACCCCTCAACCCTGGCCAAGCAACCTACTTCCACTGGTAAACTAAGAACACAATATCTCACCTCCTCATCACGTCTCTCTAATATACCCAAGTGATCCACACAACCCCCTCTATCACTCATGACCTTCCTACCACCCATACCACCACTACCTTCCCTAATTTCTTCACTACCCATGACACTCTCCTCTCTTCCACTAACACCTTCTATCCAACCTCTACTAACCGCCTCCACCGTAACTCGATTTCCCCCATGGGTAACCCATCCTCTTCCACCATCTGTTTTTCCTTCTACATTCCATACTCTCGTATCACCTTTACCCAAGAGGATTCAACGTAAAGATAAGAATCCACTACCCTCCAATAAGGTAGTCAAACCAACCAAATCTTCCATTTCCATCTCTTTTACCCCAACTTTACCTAGATAGATGCCCGTAAGACCTAAGACCACTCCACATACCAAACTAGTGGATCAACCCATTCCCCCTCCAGTAAATCATCTTTCTCCACAATCATCCACACCTGTACCCAAACCCACACTGACCTCCCATTGCAATCCATTAGTGGGATCCTACACTAATATTTTAACCAATATCTTAGAGACTTCCGTCATCACATTACCATCACTTTGACCTTATGATCCTCTCAAACCCAAACCAAAAGGGTTTGATGAGACCAAGATTTGTACCTATCATCATGTGCTAGGACATGATGTTGAAAATTGTAAGGCCTTGAAGACAATTCTTATCCAACTTTTTCCTCCTGAGCAGAATTTCGATGATGACGATCTTCTAGATGAGGACCCTATTCCACATTCACCAATCTCCCCAAATCTTCTTCCATTACCTACTCAGTGACCAATATCTTCACCCCCACAACCCTTTTATCCACCACCAAAATTTAAAATCAACATGATCCACATTACCACCCACGCTCAGAAAGACAAAGGCAAAGAAAAGGCAACTAGCACATCAACCAACTCTGTACCCAACATACCATCTACACCCACACCCAAAGTCACCATTTGAGGTCCTGCGTATCCTATTTCTGATGGGGTGACACATCACACAATGCTAAAAAAATTACACCAAACCTCCCTCAAAATGTCTTTATATGATCTCATCTAAACCTCTGAGTCACATCGTCAAGCCCTCATGGATATCCTTCAATCTATCAAGGTTTTACCAAATGACCACACACCTGTAGCCTCCATCATTACCCCTCATCACATAGCTTCTCTCACTAAGTTTTTAACTTCCTCTACATCTCCACCTACTCACCAAGTATCTGTCCTCAGCTTTTCAGATGAAGAGATTCCTCCCTTCTAGTCTAAGGACCCTGATCCTACTCTTTTCATCATCGTCCATATTGATAATATATGCATAGGGCGCATTATGATCAATGGTGGTGTTAGAATTAACATCATCTCCTCCCATGCATACAACCAAATGTGCATACCTTCCAATTACATGCATGGTAACGCAGTTATGTTGTGCTCCTTCAATGACGCCATGACCTATACCCTGGGTACCGTCGTTCTTCATGTGCACGTAGGTCCCCGTACTATCCTGGAACTATTCTATGTCCTAGAAGGGGAGTTCTAGTATAATTTGTTTCTTGTACGACCTTGGATCCATGTCATGAGTTGTGTCCCTTTGACTTTACACCACTTCCTCAAATTTGAATACGAGGGACATAACTAAACCATCTATTATCCAATTTTTTCAAATGGAAAAATTACACAATGAGGTCCTATTTTGACCAAATTGCGACATCAGTCCCAAGGGCCCATTTTTGGTCATCACAGGATAACATGATTAAAATAATTAATGAATTGCATAGGTGAGCTCACTTAACATGAGAGGAGTCAAATCAAACCCCAAATTGGACTCAACTTAGTTGTCAGCTCAGATAGGGTGCTCAGAGTGTATCTTAAAGATGGGAAGGGGTTGGCCTTTTATGAAAGCATAACAAGCCAACGTCGATTCCTTCATCAACTCGATAAAGATGGTGTAGTTAGCTCGAAAGGTAACTGGGGCTAGGTGGAGTCACTTCAAGAAAGATCCCAACTCAGTAGAGAAAAATTCACCAAGGTAGGGGTAGGATGGCTTAGTAGTCACCCAAAGGAGCCAACTCAGCTATTAAATTATTATAAGGGACCGAGCTCATAGGATCTCATTAAAGATCGAGCTCATGGGACCGAGCTGAAGGTAGCCTAGGATCTCATGAGTGCAAGAAAGGAGCATGACATATTTTATCATGAGGAGCTTGGTACCACCATATAAATGAATGTGAGCTCAAGATTAAATTTCAGAGGCGTCATAATGTTGAGGTCACAAAATTTGAGCTCACCTTTTAGTTACAACCAAGTTTCCTAATGGCTCCGTCGAGTTGTAGTGGATCAGGTGGAATTTTTCTAGTTTGCAGAGATGGATTATAATTCGGTTCAAGAAAAAATAAACACCGAGTTGCTCAAACATTGAAGCCAAGTCAACATCGGGTACATGGGTGAATACGAGGAAGGAGGTCAGTTGGTGGTCACAAAAAATTAGTAGGAGACTGATATGGCTCAAGTTCAAAGCTTGCCTCATAGGGATCGAGATGAGTTGTAGCCTATGGGGAAGGATGCGAGTTGAGTAGGTAGGAATCATGGGAGGTTAGAGATCGGTGGAACCTGAAGCTAAGTTGTAAAGCTTGATGAGTTTGCGGATAAGTCGAGTCGAGTCAGTGTAAGAGCTCAGTGAAATTACAAGTCAAGTTGAAAAAAGTCAATGAGGGGGAGTTTCGGGGTCTATGGCCATGATGGAGATAGTGCCATGGCGATCCAAGATGAAATCTCCATGCGTGGGGGAAAAATTCAAGATGATTTCCAAAGTGGGTTTTCGTTAATGGAAAGCCAAAGTAAGAATTCTACGCATGAGAGGTTCGGAGATGGCAAGTCAACATAAGAGCTCCACATATGGGGTAAATTCATCATGATTGCCATGGTGGAAATATTGTAACGGTAATCTTTCATGAGAGTTGCACGTAGCTAGAAGTTGTTCGAGTTCATTGCCTAGTTATTAGGTGAGTCATCAAGGGAGTTAAAACACATTTTAATGATTGAGCGGTTACAGACAAAACAATGAGTCATCCTCCAAACAACTAGGTAAGATGACGGTGAGACTGAGTCACATGGAAGTGGTTGGAGAACATGGTGATGATGTTTGAGGTTTTGCATTCGGTAGCAAGATGGGTAGTTCATGGTTCCGTGCATGGAAGGATCTCATTGGCATCTAGGGAGAGCTCGTGGTGTTGGAGGTCATCCTGGATTGGTCGCAGCATTAGGTGCTTGGTGCAGAAGCTTTCTCAGCACAGATCTCATTGGGAATGAAGCTCAGTCAGTAGGAGAGCTCGTCGGGTTTGATGGTGGAGATCATACACACCTTGGTAGATATTTCCCAAGGTGAGGAACTAGAGCCAGTCAAGCCATGATGGGAAGAATCTCATAAGTGAACTTTCCAGTAGAGCTTAGTTGCACATAACGGTGAAGAGCTCATTACAATTGGTCATAAAAATTTCTCAAGTGAGCTTGTAGAAGATTGGTAAGTCTATGAATCATCTGAATAATAAGCTTGGTCGTTGTATAAGGAGACGATGATGGTGAAGAAAAATAACTCAGTGTGGTTACACACTTATCTCGGTCAATGCGTTGTAATAGAGATTAACGGTGACCTGTTTTTAATAATAAGGAGCTTAAAGCTCATGCAACCCATTTAAGATAATCGAGCTAAATGGAAAGATGCCTAGCTCATGGGAGGAGCTTGTAAATCATGTAAGCCATGAGCTTGGTTTTCAATCCATTTGGATATTGACGCACATGGAGCTTAGGTGGGGTGATCCACAATGAATTCGAGATAATATTTTCAATGCAATGGAAAGAGTTCGTGGGATGAGATCGATCTAGTGTCAATAACTCGGTATGGGCTGGTGATCATGCAGGTTGATGGAAGATTGGCTAAGAAAAATTGGTATTGATGTAGGCTTGGCATGAGCTAAGAATAAAGTTTAGGCAAGCCCGAATATGGTTGAGCTGTGAGAAAGGTGAATAGATTGAGCTAGGTAGTGACACAGCTCAATTCAAGAGTATGAAGCATCGAAGGAACAACCAGAATGACTTAGTACATAGCTCCAAAAATAGCTCAGTCGAGCTAAGATTTAAGGACGAGCTCAGGAAATCTCATCCATCATAGCAAATGAACTCGATGTCATCCCTGATGATCTTGATCACTAGTAAGACATTTTAGGAGGTTAAACAAGTTGCTTGATGACTAACCAATGTGAAACAAGAAGACCTCACTATGCCAATTGGATGCTAAGTTACACCCGAATGGATGACTCAGTCGATGCAAGGTGAGCCATGAGGATTGAACATTTGGCATTTCATTGTAGAAGGCTTGAAAGGCTCGAGCTAGTTTCCTTAGGCTAACTGAGTCAAATATGTGCCACAGTGATCTCGATACCGAAGTAAGATGGGTAGTTCGTGGTTTGATGAATGGTTTACAAGCTCATCACAAATGAGTCACATGATAGCCATGCTAACTTTGTAGGAAAACATGAGTTGATTCCATGGTGGGGAGATTTCATGTGGAGTTCCACGTGAAGGGGCCGATTTGGGTCCAAGATGACATTAACTAGTGCGTGGCTCAGTTGAGTTGTCTGACGGTGAGTTGTGTGTAGAGCTAACGAAGGACTCAGTTTTGGTGAAACATGATATTAGGAGCTTGGCAGTGGTTTGAGTGAGCATAGGTTGCTCAATGTGATGCGAAAGAGATCACAAATCATTTCAACTTGGGATGGTTGCGGTGTTGGTAGAACTCACCTCAATGGCTGAGCAAAAACTAAGACAGACAAGCTCATGATGGAAATGGCTCAGAGGCATAGCTGAGCTTGGGGAAGGTAAGCTTGACTTGCTCAATGAAGAGCTCTTTTGGAGCTTGGTGACTTTAGTAGGTTTCTCGAAACTCAATGATAGTCACGGCGATGTGAGAATACTCATGGAGTAACTCGATACCCAACTCGGTGGGTTGGCTCGACAAATCAACCATCGAGTTGGACTCATTTTTTAGCTTTTCCTCATGACCCCTTCCTCTTCAAGTCAAACTGATCAATGGGGGGCCCACCATAATCGTAATTAAATTAACATTTTTATTTAAATATTTTAATAATAATATTTATTATTATTATTTAAATATTCTTTTAATTAATTACAAATAATAAGTCAAAACCGGGCATTGATGACACATGATAGAACCTTCTAAAGTGGTTCAACCAACTGTAATAAATGAACCATCATGTGCCTTCAGTTTATGAATGTAAATATGACCTTTCCTCTTCTCTCTCACATATTCTTCTATAAATGTAAGTTGGAAACTCATTTCAAGGGGTTCCAATAGGTCAGATAGGTTGGAAAGTTAGACGTCTTAAGAAAGTGCAATTTTAAAGACTCCTCTCTCTTCTGCAAGTTGTCCTTATGTGTTGAGAGAAATTTCAAGCATCCTCTTCAAGACTGTAATGGCAACCATTTCCTCTTATGAATGTATGATGCATTGTGCACATTATTGAAGTAATAAAAGTGCGTGTTTTGTGACTAATCTCATTCCTTTCATTCTTCTATACTTCCTTGTGCCTTTTCTCATGCTTGGAGGTACATTGTGTAAGTTCACGTTTCTATTATACTTTCTTGGAGTTATGTGCTTATCGAGTGGTGGAGTCATGCATGCAGTTGAGTTGTGGTGTCCATTCACCCTTCTTAAGTTCATCCTTCTTCACTGGGAAACTGTTATATTTCTTTTTCTGATCAAGTTAAACAAAGGGAATGCATGTTTCTTAGTCTGTGGTATTATGTACCCTCTCTAAGTTGTAATAGGTAAAGTTGATCTGTGGTGCACACCCTCTTCAAATTAATCATTCCTAAGTTTGGCAACACCCTTTATTTGGTGCATCACCATCCCTGATATAGTTTCTTTTCTACAAATCTCTTTCCCTAAAACCCCATGAAAATATTAGCATAAAACTGGATAGCCTTTTTATTACACTAGGAGTAGTACAACACTTAGTTTAGGAAGAGGAAGGCAACCTTCTCTAGAGGTTCACCTTGATTCCAAGTCCCATAGCTTAAGAGGTGATCCCATGTGTCCCAATCACACCAAAACTCCTACTCACATTCTGGCCATTCAGAAGGTGCAGTTATTTGGTGACAATAACATCCCGGGCCGACCAATCACCTTTCAAGACCTGTAACATACTATACCAACCCAATGATGTGCTAGTACTAGTCAAGGCATCTACCACTATCGCCACTTCACCTTCACCCACAAGCCCATCCACAAAAATTGCCACCACTTCTCCCACATCTAACCCTATTATTCCTACTACCGCCATAACCTGTACAACGGACTCACCTTCTTCCCAATCTTCTAGCGAGTTGTTTATCCCCGCTACTCACATATTGACTACTTATCCCTTAGAATGTGTCTTTCATTGCCTCACTCTAGGGGAGTACCACCTATACAATATCGACACGTTCCTCACTCCGCAAGAATATGGGAACCTGCCCCAACACCCTAGTTATGAATACCACGTAGGTGAGGTTTTTCCTAATGGTCCTCCCTGTTTCACCTGATTCTTAGACATTTCTTAGAAATTGATGAAAAAAATAGGGTAATGGGCATAGGAGGAATACCTGTTAAGATGTTGGTTGTAGGTTATTATGTGCATATAACTTCAGAATCCACAACTAATCGTGAGAACTTCCTTTTTTCTTGGAGGAATTACCTGAAATGGAACACAAGACCACCGAATAAAAGTTAAACAATATAGGCAGTGGATTGCTTAGTGTGTGCTAGATCCGGGAAGTGCAATACTTCCTAGATGGCTATCAATCCACTGTTTAAAACAACTTAATGTTGGTAATAAAGTAAATCCTACTGTAGTAAAATGATTTAGGTATCTCATTCATCTACAATAAGTAAATTCGTTCACAATAGGCTAAGCTATGATTGAATATGAAGGTCAAGGTCACTATCAGGATACTGTTATTGATCAGGGTCAGATTCTGGTTAGTTTAGGGTATTTGGTGGTGTCTTTAGGCTCTGATATGGATTTCTGGTAAAGAAACAGATACCAACTTTGGTTTAGGTTAACCGGCAATAGTTATGGATGAATGGCATCAGTATGATCGGGGTACAGGAAACTCAAAATAACTTGGCTAGGTGATAGATATGGGATTAGATAAAGGTGGAAGCATAACAACGAGATTCGTATGGATCTTGAATATGCACAGGAATTATAGAGGTCCAGGTATGGGCAGTGTAAGGGTGTGTACAAAATGATAGTCAAGTTTGAATGGAGGTAAAAGGGTGGGGAATAGAAATGAGAGTATAACCTAGTAATAAATGTAAAAGGATCTGCTTAAAATGACAAGGAACCAATGCAGGTTAGCAAACTTACTATTTGTACGAGCTTGATGCCTAGTTGGCAATGGTGGGTGATCAAATGAACTTGGAGTAGTGCTGGTACTTTCCCATATGCTCCCGTGAAGGTATGTGGCAGTGTGATTGCTTTGGATAATGACTATGGGTGTTCTAATGCTGGTACAGAGGTTGGTTCTGCTTGCATGTAGAGTTGGTTTCGTCACTTGTTCTCAGAAGATGTCTCTCTCTCATAAATGTCCCCACCTCTAAAACCATGTGCCAACCTCAAAATAAGGTTTTTTTGGGAGTTAAGAGGTAATCGACGATGGTTCCATCTTAACCGGTGGTGGTTAAGGGTAACCGGCATCGGTTAGGGTGGGATTTCCTAGGTTTACTAAACTAGGTAGATCCCCTTGATTTTCTGGGATCTCGTTTCATTTCCTCTGCCGATCAGATTGGAAGTTCCTTCTAGCATGTAGGAATGTAATGAGAGGGAATGTAGGCGTTGATTTTTAGGGTTTGGGTAAGTTTTAGTTAGTTATGGAAACTTACTAAGAATAGGTCTTAGGGTGAGGTGGCCTGATGAGGTGTTTACGTGAGGTGGATATGTGGGTATTATCCCAATTAGAATATTTAAATAATAAATATTATGAGGATAATGAATTAATTTAATTAAATTAATATTATAGTAGGGTGAAGGGGGCCATGGCTAGGTGGATGTGTTCAAGGTATTTATTTGACGGGGGACCAAGGGGAGTGTGACCTAATTTTAGTGTCTACACTCCCCACCTTTGCACTAGTCTAACATATGGGGGACTTGATATCGCCACTTATTCACCTAAAGCTCCATCTCAAACACAACCATTCTCATCTGACCTACACTCCCTCACTAATCACCACTTCACTCACACTTTCCTTCACTGTTGTGCATGAAAAGGCTTTGGATTTGGATTTTACGAATAGGGATCGTTATATTGTCATCTCCTATAGCACCTCATAAAAACAATGACCATAGCAGCATTAGCTTTGATGCACCACCTCCTAAGAAGGCTCCTATCGACCTCATTCACGAAGAACAAACCTTCTCCACCTCATTCACCCACATCATCATCTTCACCCACGGAGTCCATAGATCCCGAATCTATTCCTCCTAATTTTTTTTTTCATAAACACAATTTCCCTAGGACCTCTGACCTATCAATGCAATGGTGAGGCTCCCTCTTCTCTCCCTTTCCTATATCCTGACATGATTGATGATGATACACCTTCTATTAATGTCATTCAATGTCAGGACGATGAGTCCATCCTCACCTACCTCGGTGCGGAAGATTCTTATATTCACCGGTCGTTACCTTCTGAGACACAAACCATGTTGAATGAATCGACCATTGAAATCAACATTAACACTCAGGATGACCCACACATTCTAAAGATAGGCCAATCTTTAGATGCTATTGAGTAGGAAGCTTTTACCTCTTTCCTTCAGGACCATAGCAACTCTTTTTCCTGGTCCTATGCCGATATGCCTGGTATTGACCCAAAAATTGGTCCACAATATCATAACCATTCCTGATGCCAAACCAATTAAGACAAAAGTCTACGGAAAATACATCCTCACATTGCTCTTCTGGTCAAAGAAGAGCTTCAATGCCTTCTCTCAGTTTCCTTCATCCTACCCATTGACTATCCCCAATGGATTTCTAACATCATTTCTATCACAAAGGTGATAGGGGGACTCACATTTGCATGGACTTCCGTGACCTCAACCTAGCTTGTCCCAAAGACGACTTTCCCCTACCAAGCATTGACCAACTAGTTGATCTCACCACCGGCCATGAAATGCTATCACTCATGGATGGTTTCTTGGGTTACAATCAAATATTACTTTCTCTAGAAGATCAACACAAGACTACCTTCATTACCCCTTGGGGGAATTTCTGCTATTGAGTCATGCCTTTTGGCCTTAAAAATGTTGGCGCTACATACCAATGAGCCATGACTTACATCTTCCATGACATCATGCATCACATATTGGAAGATTACGTAGATGATCTTCTTTCCAAATCCAAACATCAAGTTGAACACCTGACCATCCTTAAGGTCATCTTTGACTGCCTCATCAAGTATTATGTTCATATTCAACCAAAGAAGTGCGTCTTTGCGGTACTTTAAAGGAAAAATCCTTAGTTTCATCATTTCTTTACGTGGCATAGAAGTCAATCTTGCTAAAGTAAAGGCTATTCTCAAAATGCCTCCACCTACTAATCTCCATCAATTTGAAGCCTACAAGGTAAGTTGCAATCCATTCATCATTTTATCTCACACCTTTCTGACCGCTGTCAACCATTTCATCATCTTCTCAAGAAGGTGGTTTCATTCAAATGGGATGATGAATGCCATATAGCCTTTGAATCCTTAAAAAAATACCTTCTTCAACCACCAGTGCTCATTCCTCCTAAAGATGACCAACCCTTTTACCTATATATTTCCACCACTAACCATTCTTTAGGTGCCATGCTCACTCATCGTGATGAGCAACACCGAGAGCAAGTGGTTTATTACATAAGTCGTACCCTTCTGGACTATGAAACTAGATATACCCAAGCCAAAAAAACTCTTCTTAGCCTTAGTTTTCATCGCCACCAAACTCCGCCATTACCTACTCAACCACAAAACCTTTGTTGTTACCAATACTAACCCCTTACACTACATGTATGCCAAACCCTATCAACATCAATGTGCCTCATGTTGGCTTATGCTTCTTTCCGACCTCGACCTCAGAATTCATTCATCAAAAGTCCATCAAGGGCCAAGCTATCACTGACCAACTAGCAAACGCACCTCTTTCTGGGAATCAACCCTCTAACTTCAATTTCCTAGATGAATCCATAGCTACCCTCTCCTTAGACGAACCCACTTACCAAATGACACTCTTCTTCGATGGCTCCAAGTGTCAGCGTGGAGGTGGGGCTGGTGTTATCCTCATTCCTCTTGATGGTGAACCTATGCCTTTATCTTTCAAACTGGATTTTGATTATACAAACAATATTGCTGAATACGAAGCACTCGTATTGGGTCTCCAGGATTCTTATGCCTTAGATGTTAAGTCTATCAATATCTTTGGTGATTCCTAGCTGGTCATAAACCAAGTCAATGGTATATACCAGTGTCGTAATGAGATACTTCAAAAGTATAAACATCATGTAGACATACTTTTGACCACCTTTGATTGTTACGAACTTCAAACCACCCCACATTCATACCAATAAATATGTGGATACCATGGTCTGCTTGGCTTCTCAAATACCTGCTTCACTCGTTGACTCTAAAATATTTGTCACAATACAAAGGTTGCAATCACCCTCTTATTTACCTCGTGAGGTCTACTCTGTCGGAACCATTGCACCTGACCCACGTGACCTTTGGTATAAGTAATTTACAGACTATCTTTCCCTTTCCATTCTACCTACTGATCTCACTCGTAATGGACAACGTGCCTTTCTTAAAAGTGTCTCTCGTTATGTCATCATGGGTGGTCTCCTTTATAAGAACAGCTTCGATGGTATTCTCTTATGATGCCTTACAAGTTCTAAAATTCCCTACACCATTAAGGAAGTCCAAGATGGAATTTGTGGAGGTCACTTTAGTGGTTTAGCTGTAGCAAAACACATTATTTTCCTTGGCTATTATTGGCCAACCTTAAACCGTGATTGTTGTGACTATGTCAAACGTTGTGTGAAATGCCAACAACATGCTAATATTCATCACACACCTAGTCATGCATTACAGGTTGCACGAGACCTTTGGCCTTTCTCTCAATGGGGTTTGGATCTTGTTGGCGAGATCAATCCCCTTTCTTTACAATGCCACCAATGGATCATAACCGCTGCTGAATATTACACTAAATGGGTAGAGGCCATTCCCTCATTTCTACAAAATCTGAGAAAATATGTGAATTCATCAACCATCACATCATTTGTCTCTTTGGTGTTCCTCACCACCTCATCACTGATAATGGAAAGAAATTCAAAAACAAAACTCTACCTAAGCTATGTGACAATTTTGGCATCTAAATCAGTTTCTCATCACCTTATTACCCACAAACAAACAACCACACCAAATCAACCAATAAAACCTTGAAAAAAATTCTTATGAAAGTAGTCAACAATACTGGAAAGGATTGGCATGCGCACATTCCTTTTTCCTTGTGGGCTTATCACACCAGTATTTGCACCTCAATTGTTGCCACACCTTTTTATCTAGTCTATGGTACCGAGGCTGTCTTACCTCTCGAAGTCCAGATTCCATCTCTCTGCATCTCACTACAAGACATGCTCAATGATGATGAATTTCACCAAGATCGTTTGGCACAACTTGAGTTATTAGATGAATGTCATCTCAATGCTCTTGACCATCTCCAAATCTACCAAAAATGTATCAAACATGCCTATGAAAAACATGTTCATGAATGAACCTTTTAGGTTTGTGACCTAGTCCTGAAAGAAAATCAACATGTAACTAAAAGAAGAGAAAAGTAAGGGGGAAAATTTGCTCCTAATTGGCTTGGACCCTATATCGTTACCCATGCCTATGGATCAGGTGCTTATCGTTTTATCTTCACTCAAAGGTAAACCTGAACCTGAGCCCCTCAACACCTTGCATCTTGACCATTTTATTGTTGACATCAAGTCCTATATCACTTTCTGTCAGTTGATCACTCATCCCTTGAGTGATGTTCACCTTCCATATTACCCATTTTTGAGGATCCATGACTAAACAAGAATCATGTGATTACCCATCACCTTTCATCCTTATCTTCAATATGAGTACCACGGCTCTACTCATAACATGATTCTCATGGATAATTTTTGTCTTCTTCAAGATGGAATCCCATGGTCGTTCATCACTCAAAACCACCCCTTTCATAGTTAACCTTTGTGTACTATGGTTTTGTCTTCTAAACAAGAACCTAAATTTCCTTTATAGTCTTGTCCATAACTTTGTCCAAAAAAAAAAGGGATGCAAGTCCTTAAGTCAAACTTGCTACAAAAGATGACTCCCTAAAAAAGGGACATCTCTTCACTCTATTTTCCACCACTATAAATATACTGCTCCCTTGAAGGACATCTATATAAATTCATTACAAAAATACAATAAAAATATCCAGAAGCTTCCCGCATCGATCTACTTCACGAAGACCTCAAGGAGATAATATACTCATCCCATATAGAATTCCCACATTGATCAATCTATTAAAAACAAAAAAAATGAAGAAGAAAAAGGATGAAATTTTCGTCATGGAATTGCCTATTTTTGATCCTGGGTTTCTTGCTAAGAAAAACATTATGTCGTACACTAGGTTACGCTAAACCATCCACTTTCACCTCATTGCCTTTTGCTCCCTAATTCCTCTCTACTCAAGGGACTTGCCGCAACTGTGACATTTCATGATCATGTGACTTTCTTCACCTTTATAATAGTCCATTATGCAACGCCTTTAGGGTCTTATGTTCATAAGCCCATTCAGGGTATGGTCGACTCATTAGGGTTCTTATCAATTAATCAACTCTTTTGCCACCTCTTACCATTCAGCTTCCTCATTACTTATTGATTATCCTACACAATACTAGATCATCGACACCTATTTTTGAAACAACTCAACCATGCCTATGACCTAAACTCAACCATGCCTATGACCTAAACTCAACCATGCCTATGACCTACATTCACCCATGCCTAACACCTACCAACCCATTCCTCTACTTCATCATATTCTTCCCTAGCTTATGAGAGAACTACATCATCCTGAGGCCCCTTTTCATCAGGGCTATGTAGGCAGCACTTCAAGGGCATGGGGCCCTTGGAGGTTAGCTTGGCCACTCTTTACCCTAACCAATTCCCCCTTTCACTTTCCTATTCACATTCTACCTTAGTTTCCATTTTATATCAATATATGGAAATTAAACCAACCAAGCATCAATTAATACATATTTTTACCACATCATCAAATCATGCATTTATCATTTTCACATTTCCACCATGGCACATATTTGGAAATTTAAACCATCATGCCTACAACCATTATTCTCCCATGTTATCAATCACTTGGAAATTAAAGTGACCTAGACTCAATCATGCCTAAACTGACCTGACTCTACCATGCCTAAAATAAACCTAACTCAATAATGCCTAAACCAACCTGACTCCATCATGCCTATTGACCTAACTCTATCATGCCTACATGACCTGACTCAATCATCCCTAAACCAACTGATGCCTAACTCACTCACCATGCCTACACTGACCTGACTTAATCATGCCTAATTCACTTGGTTTATCACCTACATACACATAACAATGAAATTAAAAACACAAGTACACCATCCATACTATAAATATCATCATCTATAAATAAGTAAATTCTATGTATAGATACATATGTATATGTATACAAATAAATACAAACCTATCAAATTGCTCAGATACATCCTCACCATCTTCGAGCACATAGGCCGGTATATGATCAAAAATATCAAAAATTTTCATGTACATCCTCTCTCTCTTTAGCTCACAAGCCGATATCAAAATACACCCAAAAAAAATGGAGGTACACGCAACTATCAAGAATTTCCCCGTCGGAACCATACTCTTGTACAAACCTCAACCCACCCCTACATTAGCCTTTGGCCCCTTGGAGCATCTTAGGAGTTAGCTCCTCTCACTATTTTCCGCCTTATACCTTGGCCTTATCTCTCAAAAAAAGCCAAAAGTCCAATGGGCCTGTTCTCCTGATATAACACCTTGACCGTAAAATATAGAACCACTGTTTTATAAACCCAACCTTTGACCAACACCTACCATAGCCAACCAATGTCAGCACCTTACAGCATTAGTCCACCCTTATAATTTTTTGGTCTTGCTAATATTCCTTTTTTACCATTCGTGCCAACACACCTTTTTATCATCCCGGACACCCATTTACCTATACCCTATACCTTGTTATTTTACCCACACCTTTGCCTTACCCATGTCGTTACCTATATACCTTGACCTGAACCACTTTTTGTGACCTTTGACCCTCCGTGCTCATTGTACCTTGTGATGTGGTTACCCGTGTTGTTTGGCCTACCGACCTTACCTTGCCTATTATCATGTTGTTTATCCTGACCTAACCTTTGGTGTACCAGAACATACCTAAACATTCATGCACCTGACCTCTGTTGTGTTTCTACACCATATCTTATACCTTGGATACCATAATCACTTCAACCCTATTTGGATAGACCTATCGACCTTAGACGACGTAGAGTTTGAACGCTTCTCAACCTGGTACCATGCCGCAGTTTCCAATGTGTGCGTGCATTCAACTGCCACTACCTTTGACCCTAGCACATTTACCTGTTTACCTGATTTGACCTTTTACCTTTACCCAATGCACCCACTAATCTTCATTTTCCCACCTCCTCATTTTATCAAACCACTCACCACTTCCATCTCTCACCTCATCGGTTCCTAGTTTGAGGGGGGTTACCTTCACCCACTGCTTGGGGCAACACCACCCTCACTTACACTCGACACAACCATTTCCTATTTTTGTCAATGTCGCTTACCAATACAAGCCACATGACAAAAAGGGGCAAAATGTAGACACCAAAATTGGGTCACACTCCCCTTGGTCCCCTTTTGAATAACCAACTTAAACACATTCACCTAACCATGACCCTTATACCCTCACATTAGTATTAATTTAATTATTTAATTAAATTAATACCCATCCTCACCCCATTATTAATTTAATTACTTTAATTAAATGGATGTACACACCTCACCTAGACACCTCACCATAGACCTATTCATAGCATGTTTCCATAAATGAATAAGACTTGGTTCAACCCTAAAAATCAAGGCCTATTATTCCTCTAACCACCTTCTCACTCATAAAAACATAACATCCATTCCGATCTGTGAATAAATGGACGAACTTGGCCCAAATGATGTGAAGATCTGTCATTTTTAGTAAACCTAGGGAATCCTACCTTAACCGACATGTGGTCATCCTGAAACCAACGTTGGATCAACCAGGAATTGTCATCTGTTACCATTTATTCACTTTGGTAACCTTGTTTGTGGGTTGGCACATTTTCAGGAATCGAGGAGAAGAGAAGAGAGTTACATGCAAGCAGAACCAGAGTCTTTTCACACCTATAGACATCCATAGCCAGCACCAGGACAGATCCAGAGGTATTGCACTCATGGTAACATTCTAGGAAGCACTGTCATGGTACCAAACATCATTCCTCTTATCAAATGTCATCACCATCCATCCATTTGAACCTTTACATCATAGTAAGTACAATTTTTACCAGCATCATCTATTTCTACTTTAGTCTATTAAGTTCTTCTATTGTTGTTATCAGTTTCCACTTGCACTCCCATTCCCCTACCATTTACTTTACCTATAAACTCAATCATTCCTCCACCCACACCATTAAATCACCTATATCTAACTATTACACATCTCTGAGTATACCTAAGATTCCCACATACCTCTCCACCCCCCCCTTTTATCTCTTTTTAACCTTAGATCAACCTCTACAACCAAATATTTTTTATTTTTATCATCTCGCCTCTATCGACGCTAGTTACCCATAACCGTTTTCGGTTCTTCCTAACTGTGATCGGTCATACCCGACTGACACTGGTCTTTATGTCTGTCAACACTGTGTAAACCAACAACCACCTACCTACCAATACAACTCAAACACCTTAGCCAACCTTGTTAAGACCCTGTCTGTGATCTGTAGACCACCTAAACAACCTGTAACTTGACCTAAAGACCCCGATCTGCATAGTTTTTAGTATTTGATTGGATCAATGATGATAGTGATCTAAGGTACCCAAATCAGAATACTAGCACTAGATTCATTTATGTACATATTTCATTTATTTCATAATTTGTTTTATAAAAACAGTGGGTTGATAGCCTTCTAGGGAGTATCACCCTTCCCAGATCTAGTATATGTTAGGCAGTCCACTGTCATCTATTATTTAACTCTTCTTTGGTGGTCTTGTTTTGTATTTCAGGTAGTTCCTCCCAGTTAAAAGGAATCTCTGAGCACAGTCAGCTATCGGATCAAGAAGTCAGAATGCGTGCATCAACCTCCAAACCAAGATAATAGGTATTCCTCCTTAGCCCATAACATTATTTGTTTCATCACATTCCAAAATGTAAAGAAAAAGGTGAAACACCTAGACCTATACTGGGGCACCCCAAGGAGTCCTGATCCTTGTTTGACTTTCCTAACTCTTTTTAGGATTTTCTTAGCCATTTTTCATTGTTATATTTTTCCTATTCAGCCATGTCAGGGTTAATTATGAAATCAGAGCAAGAGAACCCTATAAATATTAAGTTATGAGACCATAATGAGGATCCTAGCATCACTTATTACTATCACTCCATTTAGAGTTGCATCAATTACATCAATTGCATCCACATGCTTTCATGCATCAAGGCTAGGAGATATGTATCAAGCCACACTTCATAGAGTGAGGGATTCTATTTTATTCCATGCATACATACTATTACATTTTCTACATTTAGTTATTGCTCACTACCTCACAAAGTGCGACTGACACAAGATCACCTAGGGAAAGACATACAAAAACACATCAGAACTACATTTGGGTCTAAAAGTTATTGTAACGCTTAGTTTAGTAAGCCCACTATTGTGGCAAATGAGGTCAGTCAGACCCTTCACTTGCATCTTTTATTTTTTAGGGTTTTGATTCTTATCTTGTCTCTTATAGGTATTCAACTTCACCTTTCTATATTTGACACATTCGACGTAGTTCAACGAATACAGTGTGACAAGAAATGAAGGTTACAGAGCATTTTCCAACCCAGAAAGAACTAGGTTCTGGGATTTTTCAGAGATCGAAGCACTTATTCTGCCATGTCAGGGCACCCCCTGGCGCCCCAGTACCATCCTAGGAACTCCAGTTTACTTAGATCTTCTAGATCCACTCTTTTCAGGACCTCTGTGTAGTCGTTCTAGCCTTTGTATTTTCTTGTCAAACCTGTGACACCCTACGACAGTCATCCATAATCAATTGAGTTCATTCCTTACCTTCCTCTTGCATATTAAGGTTTTATTTCTACTAGTTTAATCATTTTAATCATTTTAGTCTCTTTATATTACTTTACTGCATTTATTTACAACGTTTATGTCCTCCTACATTATATTAACTATTATTACATTTCCCTCATTTTTAGTTCATTTTAGTTAATCATTTTGGTGAACCCCACTTCTTATCATGGATTATCATAATCCTTATGAATCTCCACTCGTTCTCTAATTTGATATATTTGTTCATGTCTTTGTTGATACTCCTACTGATACTTCTGGGTATAGACCTTGTCCTTCATTTATTTAGCTACCATCTTATAATATGGACCCTAAAGCTATAGACGACATTGTTGTTTCTTATCTATATACTATTGACCCTTCCATCTTAGCACAAATCATTGAAGAGGCTCAAGCTCCTCTCCTTGATCCAATAATTATAGATTTTTCTATAACTAAACAACATGATGATTCACATTCACCTGTTTACTCTCCTATAGTTGATTCTCCTAATGTAATAATCATCCCTACTTCTCCATCTTCTAATTTTAGACTACAATCTCTTAAAGCTCTGCATGACTCGATCCCTACTATTTTATGGTTGATGTGGTCCCCCATGATTCATCATTAACTCTTGATGTTACTAATGCCATGATTCTTTATACAGGGTCTATTCCATAATATTCTCTTGCTTTACCTAATCCTTCACCACATCCTCTTGTCAATGAGAAATCGATTGAAGATGACATTCACATAATAGATGCAGTTCCTTCCCCGCTGCCTGTTACCACTACTTCTATCATTCCATATCAGGGGCCTCTCCAATCCATGTAAATCACTCTCTCATGCCATTTATATGCCTACCATTCACTTTTACTCTCTTCATAAATAATTCTTATTGGGAGCATATACCTCTTGATATCTTGTGGAAGGCCACTATATGTTCGCACGATGGTTTTGTAGACACTAGTTTTTAGTGTAGCTCCTCTCCTTCACCCTATGGTTTCTCACCTTTATTGGGCTTACCTGCTCAAATCCATTTCCCCCTTCAATTCAAACAAATCCCATTTCCCACCAAAAATACATGTTCAATTAATTAATCTTATTACTTAATTGATCCCCTTTTACATACTTTAACCTAATTATATGCTAAATAATCAATTATTCCAATCAGGTCATATCATCCCATCTCATAATTATATAATAAAAAATACACTCAAATCATGAACCCCACTCAATCAAATTAAATCTATATCAAATCCATAATTCTACCTAATCCCTCATATCATGTCCCCCCCCCTCTTTCGGACAAGTGAAAAGTGATAGAAAAGCTCTGACATTATAGCCCCTCGCTTATCATAATATCATCACAGTGCCATTATAATGCCATTTGAATCACCATAGTAATATTCACATGATTTTTTGGTCCTCTTAGCTTGGTTTACTTTGCATTTTATTAGATCAGATCAGTAGCTCATCTATACATCGACATTTTTAGGTTCTTTTATTTATCAGTTTCTGTATGTTATCCATTTATCTTTCATTTGTATCAACTTATTTTATCAAATAGGGGTTGAAATATGCATAAGGAAGCTCATGCTTCTTGGAGCTGACTTCATCAAGAAGCCCCCACATATACCTTCTAATATGTTTTCTTCTTAGTTGCCTCTATTTTGTAGGTCTATCTAGCTCAAAGTGGAGATCAGTCACCTTAAGCAGCCATATCTACCATATCGCATCTGAGATACCTTAAAACCTCCATCATTTGAGGTTGCTTGATTTATTTTTTTGCAAGGGACAAAGAAAATACAATCAACATTTATGGCATGCCCAGTGGGACTAGACCTAAGATCTGTTCATTATTTTTTGTGTTACTCATCTTGTGTAGATGTTATAAGTATAACAGTTACCTAGTTTCATAGTTCTTGTAAAATTCGATATCTTGTACAAATATTTCATTTTTTGACTCACTTTCTTGCAGATTTTAATGTTGAATCCATCTGTATGGTGTGGTCCATACATTTAGTCATTTATGTTGTCACCAAGTTAAGTGGTTGTGTTGTTTTAAAAGGGTTTGTTATTCATTTGTTTAATTTTATTGTTATTACTATTCAATATATATATATATATATATAATATATATATATATATATATATATATATATATATATATAGAATATATATATAAGTAAATAAATAAACAAAAAATGAAAAAAATAACGGTTACTATTATTCTAAACTACCCCACCCGACCTATCCCCTAATTCCCCTAGTTTGACCAACTCAGCCTAGATATTTCCTCACTAACTCACTCCCCTTCCTTCCAACCTCACAATCCCATCCTCACCTCAACCAAGTCATTTTCCTCACCCCCCAATTTTCCATATCCCTGGCTTACACCTCACCCAACCTATAACCTAACCCCTTGTATCTCTACATAGCTCCCCTTACTGAACTCTCATCCTCATTCCCAACTGACCCGACCCAATTCGAATTCCTCACCAAGATCTACCCTCATATCCAACATCCTCAAGATCCTACTTTGATCATCCTTGAGCTCATACATCCTTGACCTGATCTACCTCACCAAGCTCACAACTTGCCCCATTTCGCAAGATACCAAATACCTACCCACTTACCACTATGTCCCTTCCCCTATCCCAAGCACAATCCAACTTCACCACCCACTCCCCATCAACCCATCTGAATTACTCCACTTCCCCTCAACTCGACTCCTTAGCCGAGCCATCACCACTCCCTCTCAAAACCCCATCTTCCTTCCAACTAACTCCACTCCCTACACCATATGCCAACTTGACACCATGACTCTCCCAGCTACCGAGACCTATTTCAACAGACACTAAACACACGTATAACCTTATGAGATTCATTTCAATCAATTCTGCATGCAAAATATAGTTTTATTATTGCTCATATGTTATCACTTATTTGATTTAGGTATATTTGTCCTTAACTAGACTGACAAGCTCTCTTTGCCCCTAAATCTCTATCTACTTGCATCTTGCCACCTCAGCTCACCCTCCACCTCCATTCAGGCTCACCCATGACTCACACCAACTAAGACCACACCCCCATCACTACTAGTTTACCACGACACCCACACCTATCATTAACTTTCTATAGGCTCACCACCAAGTCCACATCCCTTCACATCGGCCAACTACTCCAATTCTAATAAACTTTGACCAATCGACCATTTTTTAATGCAAGTCAACCAACCAACTCATCCACCAATTTTTTTTAATTTTGACACCAACCTCTGAGTACATTGAGCCTCATCATTTCTAGTCTTTGATTTCCAAATAATTTATTTTGGCTATAATGGACTCTTATTTATAAATTTTATAATATTCGAAGTCCTTCATTTTCTCTATAATAGACTTTCATTTGGATAGTCACGTCTTTGTTCCTTTCAGCATAGCTTTTCTCATCAGTATATAGTTTATATTATTTATATAATTCTTATTTGTGCCCTTTTATAGCCTATTTCTTATATTAGTCTCAATCATTTCATTGGTCAATTGTTTATATTGTGTATATTAATCTTGCATTCGTATAGCTAGCTTGCGTAGCTCTTTTCTTAACTCTAATTGAATAAGATGTTGAACACATTTAATCCTTTTAAGTGCTAATAAAACATAGTTTATTGTATAGTACATAGTTTGTTTGATCTATAGGATTTCTATTATTTCATAGTATATATTAATTATTTCTTAATTTAGATTACTTATTTCTTAGTTTAAATTCACTATTTTGTTGTTTTGTTTATACTTTTTGTACACAAATGACTTACGACATCTGCATCATTTTTCTTAACCATATCAACTGATTATATTTTATTTTATTTTGCAGGTGAATTCTACAAACTCCACAAAGTTGCAAACACAATATTATGTTGTTAAAGATCAATTATTAAACCATAAACACACCACAAATATCCTTTCATTGACCATGTCTGCAATTGTGCATGGTGTAATTTTAAGGTACCCAGATGTTCCTGGCCACTGATTGTCTTTTTCAAATATGCCATTATCAAGTACAATCAAATAACATGGGAAAACAATATACCTTAGATTGGTCCTACCCTAGATTGGTATAACAATATACCTCAACACTCTATATTTTCCTTTTTCCTAGCTCATGAAATTGTTTCTAAAACACTTGTCAATTAATATTGTGCGTAAAGTAACCATTAACGATCTCTATACCATTAGAAAATTCAAGGATTAATCCATCACAGCCTTCGTCACCCGATGGCGTAACACCATAAATAATTTATCTTTTCCTCTTCTAAAGACTGATCTTATCAAAAAAATTTCACGATCATCTGCGAATCAATAGCTTCTACATTACAGATCCAATGTTTCTAAACTTTCAAGGAAGCCTTAACTATGGATCATAAGCTTGAGACATGTGCCTCAAATAGGGCCACTTAAAAATTAGATCAAATAAACCCAATCCTATATTTACCAAATAATCTGCCAAAAATGACAAATCAAAGGCAACGTCCAATACTATAATTGTTAAATCATCCACTACCTCAAAACCTACTACGTGGCCTCAATAACAAGTCGGGAGACCGAAACCTAATTATACTCCCCTCAAGGAGTCATATAGCACAATATTTGATAACTTAATGGCTGTAAATCTCATCACACTTCCCCTAATCCGACCAATTGATGATTCTAGACAAAGACCCACATGGTATCAAGAAGACCACTACTGCAAATATCACCAAGTCTAAGGGCATGATATAGACATGTGTCAAACCTTCAAATATCTAGTCTAAAGACACATCAATCAGGGTGATATCCAAGTCAACAATCCTAATGCATTCCCTAACAAGCCACTTGACATCTTTAAACAACCATTCCCTAATCATCCACCAATAAGTCAAGCCACCACTCCTTCTACATCCCAAGCACCCAATGGTTATACCATAAAAACTCTACACATTGTTGATCAAGATCCTACCTCATCTATAGATTCACCACTTTCGTTAACCATCACATACACCTCTCTAGACATTTCTCCTATAATCACAAGTTCATCAACATTTATTCCTATACCTACACCAATCATACCTATGTCTATCTCGACATCTATTCTCACACCCTTACCTATTTCCACATATGTTGCACCTCCCCCATTCAAATGTATACCAACCCCCCTTGAATGATTTATACAAAAACTATCCCCATCTCATCCTACACCCACCATTGGTCCAACACCTATATCAGCTCCTTTATCTATCACTCCTAATTCATCACTTTTCACATCCACTTCGTTAGGATTGACTACCTTATATGCATCCATTCCACCTTTACCCATTGTACAATCCATAACATCAGTCCCAGTTCTTATTTCTGCACCTTTACCCATACCTACTACATCAACTATTGTTACCACATCTATATCACCTTCTTCTTCTACATAAATTTCATCACTTGAATAATTTTGGGAAGCACTTAAACTTGTAATAACTTCAAGTAATCCTCCCATATCTTCTACATAATCAGACGCATTTACATCAAACCAATCTTCACCTCCTTTTGACACCATCATGCAAAAACTACTTCCTCCACCTGTATCAACCGCAGTACCATCTTCAGACCCTCCAATATAAAAAAAAATTCATTCCTCCCTAGGGTGCCTCTTCACAAACAAGATCTAGACCCATCGACGCATTTCCTCAACATTCTTTCTCACATCGTCACAAGAAGGTAGAAATTCCTTCCCCTAAGACTAATCATCCTAAGGCCATGTCATCATCCTCTATTTTGGGACCCCTCCCCACATTGTCTTCTTCTATTTTAGGTCCACTCCCTTCATCATATCCTTATCTTTTTAGACCACTCCCTTCATTGTATTCTTCTATTTTGAGATTATACCCTTCATTAAAAACATCTACTACTAATAAAGCAACACAACGATGACCTCTTTCTAAACTACCTCCCCAAACTAAATCCGGGTCAGCCACACCATTAACCAATATTCCAAAATAAACACATTTGGCCCCATTTTCCTCTAAATCTAAGCCTATATCCAAGACTCTTATCAGACCACCTCATGTAAAACCATCATTAAATTCATTAAAAAACCCTTCCCCAATAGCCACATCATCACCTATTCCCTTGGGATATTATACCACAATGTTTTACCAATTTCTCCAGGCTTCGGAAATCACCCTACCACCAATTAAACCCTTCAAACCAAGTGTGCCGAGACCTTCATGGTTTGAATCTAACCTTATTTGTGCATACCACCATGCACTAGGGCATGACACTTAACACTTTAGAGACCTTCAAGCCATCATACACAACCTTATCAATGATAATGATCTCCTTGATGAGGGAGAACTAACTCTTCCATCAACCCAATCTAATCCCTCACCCCAACATGCATCTACTATGACATCTAAGCCATCCCTTTCATTGAGGACTCTTTCCACCAACCCACTACATAAAGAAGATACATCCAATGACGTCCCCAACCCACCACTAACAGAAGATACATCCAAGGATATCATCAATCCTCCACCAAGAGAGGATGTTCCAAGGGATGGTCCCCCTCTTTTGATCAACATTATTCAGATAACCGTTTTGGACCACATAACCCTAACTTCACCACACAACCTAAGCCAAAGACCTTTTTTTATTTCCCTCCTCATAAGGATTTTACCACATCCACACCCCCATCACAACCTAAAGTTTTCATCGATGCTCCCACCAATCATCCCATATCAACTCCTCCATCTTATTCTAAAGCGAAGGTATTTATTTTGGCCATTCCTAATCTTGTTTCCATTGAAACAACCGTTGTTAAATAGCTTCACCAGTCCCTAGTTAAAATGTCTCTTTATGAGCTTATCCAAAGATCTCTTAACCACAAAAAGGACCTTATAGAATCTGTACAACGAATCCCAGTATCATCTGATGAACCTCAACCCCTCAATGCTTTAGCTGATGATCTCACATCATCTATCGCCATGTCCTTCAAGGATTCAGAAATCCCAAATATGTCACCAAAAGAACATGATTTTCCTCTCTTCATCACGGTTTGCATCAATGACATGTTCATCCGATGGACAATGATTGATAATGGTGCTAGTATCAATATAATTTCTTCTCACACCTTTGACCAATTTAAACTACCTAACACCATTTTTGTTGAATCTCCTACCATCCTCTGTAGTTTTAATGATGTTTTAACCCCTCCATTGGGTATAATTGTCCTTCCCATTTGTGTTGGCCATAAACTCCTCCATGAGATATTATACATTATAGAAGGAGAATTTCAGTATAATCTTCTGCTTAGATGTCCTTGGATTTGTACCATGGACTGTGTCCCATCTACGCTCCACCATTGCATTAAATATGAACATGAAGGGATCATTTTCACTCTTCCCACCGATGCTCCTTATTTCAAGACTTGTCATATGATCTATCAACCTAAGGAGTGCTTGTCCCTAAATCCAACCCTTCTTCCGGTGCATCCACCATCTCTTCTATGCCTACATCTACATTACCCCATGATGGATCTACTGATGATTTTATGCAGCACCTTTCCTTGGGAGAATATTAACTCCTTGATCTTAATTATCTTCCTTCTCCCAACCACCTCGACTGCTCTAATAAGGCCCCTATGTATCAATTGAATGTTGGGTAAATCATCTCGTTTGGCCCTTCTTTTCTCCAAACCCACCTGGTATATGGCGGGCTCGATCACCCTTCTTATCATGTCAAAGATATCCCACACACCAAACAATATGTTGGTGGTTTCATCTTCCTTAGTAAACCATCCTTCACTCACACATACCTCTAGCATTGTGCATGGAAGGGGTTTGGTATGGGATGTTATGAACAAGGTCACCACGGTCATGTATTGAAACAAGCCCAAGAACCATGGGAAAAGTTTGGCTTGGGATACAAATATCCCTCCATCCCCCCTTCAAACACTTATGCATTCTCTCCCATCCACATTGATTTTCCTCCCTCATCTTCATCTGACAATCTCACCGATCTCAATGCTAGAAAATCTATTCCCCCTAACATTTTTTTTAATTTCCACCATTTCCCTCAGATTGGTCACTTATCAGGTTGGAAATGAAACCCGTTCCTTTCCTATCAAACATCTAGAGATGGTAGAAGGAGATTCCCCTACCATTGACATTCTTCAGTGCATCGATGATATTTCCATTCTTTCTTACATGGGGGATGAGTATTCTCATATCCAAAAGTCCCTTCCCCCTAACACTTCCATGCTCTTAAACGAGTCCACTATCGATATTAATATTGTGACTCCTCAAAAGCCCCACATCCTAAAGGTGGTCCAATCTCTAGAACCGCAAGAAATCGAAGCCTTCACCTCTTTCTTATCCACACATAGCCAGGCCTTTGCATGGTCGTACTCCAACATGCCAGGTTTTGACCCCTCCATTGTTTTCCATAACATTGTCACCATCCCTAATGCTAAACCGGTTAGGCAGAAGCTTTGCTGCTTTCATTCTCAAGTTTCCCTCCTTATTAAAGAGGAGTTACAACGTCTTCTTTCGAAAAATTTCATCATCCCCATTAACTATACCCAATGGGTTTCTAACATCATACCCATCGTCAAAGCATCTATCAAGCTTCATATATGAATCAAACTTTGGGATCTTAATCTCGCTTACCCTAAAGATGACTTTCCTCTTCCCAACATCAATCAATTTGTGGACCTTACCGCAAGATATGAGATGTTTTCTCTTATGGATGGTTTTCCTGGCTATAATCAGATCCTCATTGCACCAAAATATCAACATAAGACCTCCTTCATCACCCCGTGGGGAACCTTTTTCTATCGTTTCATGCCCTTCGGTTTGAAAAATGTTGGGGCCACTTATGAATGATCCATGACCTATATCTTTCATGATATCATACATAAGACCGTAGAATACATGTTGATTACTTCTTGGGAAAATCTAATCGTTTATGGCATGACCTCTCTGTCCTTAAAATCCTTTTTGAACGTCTCATATTTTTCTTCCTTCACCTTAATCCCGCCAAGTGTGTTTTTGGCATATTAGCTAGAAAACTCCTTGGCTTCGTCATTTCTATCATAGGTGTTGAGGTTGACCCCACCAAAATAAAGGTTATCCTTGAGATGTCTCCTCCTTCCAATCTTAAAGAACTTCACAATATTCAAGGCCGACTTCAGTTTGTCTACCACTTTATCTTGTAACTTTCAGACCGTTGCCAACCCTTTCATCATTTTCTTCGTAAAGATGTCAAATTCAACTGGGATGATAATTGGCAAATAGCCTTTGATGATCTTAAGCAATATCTCATATATCCACTTGTTCTTACACCGCCATGCAAGGGTGAGCCTTTTTACCTATATGTATATACTACCGATCATGCATTAAGTGCCATGTTGGCATGTTGTGATGACCAAGGCAAAGAGCAGGACGTCTATTACATTAGTCATACCCTACACGAGTATGAAACTCACTCCATTGAAGAAAAAAAGATGTGTTGCACCCTTTTCTTCACCACTTCCAAGCTCCGCCATTATCTCCTCAACCACAAAACATATGTAGTAACTAGCTTTCATCTTCTTAAAACCATGCATTCTAAATATTACCACAATGATTCCATCACTCGATGGCTCATGTTCATGAAATTTTTTGACCTAGAGTTCATCTCTCAAAAGTCTATTAAAGGCCAAGCGATTACATACCAATTAGTTGAATTCCACCTTCCTACCACTCACATTCCTCATGAGTAATTTCATGATGAAAACATTAACAATCTTCATCATGAGTATTTTTCCACTTTGCATGACTCTCTTCTTTGATGGATCTGAATTTCAGAAAGAGGGAGGTGTTAGCATCATTCTCTCATTCCTCCTTGGGACATTCTTATGTCCATTTCCAAAAAAATGAATTTGAATGCATAAACAATATAGCAGAGTATGAAGCCCTTATCTTAAGTATTGTAACTACTATACTTTTGGGTGTTAAAATCATCGACATCTATGGGGATTCAGAGCTCATTATCAAACAAATTATAGGAATTTATCAATGTAAAAATGAAGTTCTACAAAAATATCAAGATATCATCCTATTTATACTTGAAGCCTTTGATTCTTATACTATTCAAGTCATTCCTCTCTCATCCAATCATTTTTTTCACATGATGGATTCCATTGCATCTCTCATCCCATTAACAACTAGTGAGTCCAAAATTTCGGTGGTTTTTTTTTGTCATGATCAACCATCTCACATCCATGGGTTACCTCATGTTAATTTTTTTGAACCTGACTCATCAGATCTTTAGTACTCTCAAATATTTGATTATCTATCCTAATTCATCATTCCCTCATACCTATCTAAGAATGGTAGAAGGTCATTTATCCAATGTGTTAATTGTTATGTCATTCTTGGAGGCATCCTCTACAAATAAGGGTTTGATGGTATTCTACTTCGATGTCTCAAATCCCATGAATCTACTTGCGCTATCTAAGAAGTCCACAAAGGCATTTATAATGGAATTTTTTGTGGCTTAGATGTCACTGAACGTGTTCTTGACCTCGGCTATCATTGGCCTTCCCTTAATCATGAATCTTGTGAGTATGTCAAGAACTGCAAAAAATGTCAACAACACTCTAATCTCATCAGTGTTCCTAGCCAAGCTTTGCATCTAGCTCAAGATTTGTGGCCCTTTTTCCAATGGGGCCTTGATCTTATTGGTCTAATTAATCCCTGTTCATCACAGAAACATCATTCTATCATATTTGCTATGGAATATTTAAATAAATGGGTGCAAGAAATCCCTCTCATCTTGACTAAATCTGGTCCAATCATTAATTTCATATATCAGCACATCATATAGCACTTCGGCATTCCACATAAACTTGTTATGGACATTGGAAAGTCTTTTAAAAATAAGGATCTTAAGAAAATATCGAATGCATTCAACATCCAACTTAGCTTTTCTTTGCCATATTACCCTCAAGCTAATGGCCAAGCTAAAGCTACCAATAAAAATCTCCAAAATATCCTTTCTAAGAATATTGATCAAGCAGGTCAGAATTGACATCTCCAACTTCCTTTTTCCCTATGGAATTATTGTAATAACATTCACACCTCCATAGGGGTCACTCCCTTTTCTATTGTTAATAGTTCCAAAATCATTATCCCTCTCAAAGCTCAAATTCCAACCTTACGTGTGTCTCTCCATGACTGCATTTATGATGAAGATTATTGCCAAGAGCATATAGCATAACTTGAGTTTTCAGACGAGCATTACCTTCTTGCTTTTGAGCACCATCATGTTTATTAAGAGTGTATCTAATGTGCTTATAACAATCATATCAAATAATGCAACTTTAAAATGGGTCCCCTTGTTCTTCATGAAATTTTACAACCATTTCGCCTCCAAATGACGATTCTTCTAAAGAGGATCCCTCATTTTCCATCAAAGTTGTTTGAGAGATTACTTGATCTAGTCCACGTGACCCTAAATCATCAACCAACAATAAAACCAAAACACCAAAACCTCAATGCAATCCACCCCCATCCTTAACACTCAAATCAGCTCATACATCAACATACCAAACATCCACGTCTAAATCCAAATATAAGACTTCCAAAGAAACGACATCTCACAATGATAAATCCAAATCCAAACAATTCAATCCTCCAAAAAAAATTTATTTGTCTTCCAAGACATATAATCTACCCATCCAATGTACATCTTCACCTAAATCTCAATCCAAACAATCCAATATTCCAACTAAATTTGATTTGTCTTCCAAGACACATAATTTATCCATCTGATCTACATCTGTACTTAAATCCAAACCAAAACATCATGTTAAAACCCATAAGAGTTATCTTCATTTTGACACTTCGATCGGGTCCTACGCAAATATCCTTTGACATGTAACTCGAATATCTTCCATCACACTTCCTCCTATCAGATCCTTTAATCTACATAATAAGAAACCATCATGGTTGGATTCCTAATTGCATTTGGCCCTAGATACAACTCATTACTCTGGGTCATGACATTGAACATTGTAAGGCCTTTTATACAATTTTCCATAACCTTACTAAGAAAGATGATTTCCTCAGTTATGGGAACCATTATCCTCCATCCACCACAACCAATCCAAATCCAATTCCTACACCCCATCCATCGAAATTACTAAATCTCATCCTTCATCTACATCATCCCTTACCATTACTCCTAAAGAGGGTCCTCCCTTGTTTATCAATATTGTTGATTATTCTAATCACCCTTGTGATCCTCGACCATCTATCCAATCCAATCTCATCTAAACTCTTTCAACATCCATTAACTCATCCACATCTAATTTGTCCACAGTGATATAATCTCTTTTATTGGGGTAGCATCCTCCCCTCATCCTTGAGCATATCATCTACATTAACTATATAAACAACTCCCTTGACACTAGGGGACTTCACTCCTTAACATTTTTTTATTTACCTCATCTAAATCCATCCAATCTAAATTAATCTTGTCCAAATCTTCATCTCATTTTAATTCCACTTTTGTGGCCATATTCATCTCTCCCTGAAGGGACCATTTATTTTCATCTTAAGTCCATAGTTTTGGCCATGTTTTTCCTTCCATTTAGGGACCATATTTCCATCCTTTTCATCAAATTCCAACTTTTGGCCATGTTTTTGCATCTTTTGGGGGCACCATCTTCATCAAAGTCCACCTTTGTGGCCATACTCGTGCTTCCTTTGATTCACCATATCTCCATATTTTTTTATCCTAAGTCCACCATTGTGGCCATGTTTTTCCTTCCATTGAGGGACCTTATTTCCATATTTTCATCATAATCCCACCCTTGTGGCTGTTTTCCATCTCATCGGGATGCATATATTTTTCTCTCTTATTCACTTTTGAAAGGTAGCACATAGGTTCTATCTTATTTGTCTTGCAACATCTTATCTAATCTTTCACTCTCATTCTAAACAGACCATTTTCATCTCCCCCTTGGGGGGGACTATCCATCTAATCTAAAATTCACTATTGTGGTCATATTTTCCCCTCCCTCAAAGGACGGTCTACTCGTATCGTTAGGGACACATATTTTTTATTCCTTAAAGGGTAGCACATAGTTTTTTAACCTTCACTCATCTATCTCATTATATCCCATTCGATCAAGCTCTTATCTTATCTCAAACGCAACGTTGGTCAAGGATCCAACATGGAAATTTTTCTCTCCCTCAGTGGTAAACTGGAAGTGGAAACCCTTAACACATTACACTTGCGACCATTCTATTATTAGCATATCTACCAATGAGCACTTAGTTATGCCAGGATCCTTTTCATTCATCATCCATCATGAACCTCTTCCATTATCACTATGCTACTTATAATGATTTAGAATTATGTGGTTTGTCATTAACTTTCTTAGTCATGACCTTAAATATGGGCATCATGGCTCTTTCCATAGCATTTTCCTTATGGATAGGTTCTCTCTTTTGGTGAGGACTCCACAATCATTACATCCATCACCCTCTCATTTTCCTATTAGAGCCACGTAAAGGGTCCAGGGGTGTCTCATGTACATTCATTATCCACTCCTAATTGGTCCACTTAGCTATTCCCAACTCTCCCCCATGTAAATTTAAAATTCATGGATGCAAAAATCAAAATCAAGGTTATAAAAAAAAGATTGATCCCTAGAAGGAAAATTGTTCATGCACAAAAAAAAAGAGAAAAATAAAAACATACAAATAAAAATAAATAGACCAATCCCTCGAAGGATGGATATTACATATTTTATTGCCATCCATATTATGTTTAAAGTAGACCATACCCTCGAAGGATGGCTACTCTCTTGTATCATGAAAATGAAGACTTCCTGCATTGATCAACCTTTTATCTATCATGTCACCCTAAGAAAGCTTCCCACATCAATCAACTTTCTCATATGCATTGAAAAATTCCCCCATTGATCAGTTTACATCTTACCACTTCCTAGAGATGGGGCATAGTCCTAGAAACATCTGCTTAAGGAAAATACTCTTCCCACATACAAGTTACATCACAAACCCCTTTATTGTGTTGACATTAGGTTTATGAAATCATTGCATCCTTTTTTCTCTCATGATATTTTGGTATAACTAACTTTCGTTGGTTATGTATTAACACCTACTATTAGATGCAACTGAGATTCCTTGAGTGGTACCCTTTCTCATTTACCTCTAATACAGTTCAAAGCATGGTTTCCCTGTATGCTCCTTGCTACGATTATCTATCATTTAAGGTAACATTTTATCAAAATCGTATTCCTCCATATAAAATTTCGAACCATGAATTTTATATCTATTTGTTTCTCTTTAAGGATGACATATCTTACAATCATGAATCCCGTTAATATCTATGAATGATCCTACTAATACACTTTTCAGTTTGTGAATTCTACTTGATCTCAGTTGCAGATTACGAATCCTACTTGAGAATCTTTCTCAAGTAACATTCGTTATCCAGTAACGTCTCATCCCCCACCATAGTCACCATGCATTTGATCAATTCATCCTCGCTCTTAATTTCTACTCATCCAATTTCATCTTGGAAATCTTTCTTAATCACCCCTTCTACATGGGCATCTTGGTTGAAATATAACCTCTTCCTAATATCTTCCTGTTGTATAAGCTTCTCCACCACCCCATCTTTCATCAAACAACAATAGCCACCTCACACATCTTATCCCTTTGCATATTTTCCTCATCACTTTTTCCTCATCAATCTCACCATATGGGCATCCCAATTAAGGATTCCCCTCACACTCTCCATCCTACACTATATATATTCCTCCATCCATTCATGTTACAGTCCTTTGTTTCCTTCTTTCCTTATTATCACCTCCTCTCACCTCTTGTTCAACTCTGGCATACACCACTCACTCTTTTCTCATCTTTCTTAGTATCCATCTTCTTCTTGGTAATATTACTTACAAACTCTTGTAGTATGGAAAATTCACTTAATGGTTCCCCTTCAGTCCATATTTTCATATCTTCTTCTCATCATTATTCTTTTTCTTTGGCTTGGTGATCCTACTTAACCATCCCCATTGCATGGCAATATTACTCAAGATTCCCTCTTAAGGTTGATTTTCCATCTGGCCCTTACCCATTCTATCATATTTACTCCATCCTATTTCTCTCATCCCTCCTTTTCATCATCTACTCCAATCAACCATTCCACTCTTGTACCTAATACACTCTTGTATTTCTCCTTTAATATCATCACTGTCAGTTTGGTGATCTTAATTAGCCACTCCTGTGGCATGACAATCTTACTTAAGAGTCCCTCTTAGGAATGATATGTCATCTTTCCTTTCCCCATCACTCCACATTCCCACTGTCCACATTTGCTCTTCATTCTCCATAATCAAATCCTCTTACTAGTTCTTTCTTCCTCGTACACACCATCTTTGACTTCATTATTTTTAATCTCCATCATCCCTGACTTGGCAATATTACTCAACCACTTTCATTGAATGACAATATCACTTAAGAGTTATCCTTATGTTGAGCTTATCATTATGGAATTCTCCCTCACCTCATCCTTCATTCACTCCGTTGATTGTTTCTTCCTCCTGGTCTTCCTTACCAACTACATTTTCATCCTACCATTATCATTTCTCAACCTATCCTCTTAAAGAATGCATCTACTATATTCTGTTGATAATCATGTCCCCTTCCCCCATTTCTCTTTATTAATCCATCATCCTTCATATTGTTTCTTGTCATTCTCTTCATGTCATTTTTCTTCATCTTTCCCTTATTCAGTCTCATCCTTGTATCCTTTCCTCACCTTCATCTTAGCACAACTCGTTATCCCTCCTTTCTTTACTCTTTTCACTTCATCTTCTTGAGTTCTCCCACATATCCACCCCCATATTTGACAACCATTACTAATGATCTTCCCCTAAAATTATTTTATCATCATCTTCAATTTCCATGCTAATAATTATTAGTGGACTTCTCCTAAAATTCACTCTTCCCCATTCCACGCAGACATGTTCACTCTTTTTGACCTCCTTTATTCTCTCTTCATTCCTTCCTTCCCTTGTGTACATCGTTCATTATCGGTGGACTTATCCTAAAATCCCTTCGTTGGCATCACTTTCTATACCATCCATTTTCATTTTTCCTCACCATCTATTCATCTTTATCTATCCCCGTAAATAATTATTGGTGGACTTATCCTAACATCCTTTAACTGGAATTGCTTCTTCTATCGCCTATTCTCTCTTCCCTCTCCTTCCTTTTCTCCACTCTACCCCTTTCTTATCACTTCTTCCCCATATCTCCATCTTTCCTTCACCCTCTTCAATATCTCTACTTTCTTCATCATACACCCTCTCTCTATTTTCTTGTCATCAAATTATCCTCATGTCATGCCTCTCCACGTATTTTCCAATCCATTTCATTCCTCCCCTCCAGCTTCTCTTTACATTCCTTATAATGCTCACTCTTCATTGAATATCTCCGTTCTTGATTTTCTTCCTTCTGCATAATTTTCTCTATTTTCCTCTCTTCCTTTCTACTCCTTGTTTTATTTCACTTCCTCTGTATCATCTTCCTCCCCTTTTTACTTTGTGTTTCCTTCTTACTTCCCCATCGATAACTTGGCTCTTTAGCATTGTCCCATATTTTTTTATCATTTCACCATCCACATGCATTTCCATATGGTCTGTTCTATACTCTTTACTTTGGTTTTCATCCCGATACCTTATTTCCTTCAATCATCTCCCCGTATCCACTTTGTCATCTCTTCTTTCCCTATCATTTTCACCTTCCCACTACCATGTCCTTTCTCTCTCTCTCACACCCACCTTTTCAATCATTTTGTACCAGTGTATTTTCTATTATTCACTTTTCTCCACATATTCTAGGTCCCTCGTTGTTTCTTTCTCTTCTCTATTCTACCTCCTATTTTGTCTTCTTTACATTCTTCATCATCCTCATTTCCTTATTTTTCCATCCTTCTCTCTCTTTTTCCTAATTTTACCCCTACTCTCATCTCGTCTTCTTGTTCATCTTTCCTCATTCTCTCCTCATATCATCCTTTTCTATTATTCTCTTCTACCTATTCTTGTTTTCTTCACCTTCAACTCCTATAGCTCATTTCTTTTCTCTGTTCTATCATCTCTTTCACTTTCCATAATTTCTCTCCCTTCATCCCCTTCACCCTTCATTTTGACACCCTTTTTCCCTTTTTCTTACTTTCACCTTCTACTTTGTCATTTCCTTGTCTTCTTCTTGTTTTTCCTTCATCATTTCCCTCTTCCCCTATCATCCCTGTCTCTTATTCTCTTCTACTTCTTTCATTCTTTTTCCTTCTCTATCTTTGTCTGATCTATCCTATACCTTTTCCTCCTCCTTTTCTTTCTCTTCTAATCATCTACCACTACTCATGTCCATTCTTCTTTTCCTTTTCCTCTCTCAACCGTTGCGTCTTTGTTTCCATTCCTTTGTCTACTCTTCTCCACTTCTCCCTCCTCTGCCATGGTTTCTTTATTTTCTTAGCTCTATCATCTCATTTGTCTCCCTTACAACCCTCTTTACCTCCTCTCCCTTTTTTTCTCCATTTCTCTCCATCATCATGTATGTCCTTCTCCATGTTGTCTTTTTTCAGTTTCCACTACTTTCATATTGCACATCTCTCTCTCATTTTCACCCTTTACTTTGTCATTTTTTCTCTTCTCTTTCCCTTTTACTTTTCCTTGTCTGTGTGCCATTAATCCCTTCAATTTTCCTCCTTTCATCCTTATTTATTCCCATTTTATTCTTTCCCTTTTCTATCATCTTGTCTGTTTTTGCCTCTTTTATTCCTTGTTTCAATTTTTCCATCTCCGTACGGTTGGTTTATGCTTCACCCGACATCATCATCATCTTCTAATTATTATTTATTTTCCCTTTACATTACTTAATTGGCATAGCATCTACCATTATTTATTACCCTTACCACTTTCATCATTTTTCCTATCATCCTTCCCTCATCTTTTTGCATCTTGTCGTTTGTTCGTCCTTCCTCATCAATTTCTTCTCCTATCCTCTTCCTATATTTTATTTTTATCCAATCCCATCACATCCTCTCTATTTTTTCTCCTCTTATATTTTCCACTACCTTCATATTTCCCATCTTTCTCCCTCTTCTATGCTTTCATCTGTTAGGAAATATATCTTAGTGCTCTATTTGTATGTATGGGTGAATAATAATTACATGTGTAATTATTATTATGGTAAATTAGTGAAAGTACATTTACTATGTAAATGTAAATAGTAAATGTAAAATGTGGTAAATTAGTAAGTTAGAATAATAAAAAAATTAGTATTGTTTTATTATTATATTGGTGAGAGGTTGAAACCATACGGGTGTATGGTTGTATATGAAGACAAATGTTGTTGTGAGGATTATTATTATACATCTCCTATATAATTGAGTGTAATGAAATAGTAAATTAATTAAAATATAATATAGAGTTGTTGATTTCAATTATTGTCTGTGTAGCTATTTCATGGATTCTTTGTATTAGATTGGAGTAATTTCTACATTTGGTACCAAAGTAGGTTAAATCTGTCTTGAAGAAGATCTCGTAACTTTTGTTTCGCGATCTGGGTTTCTCCAAAACATTGCACATGAAACGATCTATCAGCAAAACCCAGTTCGTAGTTTGGGAGAAACGTGCAATTTACTATACAGCACATTGATCACTGCTGTTTTTTTTTAAGAAATCAGAGAATCAAAGGTAATTCAAATTTGCATTCAATTTTTTTTGGATATTTAGATTCAGTAAAATGGATACACCATTAGATAAATCTAATGGGCTGAACTTCCATACATGGAGAGTAAAAATCCAGATACAGTTAATGAATAAAAACCTATGGAGGATAGTAGATGGAAAAGAAAAAAAACCTACAAATGTAAGCAAAATTGTAGAATGGGAAACTAGAGATGACAAAGCCAAAGCAATAATTGGACTTGGTCTTTCAGATTATGAATTACATCATGTAGATTTAGAAAAATCTTCTACAGAAATATGGGATTTACTATAAACAAAGCTTTTTGGGGCTAAAAGCGAATAATGCAAAATTCTCTTTAAAGTTACAATTATTCAAATTGAAAATGAATGAAGAAGTCACAATGTCAAGTCATATAAATGAATTGAGATCTCTTGTTAGACAACTAGCAGAAGTTAAAGCTCCTATTGATGATGAAGATGCAAAAGCCATATTATTAAATAGTTTTCCATCCAAGTACAATAATGTTGTCTTTACTCTAGGGCAAATGTCTTCTCAGTCATTAGAGGGCATGATTTCAACTCTCTAGCTGAAGAGAAAAGAACTAAAGAAGATATAGAAGAGGAAACTGCTTTATATGTTAAAAAGAAATACAAAAAAAATTCGAAAAAAAAGGATGAAATTGAATGTTTTTCTATTGCAAGAAAAAAGGGTCATACTAAGTCTTTTTGTAGAGATCGAGCTAAAGACTTGCTCAATGGAAATCTTAAAAATGAAGTAAATATAGTCACTGAAGAAGGCTCAGACAATGAAGATGAACGAATAATAGATGAAATTGACTATAATTTTGAATACTTTCTATACTAAGTGAAGTTATTAGAGGAAGGAGGCATAGGAGGTTAAAGGTCATTCAATGACCTCTCGTCAATCACCAACGACAGGGCCGTATCAGCTATGGTGATTTTTTTATACAGTGTGTTCCTATTGTTTATTTGTGTTTCTGGAAGGGTGTTTGGTTGCAGTGTTCCTATTGTGGTTTGGAGAATAAAGGAAAATTCACATTGAGGGGGGAAAATGATCTCAATGTTCCATTTCTAGTTTTCTATATTTCTGGTATTTTTTATATATGAGCAGCAAATTTCAGCAAAATTTCCTATGTTATTCCTTGCAGTGAGATGTGATGAGGGCTAAGAATAATACTTGGCATCATGATGTGGTTGTAGGTAAACACTTGAAAAAAACCTTCATTTTTAGTTTTTGGTACACCACTTGTAAAACCACCATTTTCAGTTGTTGGTAAACCCTATGTAAAACCATCACCCTTTTGGTTTGTGGTACACCATTTGTAAAACCACCATTTTCGATTTTTGGTAAACCCTATGCAAAACCATCACCCTTTTGGCTTGTGGCAAACCAAATGAAAAACCATAATTTTCGGTTTATGGTCAACCCTATGAAAAACCATCTATTAGGTTTATGATCATCCTATAAAATCATCAGATCACGAAAGTAAGTGCAAGTACAAAAGCAAGTTTTCCCCATGTTCACACTAAGGGGGGAATGTTAGGAAATATATCTTAGTGCTCCATTTGTATGTATGGGTGAATAATAATTACATGTGTAATTATTATTATGGTAAATTAGTGAAAGTACATTTACTATGTAAATGTAAATAGTAAATGTGAAAATGTGGTTAGTATGTGGTAAGTTAGTAAGTTAGAATAATAAAACAATTAGTATTGTTTTATTATTATATTGGTGAGAGGTTGAAACCATACAGGTGTATGGTTGTATATGAAGACAAATGTTGTTGTGTCCTATATAATGGAGTGTAATGAAATAGTGAATTAATTAAAATATAATATAGAGTTGTTGATTTCAATTATTGTCTATGTAGCTATTTCATGGATTCTTTGTATTAGATCAGAGTAATTTCTACATCATCTACTCTGATATCTTCTCTCTTCTCTTATCGTCGTTCTCTACTATTCTCTTCCTCCTCTTTCCTTCACATTCAAGGATGGTTCACACCCCTATTTTTCAGAGGACAATAGTTTCTCCATTCTGTTGCACCCCATCCTCGTCCTCCTCTCTATGAAGTTTCTCTCTCTTCCTTTTGGGAGCAGTGTTGTCTCTTCTATTCTTGTCATCCCTCTCATCGGGACATCATCACCTATATCCCTCATCACATCTTCCCATGACATTTTCATCTTGGAGGATACCATAATGGTAATAACCTATCACATTTTGTTTTCTTCCACAAATGTCTACTCTACCTTTTTCTTTGCCAATAGAGTTTGCATTCTTCTCCTATTTATCAGAGACATAACTTTGCTTTCTCTTTTCATCGTCTACAAATATTTCGTCAATTGAAGACATTTATTATGAAACATGTATTCATAATCATATTTATCCCCCATCTTGGGGCATTTTATCTAACACTTTTCTCCAATTGGCTCTCGATGTCCACCTTTGTGATCATACTTTCTCCTACTTTGGGGAATTTTATTTACACATCCATATTTCACTTTCATTCCCTATGCTGGGGAATCATTATTTTCATCCTCATCCCTTTTGTGGACGCATACATTTTCACTCGATTCCTCGCATTCAAAGGATTTCGCATACCTTTTACATTTAGTTGTGCATACTTTAATTTTTTCCTATGACCCTTTGGTCATCATGGTTTACATCCATACTCTAGTGGTCTTCACCCACCCACTGGTACGTAAATTTTTTTCACCCATATCCATTGAGACCACAATTGTCCTCTACCGATGTGATATTGGATTTACCACCATATTTTTTATTGTTATTGTGATTCTTTTTGCCTGGGGCATCTTGTCTTGGTTATGTGTCTCGTCCATTTTTGCATCACCTACTCGATCTTTACCATCTATCTCTTTCAAACTCGTGATTAAATTCCTTTATGTTAGTAATCCCTAGTTTGAGGGGGAACTCTCAATAAATAATATTTTCATTGTTTTTGTCTCATGGTTTTCCCAATGCAAACCACTCATCAAAAGGGGGAAAATGTAGACACCAGTTTTTAGTGTAGCTCCTCTCCTGCACCCTGTGTTTTCTCACCTTTACTATGCTTATCCACTTGAATCCCTTATCCCTCTCAATTCAAAAAATCCCATTTCCCACAAAAAATACATGTTCAAATAATTAATCTTATTACTTAATTGATCCCCTTTTACGTACTTAAAACTCATTATATGCTAAATAATCAATTATTCCAATCAGATCATCTCATCCCATCTCATAATTATATAATCCAAAATCCACTCAAATCATGAACCCCACTCAATCAAATTAAATCTATATCAAATCCATAATTCCACCTACTCCTTCAAATCATGTCCCCCCCACTCACTTAACTAGGGTTACTTTGTCCAACCCTAATTACTTGATAACCCCTAATCTAACCCCATCTCCAGGCTATAAATACATGCCTGTCCCCCTCTTTTGAATAAGTGAAGAGTGATAGAAACGCTCTAACATTATATCCCCTCGCTTATCATAATATCATCAGAGTGCCCTTGTAATGCCATTTGAATGACCATAAAACTCTTCTCATGCTTTTGTGGTAATTTTAGCGTGGTTTACTTTGCATTTTCTTGGATAAGATTAGTATCTCATCTATACATAGGCATTTTCAATTTTAATTATTTATCAGTTTCTGTATGTTATCCATTTATCTTTCATTTATATTAGTTTATTTTATCAAATGAGGGTTGACATCCGCATAATGAATCTCATGTTTCTTATATCCGACTTCACTGGGAAGCCCCTGGATATACCTTCTAATATGTTTTCTTCTTAGTTTCCTCTATTTTGCAAGTCTATCTAGTTTACAGCGGAGATCAGTCACCTTTAGCACCCGTATCTACCATATCACATCTGAGGCACCTTAAACCCTCCATCATTTGAGGTTGTTTGATTTCTTTATTTGTAAGGGACGAAGAAAATTTTATCGACAAGTTTCCCTTGACTGGGTTTTGCATTTCACGACCTCCATTTGCCTTTATATGATCTACATTTATATCATGGATATGTTATTCTCACCATTGTGTATGGGCTTCATGTTTTTATTTTTTTTGTCCACCTTGCACATTACCATACTCTCTCTCTCTCTACTTACTCTCGTCTAGTCTTGGTTAGATAATGTTGGAGGCACACTCGATCTGACTCACATTGATATAGAATTTACCATACCCTTTGGTATTGTGTGCATTTTTAACAGTTCCTTTCTTTGCTGCTCACCCAACTTCACTATGTGGTATGCTCATGGATGTCCATTACCTCCCTTTATTGATGAACAATACACCATGATAATGTATGCATTATGCATTCATGGTTATTTGGATGAACAAACTCACACCTTCACTTATCATGTCTTCCGTGCCATTCAATATGACTTTGAAAATGATACAGATGATTTTTTAGACAATTTAGTTTATCCATTAAATTTCTTCTCTGATTAAACTCTACCACCTCACCAAATAGGTCCAATATTCGCCCATTTAGCCGAAATCTCTGGACCTCATAATCACCAAACTAATGCATCTCCATTAGACTCAATTCTTTCTTTACATACCTTATTCCAAGAAAAGTATCAAACTATGGAATCTACGATTTCCTCTCTTACCACCAAAATTCAAAAAATTAAGGATGATTTTCAATCACATGTTTGTGTTGGTTCTACATCTCATATGCGTGTGATGATTGATACTTGCCAATTAACCAAAAATCAATGCATATCATCACCTGATCCTCTCATATTTGAACATAATACTCCAGCCTACGACATTCTTATTCATCTTCTTAAGCATCAGTTGATCAATTTACCACCCACTCCTTCTTATCATCCTTCCCGACTAGCACAATACTGTTGTCATCCATATTGCCACTATCATCGAATATATGGATATCATGATAATGAATAATTAAAGATTGTTAACATATGGGTCTTCTTTCATTTGCTACACAACCCTCTAATACTATCAATCACACGCATCAGGATCGTATCTCTCATGCGTATCCAACTACTATTACTCAACAACATCTTAATAAAAAATCTTCTACAAATAGTTTGTTACATCTTCACCCCTCTCTAGCATCATCACGAAGATCCTTTACCAAACCATCAAACATATCACCGCAATCACCCCCACCTACCTCATCACTAGCACATGTCTCTACACCACATTATTCATATCATGCTCATCCTTCAAATGCATATATATTTCATTCATTAGCTTTGCATTTATCTAACATACTGTCACTTTTAGATTATGGCTCTCTGTATTCCTCCTCACAGACGTTCACACTTTACGCATAGTTTTCATTTATTATCCTTTCCTATAGGAATATTATATTACGCATCATAACACCATCATTACCCGATGGCGCACTCTTGTGATTTGGTTCACACTTGACTATTAAGGGATTACCATTACACTAAACTCCACACACAACACCTTAGGCATTACACATTGCATTTCATCATATATTTCATGTCATACACCCTTTATTCTAAACTTATTATACATTAGAATAGTCCTCATGTATGTATTAAATCCATTAAGGTATCTACACACTTAGTCACGGCATACATTGCACATTTCTACACATATTCTACATCTTACACTAGGTTACATTACATATGAGTCTAGCTCTACATTTTATCATTACATATTCAATTTCTATCTACACCTATTATTCCAATTTACACATTACATAATATACATATTACACACCCTACGCATCCTACATTACATCGCCCACACCGCGCATTTAAAAGTTTTATTCATCACGTGGTAGTCTACTCTCAACATACATATACTATATTGTTTTCTACACACTGCATTCACCACCCTATAACACACTTTAGTTCCTCGAGCCATACTTGACTGCTAAGGGTTTACCAATCAAATGGACCTTACACTCACCATGTGACATTTCCAATGTAGTGACATACAATTTCGATTAAATCATCACCTATTCTATCATCTTGTAGTGGTATACATCTTAGATTACATCACCACTCCCTCCTTTCATCTTATAGTGATATACGCTTAGAGATAAATTGGCACTCATCCTTTCATCTTATAGTGATATATGCTTACGACTAAATCATCACTCACCTATTCATCATATAGTGATATACGCTCAGTGCTAAATCATCACCCATCCCTTCATCATAAAGTGATATACGCTTAGAGATAAATCATCATTCACATGTTCATCATATAGTTATATACGCTTAGGCCAAATCATCACTCATCCATTCAAAAATTCGTTATATATGCTTGGGCTATAGGGTCCATGCATATCCTTTCTAAATGTCACATCTCATCACCACTATACATACACATTCATCACAGCACGCTAGGCACAACAAAACATTACTTGACCATTTCCCGATGATGCACTCTCGTTTACGGTTCATTATAGACTATCAAGGGGGAAAACAAAATGAAACTCATTGCATACACTTATATATACTCAGGGGGGCACATTGCTCCTATCATTACATCTTGGATTCCATTCCATCCATCCATAGCATGTTGTATTGTCTTGGGGACATTTAATCTTGTTTACTATTATTTTGCATGATCGCTTTACTACACATTTTAGATTGATTTCTTATATTTCATTATCTATATCATATACACATGTGTGTTCATGCATTTGTTTAGTGTGATCGTAGATACATGAATCTTACATGTGGCATGGATTTCCATCTTCTACCCTTCCTATACTGGTCATTGAGGGCATCCACATTCATCTCATACAAGTGTTATTGTTTCATTTTGTACTTAGCATCTTACATTATTTTACTATACATGCTTTGACATATTGGTTATTACTCTAACATGCTAATGGGTGTTCCATGTGTAGCACTTGTTTTTTCGGATTATATGCCTCCATGACTCCTTTCTTGTTTGTTTCTACTTGTCTTCCATTATTTTTCATTATATGTGGGCTTTGCCCTATGTTTGTGTGCACACTTTTTCATTGTTTATGACCATGATGGCCTTGCATACCTTGCCACATCATGAGTCATGTCTCATGTTTACAACCCGATTTGTGTGGCTTACTTGTTTCTTGCATGTTTATACTACTGTGTTAGGTAGTTTCTACATTGTTTATGTATTTTACACTTGTCTTATTACATGCATGTGTTTTTGTACTAACACTTGTTTTGGCTAGTCATCCTTATTTGTGCACGCGTTGGTGTAAACACCGGGTTTTGGTATCATTCCTCCCCTTCACCCCCCATTTCCCCTCCTTTATTAGGCTTACCCGTTCAAATCCATTTCCCACCAAAAACACATATCCAATTAATCAATCTTAATTGGTTAATTAATCCCCTTTCAAATACCAAAACCTCGTTATATGCTGATATCCAAATATTCCAAATTAATTCATATCACCCCACGTAATAATTAAATACTCCAAAATCATTCAAATCATAAACCCCATTCATTATTTAAATAATGCAGAAAAAACCTTATCAAATCCATTATTTCACTTAATCACTCAAATCATGTCCCCCGCACTCACTTAATTAGGGTTACTTTGTTAGACCCTGGTTTCTTGATAACCCTTAAATTAACCCCATCTCTAGGCTATAAATATAGGCCTTCCCCCCTATTTTTAACAAGTAATACGTCATAGAAAACCTTTGACATTGTAGCTCTCCATGGAAGGATATTGCTTGTATAAATCAGAACATATACAGCAGAATAGCATGAGAGAACACCAAAATATAGATAAATGATGACAATATCCTCATATAATAGCTTTTCCACTTCGAGGGGGAAACCTCCAATACCACTTCGAGGGGGTAACCTCCAATACCATACAATAACACTCCAATACTCAATATGATGATTAAATACAACCTTCTAACCCCTATATATCCCATTATAACCTATGGCCAATACTGAGGCCGACCTCCTAAGCATAATAAATCATAAATGAATGATATAATAAGATAAGGGGATGTGTGCCACATGTCTGCATCTCCATCAACCCATATACATTATAATATTATATCCCAAGGTACATAGCATTGCCTCCCTCTTTGACATGTTTCGTCCCCGAAACATAATAAGAAGCCATATAATGAGTGTGCTTTAAATTATTGCACACTTGTCACCAAGCTCGATCATCCAACCACCATATGAAATCCTATCCTGTGTAGCAATTTCATCATCAACATCTTCTTCTTCTTCTTCTTCTTCTGATGTTGCTTCTGCTTCTGATTCTTCTTCTTCTACTTCTTTTTCTTTTTCTTTTTCTTCTTCTTCTTCTTCTTCGTCTTCTTCTTCTTTTATTGCCCATTTGTCCATAAAAACTTGTTCCAGTTCCTGCAAAGACCAATTAGACTTTTCCTTTTTCTAACTTAGAAAAGAAAATCTGTGTAGGGCCACTAATCCACAACTTGAATAACCAAATATCTGATGGTTTAGAGAATTTATCCCTGAATTTGTTCCACCATTCTCTAGCATCAATCCTGTCATCTCTAAAAAAAGCTATCATCCCCCTTGATCCACAAAACTAGGGTTTTTGTAATTCTGAAAATACTTCGGTAGATTGATAAAAAAACAAAGAACAAACCCTAACTGAAATTTCAAGAGCTTTCCGAAAATATAAATTTTGCTAAAAAATACGATAATTTTCTTCCTAAAAAGTGAATTTATGAAAAAACCTAAAACACCAATAAAATCCGCAAAACAGATCCAATGCAAACTGAATTTTTCAGATATTCTGAATTAAATTTTTTCCAAACTATGATGAAAAAATTGGGAAAAACTTAGATACTCTCTTCAAGATATATTCAAAAACAAAAAATTAGGGTTTTATACCCTAATTTTTGGCCGAAATCGCTGCTCTGATACCACTTGTAAGGATATTACTTGTATAAATCAGAACATATACAGCATAATAACATGAGAGAACACCAAAATATAGATAAATGATGAAAATATGCTCATATAATAGCTTTGCCACTTCGAGGGGGTAACCTCCAAACCATACAATAACACTCCAATACTCAATATGATGATTAAATACAACCTTCTAACCCCTATATATACCATTATAACCTATGGCCAATATTGAGGCCGACCTCCTAAGCATGAATGATATAATAAGATAAGGGGATGTGTGCCACATGTCGGCATCTCCATCAACCCATATACATTATAATATTATATCCCAAGGTACATAGCACTCCAATTTTCATCGTGTCACCACAATTCCTTTGTGATTCCATATATATCACTATAATATCACCCTCATGCCCTTGTGGTTCTCTTCATAATCCCATTTCTTGGCATCCTTCCATCATTTTTCAATTCCTTCATATCCAACCTAATTTTCCATTGATTAATGAAGGTTTGGTTTGCTTTACATTTGTTTTGATCAGATCAGTAGCTCTTTTATACATCAGCATTTTTAGGTTCTAATTATTTATCAGCTTCTACATGTTGTCTATCTATCCTTCATTTATATTATTTTGTCTTATCTAATGGGGGTTGACATCTGTGAAAGGAATGTAACACTTCCGGGAACTGACTTCATCGAGAATCCCCCAAATATACCATCCAATCCATTTTTATCTTAGTTTCCTCTATTTTGTGGGTCTATCAAGCTCACAAAGAGGACATTCATTTTCGCCCATCCATTTGCATCCATCAGCTCTACAGATACCTTAAACCCCGCATCTTTAAGGTTACTTGATTTTTCTTGGTTATCTCGATCACTAATCTAAACATGGAGGAAGAAAATTCTATCAACATTCTAGCATGCCCAGTGGGACCTTCCCATGAATTATTATCAGTAGTTTTGTAACTTGTTGCTTTATCTATCATTTTCTTGTTAGTTGTTTGTTGTTGTAGTTTTATTTTTCATTTCATATGGTATGTTGTGTTTAACATTGATGTTGTGGGAAGTATTGTTTATTTGTATTGTTTTTAGGGTGTGTGTGCAGGTTCTCATAATGGTGGATATGATGTTAGCTTCGTCACAGATTCCAGGTGTCTCTGGGGTGGCGGTATTCTCGTTATTATATTGTTTATAATTATCTGAGTTAGTCATCTCCAAAAGGTTAGTATTTGGTGATTTATAGTTGGTATAAAGTTTTTATTTTTATTATTATTACAATAATAATAATAGATATAATATATAAGTAAATAAATAAAAACAAAAAAAAATTAAAACAAATTTTTTATCCTTAACTACTCCTTCCTAATCCCTTCTCTCCCCTAGCTTGGACAACTCAGTTGAGCTGCCCCATCCCACTACCTGACTTGAATACATTCACTTTCCATCTCCCTCCACTCCTTGAGCTACTTCCCTCTCACCTGTGATCTCCCACATACCTTTTCTCCCCAACTCCCCATACCTGACTCCCTCTCACCTCTACACACTGACCCCTTGCTCGCTAACTATGACCCATCCCCAGACCTCAAACTCTATCTACACACTCCCCCACTGCGATATCCCTCACCTCACCAAGCCATCCCTATTTCTAAGCTCTCTCAACTTTCTCCCTCTACCAAATGAGCCGTCACTCGATAGCAAACCAGTCGCTCACCATTCAACCCTTCCACACGTACTCCCATCTCATTCCTAATTCCACACTCCTGTTCCTAATTCCACACTCCTGCACCTACCGACCTTACTATAAATCTCACCAACACTAGACCATGAACACCATTCTCAACAACTCCAATCCTTAACTCAGTCTCAGCAAACTTGACTTCCACCTGATTAACTATAAATAGAATTTGATGGCTATTTTATAAGTTAACCTAAATAGAAAATAAGTGTTATATTGAAGTACTAGATCTAAATATTTTTCTTTAATATTTGAATGGATTGAAATAATGGAAATAGGAGGGATATGGTACTAATCTTGAATTAAACTACCTCACTGTGTGTTGGACTGTTATAGACTAGTATGTGGACTAGGAAAGATGTGAATGAATGGCCTTGAGAAGGGTAGAAATTGATTGTTTGTTTGTACTGAGGCACCTGAGAGGATACTGGGGTGCCCCACGGTGCCATGGTCTGATATGTAGGTGTTTTAGATTGTAGAAAAGCTCATAACTTGAATTCAACATTGTTGCAATATCTCTAAAATACCTTTGCTCCTGTTGCATAAGTGTCGTAGTAATTTTGACAATGTCGTTATGAATGTTACCTGCAAAACTGTATCCAAAGCATCAATTCCTAAAAAATAAAAAATTCATATGAATAGGTTGGACTAACCTTAGCTTCCAAATATTTGGCCTTACAACTAAGCTTTGCACTACATATCAGACCCAATGTATTTCTATGTGTGTGATTGTGTGTAATTTTGTGCTTATGGTGCCCTACAGCTAATGACATGGTAATAAGGGAAAATAAATAAATGTAAAATTTAAATGATGGATGTAATGGAAAGAATACAACCCTTTCTCCATATGCTTGTGTGTGATGAAGATGTAGAATATGCCTAAATGCAGTCCCTTGCCTTAATAGATAGTTTCCCTTAATAGTGAGATGTCCACCCATAATGTAGTTAGTATGTTATGTTTATAAAAGAGATATCTTGCTCAAATGTTGACACTAGTGACCCAAAAATGTCGACTATGACCTACGGGAATACATGGGGTAACCGTTAGGAATGACCTAGAATAAATAAATAAAGACCAACAAATTACGATGACATGGGCACCTAAAAGTATGGACTGGGGCACCCCTGGGTGCCCTAGTGTAACCCTAGGTAACCCTCCCTAGAATAGACCTAAAGATGACAACTAAGAATATTATGAAACTTGAGACCACCCTAAAAGATGCCCAAAACTGTAGAGAGAAATGACAATTGAATTAGAAAAACAACAATGATGCCTGACTAATTGATAACAAGACCAAACGATGGGTCACTAGTGAATACTTTTACTACGCAATATCCATATATATAATAACATACCCAATGATATTAATGTAATAGTAAGTGCATGATTTTGTGACTAAATTTTCCCCCACTTTATGTTGGTAAGCAGAAAGCTCAATAACATAAAGTAGATAGAGATGCATACCTGAGAAAGAGCCAGAGAATCCCAAGCTATAGAAGAACGTGTAGATGTGTAGTAGAAGCGTGCCGATAGAACTATAAAAGAGTGCCGAACCATGGATCGGTGAGTTGATCCAAAAAATGTAAAAAGTGTAAGTGTCGCGATGATGTGTGGCGAGTGAAAATGATTATTAGATGATTTTAACGTGGTTTAATAACAAATAGGTGGGTAGGGAGTGATCGGTTTCTAACCCGAATGCATGTATATGAATGGAATAATGGGAGGATTTGGGTGTCCTACCACTAGAGGAAGAGTGTAGGGAGAAAAGTGTGTTATTCTCCAAACTTTAACTACATCCTCAAGATATAACCGTTGTAGACGGACTCAGATCAAAATGTTTGTGATTTTTATGAAACAGTTGACCTATATAGGAGTGATAAGGGGAAAGGAACTATTGCCCCTACTTCATGGGTGTCACTGCAATGTAAAGGATTCTATTTTAGGTCATTTGGAAGCCAACGCGATAGAGAATGAGATGGCTTCCATGTTAGGTCATCTGGAAGCGAACGTGATAGAAAATGAGATGGCTTCCAAGTTGGGTCATCTAGAAGTGAACGCGGAGTATAGAATAAAATACCAAGCTAGGTCATCTGGGAATAAAATGGTGAATGTAACTCCCAAGTTAGGTCATCCATGAGACCGCTCATGGATTTGAATGGTCTGGTTTGAACGCATTGGTTTCTATTGGTTGATTGATTTGTTTTGATTGGTTACTCATAGAGAGGTTTTTCGCTAATTGCCCCTAGGTTATGTCATTAGGGGAAAGTTTCTAGAAAATGGATGAGATCTCACGTAAAAATATTTGTAGTTGTTTGTTTCCCCTAAGAAAGGTCATTAGGGGAGATTGATAGGTTATAGCATGCGATCATGTTTGGGAGGTGTTAAACATTTTTTCCCCCTAATTAGGTCATTAGGGGAGATTGATGATGAAATGTTGTGGTATGAATTGTGAGGTGTTGGATTCATGATGTAGGAGTACGTGGTAACATAGGGGGAATTATAGGGGGTCCCAATAATATTCCCCCTCGTTTGGTGAAAGAGGGAGTGTTAAAGGGAACAAACTCTTAGCCGAAAGTAACAGTAAGAGGCTAGAACACATATACGGAAAGTAGGAGATAGTGGTAAGGAGGTATAATGTGTGTGACATGTAGAAAATATGGTGGTAGATAGAATTATAAAAATAATAACACAAATGGGATGTAAATCGAGTAAAAATTCTCAAGATATGAGAAGAATGATGTTGTGTGTATTAGTTGTGGTAATAAGCACGAAATATGGATCATAGTAAAACTATTATTGAAAAGTGACTCTAAATAGTAAAGTGAAAGGGTATTTTATCACTTCATTTGTCTTTTATGTGAGTGTGTACCGAGTGAGTAGAGATGCCTCAAGTGAGACCATTGCATCCTAGTCGGTTTCAGAGAGTAGGGACCATTGTGGCATCACATACTATGGGGCAGTTTGTAAGTGTATGATTTTTACAAAAAATGTAGGGTAGACTAGGTATTTCAGTCAATTTTTTTAAAATTTAGGGTTTTTATTTTCTCAACGTTTGGGACCCAGAAAAAAGTGGTGATGGTGATAGTGACCCCTGGGACTCGAGCTCCCAGATCTGAGCACTAGTGTCCTACTCTAGGGCACCCTAGTTGTGCATTTGGGTGCCCTGGTCCATAAATTTTTGATTTGATGGAAAATTCTAGGGAATGTGTTTCTATTACATTGAATTGTCATATTTAATCATAGAAAGTTTTCTAATTTTGTTGTTGTTGTTGTTTATGGTGTTTTGCAAAGGGATATCCACTCGAGGGATTTCTGTGGCAATAGACATTTGAGTACATTCCTAAGATTGGGTTTTTCAGAGGATGATTGGGATGTGATGGACTATGTCGTCCTGTGACATATAACATGGATGGGGGATGAGCCCCATAATATTCCCATGTTGACTACATTATGTGATAGGTGGTGTGTTGATACGTGCACATTTGTTTTCCCATAGGGGAGATGACAGTGACACTAGAGGATGTATATCACATACTATGATTGCTAGTGGTTGGAGAGATTTACAAGCTATAAGAGTAGTAGATATGGAGCACCATATTCCCTTGGATAGATGATATTTTTTAGGGGCCTAGGTACCAGCCGAGGCCCATATTAGTTTGGATGTGATATTGTATTCTAAGGTTCTGCGGTTATGGAAGTTCATCACAATGGTGATAGCATCTTGTATAACAGTGGAGGGAGGTAGTTTCAGCATCTTGTATATGAGACACAACATATGTTAGCAGATAGAAGAGGATATGATGATGTATGTGTGGGCAAGGTGTGTGCTGGCCCATTTATATAGGGATTTGTATCAGTTTATGTAGGATGAGCATGGTGGGAGTATAGGGGCCACCACACTGCTACATGTATGGGAATATGAGCATAGAGTTGTCTTCAGACCAGTTGCAGGGCCACAAGGGGAGTGGGCTCAACCTGAGATATTTTCTTGATGCTAGGTTGATAACCATGGTAGGAAGATGGAAAAAGATAGTTTTAGAGCCCTAATAGATAGGATAGGGCCAGAGTGAGTGATCTGGAGGCCATATCAGGATTACGGGGGATGGCCTAAGGATGCTATAGATTTGCAATGTATTTGAAGGACCATCTGGTTAGAGGACTACTTTCTAGGTGTGGTGGAGTTTTTTTAGGTGGAGAGGGTATCATAGTAGTTTGGTACGACATGAGATGTGCCTCCAGATCCATACATATGGTTACAATATTTTAGGGCCCCTAAGAGGGCGGGTGCTAGGCCAAGGAACACAACAAAGCAGTTGATACCACCAGGGCTAGATGTGGTAGACCCAGCAATAATAGTTGTAGATGGAGATGATCTAGGGTGTATTAAGGATTATCGAGCATGGTGGTAAGTTCATCGATGGGTGTTGTTCTATCTAGTTCAGATTAGTGGAAGAATAAGTGTTTCTCAGAGTTTAGATTATAAGAGAGAGGATGAATTTGTTTTCCAAATGACCAAGAAGGCTTGGAACTTTTTCAAGAACTTATTTTTAGGTTATTACAGTACATGTATAAATTCATTATGCTTCTTAAGGGTATCTTAATTCATATGAAGCATTTAAGAAAGGGGGAGTGTTATCCTGTAAAATTGACGAGGGTAATTTTACAGGTAACCATACCAAAATTTTGTTTTGGTTCCCCGTCAGGGTCCCTTAGCATTCAGAATGGCATAAAATACCTTTCCAGAGAATCTAGTTGTTCGAACTTAGTCATTTGGTCCTTTTTTAGCTGGGCACAAATTTTATTCATGCAACATCAAATGAATTTGCACCCCCTTCTTTTCCTTTGGTGCATCATTTGGAGTGTCGACATTCCAAATGTTGCACCTTCTCATGATGTGCCCTTCAAGCCTGCGCCAAGGCGCATGCACCATCGTGTCGACATTACAAATGTTGCACCCCTGAATGGTGTGCCAAAGCACTGAAAAGGTAATGTCAATAGTCCCGAATCCACGCCAAGGGAGCAAAATTTTTCATGTTGGCATCTATTTTGGTGTGCCTTACAAAAAGTTGGTGGTACATTTATTACACCTTTTTCTATATATAGGCGCATCCGACTTGTCATTTTCACGATTGAAAAAATGTGAAAAAGTTAATTCCTCTGCACCTGTCAGCGCTCCTATCAACCCCGTGTGTTGCTTTACGTCGCATTCATGGACCCCACTTTATTTCTTCCATCTTATATATTCCTAGTGAGTGGTCCCTTATCTTCTTGTGTTGTTGTGGGGTATTTGTGTTGTTTGTGAGAGGTTGTTATCAAAAACAAAGAAAATGAACCTAAGAAGTAACACAACCTCCAGCCCGTTTTTACAAATCAACTCTCCTTCCAAGCCGGTTTTCTACTCTCCTTCCAGATTTGCTAACTAGGAAGGACTTACCTCAGAATGAATCCCTTACCCTCTTTGCTCTGTTCCCCTCACTATCAAAATCTGTGTTGAAAGAGGCCAAAAAGCCACAAACCTATCAAAAGAGGGAAAATCCTAGAAAATTATCAAAACCACGGCTTTTCTTTGGTGCAAACGCCATCACTATTGCACAAAACATAGTTACACCAAAGGGGCACACTGTCCCCACCTACAACACACATCTTCCCTGTGCCTTATAAAATTCTCAAAACCCTAACACAGGCGCAAGCATAAATCCACCTACACCCACATTTGAATGTCATACAGACTCTTCTCACACCGCACCAAAAGTTAAAACACTGGCACACATTACCTCAATGATGCATCCTTTAAATCTATGCCCCTTGGTACACCATAATGATTTGTAACATGTACCACATCTGCGCCAATGGTGCATCCTAAAGCCTTACAACACCAAAATAATCTGCGCCCAGTTAAAACCCTTCATATGGCGTAGGCGCACATACATTAACATCAACATCTGAGTGTTTTGTGCAATCTTTCTGCGCCCTATGCCCTTTTTCGTTGTTTTCTTTCATGTAACACTCTCTAGCAGTGTGCGTTGCTTTTCTTACCCTGCAGCCTACAATAGAATTGTGGGCTTGCACCCAGAGGCTTGTAAATTGATAAGTTTTCATTCTATAAAGCTTTGATGGACAATTTAACACCTAACATGGCTCTTCTGTGATGGACTTCCCTCCTTCTTCTTGTAAATCAGTAGCTAAACCCAGATTTACATATGTCTTCATCAAGTAAGAAGCCAACCAAGTCTAAGGGTAAGGCCAAACTCACAAAAGAAGACATGAAGTATAAATACCAAAGGGTCAGGATGCCCGAGTCCCTTGTAGAGTGTGACTTGGACATCAGGGATTCAGAACTTGGTCACATTGATATGGAGGACTTCTGGGCTAGAACCAAGAAGGTCACAAGTATTCCATGGATGGACAAATTGGTTGGTAGTGGTTTACATTTCACTGGGGGAATTCCCGTGAGCGTGGTAAACAATGAGTTTATGATGGTGGTGGCCCGCTACTACAATAAGGACACAAGATGTGTCAAGAATGATAAGGGCAAGGTAATAATCAACCTCACTTCCCGGCACTTTGAAATCATGTTGGGTATCCCCCACCACTGGCACTTTGTGGCAATAAGCCAAGAAGACTACATAAAAGCATGGGATGAGAATGAGGAAAAATGCATGCAATTGATGACTGAAGTATATCTAAAGAACAAGAAGGTAATAACCAGGTGGCCATAGGTTATTCATCGCAGTGACTTCTCAAAGGAGCTGAGTGACACCATCACCTTCCTAAGTAGGGTGTTTGGGCTTCCTGATGCCCATTATTTCCACAAATGGATGCTCAAATATCTAGAAATGATGAGAAAAAATGTTCCTGATTAATGTTTTGAATGGGTAGAGATCATCAGCAGCACTATCTCCGAGAAGCTTCAACAACTCTCAGCAACTGGGAGGTTCTACATGAACTCCTACGTGGTATACAATACTACCTCTGAAAGGGACTACCCAACACTAAGTCGATGCGGAGTGTGGCCCCAAGTAAAAATATATGAGTATTTTCCAAAGTTGAGACTAGAAAATAGCATCGCACAATTTAGCAAGATCAACGATGTCTTCTTCTACGGCATCATCTACATATTGAGGCCCAATATGACTCATGGTCAGATGACCAAGAGCGTGGTAACTACCATAGAGAAGTGGGGGGCATTATTTACGCAATTCCCCAGTTTCATTTATCTCAGAGCAACTTCTTGGGGGAGCCCACCAAGTTATCGAGATATGCGGGACCGAAGTTGATCCTATTGGAGATGTCCAGACAACTTATCACATACCATGAGAAGTGTCTGAAAAGAAAGAAGGGTGGAACTCCATTCCCCCTCACAGTGGGTAGGTACACCTGCACTTCTCATACCAAAGCCCAGGAAATGTTTATGGAGCTGGAGTTGCTCAACTCAAAACATAATTTCCTGGCAAGGTTGACCTTTGATCCTCACAATTTCCTTCCAAGGGAAAAGCTCGATCCAATCCACATCCCACAGATCAAGGATATCTATATTGATCAAGCAACCGATCAAGAAGTTGATCAGGTCTGTCTAGATACGGACGGGGACAATTGGCCATTCGCTGAGATAGATAGAACAAGGGCACCTCAGACTACTAAGGAAAGGGTTGAAGGCACTCTGCAGCACACCGAACATTGGTGTAGGAAAAATGGTCTCATCTACCTTGGGGTAGACTTCACCATGTCTCCTTCGTGTGATGCACCTGCTAGACCAAAACATTTTCCAAAGGGAAAAGGTAAAGACAAAGAAGGAGAATCAAGCACTGCTCAGGAGCAAGCTCTTGAGAGTCCTCCTTTCACTGCCCAGGAATAGGTAGTAAGCCTAGTCTCCCTAGAAAAAGAAGAGGTGGTAAGTGTTCCAATGGGCACATCCACTCAGAATGTTGCCACTGTTATAACTACTGAGGTTTACACCATCCCATCTCTCACTCCTCCTTCCCCTCCTCACGTCACTCGAGCAACCACTCCTTTGGTTGTGTCTTTTCCCTTGTCTTCTTCTATTCCCCCTTCCTCTTCCTCCATCTTCTCTTCCCTTGTGGATCTTTGCCCTAGCATTTCTTCCCTCATCTCTTAGATCCCTTCCATCCCTACAGTTTCCTCTCCTACAGTGACTCCTACCCCTGTGAGCGTTGGAGATTCGGCTTCTTTATCAATGCCACTGCCAAGCGTCTCGACACATTTCCCCTTGTTCACTATAGTTGCTCCTTCTTCTACCTGCGTTCCCTCTTCTCCCTCTAGTCCCACTCCCTTAAGTCCAGAATGGATCTCCAAGCACATGAGCCAACATAAGAGGAAAGTCCCCATTGCACCTATGGACTTCTCCGTCATCCCAACAAAGGGAGCTAAGAATCAAAATCCAATAACCCGCTTCTCTTAGAGCACTTCAAGTGAATGGGTGATGGAGATCGCATACCCTGATCCCACAAAGGATAAAAAGTATCTATCTCCTATAGATTATACAGTGACGTAGGTCATGATGGGAACATCCTCTGAAAGCCTGCAGGGAGAGGCCTTATCTACAGTGGACACCCTTTGCAAAAATATTTAGGAAGCAAAGGAAGAGAAGAGGATACTAAAAGAACATAATAGACATCTTCTCCAAGCCTTGCAGAAAATGGGTAGTGCACCTCCTGCAACTGGCACCGAAACTCCTGAAACCCTTAGTTAAGAAAAGATAAACGAGTACGCCAAGATTGGTGAGCAAGGTATGGCAGTATCCACCTGGAGAGACCAGATCCTCAAGGATAGTGAGGAAGTAGTTGTAAAGTTCACAGAGCTATATCAGAATATTGATCAGGCTAACAAGGAACTCCAGGCGATTACGGGACCTATCTCCAAAGAGTTGGACCATGCCAGGTTACAACATGAGACATTCCAAAAGATGCTTGACTACCTAGTCGATGACTTAGAAAAATTTGGTGTCTTCGATCACCCAAGGGCACCCAAAAAAGTCCTTGTTGCTTTGGACTATCGGGTTGACCAGATGGAATTTGTCTTGGAGAAAATTGATAAAATCAAGGAGGAAGCCTTGGATGGAATGTATCAAATGGAGTAGATCATCCTAAGAATGTATCTGGGCTTGCTCACCCCATCATATGCCTTGAGGAAGGTAGATGACACTATTCAGATCTTTAAGGAGATCGCGTCGCAAGGGTTAGGGTCAGAAACCACTTTTGACGTAGAATCTATCAACAACCTTTTGGCTTGCCACAATTTTGTTGGATACCTGATGGAGGCAGGTAATGAATACTTCAAGCTCCTAAAGAGACTCAGAGATGAACGGGAGACTTGCGAGGTTATTGGCAATCACACCAAGGGTGCTGCTCAGGATCAACTTCAACTGATGATTAGCAAATTCTTGGAGTATCGTGCTCAATTTCATATTTCATCTCCTAAGTAGAAGTAGGATACTCCTTTCCATCTACGGGACGATGACAAATAGGCTCCTTCCTCCTAGGACTGTTCCCTTTTTTATATAGTATTTAAAAGCTTGTTGGCACAAATGATGACATCATCCATGTTGCACCATGAGATGTTATCCACTAAATTGCCCCAAAGTCAACAATTGACTTTTAGATATTTTGTAAATAGTTGTTGGTTCCTTTTTTCCTTCTTTCTCCTTCTCTTTCTATATATACTTGGATATTTGTTGTATTCAGGTGGTGAACATTTTTTAGATGAAAAATAGAAGTGAGAAGGAAGAAGGCTTTGTACTTCTGCAACAAAAAATATTAATACAGAAATTAAGACTTTGTGCTCAATGGATGTGTTATATGCATTAGATCTTTCTTAAGTTAGATATGTGTTGCTTTTCTGTTAAGATCTATCTCTATTTTTTTATCATTTTCTCATCAGTATTACTTTGTTCATTTATGTAAGTAGGTTTGGCTCTGTTTACTACCAGCCCAAAACATAAACCTTCTAACCTTTCTGCTTTGGAATTCATTTATTTTCTCCATTCGGATCTATCCTATCTCCTCTCCTCCCTTTGTTCCTTCCTATTTACAGTCAAAAATATCCCTTCTGGGATGAGATCCCAAACCCCTGAAGGTAGAATACTATAGGACGTGCGCAAATTCCTGCTGGTAGAATAGCAATAAACTAGTTTCGCTTTATTGTCTCAAAGAGGGGCTATGCCCTGCACACTGTTGGCTCGTTTATCCATAGATCTACCCTCTCGACAGATTTTTGGACCAATAGTTTTTGGTGACTCCGCTGGGGATCAAAACAGATCTATGTGAGTGTTATGTCAGTTAAAAGACACTAACAACTTTTAAGGTTGCTAAAATAACAAAGAAAATAGATAAAACTACAAAAATCACTACCTGTTTGCAAATCTTAACTTTTTGCTTAAAAAGCAAAATTTTTGCAAAAGTGATCCAAACTAAAAATTTTCTTCAAAGATCCATAGATCTGGGCTAGTTAGAGATCTTTAGTTCGCTGAATTTTTACGAAAACCCTTATATTTCCGTAGATCTGAGTTTCTGATAGTTTTACACAAAAAAAAAATTTCAAACCCTTACAAAAGGTCAACTCTAAGATCTGAAAATCAACTTGCTAATTTAAACCATCATTTCATCCTCATTGATCTTTGTCATTAAACAGCAATCGGTTTTCAAAAGAGGGATAAAATTAAATATTTAGAAAAGTACATGCTGCTGATTTTTGTTAGAAAAATTAGAAAATCAGCAAGTACAATGAAAAAGAGTTTTTAAATCTACTCTAAAAACATTACAGATCTAAAAGATACACTGGCAGGTGAACCATTTACCCGTATCAGGAGAGCTCATGGAGAAGTTGATCCTATTTTTGATCTACTTCAAAGGAAAAACTTCAATATTACAACATCACGCTTCTCATCACTAAGTTCAGTTGATCGGTCAGCCAAAAGTGTCTCGCCTCCACGAAAGAACCATTTTTCGCAAGGAGCCTCCACATCCCTTTGTAGCGCTTTGTTGCTCAGCAAAACCGTGCTTCCAACTCGCGTCCTCTTTTCAGCTTTTCAAATGGTAGTACCATGGGGAACCGCTATGGGCACTCTTGCATTACCACATCCTGTTCACACACTCCCTCATGGAAACCAAAATAATTTCCCAAGATTTGATGGGAGTGGAAACCAAAGCATAGATTCACATATATCTGCATTCATCATGACATGCAACATCCTAGATGTGATCCATGAAGATGTATCAGTACACCTCTTTCTAGAGACCTTGTAAGGACCCGCAACAGAGTGGTTCCAAAATTTTCCAGCCGGATCTATCACCAGTTGGGCCACATTAAGAACTACCTTCCAAGACAAGTATAAGCCTTCAGAAGATGTGTTTGTGTTACTGTCAAAGATCATTCACCTAAAGAAAGAAGTCAATGAAACCATGTGTTATTTTATCACTCGTTTTAATTCACTAATTAATCGTGTGCCACCTACCATGCTACCAACACCAGAAAATCAAAAGTGTTTCTTTGTGAATGCCATGAGATCAAGAGTAAGTTTCTTACTCTTACAAGAACAAATTACCACCTTAGTCCTTGCTCAAGCTGCGGCCATTCGGATAGAAGACAACCTGCTTATATCTGGTGAGTTAAGATGAGAGTCATCCAAGCCTAAAGTTTCAACTCCTTCTCAAGCCACTTCATCAAATCTGGCATTATAGAAGATGACAAACAACTTACTCGCATTGAAGAAGTAATTAGCTAAAGCTTCTCCTAACACTTCATACCAGGATATCCCACGGAGAAATTTCACTTCCAACAACACCCCACAAAGGCCACGTTTTCCTGTAACCACTCTGCGGTTGGCACTTGAGGCCCCTCCGGTCAATGCCCTGGTCAAGGTTGAAGAAGAGGAGCAAAATTATGAAGAACCTTCATCCCCAGGTGAAGGTTATCAAGATGTCGGTGAACCGACTAACGACTCTACAATTGGGTATATGGAATTTGAAGATGAGGAATCTGATGAAGAAGAGGGTACCCAAGGGTATGCAAGTAGACAGTCATATGCTGTTTTCACCTGCTCTCAAGGAAAAGAAGTAGAAGTTGTTACTAGGATACAAAAAGAGAAGGCTGTGTCAAACACGCCTCCAACCATTGCTAAAAGAGGTAATCCTCTTCCTGCTCAACCTCCTATTAAGTCTTTTAAAAAAAAATCATTTCCCCCCATCTCTCATCCAAATCAGCCTTCTTCTATTCCCACAAATACCAGTAATCCTACCCTTCCATCACAAAGTGAGGGACTCATTCCCTCATCAACGCAACCCTTGGTCACATTCGACATAATTGATCATGCTAAAAAGACCAAGATTCAAATGTCTAAGGCTAAATATCTTCAGTCCAACCCTGAGCAACTTGTAAGATTGACCGAATATATTCAAAACCAAGCTGCCATAACTTCCCATGTCTCCTTGAAAGGAATCCTTTTCACTCCTCCTACATCTCGCATAAATGTGGCCTCGACTTCTGTGTCAGGTAAAATTGAACCTTTTTATCTCTCCCTCCTAATCAATGGTCATAAACTAAGCAACTACATAATTGATTCTGGGGCTTCTGATAATGTCATGCTGGCAAAGGTTTCCCATGCTTTGGGCCTCACTCTTACCAAGCCTTTCAGCAGATGTTACTCCATGGAAACCAAATAGGTTCCGTTGATTGGTCAGATTAAAGACGCATAGTTCACCTTTGTGGAGTTCCTAGAGAAAAGAGTAAAGATGACCATCCTCATTGCTGATGTCCCAGCAGCATATGGAATTCTACTAGGAAGAAGCTTTTACAAAGAGGTTGGTGGAGAGATTCATATGGACTAGTCCAAAGCCAGAATCCCCGTCAAGGGTGTAATGCAGACATTGGAGCCTGAACCGTAAAAGAAGTACTTGGTCACCAATTTTGACAACCCCAAATCCCAAATTCTCTTCGAATTATCAGGGATGGGGAACTAATTCTTATCTACTGAGTCTGATAAAATAGACGTTCTCGTCCAAGAAGAGGAACTTAACAAGGTTTGGAAATTGCAGTTTGATGGCAATTGTGCAATTAGCGGATGCGGTGCTGGAGCTGTGCTAATATCTCCTGAGGAGGAGATTTTTCCTCTCTCTTTCAAGTTGTAGTTTTTCAATACAAATAATACTACTGAATATGAATCTTTACTACTTGGAATGCAAGCTACAAAAGAAAGGGGAATCAAGAACCTAAAAGTACAGGGGGTTTCCGAGCTAGTCATAAATCAAGTGAAAAGAATATACCAAGTAAAGAATGAAAGGCTCGGGCATTACCGCAATGCGGTATGGGACAACATTGAGGAATTTGACACCTTCCCAATAAAATCCATTCCAAGAGATCAGAATGACATGGCCGATTCATTGGCCATCTCAACATCTCTTATGCTCCCTTACCCAGGGTTGAAAACAGACACATATACCATTGAGGTAGTCTTCTACCCAAGCGTGCCAAAAAATTCTCAGCACTTGTAGGTATTCAATGATGAAAATAAACTTATTACGTTTCTAGAGAAAGTAGAAAATTTCAGTGAGCTTCATTTTGAAGGATCTACTTCTGCATGTCGTGAATCTATTACTGATCAAGCAAATGAATCAAAAGGAGGTGATGGCATATGTCAACTCAAAGGAAATAAAATTCCAAAAGGTTTGGTCTCTCTAGAAATTTTGTTTGACAAACATGATCGTTTTGTCAAAAAGAAATGGCAAGATGACCCTAACTCCTCTCAAGAAACCGAACCGGTCAACTTAGGTACTACAGAGCATCCATAGTTTGTGAACATTGGGAAGTGTTGCACACCTAAAAAAATTGGAAGTTTGTCAAATTGCTGAAGAAATATATGGACGTATTGGCATGGTCTTATGCTGATCTAAAGTCTTTCAAGCCAAAGGATGTTCAGCATGACATCCCGTTGAAAGAGGATGTCAAACCTTTTCACCAGAAACAGAGGAACTACAATCCCAAGATCTCGGATACCATCTAGGTGGAAATACAGAAGATACTGGATGCAAGGATCATTTTTCCTATCCATCAAAGTACCTGGGTCGCAAACATCATACCAGTGTGAAAGAAGAATGGCGAGATACGCATATGCATAGATTTTCGTAACTTGAATCAGGCATCCTTGAAGGATAATTATCCGCTGCCCATAATGGATCAAGTTCTGTAGGCAGTAACCGGTTCAGAAATGTTGTCCATGCTTGATGGTTTTTCGGGCTATAATCAGATTGAATTCTCACCTGAAGATCGATTCAAAATAGTTATTGGTTCCTTTTTTCCTTCTTTCTCCTTCTCTTTCTATATATACTTGGATATTTGTTGTATTCAAGTGGTGAACATTTTTTAGATGAAAAATAGAAGTGAGAAGGAAAAACGCTTTGTACTTCTACAATAGAAAATATTAATACAAAAATTAAGACTTTGTGCTCAATGGATGTGTTATATGCATTAGATCTTTCTTAATTTAGATCTGTTTTACTTTTCTATTAAGATCTATCTCTACTTTTTTGTCATTTTCTCATCAGTATTGCTTTGTTCATTTATGCAAGTAGGTTTGGCTTTGTTTACTACCAGCCCAAAACATAAACCTTCTGACCTTTCTACTTTGGAATTCATTTCTTTTCTCCCTTCGGATCTATCCTATCTCCTCTCCTCCCTTCCTTCCTGTTCACAGTAAAAAATATCCCTACTGGGATGAGATCCCAAACCCCTGAAGGCAAAATACTGTAGGACTTGCATAGATTCCTGTTGGTAGAATATCAATAAACTAGTTTCACTTTGTTGTCTTAAAGAGGGGCTATGCCCTACACATTGTTGGCTCATCTATCCATAGATCTGCCCTCCTGATAGATTTTTGGACCAACAGGGAGCTATCTAAGTCAATGTGTGCCTCCTCCATAAGGTAAAGGTATGTCATTTTATACTCTTGTTCATGGTATTGTTGGTTCATGATTATTGTACTTGTGTAAGATTTCTTAATTCAGTCTTGGGTCACTAGTACTACATGTATGAAGTCCTTATGATATGGTTTTACATCATCATAGTGTGTGGTGTATTTGATTTTGTAGTGTATGTTCATAAGGCTCTCTGTCATGTTGTATAGATGATATAAGTGTCTTTATCTCGTGATGTTTGTCCCCATAGTATTTGAAGTTTATATTCAACAAATGTTGAAAAGGGGTATGTGGTCTGTGAAGTATTGAGAATAGTCTTAGTTTTTAATGGTGTCATAAGGATTTTCATGAGTTGTTATAGCATTTGAAAAGTGATTCCATTATTCCATGAATTTTTTGAAGCTATGAATGTGTCTAACTTTTCTTTGTTTGAGTCATGGGCTGTGTGTTAGTATTTAGAAAAAGTGTCATGAGCTCTACAGGTGTGAATATCTCCCTCAATGTGTTGAATATGCTCTGAGAAGATGAATATTGTATTCAATAGTTTTTTTGATCAGTCATCACTTTAAAGGATGGACTATGCCCAAGACATGTTCAAAACATGAGTGCTATAGAGTTTTCCAAGAAGGTTTCAGTAATGCAGATCTGCATCCATTATGTGGAAGGTAATGGGTAACATTTTGGGGCCCACTAAAAGATAAAGAGTGATGATACCTAATATAGAGTGGGTGAAATTATCGAAACCCCGTAGAGTTGTATTAATTGTGTCAATCAAGTGCATAGAAATTCCAATTTTTTTCAAGCAAAGAACTAGAGAATATATCGAGCTAAAATTTTATACACATAATATTAACATTATTAATTAGAGGATTCAAGTGATTTTATGCCTAAAATTTTATCCATTCATGTTATTTTCTGATAGATTGAATTGATAGTTTAGTTGTCAAGAATACCTAATCCTAAGATGTGTAAATTGAAAATTAGGTCTACAGAGATCAAGGAATTGGTAAAAGGTTTTTGGAGAAAGATGTATGGAAAAATGGGTATTTAAATCAGGATTGATATCTTCATGAAGTTCAGAACATCAAAATCTAGGAGTGTTCATAGAGGTAAATGGGCTAGTGGATAGTGTAAAAGTAATTGATGGTATTACGAGTTCTCAATAAACTCTTTCTATTTTCTGAGTATGAATAATAGTATGAAACCATTGTATGAGGTCTTTATGAATCTAGTGACCTATGAATGTAATGATGTAACCTATATTCAATCAAAATGCTTCATGATCTTTCCATATCTTGGTTTAGGATTGACAATTTTTGTGCATCTACAGGATTGAAGAACAATTTTCCTTCATTCTTGATGAATCCAAGTCTCTAGAAGCAAGTATATTCATTAGTGTTATGATCGATATGTTTTGATTATTTCATCTTAGGAGTAAAGAAAGATGATATGGTTCTCAGTTATGCATTGAGTCATAATTGACCATCTTTACGAGTATGGTATCTCAGAGGTAGAGTATGCTAGTATATAGTTATCGGTATTGTTACACATTACTCTTGTGGTGATTATAGCACATGGATCCATGTCTGATCAATGGTAAGGACTTCACCATGCTTATAAAGAAATACATAAGATGATCTCAAGAATTTGTATGATTGAATGTTGTTAGCATGATAAGCTATAGGATCTGTGCATTTAAAGAGCAGAGTATGAGTTTTTTTCTTAGCATATATGATGTGTGTATAAGGTCTCTTGAGTGATCAAGATATTCATAATATGAAAAAAAGTGATCTATATACATGGTAAAGGATTTATTTGGTACATATGAGTGACTTGTGATTTTTTCTACATCGAGGCATGCTTAATTGTTTCTCGATGATTGAACTCCTAAAAGTATAGAAGGTTGAATACACATCTTCCCATGTATGAAGTCTTGTTTAAAACATGAATCTGAACCTAAGGTGTATATCTATGCATAAAATAAGATGATATAAGGCCTCATGGTTTAATAAGGAATATATAACTCTTATAAATCTTACTTAGACTCATTTTTTGGCCTTTGTACAAAATGGATAGCTTCAGGTAAGAGCATTGACATATTGCATTATTGATGATTCTGATTTCTTGAGAAGATAGTGTATTTACTTGAATTAAGGTGGTATTATATCATTGATACATGAAAAATATTTTCTTGGTGTTCTTGGGTTTCTCTATTAGTGAATATGTTGTTCTAAGATAGCTACAGGTACCATATGGATGTAAGAATTCATGTTTCATAGTTTATCATACATGATAGTGTAAGTTAAAGAAGAATCATAATGCTTTATAAGTGTTCTATGTGAATGATCAAGTTGGTTGAGGTGTAAATTTTGTTTTGTTCATGACCATTAGTCATAATTAATCCAAAAATAAGGTTTTTACCTCATAAAGTATGCTGCAGTGCTAAGACAGTGATAGCAAATATTGATCCTACAAGTGTGTATGAGCTCTTCATGTCAAGGGGAGATTAGGATTGATAGCTTCTAGTTAGACTTGATATATTGTTTCTCAAGGAAATAGAGGTATTATTTAGGTATCTACTTATTGCATTCACACCATTTTGGATCCTAAATGTATGTTTTTAGTCAATTATGATTGTTATAGACTGGGAAAGTTGTTTAGGTCATAGAAAAAGTAGTCAAAGTGACATTTCTTGGCAAGATTGCATGGTTGAGTTTCTCAATTTTGTGCTTATGGGATATAATTAGAAGCCTTAAGTCTATGGGATATATGGGTTGATCATGGTCAAAACATGTATGAGGTTTTAGGGCATGCCAAAGTTGGTTGAAATTGCACTAAGATAACTTGTTTAGGGACATGAGTCCTTGTGGTTGAATGATGACAAGAATGGTAAGTGACAAGTTTGATATATGCCTAAACAAGATGGATTTTCATCAATAACAATATGGAATTATGTTTTGATATGTTATTTCATGACATATTTGGCATGATATCAAGGTATGCATGGCTCAGGTTACAGATTGCTATAGTGGTTCCATGAAGGTAAAAATATGGTAGAGGTGAAAAAGAATTTGGTTTGCATAGTCCTATGGTTTGGTAATGAAAATGATATTTTTGGATCCTAAGAAGGCATGATAATGCTTCTTCATGTTTGATAGATGACGTTCAGATATTTTAGATTCTTATCCTAGGGGGGCATGGTTATATACATGCAGGAAAATAAGAAAAAAATCATACTTTTTAGTGATTTTTCAAGATCTTATGATATTGTTTGAGATCTTCATGGATAATTGATGTTTCTAACCAAAACATGTTACTATAAATGAGGTAGATCATATTTATGGGTCATTATATTTAGTGGTTTTGTGATTAATTAAGAATTCTGGGAAGTTGACCTTAGCTTCTACAGTTTTCCTCAATGACAAAGGGGGGTATTGTTGGCATGTGGTCATTATATAGATAGTTTGAGGTCATTGATGTTATGACCACATTAATGAAAAATTAGATAATGTATTAAGGTTAGATGATGTTGAGGATGGTGATTAGGCAAAAATATCAGATGTGTACTTGAGGTGTATTTTGTAATGCTATCATTTTGTGAGACAGGGTCAACATCTAGTGCAAGATCCAGCTCAAGTTGGGATGATGTTTCTTACTCACCCTAGTTTTTTGCTTTGCATGGGACATTTTGAATGGTTAAGGTCCTAATTCCTAACTGATTCTATTACCTTTGCAAAAGATGAAGTATACTGACCCATGTGAAAATAAAAATTAATGATTGGTTTTTATGAACGAATGTTAAGAAGATAAAGTGGTCTCAAACCCTAGCTAAATGCTAGGAGAGTTTGTAGAAAAAGGTATAGTTAAAATTTTTTATTGATTCATAAAAAATATAATTTTATGATATAGATATACTTTCTTATATTTCTAGAAAGGTATGTTTGAGGTCATGGTGATGAGTGGGCCCCACTCAAACAGGTCAGTTTCTGAAGAAGAGTGTTTTGTGACAAGGTAGTCTAAATGAATTATGAACTAAATTGATGTGAATGTAATGTATGTGAGATGATATTTATTTCCATGGAGGTTTCAATACATGTTCATGTAGTTAAATTTTCAAATGTGGTCCATTTTGGTTGACTGGTCAAAGGGCAGTTTTGAGGCCTTAAAAGCAGTGTTTAGTAAAGTGGGTATATCTAGAGCTAAAGGTGAACTTTTGAGATGATTCAAAATGTGTTGGATAGATATTATTAATATATGTTTTCTAGTGATATGATTTTTTTCTCATGATGATGGTGTTTTTATTAATAGTTTCTAGGTTAATATTTAGACAAGAAGGTTATTGTCAGTGCAGGACAATGTGTTTTTATGAAGCTTTAAAGTTATTTAAAGCATCAAATGCATTAGGTGGTGATTTCTATCACCTGTACTGTGAATATGGATTAATTTTTCATCCAATGAATATAGATATATGTATTTATTGTTCATAAAAAAATTATGAGCTAATATTTGGAAATAGATTTTTTGGCGGGTTAATTTGATGAAGACAAGTGTGGTTGTGGTTTGAGCAGTTAGTCGATACAAGTCTTATCAATGTCATATAAGTGTTCTATAGGTTCTGAATATTCCATAAAGTTGTCACATGGGATGGTTTGGTTGAGTTGAAGTGATTTTGTTGCATAACAAAGTTTCCAAAGTGTTGAAGGGTGTAGGAAACAACAGTCTTGAGAAATACAAAGAGTATTGGGCTCATTAAATGAAATAATCTTATTGGTTGAGATAATTTTTAACCATTTATGAATGTTACATGATATTTTAATCAAATTTAATGATTTATGGGTCATGACTAAGTATGTTTTTGATGTAAGGGAATTTTTTATCTTTTTGCCCATGGGTTTTTGAGCCATTTTTAGCACATGTAATAAGGTTTTTAGCTAGGCTGACCTACTTAGGTCACTTGTAACTTTTGTAATTAAAATTTTTTATTTTTCCTTGATTTATGGTTTGAGACAAAGAGGGAAATATTTTGTGTTTCAATTTTAAATCAAGAGGAGATTTTAAAAGCTTTGTTTTGGGTACTTTTACAAGCTAGTTGTGTGTGTGCAATGTGTGTGGACTAAGTGAGTTAAATTTTTAGGTTTATGAGCATGAATTGAGATCAGATAAAGTGTGTGATAGGTTGAGGAAGATCGGAAATCATGTGTGTAGTAGTTCAAAGAATTGAGAAGTGAAGAAAGAGCTAGTTGTGCAACTTGAAGACATAGGGTTTGAGAAAGGGTTTGGAAGAGTTTGAAGCTGAATATTTGGATCACTATCAGATGTGGAATCAGAATATTTTCATTGGTCATACTTCATCAAAATCTTGTGTGATGAGTCATATTCATGTAAGTCTCTTGTTGTGTGTAATATCAACAAGGATTTAGGGGTTGGTGCTCCTTGTGGGGTTGGTGCCTCACTAAAGAAATATCTTGTGATGTGTAATATTCACTTGAGTATTTTTTTGTGTAATATAAAAAAAATTAGTGGTTTTTCTTCCCCTTGAGGGTTTCCCCCTTACATCTTGTGTTATGGTGTTACTTATCTTTCTCTTGGTTTATTAAATGAATGTTGTAAGTTGTTGTGCACATAATAATAAATGGATAATTGATTAATGGTTTATGTGAGTGATCTTAAATTTAATTTGAATTTAAAGGATTGATTCTCCCCCCCTCTCAGTCCATTGTGCTTCCAACATATTTAGGGTGGTTAGGTAGTTTTTGATAAGATGTTTTAGCTGTAAGATAGCGTTTATGAGGTGTGAGGAGATATTTACATGGAGTAAATATTGTGAAGGATTTTAGACTTAGGATAAGTGATTTATGGTTTAAATGATGTAATTTAATGTTTTTATTTAATATTATTTCAAATATAGTGTATGTGGTCAGGGAAATTAGTGGTGCTAATTTTAGGTGTCTACATTTTCCCCTTTTGTCGAGTAGTTTGGTGTAGGCAAAGTGCTAGAAAAAAATGACTTTCGATAGGTTGATGGTTTTGTATCGGTGATCCCCCCTCAAATTGGGGTGACTGCAATGCATTGTACGTAACACCAAGTTGACAAGTTATTCTGGATAAGTTGGATATGTGTTTCATTGAAAATTTATGCAAGAAAGGGTATCGAAACAAGTGGTGCTACCATGGAATCAAATGATAGGGGGACAAAAGGGTTCATTTCATAGGGACATATGATTCGTAAGGGTAGGATAAAAGGATGGGGAGGTCAAGTGATGGGGACCAAATGCCTAATACATCCTATAGATGTATGACATATCTCATGCTAAGTTTATTTTGCTAGTGGTTTAATGTTTGAGGATGGGGTGTCTTAAATGAGTCATTTTTGTCAAAAAAAATGATAAAGTGTTTTGTGATCTATGAAAATGGTGATTAGGGTAAAAAATAATGAATCAATAGTGATTTATACTAATTATCGGTGATTAGGGTAAATCTTCGGTGATTCACAGAATCGTCAGTGATTCCTACGAAAGTTTGAGGGGCTATAAAAGGCCTATTTTTATTGTGACTAGTTCATTTGTGCGAATTGATTTATGAGTTGGAGAGCTTAAGTGGGTGATAAAACGTGATTGAAAGAAATGGTGTCATTAAATAGATAGAGGAATCCCACGTAAGTAGAGGTAGGTACTTTCTTTTGTTGTTTTATTTGACTTTTAGCTAGTTTTCGAGTTTTTTTTGTTTGTGTCAATACGAAGGGTTTATTTTTAAAATCACCAGAATTGTCAGCAATTCAGGTGGACCACCAACAATTCATGTTAATCGTTAGTTATTTTTATTTTTTAATTATGAACAGGTTTATTTTTTAGCAACTGATGTGTTTGATTAAGATTTGATGAATATGTATTTTAATATGTGTTTTGGGTTGCAAGTAAATACCAAGCTGACTCTCCAACACAAGATTCTAGTGATCCTAGTGGAGGTATGGGAGGATATGTCAAATGATGATTAGAGTCGTGTGGAGGTAGTGGGGTTTATAGGGATGCATGATTATAGACACATTCACAAATATCGAGGGTTGTTGTTGGCTTTGATGGAGAGATAGGATCAACCACCTTTATGTTTTGGTTACTGACATGTGAGATTACTATTACTTTTGAGGATGTTCATAGGATTATGAGGCTTCCATTATGGGGGGAGGGAATATATTTTATTGATGATATAGAGAAAGAGGATGTGATGAGGATATTGTATGGAGATGATGTTGAGGATGTGAGATATACTTCATGTGGTTTTTACTATCAGTCTCTATATTCTGTAGAGAGAGAGGGTTGTACCCAGATGACTATTTTAATGAAGGGGATTTTATGTTTTTCTTTTATTGATTCAGGAGGGGGTATATTTCCATGGATGATGATTGGAGTAGTTGCAAAGATGATGGAGCATCATATTGTGTTTCCTTAGTCCCCTGAACTACTGACATAGACATACAGAGATCTGTGGGCTTGGAGAGTCCACAAAAGATTCGTTATGGATGTTACATTTTTGTTACAGTGTTGGGAATTTGATCATATTGTTTTGGCTCATCTGCATGGTTTACCATTGGTAGGTGTGGACATGATTATCAAATCTACTTGTTTTATGATATGGTGAGGTGATGCAAGATGCTCAAGAGGGTTACTGAGGGAAGCGAATTATAGAGAGATCCTTACAGGTTTAAAGGTGTCAGATGTGTTGTAGAGACCATATATTGATTTTCTAGTGTGGCCAGGGTTATATTGTGAGCTTGATGGGACACAACAGGAGTTCTGGGTGCAGGGGAGATGAGGGGGAGCTTTTCATATTTAGTAGTGTTAGATGGAAATTTGGTTTGATAGAGGATGTTCCAGATGTTATGGTACCACATAGATGAGATGATGGAGATGTGAATAATCCCAAAGCAGTTGTGAGACCACCTCTTATTATACCTAATGATAAGGGAGATATGGGTGTAGATGAGCATTATGATCAAATTCCTATAGATGATGCTAGAGTGAATTTCGGTTACAACCAGTGGTGGACTAATTCTTATGTTGATTTTGAAAGGGCTCAATTATTTTTGTAGAGGGAGCAGGGTGTGTGCTCGAGTAGAGGGAGTATAAGATATTTTTGATATTAGTGATGATGAGGAGGATAATATATATGAGGGGGACCTAGAAGCTATGGTCACACAGTTAATAGCCAAGAAGGCCACAATGAAGTCTAAAAGAGATGGTTTGCGGGTGGAGCAAGATGATTTGATTGGAGTGAGGGCCACCTTGATAGATGGGAGGGATGATTTGATTGGTGAGAGGGATGGGCTTGCAGTTTAGCATGATGGCCTTACATAGCAGTTGACACTAGTTGTAATCGACCGAGATAGGTATAGGAAGTTGCAAGAGACCCTAAAAAGGGATCTTGGTATCACAGGATCATTAGTATCAGGTGCAGAGTTGGTTGCCCATGCCCGGGCTAGTGGTCAGATGGGTGCACTAGGCATGATTATCTATGCCCATTATCAATTGCTCTTGGATGAGTTAGCATACTATAAGGACTTGGTGATTAAGGGAATTCCACTTGATCTTAGATATGGGGAGCATCAAGCTTGACAAATGGTGGGTCCTAGTGCTAGAATGGCAAGTGTGGGTCAGCCACCTCGAGGGACAGATACAAGAGATGGAGGTGATCTGGCAGATCAAGGGGGCATCATTGGTGGTAGTAAGTTCTATGTTGTTGTGCAGTTTACTCAGTAGATATATATTGATGTGTATTTGATAGTTTTGATATGTATACGACTCTTTTGTGAATCCTTTATGTTTAGTTTTTGATACATGGAGTGAGGGGAATCCTTGATTATGTATTGGGACTTTGATTATATATATGTTGACATGGTTTGACTTATGATTTATGTGTTAGTTGAAATATGATGGCTGTCTTGATGTATGTTTTTGTATGTTTTTAATTTTCCTAATTTATGTGATTTGAAAATATGATTTGAATGTTTATATGATTGTGACTTAGATATAATCCAATTTTATCAAAATATATTCTAACTTTTTAGAATAAGAGTGAAAATGGAATGATTTTTTTTATTTTATATTTGATTCATACATGGTGGGTGTAAAAAAGGTGAAGAAACTTGCACTTTTGGCCTTAACGATAATTGTTAACATAAGACCATCAATAGGTAGTTACTCTTGGGATCTCAAAAGAGGACGTGATAATATATACCTTCCCAGGATTTGATAAGGATTTGATATGTGAAGGTTTTTGTGGGAGATTAGGGTTATCCTTTTCAACAACTTCCTAGAGAAGTGCCCCAGCTATACATATTTTACTTTTTCAACGTAAATTGATCAATGTGGGAAGTTTGCTTTTTGATGGGAAAGTCGATCAATGCAGGAAGCTTTCCTAGGATGCTTTGACATTTTATTTTTTGAAGGTTTATCGATGCGGGAAGCCTTTTTACATGGATAACCATCCTTCAAGGGAGTGGTCTATGATTTTTTATTTTTTATTTTTCAGAGATATTTTTCCTTCGAGGGATTGGTATATAATTTTGATGGGTAGTTGTCCTTTGAGGGATTAGTCTACTTTTATTTTTTGTAATATGATTTTGATATTTGGAATCGTTGTCCTTCGAGGGATCAATCTAGGTTTTTAAATTTATTTTGAGTTGAGGGAAAAACCCTAATAGAATGTTTCAAGGAGAGGAAAAGAGGTGTGTACACCTCCTACACATATGTGCCCCATGACACATTTTTGATTGGTACACAAGGTAGATGAATGTAATGATTACAAGGTTCTAGCTAAGGAGGAAATTTTCCATGTGAAATATATGATGAACAGGGCCGTGGTGCTCATCTTTAAGGATTTTTTCAGGATAGTGACAGAAAACCACATACTTTCAAATCATTACGATGAGAAAATGACTGGTTGATAGTGGAATAAGATCTTAGATGTGATGATTTTTATGATTATAAAAACTTGACATTAGAAAGGCCATAAGTTCAAGGAATTCAGAGGTTCCTTTTTAGGTGTACCATCAAGGGAGGCTAGGTGATACACTCCCAACCCATACTTGTGAGTAATGATGTATGGATCGATCCAATTAGTGGAAAACTTTCCACATTTACTCTGTTCTAAAGTAGTGGCATTTTGATTTTCTTTGAGAAAAAGATCACCTATTTTGAAGTCTCCTTATTTTACATGTTTTTTATATGTGTGTTTGATGTGTTCTTAGTATACGTGATGATGTTCAAGAGTTGTTAAAAAAATTTCATTTAATAACTCTAATTGTGCTAGATGGTCTTTTCCTTATCCTTCATTGGGGATAAATTATTTGAGTGATTCATGGAGTGATGGGAATTATACTTAAAGGGGTATAACTTCCTTGGAGCCATAGACGAGTGAGAAGGGTGTAGCACATGTAGGAGTATGGATGCTAGTTTGATAATCCCAGAGAGTAAACATGATTTGGAGATGTCAATTCCTGCCTACTTCATCTACTATTTTCACGAGAATCTTGTTGAGTGTTTTTTAGAGGCTTCATCTTGTCCATTTTCTTAGGGATAGTATGGTGATGAGAAGCTAAGTTTGATGTTGACGGTTTCATAGAGTTTCTTAACATCCTTATTTTTTAAATATTTTCCATTATCTATGACAAGTTTGTGAGGGACACCAAAGTGACATATGATGTATTGGTAGATGAATTCGATGATTTTGTTTCCTTTAGTTAAATTTAAGGGGATGGATTCAACCCATTTTGTGAAGTATTCAGTGGTTGTGATGATATTATGATGTTTTTGTGATGAGCAATGATTTATGGTGCCAATGAGGCCCATCCCCTATTGTGAAAAAGGCCATAGGTATTGAGATGGTTGTAATGCTTAACTGGGAACATGAATGAGGTCTGAATTTTGTTGAAATTTGATGCATTTATTAACATATGGGAAACACTCTTGATTGATGGTGGGCTAGTAATAGCTTAGTTGTAAGACATGTTTAGCGATGACATTACCATTGAAATTTCTACCACATATACCATCGTGAACTTCTTTGATTGCTTTAGTAGATTCATCTGATTTAATACATATTAATAGAAGGCCATCGAAACCTCGTTTATAAAGGATACCGCCTATAATGATGTAGGAAGTAGCACATTGAAAAAATGATTGTTTAGCATTTCGGGATAGGTCAGAGTGAATTTTGGATTCTGAAAGATAATCAAATATTTGAGAGTACCATAGATTAGTCAGATGATTTTCGATTACATTGATAGAAGGGATTTTATTTTCATGTAAGGTTTGATCCAATCTGTGAACAATAATAAACATTTTTGAGTTATCTATTGATTCTTAAGTTGATAGGGGGATGAGATATCCTAAAGAGGCCATGGCGTCCGCAAATTTATTAGAATATTGTGGAATTTTTCTGAATAGTGTAATGATTGAAGGCTTCAAGGAGAAACTCAACATTGGCTTTGTATTATTGTAAGAGTTTATTTTTACATTGATAATCTCCTTTAATTTGATTAATGATGATATATGAGTCTCCATAGATTTATAAGATTTGAACATCTAGTATGACGACGGTTTGAAGACCCGTTATTAAAGCTTTGTATTTGTCCATATTATTAGTACATTCAAAGTTGAGTTTGAACGATAGAGGAATAGGATTCCCCCAACAAGGTATGATGATGATACCAACCCCTCCCCCTTGTTGGAATTTAGATACATCAAAGAAATGGTTCATTTCTACATGAGTGAATTCATGATCATCTATAGTGTTGATTTATTCGTCAGGAAATTATTCGTGAGGAAGTTGAGTGTCAGGCATGGGTGCTGCAGCAAATTAATCCACGATGGCCTAGCCCTTAATGCATTTTTTATATGAATTCCAGATCAAACTCGGTCATAAGAAAAATCCACCGAGTTATTTGGTCATTGTGATATGACTTAGAGTGTATAGTAGTAAGTGGGTTGAAATTGGTGACAACGTAAGTTTTGTGATTGAGAAGATAGTGGCGTAGTTTGGAGGTTACAAAGTATAGGGTGCAACATAGTTTTTCGGCTTTATATAGTGATTTTAATATTCATGGAGGGTACTACCTATGTAATAAATATATTTTTCACTACCTTTCTCATTACAATGAACAAGCATAGCACCCAAGGCATAATCTGTAGCAAATATGTAGAGGTAAAATTGGTCCCCTTCATGAGGAGGTATGAGTACAGGTGGTGATATAAGATATTGTTTGAGTTCGTCAAAATATTTTTGACAGTTAAGATCCCATTTAAAATCAATGTATTTTAAAATAAGGTGATTAAATGGTTGACAATAGTCTTATAACTATGATATAAAGCATCGAACAGACTATAATTTACCTTCAATGTTACGCAGTTGTTTGAGGTTTGATGGAGGAGGAATTTTCATCATGGTTTTGATTTTGGCTAAGTCTACTTCAATTCCTTGGATAGATACAATGAACCCTAAACGTTTCCTAGTGAGAACACCAAAAAAAACTTACCAAGGTTAAGAAGAAGGAAATATTGAGTAAGAAGAGTAAATATCAAGTTGAGGACAGTAATATGATCTTTGCGTTGTTTAGATTTCCCTAAGAGATCATCTAAGTAATCTTCTACAGTTTTGTGGATAAGATCACAGAAAATATATGTCCTGGCACGTTGATAAGTGGCTCCTACATTCTTAAGTCCAAAAGGAATGAAGTGGTAACAGAAGGTCCCCCAAGCGGTAATGAAGGATGTTTTATGTTGATCATTAGTGGTGATGAGTATTTGATTGTAACCAAAAACTCCATTCATAAGGGAGAGCATTTCATCGTCGATTGTTAGATCAACAAGATGATCGATGTTTGGATGAGGTAAATCATCTTTAGGACAAGTGAGATTGAGATCTTGGAAGTCGGTACAAATTCATAACTTTCCTAAGGCTTGGTTACGTGTACGATGTTAGAGACCCATTGTGGATAAGCATTGTAACTTTTCTTTGATGATAAAATCTATGCGACGGTGCATCCTATAGAGATTTTGTTTGACTGTTTTAGCGTTGGGATAGGTGATGATATTTTGTATGGTGATATTAGGATAGATACTTGACATATCACTATACAACAAAGAAAAGGTGTGACTATACTTAGATAAGAAGGTAGTGAAATCATTTAATTCCTATGGATTTACTAATTGACCAACTTTAACTACACGGGGTTCTTGAGAGATATATATGTTAATGCCAATGGTGGATTCATTCAGAAGGTTTGATGTGTCGGGTGGTAATGCTTTCCTAAGGAAATGGACCTTTGTTCCCATATGGGAGAGGATATCTTAACCATAACATTGAAGGATATCGATGGTGGGTGAATATTCTTCAATCATTTATGTCTAGATGAGAGGGAGTGTTATAGTGACATGATTAGATTGATGAGTTAATGGTTTTAAGGAGATAGTATTGACTAAAAAAAGTTAGGTGGGATTGAGATTGTGTCATCAGTTTCCATGGGACCATCATGTTCTATTGACGGTGATGGTTCTGATTCTATAATGTGTAAGGATGTAGTATGATAATATTGTTTGATAGTGGGTCATTTACATCCTATCCTATACTTTTTCATGTGGTGTGAGGGAATATTGAAAAGTTAAATAATGTATTCTATGTTCCTATCATCTAAGTCTAAAGCCTCTCCATGTGCGGCAATGGATGTACATTTATGCAAAGGCCGAATTATATAAATAGTTGAAATCTGACCTGAATGGCATGGAATGGTGTTGATGAATGGATTTTGAGGAAGGGTGGTTAACCCCTCTATAGAAGAGGTTAGTTTTAAGATGTGCAGGGCTGTAGGAGATGACATCTCTGACGTTAGGCTCATATATAGGTTGTTTTTTTGGTCTTCCATACATTTTAGGTTTGATATTAGTTGTGACCATGTAAAAAATTTTAATGATATTTTATTTATATATAATGGTTTTTTGGTCATGAAAAATGATGGTACTAATGTTAGGGAAATTTTAGATTGTGCCCATGGGATTTTGAGCCATTTTTGGCACATGAAATGATGGTTTGAGCTCAACCGACCTAATTAGGTCACTTGTGACTGTTATATTTCAAATTTGAAAAAAAAAATTATGTATGGGTCAAACCAAAATGAGGAAAAAGGTTGTTCCTAATTTTGAAAAGAGGAGAAACATATAAAACCATGTTTTTGGGTAATTTTTGAAACTAGTTGTGTGTGTGCAAGGTATGCAACCTAGGAAAGTGAATTTTTCATATGTATGAGCATGAATTGAGATCAGATTAGTTGTGTGACAAGTTGAGGAAGATCTGCAAGCATGTGTGTAATAGTTTGAAAATTGAGAAGTGAAGAAAGAGCTAGATGGTGTAACTTGAAGACCTAGGGTTTGAGCAAAGGTTTGGAAGAGCTTGGAGCTGAATTTTTTATCATTATCAGTTGTTGTATCAACATATTTCAATGGTCATAATTCATCAAAATCTTGTGTCATGAATCATATTCACTCAAGTCTCTTGTTGTGTGTAATATATACAAGTGTTTAGGGGTTACTGCACCTTGTGGGGTTGGTGCCTCACTTAAGAAATATCTTGTGATGTGTAATATTCACTTGAGTCTTTGTTGTGTGTAATATCATAAAAAATTTCAGTGGGTTTCTTCCCTTGAGGTTTTCCCACTTATATCTTATGTTATGGTGTTATTTATCTTGTTATTGGTTTATTGAATGAATGTTATATGATGTTATGCACACATTAATGGATGGATAAATGGTTAATGGTTTATGTGAGTGGTTTTAAATTGAAGGTCAATTTGTATGGACTAATTCACCACCCCCATCTTAGTCCATTATGATTCTAACATAATGAAGAAAAATTTAATGGATATCTTCTCAAGGGGATTTGTTTTGAGGATCATTACAGGTCCATGGATCATTCATTTTTGTTGATGAGGTCAAATGAGAGAAACTACTATCCAAGGAGGGGTCTTTTAAGAAAGTAAGTTAAGTTTGTGCATTGTTTCCATTATTTCATGTTGTGTGTTGTGTGTTATCATTGTAGCATTTTTTATAGATGTCAAAGGGTGGGATAAGCATCAAAAATATGGAAATGAGTCATGTAGGTGTGTTGGTCATGTTGGTTGCCATCAATGTTTCTAAAGGTGGTTGCCATCAATGACAAAGGGGGAGATTGTTAGCCATTTTTTGTTAGTTTTATCATTAATGTCAATTCCATTGATGTAAAAGGGTGTCATGAGGTCATACTATTCTCCATGAGGTGTTATTCAAGTGTTAAACATGAAGTTTTATTTATAGTGTCATGTTTGGTGGAGTCCTATGTTGTTCTGGAGCATGGTTTGGCTTGCATAGTCATAGTTTGAGTCCTCTCAAGTGAGATGAATGTTGTCATCGGGTCACACATGGTCATGAGGTGTGTTAGAGGTGTGTATGAGTATGTATGTGGTCAACATATTCATTTCATGAGGTGTCATGGTTGGGTCAAGCAATTCTAGGCCTATTCCTAGCCATAGAGCATGCAGAATGAGATGGAGGTATGTTTTTTTGAGTTGATCAATCTTATCCAAGCATGGGAACAATGTTTTGAAAAGGTATAACAAGTGTATGATTAGTTTCAGGTCAACATTCAGTGATACATTGATTTTATGAGATCTTTGGGAAGCAAGAAGGTGAGAATAAGCAATTTGGCACAGGTAAGTTTTAATAAACGGATATTTAAAGATATATTTTTCTTATATAGTGAGTTATAGGATGTTTTCATGATGCTTCATGACAAGTTTCAGGTCATTCTGAAGAAGGAATTGCAAGATACTTCAGTTTTGTTAAAACTGGGTGATTTAGAGTGTAATTTTGAATCAAAGATGCTCATTGTGAGTTGTGTGCTTTGCATTGTGACCTGATATATTTGGCATGTATTTTTAGGTGAGTTATTAGCATTTCAAAAAATTAATGATGTGGTTTGATCATCATTTTTTTATGAGCGATCATTAAGAAGATAAGTTGCTTTGAAACCCTAGCTAAACCCTATCTCAAAGAGACTTGGAGAAAAAGAGGTATGTTGAGTTTGTTTTGATTTATTTTGAAAAAATGATGATTATATGTTGTAGAGGAATCTTCCATATTTTCAGAAAGGTATATTAGTGCATGTGAGTGTATGTAGGCCGCACCTGAAAATTCTATTTTTTGAAGAAGTTTTGTTTGGGACATGGTTGTCTAAAGGAGTTGAAAAATAAATTGACATTATTTTTATCATGGGATTTTTTCTTGATTTCCATGATTTATTTAGGTCATGGTGATGCATCTAAATGGAAAAGTGTACCCTATTTGTGAATATTAGTCAAACAGCAGTTTTGGGGTAGTTCTAGGAAGTTTGCAGAGATGGTCTTGGTTGAAGGCATTCCACTTTGAATTGGAAGAATTTCTAGTATGTTATGGAAATAGGATTAATACATATTTCGAGTGGTATATGGTTTGTGTCTTGGTGATGATATTTGATGGGTCATCCAGTTTAGTTTGTGAGAAAGAAGGTATGTTGATTTTCAAGACAGGTTTGTTCATGTTGAAAGAATGAAGTGAATTAGGCCTGAGATGAATGATTTGATGATTTCTATCTATTGGAGAGTTAAGTGGAATGATTTATGTTCTTATTGAATTCCTTTTAAGGTCTTGGAAGTGGCAGAAAGGATGCAAACCAATTGAGTTTACAAAACATATTTCTTGCTAACATGATTTGGTGAAGAGGTAAGTTGTGGTTTGAACATATGGATGTTTCATGATCTCTAACATGCATGGATAAGATTTATAGGTTTTGATGATTCCATATAGTTTCTACATGCAATATTTTAGTTATTTTGATGTGGTCTTGATGCCCAAAGGTGAAGACAAGGTGTTGGAAATAACTGTTTGCTGAAGGATATGAGCCTTTTGGCTTGTGTTGTGAATTATTTGATTGTTCAAAGATAATTAATGACCATGAATGATTTTTTTTTATGATATATTACACAGGTGTGATGAATTTTAGAGCTTTACTAATCATGGTTTTTGTGTGAGTGGATTTTACTATTTCTAGTGATAGGGTTTTGAGCCTATTTTGTGCAAGTTGAGTGGATTTGGGCACGGCTGATCTATATAGGTCATATGTGACTACTGTAATGAATTTAATAGTATTTTATTAAGTTATTTTGTTATTATTATTCATAAATTACCAAACTCCCTAGGGTTAGAAAGAAGAGAAGCATATTTAAGTAGTGTTTTGAGTTAATTTGTGAACTAGTCATGCATGGGGGGAAAGTGTGATTCAAGAGGGAGAGTGTAAAAAGTATGGGGGAATGTTTTGATATCTGAGAAAGTGTGTTACATGTTGAATAATTTCAGAAAGAAAGTTTGTAATGGTTTGAGATCAAGAAAATTCCATGAAAGACCTAGAGAGAGCGAGTTGAAGAAGGTGTGCTTGAATGAGGGTTTGAAGGAATTCGGAGATGAATTTTGATATCACGATCAGCTGCGGTATCAACATATTTTTAGTGATCATATTTTTTAAAATATCATATGATGAGTCATATTCATAGGAGTCTCTTATTGTGAGTAATATCAACAAGGGTTTAGGGGTTGGTGTCTTACGAAAGAAATCTCTTGTGATGTGTAATATTCACTTGAGTCTTTATTGTGTGTAATTTCAGAAAAAAAAAATTATTGGGTTTTATTCCCCTTGATGTTTTCCCACTTACATATTGTGTCTATGTGTTCTCTCTCATGTGTTATTTTCATTTGAATGTATGGTGCACACTTAATAAGCTCGCATTGAATGTATATGGTTGAATGGATGTTAATGGTTCTTGAAACTAATGGTAAATGAAGTAATAATTTTGTAGGAATTATTCACCCCCCCTCTCATTCCATTTTTCTTCCAACAATTGGTATCAGGGCGGGTACTTGAGAAGTAAGTTTAGTAAGTTGAAATAGATCATTTGAAGCAAAAGCATGGGTAGATCTTCAGATGTTGAGATAACAATAAGAATGAGGAATTAGGTTGATCATTCAGTAATTCATAGTTTGAACTATCAGATCAATTATATGGAAATAGATAATGTTCAAACTATCAAGGGTTTGGAATCTCAATCTCAAGTGGAGAATATGACTAAATCCCTAAGGGATAAAGATGAAGCTTGTTCTAGGTATAAAGAGAGGTTGAAAAGATTGGAATCTAATTTAGAAGATGTTTCAAATAGATTGAAGATGTATGGTGAGTTAGAGAAGAGTTCTAAAACTCTTAATGGGATCTTGGAGAGCCAAATATTTTCTAGTGATAAAATAGGTCTAGGGTTCAAAGGAGAAGATATGAAAAATGATGGTAAAACTAGTCCTAGTTTTCAATCAAATGAGAAGATGATCAAGAAGGCTGATATGAAAAGTTTTAACCCTATTATACAACCTAATGCTATGAGGTATGGTTCTTCATTCAATGGATATTTCTTTGTTTTTCGTTATTTTGGTCATAAAACTAGATATTACAAAAGGAGGTATCCTAGGAATAGTGAATCACTCTTAAAAGGTGAGTGTTTTTCATGTTGTGATTATGGACATAGAGCTAAGGATTGTGGTTGTAACTTAAGTGTGTTTGAGCCTAGAAGTTGGAAAGGAGTTGTTTGTTTCAAGTGTCCTAAATAAGGACACATTGCTAGGTTTTGTTACCAAGGTGAATCTTCAAGATTCAATAACAAGTTTTAAGCATTCATAGGGTAAGAAAAGAAAGATTTCAAGAATAAAATCAGTCCTCAGAATGAAGATGTGATAGTTAGGTCTGCTCCTATGGTCAAGAAGGATGTTGTTCAAGTCAAAGAGGTCAAGAAAGATGATTCTTAGTCTGAATTGCATTTCATGAAATTTGATTCATTGAAGTTTGTTAAAGAGGGTTCTAGTGCCATCGGGATGGAAAAAAAGTATCTCAAGCCCAAGTCATGTCAATAAAGTATGTTTACACTGGTTGAAGAAGATCATATGTGTCTTGGTGCTTCATTGCATGAAAAGTTGAAGAAGATAGGTGTTTGGGACACTTCAAGGGTGATAAGGTATGTGATGTGATCTCTCCACATGTTTTTATGTCTTCACTACTTTTAGGTGTCTGGGTTTTTCATATTGTCATCTTAGGTAAGGTTTGTGTGTTCCTCTAACGGGTGTGTGTCAAAGTCCTTGTTTTCATTAGTTGAGAGTGAGTATTATCTGTGTCATCTACATTATGCATTGTCTTGGTCCTAGTTTCTTGAGTGAAAGTGTATCATCAAGAATTATATGTAGGGTTGACTATGTCAAAAGATATTTGTATGCTCATTAAGTTCTTGCACTACGAAGGTGTGTGTGTCTTTAGTTGTTGCTTGAAATTGTGAAAGTTCTCATGGTACTTTAATATGAGTTAAAAGGGTGTATTTAAATTTGGTCCTTGAGTTATAAGTCTGATATTTTTTTTCTTTCTCAATTAAAGGTCTTAGGTATGGCCAGTTAAAGTACTCGGGCATTGAGTCTTATATGTTGATGTGTCTCTATCCCTATCACAAGCAAATAGTATGTGTAGAAACCTAAAATCCGCTTACAGATTTTTATTTCTAAAATTATACTAACTATCCTCTTTCCTATAATTTTGGTTATAATTAGTGATTTTCCACTAATTAATTAATTTTTCCCTCTATTTTGGTCAATTAATGACGCTTTATTAATTAACTAGCCTTTATCACATTCTGGATGCCAGTTAGCGATGCTTTGTTAGTTATATTCCTCTTCCAATTAATTAATTAACTATTACAAGTTAATTAAGCCTTTTTTAAAATGTATTTAATCAATAAACCCTTTTATTTACTAAATCCCTCTTTCAAATGCTTCAAATCATATCAAATTCCTCCTAAATCACTTCCAAATAGCCTAAAAACCTTATTCTAGCCTATTAATTAAGCCTAGTTGATTAATTAAAGCACCCCCTGCTCACATGAGTTGTTAATCACTTGTTAATTTCTCTAATCAAGATTAACAAGTCTAAATCTACTTTATCCTTTATCCCACATTCATTGGGATTCAAGCTTCTCCCAAAAAGGAAAGTTATGTAAAGGACCCTCCTACATCCTTCACACCTTACACCATACTTTTCCTAGTATTCTCATATAAGACATATGATCAACAACATTCTCCATTATTTGGATTAGCTAATTAATATTGTGCATCCATTCTACCATTGTTGAGTAGAAAGGAAGATCCAACCTTGGCCTTGTAGCCTTTTCTTGGTGAGATCCTTCCCTCTCTTTGATAATCAAACACACCAATTTGATTACTCATGATCTAAAGAGGCTCATGTTGTAGAGTAATCATATATTTTGGTAGGAATGGTTAGAATTTAGATGATTTTCTTCATGTTCTTGAATTTATTAGCTAGTTTTCATTAATATTTATTCATGGTGTTTATAGTTATATTTACTTTGTTGTGAAGCTACTAGGTGTTAGTTTCATTTCTATAGCATTGTAATTTATCATAGCACATTTGGCACGCTCGGTGGGACTTACTCCATTTTCCTTTACATTTAAATCCAAGATTTTTATATTAGTTTCAATTTTGGTTACTAACCCTCATTTTTAGCATATTTTAGATGAATATGATTTTTCTTAACTAGATTAGTTGAGTTTTCCTTTTTTGTTTCTCTTTGCAGCTATGAAGAAGGTGAGGTGCTGCCAAATTTGGATCAAATTGTAAAAAAAAATTAGATTTTAAAAAAAAATTCTTGTCGAATCTCGCATTTTGATGATCTGTAGGTGCATTTTGCTAGCGTGAAGGAGGCTTACATTTTTGTCACTATGCTTGTGACAACATGCATAGGCTTACACTATTGTCATTAGGATTTTTCTACCGTATCCAAGCTTGTGCTACCATTGGATTTTTTTTTCTGCTATACGTTGAAATTTGTGTGTCTGTGTTAGGATTGCACTAATGTATATATGCTTACGCTATTGTCTCTCTACCTATGCTAGCATAACACTATCTATGTTTTTTGTCTCAGACCTATGCTTTTGTCAGTAGGATTATGCTATTGTTCTTAGACTTGCATTACAGTGCATAGGCTTGCACTACTATTAAGAGGCTTGCAAAAGCATGTTGTTGTTAGGGTAGGTATTTTACCTTAGCTCATGTTCACCTAGGTACTTTATTTACCTTTGTTGTATTTATCATCACCCACTTATGTGTGTAGATATTTATTTTATCTTATTTAGATATTAGGAGATATTATCTAGTTGTTAGGTATAGTTCTTTCCTTGATCTATGGTACTGACTAGTTCTTTCCTAGATCTATGGTATGACTAGATCCTTGATGTCTAGTTCTCTCCTAAATCTATGGTCTTGACTAGTTCTTTGATGACTAGTTATTTCCTTGATTTATGGCTTGATCTATGACCTTGAGTGGTTCTTAGATTGTTATTCCTTGCTTATTTAAGCAAGGCCCATTCTCAATGTATTGCATTGAGTTCCATAATAATATATGATATTGCTTCTCATTTGTTTGCAAAGGTTTATGTAAAGTTATTCTGGAAAATTACTTTCATCTTATTGATCATGGTGTTTAATTAGTATCTATGTTCTTGGCTTGGTATGATCTAGTTATCGTTCCTTTCATGGTATCAGAGCAGGAGAATGTTGTTGACATCCGTCTGTAAGTTTTATTTTGCAAATAAATTATTTGTGTATTCATATATTTGGGATTTGGTCGTATTTTGTTGCTGCATGCATTTATATGGAAAACAGAGGCTTCCGTTGTATCCAGAAGGCATGAAAACCCTAAGATCGACTATAAACTCGATTGTTTCTGTAGACAGTCATTTTTTGTTGAATTTTTTGTTGTTGTAGAGAAGCACATTGGATCACCTCGAGATTCGTGCCCACCAAGAAAAGAAGTCACAGGATTTTTTTGGGTCTGTTGGATTTTCTGAGATCTGCGTAGGGCAATTTTTTGTTGCAGTGTAGCTATCTTGGTTTGGCACCTAAAATAAATAACAGAGCAAAATATTAAAAAGCTTGTAACGTTTGATCGGTAGCAAAATATTAAAAAACTTGTAACATTTGATCGGTAACTCGGTTTTGAGTGCCATTTTTTGCAAAAGTGCTTGTTTTTTCATACTCTTTCCATTGGAGTTATTTATTTTGAGACTTGCACTATAATTATAAAGTCTCAAATATGGAGTGTTGTAATCAATTGTGGATGTAATTTCGGTTGAGCCCGACGTCCTAAATTTTGGGAGTTATAATTTGTACCTATCATGGATTTTGAGAATGATATGTTTTTCTCTAAAGTATGTGGACTTCAAGATGATATTGTAAAATTTGTGGAAGAAAATAGATCGCTTAAGAAGTGAAATTCTCTTCTACAATCACTCATTCACGATAAGGATACAATAATACACTCCCTGCAGAACAAACTTGCTAGCCTACAACATCACCATCATATTGTGGAAAACCATATCCATGCTCCTAGACCACTTGCAGTTGTTGCACTTGTACCCACTGACATTGATCTACTAGTCTTTGAGCCTAAACCTGCTTTTGATGCTTCTAAACCCATGAGGCTTGTTACTGCATGCTCTTCCACATCTGTGCCTATTACAGTACCACATGTTGTGTATCCTACTTCTACTCAACTGCATGGCTTTTTTAAGAAGCATACCACTGCATTCAGTTCTCGCATGCTCCATTCTATGGGTCTGAGTGGCAGAGTCATTGGTAGACATTCATAGGGTATTGTTTCCTCTATTCCACATTTTAAGTGGAATTCTCATCATGACATTGGTTTTCAAGCAGATACTTCATTGGGATCACACATTGACATAGCTCCTTTTTTTGTTTTCTCAACTCTTTATGAGGATCATGAGCAACACATGAGTTTTTCACCTTCACTCAGGCTTGAGAAACCTAATATTTCAGCTATCAGACATGATCAACCTAACACACATTCTAATGTTCTTTTGCATGCACCTATTGTGCATTTTACACCAAGTCATATGCAGTTATCTTCTTCATCCATCCATGTTGATTTGGGGTGGATATCTGATCACTCATGGAGATGACATAGGCATTCATTGAGAGGACTCTAAAGGCATGGATCCTCCACTATTCAGCCTCTTGCTCCACTTTATATACCTTCTGCATTGTGATGCTTCTTGTTTTGAGCATTTTTCTTTAGCAGGTGTAGTGTATTTCTCTTGTTTGTTGAGAGATTTTATATCTGTATTTTCGACACTTTTGGCATGTTGACTGTCTCTCTTATGGGGGAGCTATTCTGGTGGAGCCCAGTGTTAGTTTGTCAATGTTCGAATAGCTTTTTTGAAAACTCATACAGATTTGTAGCGTCACTCCACCCATTCGGTAGTATGAGAGGGTGTGGTGTTGATCCTGATTCTTCAGGTTTCGTGTCCTTGCCTTGTTACCTTTGCTTTTTCTTGGATCATGACACTCTTGATTTTGTGTCCTTGCCTTGTTGCTTTATTTATTGTTCTTGGATCATGGCACACCTATTTGTAGCACTTGATCGAATTATGTTTGGTGTTTTTTTGCACTTTCGACATCACTCCGTTGATAGTCTCTTTATATGGAGCTATTCTGGTGGAGCCCATTGTCATTTGGTTTTGAGTTTTTTGATTGAGTAGTGGATTCAGACCACAGTTGGTACCAAACTTCTTCAACATTGTACGATTTTTTTGAGCCGAGCTTCTTAGGATGCGTTGGAGCGGGGTTTTACTCTCTTTGCTTTTTTGTTATTGGTTTTGGGTACCTTGCGGTGTCCCTTTTTTCCAGTTATTGTACATGAGTACCTCATCAAGCCTAGTTGTCAGGACTCATACTATGGACATGCCACTTCTATTTTGGCCCCTAGCTTCACTTGAGGGGGGGTGTTAGAGTAGGTATTTACCTTAGCTCATGTTCACCTAGGTACTTTATTCACCTTTATTGTATTTATCCTCACCCACTTATGTGTGTGGATATTTCTTTTATCTTATTTAGATATTAGGAGATATTATCTAGTTGTTAGGTATAGTTCTTTCCTTGATCTATGGTATTGACTAGTTCTTTCCTAGATCTATGGTATTGACTAGATCCTTGATGTCTAGTTCTCTCCTAAATCTATGGTCTTGACTAGTTCTTTGATGACTAGTTATTTCTTTGATTTATGGCTTGATCTATGACCTTGAGTGGTTCTTAGATTGTTATTCCTTTCCTATTTAACCAAGGCCCATTCTCAATGTATCATATTGATTTCCATAATAATATATGATATTGCTTCTCATTTGTTTGCAAAGGTTTATGTAAAGCTATTCTGGTGAATTACTTTCATCTTATTGATCGTGGTGTTTAATTAGCATCTGTGTTCTTGGCTTGGTACGATCTAGTTATCGTTCCTTTCAGTTGTTTCAATTTTTGGTTCTAATTCTGAGGTGTTCAGATTCTTATTTTTTGTGTTTCTATTATTTACAGGTTTTCCTAACTATTTTCTAAAGGTTTTAACATTTTTAATCAGATTTATAACATGTTCTTAAGATTTAATGAGAATCATGTTTCCATTCTTTACTTAAGCTATACTAAAGTTTGTGTATGATCTTCTCTTGCACCTTAGGGTGATCTTGAGAATCAAAAGGAGATTTAGTTTTCATTTTTATAACATTTGGTTAATTGGAAACTTAATCTTTCATTTTTTCTTAAGGGAATGAACAATTTATCGAGAATTATTTAAAGCACATTTGATTTTAAAAAAATTCCTTGACATTTATCTAATTGAATCAAATTATTGTGTATGCTCTTCTCTTGCATCCGTGGATAATCTTGAGAATCAAAAGTAACTTCGGTTCACTTTCTATTGGAAACCACTAAATATTTTATGCGCAAGACCTAACACTATTCAAATAATTGGGATCTAAACAAGGGTAATGGTCTATTGTCGAGAAGAAATTCTAGAAATACATACCTCCTTTATGATATAATTGGAAAGTTTGTGAACAAAATCTTAAGTGAACCATTTGGCATTGGGGCCAACTTGACTTTATCCATCATGTTCCAAAGAGATCTCATAAAGCAAGAACTTATATTGGACTAAAAACCTTGTTAGTCAAATAAGAGGAGATACCATTGAAGTTTTATCTGAGTGTTATTCATCACAAAACTTACAAGGCATCACTTTTTCCTAGTTTCTACCTTGTCTTAAGACAAGGAGAAACTCTACTAAAGTTAGGCCAAGTATTTTTCATCACCACTTAGTCTACTCCTTTGTTTTCTTGTTGCCCATTTGGGACAAAAGAAAGCATACATACATGAATACCACTAGAAATAATCGCTTCCACCACTTTTGTATTCTACTCACATGATTAGGTTGTAATTCTGGAATGTGAGTGTTGAAAGTGTGAATGGTACCTATTCATGTTCTAGTATGCCTTTTGTCTCAAACCCATATTGATAGTCATTATCATTGTATCAAGGTTTTTTATCATTGACTTAGTTTGATTTTTTATGTTTCCCGCATTATATCAGTATAGTTGTGATACTTACATCTTGTTTCCTTTTTGAAACTTGATCTAAGTATCTAAGTTGTATTGTTACATTGCTCGCATAAATAACAACTTATTTATATACATAGACTTAGTTATGATACCAACATTGCCTTGAGTTTTGGAAAGTGTTATCATTACAATGCTCGCATTGTAGTAACATTATTTTGATACTAAAAATATTTCTCTTTCTACAAATATTGATTAATGTTTCCAAATAGTGTTGCTACGTTGCTCACATTTGTAGCTTCCATTTTCAAATACTTGAACTTTGTTTGTATTTAATTTTTTTTTAGTATACATTGTTTAGAGATCATGTCAACACCTTCTTAATATTTAGGCCTTTTTTACTCTAAAATTGACCTAAGTATTGATATTGTGTTGTCATTATTTACACCAAACCTATCTTTGAAAGCATAGGGAGTAGTTATTATTGTGATTGGATCATAGTCTTGTACTTGATTGTTTTTTCCTAAACACTTCTTGTTACACGGTACCTTATCACTGTGTCATTATTTATTCTTTGGTGTCCTTGGTTCATATTGCCTTGATCCTGAGGATTCATTGCCATTTATTATTTAACATTCTTTGTGATGATTTGATGTTGTTACACTGTTTGGTTTTACCTAAGGTCCATTTTAATCAACCTTAGTGAAATCTTTCCCATTATGCCTCCTATCACAAGGATGGGTCATCAAAAATTAGGGTTAAATCCCTTTCTAAATGACAAGATAACCCCACTTTTTGAAGACAGCACCATGGTTGATCATATTGGTGGTTAGGATAATTCTCCTTGGGTGGAATTTGAATTTAGTCCTGCCAAAATAGAAAAATTCTTGTTTTAAAATATACAAGAGGCTCTTATGTGTGTTGTAGAGTTAGGGGCCAAGTTGCCACCTACATTTGATCCCTATCTCCTTGTCGGCATGGATCGTGGAGAGGAAACATTAATGACATCCTAAACCTAGGGCATGCTTATACTTCTGGGAAACATAATGATGAAGAAGTGCCTTCTCAAAATAATGGAGTATATCACATCCCCATTGTGAAACTGCATTGCGAGGATCATGAAGAATAAGTGAATCATGAACAACCTCCTCCTCATGATAATCGTGAAAATATACCCACCCAAGAGGTTACCTTAGAAAAACAAATACAATCTCTTACTCACCAAATGGCAAGCTTGGCTTCACATGTTAATAAGGAACCAACAAAGACTCCAAGGAAAGAAATACCTAGAGCTTTGTATCAGGAATCTTATACTAAGACCCCTTATCAGGAAAAATGTAAACAGTCATATGAGGAGTTATACACAGATAATAGTGGTGGTGAAATAGCTGGAATTAACTGCTTATATAAGCTAATACCACCTACACATGGGAAACTCTTTGACTAAGAGTGGTTATCCATGAAGACCACCCAAACTGTTTTACAAGAAAGAAATGTAGGAAATAGTAAAAATTATCCGTTTGAGGAGATATGTCCATATCCCTTTCACATTAGATATGTTGCAAGGACCTTTCCCTCGTGTTGTCGTGAAAATGTGCAACGACTAAATTGGAAGTTTCCAAGCACGACAACTATACCCCTATGCCAAAATTTTCATGTTTTATCATTCCTAGGCAACCCCGAATCCATCCAGTCAGTCCAAATGACCTCTCAACCAAAGTTATAACATCCCCCTAGGTGATTTAGGAAATTCATTGAAAATGAAAATTTTGGGCAGTCACGGGAAGGGCTATCGCTAGCCTTCCCAGGACTGGATTCAACCCCCTGGAGTAGAACGGAAGGGAAAAATTCAACAAGGAGATGAAATGAAGACCCTAAAACATAATAGAAATAATTTTTGAAGGTTTGGGGAAGTTTTTTCAAGACTTGGAGCAGTCTGAGTAAAAACAAGGTTCACAAGCCTAGGCGGTACACATGCCTAAAACAGTTGTTGGGCTTCAGAAGAAGATTCTGGGAGCTCTGGATGGAGTTAGGAGAAAAAAAAATATCTCCATAAATAGGATTCCAAGGCCTACATTATGGTGAAATAATATTTTTCACAACACTTTGGCGCATTAGGTCTGCAGGTAGTTTTTCTCAGGCATAGGTGGAGTACAAAATAAAAAATCCAATTTTTCAGGGATAAAATTAGATAATCAAGACATGATACCCCAACCATTAGATTTAGAAGGAAATTTCCAGTCAGGATCATATAAAATTTTTCCAAAAAACGTCCATCAGGAGCTCAAGTTATCACTGTTACAAGTTCAGGACTTAGCCAAATTTTTGGGAGGACACGTGTCAGCACCAGGAGCCTGTCCCTCACGTCCCCAAATTTTAGGGAAAAAAAGGTTGGATTTTGTGTCAGCCCTCACCTCTTGTCTCATGTGACCCAAGGTCAGGAGCATTCATCCCCTACCGTCAAGGTTGTTAAAAGTGTCCCTTATGCCCTGAGCCCCCTTGAAAAATTTTCCCATCCCCCTCTCACGTGACCCCTCATATGCTTCAAATCAACCTCTTGGATCTAGTGCCACTCATGTTATCACCGAATCACAACACCTTATACAAGACTTGACACGGTGTGATTTCAACCCCCACTTGAGATAGACCTCCAAAGAAAGCTGGTTCTTGCTCCTAAACTACCTGCCACGATCTACTCTAATACTAACTATCCCTAAATTTCCAAGGGACCGTTGCATAAAATGAAATCCTACATCGGGCGCCAGGGTGTGAGAGTAGCTCCTTGACCACTAGAAGAGGTGATGAATTAATCTAGCAAAATGCATTCACAACAATATTTCCCTTATGCACACAATATTCTTGTAGAAAGTAAAGGGGGACATGCAAGAAAACACAGCAGGGGAAGATACTTGAAAAATGCACAGTTCAATCCCATCCCCCATAAGGAGGAGTCATTTGGACAAATCAATTTTGACAGATATTTTCTATCTGAAAACTCCCCCCTTTACAATGAGCCCAACACTCCAATTTATAGAAAAAATGAGAAGAGAAAGAAAAAATCTGTCCTCAACCACTTGTAAGAGGAATTAAATGGAGTAAAATGATTATATATTACTTTCCCCATAGCTCCAGCAGAGAAATAAGTGACCTTCAAATCCCAACCACCAAAGCTTTTTCCTCCTTCATTTCCTGATTTTTCGTTGGATCTAGTGCCATGTGTCGCTGAGTGCGGGTAGCTATTTTGCTCATTGTGGAAATTTGAGCATGTCGTGCCTCACAATTTTATGAAAATCCTCGGAGTCAAAATTTAGGTTCCACTGGGACATCAAGCCCGGATGTAAAAAATCCCGCGCACCCAAACCCTAATTCCGTGCATATCTTTTTAAAAATTTCCATTTTTTTCCTACTTTCGGCCATTTCGGCTTTTCGCGCCACATACTTTTTTGCTCCACTTCTAACTTCTAACAGTTATAGGTGCACTCCATTCCTAGAAGGAAGCCGAGGGGGCCCCAAAAACACATTCTTCCTCTGCAACATTCTACCATCACTCTCATTGTGGAAATTTATGTCCCCATTAAGGTCAAATGCTCCCAAACCCTAAGATTTCCAGCTCAATTATAGGTGCACTCCATTCCTCCACCCAAATTCTACTAAAACAAATTCCCCATAGTGACATGCAGGTCTCAAAAGGATTTTTTTATCAAAACAAGAAGGAGAAACGAAGAACAAGAGGAAGAAGATGGTGAAAATCTCCATAACCTAGAAACAAAGATCTGAAGAAATATTGCAAGCCAGTGCATGAAACAATGAACCATTTGTTTCTATTCATTCCTCTATCCAAGGCCATCAAAAATACACCTTCAAACTCCCCCCTCATGCAACAAGCATCCACAACAAAGAAATCTTGTTTCCGGCTCAACGAAGAAAGAAGTGGGATTTCCCGTCAAACCAGTTGCCGGATTGAAGTAAGATCGCACGTGAAGCACCAGAAGAAAAAAACCCACATCAAAAATATAATTTTCTTCACAAATGGAGGATATTTACAGACCTACAATTTTGAGGTCCATTAATGGTTGTCGTACCCAGAATCACTACCAGGTCCAAAAATTAAAACTTTAAAATCTCCTGGACTATTAAGCGGGCGGATCCGAAATTTCAGAGGGATGATATTGGGAAAAAACCCATATCAAAAAAATTTGTTCCACATCAATCCAACTCCCAGAGGCAAACTTTCTAAAAATAGTAGGTCTCCTACATAGGAACTGCTATTTTGGGAAAGTCAACAACAGAAGAACTTGTGAAGCAAACAAAGACATTGGAGGTCCACTACAGCTGAAAAATTCACCGAAACAGACATTCTTGACATTTACTAAAAATAGTAAGTGGGCCCTCGAGCACCTGCTAAAAATAGAAATTTGATCCAGAAGGAATGAAGAACTCAGGGAGAAAGAGGAAAACTAAACCACAACATCCAGTTGAAGATCGGGGACTTGCTTTTTCACACTTACTAAAAATAGTAAGTTTCTTTTTCGAAGGGAGATATGAAGACAAAATGGATGGGTATGAAGCTGACACAACCCTTTTCCTATGAGTATGATGTGGAAGACAGTGACATCTTTTACATGGACCTAAATGACCTTAATACTCGCATGGCCTCCAAGGATCGAAGGAGGATTGAAGACTAGATATTCACAAGTGGCTTGTTTGCCATTGTAGGGAATCCAATGTCTGTGCAAAGTCTTGAGCTAGTCCTAGCCTACTCTTTCCACTACGAAGCCTGAGACGTAAACCATCTGAGCTGACGATGGTGCAATGATGGTGGTCATTAGCCCTAGGACCATTTCAATCTCTCTGCAGATACTGACGTCTCCCAACATGGTTTTCATTTCCAAGGAAAGGGTTGTGCACGATTGGGAGACATTGGATTCATATGTCCAAGGAGTAGTGCTCGGCTCATGGCTGAAAATAGGAAGAAATCCTTCTAGGAAACCCAAGAATCTACCAAGGTGTGAATTCTGAGAAGGGTATTATGATGTCATCACTCTCCTCAGTAGAGTAATGGGCAAAGCAAGCAAGAGAGACTTCTAGGACTAGATGGGTCTTTTCATCCTGACATTGACAGAAGGAAAGTAGAGAATTTACTAGGGGCAGATCATCAGTGACAATCTCCATCTGCAAATTCTCCAAGTACCTGTAACAAAGAAGTTCCACATGACTTCTTTCTCTGGTTTATCTCCTCGCAAGCTCACGATCATTCAAGGGATTGGATCTCACACAGAACATTGCTTCCAAGGTACCTGCATTCGAGAAACTTCCGCAATTGATATTGGAGGAGAGAAATAGGCATTTTTCCCACGTGAACGATGTGTTCACCATGTATGTGGTCCAAATCTTGGAAGGGGACCTCGAAGCTAGGATGTCACCAAAAGTGGCATCCCTGATTAAGGAATATGGCTCGTACTTCATACAATTCTCAACATTCTCCTACATACGAGTCGTTGGCTTTGACCAAGCTCCATTGAAACTACCTAAGTACCTCAGTGACCAGATTGTATTGTTTGAACTCTATAGGAAGATCACCCAAGTAAATAACAAGCTCAGAAGTAGGAGAAAGAAATTGATTTCATTCCCTATATCTCTAGGGGAGTTCACATGCAAAATCTCAAATGATGCATCTCACCTGGAGGCCACTTTCACACATTTGACCTTGCATTCCTACATCGCTAGGCCCAACTTTGACATCTGAGAGGATCTTGACTCGTTCTATGTCCCAGAATTGTAACATGAGCCACAAATCGAGGACTACTAGGCCAACTGTATTGATGAGTTCGAAGTACGTAAAAAATATCACATGAGGATGACAATCAGTGAGATGAAGAAATTCAAGTTCTCTTGGTATGAAGACATCTTACATGATGATGGGACAGAGATTCTAGATCCTGAGTACACAACAATCAAGATGTCCCCAATGCCCCAAATCAACTGGCATGTTCGTGAATCAGGAGATATATTAGAGCGGACTGAAAAGGTGGTGAGGAGAACGAGGAACTAGTTTCAGAAGAAGAGGACTATGATCATTCAGTCACGAGGAATTTCTCCAAGCCAGAAGAAATCTTCACATCATTCATCCTCAAAATTAATAGAGGTGACTTCCAATCTCTAAACACTCTAGATTGAGTTTAAAAAGGAAGGCCTCAGAATTAAATACATCCAAAAGATTCAGGGGAGAAAAGGATTCGGTGGCATTGCTGCAAGAGGAAGACGTGATCCCAGTGATGCAGATAAGAAAATTCAACAGCAGATGCACAAGTGGATGAGGAGAATATGACTCATGATCCAGTATTTGAGCCACTATAAGAGGTCTTGCATGTTGTTGATTCCGATGCTCCTCTCATTCAAGACTTACCCCCTCCATCAGAACAAAGAATGGTTGATGCATCCATAATTGAGCGTGAATTCTGGAGATATGTTTCCATTGATGTGGGAAATGATCATCCTTGAAACTCGTATTATGTAACAAGTAGTATCCCCTGATATTTTAACAATTGTCTCAATGGCTAAAGAAAAAAAGGTCAAGAAAGATTGTGTAAGACAGCGTCACGATTCTATATTGGGGAGACAAGTAATCAGTACATTGAAGTAGCTCAGACGAAAAGTAATCAAGCCAGTGGCTGAGATCACACTAGCTGACTATGAGATGAGCACGATCCACTTGGGACCAGCTACTCAGAAAGGTTGATTTACACAAAAACCAACAATCTTCTACTCATATGGTGGCAAGGAATAAATAATATAAAGAGAAGATTGAGGTGCTAGAGGAATAAGTACAAACACTTTCATCTTGTGTGCAACACCTAGTGAAACCAAGCACTATAACACTTCCTATTGAGAAAGTGGTACCCAACAGTAGCTTCGATCTAGAATATATCAATAGAACGTATGAGCTCACAATGCAGGGGCGAGCAAATAATGAATAGATCAACTCAATCTCCGAAAAAAGGAAGTCAGCACTTCAAGAGGCAGTCAAGATCTTTACATACATGTGTGATAACTGCCAACAGAACACGCAAGCACTCAAAAAGGATGTGGGGAAAGAAATATATTACTGGGAACATCTCTGGAACCAGTAGTGAGTGAGATAAGCAACACCCACCATCGGGAATTGATCGATAAGAATGTTTTTGAAACTCCTGTACAAAAGACTTGATACAAGTATGGTCTAGGGCCCTGGCAATCAGATTTGAAGAAATCAATCGAGCCTTCACATAGCTAGAGGAGAGAGAATAATAAACATAAAAGTTGTAGGACAGCATAAATCGGAAAGTTAAAAAACTTGGATTACCCACAATGAGCGAACACTCAACTGCTGATGATTTGATCAGCCCTTTCGAAGAATACATCAAGAAAGGGGGTTGAGAAACCCATTGTCCTTCATTAAGGATACTCTTGAATTCTTCTCAAAAATCTAAGCCTCCATTGCACTTATCACAGATAAGCATTCATCATGGTTCGATAAGTGCAAGGAAATCAATAGTATGATCGATGGATGGACTGAAACCTTGAGTTACATTCGTATCCCTCATGCCGAGAAAGTTGAACTAACAGTGGCTTATTTCAACCAAGATTTTGGAAATACAGAAGCCTTCTCAAGATCACAAAGTGGAGAGCAATGAAAGAACGGGCTAAGTCCACCGCGACAACCCATCCATCAGCATAATTCCTCTTCTTCTTCTTCTTTCTCTTCTTTCTCTCTCTTTTCCCCTTCTCATATAACACTCTCTCTCCACAATGCTATATTTTTACGTTGAGAGTTGCACTTTTTGATATGACTTAAGTGACTTTAGAAATATAAGGTAAATTTAAGTCACCTTTCTATTATAAAAGGGAATTAAATATTTAAAGTGGAATGTGAACAGTCTTAAGTCACATTAATGTATCTTGAAAAGTCACTAGGAAGATGAAAAGTTTCCTCCTCTTCTATAAATTGTAAGAATATCCTCATCTGAGGGTCTTCCAAAAAGTCTTCTGAATTTTGCTTCTTAGATGTTAGAGCTATTTTTTGTGAATTTATGAGAGAGTTATCCTCGTGAAGAGAGAAAGAGATAGCAAGTTTATTCCATTTCTCTTATTAAATAAATCTTCTACTTCTCACACTATGTACAAATTCTGCTTGATCTTCATTAAAGGAAGAAGGAAGTTTAGCCTCTTTGATTGAGGATTTTGTTGGTACTTTGTGCCCATTAAGCTTCATTTAGTCTTGTAGCTATTAAGTAGATTTGTTTTCTTCTATATTCAAGTGCATGTAATGAAACTTCTGGCTGGTGTATGTAAGTCTCTGATTTTCTACTTGCAGCATTAGTTTTTCCTCTTTTTTAATTTTCTCATTCCCTTTCATGCCTTCCTAGAAAATCCATCTCTTGCAAGTATATGCAAGAATTTTCCACAGGGTTAGTGGAGTGCCCCTATTAGATCCCCGACCGAAAGGCCAATAGGATAAAACTCACATTTCACTTGCATATGCACATACGGAAGTTGCACCAGTTAAGTAGAGGGACTTAGACTCCCAGAGCGTTGGCAAGATAACCAACAATTTGTCCCCAAAATTTTTTTTTGCCAACAGCTCATCACTTTGATTGTCTCAAGTTTGAAATATACAAGGGAAAATGTGATCTGAGAGACCACATTAAATATTTTTACATGGCATGTCAAGAGGTAGCTTTTAGTGATAATTATCTCATCCACCTTTTCCCATGGAGTCTAGGTGGTCAAGCACTTGAATGGTTTTTACATATACCTAAAGGGTCCATTTCTACATGGTCGGGATTAGTAGAACACTTTTTGCATCACTTATCCTTTAACATGGAAAATGATGTTACCATTGTATATTTGTGCAATGTGAAACAATGAAAACTTTGGTAGTTTCTTACAAAGGTGGCGAGGGATAGCTAGTCGCTTCCCTTACTCCATCCTAAAGAAACAACTAGTCAGCATATTTGTACTTAACTTACACCCCGATATTGCTTTCCACTTGTAGATATATTGTGGAAACATGTTTAAAGAGGTCATAGAAAAAGGTAGTGTTGGTGAGAAAATTTGTCAGGTGGACAAACTTGTGGATTTCTTGCCAACGCTCTGGGAATCTAAGTCCCTCTACTTAACCGGTGCAGCTATCGTATGTGCATGCACATGAAAAGGTGGATTTTTTTGGTGGTCTTTCGACCGGAGATCCAATAGGGGCACTCCACTGACCCTGTGGAAAATGCTTGCATATACCTGCAAGAGATGACTTTGCTTGGAATGCGGGAAAAGGAATGAAAAATTTAGAAAAGAGAAAACTAATGCTGCAAGTAGAAAATCAGAGACTTACATACATCAGTTAGAAGCTTAATTACATGCACTTGAATATAGAAGAAAATAAATCTGCATAATAGCTACAAGACTAAAAGAAGCTTAATGGACACATAGTACCAACAAACTCCTTAATCAAAGAGGCTAAAATTCCTTCTTCCTTTATTAAAGCTCAAGCAGAATTTGCACATAGTGTGAGAAGTTGAAGACATTTTGTAATAGGAGAAATGGAAGAAAATTGCTATCTCTTTCTCTCTTCACAAGGATAACTCTCTCATGAATTAAAAAAAAACAGCTCCAACATCTAAGAAGTAAAATTTCAAAAGAATTTTCATAAGACCTTCAAATGAGGATCTTGTTACAATTTATAGAAGAGGAGGCAAACTTTTCATCTTCTCAGTGACTTTTCAAATACCTTAATGTGACTTAAGATTGTTCTTATTCCACTTTAAATACTTAAGTCCCTTTTATAATAACAAGGTGACTTAAATTTACATTATATTTCTGAAGTCACTTAAGTCATATCAAAAAGTGCAACTCTCAACGCAAAAATATAACATTGAGGAGAGAGGGTGTTGTATGAGAAGACAAGAGAGAAAGAAAGAAGAGGAAGAAGAAGAAGGATTATGCTGAAGGATGAGCTGCTATGGTGGACTTAGCTCCGTTCTCAGTAATTGCTCTCCACTTTGTCATCCTAAGAAGGCTTTTGTCTTTCCAAACTCCTGGTTGAAACGAGTCACCACTGGTTCTACTTTGTCGGCCATGAGGGATGCAAATGTAGCTCAAGGTTTTAGTCCATCAATCGGTCACACTGTTGATGTCCTTGCACTTCCCGACCCATGATGAATGCTTTTCTACGATAAGTGCAATGGAGGCTCAGATTTCTGAGAAGAAGTCGAGGGTATCCTTAGTGAAGTACAATGGGTTTCCCACCCCTTTCTTGAAATATTCTTCGAAAGGGTCCGATCAACTCATCAATAGTTGAATGTTCGCTCATTATGGGTACTCCAAGTTTCTGAATTTGACAGTTAATATTATCCTACAACTTGTATGTTTGTTCCTCTTTCTCCTCTAGCTCTATTAATGCCCAATTGATTGCTTGAAAGCTGATTGCTAAGGCCCTCTCTCATATGCATCTCTAGCTGTCCGCAGGAGTTTCAAAAACCTTCTTATTGATCAATTCCCGATGATGGGTATTGTTCATCTCACTCACTACTAGCTCCCAGAGGTTCCCAATAATCTCTTTCTTTCCCCACATCTTTTTTGAGTGCTCGTGTTCTGTTGGCGGTGGTGCACATGTATGCAAATAGCTTGACTGCCTCTTGAAGTGTTGACTTCCATTTTTCGGAGATTGAATCGATCCATTCCTTGTTTGCTCATCCCTGCATCGTGAATTCGTGCTTTCTTTTGATGGATTCTAGATCAAAGTTGTTGATGGGTACCACTTTCTCAATAGGAATTGCTATAGTGCTTGGTTCCACCAAGTGTTGCACATAGGATGAAAAAGTTCGCACTTGTTCCTCTAGTCCCTTAATCTTCTCTTTATATTCTTTATTCCTTGCCATCATGCAAGTAGAAGATTGTTGGAATATGTGTAAATGTCCCTCGTGAATAGCTTGTCCCAATTGGATCATGCTCATCTCATATTCAGTTGGTGTCATCTCCTCCACTGGATTTATTACTTTTGGCTGAGCTACTTCAATATACTGATTACCTGTCTCCTCACTGTAGAATTGTGATGCTATCCGTGTGATCTTTCTTGACCTTTTTTCTTTAGCCAGAGAGACAATTGTTGATATATTGGGGGCTACTACTTTTTACATAGTGCGAGTGTTGAGGATGATCATTTCCCACATCCACAGAAACATCTCGTGAGATTCAGGCTCAATGACGGGCGCATCAACCATTCTTTGTTCTGATGGAGGAGGAAAATCCTAAATGAGAGGAGCATTGTAATCAACAACATTCGGGACCACTTGTAGTGGCTCAAATATTAGATCATGAGTCATATACTCCTTGTTCACTTGTGCATCTGGTGTTGGATTTTCTGTTTGCATTACCGGGATCACGTCTTCCTCTTGCAGTGACATGCCAATGAATCTTTTTCTTCTTTGAATTTCTTGGATGTCTTCTCATGGGGAGAAATTTTCAATTCCATGGCCTTCCTTTTTGAACTCACTCCATAGTGTTTGAGAGCTGGAGGGTACCTATATCACCTTTGAAGATGAATGACATGGAGCTTACTTCTGGCTTGGGGAAATTCCTCACGATCAAATGATCATAGCCCTCTTCTTTTGAAACCAATTCCTCGTTCTCCTCACCACCTTTTCAGTCTGCTCCAGTATATCTCATGATTCACGAACATGCCAGTTGATTTGGGGCATTGGGGACATCTTGATTGTTGCGTACTCAGGATCATACATCTTTGTCCCGTCATCACGTGTAAGCTGTCTTCATACCAAGGGAACTTGATTTTCTTCATCTCACTGGTAGTCATCCTCATGTGATCTTTTCTACGTACTTCAAACTCATCAATACAATTGACCCAGTAGTCCTCGACTTGTGGCTCATGTTGCAATTTTGGGATGTAGAATGAGTTAGGATATTCTCAGATGTTGAATTCAGTCCTGACAATGTAGGAATGAAAATTCAGATGTGCGAAAGTAGCCTCCATGTGAGATGCGTCATTTAAGCTTTTACACGTGAACTCCCCTAGAGATATAGGGAAAGAAATCAATTTGTTTATTCTACTTCTTAGCTTACTATTTACTTGGGTGATCTGCCTGCAAATTTTGAACAATACAATCTGATCATTGAGGTACTTGGGTAGTTTTAGAGGAGCTTGGTCGAAGCCGACAATTCATATGTAGGAGAATATTGAGAATTGTATGAAGTATGAGCCATATTCCTTAATCAGGGATGCTGCTTTTGGTGACATTCTAGCTTCAAGATCCCCTTCGAAGTTTCAAACCACGTACATAGTGAATGCATCGTTCACATGGGTGAAGTGCTTGTTGCTCTCCTCCATTATCAACTGCGGAAGTTTCTCAAATGCAGGTACCTTGGAAGCAATGTTCTGTGTGAGAGCCAATCCCTTGAATGATCATGAGCTTGTAAGGAGATAAACTAGATAATAAGTCATGTGGAACTTCTTTGTCGTGGGTACTTGGAGAAGTTACAAATGGAGATTTTCGCTGATGATCTACCCCCCGTCAATTCTCTGCTTCCCTTCTGTCAATGTCAAGATGTAAAGGCCCATCCAGTCCTGGAAGTCTCTTGTGTTTTCTTCACCCATTACTCTACTAAGGAGAGTGATGACATCAGAATACCCTTTTCGGAACTCACACCTTGGTAGATTCTTGGGAATCCTGGAAGGATTTCTTCCAGTTTTCAACCATGATCCAAGCGCTACCCCTTGGACATGTGAATCCATCATCTCCCAATCGTGCACGGCTCTTTCCTTAGAAATGATGACCATGTTGGGGGATGTTGGTATCTGCAAAGAGATTGAAATGGTTCTAGGATTGATTACCACCAACAGTGTACCATTGTCAGCCCAGATGGTTTGTGTCTTGGGCTCATAGTGGAAGGAGTAGGCTAGGACTAGCTCGAGACTTTACACAAACACTGGGTGTCCTGTAGGAGTGAACATGCCACTTGTGAATATCTGGTCTTCAATCCTCCTTTAGTCCTTAGAGGCCATACAAGTTTTAAGGTCATTCAAGTCCACGTATAAGACATCACTGTCTTCCACATCATATGCATAGGTAAAGGGTTGTGTCGTCTTCATGTCTCCCTTCAAAAAAGCAACTTACTATTTTTAGTAAGTGTGAAAAAGAAATTCCTCGGTCTTCAACTGGATGTTGTGGCTTAGTTTTTATGTTTTCTCCTTCTCCCCGTGTTCCTCATTTCTTCTGGATAAAATTTCTATTTTTAGCAGGTTCTCGAGGGCCCACTTACAATTTTTAGTAAGTGCCAAAAATGTTTATTCTCATGAATTTTTAGTTGTAGTTTACCTCCAATTTCTTCGTCTCCTCTGCAGGTTCTTCTGTTGCTAACTTTCCCAAAATAGCAGTTCCTATGTAGTAGACCTGCTATTTTTAGAAAGTTGTCCTCTGGGATTCAGATTGACATGGAACAAAAAATTTTGATATGGGTTTTTGCTCAATATCCTCCCTTTGCAATTTTAGATTCACCCGCTTAATAGTCCAGGAGATTTTAAAGTTTTAGTTTTCAGACCTGGCAGTGCCTCTGGGTACAGCAGCCATTAATGGACCTAAAAATTACAGGTCTAGTTTTCTCCTCCATTTACAATGAAATTTATATTTTTGATGTGGGTTTTTTCTTCTGGTGCTTCACGTGCGATCTTACTTCAATCCGGTAACTAGTTTGATGGGAAATCTTACTTCTTTCTTCGTTGAGCCGGAAATGAGATTTCTTCGTTGTGGCTTCTCTGTCACACGAGGGGGGAGTTTAAAGGTGTCTTTCTAATGGTCTTAGAAAAAGGAATGAATGGAAGCAAATGGATTTTTTTTTCATGCACTGGTTTGCAACGTTTCTTTAGATCTTCATTTTTAGGCTATGGGGATTTTCACTGTTCTCTCCTTCTTGCTCTTCGTTTCTCCTTCTTGTTTTGATGAAATTTCCTTATGAGACCTACAAATCACTGTAGGGAGTTTTTTTTAGTGCTTGGGTCAAGCTGGTCTGGGCATTTTCAATTGCGGACTGACGGTAGAATGTTGCAGAGGAAGAAATGTAGGAATGGAGTGCACAAAAATGTTTAGAAGTTAGAAATGAAGAAAGCGACACTTGGGAGATTTTAAAAAGATACGCACAATTAGGGTTATGGCACATTTTTAAAAAATTTATGTTCCTGACCTTAGGGACATGATGGACATCAATTTCCACAATAAGCAAGACGGCGACACGTGGCACTAGATCTAACGGCAGGGGATGAAGGAGGAAAAAATTACTTTAAAGCACCGGGAGCTGAAATGAGGTCACATGGGTGTCCAGAAGACTCTGTACAATGGAAAAGTGACATGCAAGCATGGTAATCTACAAGCAACTCTTCCTCGCTCCTGACCTCCCGAGGTCGTGCCGAGACAGCCGGTGGGTATGGAATATGTGTGAGATGCAGACAAACTAGTTAGGCAATCTAATGTCTTCAATACGCACTAGCAGAATTTGCGAGTCTAAGGCAAAGAAGGCACTCCTAAATTGAACTGGTGTGATAGATCGGTCAGCCAGGATGAATACTCAAAGGCTCCAATCAATATCAAGTTCTGTCATGATTTGATCTATAGGTTGTGGAATACGTGGAAAATGACCCGGGATAGTTTCATGTATTTCTTCGGACATGGTCATATGGTGGATGGTAAGTATAGTCAATTCTATGGAAGATTCTCTGGCCTAGTCCAGAATTCCCTAGTTCTTTTAGTTGCTATGTCTAGCAAGGATAATTGTTTCATAATGATAGGTGGAAGTGGGGTAGATCTGAATATTAGTGTACGTAGGCTAGTGTCTATGTCTAATTCTCCTATGGATTCGTTGGGCTGCAGGATTTGTGGGTCACAACCGTAGATTCTTAGTTGTTGTGGACCTGTTATCGTCATGTGTGAAATCAAGTCCTAATCCCTAATATCCAGTAATAGTATGCTTTCTCAGCTTCTATATTTAGGATCAATAAGTGTGTGATTTTCTCATAATACCCTACAGGCGTTCGTGCAACCTGGATTCTTAGGCCGGTATCTATATCTAGAAGAGTGTCTCCTACATCTGGCTGTGGGACCAAAGGATCACAACCAAAGGTTTGTTCTCTTTCGAACCCTTCTACAGTCATATGAATGTTACCTAGGGTAATCTGTAGTTCGGTTGATTCAACCAAAACGTGTGTGCTTGGTCATCTTCTATGTTTAGTCCATTCAACTGGGAATTGATTTGTTGCAAGCTTACCATTATTCGGAAGACTTGAATCCTAAGATTTTGATCTATATCAGTTATCGCTATGATGAGATTAGGCTGAGGCATGATTGGCTCGAATACGTATTCCCTAGGCTCTCTAGGTCCCGTGATTGTCATACAAAAGCAACAAAGTGAAGCGAGCTACAATAAAATAAAATTTACCTATGTGAAGTATATCTATAGCATATATAACTTCTCTATTTTTCTGTTTTTTCTGATGAGCTTTACGAATTTAAGAAAGCATCTATTTAAAATATCTAGAAATGACAACTAATATAATAATTTTAAAACAAACAAAATAACCGAGTGTAGCTATCTGTCTGTGCAATTTGTAGATCTATTCTAAACAATAAAATAGCTTATCTAATCTATTTGCAAGACTCTTGATCCTACCTCAAAAGTGAGGAGTGAATCTTAGTTTCTCAGAAACTATCAATCCCCACAACTTCCCTGGCAATATCAAGAGTAGAATTAACTAAAATAAAGCAATTAACTACTCTATTTGATATGATTCTAACTAGAACTTTGAAAGCGAGAACCTGGATTCTGCAGAACAGAGGTGAATCCAATGATGTGTGTGATCTTGTCCCCTCAGTGAGATCTCCTCATTGCTTTGTGTTCACGTGGAACCAGAAAAGTGTGTAATGCTAGCATCAACAAAAGTAGATATTGGGATAAAGGCAGCTCAGAACACTGACTGAATATAATGTGAGTAGGAGAGGGATAGTGCAAGAGTACAGAGCTTGGCTTATGCAATTCCTAGCGGGATCTATTGCGAGTCATGCAACATAAAGCATCCAGAACCTAAAAATATCCTATTTGAGGAGTAAAACCTACAACTTTAATGGCTTCCTAAGCTATTCTACTCCAATGGATTGGATGAAATAACAAGAGTGCTTGCACAAGATGGATATGTGACTTACCAACAGTAAAACAATGCTAACTAAGCATGCAATGAAAGGAACTAAGCATTCTAAGAAAAAGGAAAACTAAATCTATTGCAAAGAGAAATTAGAGGCAACTTTTGAGGGGCCATTTGCTTGAGCACAAGCCATCTATTTATAGCATTTGGATTTACCCAAGGTAAAAACCAATTTGAACTCTTAAACTATAAACAATGGCAAAACACTATTCTAGGGAACCAGAATCATAAATGCAAGCCTATGGCGGTGAAAGAAAGCTAGTAAAATGTTTAATTTACGTGAGTCGTGTTAAAAGAGCTTTCTGGAAAATGCGTAAAGGACCGCCGCCCTGAGCAGGGCGGCGGTTACAAGACCGCTGCCTTGTTTAGGGCGGCAGTTACGAGACCGCCGCCCAGGCAAGGCGGCGGTTTCGTCACTGAAGAGAAAAAGGCTAAGAAAAGAGGGGAAAATGAAAAAATAAAGCATGCGGGGGCTAAGCGGGGCATGCGGGATGTTAATGCACACTCGAAGAGCTTTTCCTGATCCTGAACACCTTACAAAGAGACCTGTATCATCATTGGGGCACGTGTTACGTTGTTCTGGCAGTACAGTACCTTACAATTTTGGGTATGTACATATTTCCCCCTCGGAGAAGCATTTTAGCCATGAAGAGGCGTAAAATGGTGGGTCTAAGTATGGCGGTCCTGAAATGGGAAGTTAGAAGTTACACCTGATACATCCGTGTGTTGAAATGATGCCATCCAAGAATCCTGCTACCTGTAAAATGAAAAGAGAACTCAAGTGCAGATAGACACAATAGTTTGAAAAATAAACGCTAAAATAATAGGGAAATGAGAACGTACCATTTGTGCGGGGATAGGAAATTACCTCCGTCGGTGCTCCAAACCTGTGAAAAAGTCATTTAAAACGAACCAGGGCGCTATATATATGAAAGTGGGCCCATTTTCCTATTCATTTGTGCGAGTCGATTTGATTGATTTTGAGCTCTGGGACCCACAGTGACGGTTTCTTGCGTGAGTAGAGTCAAAACATCTGTGATGACATAGTGATCATGCCTCCACATGCAGAACATCGACCCGCGAGATCACAGGTTAGTTTTCTTCAGTTTATCCTTTTTACCCCCTTAAATTTGAAATGCTAAATACTTTGTCATGGGGAGGTAATTTTTCAAAATGTTAGTGTTAAAAGGTCCACCTAGGGGGGGGGGCCTACTAGGTAGGCTTTGTTTTTAGGTAAAATGGTCATTTTTTTACACTTTTTAGGCCTTTTAAATTTAAAAACCTGCGTGGGTTTTCGGACCATGACCGCCACCCTACCCAGGGTGGCGGTTACATGACCGCTACCCTGTTCAAGGTGGCGGTTACACGACCACCACCCTTAAGGCGGCGTTTACAAAACCGCCCCTCTGCTCAGGGCGGCGGTTTTGCATAGAATGCAAAAGGATCATCTTTTTGAAATTGTTTTTGCTTTTCTAGCATTTCTACATGTTTTCATGACTTTTCCAGTATTACTTGGATGCTAATTTGCTCTGTTTTACGTGTTTTTGGGTGTATGCAAGCAAGAGAGGAGTATATCTGGTGGAGTCGAGAGAGGGAGTGTGATTGGCTCCCAGGGGTTCTAGATGCCCTCTCACAGGATGAGGAGGACACTCTTCAGTGGGCTAGGATACTACGCATTTCACGCGTGCCCCACATTACACCATCTAGTCACATCCTTTGTGATTTGTTCTCATGCTGGGATGCAAATCAAAACACCTTATGATTGTCAGGGGTCAGTGGTGAGTGGACTATTACATTAGAGGACGTCTATCGTATTCTGGGGGTCCCGATCATCGGGAGACGACTCACCCTAGAGATGGCAGGTTCATGGGCACAGATTGCATAGTGGGCCACATATATAGGAGATGTAGTCATCTCTACGGGGTCGAAGAAGGGGGTTAGAGTTTGATCCATTCCTTCTTTGCCCATCCCCCTACTTCGCCAGATCAGGGACAAGGGAGGAGATACATTACTATACTATTGGTCCCCCATTATTACACAGATAGAGGGGCACGGTTGGATATATGCCTGGGGAGTAGATATTCTTGGGACCACCTACCATGACTTATACAGGGTGGTCCATTTACAGGGGCAATCCTTGAGCCACCCGACCCTAGTCATGAGTTGGGTCTATGAGCATTTCATCCCTTATGGCAGGGGTGTGGAGGTGGCAGATCCTGGAGCTGTGAGGGCAGCCAAATGGACAGACATGTCAGTGCTCAGAGCACCTCATCAGCTAGTTCCCTCCCTGACTACTACCGACATGGAGGCCACACCATACCAGACTATGGTAGGCATATGGGGCGAGGAGGCTCTTACCTTGATCTCTTGCTCCACAACAGGGCAGCTTATTGATAGTTTGGGATGAGTGGAGATGTACCCCTTTGGCCGTGTTCCTCAACAATTTGGCTTACCATACATGGGTATGCTTCCCCCAGTGGCACCAGTATACAGATCAGTCTGAGAGGCCAGAGGGGGGCCTAGAGGCTGGGGTTGGACAGTGGTTACTCCTGGCATTCCTATTGCATCCAGGAGGATAGTACGTGCCAGAGGGAGAGCCGGTGCGCCTCAGGCACCTTTGCTTCAGATTTCTGCGGGTTCTGCCCATAGCAGTAATGACCCCATTGAGGTAGACTCTGAGTATGAGGAGTTTACATGGGGAGAGACAGAGGAGGAGACTGAGGACAGTGATCCTGAGTGGCACGACACCCAGGATATCATGCAGGTGGAGAGGGCCAAGCAGAGTGCAGAGAGGGTGACTCTGGTTTCAGAGGAGCCACTCTCCCAGGGCCATGGGGAGGATGAGTCCGTTGCGGGGCATTATGTGGCTCTAGCCACAGGAGCATCCCCTCAGTCGATAGCGGCATCCGTGGTGGGGGCTGATCCCATAGATCCATCCTGGAGGCCTGGTGATCCGAGTAAGTTACCCTCTCTCCCTTCTAGTGTTTGTTTAATTTAAGATCATTTCAGTTACTATTTCTCCTTGTGTTTTATCTTGGATTTCTAATCTCCTATTTGGTTTCTAATTTTTTTTTTCTTTGGTTTGCAGAGACCGCCGATGAGTGGCAGGACTTGATTCGTAGGGTATGCACTAATACCCTGATGATCCCCATGGAGAGGACCCATGCAGAGCTTTCCATGGAGGCTGGGGAGCCTTCAGCAGCTGGAAGACATACCGACATCTTTGTTCCAGTCTGGCATGTGGCTAGGATGGTATCGACCTTCGCACAGAGTTAGCGGGGTACAGGACGGCTGAGCGCTTGATGAGAAGCCATTCTCATGGTGAGACTGCAGCTACCCCTTGGGATCTTGAGCCCTTTGTGCATTCAGAGCGTTGGCATAGCCAGAATCCTAGGTGTGGGCGTGCACCTTCAGAGGGGTCTCGTAGGGATTGAGAAGCCACTTGGCTCTCGTAGATTTTGTACTATATATTCTTTTGTATATCCCGGGCTCTTTGAGCGTTTTGACCATGCTTAGTGCATGATGACATTGCATATAAACATTGATCATTTATATATATGTATTCATTCTAGATCAAAATCTTGGCATTCATGGCCTTCTTCTTATTTCCAGTTTCCTCATGTATATTATGATGTATGTTTATATGTTTCTTTTTAGAATATATGCAATGGTGAACAAATGATGCAAGTGTTTTACTTTTTTTTTTGTTTCATGATGCTGATATATGATAATGTAAATATAATGTGATTTTGAATCTTAGTTTCTGTAAGCAATGTTGGATACTTCATGTTTTTTTTGGAAAAGTGATGAAAATAAACCAGTACGATGAACAGATAAACCTGCCCCTACCCCCAACTCCACGCAACTAGTAAGATGCGAGGGCTTATCACCAAGAGTTGGGAAATGATAGTGAAATGATAGTGATGAAAGACAGACAAAGCTTTGGCGGAACCAAATTAGGACACCACAAGTATATTCCACTCGAGTGACTTCATAGTTTTGGATGCAGCTTGCTTTGCGGTTTATCCATACTTAGACCCGTAGATGGCCACATAGTAGACAAAATCTGGGTTTTCAGGATTTTAACTCTCTTGGGATTTTGAACATCTGATTCATTTGTTTTTGACTCAAAGTTTCAAAGTTTGAATTGTTTGTGTATGACCTTTTACATTTATTTGTCAAGAGGACCCCCTACACTTTGCCCCATGCTACTAGTAAGAAGCGTGGGTTTATCACCGTGGGAAAAGCATAGGTGAGTAAGGGCATTTCCATCCTTTCCCAACCCTACGTCACTAGTAAGAGATGCAAGCTCATCACCAAAGGTTGGTGGGGCAAGGAAATGTGTAAAATTAAAATTTTCTGTTTGATCAATGTTTGACTTGTTTATTTGAGTAAAATGTCAGTATGTGTTTATTTCCAAAGAGATATACATATGGGATAGATGTGACACCATGAAGCTTCTAGAACAGACCATAGGCAAGACACTTACCCTAATAAGAAACCAAAAGTGAGAATAAACTTGCAGATCTTGGTATGGTTACCGTTAAGACTTTGTCATGTCTAGCTTTATTTGATAAAATGATTCCAAGATAATTTGATGATATCATGAAAATGGAGAGGTATGATTAGAAATTTTATGCCAACAACATCATGAGTTTGTAATGAATTGCTTTGAGAATAAAATTCCTTGATCACAATTTGTGTACAGAACAAACGGACAAAATGATCTTAATCTATATGAAGATGCAAAGTAAATATATATAAGTAGTGCTAGCTGATTATGCGTAGAAATGCTTGACGTGTAGGGAATTGACTGTTTCACCAAATTCCTCACCTTCTAGTGTACATAAGAGGTATGCACTGTTTCCATAGTCCTTCATGACTCGGTATGGGCCCAACCATTTAGGCCGAAATTTCCTTCCTTCGCCGGTCTTCTTGTCGATCCAGCTGTCTAGTCTTAAAACTAGATCACCTTCATATATGTCGCGTTCATATACTTTCTTGTTATACTGCCAGCACATCCGGTCAGCATAGACTCTGTGCCACTGTTCAGCATCTAACCTAGCTTCATCTAGGCTTTCTAGTTGGGAAAGACGTGCTTCTCTGTAAGCGTCTTCATCTAGAATCCCTTGTAATGAAATGCGGAGACTGGGTATTTCAACCTCGAGTGGGAGAACTACCTCTGCCCCGAATACTAGTGAGAAAGGAGTTGCTCCCGTTGGTGTTCTTATTGAGGTTCGGTGGGCCCATAAGGCTGGATATAACTTTAAGTGCCAATCTTGTTTGTTTTCTTTCACCATTTTAAGGAGAATGGCTTTTAATGTTTTATTGTCGCTTCAGCCTGTCTGTTGGCTTGAGGGTAATACAAGGAAGCTGTATGATGGTTTATCTTAAATTTATTGTATAGTTTGTGAACCTCTTCATTCTTAAAAGAAGTTCCATTATCGACGATGATGATTCGCGGGATACCATACCTGTAAATGATTTGGTTCAAAATGAACTTGGCGATTACAGAACCAGGTACAGTAGTAAGAGGTATAGCCTCTACCCATTTGGTAAAATATTCGATGGTCGTGATTATAAAATTATGGCCATCTGTGGATGAGGGAGAGAATTTCCCTATTAAATCTAGGCCCCATGTAGAAAAGGGCCATGGAGTAGCGATTGGTTGTAGAGCTTGTGCCGGCATATGGATCTCATGGGAGAATTCTTGGCACTTATGACCCCTGCATATGAACTCTACTGCATCGTGCTCTAGAGTAGGCCAGAAATAGCCCATTCAATGTATTTTACGAGTGGTGGCATGACCACCGAAGTGGCCTCCACACATTCCACTATGGGATTCATGGAGAATCTTCTTGGATTCTTCTATGTCGACACATCTTAGGAGCATTCCATCAAACACTTTCCGATAGAGAACTTGCTCTATAATGATGTATTTAGCTATAATAATACGTAACCACCTTCTTTGTTGTGGTGTAGCTCCTTCTGGATACGTATGGTCCATGATATAATTAATGATATCAGTGTACCAGGGACACTTAGAGATAGAAGGTCAGGTTTCGATGTAGTATACACACTCATCTGGAAAATCTAAATCTACTAGATCACCTCCATCTAATGGGTTATCAGCTAACCAATCTGTGATGATTTGTCCCTTAACTGACTTCTGATTTACAAATGTTAATTCGAATTCTCCCATTAAGGTTATAAAACATCCAGCCTTTTTAGACAAGGACCCTTGTGTGAGGAAAGTTCGTAAATGGTCCGTTTTTACCATGACCCTTGTTTCTTGATTTAACATATAATGTCTTAGGCATTTGGTTGTAAAGACTATGGTGAGACATTCTCGTTCTGCTTGTGTGTAATGTGTTTCATAGTCGAGAAACATTCGGCTAATGAAATAAATTGTGCGTTCTCTCTTGTCATCGTCTTCTTGAGCCAACATACAGGCTAGCAAGACATTAGTAGCTCGTGAGTATAGAATTAATGGGTGATCTAACTTAGGTGGCATTAGCGTAGGTGGTGATAACAAGAAACACTTAACTGTGTCAAAAGCTTCATTATAGTCTTCAGTCCAATCAATGCTATAATCTTTCTTGAGTAAATTGTTGATTGGATGAATGGCGAAGCTTAAGTCTAGGATGAATCTTCGGATTGCACCCAGCTTTCTAAGAAATGACCTGATTCCAGATTCATCCGAAGGTGGAACCATTTCGAGAACAGCTCGAATTTTGGTTGGTCAACATCTATCCCTCGTGACAATATGATGTAACCTAGGAGCTTCCCTCCTGTTACACCAAAGACGCATTTTTCTGGATTTAGCGTGACTCTGTATTCTATCAGACGTGAGAGAATGATGTGGAGTACTTCCGGATGGTCACAACACTTCTTGGCCTTAGCTAACAAGTCATCTAGGTAGGATTCCATGATTTTATGAATTAAATCGTGAAATATATATGTCATAGCTTGCTAGTATGTAGTACCAGCATTCTTGAGACCAAACGGCATAACAACATAGCAATAGGTTCCCCAAGGAGTTATGAACGTGGTTTTAGCTTGATCTTGTTCAGATATTTTGATTTGATTGTATCCCAAGAATCCATTCATGAGAGACAAAAGTTCAAACCTAGTTGTTGCATCAACAATGACATCAATGGATGGCAATGGGAAGTCGTCTTTAGGACACGCTTTGTTGATGTCTCAAAAATCTATGCAGATGCGCATCTTCCCATTCTTCTTGAGAACGGGAACGATATTAGATACCCATTGGGAGTAATCGACTGGCTTGATGAATCCTACTTGGAGGAGTTTTATTACCTCCTCTTTTACCATGAGAGCTACCTTGGGTTTCATGGGTCTTGATTTTTGTTTAACTGGCTTTGCATCAGATTTAGTGATGAGGTTGTGCACTGCAATGTGGGGTGCAACTCCTGTCATTTCCTTATAATTAAATGAAAACACCTTCTGATGTTCTTTGAGGATCCGAGTATGTATTTCTACTTCTTCTGGGGTTAACGAGGATCCTAGTTTCAAAATCCTTGGTTCATCTTCCATTCTGATGTTAATATCAATGGTTTCTTTGATCAAAGAGGTGTTACCCTCTTCAAACTCAGGTGGTGCTGGAGGTAAATCCAAATCATCCCCATTTTCTACTGTGCATATGCTAGGTTCCATTTGTGAGGGAAGATCCATCATGGGATTTCCAAAGTAGGAAGACGAACGTGGGATTAAGGACAAATCCATCATATGATAGGAGAGATGTAGTGCCGCATAGGCGTTTAAGTAATCCAAAGTGGCCATATCACTATCAGCATGGTCTAGGATAGTAGATTCATTTCTGTTTAAAAGAGAATTTTTCATTGTTTTTATCAATGGTTCATCACGAAGGGATACCATGAAACGGGTATCTTCTAACTCATTGCTTGGAGTAAAACGTGATGCTGAAGTTACTATTGAATCGGCGAGAAGATTTTTCTCTCACGGGATTGCTTCAATTGATATGAAGTCAAACTCCTTGCTTAAATCTAATACAGTTTTTTTGTAAAGTTGTAAGTGCTCAGCTTTGGTTTCATATATCTCAGAGACTTGGTTTGCTACTAATTATGAGTCTCCTAAGACTCTGATGTTATCAACACCAATTCTCTTAGCTAAGACGAGGCCAAGGAGGAGGGCTTCGTACTCAACGTCATTGTTTGTGCACTCAAAATTTAGTTTAAAGGCAAAAGGTAAGACTTTTCCTTCAAGTGAAGTAAAGATTAAACCCGCCCCCGCTCCGTAATGGCATCTAGCTCCATCATAATGGAGTGTCCAATATTTGACCAAGAATATGGACGCTGGGATATCTGTTGTGTTTGCATATTCTACTTCCACCATACAGAGATCCTCTGCTGGAAGAAAGCCAATGCCTAGGGAATACCCTATGCCTACTAAATCAAATGGTAAGAATATTGGTAGATCATTTTCTAGCAATCCAATGATTTTTATAGTAGTTCCTAACAATACGGCATCTACAGTTTTAGCCTCATCTTTGGGGGTTGGGGTTGCTTTGGCTAGGATCATAGTTTCAAGATCTCTCGTAGGTACTAACTTTTCTTTTGTTTTTTTGTCGGTAGGCTTATTAAGTTGGTTTGTCAGGAGTTCAAACTCCAAGTGTATGCCTGGTCTTTTCTTTAAGTCAGCTAGGTGTACATCAAATGGTTTTGGATCACCTTTGGCCACGAATACCTTTCCTAAATGTAAAAACCTTTGTTCTTGAAATAGTGTAGAAGGGATTGCCTTCATGTGGTGTATCCATGGTCAGCTGAGGATCATATTATAGTTAGTTTCCCGATCTATAATATAAAACTCAATCAAGATGGTTTTAGGTCCTAAGGTGACCGGTAATATTATAGTTCCAACTGAGGTGGCTTTAAGACTATCATAGCCCCTTAATGTATTTCGAGTTGTGGAACAATTGGTTTCTCCATACCCTAGCTTTTGGAGGAAAGAGAAGGGGACTATGTTAACTTCCGCCCCATCATCAACCATTGCACACTTTACATAGTTGTTATAAACCCATACTTGCAAATGTAAGGCTGGATCACCTCAGCGTGCAATCTCAGCATCTGTTAGCATTTTGTTTATCTAGAATATGAATTCGACATCCCTATCCGCCTGCCCTGGAGGATGAACATCAAAGTCCACATGATTTACCTGTGTTTCAGGCGATGCAGTGATGTTAATTAGATGACCTAACCTAATGCTTCTAAAAGAGCAGCCATGTGGGCAGGAGATTTCTTTAGTAAGTCTAAGAATGAAATGTGCGAGAAGGTTTTTGTTAGGTCGTTAATTAAATCATAAGCACCCACAGGTTTTGCTACGATTTATTGGATGTCATCTGCCTCTGGCAGGTGGCTTGGACTTGGCTGAGAGAAATACTCTCGCGTCCTTGTTATAGCTTTGATGGGTAGTTCAGCGTCTAACTCCACTAAACCGACTACCTTAGGTCGTAGCTGACTTCCTAATTGTGGCGCAACTAATGGATTTAGCAAGGTCAAGGCTTCATGATCATTGTTTCCTGTCATTACACCCTTGTTCGTCCCTGTTAGATTTAGCCTGTTGTTATCGTGATTTGGGATTGGATCATTAAAGATCTTCAGGGGTGCGTTTTGAGGGGAAACTGCCCCTAAAAAGGTATTTGATGTTGCTGACGTAGGATCTACCAAGAACATATCCATGGAAAGTTGTTTTTGTTCATCTGGCAAGCGTTGCATGAATTTATTATAGTCACGGCACGTTCTAGTGTCATGGCCCCAAATTTTTTGGAAACCACAATATGAATTAGGATTCTAATTCCTAGTTTGTTGATTTGATGTGTATTGTGGCCCAAAATGTTGATCAAACCGTTGTCTATTAAAATTTTGCATTTGTTGTTTTTGGTTTGAATTCTAGTTTCGGTACCTAGTTGAATTTTGGCTCGGAACCTGTGTGGGATTTCGTTGTTGATGTTGTTGTTGTTGTGGATGGTTAAAGTCCACTGTATTGATTATTGGGGTAAAATTGTTGTTTCGTTGATTATTCACTGGTGGTGAAGTATTCACATTATTTACCTTTTTAGGCTGATCGGTTACTCCGTCTGTTGTTACACCCCGATTTTTATTAAGAATTTTAGGTCCTTGATTTATGTTCATGGTAGTAGGATAAGTTGTAGTGTTCTTGTTGGGGGTGATTAACCTCCCATTTGCTCCATATGTTTTACGACCACTATCAATTGCTGCTTGATCTATTCGAAGAGCACTTTCCAGTACTTCATCGTAAGTTCTTAATGGGAACTTCAGAACTTCTTCCTTCACTTCTCTGCTAAGAGAATGAAGGAATAAATCACATAGTTCCATTTGATCCATGTTTGGAGCACTTTCTGAAGAATAAAGAACTGTACGCCACCTTTGAATGAAATGGGCGACAGATTCATTGTGTTCTTGTTTGATGTGGAAGAACTCCCTGATTCCTGTTCTTAATAATTTGTTCATGTCGAAGGCCTTGATGAACTCTGACACGAGTTGTTTGAATGAATGTATGGAAGCCTCAGGTATTCTATAATACCAATCGAGAGCGATGCCTTCCAAGGTTTTTGGGAATATTTTAGAAACAACCCCATCCCATGGGATTAGTTCTCGAATGGCCGTAGCGTAAGCTTTGATATGTGTGTTTGGATCTCCCTCGCCTTTGTATTTGGGAAAATCAGGGAGAGGTCTTGGAAGCATGATGCTTCGTATGGTGAAATCCAAGGGATCTTTCAAATATTCTGAGTAAGTCCCTATTGCATATGTTTCGACCATAGAAGGTTCCTATTGAGGGAGCGGCGGTGGAATGTGTTGTTGGTACAGCGTAACGTATGCGTTGGTAGGGGCATAAGGGAGCTCCTATGTTTAAGAAAACATGCTGGGAGAGGAGAACATATCCCCTTGTGGTGATTTGGAGTACATGTTTAAGTATGACGGGGTACTGTCCATGAATGGATTGTTTTGTACTAGACCGGGAGGAACAATGCTAGAGATGGTGGGTCTAGTTGGCATTTGTTACGAATACTGAGGAGTCATGCCTATTGTGCCTACTCCTGTGAGGAGATCTACTTGGCTAGGATGGTGTGGAGGATTGGAACTTCCTGTTTGTATGAATTGAGAATGGTGATTTGCTTGAGCAAGTTCTAACCCTCTCACTTTTTCTACCAACGTTAAAATGACTTCATTTGGTGAAATCATGATATTTTGCCTTGGTGGCGTTTGTTGTATATCATGGTGTTGTATAGGTCTATGATACCCCGCTATGAACTGGTCACTGCCCTGCCAAGTTTCTCCGAGGGAATTTCCTATATGTAATGGGATGGAAGTGTTTTCTTGAAAAGAGACCTCAGGTTGTGTTTGTAGGCCTCCTATGGGTGGGTACATACTTTGAGAGCATTGTTCATTCCTGGCATAATATACTGAATTTTTATCGTCTAAACTTTGGTATGGGTCTGATTGCCTACTAATTTGTGGTCTAAGTAGTACCTGAGGAGATGAACCAGATTCTCCAGTGAATGTCATATTGTTCGAGCCTGAAGGCTCCGTTTGTTGCATTTGAGTGAGCTGATCTAACTCCTCAGTTTGAAATGATGAGTTATATCTGATCCTTGGAGTTTGTGTTGATAATTGGTTATCTGAATATTTTTCACCCCATACTGAGAGTTAGGGTGATGATTGTCTATTTTGTTGGGAGTAATATGCTCAAGACCCAAGAGGGGTCTGCCATATGCATCGAATCCCGACATATTCAAGGGGTATATGAATACCCGCAGAATAATGGGAAGGAGCAAAGGTGATGGTGAAAGCCAATGAGGCAGAAAAGATGAAAAGTATACTAATCTTGGAAGAACACGCAATAATATGACTCCGAACTAGAAAGTAGGAGTTTCACGTCTGGTTCACCAATTTTGTACGACGGAAAAGTGACATGCAAGCGTGGGAATTTACAAGCAACTCTTCCTCACACCCGACCTCCCAAGGTCGTGCCGAGACAGCCAGTGGGTATGGAATATGTGTGAGATGCAGACAAACTAGTTAGGCAATCTAATGTCTTCAATACGTACTAGCAGAATTTGCAAGTCTAAGGAAAAGAAGGCCCTCCTAACTTGAACTGGTGTGATAGATCGGTCAGCCAGGATGACTGCTTGAAGGCTCCAATCAATATCGAGTTCTGGCGTGATTCGATCTATAGGTTGTGGAATACATGGAAAATGACCCGGGATAGTTTCATGTATTTCTTCGGACAGGGTCATATGGTGGATGGTAAGTATAGTCAATTCTATGGACGATTCTCTGGCCTAGTCCAGAATTCCCTAGTTCTGTTAGCTGTTGTGTCTAGCAAGGATAATTGTTCGATAATGACAGGTGGAAGTGGGGTAGATCTGAATATTAGTGTACGTAGTCCAGTGTCTATGTCTAATTCTCCTATGGATTCGTTGGGCTGCAGGATTTGTGGGTCACAACCGTAGATTCTTAGTTGTTGTGGTTCTATTATGGTCATGTGTGAAATCAAGTCCTAATCCCTAATATCTAGTAAACATATGCTTTCTCAGATTCTATATTTAGGATCAATAACTGTGTGATTTTCTCATAATACCCTACAGGTGTTCGTGCAACCTGGATTCTTAGGCCGATATCTATATCTAGAAGAGTATCTCCTACATCTGGCTGTGGGACCAAAGGATCACAACCAAAGGTTTGTTCTCTTTCTAACCCTTCTACAGTCATATGAATGTTACCTAGGGTAATCTGTAGTTTGGTTGATTCAACCAAAACGTGTGTGCTTGGTCGTCTTCTATGTTTAGTCCGTTCAACTGGGAATTGATTTGTTGCAAGCTTACCATTGTTCGGAAGACTTGAATTCTAATATTTTGATCTATATCAGTTATCACTGTAATGAGATTGGGCTAAGGCATGATTGGCTGGAATACGTATTCCCTGGGCTCTCTAGGTCCCATGATTGTCATACAAAAGCAACAAAGTAAAGCGAGCTATATTAAAATAAAATTTACCTATGTGAAGTATATCTATAGCATATATAACTTCTCTATTTTTCTGTGTTTTCTGATGAGCTTTACGAATTTAAGAAAGCAGCTATTTAAAATATCTAGAAATGACAACTAATATAATAATTTTAAAACAAACAAAATAACCGAGTGTAGCTATCTGTCTGTGCAATTTGTAGATCTATTCTAAACAATAAAATAGCTTATCTAATCTATTTGCAAGACTCTTGATCCTACCTCAAAAGTGAGGAGTGAATCATAGTTTCTCAAAAACTATCAATCCCCACAGCTTCCCTGGTAATATCAAGAGTAGAATTAACTAAAATAAAGCAATTTACTACTCTATTTGATATGATTCTAACTAGAACTTTGAAATCTAGAACCTGGATTCTGCATAACAGAGGCGAATCCGATGATGTGTGTGATCTTGTCCCCTCAGTGTGATCTCCTCGTTCTTTCGTGTTCACGTGGATCCAGAAAAGTGTGTAATGCTAGCATCAATAGAAGTATATATTGGGATAAAGGCAGCTCAGAACACTGACTGAATATAATGTGAGTAAGAGAGGGATATCGCAAGAGTACAGAGCTTGGCTTATGCAATTCCTAGCGGGATCTATTGCGAGTCATGCAACATAAAGCGTCCAGAACCTAAAACTATCCTATTTGAGGAGAAAAACCTGAAACTTTAATGGCTTCCTAAGCTATTCTACTCCAATGGATTGGATGAAATAACAGTAGTTCTTGCACAAGATGGATATGTGGCTTACCAATAGTAAAACAATGCTAACTAAGCATGCAATGAAAGGAACTAAGCATTCTAAGCAAAAGGAAAACTAAATCTATTGCAAAGAGAAATCAGAGGCAAATTTTGAGGGGCCATTTTCTTGAGCACAAGCCATCTATTTATAGCATTTGGATTTACCTAAGGTAAAAACCAATTTGAACTCTTAAACTATAAACAATGGCAAAACACTATTCCAGGGAACCAGAATCATAAATGCAAGCCTATGGCGGTGAAAGAAAGCTGGTAAAACATTGAATTTATGTGAGTCATGTTAAAAGAGCTTTCTGGAAAACACGTAAAGGACCACCGCCCTGAGCAGAGTGGCGGTTACAGGACCGCCGCCCTGTTCAGGGTGGCGGTCACGAGACCGCCGCCCAGGCAGGGCGACAGTTTCGTCACTGAAGAGAAAAAGGATAAGAAAAGAGGGGAAAAGGAAAAAATAAAGCATGCAAGAGCTAAGTGGGGCATGTGGCATGTTAATGCACATTCGGAGATTTTTTTCGGATCCCAAACACCTTGCGAGGAGATCTGTATCATCATTGGGGCACGTATTACGTTGTTCTGGCAGTACAGTACCTTATAATTTTGGGTACGTACAAACTCCCCATAGGGTCTGGGTGCATTTTCCAAGGATTGATTTCCCAAAAATCAGGTGCATAAGGTACATCAAATTCCACGATGGTCCTAGAGATGACACGTGGCGACCAATCCGACGGCAGGGAATGCATGCTCCAAATAAGCACTTGAGGGCTGAACTGCCGGGTCTGGAGGTCATATGAGGGTCCCAAGGGTCACATGATAGTTGGGTGAATTTTCCAAGGGGTGATGTACCTAACCTCAGGGACATGGGGGACATGAAATCCTGCTAGGCTCCTGGTGCTGACATGTGTCCTCTCGAAAAAATGACTAAGTCCTAAACTGCCTTTGAGAGGGTAACTTGGAATGCAGATAACTTGAGCTTCCGGTGGAATTTCTTGGTGAAATTTTATATGATCCTGACTTGAAATGTAATTTTTAATCCAATGATTTGGGTCTCATGTCTTTATTTGATCATATGATCCCTAAAAAAATGGATTTTTTTATCTGGGATGCCACTTGTACCTAAGAAAAATTGTCTTCTAATCATATGTGTCAAGGTGTTGTGAAAAATATTATTTCAAAATCATGTATTTATTGTAATCCTCTTTCCAAATTTTTTTTTTTTTTACTTTAAACTCCATTCGAAGCTCTCAAAATCTTCTTTTGAAGCCCAACAGTTGTTTTAGGCCTATGTACTGTCTAGGCTTGTGAACCCTGTTTTTCACTCAGACTGCTCCAAGTCTTAAAAAACTTCTCTAAACCTTCCAAAATAATTTCTTTGATGACATAAGGTATTCCATTCATCTCCATAATGAATTTTCCCTTCCGTTCTGTTCCAAGGAGGTGATCCTGTCTCGAGAAGGCCAATGATAGCCCTTCCCGTGACTGCCCAACATTTGCATTTTTAATGAACTCCTAAAATCACCTAGGGGGAATGAGTGAAATTTTCCTAAATCACCTAGGATAATATTATGACATTGGTTGGGAAATCATTTGGACTGACTGAACAGAGCCGGGATTTCTTAGGAATGATAAAACATGAAAATTTCGGCATAGGGGTATAGTTGTCGTGCTTGGAAACTTCCAATTTACTCGTTGCACATTTACACGACAACAGGTAGTTAAATTGAAAAAGATTTGTTAGAAAAAGAGACTTTAAAACCCTTCTCACTCAATAATCACAATTCAAAGCCTAATTGCAGCCTAGAATTCACTAGTAAAATCCCAGGCATGCTGGCACATCACTTAGCCTAGACAGAGTGCTCACCCAAAGTTCATGCAAAGGGACCAAGCCCCTCACTAGGGTTGTTGTTGTAGGAAGTTAGCATGATGAAGACTTGTTGCATTCAGATGCATAACTATTATATCATTCTACACTGCATGTTCAGATATAGATCTTAAATTATCATGATTCAAACAATAATCATAGCGATCAACCATTCATGCAGTAATAAACTATACCATGATTAACACCTTGATTCAATCAATAACCCCATTATATTAAAAATGATAGTAATACATAGAATATTCTTACTATAATAATATCATATGCTCATGCGCATATCATATTTGATAGTATAATCTCACAGTAATATCATTCCTTCATCTGTATATCCTCACACTATATCATACTACATAGTTCACTACATATTTATAAGGGTGGGTACTTTCCCTTCACCACTGATTTAATCCCAAAATAGGTGCATGCTATTATTAGCCATGCACCACAATAATATCCACACATGCAAGTGCACTAAAAATAGACTTCTTCTAGTTAACTATCAGTAGTAAATCTATTCTCAGCCTATATCCATACAAAGCACTTCTTATATGATCCTCCAAAAATAGACAATGTGTCGTCACAAGTCTCCAACTCGTTTTTGTGTTCGGCATGCTATCTCCAAAAATAGCTCATCATCACGAAAATGGATAAGTCCCAAATCTATCTCTCTTCTTGCGCGTGATTCCTTTCCCGATCCTCTTGCACATTTTTGAATCCACTCTTCTCTTCTATGTGAACCTTCTGTATGTTCTTCTCTAAGTGCCCTATTTTGACTGATCAACATTACCCCACACTAGTTGCATTGCCGCCCCAACAATGGTTTTCTCCAAAATGAATCAAATAAAATGAATAGAATAATAGAAATAATTTTTATGAATAAAATAATGTCTTTACCCTACAACACCTTTTGATTCAACCTGAAGAATCAATTCTAGATATTCTTCTTTTATTTCCGCCTCTAAAGTCTCCCAATCATTGAGTGTGGCTTCTGCCTTTTCTAGGATATCCACTGCAATTGACTCTAGCTCATCTTTAGCAATCTCTCCTTTCTCATTCTGCAAGACCAAAACAATGTTGGACATTGCAGTCATTCTTCCTTCTAATAAGTCCATCTTTTACGCAATGAGTTTCCCAAGCTCATCTAGCCTTTCCTTGTGTGGTTCTTGTGCTACTGTAAGGGCCTCGTGCTTCTGCTTGACAAGTGCTAATCATTCTGTGTGGCCCAAGGTCTCATCCTTCATGGCTTTCAGGACTTCATTATCTTCCAAAATGGTCCTGGTTCTTATAACTACTTCTGGGGTTGTACAAATATTTAGTGCTTGATTTGCTTTCTTCAGTTCCTCCTACAAGATTTGAAGCAACCCCTCATATGATGCAATATTTCTCATCACTGAAGCCTTTTCTCGCTCTGCTTCCCACTCCGGATTCTTTGGTTCTGGCATGTGCAGAGGTTCATCTTCAAGCACTAAGTCCACCAAGGTACTTACATAATGCATTACTGAAGGAAACATTTTGGGTACCTTTGGCTCTAAGTGTGGATTTCTTTCATGATATTGTCCCCAAATTCCTCTACCATGCTAATGAAAACAACATTCTTCTTTGTGCCAAGTATTTTTCTTGCTTTAGGCATTCTATTTCTACATCCTTAGTTTTGAGCTCTCCTCTTAGTGCCTTAATTATTGCAGCCTTATCCATATTTCTACGTGTCACCTCTGTCAAGACTTTCACCAAAGCATTTCTCACTTGTTCATCTGACATAACAGTAGGCTTTACTGTTATGTGTCTAGCCTGAGGTGTCTTCTTCAACCTCCTTGATACACATGACTCTTCACATACATCAAAGTTTGGTTCATCCATGTGTGTGTGCATCGACCATGATAGTTGTTTCCTTGTGCGCATGGTTTCCATATCTTCATCCATCAGCTCCCACCCATACAACTCCTTTGGTGTCACTGTGCTTTGAAAATAGGTGCAGACAATTTTACCTATGTCCTCAACATAGCCCATGACCGGTGGAACATATTCTCCACTTGTTCTTTTTGATCTTGGCCCCTTAGGAATTTGAACGTCAAGATTTGGAGCTTGTTCTACTATGCCCTGAGCAATATTTTGCATTGTCTCATCTGCCTCTTTTTCTCCTTCTTCTCCATCCTTCATATCTTCGTCCTTTGGTTCTTCCACATTCTCTGGAGGTGTAGGAGATTTAGGAGCGCTTTCCTTAGAATCTTCCACCTCCTCATTCAACTTCAACTTCCTTCTTCTCTTCTCAGTTGTCTCCTTTTGTGGAGAGAGTCGAGGTGATCTACACACTGATTGTGGAGTAGCACCTTGGGTCCTTGTTCTCTTGAATACTCTTTTGAAGTGATGCTCTCCCTGTACTACATCTAGATCCTCATCATCTCCTTCTTGTGGCTAGGGTGGAGTAGTCATGTGCTCAACTTCTTCCTTATTTGGAGGATTCCTCCTGCCTTTGTGCTCCAAACCATCACTATCCTCATTCTCCTCTTCTTCATTGTCTACTTGTATTGTCTCTATGGGCTTAGGTGCTAGAACATTTTCCATTGTATGTTTACCTTTTGGTGACCCTGGGAGCACAAACTCATTCTCCACATACTTATTATTCTCCAACTTGGGCTTGAGTTGAAGGTACATAAGCATTTCTCTGGTGTCCCCAACTACCAAGCTTACAGGCTTCATGCTTATAATATCTAAGATAAGCCTCTCAATGTAGGCAATCCATCCTGGATAGACATATGTCTTTCTCAGTGTATGGTAGTCATAATCTACCTTTTCTCTGCATTGAAGGTTATGTAGTGTGCATCTGAAAAACTAGTTGAACTGATGCCTAGAAATATCTTGTTATGAAGGCATATGGCAGTTTGCACCATGGGCTCCAAGCCTCATCCTTCATCATAAATCACGTGATGCAAAAATGTTGGTAAACTATAAACTATACTGCCTTACCCACCACCGAAGGTAACTCCTTGGGTATGTGCCACTCCTCTTCAAACTGCCACGTAGAGCCTATCATACCACATCTCCACCCTCTGTTTAAATGGTCCACCCATGGTCCCTTCACATAAGTATTTATTAAATATCTTTTGCCATAGATATTTGTGTATCATGGGGTACTCCCAAATATTCTCCTTTGGCCCATCGGGCACTCCAATCTCCATAAACACCAAAGACAATAAAATAGTGCCAAAACTAATTCTATCACCTGTATGTACACTTCTTCAATGATTGTCTTTGCTATGTGATCCATGATATTGTAGATCACTCCTTAAGACATCTTCCTTGCAATGTGCAGCCACATTGTATTCACCTGTGACCACCTTTCTTGGTCATTCAACTTTGTTACAAGATGGGTGCTACTTGTATGACTACTGGGTACTTCTTTAATTTATCAATGTCCATGCCATGTGGACCCTTGGTATACCTCATCTCCTTCCTTGTCTCCAAGATTATGGCTTTATCAGTTAAATCACTCTCCAGATCTGCTCCTGAGGCCCTTAGTCCTATCACTATTGAAATCAAGGCAGATGTGATTCTTACCCTCCATCCGGTGAAGTAGAAGAAGTCCTCATGGACTCTGCTCATCAACCATCGATATAATGGTTCATACTTTCCAAAGTATGGCAGCTCATACAACTGATAGACTCCAATTTTCTTTAATAACTTCTCACCAGCATCATCGTACACTAGCATGTCTTCTGCTATGTGCGCTTGTTCATTTTTGTACTCAACAACGCATTGAATCCTTCTTATTATCTGATGTACGATGGTTGTAATCACTGATTTTACATTTTTGGATGTGGGAATCCCATTCTTGTCCCACAATCACGCCCTCTAGATACTACATTTCTGAGAAATTACTCTCAGGAGTAATTTCTTCTTCCACTTCGACCTTCTTCTTTCCTTTTACTCCTGTTGTGGGTGCTTTCTTCAGTGCCATTTGAAAAATATCTCTTTTCTTCCCTCTGTAATCGAGAAAGTTGAAACCCTAGTTCAAATCTCCATGCCCTAGTGGAAATCACATGCCCTAGCTCTTTTGTAATGCGTCTACTTCATTCAAACCCTTCACCTATGGGAACGCAAGCTTCTCCTGCGCACAAATCTTCTCTCCACGTCTGGTTTCACACTCTTCACACCTCAACATGATTTCTCGGCTCATTTGCACTTAGCTCTTTTCAAATTCTCTCAATTGCAATGGTAAAAATGAACTTGCATCCCGTCCTTATATAGATTTTCAAAAATTTAGTGCATTTATTACTCCCTCACCTACCAACAATCCTCTCATTAATCAACCATTTTCGTTCTTTCTGCATGGTACATCTTCGTGCCCAAGGTATAACCTTCTAGTGCACCTTCCTACCTCCTAGCCATGGAATTCTCTTCAACATGCCTCTATACACACGAGTACTTCACCACTACTGCCTTCCCTTGGTAGTTCCCATGGCCTCTACTTACCTCACGTTATACTTGTTTCTTCATTCATCTCTATCTATGGTCCTTGTTTCTAGAAGCAATCTCTTTTTTCAATTCTCCAACTTTGAATAACACCCATAGTAGTTTGTTCCTTTCATGTGGACTTATTTTCAATAGTCCTATACCTGGATATCAATAACCTACCCCACACTAAGGGTATGTGTAGTCCTCTGTGCATAAAAATTCTTCAAATAGTAATTAGCTTCTGGTGCATAAACATGCTTATTACACAAACACACCAACTAAATTGACAAAGCATAAGTGAAAAGAAGGAAATACATTAAGGAAATGCAAAATTGAAAACCTAACCTAAATGGCAATACTGCCTTATTACAAACACCAAGAAGACTTATTTATAGTAGGGCTTCATCCTACTCCTGTTGAAGTATCTGGGTAACTGTATTCCATCAAGTGCCTCTAATTGACAAGCACATGTTTCAAGTATATGAGTGACAACATACGACCCCAACCAATGTACCTTGAGTTTTCCTGGATGGCACAAAAATTTAGAATCATAAAGGAGCACCATCTGTCCAATCTCAATCTTTTTATCCCTGATGTGCCTGTCATACCATGCTTTCTACCTAGCCTTTTCTTGTTTTTGACTCCAACGTGCTATGGCTCATCACTCATCTAGCTTGATTAACTTTTCAATCCATTCTTCTAATGATTTCTCATCAGCTAGACCTCCAACGTGTAATACGCAAAGAAGGTAACATGAATTCCATAGGAAGAACTACTTCTGTGCCAAACACTAACTGAAATGGTGTGGCTTTATTCAACCTTTTATATGTTGTTCGATATGCCCAAAGTAATGTAGATACTTTATCATCCTAATCCTTTCTTCCAACATCACATATTTTTTGTCAATGTCTAGCTCAAAATTTTGTTGAAAGCCTCAGCAGTCCCATTTTCCTGAGGATGATATGGTGTAGTCTTATGGTGTGCAATCATGAATTCATCCAATAAAATTCTGATTGTCTCATTAAGAAAATGTGTGCCCCTATCACTGGTCAAACTTAAAGGACATCCATACCTTGTAATAATATTTTCCCATAGAAACCTGGCTGTTGTAGATATTATGTAATCCTTTGTAGGTGCTTCTTCTTTCCCACCTTGTTAGATAGTTTGTGCAAGTAATGATATAACGCAATCCAGTCTTGCACGTGGCTAGTGAAATAGGACCCACAAAATCTATAGCCCATTTCTCAAATGGTTCTACACTAGTAATAGGTCTTAGAGGCATTTCATCTCATTGACCTGGTTTCCCTAGATGCTGACAATGATCACAAGCCTTGCAATAATCCTTACAATATTTATACAGGGTCTCCCACCATAATCCAATGAGTAGAATCTTGTGAGCAGTGGCATCACCTGCATAGTGGCCACCTGCAATACCACCATGAGCTTCTTCCATAATATTTGTGTGCTCATGTTCCAATACACAACAATGCAATACTTCATCCCGACCTAATTTGTACAGGTCACTGCTAATCAACATATAGGGTGTCACACATATAGCAAGTTGTTTCTTCTCTAAGGATTTCATTCCTTCTAGTGTCATACCTATTCATAGAAAGACAACAATATTCCTCTAATTTCTGATGGAACTCATTGTAACCTGTATAACTATGCATCATGCATGGTATCTTCAATGGCATGTGCTTCTTCTTGTGACTATATTCTGGATAAATGGTCTGGTCTAGAATTACTTTTTCCTTAGTTTTACCACAACTGTGAAATCAAATTCTTGAAATAAGAGTACCTATATGCATATGCACCCTTGTAAAATGGGCTTGTTTACCAAATAATTCAATGCCATGTGATCTATATAAAGAAAAATGGTGTAGCTAACAGGTATTGTCTGAATTTATGTAGCACATAGATCATTGAAAAAGCTTGTGCACTCTATAGTTGTGTAATTTGTTCTGTAGGAGTCAAATTTCTACTAGAAAAACAGATAGGATGATCTATAATACCTTCTCCAGGTTGAGCCAACACCGTGCCAATGGTCATGCCAGAGGCATCCACATGTACATGAAATGGTTGGTCCCACAAAGGAAAATGTAGAATAGGCGCGGTAGTAAGTTTCTCCTTTAATGTCTCGAATGTGCATTGTTGCGGTTCTCCCCAGTAGAACGTACCTTTTCCTTTTAGTAACTCCTCCAAAGGTGCAGAAACCTTGGCATATCCTTTAATAAACATTCACATAATATCATCCTATATGACCCAAAAATCTATGCACCTCACTCTGACTAGTAGGCTCTTTTAGGCCTATAATGGCTGCAACCTTAGTTGGATCAACCAACAAACCTTCCTTGTAGATGATGTGTCCTAACAGTATTCCAAATGGTGTAGAAAATATGCACTTCTTGATGTTCAAAGAGATTCTCAACTATCTACATCTTTCAAACATCAAGCATAGATTTTCATAATGATATTTAACAAGTCCATACATCATCCAATCATCTAAATAAACCTGTAAGAAGTTGTGAATAAATTCCTTGAACGCTTGAACAACTATGCACGAAAATACAGCAGGTGCATTTTTTAGACCAAAAGGCATCACAGTATAGGAAAATCTACCCCATTCAGTAGTAAAAGTAGTCTTTTCCTAATCCTCCTGGGAAATCCTAACCTGATGATACCCAAAGAACCCATCTGTAAACGAATAGATTTCGTGCCCTGCAACACCTTCTAGTATTTCCTCAGTGAATGGCATAGGAAAGGGATTAGTCACACATGCATAACATTCAGCTCCCTGTATTCCACATAGATCCTAATCTGACCATACTTCTTAATACTGATCACCATTGGACTGACCCATTCTGAATCATCCAGGGGCTTGATGATTCCTAAACTTCAACATCTTTATCAATCTCTTCCTTGACCTTTTCGCACAAGTTGGGGCTCATCCTATAGGGTCTCTTTCTAACTGGGTGTGCACCCTCTTTAAGATTTATCTTCATCTCCCCTAATGATTCATGCATGCCTTTAAGTTCATGGTACCCTCGAGGGAATAAGTCCTGATAATCCTGTAGTAACTCTATGATTTTTTCCACTTCAGAGTTTGACCAATAGTCTCCAATTATGGCCTCCTTAGGCTCAGAATCTGATCCAATATTCACTTTCTTTGTCTTCATAGGTTCATGATAGGCACGTGCATGGTCTTATCTACACTATTCCAACACCTCATGCCTACCTGTTGAATGGTTTACATCCATATTTTCTACTTCTTCATCATCCACTAAGTAGACCATTTTTCCTTTTTCTTTCTCAAGGAAAGTGCATGCTGAAGTAGTGTGGCATCGACCTCTATTTCTTCAAAAAAATGTGCTCTTGAGTTTCCTTCATCCAATAACTCCTAAAGGAGTTCTTCAGTCTTGGCACTATCTCCCATAGTTAAGCACTTTATGACTTTCAATGCTTCTTCCACTGGAGGCTTGGTAGAGAAGAATTCAAATGGCTGAGTCATTCCTGTAATTAAATCCTACCAATTATAGTCTCTCTATGGAGTTCTGCATATACATACCAAGTACGCACATGCAGCCTTGTAAAGTGGAATAAAACTTGTGCACCGATAGTGAAGGTGGTAAAGCTTCCTTCCCCTCTGTCCTAGTCTCTCACACTTCTGAACATGGTGTTGAACAGGTTGATTACCATGATAAGTGCATATTTGAGTAGGTGCATTACTCCTGAAGAACCTAGTGGCAAGAGCAATCCTAATTTCATTCCATCCTATAAGATTATCCTTGTGGGCCACCCACCAGTGTGCTATTGTCCCATGTAGGGTATAGGCTAGCATATTCCTTCTCTCTAGTGGGTTTATCCACTGTTCCTCCATGGCACGTAGGAATACCATAGGATCTCCTTCTCTAGTTTAACAAGGTACCGCATTGTTACCTATTCTCCTAATATGACGTGGTTTGCTATATCCTTAGGAATTATGCTCTTTATTACACGTCCTACCAATTCATAATTGCTATGATCCCAATTATCACAAGAAACACTTGTAGTATCACTAATAGAGTATGCATCCTCCCACTGAAGGATTCCTTATTTACATGGGTCAAACACCTTTAGATCCCAAGTGGTGCATGTACATAAATCCTATTCAGGTCTTCTTCACTCAAGGGCTCAACATAGGGTGTAGATTTTCCATATGTTAAAGGGATAATAACTCTTTCCTCCTTGTTTTCAAAATTGATATAACCCTTGTTAAACCAAAGATCAACATTATTTTCATAGCACCAAGGACACCCCAATAGAGATGGGAAGCTATCTGACTCTGCCAGTGCTAAAACCTCAAAGTCTCCAATGAACTTGGCTCCTTATATGGTAATGGATGCATCTTTTAAAACTCTGATGGGAGTGGCCTTAGTCTAATTAGCCATGAACAATACATTAGAGGATGGCTGCAATGGGGGTCTCCCCATTTGTACCCATGCATATAAAGTAAGAACATTGACTTCCACCCCTGTATCAATCAATATATTACTCAATAGCCACCCATCCACAACAACATTTAGAGTTCATTTCCTTGTCATAATCTAGGCTATGAGGGGGAAGATTCACATGCAGGATTTGTCATCTAGTCTCAGTACTTGCACGAGGAGTGTTTCCTATTTAACCAATTCCCTAATAGTGGAATGATATTTTCTTGGTGCAACATTTTGCACACTTCTCTCAAGTCATCCATATCAGTTTGGACCGTTTATGATGCTTTCTTTTGCTCCATCTTCCATGATTGCTCCTTTAAATATTGTATTTCACCTTGAAGATTCTTGAGTACCTCCATGGTTTCCTGGTAAACCTCCTTCTAATGGGTAGGATCTAGGTACCATGCATGTAGAACCTCCTCCTTAGTGATGGTAGGCTTCTACTGTAATGCTTCTTTGGAGTGCACATACTTCAACTCTAGCGTAGGTAGTTATCTTTACTTGCAATGCCTCGAATTCTACTTCCAACTTAGGCATCCATTGATTTTCCATAGTGCGTTTTATCCTAACCATCCCTGTGCATTTTTTTTCCTATTTATGTTTCTCGCTAAGATGCTCATACAAGTCTGAGAATTCCTCATAACTATGATTCTTTCCACAGAAAGAACATGTAATATTCTGAGGACATTCACACCTATAGTGGTTAGGAGATCCACATGTGTAACACATTCATAAGGGAACTCACTCCTTCCACCACCATGGCCTCATCCTCTGAATCCACCATGGTATCCTTGACCTCTACCAAGATAGCCTTCAAAATGCCCTTCATTCTGATCATAGCATGCCTAATTTTGATCCCAATCCTGATGCTCATTCTTTCCTTTAGAGTTATCTAAAACTCTTGTTTGTCATACACCAATATCTATAGCATCATTGATCTTTCCAATCAGCTCATCAGTCTTCCGTGTCATGAGTCATGGACCTACAAATCTCACAACAACAAGAGACATTCTTCCTAATCATGCATTGTAGTAATGGACAACAGATAGAATCATGGTTTAAATGGCATATCTCACAATCCAACAATAGTGAGTGCACTAATCTGTGGGGAAAACTATCTTTGTGTGACCTTCCACTTCACAATTTGTGCAACAAATCCTTGTGCGCGTCTCATGTGCTAAATTTGTCGATATTTTCTCCAACTCCTTCACCATATCTATGATCTGTGATTCTAAAAATGGGCTCACCAAAGTGTCTACACTTCCAACTACTTTGGCATGTAAGGTTGCTTCAAGTGCTTTGCACGGATCAGTGTATGTCTTATGTGATAATACCCTCCTAAAAGGGGTAATCAGGCCTCCAACTGAACCATTGTGCATGTTGGCTTGCATGAATATCATAATACTGTTTAGATAACAACATTTTGAAGTTAGCATCATACTCTCTGACACTTTCAGTAGTGCCTTTCTTAATATCCTTGAGTGCACATATACTCTTATGCTCAAACTCAGGGATGTGAAACTCTTTAAGGAATGCATCTTTCAAAGTTGTATAGTCTATGCAAATCTGATTAGGGTAAAACTTTCTATACCAGATATGTGTGTGCACTCCCTTGTAATGTAGTATAAAATTGCCTTCCCCCTACGCTCAGAAGCCATGATTCCTTTTGCATGCCATAGTATTTCACACATGTGTACATTTGTTCATCAGCATCTTCTATGCCCCTATACTCTGGAAGATAAAGAGACATCTCCATGTAAATATTCTGGGGTTGGTGTGGACCTTACCCACCTGATCCAAAACCTCTTATGTTTCCTCTACCCTCCAGAACCACCAAGATCCACCTGAGAACTAGAGCCACCTATACCTCCTAATCCCAAACCTGGTAGCTAGGGTCGGATTATAAGATGTACTTCCCTATGTCCTAATAATAGAATTAAATTTTACCTTGACAGTCTGTGAAATATTACTACTCCAAGAAGATATTTCAAAAATTTGTGCACTTGAATTGTGTTTGGATGATACATCCAAAAAGGTACTCCCATATAATAACGAATTCATTTTCACTACCATCAGCTTGTGCCTCTTATAAGACTCACTCCTACTCTCCCACTACTTGAATTAGCTTGTTGACTGTTTGTTTGTACTAGATGCTAGAAAACCAAGCATAAGGGAAAGGTTGTCTAGGTGGATTCAGATGCACACCCATGGCCTTGGTCGTCTCTACTGTCGTGCTTTTATGTGAGGCTGAGGAGGGTTCCCTGTCATGCTTTCCCAAATGGGGGGAGTTCCTGATGCTCGGGTTCCACATCTTCTACATGAACTTCAACTCCTTCCCAAACTATATTTCTCCTCAATGCCATTTGCTCTATAACCTCCTACTGCTTCTCTACCTCCCTCTCGCGCACCTCATTATACTTAAGTTACCTTTCCTCTCTCTACCTCTTTTCCACTAGGTCTACCATCTTTCACCAAACCTACTCCTACCCCTACGTGGTGGGGTTTAGTTTGCCATCGGTTTACTCTCTAAGTTTAGGGTACCATAAAAAAATTTGATCACCGATGTGGAATGCCTTACAGGTAAGTTCCTCTGGGATATCATAAAAACATGGAATTCAGCTACCTCTAGGGCATAAATAAGTGGAAATTGAGTATTCCAAGATATAACTATTCAAAACACCATGATAACCACGTATCCACCTTACGTGATTCCAAATCAGATCAACATCATAAAGGACCTGAAATTATTCCTACATCTAGAAAAGTGTGTGATACCTCTAATTCCATTTAGATGCATAAGCAATCAGCCACTCATACAATTATACTAGAAAAATAGCCAAGAAGGTATCTCATATAGATTTTCATATAGATTCTATTCCACCCATATGCATGTGTTAAACTAAGATCCGGTGCTGCAAACCTCATGCATATTCTTCTTCCAAGTCGTGTATCCACTCCTCAATGCAGTTTCTAGGGTCAACTAGTATGTATTCATCATGAACCATCTTGGAAAACAACTAAAAAGAGGTCCCATGTAATGGAACTAATGATGTTTCCTAGAATTCACCAGTATAATCCCAGGTGCGCTGGCACATCACTCAGCCTAGACTGAGGAACTCACCCAAAGCACACAAAGGTATGGACCCCTCTTTAGGGCTAAGTTGTTTTAGGAATTTAGCATGATGAAGACATGGAAGAATTTATGAAACATAACTAATATATTCATTCTATAGTGCATATTCAGAATCTAGATCTTAAAGTAGGCAAATGCACAAAATGTATTTTCAACATAGCAAAATCCATGTAATATTAAACTATAACCATGATTAACACTATTGATTAAGTTAATGAACCCAATATTATATTAAATACACCCATAATACATAAAAGCTTCATAAAATCAAGAGTAGTATATTCTCATGCACGCATCAGATTTACAGATAGCCATATTTTCATTAATCAATGGTCAGTCATCATGAATCAATCTGATGTATATCCTATCCCTAATTCACTACATATTTATAAGGGTGGGTACTTTCCCTTCGACTTCAAGCTTATGGCAATCCCAAAATAGGTTGCATGTTATTATTAGTCCATGCGTGGTTACAATAATCTATACATGCAAGAATGCACTAAAAATAGATCTCCTTAGTCTTCTCTATCATTTTTATAAAGTCATATCTCTCATCCTTTGTATCCATGGATCAAAGCACCTTCGTAGTCGATCTCCAAAAATATCCCAATGTGTGTCACACAAGTCTTTAACTTAGGTTTGTGTGTTCGGCACCACCTATTTACTCACTGAGTAGGTCATCATGTTGTAACTGGAATCATGTGCCTCCTATACTCAAGTACCTAATCACACTTGCCAATGTGTTTTGACTAGCTCTCCACTAACCATAATGATTATATCCTAGAATATTGCATCTTACCTGGATATGTTCTTTCTTTGAGCTACAAGTTTCCAAGTGTCTGAACCTTTTCTAGGTCATCACACCTAATCACATCTTCATGTGATTGTACATGTGTACACATATTCCAAAGGGGTAGCTAATTCTGCGGGATTATCTGGCATGATTCTATTTGTCTAACCTTCCCTCATCCTCCTATGATTACTCAATCCTCTTCACTTAAAATGAATGGAGAGTCGATCACCCCTTTCTTAGTTGGTCCCTATCACCACCCTCTTTATCTTACGCCTTTTTCTTTCTGCATCTGCTCATCCTCTGGTTTCTTCTAGGATTTAGTCATTTACATTGGGTAAATTAACATTACCCCACTATTCACCATATGCTTATCTATGATCAGGATTAGTTTTAAATAGATGATATTGTTATTATAAATAATAATATCATGTATACTTAGGAACCTAGTATATTGTTATCTGAGCTTGTTAGAACAACTCGATTACTCGTGTATATTTTTATACTTTCTGTCCTATAGTATAGGAGCAAGTATTGGGCTATAAGGATCCTGGCTATCTTATTCTGCAGCAGTCCACCTAACTAATATTAAATACATTGTTGAAATTGTGTCCCCTATATGTTTATGCGTTATTTCCTACAACATAAATGTCAAATCAAATCTAAGAGTAGCTTTGATGTGTTAGTGTAGCTTATCTATCAGGAGTAGATATTCTCCATCTAGACTTAGATTAGAGGTATATTCCATAGCGTGTCCATCTTAATGTACGAGACTTAGAGGATATCACAAACTTCTACCTTAGGAGCTCTATTATCAAGGCCACAAGTACCACACTTGGAGACAATCACATATGGCTCAAAATTCTGGAACCTCCACCATGATTCAGGCTAGGGTGTAATTTTGAGCTCCTACAATTCCCTTAAGTTATTGGCCCATAGCTATAGTTTCCACATTTACCTCATGTGTCAGCAATCAGAAAAATTCCCTCACATAAAAAATTAAAATCTAATCTTCTTGATAGTATTCCTAATAAATCATATGGTCAATCCATGTGCGTTGGTGAGATCTTAAATGAAGTAAGGAGACTTAGTGCATACTGAATTATTGTCGTAGTGATCAATTTTGTGGATTTCTCCTCATGCTTCTTTCATCGCAAGAGGTATTATCTTGAACATCTACTGGATGTGACCAATATCTAGTTATTTTCTGTGCTCCATGCATGATTAAGCATGCCAAATCTTCTCAAGAAAAATCAGACTTATTCATACTTGGTGTATGAAGGAGGTGGATAAATCAAGGCGTTGTAAAATAACTTTTTTTGCAGTCTAAAAGAGGGGCTACTTTCTTAAACATGGCACACTGTGCACCTTCCAAGAAGAATCTTCATCACAAGATAAAATTCATCTTGAACTACACAACTATAGAACTTTCAATCCCCTTTATCAACCAATATAATAGTGCAATTCTATCAATCTCCTCGTATATACCTCAGACGAGACTCATTTCTACTAGTACCTGCACACAAACTTTGTTATTCCTCCTTTTGAATAATCCATTCTTCAATTCCACAATCTCGAAGCATAACCTCATGTTTACGACAACATTCAGTTACACCTTCTCATCCATTAGATATTGTCCATACACAATAGTGATTTATCTCAGTTTAGGTTCTATGGGGATCACCGATGCTCCTGCATGGACTTCCAAATCCTAGCATCATCAACACAAATTCTCAAAATTCCATGATAACATCTTCCTTGTTACTGTCTATCCAACCCCTTCCAATGTATTTATCAAAGGATGAACAACCATAAGAGTTCCATCTATTTAAGGATACTATGCTTTGGAAATGATTATACAGAAGTTAATTGTACTAAGATCATTGACATGTGGTCATTGTGGAGTCCTAAAATATGGCATCGTGCCAGTACTCAACTATGAATCACCCATCCTATTTAGGACATGGATCACTAACCTTGGGATCTGAACTTGCCCATGCTTCCATTACTACTTACATACTTCTGGTCAAAATGTTGTTTTTGAGCATCTTCAAAGGCTCTACCATGTCACATGATGGATAAAGATTACTTAAAAAAATCCACTGTATTATCCAGCTTGTATCACCATACAGGTGCGGGGTCCCATGCACATTAGATCCCCACTATCCTATTCACTTCAAATTATATTCTCTTGAGCGCCCTGCTAAAAAATCATCCCAATCTTCGTCATTTTTTGTGCTATATCACTTCATGGGGGGTAGAGATTCATGTTCATGCTTTTAGAAACTCTCCTCCAGTCTCATCACCTTCTTCGCTCCCCATTTTCTCAGAGTCTGAACTCTCTGACATATGCTTTAGGGATTTATCATTAGAGTATTCTAATTCTAGGTACCTTCTATCATAAAAAAACCCACCACCAATGTGGGTTTATATATTCTCCTTTATTGGTAACCTCATTCGTCCCAGCTATAGGTATCCCAAAAAATGCCCCTTTCCCAACTTCTTGTGCAATTTGTTTTTTGAACTGTTTCCCATCTAGTCCATGCTTCTTAGCTTGTATGGGTGTCCCATCTCTTAGGCATCCTATTCTTCAGCACTAAATCATCAAAAAATCTTGGTGGGGTCTTTAGGGATGGAAACAACATATTTTTGTCATCTCATGAGTGTTTTTGGGTTGACTTTCATACTTAGTGTAACTACTTGTACACCCATTGGGCCTTCATGCTTTCTAGTAAGTGGTATTTGGTTAAATGCATTTAGCATATGTATGGCGTTAGAGACATACTTCTTCACGTATGTGCACTTCTTGAGATACACAAATGTTTAGAGAAGCGTGCAGTGTGTTAGTATCCAAATTTATTCTCCCTTGCAAACCAAGTAGCATCATAGATTTGAACAAGAACACTAAGAGATAGACAAATCATCATGTATGAGTCATTTTTTATCTGGGGATGGTGATTTATCTGACTCTTTGTCACTCAGATGTTGGAGAAATGGATAACACCTTTAAAAGGATTTGATCTTATCCTCACTACTTTAGGTTGTTCCTTTCAACAAGAGTGAGAGGACCCATTTTGTAACCTCTGTTGGTGAAGGAGAATGAAGATGTCCTTCTTTTCACAAATTTGAAAGGAAACCTTGAGAAAATATGATCAATGCACCACAATTTAACTCTCATGAGTTGTCACTTCTAAAGAATGGTGATATTTTCTAAACAAGGTTAAGGTTACTAAATAAATTATGGAATCCTGATTGCTTTTGCATATTTTGGTAGTAGAATTTATTCATTTGTGGACATACAAGGAAAATAAGGGTAGTTCAGGTAGGATTAATTTTTTTTGAATAATTTTGGTGGGAGATTAAGAAAGATAAACTTGATTTTTTCTAGATCTTTGAGAACCTTCACAACAATTGGAAAACTAAATGACAAAATGCTTCAGAATAGCTAAAATATTCCTTCAACTAGAAGGTGTGCATCAATGGAGGCCCATATTTGCACGGTTTCACACAATCTCCAAGAATTTAACATGAAGGCTCAAGCTAAAGACTCAATTAAACATTAAAGACCCCTGGTTCCTCATGCCTAAGATACACTCAAAGGATTACAAAAAATCTTTATCAACAAAATGATAGTAAAGTGATTTTAAATTATTTATCTCATTACAGGATGAAGGCTCTTCTTGTAATGAAATTGCAAATGCCACTAAACTATCACAAGGATGAGATCCTATGTGATTCGGAGGGATTTTAACACAAGATTGAAATAGGAACAAGAAATACTATTTGTAGACATTTTGAAATAAAGCAAACATAAATTTTCCCAAGATTGATACAGGTTAATTTGAAGTTGATTAGATTCATCAGCAGGGGAAAGTTTCTTGAACAGTCTTAGAGCTTGTCAATGGTTGTACACTTGCAATGAAATTGCATGATCAAATCTAAAACATAAGAAATTAACAGGTCTCTGAGATGGTGTCTCAGGAAGATGGGATTTCTCAAATTTTCTTGTAAGAATTCAACCCCCGACCATTTGCAAGAGTATTCTCATTGACATTTATACACATTCACTTCACTCACTCATCCAATCTTTCCCCCCAAAAAGAAGAATATTCGAGGAACCTTTGCTTGTTACATGTTTGATCTTAATTGTCTCAGAAAATGATGTTTAATAAATTTGCGACAAAAAGCTTTCTAGGTGGACAAAATCATGAATTGATCATAATTTCTCAAACCTATCAACCATGACTAGGATGCCATGCCATAACCTTCATCAGTCCTTCTAATCATTCTTATTCTGTCATGTGATAAATCCATTTTTAATCATTTTCATGTGGCTCTTCCTATAGCTAGATCTGACTCAATCCTTTTCACCCTCAAGGTAATTGACCTTTTTACAAGTGCCCCTAATGGATTCCAACATTTAAAATATCAACCTTTACATTCCTTGGACTCACAAATTAAGCCTAAATCCATTCAATTGCACTTTACAGGTAAAAACAACAAGGAATTTCATCAAAAAATGATGAAAAACAATGCATTTTCGCATCTTTAGGAGTCTTGGAGAAAACAATGGTGGTAAAATCAAATGCAATGCACAACAGAAATTGATCTCTCTGGCCCTGTTCTCAACTTTAGATTAGAGTCATCCACATGGAAAAATTTGATTCGAAGTGCAAAGGCATAAGGGAATGCCTTTTGTATTCACATTATTTTTTGGATAAAATGAAATTTTCACATTTTTCCCCGCCCCTCCGCCTTTAAAAATTAGGCTTTAGCCTCCACGCGTCTTAATATGGGCTTTGATGGAGTCAAAACTCTTACGACATGTCTACAATTTTACCCTTTTTAACAAAAAGGCATGTGTCTTTCAAGAAAAATTTTCCTCGGCCAACCCACCTTCCTGTCTTCAATTTTATCTTTTGATGTGGGCCCCAGTGGAATTGTCCAGGTCAATTTTGAACTTTGCTCCTTTAAGTGCACGCAGAGGTAGTACAAGCCTCCGTCTCAAACTTTGAGATGGTGCCCGAAAAATTCCCCGGCGACCCACCTTCCCAAGTGGCATGGGTCAATTTATTCATTTGTGGAACCTGTCTCCTTTCCAAGTAGTGTCTGAATGGTTGCACCAACAGGGAAGCTCTAACTACTAGTAATGGTGGAGTTCCACGTGTCTCCTTGGCTCCAAAGGTCAAACCAAATTTGATGAAAACTATTGAAGATTCAAGCTTCAGCAGTTGAAGGAGACTTGCAGAAATTTCCCCATGTATCTCCAAAATTTGAATGAATTTTCATATTGTAGGTGCTGTTGATAGAATAGAAACCCATCAGTTGAAAAGCTGAAGGATTTGTTTGACATGAAAGGCCAAATCCATAGTTTTCAGGTGGGGGACATAATGTTGCTATGGGATAAGAGACTTTGGATCCTCCGAGGAAGCCAAAATGGACTTTCTAAGTTTGAATCATCCAATGGCTTGACCATGTTTCAGAATATTGGGATAAATTTTTCTAGGGAGAACAAAATGACTTTTATTTGAGTTACATGGATGGAAATCTATTTGCTCCCAGAATTGAGTCTCCTTATAGTGGGCAAATACTTAAATTTGATTCAGGTCCTAGGTGAATAGTGAAGTCCCTTTGTACATTGTGAGAAGTCTCTATCTTTTGTTTGTTTCCAAATGAAGGATCTTCCTTGTTGTGTTGGAATGGGGAGCCCAATGAAAATTTGACAAAGCCCTCAAATTTTTGAATTTGTTTCCTTTCCTGTCTTGAGTCAAATTGTCTTGTATTGGCTTTTCCTCTTGACTATATTACTCCTAGTGGTGCTAAAGAACTAATTCATTTCTGAGTGTTTTTCTATTGTTCTTGATCTAAACCATTGTGCCTTTGTTTTAAGCCAAGTCATCCCTAGAAAGAGCTAGTAATGTTTTCAACCTCAATTTCCCTTTTAATGGCTCTAAGGTCTAAAATTGTAAACAATTTTGAGTTAGTGCCCTTAAAGTATACTTGAAAAGAGGTATTTTTAAATTTTTAACTTTCTAAGACTGTAGAGGGCTCATTGAAAATCACTTCATTAGATGGGAAATTTCTTCAAAATTGCTTTCCAAAAAGGTTAAAGAAGTCCTCCTAACTCTTTGGATACTTTTTGAGTTATCCAGGCTCGATGGGTCTAAGTTGGAAAATTTTCCCTTGAATGGCGGATAATGGCAGAGCTGTGGGGGTATTTGTGCATTTTGATTTTTTCTTACAAAATCTAAGTTGGCAAGATTTGGCTCATGAGCCTGTGAGGAGAATTGAAACAAAAATCCCTTAAGGATCGCAATCATTCCAAGGCCACCACGTGTCGAAGGAGTTGATACGGAGGAGCGGGCCGGTGGAGGTAAATGTAATTTTGTGCCATTTTTCAAAATAGGTCAAAATGTTCAAATGAGAACCACACACCTGTTTCCAACTAGATTACGCCACGTGTCTAGATCAAGTCAGAGCTGTGGGCTGACAGAGGTAAATGAGATTTTGTGACTTTTTGCAGAAAAGGTCAAAATGCTCAGAATTGCACCGAGGCCTCATTTCAGAATCACAGCCCGCCACATGTCCAAGTAAAAAATTCAAGGCAAGGTTGCGAGAAATTTTTTTCTAAAGTGCAAAAAAAAAAAAAAAAATCATGAAAATGAAAGGGGCTCCCCCCGCGCCCGCTCCAATCTTCTCCTTCCATGTGGATGATCCAATTTGAATGTTTTAACAGTAAATCAATGGTTCATATCAAAACTGGAAAATAAAATGAAATTTCTGTGTATTTGTGCTAATTGGTTTCCTCCATGGTTTTTCTTCACGAATAGATGATTTTAAAAGGGCACGAAGGATGAAATCCATTTAAAAACTGTTTTTCTCTACTAGAGGAAGTTGTAACCACTTTTCACGAGCTATTTGATGGGCTCTGGAAGCCATTGTCAGGGTTGGAGCTACTGATATGTGAAGACTGTAATTTTGAACCAAAAATCAATACAAGAGCTTATTTTTTCATTTTCCTCTATTTCCCTCTCTCCCTCTACTCTGTTTTGTGAATCATTTGATGAAATAGAAGCTAAGAGACTTTTTTTTCTTCAAAATGCAATTCTGAGAACTTTGTGTCTCTGTGATTGCACCCGGTAAAACATGAATGATTATTCTCTGTAATTCATTTATCCAATGCAATGAGGGGTTCTTTCTAAAATCTCTTTTCCCCAAAAGTATTGTATTCTTATGCCTTCTTTTTCCCCTTCATTCTTCCATACTCTTGTGCTGGTATTTTTCTTTGGAGAAAACGCATTTTTATATTTTAGAAGACCACATTTTATGAAAGTTGTAGATTTGTAAATAATATTATTTCTATCTTTCAATAAGGGAACCTCTCCCATCAAAGAGGAGAGACGTGTTTGTCCCCTAACTGTGGTTTCACCTAAAGTGTAAATTTAAAAAATAACAGGGTCAAAGTAATACCTTTTCCCTACGGGGTTGCGGATCAATTTATAACTTTTCCCCTTTTTACAAAATGGAAAAAAATTCAAAACATTTCGCCAACCCACCTCTTCACCTTTGTCATGAAAAATGGCCACGTGTCCACCTTTGGGGTCAAAGTAATACTTTATCCCTGCCACTTCATATTTGCTGAATAGTGAATCAAAGACTATCGGGGTTGTGGAGCCAATTTGATATTTTTTACAAATGTGACCAAAGCCAAAAATTTCACCAAAAATACCCGCTGACCCACATCCAATTAAAAATGGACACGTATACACCTTCAGGGAAAAAAAGAGAAATTTTCTCTACCTTTATAAATTTGACTGGAAAATTAGAACCTAACAGGGCCATGGGGCCAAATCAATATTTTTACAAACATAGCAAAAAGTTACAAGTTATAAAATAGACCCGACATGCCTCATCTAATCAAAAGAGACCATGTATCTGAAGATGTTGAGATATAATTTGACAAGGAAACACACCCATCAAATAGTAAGATGCAAGGGAACTTCACCATTTACACCCAGAATTGAATCTTTCTTTAAGGACAAAGAATTTGGTAATGATACAAGACCCAAATGTGATCCATGACCATGGAGAAGGATCTTCAACAACATATATATGAAGAAAACCTTTCACGCATCCATTCGAGGAAATAGAAAATAATTCGAATGTCAATACGACATAGCCCACAAATTGAAGAATTTCGAGAGAAAATGGGGTGAGATCAAATTGAACACCAACATCAGCTTTGATTTAGGTTTGGGCACTCCTAGTGAGTGCCACAAGAACAAATAATAGACCAAGTGCCAAAAATAAACCATTGGGAAATGGATTCATCTAACTCAACAATCTGATTGATGCGAGCATCATAGAGACTAACCTCTTGATCTTCCAGTTGTTGAAGAAATTGAAATGTATAATATTGTATATGCAGGGGCAGCAGAGCTTGAGTTCCATACACCAACTCAAATGGAATTTTTCCAATAGCTCGTTTAACAATGATTCAATCAGCCCAAATAGAAAACTTCAACTACTCACCCCACTTCCTTTTGTTCAAATCCAAAGTTCTTCTAATTATCTTACATAGATTCTTATTTCTGGAATCTGCTTGTCCATTTCCTTGGGGATTATAATTAGAAGCATATGTAAAATTGATCCCATATTCATGGCACATGGCCACCAAAGGTTTATCCTAGAAGCTCATGGCATTATCAACAACTATCTTAGCAAGAACTCCAAACCTGCAAATGATATGATTCAAAATGAAATCCATGAAAATTTGGTGAGTTGATTTCTTGGTGGGGATTGCCTCCACCCATTTGGTGAAGTAATCAGTGGCTACTAAAATCCACTTATGGCCAGCACTTGAAGGATCTGAAATCTCACCAATGAATTCCATTCCCCATTTCCTAAATGGGGCTTCAATTGATACAGGTTGCAAATGAAGGGATCCTGAAGCTTTCAATCTTCTAGAAAAGCGTTGGCAACTTTCATATTTTCTTACCAACATAGTTGTATCTTTGAAAAGAGTTGGCTAACAATAACTAGCCCTTAATATATTATGAGTTGTGACTCTTCCAGTGAAATTCCCCCCAAAAAATCCTCCATGGAGATCAGCAATTATCTTAGGGGCTTCATCTTCAGTAATGCATCTTAAGATAACTCCCTCATGGTTCTTCCAAGCTAACCCAAAATTAGTAATGACATATTTTTGGGAAGCTAAGTTAAGTTCTCTTTTCTAATTCTTTCTCAAATGTTCAAGGCACTATAGATGTTTGAGATAAAAAAATGATGTCCTTGTACCATTCAAAATTTATCAATTTTTCAAGGACATTCAACCTTTCTTCTTGAATTCATTTACCTCAATTATCTGCAGATTTCTCTCTGCCATAAGTTTTTCCAGGCCCAAACCTCTGACCAATTTTTTTGTTTAGATGTCCATATCATACTCTTGGAATTTGTATACCCATTAGAATATTTTTCTTGAAACATCCATTTCTGATAGAATATCTTTCACCATGGTGTGAGGAATATAAGAAATGACTTTGGAACTCAGAATATATGGCCTGAAGACCTTTGTTGCTTTTACCAAAGAAATTCCATGCTTCTACATGATATTATACTTTAGTTCAGCTCCTTGTAATGCCTTACTGAAAACGGCAATTGGTCTTTCAGCTCCCTCATCATCCTTCTGCAACAACACAGACGCAATAGTACTTTCTGAAGAAAAAGGAAAAAATTGGAAAGACTTCTTATAATTTGGAGCTGCTAAAACAGGGGCATTCTTTAATGCTTCTTTGATCCCAACAAAATCTTGAATAACTTCTTCTTCACATTTGATACTTTTATCTTTCTTCATAATGCTGGTGATTGGGATAGTTAGTTCAGCAAAGTTGGAGATAAATCTCCTAATAAAATTAATCTACACAAAAAAGGATAGAATTCCCTTCTTTGTTCTTAGAATAGGGACTTTGTTGATGGCTTCTACCCTTTCAGGATCAATCATGATCCCTTATTTTGACATAATGTGTCCAAGCAGCTTTTCTTTTTGAACTCCATAATGTCACTTCTTGGGATTTAGTGAAATACCATACTCCCTGCATCTTAACAACATTTTTTCTAAGTGTTATAGGTGGTCACTCCTTTTTCTGGAGTAAACAGTCACATCATCCTGATATACAACAATGAAATCATTAATATAGCCAAATAAAGCTACATCCATTGCTCTTTGGAAAGGGGCTCTAACATTCATTAGACCAAAAGGCATTTTGACCTATACATATGTTCCCTAAGGAGTGGTAAAGGTAGTCTTGATCTGCTTTGATTCCTTCACAACTACCTGGTTATATCAATAAAAACCATCCAAGGTGGATAAAAATTCCAAACCAATAACCAATTATAACATATTGTTCATATTTGGCAGAGGGCAGTTATCCTTCATTGATGCTCTATTAAAGTTTCTAAATTCCACTCATAACCTTATATGTCCATTCTTCTTTCTGACAGGTACCAAGTTTAAAACCCACGATGAGTACCTTATGGGATGTATGATTCCTCCATCCCTCATTTTTTTCAATTCTTCTTACATCTTCAAGGAAAGGAGTGGATTAATCGGCCTCTGTTTCTACCTAAATGTCTAGGAAGAAGCTTCTAAGGGAATTTCATGTTGGAAAATATCCTCTCTGTATGCTTTCAATTCAGAATAAGACCACATTAAGCAATCCTGGTATTTCTTCAACAATTAGACATACGACTTCTTTTCTTCCTTGCTCAGATTGCTACCTAGCTAGATCTTACGTGGTTTATCCTTCATGCCCAGGTCATGCTCTTCAACATCCCTTGAGGATAACATGTGTCTGTTGACAATGTAATAAACATTACCAAAGTTTGATTCAAGTGCTACCAAACCTCTGGGAATAGTATTAGTCTTCAACTAAATGATGTCTTTGCCAAATAAAGTTTCATTTCCATCAGCTGCACAAACCATTGGCTCCCAATCTATACGTTGATCAATAAATTATCCTTGGTTTTGTAAAAACTTTTACACCTAGGTTTCATCTTCGAACACTTTCCAATGTTTAACATTGTCAAGAATAGATTACCTAGTGAATATCTCAATATTATACTCACAATAGGGGGATACAGTACAATTTTCAAATCCGGACCCCAATATGGTTAATTTTTCTACTAGAGTATTGTACTTTTTATCATGATGTATTATGTTGAAGGAGTCAAACATTTCAATGAAATCCCAAACTACATACTTATACTATTTCATTCTCTGATTTTTGTTGCATACAATTTTCTAACCTTCTTGACAATTAGCTCTGAATCTCCTTTAACAATGATGTCTCTAACACCATATTTCCAAGAAATTCTTAAACCCAATAATAGTGCTTCATATTCTACAATATTGTTAGTTCACTCAAAGTTGAGTTTAAAAGAAAAAACAAACTCTTCCTAGCTTGGAGATATCAAAACAATACCAACACCATTTCCAAATTTAGAGCAAGTCCCATCAAACAACAAAGTCCAAGGAGAACCTACTTGATTAAGAGACTTGCATTGATCAATTTTGTGCTCTTTACCATCAGCAAATCCAACAAAGTTATCAGCATCAATGTCAGTGTATAACACTTCATAGGAAGCATTATTGGGATCCTTAATGAGATGTAGCATCTTCTTTTCACCATACAACTTTACAAGGCTTCCCTCAATAGGTATAGTGGAAAAATACATATCCATTTGCACACTCCCACCTAACACTAGCATCCCATTTTCTTGATAACAACATTCCCCATTTGGCAGGGCAATCAACAATAACAACATCTAGTTTTAAGTTCTTCCCTGGGTAGGCTGCAAGTTGCACTATCAAACCCTTGACACATCCAACCACTAGCACCTCTCTGGAATCCATGGCAGTGCACTTCCCATAAGCTGCTGTCACTTTGATATCTAATTCATTCATGACCTCAAGAGGCATAACATTGCATGATGCTCCAGAATCAAACATATAGTTGTGTAACAGCCTGTCCCTAATAATCAGAGTAGTGAAAAATGGATCTACATTCAGCTAGGACTCAACCAAGGATGTTCCCAAATATACTTCAGGTGGCTCACCTATTTCTTCTAGTACTTGGGGTTTTTCCAACTCTATAATGGTAGGAGGAGTCTCAACATTGTTTACATTTCTACCTTGGGTAATCTTTTCTTCTTTCAATCCCAAATACTCAAAGGCCCTTTTCTTGTGCTCAAGAATCCTAAGCAAGCTCAACAATTGAATTATAAATATTAATATGATTCAAGACTTGGGAAATGTCATAAGAAAAATATTTGGGAAAGGCAACATTTTTAGGAAGACTAAGAAACTCATCCGACAACAAAGGATTTTTCATGGTCTGAGCATGGGTAGGGATACTAGTTCTGTTTGGGGAAACAAGGAATTTTCCAGATGTATCTTTCTTAGGAGTTTCTTTTGGGATATTGGTGAGAACTGGAGTTTTTAGTTTGGCTTGAGGCCCTACCCCTTTGAAAAATTTACTCCTAGTGTTATATTTTTTTTCTTGGGCAACCACAACATTCATTAACAACTTCCTATCTTCCTCAGAAGGGATTCCTCCATCATAATTTTTAATCATTAATGCCCTTAAGTATTCAAAATAATTATTAGGAAATTCAAAATATTGTACCATATCTATTTCAAAAGTATGAGAGGGAGGAAGGGGTGATACCCGGTGAATGCAATCCCAAAAATCTGCAGTAGTTCTGGCACTGATTAATTCACTCGAAGTTACTCCTTACCGTGAGCTTGTAGAGCACCCCATCATGCACACATCATCATCAGTGTCATCATCAGCTTCCTCAACTTATTTTTCTTCATCACATAGGGCATGTGGTAAGAAACATCTATCACACCATTCAATTTCATTGGCTTCTTCCAACAGTAGTAACTCTGGCAGCTAAAGGATCAGGCACCAATTTATTTTCCTCAGGTTGGGGCTATCTATTTCCTGATCCTAGAGGCCCTTTAACCCTGTCATCTAATCTATGATCACCTCTAGGATGATTTGAAAATATTTCTTGACCTTTTGGCTTATGCTAACCTTGGGAACCTTGTCCAATCCCCTTCTCTGCTCTGGCTAAGTTTATAGGATATTTCCTTAACAACTCCGGCCAATGTTTTTACAACCTCTTCTAGATCCATAGACTTACTTGACTGAGGCTTCTCTAGATTGATCAGCTTGATACCTTCCCTCTTAGGAGGCTTACCAACTACTTTGATATTGTTTTCAATCTGCAAAGCCATGGTGAAGGCCTTCCTAAATGTTTTTGGGTTCTTATCCCTCAAATAATAGCATAGCCTTCTTATCAAAAGCATCAGAGTATTTTATCAAACAAGAAACATCGCTTGGCCTCAGGATTATAGGTAGCCTATTTAGGGTCTTATTGAACCTTATATTGAAGTCATGAACAAATTCATTAGGATTCTTCTTAATATTTTCAAATTTAGACAAAAGAAACCTGGGATCTATCTTATCCCCATATTGCAATCTAAAAGCATTTTTCATTTATGTCCATGAATCTATTGAGTTATCTAGAAAATACTTATACCAATCACATGCATCCTCCTCAAGAGTATGAATAAATAGTTTTATGTACACATCCTCAAATTCAAACTCAAATTCTTCCATCATATTGACAAAAATATTTAAGTGTTGATCACCAGTAATAGCATTATTTCCTTGAAATTTAGGCAGTCTATTTCTAACATCTTGGGGCAAAACATCTGGATATCCGGCCATACCTCTAAAATCTTTAGGACCAAAAGTGTTCACAACAAATAGAGGTCTGGGTGGGGGATGGGCCATATTATTTTGGGGAGGTGATCTTACAGGAGAAACAAAATGATGAGGGACAAGGGGTCTTTGGAACACAGGAGTATAATTTTCAAAATGAATGTTCTCTAAAAACTCTGTTTCTTGGAAGATCCTATCAGCTTTGGAAAACACAGGGACGAATGAGACGTACAAACTTTTCAAATACAAATGAAGGCCCCTCTCTAGATGGAGAATTCCAATCTACAAAAATACTACCTGATGCAGAAGCACTTGAGGAAGTATGGCAATCTTCAATGACAGGATGATCAATTTTCAAAATTGATAACTCTTTTCTTGATTCCTGATCTCCAACAACTTTCCAGATTCTTCTTCCTTCAGAATTTATCTTTCCCAGTTCTAGAAACAACCTTCTAGCAGGGTCTTTAATGAAGAAATATCTTCTTCCTTCCATATTTGCAAATATTAGTAATAAATTTCAATTGACAGAGGTTAAGACACTGGAATTTATAAAAAATTAATTCAACATGGAGTCGCCACTAAGGATTTTCACCTTAGTTGTGAAAATGCACTAAAATTGATCTATCAAATGTCTATCAACACTAAATTCATGCAAAGCTTCATAGATCTGACCTTCCTTTACCCGTATTTAACATTAATGATGTAAACTTAGTGCAAAAACCAATAGAAATAGGAAATATTGCATGCATAACTTGTAACTTCACAAATCTTACAGATCTCAACAAAGTATGACGTTTAAATAATGTATTTACACTTAGATCATGTAAGAAACATTACCAGGTCTGAATATAAGCAATGCCTTTAAGATGTTACAAAATAAAGGTTTGAAGATCCGCACAGAATATCCCTGGCAATGGCGCCAAAAAGGTGTTGTTGCCGCACAAATAGGTCCCTGGAGTTCAAATAATCCCAGAAACGGCGCAAAATCTGGTGTTGTTTGCCACACAAATAAGTCCCCAAGTTCAAGTAACGGCACCAAAAAGGTGTTGGTATCCAAATTGATTCTCCCTTGCAAGCTGAGAAGAATCATAGATTTAACAAGATGCCTAGAGACAAATAAATCATCATGTATGAGTCATTTTGTAGATGGGGAGGCAATTTAGCTGGCTCTTTGTCACTCAGATGTTGGAGAAATGGATAGCACCTTCAAAAGGATTTGATCTATCCTCACTACTTTAGGTTGTTCCTTTCAACCAGGGTGAGAGGACCCATTTTGTAACCTCTGTTGGTGAAGGAGAATGAATATATCCTTCTTTGCACAAATTTGAAAGGAAACCTTGAGAAAATATGATCAATGCACCACAATTTAACTCTCACGAGTTGTCACTTCTAAAGAATGGTGATATTTTCTAAACAAGGTTAAGGTTACTAAAGAAATTATGGAATCTTGATTGCTTCTGCATATTTTGGTAGTAGAATTTATTCATTTGTGGACATACAGGGAAAACAGGGGTAGTTCGGGTAGGATTCATTGTTTTTGAATAATTTTTGGTGGGAGATTAAGCAGGATAAACTTGATTTTTCCAGATCTTTGAGAACCTTCACAACAATTGGAAAACTAAATGACAGAATGCTTCAGAATAGCTAAAATATTCCTTCAACAAGAAGGTGTGCATCAATGGAGGCCCATATTTGCATGGTTTCACACAATATCCAAGAATTTAACACGAAGGCTCAAGCTAAAGACTCAATTAAACATTAAAGACCCTTGGTTCCTCACACCTAAGATACACTCAAAGGCTTACAAACAATCTTTATCAACAAAATGACAGTAAAGTGATTTTAAATTGTTTATCTCATTACAGGATGAAGGTTCTTCTTGTAATGAAATTACAAATGCCACTAAACTATCACATGGATGAGATCCTGTGTGATTCAGAGGGACTTTAACAAAAGATTGCAATAGGAACAAGAAATACTATTTATAGACATTTTGAAATAAAGTAGACACAAATTTGCCCAAGATTAACATAGATTAATTCGAAGTTGATTAGATTCATCAGCAGGGGAAGGTTTCTTGAACAATATCAGAGCTTGTCAATGGCTGTACACTTGCAACCAACTTGACATGATCAAATCTAAAACATAAGAGATTAACAGGTTTCTCAGATGGTCTCTCAAGAAGATGGGATTTCTCAAATTTTCTCATAAGAATTCAACCCCCAACCATTTGCATGACTAAATCATGCTTTTTATAACACTCAATTTACATCCAAGCTTTCCCCCCAAGAAAATAATATTCGAGGAACCTTTGTTTGTTACATGTTTGATCATGATTTCCAGAAAATGATGTTTAATAGGTTTGCAACAAAAAGTTTCCATTTGTTTCAAAAAGGTGAATCATTGCAAATATCTCCATCATTGTTTTAACTGGGACATCTAGTCATCTCCTCTGGAAATTCTTTTTTCATCCTTTACACCTGCAACCTCCATCATTTCATCCTTTTCCCATTCTTTCCTCTGCAACTTTTCTCTGCATCCAGCTTCTCTGGTAATTCACATTTTTACAAGTGCCTGAGAAATTCCAACTTCAAAATATCAACCTTTACATTCCTTGGACTCACAAATTAAGCTCTAAATCCATTCAATTGCACTTTGCAGACAAAAATGACAAGGAATTTCATCAAAAAATGATGAAAAACAATGCGTATTCACATGTCCTAGAGTCTTGGAGCAAAAATGGTGGCAAAATCAGATGCAATGCATAGCAACCATTTATTCTGCCCTTTCTCAAATTTATATTAGATCCGTCCACATGGAAAAATATGATTCAAAATGGGCTTGGGGTTCGCTTTTGTATTTTATGAATTTTGGAGAAAATATGCAATTTTCACATTTTTCCCCAACCCCCTCTAGCCTTTGAAAATTGGGCTCGACACGTGGCTTAATCTAGCCCCTTTGATGGAGTCGTGACTCATTTATGCAATTTTACCCTTCTTAACAATAATGAAAAAATTCCAATTTTCCTCCACCGACCCACCTTCCTCGATATTATCTATTGATGTGGGCCCTAACAAAGTTGCAGGTTCATTTTTATACTTTGCTCCCATTTCGCCAAAAGGCAAAAATCTTTAAAAACCTCTGGCCACCTGCCTCCCTCACGATTTGACTTTTTCAATGTTGAGCCAAAAAACTTCAAAGTGCTCCTAACGACATACCACCTCCCTACTTGTAACTTTGAAAAAACTGGCCACTTGTCCCCAGAGTTGCGGGTCAAAGTAAACTTTTCTCCCTTTTCAAAGAGGCAAAAAACTTCAAAATGTTCTTCCGACCCGCTTCCCCGCTTGTAACTTGAAAAACTGCCATGTGTCCTTCTTTGGGGTCAAAGTAAGACTTTTTCCCTGCCGCTTCATAATTGTTGAATAGGCCAATCAGAGACTATTGGGGTCGTGGGGCCAATTTGGTATTTTTTGCAAATGTGACCAAAGTGGCAAATTTCACCAAAAAGACCCACCAAGCCGCAACCAATTAAAAATGAACACGTATACACCTTCAATGCAAAAAAGAGAAATTTTCTCAGCCTTTATAAATTTGACCGACCAATCAGAACTCAACAGGAGCTACGGTGCCAAATTGATCTTTTTGCAAACATAGCAAAAATTTACAAGTTATAAAAATAGACCCAACATGCCTCATCCAATCACATAGATGAAGATGTTCAAGATATAATTTAATGGGGAAAACATGACTTGTCGAACTATAAAATGGAGGGAAATCACCATTTTTGCCCAAAATTGAATCTTTCATCAAGGAAAAAGAATTTACAAATAATAAAAGGTCCAAATGTGATCCACGACCATGGAGAAGGATCTTCAATAACATACAAATGAAGATAAAACCTTATCACGCATCCTTTCAGGGAATATAGAAATATGACAACGAGCCAAGGCATATTAGGAAACTTTCGAGAACAAACGGGGTGAGATCAAATTGAGCATTAATAGTTCCTATGCGGAATTGTCAGGGTAAGATCAAAAATTCATAGTGCATAACCTAGTTATGAATGAAGAGGTCAGACCTATAAAACAAAAGCTCATAAATATGCATCCTCACATTGCCTTATTAGTAAAAGAAGAGATGGATAAATTATTGGTAGTAGGTTTCATTAGGACTATTAATTATTAAGAGTGGATTTCAAACATAGTCTATGTACATAAGAAACCCATTGGCATTAGAATCTGTATAGATTTCAAAGATATAAATAAATCTTGTCCTAAGGATGACTTGTCTCTTCCTAACATCAACATGATCTTTTACTCAACAGCTAGTTGTGAAACATTATCCTCGTGTCACCTTATTAGTAAAAGAAGAGATGGAGAAATTATTGGTAGTAGGTTTCATCAGGCCTATTGATTATTAAAAGTGGATTTCAAACATAGTCTATGTACATAAGAAACCCATTGGCATTATAATTTGTATAGATTTTAAAGATATAAATAAAGCTTTTCCTAAGGACGACTTCCCTCTTCCTAACATCAACATGACTTTTGACTCAACAGTTGGTTATGAAATATTATCACTCATGGATGGCTTTTTAGGGTATAATAAGATTAAAAATTTTAAGGAAGTTCAACACAAGACAACTTTTACAACCCCATGGGGAACATTCAGCTATCAATTCATGCCATTCGGCCTCAAGAATGCAAGCGCAATATATCAACCGGATATGACTGTAATATTTTACGACATGATCAATGATATAATGGAATATTATGTGGATCACATCTTGAGTAAATCCAAGACTAGAGAAGATCACCCACTAATTTTACGACGCATCTTTCAGCATCTTAGGGACTATAAGGTAAACTCAACCCAAAGAAATGTGTCTTCGGCATGCTATCAGGTAAATTGTTAGGGTTTATTGTTTCAAGGAGGGGAATTGAAGTAGATCCTACAAATATTACTACCATAATAGAAATTCCTCCTCCTAAAAACATCAAACAACTACGCAGATTGCAAGGGAAGATTCAAGCAATCAGAAGATTCTGTTGGAGATTTTTCATTATCATATGTGTTTTCATTAATGTCAAGTTGCATTGATGGAAAAATTATTTGATGTCAAGTGGAATTAATGGGAAAATGATTAATATGTAAAGCCACAAATGAGAAGGAAGAGCCGTGAAAGCAAGGATGATCTAAAGGCAAAAGCAAAGAAGTAAGGGAAATTCAGACCGCGAGTAAAGGGAAAAATATGCATAAAACTATAAAAGCCATACATAAAAGAAAATAACCGTGGACATAGGACAAAGCCGCAGGAAGGCAACAGACAAGGAGGAAAGCCACATAACATTATAAAATATGCGAGAAGCAAATAAAAGTCATAGATGACTAAAAATCCAGTAAGAAAGGAGGAAAACTACAGATCAAAGAAAAGTGTCATGATACAAAGGATAAATTCATAGAAACTAAGGAAATCCATGGATTGAACAAGTATGAACTGGAAAGGGCTCGAGGATAGTCAAATTGATTTAAATATGGACTAATGAGACTTTGTTCTCCAAAATCTAAGGTGATTCGATTGTCTGGTGATTGCGGCTAAGTATACGACCTGAGCTCCATGAAGAATAAATAAATCTACAGTTCCAGTTGTCCACATTTAGTTCTCATTAACTTTAAGGAAATAAAGTTACAGTTCTCAATGTGATTCCTGATTTCAAGGCAAAATTAAATATCAAAGAATAAAAAGGCTCACTCATCTGAATCACATTAGAATTCTTAGAAAGATGAGAAATCTATTTTTACATATTAGCTAATAAATATTTTCTTGTGAATTCATAGAAAAAGGTGAAATCAAGTAAAATATAGCAAGAGAAAAATTTGTAGTTATCTTTATTCATTTAATGCACCAAATGTTTCAGGAAACACAGTAGGAAAGGGTACACGAAACTCTATCGAAGTGATGGAATGGGTCGATGGTCAATCTAGGGAGAACTCAAAGCCAATTTGAGTGTGGATAAGAAATTAAATAATACACTAGAGTTGAGGGAGTGAAAAAAAAACTTTCTCAAGTAAGAATACAATGCATTTCAGCTAAATGAGCTACAGAAAGAAAAGAGAGAAGACAAAGGAGAGAAGACAAATGAAGTATTGAAGAATCATATGAGAAGATCATCAGTGCAGAAAATTGATTGACCAAGAGGGGTCGATTCAAATGATAATAAAAAAGTAACAGTGAGACAACAGATATATACAGAAGAGTGATCATAATCTATTGTGAAAGAAATTTTTGTAACTAAATGATCAAAAATTGTATGTAAAAATAATAAGTTTAAGTTGCAGCTTAGAATTTTTTGGGGTTGCATCCTCCTTGTGGGTGGGTTCCTACAAAATATCAGTTATAGCTCATTAAATTAGGATTTGGTGCTCCTTGCAAGTTGGTGCTTGTTAAAATTCGATAACTAAAACCATTGTAAGCTTTGGAATTGGTGTTCCTAATAAAGCCTTAGTTTCAAGTAGGATTTTCTCTCAAAAGGGTTTCCCACTATAATTTTTGTGTTCTGTGTCATCTTGCTTGACATCTGTTTGTTTAAATGTTCATCATACATTGCTGTAATCAACTAAGGAATTCTGGATTAACATTATTGTAAATTTTTTAATCTACACTGATTCACCCCCCCCTCAGCGCTTGTGATCTCTAACAGTTAGGAAGGGGAAATTCATCCTTAGGGAAATCAAGATTAAGATTTCAAAATTCGCTACAGATGTAAAGCTTCCCAAAGGATTTGACAATGGGTACAATATTGGAGACCCATTGCAGATAGTTGATAGGTAAGATGAGGTTCCAAGTAAAGAATGAAGGAAACAAGACTACATCAACTCTAAGAACATCTTCTATTGTAAAAAAAGAGTTTAGCAAATCCACCAAGAGAAGTACTACTGCTCCAAGAATTACATATGCTATGAGGTACTAAAGTAAATATTGAAGTTGAATTAGTACCGACTTCATTCCTTCTATGGTTATTGTTTATTCATGTAATCAGTTTGGACATAAAGCCTGAAATGTAAAATACATACTAGAAGCTATAGAAGAAACTACAATTGAAGGAACCCATCTTACACTAAGATAAATGAACTATAATGTTTGTCCACTTCAATTCTCGTAAGAAAAGGGTCCCGTAGGAGTCAACAAACAAACAAAAAATAGCCCAAACAAGAAAAATGGGTTTATGTTGTAAAGAAAGATTCGAACAAAAGAAAAGAGTCTTGCTCAGTAGTGCAAACCGCATTCCATGTGCAAAATGAAGATAAAATATGGTATTTGGATAGTGGATGCTCTAGCCATATGATAGGTTACAAAACCAAATTCATTTCACTATAAAACAATGCATCGGGTGTTGTGAGTTTTGATGATAACAATTTAGCAAATATAGTTGGAAAAGGAACTCCAAGTCTAGATAATGGAAAGAATATCATAGAAAATGTTCTATACCTTAAAGGCCTTGAGCATAATTTGTTAATTGTGAGTCAAATGTGCAAAAGGGGATACAATCTAATCTTCCATGACAAAGGCTATGATATTATCAATAGCAAAACAAGAAAGAAAGTTGTAAAATCCAAAAGGATAAAGAACAACATTTATGTGCTAAATGAAATAAACAATAAAAAATGCTTCACAAGTAAGGTTGATTACATTGGTTGTGGCACAGAAGGTTGGGACACACGAGCTTTGAAAATCTTGTGAAACTAAGTGCTAAAGGATGTGTAAAACATATGCCAAAGATTGTAAAACCAGAAGATACTCTTTACAAAGCATGCCTGTATGGTAAACAAACAAGAAGAGCACTCAAGTCAAAAGAATACTCCACAACCAGACCTCTGGAGTTAATTCATATATATCTTTGTGGTCCTACCAAAACTGAAAGTATACAAGGTGAGGGTATTTCATGTTGTTGATAAATGATTACACCAGAATGGTGTGGGTATGTGACATGTTTAAAGAAAAATGAGAAGCTTTAGACAGATTCAAGAAATTCAAAGCACTAGTAGAGAATGAGAAAAACAAGAAGATTAAATGACTTAAGATTAGACAGAGGTAGAGAATTCTGGTCAATGAATTATGATGAATTTTGTGAATAACATGGAATTAGAAGACATTTTTCAGCTGCCAGAACACCTCAGCAAAATGGAGTTGTTGAAAGGAAGAACATGAATTGTGCAAGAAATGGCAAGAACAATGTTGAATGAATCCAAATTACCAGACAGATATTGGAGTGAAGTGGTATACACCGCGGTGTACATTTTAAATAGAGCTCAATTAAGAGTAAATAGTGATAAGACACCTTTGAACTGTGGAAGAACATGCCTGCAAATGTGAAACACATAAGAGTGTTTGGAAGTAAATGTTACATCAAAAGAGATGAAGAAAAATTGGTAAAATTTGATTCTAGATGTGATGAAGGCATATTCCTTGGATACTTTGTAGTCATTGCAGCTTATAGGTGCTACAATAAAAGGTTGCAGAATATTTTTGAAATTAAAAATGTAAAGGTGGATGAAAATCTTGACTGGGTCCAACACTCAGTACAATAGCTTTGTCATGAAGAAAAAGAAGATGATGATGAAATGGACAGTCCACGTGAAGAAGATAGATGAAGAGGAAGAAAGTTCAAGACTCTAAGGCACCCGCAAGGCAAGTCAAAAGGAACCATCCAGGAAACTCAAATCATTGGAAACAAAGAAGGCATTTTAACTAGAAGAAGGCTAAGATATCAGTAGAATCATGAAGATATAACACTCCTATCCATAATAGATCCCAAAAGTGTTGTGGAAGTAAGTAAATACCATCATTGGGTAAACGCAATGAATGAAGAACTTGATCAGATTGAAAAGAATGAAACATGGGAGATTATACCCAAACCGTAAAGACAAGAATGTAATTGGCACAAAATGGATATTTAGAAACAAGCTGAATGAAAAAGGAGAAGTAACAAGAAATAAGGAAAGACTTGTGTGCAAAGGATATGCGCAAATGGAAGGAATCAACTTTGATGAAACATTTGCACGAGTGGCAAGGATGGAAGCAATAAGAATGTTCCTAGCTTACATGGCTTATAAGAAGATCAGAGTATTTCATATGGATGTGAAATATGCTTTCCTCAATGGTTTTATGAATGAAGAGGTATGTATTGAACAACCTGATGGTATTTTCACTAACTGAAGATAAAGACTATATGTGCAAGTTGAAAAAGGCTTTATATGGACTTAAACAAGCTCCTTAGAGCTTGGTATAGCATATTGGATTCATACCTCATCGAGCAAGGTTTCAGAAAAGGTGTTGATGATAGTAATCTCTACATCAAGGAAGAAAAAGATCATCTATTTATTGTCATTGTATATATGGATGACATCATTTTTGGAGGAGACTATGATAAGATGACATATGAATTTTCAGATATGATGAAAGATGAATTTGAAATGTCCATGTTGGGAGATCTTTCATTCTTCCTAGGCTTGCAAATCAGTCAATCAAACCAAGGCATATTCGTATCCCAAACCAAATATATCAAATAAATGTTGAAAAGGTTTAGGATGGAAGATTGCAAACTTATAGGAACACCAATGGAATTAGGATGCAAGCTGAGAAGAGAGGATAGCTCACCAAAAGTAGACAAAACCTTGCATAGACCTTATGATTGGCAGTCTACTTTATTCCACTGCATCAAGACCAGATATCATGTAGGCAGTAGGTCTTGTTGGAAGATTTCAAGAAGATCCAAGGGAAACACAATTCAAGGCGGTCAAGAGAATTCTGAGATACCTAATGGGAAGAATTAAATACGGATTATGGTACCCCAAAAGTAATGACTTTAGCATTAAATCATACACATATGCAGATTGGGTAGGAAGTATTGATATTAGTACAAGTGGGAGCATTCTTTGTTGGAAATTTTTAGTCTAGATTGGCATAAGAAAGAAGCAATCATCAGTAGCCCTCTCAACATGTGAAGAAAAATATATAGTTGTTGTAATGCGTTGCACTCAAGTTTTATGGATGACGTAGACATTAGAAGATTACAAGGTAAAATCTGATAAATCAATTCCCTTGTTTTATGATAGCTCAAGTGCAATAAGTGTCTCTAAGAACCCTTTGTTCCACTCAAAGACCAAACATATCCTAATTAGATATCATTTATTGAGGGAACAAGTGCATGACAAGAAAATCAGTCTAGAATATGTAAGCACAAAATAATTATAATCATACAGACATTATGACCAAGCCACTGCCAAAAGTTACTTTTGAGTACTTAATGAATGAATTAGGGGTCATTCCTGATCCCACCAACAACTAGAAGGTATGTAGACATGGTGAGGGAGCATTCTCAGGTAATATCATCTTCTAATCAGTTTTAAACAGTATTTATGCAAGGGGGAGCTAGTCTACTAGCTCAAGAATTATCAAAGTATGCATCAGCTCAAGGGGAGCATTGTCCATTGAAGTCCCCATGATCAATGAGTCATATGGAAAAGCATGTGCCAAGGGGGAGCTTCTTGAGGTAGGACCCGCAGTATGGTGATGCTTTCCTACATTTTCACCTTTATCAGACGGCATAGTTGGATGGCCCTTTTTCATTGTTTTCAATGGGAGAGAAAAGCACAAGTCAGAAATCAGCTAGTAATAATAGAAGGGGAGAGAAGATGAGAATATAAATCCACCAAGGGAGAGTTACAATGGTGTTTTCAAAAGCTAGGTATGCAAGTATTTTGCCATCAAAAGGTTGTAGGTTTTTGCAGTATTGAAGTGCTAAGGTATTTCCATCAATGATAAAGGGGGAGACTGTTAGACCTTTGTCATTGGCATATGTGTTTTCATTGATGTCAAACTGCATTGATGGTAAAAAGGATTAATTGGTAAAATTAGCAAGCAAAAAAGATGAAGGTTGATTGGTAGTGTCAGCTGACAGAGGCTTCAGGATGATCAAGGATAAGTTCTAAGGGACTTAATTAGTTTTTTTATGAGCTACGGATATAAAGATTTAGTCGTAAAAGTCTGCAGGAATCCGCAGAACTTAGAAGAAGCCGCGAAAGCTTAGCAAAGGCTGCGGGTAAAGGAATGAAGCCGCTAAAGAAAAAAGAAGCCAAAGGACGAGACGCATAATGAGAAAGGTGAAGCCATGCGAATGTTGAAGGAAGAGTCGCATAGGAGAAAGGATGAACTAAAGGCAAAGCCACAGAAGTAAGGGAAATTCGCGAAGAAGCCAAACGAGTAAAGAGAAAAATCCACGAAAAACTATAGAAGCTACACATAAAATAAAATAGTCACAGACATGGGACAAAGCCACGAGAAGGAAAAAGATAAGGAGGAAAGACTCGTAACATTGTAAAATCCGTGAGAAGCAAAGAAAATTCGTGGATGACTAAAAGGGCGCCAAGAAAGAAGAAATGCCACAGATCAAATGATATATGCCACGATACAAAGGAAAATTTCAAAGAAGTTTATAAAAGCCACGGATTGAACAAGTATGAACTAGACAAGGCTCGAGGACAATCAAATTGAGTTAAACATGGACAAGTGAGATTTTGTTCTCCAAAATCGATGGTGATTCAATTGTCTGGTGATTGTGGCTATGTATACGACTTGAGCTCCACGAAGAACGAAGAAATCTATTGTTCCAGCTATAAACATTTAATGCTCTTTGGCCTTGTGTAAATTCAGTTGCGGTTCTCTATGTGATTCCTAATTTCAAGGAAGAATTAAATATCAAAGAATAAAATCGGCCTCGCTCATCTTGATCACGTTGGAAATTCTAGAAAGATGAGAAATCTATTTTTAGGTATCGACTAATAAATATTTTCAGGTGAATGCATAGAAAATCGAATATAGCAAGAGCAAAATTTGGAGTTAGTTGTATTCATTTAATGAACCAAATTTTTAGGTGACAAAGCAGGAAGAGTGCACCAAAGAACGTTAAAGGAAGTGATGGAATCGATTGTTTGCATAAATGGGATTGAATTTGATACCAGAGGAAATTTGATACCAATACGAGTGTTGCTCAAGTAAGAAAACGATGCATTCCAGCTAAAGGAGCTACATAAAGAAAAGAGAGAGAAAGGAGAAGAGCAGACATATGAAGTAAAGAAGATATATCACATGAGAATAGCATCAGTGCAGTAGATTGATTGATCAAGAGAGTTCAAATCAGATGAGTAGAAGAGAGTGACAGAAAGAACACAGATAGATACAGAAAAGTGATCATAATCTATTGTATAAGCAATTTTTGTAACTAGATGATCATAAATTTGTATGTAAATCAATTTTGAGTTGTAGCTTAACATATTTTAGGGGTTGCGGCCTCCTTGTGGGTAGGTGCCTACAAAAGATCAGTTGTAGTTGATTAAATTAGGGGTTGGTGCTCCTTGTAAGTTAGTGCTTTCTAAAATTAACTGAGTGGGTGCTCAGAAAATCTTCGAGTGGGTGTTTGAAGTTGTGGATTGCGTGCTTCACAGGTTGAGTGGGTGCTCAACCAAAACCATTGTAAGCTTTGGAATTGGTGTTCCTAATAAAGCCTTGGTTTCAAGTGGGTTTTTCTCTCAAAAGGGTTTCCCACTATAAATTATGTGTTTAGTGTTTTTCTATTTGATTTATGTTTGACAAAATGCACATGATATACTACTACTAAATTTAAGAAATTGTGGATTGGTATAACTCTGTAAATTAATTTTAATCTACACCGATTCACCCCCTCTCTCAGTGCTTGTGATCTCGTAGAAAGAAAAATTTGTTTACTACCTTAGTCTTACATTGATTTCTTCTGAACTAAACTACCCGTAGATTGAGAAGGCTTTCTTGGTCATCATTTTTTCTTTTCAAAAACTTTGTCATTATTTATTGAATAATAAGACCAAACTCATATCAAAATCTGACCCATCGAAATACTTGTTATCAAAACATGTACTTATAGGAAGGATGACCAATTGGATCATCCTAATTAGTCAATTTGATATTGAGTACGTCCATCAAAAATAAATTAAAGGGGAGGTGTTGGCAGATCAACTAGTTAAAGCCCCTTTTCCACGTACTGACCCTTTGATTCTGGAACTTCCATATGATTCTACAATGTACCTTAAGGAATCTATTGCATGGAAACTATACTTTGATGGCTCCTTTACATTTCATGGTTCAGGTGCAGGAGTTTTTTTTATCACCCCTTCAGGATATTTGATCCCTCAAGCATTCTGACTCAAGTTCCCATGTATAAATAATATAGTAGAATATGAATCCCTTATTATAGGGATGAAATTATCCATAAAGTGGAATATTAGACAAGTGAATGTAATTGGTGATTCTATGTTGATCATTAAACAAGTAACTGATGAGTACAAAGTTAAGGATGAAAAAATTCTTCCTTACAAAAAAAAGGTTGACACTTTGAAGGAGTTATTTGAGAAAATTACATTTGAGTAGATCCCTAGAGGGAAAAATCATGTGGTAGATGATATGGATACATTTGTGTCTATGTTATGCATCCCACCTAGAAATAATGGCATGTGGTTCTTCGTCGAGCATCTACGAACACCAGCATATGACATATAAGAGTCTTATTTGGTATGTGAAGTTGTTGGTCCCTTTGTCCCATGGTACCTTGACATATTCAACTACCTTCATGATGGAACATTCCCTCCAGACATTTCCCATTCTAAAAAAATAAACCTTATCCAGTGCATAGCCCACTACACCTTTCTTGAGGGCACTCTCTATTGTAGAGGATATGATAGGAATCTGTTGTGTTGTCTTAATTTGAGTGAATCTATCTTAGCGGTTAAGGAGGTGCACGAAGGAATCTATGGAGTCCATACAAGTGGGATAATCCTAGCTAAAAATATACTGAGAGTAGGGTATTATTTTCCTACCGTGGAGAATGATTGTTACGAGTACATAATGAAATGTTTTCTATGTCAGAAATATGGCAAATTGACACATGCCCTGGCACAATCATTACAACCTACTATGATGACGTGGCCTTTTTCAAAGTGGGGACTTGATCTCATTGGTAAGCTTACCCCTATATCCTCTAATGGCCATATGTTTATTATTATTTCCATAGATTACTTCACGAAGTGGGTAGAGGTTGTTCCTCTCACCTATGTCAAGGGTGGCGCAGATATCCAAATTCATAATGAACCATATCATTTTCTAGTACAACATCCCCTTTTCCATTGTAGTTGATAATGGTAAGTCATTTAAGAACAAAATTGTGAAGGTGTTGTGTCAAAAATTTCAAAGCCAACTCAAGTATGGAAACCCCTATTACCCTCAAGGTAATGGTCTGGCAAAAGCCTCAAATTAAACCCTTGTTCATATTATGGAGAAGATGGTGAATAAAATTGGATGTAATTGGCATTTGCAGATTCATCCCACCCTTTGGGATTACAAAACATCCATCTGCACCCCTAATGGTATTACTCCATATTCCCTAGTTTTCGGCACAGAAGCCTTATTACCCCTTGAGACCAAGCTCCCCTCTTTCCGCATAGAGCTAAGATATTACTTGGATAAAGAGAAGGACTACAGAGTGGCTCATCTAGCAGAGTTAGAGCTATTGGATGAGAAGTTCCTTCATGTCCTTGATCACTTCAAAGTATATCAGAATCGTGTGCATTGAGGTTATAACAAAATAATGATACGTCGCTAATTTGAGGTAAGAGACCTTGTTCTAAAGGAAAATTAATTCAATACCACTAAGGATAGTGAAAAGAAAGGTATGTTTGAGCCTAACTGGTAAGGGCCATATGTTGTGGTCCCTAAATTTGGTTCAGGTGTATACAAGCTTGTTGACTTTAATGATGATGAACTTCTGGAACCCAATAATTCCATGCAACTCAAGCATTTCTATTCTTAAGTATGGATCTCACAAATATCATAAAATCAACAAATATATATATATATATATATATATATATATATATATATATATATATATATATATATATATATATATATAATCAGAAAAAAGTAAAGAGAAATCAATGCATCCTAGTGTGAAAACCATGTGATTTTGGCACTTTGGACAAGTCCTTTTGTGAAAACCAGTTTCTAGCGACATTGGAGGGTCCATTGTTCACAACCATATCATATCTAGGATTACGATAGCTTTATCCTAAATTGTTTTTTTTCCTGTGTCCAAGATAATTTTGATCTTATCCCTCTTAGCCTTGATTTGGGTCATCCTACTTCTATATGTGAATATTTTTCCTTTGTACATTCCCATCTAACGTTGGGAGAAACTTTACATTGTCACTTCTTGCACATATGGGTGGCATTTCACCCTTGTACATACCATCTATCACTGAGGGCATCTATGTTTCAGTTGGCATGGTGTCCTAATAGGTGTTGTTATTGATGCAAAACCACATTAATGAAAAATTGAATGTTTTGGGATGGGGTCATGATCATTTATGTGGTGCTAACATGATGGTTCAAATGTTTATCACCTACTATATAGTGGGATTCAGTTATGCATGTGCTTGCTTTAGCAAGCCCATACAGATGCCTAGGAGGTGTTGTTTGATAGTGTGATATTTCATGGTTTCTTAGGAAGCATGTTGGCAGCGATTAATAACATGATTTGATGGTTTTTGAGCACTCACAACAGTTGACATAAGTATGCAAGTATAGTGGTTCACTCCATGTTATATGTGTCTCATTGGGAGCAGGTATGCTAGCTTGGAGGTGTGACATTATTGGTTTTGAGCCATATGAGCTCATGGAAGCATGATATTCAGGTGTATCATGTCAGATGAGGTATGTTTGGATCATTTTTCAAAGTGGTTTTATGTTCAAGCTTATTGAATTTTTCAGTTGGCCTTAGTTGCTACGATGAGGATCTAGCAAGTAAACATAGGTAATATCCTAGATGAATGGAGAGATTGGGGCTATGGCATTCACATTATGATGATTGGATATGTTATAGGGATGATTCATATGCTATTGAGAAAAAATTTAGGTGTCCATGATGTGTATTTTGCAAGATATGATAGTTTGTGTGAGATAGCGTAAAAAACAAGTCATTTTCCAGTTCAAATATGAACTTCAGATGCTCGTTGTGATTATTGTTCTTTACATGGGACCTTTTGGATTTTAGGGAAAATTCTATGGTGAGTTTATAAGGTTTCAAAAATATAATCAGGTCATTTCATCATCATGTTTTTATGAACGAATGTTAAGAAGGTAAAATGGTCTAAAACCCTAGTTAAACCCTAACTAGGAGAAGTTTGTAGAAAGGTGAAGTATAGTGACCTATTTTTGATTGAAAGTTAATAAAATGTGATGATTTTATTTTGTATTGGACTCCTTAGTATTTCCATAAATGTATGGTTGAGGTCATGGTGATGAGTGTGACCCACCTAAAAATGGTAGTTTTTCTGGGAAAGAAGGTTATAGGACAAAGATGGTCCAAAGGAGTAGCATGAAAAATTGATGTGGCATGATGAATGGGGGTTTATATTGATTTACATGAATTTTTAAGAAAATATTCATACAGATACATGATATTTTTAGGTCCATACAAGTTGATTGGTCAAAGGGAAGTTTTGGGATCTCAAATAGTAGGAATCAGTAAAATGGCCATAACATGAGCTATAGATGGAGCTTGTGAGATGATTCAAGTTGTGTTGGAAATTATATTAAGATATATTTCTAGTGATATATGGTATTAATAATGATGGAGGTTATTTTATAGGGTTTATAGGGCATTATTTGGAGTAAGAATAGTTTTTAGTAGTTTAAGACATGATGTGTTTCTGGTGAAGTTTGAGGTTTTTGAAGCATGAGATGGATTTTGTGATGCTTCCTATCACCTGTGGAATGTTAATAGGGATAAATTTTTCATCCAATGAATCCATTTTTTGGTATTTATTGTACATTGTAAATTTTTTTATGAGCTAATCTTTGGAAACAACGATTTTTTTGTAGGTTGATTTGGTGAAGGCAAATCTTGTTGTGGTTTGAAGAAAGATGTTTCATGTCTTATAAATATTATAAGTGATATAAATTATTATGAAATTTATTTTTAGTGGTTACATGAAATATTTTTTTCATGTATAATTCATTTCGTGGCATTATGAAGTTTCAGGGTGCTAAAGGGTGTAGGAAATAGTTGTTTTGAGAATTGTACAAAGGAAACTGGGCCCAGTAAATGAAATAATTTGATTGGCTGATATTAATTTACACCATGTATGAATTTTTTATGATATTTTAATCACGTTTAATGGTTTATGGGTCATGAAAAAGTATGGTACTCATGTTAGGGAAATTTTAAGATTGTATGCCCATGGGGTTTTTGAGCCATTTTTGGCACATGTAATGAGGGTTTTAGCTAGGCTGACCTAATTGGGTCATATGTGACTATTGTAATTAAAATTTATGAATTTTATAGAGATTTATGGGTTTAACCAATCATGAGGGACCAACCTTTTTTTTTGTTTGAATGAAGAAAAGCTTATAAAAGTATTTTTTGGGTCATTTTTGAGCTAGTTGAGTGTGTGCAGGGAGGTGCGACCTAGAGAGAGTTATTTTATAGGTATGAAGAGCAAGATTTGAAGGATGATTCAATTGTGCTTCAATTTGATAAAAATCATGGAACATGATATCAAGGGATGTTGATTTTAAAAGTGATTAAGAGAGCAAGAATTTGTAGAAGTTTGATCACCTAGGGTTTGAGTGAAGAAGTTTGTGAACTGGAATTGTGATCTCCATCAGTTGTGGTAGCAAACATCATATATCAGACATCATAAGTTATTTTAGTGGGTTGATTTGATTCTTGGTCATCCTTAGGGGGTTTTATCCTCCTTATGGAGTGGGTGCTTCACTAAATTAGGGGTTGGTGCTCCTTGTAGGGTTGGTACTCTAGTAAATTAGGGGTTGGTGCTCCTTGTGGGGTTGGTTCCTCTCTAAAATTTGAAGCTTCATTAAATCATAATGTGTAATATATTTTCATTGGGTTTTCTTACACCCTAGAGGGTTTCCCACTTATATCTTGTGTCTATGTATCTGATGATCATGTTTATGCTTTTGTACACATTATTGTTTAATTAACACACATATAATGTATGGTTGAATTAATGGTTTATGAATGATAACACATATTTGAAATGAAATCTGAATTTAAATTTTTGTAGGACTGATTCACCACCCCCCCTCTCAGTCCATTGTGTTTCTAACAATTGGTATCAAAGCAGGAACTTCTTGATAAGGTTGAATCTTGAGGGATATATTCTGAAGCACAAAATGGGTGGTAAGAAGAAGAATTATCAGAAAGGAAATAACTCCAAAGATGATAGTTTTACTACTTCAAGTGAAGGTAAGAATTGTTTAGAAAATATTCCTAAAATTTATTCTCCCCTAGGAGTTGTAACTTGTGAATTTGGAGAAGGGTTTAGTGATTCATAATCAGATTGTGAAGAGTCATCTTGGGTAATATTGAAAAGGGAACTTAATCTTGCAAGAGATGAGAATGAAAAGCTCACACAACAGATTGTTGAAATGAAAAGGAATCATTAAGATCAAATTAAGATCCTTGAATCCAAGTTGAAGAATGATAGTAAAGAACATGATGATATCACAAAGGCATCTTGAGGAACAATTAGAGAGATTTGTAGCCACCAACCTTGAATCCAAGGAAGATGCCCATGAACATAGTCATGGTATTCATATTTTTGAGTCACAAATGGAGGATTTTTCAAAACCTCTAAAGGTCAAAGATGAAGAATGTACTCAGCTAAAATCACAAGTTTCTTTACTCAATGATAAACTAAAATCAAAGGAGGTTGAGTGCGTCAAATATGAAGATGGTATGAAATCTCTACATTCAAGACTTGATCTAGTTTCAAGCAAATTGAAAATGTTTGAGAAAAGTACTAGTGACCTAGATAATCTTCTTAGCCATCAAAGATCAACAAGTGATAAGGCTGGTTTGGGATTCAATGAGGATCTCAAGGACAAGTAATTGAAGCAAGAAGAAAAGGTTCCAAGTAAGGAATATGGTGAACCAAGTACCAAGGAATAAATGAAGGTGACTCACTCCAAAGACAATGAGAAGATCAAACCTATTAGGCAACCTAATGCTTCAAGGTATGAAAAATCATTCAATGAATATTTTTTCTTATGTCATGTTTTTGGTGATAGAAGCTAAAGAATGCAAGAAAAAATCTTCTAAGAATGGTGTAGGATCCTTTAATGGTGAATTTAATTCATGTTGTTAATTTGGTCACAAATCCAAGGATTGTGGATGGAATCTAGGATATTTTGAAGCTAGGAAAAGGTAAGAGGATGTTTTTCAAGAGATATGATCCTAGAAATCCTCGGCCATGGAAAAAAAAATAGAAATGAGTCATGATAAATATGTTGTATGCTTCAAGTGCAGTAAGGCGGGTCACATGAAAATAGTGTTTTCTTGAGTAGAAAACCTAGCCATGTTGATGAGTTAAGATTAGGAGAAGTACTAATAGTATGTTACTACTATAATAGAGTTGTTCATATTGCAAGGAATTGTTATCAAGTCTATTCAAGATAAAAAAATATGAATCAAAGATATAGAGTACTTGGGAATAACTTTAAAGGAGTTTAGAATACAAAGTAATGACCCTAAAAGAACATGTGAACCAAGGAAAGACAATGTCATTCCATAAAGAGAATATGATAATGAGAAGATAACTAGTTACTACAATGCTCAGATCAGAAGAAAGATGATGAAGGTGTAGTTACAGGTGCCTAAGAATTCTTGGGACCTCTTCAATATATTCCTTTAGGTCTCCAAGGAATATATATTCCTTCACTATGCTTCTTGAAGGTATAATATTTCATATGAAACATCTAGGAGAGGGGGAGTTATCTAAGTAATCTTGTGTCTCCTCCACATGGTCAATAATTGTCATGGATTGTGCTAAGTGTGTTTTAAGAATTATTTAAATTTGTTGTCAAGGGTCATCATGAGTCCATAATAGGTCTAGTGATTTGTTTTGGTCTATGTTTAATCTCTAAATGAAGGTTTAAGAGTCAAATCTAAGCCTTCATGATGTCATTAGGTGTTGTTATAAAATATATAATGTCTATACATGTGTACCTTACTGTAATCCCTGATATTGAAGATAAAATTTTGATCAATGCATTGAAGAAGTATATCTTACATATCAAATCATAGGTGTTGTCAATATATAGGAGTCTGTGTTTGAGTCTTGGTCTATGAAGGTCTCTTGTGTTTTGTTATGAGTCCTACAGGCATCTACATATCTCTCTTTCTCAAAAAATTGAAGTATCTACGAGTAGATGGTGGATGTGATCAAGTGATAACTTGATCAATATTATGGTGAAGATGGAAATCTATAAGTACCTCAAAATAAAGGTAACATCAACAAAATGAAGATGGTTATAGGTATGAATTTTGTCTTTCAAGCTTCATACTCATGGTAAAAGGTACTCATATGTTTTGAATAATGTTTCCCAACATTCATGATAGGTTATTGAAGTCACAAAAGGTAAAAATGATGTATTTTGAAGAGATTTTTCCCTATATTGTGCTTTATCATAGTGAATGTGACTATTTTAATGAAAACTTAGTTTTAAAGGGTCTAATGATGGTGTTTGGAGTCAAAATTTGAAACTTATCATCTTAACCATAATAAGAAAAGGATGTAATTGATTTCAAGACCTATCTATGTGTTCACTCTCTATAATCTTTGACAATATGTAATGCTAGTATGTGTAGTGTCTAGGAGTCTAATGTGAAGTTAAACACTCTTGCAACTATGCGTGAATCTGTTGGAGGAATGCCTTAATGTAGAAGATAGAAGTAACATGACTAGATGGGAATAAAATTCAAGAAACTCCATCATGAAGGTATGTACTTCAATAACTCTAAGTGAATATCTATGGTACAAGGTCTAAGGGTCTGTTACAGAGCATTACTTGGTATAAAGAAGAATTATAGAAACTTATGAACTCTTCAAGATGTGAAAAGATGTTTCATAAAGGATTCTAGACATGTAAGAACTCAATAAATGTTCCTCAAAGCTTATGTGATTCAAATCATTGAAAAAGGATTGTCTAACCCTTTAATAAGCACACCTAGACTTAGTTTATGTTTGCAATAGTTGGTATGTCCTAAAAATGACTAGCTACAGGTAAGAGAGGAATTTGAGATCCTATTCTAGTAGGATGAAGTAGTATAAACATGATTGGTATGCCTAGATGATATATTTGGTTTTGGCTTAAGGATCAAGACTTTCAAAAGTTAACAAGGGTGATTGTGAAGAAAAAAAGTACATCTATAGGTCTTAAGAAGAATAAAGGGAAAAAGATAAGTAATTATAGGTTATAACAGAGTATGGAGTTCTCAAAGGAATTTAGAAGTCTTGTAAGGAATGGGGAGAATTCATTGAACCACAAAAGGACAAGGAAGATGCAATAAGAGTACTTGTTGACTGAGAAAACTTTGAATTTGACTAAATGATATAATACATGTGTACAAAAGGTAGAATATGGTGTTCTCAAGAGGTAAGTTGAATGCATTAAGGAATTCATGACATGTAGAATAGTGTGCAATATCGTATACATGTTCCAAGATATTTTTCTAGCATAAGAATACATTATTGACAGTGTCATGACTGGGCATGTTATATTTTTCTTCAAATGGTGAAGCCTAAAGGTTTGTAGGTGATCAAATGTAGGGTGACAGTATGTTGGATGTGTTACAATTCTTTGTTTGCATTATATTTTCATGAAAGTTAGTGAGAGTGGAGGAAAGATGCCTAAATGGAATTTTTCAATCATGGTTAAGTCTAACAAAAAGCTTCATGATCTCAGTGAACTTGCTTAGTGTTACCATGGTACAGTTTTCTAAATGTTGCTTCTACAGGTGGCCAAGAGTTGTTCAAGATTTTTTATGACAAGGATATAATTCGTAAGTTTAAATGATGAGCTCTAGAATTGTGTAGTATAGTTGAGCATGTTTTTGTACTTCAAAAACAAAATTTCTCTTTCTCAATTAGCTTTGACTGTACATGATTGAGAAATTTTTTTAGGACATAAAGAAAATGTTGATGGTATTTTATTGGTAAGAAAATAAGGTAAGTTCCCTCAATTTTGTGATTGGGAGCTATATTTGGTGTTCTTAAGGTCAATCAGACATATAGGTTTCTTTTTCAAGGCATGTATGAGGTCTTAGAGCTTGTCAAAAGTTGTCCTAAATGCACTAAGAGAACTGTTTAGGGCTATTAGCATCATGTATGATATAAAAATAGAGTTTGTGATTAGTATAGCTTGTTTTATGCCTAGAGATGATGGTTTTGTTTTCAAGAAAGGCGAGTAATTAATTTTTGAAATTGAGACTAAAATTGTTGGCATGTTTAATAGGTATATGGTTTAGTCACAGGCCTATTACAGTGTTTCCAAAAGGAGAAAAATAGGGTTGAGGAGAAACAATGTCTATTTTGCATGCCTAGATGGTGAAAATGATATTTTGACTCCAAATAAAGTATGATGATGATTTATTTATGTTACTTCATGATGTTTAGATGATGTATGTGCTTATCCTAGAGGGGCATGGTGTTTGCATGCCTCAAATAAAGGAAAAATCAGATTTTGTGAAAAAATCAAGAGATGAAGCTTGTTTGAGACCTTTGGTTAATGTTTCTAACAAAATAATGATGGTATGAGTATAAGGTAGGTAAATAATGTGAACTACAGGTATGCATTTTTCATTAATGTAAAAAGGGGGAGAATTTCAAGGTGTTTTCCATCAATGACAAAGGGGGAGATTATTGGCATATGGTCCTAATAGGTGTTTTCATTGATGAAAACCCACATTAATGACAAAGTGAATTTGGTGTTATGATCCTATTATGATGTAAATGATTCTGAAAAAGTGTTTCAGATATATTTGTGTTGCTAAAATGAGATTTAGTGAGGTGTTCTTACTCTTACAAGCCCATTCAGGTGCCTAGAAGATGTAACATGATAGTATGAGCTTCTCAGATACTTGGGAAGCATTATGACATGATGTATAGTAGGTTTTTAGGGATATTGGGCACTAATAGTAGTTGCATGGTGTAGGTACAGGTGGTTCACTATGTTATAAGTGCTCATTGGGAGTAGGTATTATAGCTTGGAGGTGTCAAAAAGTGGTTTGGAGCTATATGAGCTCATGGAAGAATTAATTCATGTATATAATGGCATATCAGGTATGTTTTTTTCATTTTAAAAGGTTTTATGATTAGTTATTGCATTATTTACATTGAACCTAGCTTCTATAGTGATTATCAAGCATATAAACATGGGTAAGTCTTAGTGACTAGAGAGAGTGAGGTATGAAATTGAAATTATGATTATTGTAGATGTTATAGGGATGATTCATGATTATTTGAGAAAAATTTCAGGTGCCCATGATGTGTATTTTTTAAGATATCACAGTTTGTGTGAGACAGGGTGAAAAACAAATCATTTTCCAGCTCAATGTTGAACTTCAGATGCTCATTTTGAATAGTATGATTTTCATGGTACCTTTTCATATGATTTTAGGTATTATTATATGGTTATTTTATAAGGTTTCAAAAAAATAATCATGTCATTTTATCTTCATGTTTTTATGAATGAATGTTAAAAAGGTAAATTGGTCAAAAACCTTAGTTAAACCCTAGCTAGGAGTAGTTTGACAAAGGTGAAGTATATTGACACAATAATTGATTGAAAGTGAAAATTTTATTATTTTATGTTTTAGTGGACTCCTCAATATTTCCAAAAATGTATGGTTGAGGTCATGGTGATGAGTGGGCCCCACCTAAAAATAGCAGTTTCTGAGAAAGAAGGTTATAGAGAAAGATGGTTCAAATGAGTAGCATAAAAAAATGATTTGACATGATTATTGGGAGATAATATTGATTTCCATGAATTTTTAATACATAACTATGAAGGTTCATGGTGTTTTGATGCTCAAATAGATTGACTGGTCAAAGGGCAGTTTTTGGGTCTCAAATAGTAGGGTCCAATGTTTTGGTCATAACTTGAGCTACAGGTGGAGTTTTGAGATTATTAAAGTTGTGTTGAAAATTATATTCAGATATATTTCTAGTGATATATTTTTTCTTCATGATGAGGTTATTTAATAGGGTTTCCAAGGCATTCTTTCAATAAGAATGTTTTTGATAGTTCAAGACAGGATCTTTTTTGGAGCAAGTTTGAGGTTGTTTGAAGCATGAAATGGATTGGGTAATGCTTCTTATCACCTAGATAGTGAATAGGGATGAATTTTGCATCAAATTATTCCATTTTAAGGTCTTTAATTCATTTATATTTTATTTTATGAGCCAACCTTTGGAAACATATTTTTGGTAGGTTGATTTGGTGAAGGAAAATCTTTCTATGGTTTGAAGTAAAAGATGTTTCATGACTTCTAAGATTATTAGAATTGTTATAAAGGTTATTAAATTTATTTTTATTTTTCACATGTCATGGTTGGGTTCATTATAATTAATTTGGTGGCATTATGAAGTTTCCAGGGTGCTGAAGGGTGAAGGAAACAGTTGTTTTGAGAAATGTAAAGGAAATTGGGCCCAATAAATGAAATAATTTGATCGGTTGATATTAATTGAAAAAGTGTATGATTTTTTTATGATATTTTTATCTTGTATAATGGTTAATGGATTGTGCAAAAGTATGTTACTCATGTTAGGGAAATTTTAAGATTGTGCCCATGGGGTTTTGAGCCATTTTTGGCACATGTAATGAGGTTTTTGGCTAGGCTGACCTATATGGGTCATATGTAGATATTTTAATTAAAAAATTGAATTTTATAGAGTTATTTGGGTCGTATTTATCATTAGGGGCCGACCTTTTTTGGTTTGGAAGGAAGAAAAGCATATTTAAGTGCTTGTTTGGTTCATTTTTGAACTAGTGCTTTTGGAGGGAAGGTGTGCAACCTAGAGAGAGATATTTTACATGGCATGTGAGCATGTTTTTAAGGCTTAGTAATAACATGACACATTGAATAAGGCATTTCATCATGAAATAAATGGGATAGAGAAAATAAAAGTGAAGAAAGAGCAAGAATATGAGAAATTGAAAACCTAGTGTGTGAGCTAAGATTTGTGAACTCGATAAGTGATCTCCATCAATTGTGGTAGTAGAAAAATCAGAGATAATATTTATTCATGTGGTTGAGTTGGGGATTTGTTATCTTTATGGGGTTATAGCCTCCTTATGGAGTGGTTGCTTCACTAAATCAACAAAACTCCTTGTAGGGTTGATGCTCTACTAAACTAGGGGTTGGTGCTCCTTGTGGGGTTGGTGCCTCAATAAATCAGGGGTTGGTGCTCCTTGTGTAATTAATGCTTCACTAAATCTCTTTTTTTTGTAATATCAACAAATTTTCAGTGGTTTTTCTTCCCCTTGAGGGTTTCCCACATATATTTGGTGTTCTTGTGTGCTCTCTTACTCTTGATCTTGTGTATGGTTGTTTATATGGTTAAGATAACACACATATGGTACATGATTGAATGTATGGTTATATGAATGATAACATATGATGAATGAAAATGAATTAAAAAATTTTGAGGACTGATTCACCCCCCTTAGTCCCTTATGCTTCTAACAGTTTCTTCATTTTATTTCACATAGCTTCGGAAAACTTCTAGAGAATCGTAAAAACATTTGTATAAATTTTGAAAATCCCAAAACATTCAATTATGTTTAAGTTGGAAAAATAAATACATTCAAAAATGTATTGTAAAAAACTCAAAATCAATATTACATTTCCTCAAGATAATACCAAAAGCAACATAAAACATTTCAAAACTATCCTGCAAAAACAAGGTAGTTGTTTGCTTACTTTAGTTTGTTTGTACATAGTTTTGTTGGTTTTCCTTTTTGTATTGTGTTCTTTAAATTGAATGCATTTGCTTGCATAGATTAATTGTTAATTTAATCTGTGTTGGAGTGCATTGTGTTCATTTTTATATGGCATGCTTGTATATAATTGTGTTGTTTTGATTAGATTTGATTAACGCGAGCTTGTCTTATTTTCTTGTATAGTTTGTTATCATTTCATCATCACATATCAATAAATTTTAAGCTACATCATCATAAAAATGAAAAATTACACATGTATGCTAAGATAACATCATATAATATCAATAAAGAGGGGCAAGATGAATTATCTATATCCCCCCTCGTCTTAGACCATAATAAAAACATGGGCTAAAACATCATATCTCATAACAGAAAATTGTGATAGGTAAACAAGTCCATCATCATATATCCATATCAAAAAGCAATGTCTATGTACAAAATGTGTCTTAATATACATCAAATACAATATAAACCATCATGAGCATGGATAAAAAAGTGTGCCTTCATCTCGAGGCATAATAAAAAACAATATATATACATCCAATCAAAATTGTGCCTTCATCGTGAGGCATACATCAAAAGAGATTTAACCAGTACTCTCACCCATACTAGGAATACCTCATCAATGACTTATATTTCCTATCCTGGAACCATGTGGAGGCTTCTGCTGAGATGGACCCTATGGTGGCAGCATCTGCTATGCTAAACCTCCATGCTGAGGTGATGGCATCTATACTGACCTGGACAACCTGGATGGATTGTAAGATCGTGATCTAGACCAGCTACCAACCATCTGACTGAAGGGTATGGCCCTCTATCCCTCTGGAATTGCCCCATAGTATAACAATCTATAATATACAACCTTACATGTGGGTGTGGAAAAATCAAATAATAAGTCCTGAGATCTTGCTATTACGGATGCATGTTAGAGTGGATCATGCTCTCCTGTCAGTCTAGCCACATCTTCCTAAAGTTGTGTCCGCTCGATGGCCAACTGATCCCTCTCGACTATTACTTGTTTTAGTTGTTGCTTCAAGGAATCCTTATCTCATTTACCCTAGTCAATATGTCTGAGGGGTCTTTAGGTGGTCTAGGTGGTAAACCCCATCCTCCACCTACTAGAATGTGTGGTGGATACCCCCATCTATATCCTCCATCCCCATCATCTACCCTTTGTGGACTCACTACTAGAGGTGGTGAGGTTGGCACCTATATAATCATCTATTATACTACATGTTTTACCATAGGTATCTGAACCTATGGATGTGGTTGTGGTGGTATATGTTTATGTGGAGGAACCTGTGGAGGAGGACCATGTGGCTGTGTTAATTGCACTAGAACCTATACCACTGGAACTTACTTCTGGTCTAGCCCCTGTGCTCTTACCCCTGCATCAACCTCAGGCTGACCTAATCTCGCTCTATCTCTCAGAGCCTATCCATGGAACCCCTGTGTTTTTTAGTTATGCCTACATCTATGGCTACCTGCGGAATGGTAATCCACAGTAGAATAAATGTGGCATACCAAGGACCATAATTTGGTGTGGTCCCAGGGTCTATAATCTATGGCCATACTACCCATGGCTATTAGAAAACACCACTGAAGAAGGCTTAGGCTCAACAGTGTATGATCTGAGGTCTAAACTCAAAAATATCTCGTGATCTACGCGCGTACGACATATCATCACCCGAAATGTCTTGTACATTACCAAAATTTTGTTGTACTCTTCCAACCATGTACCACTTAGTGATATGCTTGCAGCTTCCAATATTGAAATGATCTACCTCTACAGTGTTAAGCTCTACGACATCCTATCTTTACTAATATAGCTTGTAGGGTCTCCAAGTGATCATACGAAGTTGTAAGTCATAAGTTTCTCACCTATTATATGTTGTATCACCCATGTGTGAGTGAATATCCTTGTCCACTGGCTCCCATCCCATGCAAGATGGTTCTTCTAGATCCATGGCTCATAACACTTTATGTGTACGACTAATAACAATGTGGTCCCAAGCCTAGATCTATAATAATGTAGAGTTCCCCATGCTCCTAAGGCCTCGATATACTATCAAGTGTAGGTCAAAGTACATGTCGGACAATATGCACTGACCCAAGTAAAAGAACTCTCAATCCATAAGTCAACGTATCACTCCTGTCAATCCAAGCGGGAAGTGTGTACCTATCTTGTCAAGTAGGAAATAGCCACTGACAAGAGCCATCAAGTAAACAGGTATCCTCGCAATCTATCTATCCGCAAAGTAGTTGTAGAGAAGTATTACCATACCCTTCTGGGGTATGTCTCGGCATAAAAACATGTCCCATATACAAACTAGAATCTGGGTGTGATCCCCATCATACTCTACCAAGCTTCCCTGAATTAGAACTCAGATAATATGATGCACATCCTCTAACATGAACATCATCTTGTCGGTTGGAAGTCTAAAGGTCTGACTCTCGCTCAGTCATCTCTCTGCTAAGGTAGTCAAGAGGCCTTGATCTAGTGTGATGTGAGGCATCTGTGCAATATACTTGAGGCCAGTGGCCTCCAAGATCACAGTCAGGAAAATTTGCTCTTTCCGTGTGAATGTCTGCTCATACACTCTAAGGTGCCTATGCCACTCATGTACATACAAGTTACGCAATCTCACCTACAAGATTGCACAACACCTCATTAACATAATTTTCTTCTAATAATATATTCCTAAGATATTCTGATTGCTTCTGCATTCCTCTATTTTTTTCTAGGTTTTTCTAAAAATATCTTCAATTCTTTTCTAAAAAATTTTCTAAGGTTTAAGGGTTGCACTAGCGCAAGCCATTTTACACTAGCATAAAACCTTCAACACTAGCGCAAGCCTGCAGTAGCGCAAGCCTTCTTCACACTAACTTACTCATTTTTTTGTTAGTGTAGGCCTGTGCTAATGCACCCTAGATCACGCTAGCTTACCCATTTTCATGCTAGCGCAACCCTGACCTAGCCCTAAAAACAATTCAACGCTAACTTGCGTGTTTTGATGCTAGTGCAAGCCCTTTGAGCTAGTGCAATCCTGGTTACACTAACACAACCTAAAGGACTTGGGCACTAGTATCATCCCGTGCTTTTGCCCATTGTAATAAATACTATTAAATGAACTCAAAATTTAAAAAAATTTGGTTTACATACCAATGAACCATCCGCAAGAGGCCTCATGTACTCTTGAAATTGGTCTGCATGTGCGGTGTCCATGCCTCATATTTTTTGCCATCTCTCTCAAAATTCAGCGTAAATTACCTCGTTAAAACTCAAAAGGGCTAGGGTAATAAATAACTCAGCCGTGATATGGAATTTACCCCTCTCGTGTCTAGCTATTTATAGTTGTTTTACCCTAGCTCTTCATTTTTCTCATCCCCGAGGGGCTAGATGACTGTCATGATTCTTTTATATTCTTCCCACTATATGCTGGCACTCATCACAGTGATTATTTTTATTAAATATTCATTTTTTGATCTATTTTTCGCTACGCTATGGCATGTTTTTGCCTCCCCTGGTGACCTTTGTCTGCTACGTAGGGAATTTTTTTGATTCCCAGTGTTTTTTGGTGACATCCACGTACATTGTCAGTGTTTCTATATCATTTTCTTCTTATATTTAAAAATCTAAAAAATTGGTAAAGCGCAAAACTCCAAAAAAATGTAAAAATTCATAAAATTGGTAGAAATCAAAAAATCCAAAAAAATGTGAAATTCAAAATTTTCAAAAAATTGGTAAACAGTATACACGCGGTTAAAGATTTTATCGAACGCATCATCCTCAAACATTTAAAAATTTTCCCTACAAACTCATCTTTCTTTGGTCCACATCTTGTTCTTGCAAAAATGACTCGCAGATCATTTTGATCCATCTCCATTAACAAGAGTCTGGTTTTCTTAGTATGTTTGTACTCCCTTGGCGCAAATGAGTTGTTTGGGTACTATTTCATAGTGCACGATTCACTTTTTCATATGATCCATGTGACCTCCATTTATTCACCTCACATGTATCCTTTCTTGGTGTTCCATTTTTAACCCTTGTCATTAACTTAAACATTTGGGAATTGAATCTTGATAAAAAAAACATTGGTACAACGGTCTTGAACATTGTTTGTTTAAGTATGTGTGTTTGTACTTATTTCAATGTCAAGGTTAGCTTGTTTACTTTCTTTTATTGCATTATGCATTATGTATGTTGCATTGATTTAGTGTTTTAGCAATTAAAAAAAATTAGTATTATAAAATTTCATGTCATTTTACACTTTTGTTGCGTGTTTATATTTTAATAAAAGGCCGATGACGTAGATCGTATGAGTAAAGGGATGAAATAAAAGTTATTTATTGACATAATATAGATGCAAAGCTATCTCCATTCTCTTTATCATCATTCTTCTTCCTTATCATGTCTTCTCACTATCACACTTTTTCTTTCACAACACCTAGGGAAATAGGGATCATATTTATCCCTCCCTCCCTCCACCTTGTTTCTTTTATCTGTTTCCTTCATGATTTTTGATCATCGGATCGACCTCTTCCATCACCTCATCGTCACTCAAGGAGGAGGCATCTTTCATTCTACTAATATTTTTCTTTCACTCCGTAAAATTTACTTGTTTATAATTATCTACTATCTTTGAAGTTGGTGTCTCATTATGCCACCCCAAAGAGGGGAAAATGTAGACACCTAAAATCCACTTACATAGTTTTAATGATAAAATTGCACTAATTATCCCCTTTCCCGTAATTTCCTGTAATAATTAGTTACTTTTCTACTAAATAAGTAATGTTCCCCTTCTATTTCCTGGTTAATTAATTACATTTCATTAATTAATTATCCTTCCCATCACATTCCAGATGCCAATTAATGACACTTTTGTTAGTTATAATCCACTTTTAAATCATTAATTAACCATTATTAATTAATTAATCTTTCTTAACAATTTTTTTAATCAATAAACCATTTTGTTGGCTAATTCAAATCATATCGAATTCCTCCTAAATCACCTCCAAATAGACTAATTTTTTTATTCTAGCCTATTAATTAATCCTAGTTGATTAATTAAAGCAACCCCAACTCCCAGGAGTTGTTAATCACTTGTTAATTCCTTTAATCAAGCTTAACAAGTCTAACTATACTTTATCCTTTATCCCACATTCATTGGGATTCAAGCTTCTCCCAAATAGGAAAGCTATATAAAGGACCCTCCTGCATCCTTCACACCTTACTCCATACTTTTGCTAGTATTCTCATATAAGACATATGATCAATATCCTTCTCCATTATTTGGGATAGTTAATTCATCTTGTGCATCCATTCTAGCATTGTTGAGTAGAAAAGAAGATACAAGCTTGGCATTGTACTCTTTTCTTGGTGAGATCCTTCCCTCTCTTTGGTAATCAAACACACCAATTTGATTATTCATGATCTAAAGAGGCTCATGTTGTAAAGTGATGATAGATTTTAGTATGAATGGTTAGCAATTAGATAATTTTCTTCATTTTCTTGCATTTATTAGCTAGTTTCCATTAAGCTTTAATCATGATGTTTTTAGTTAGATTTTTTTTGTTTTGAAGCTGTTAGGTGTTAGTTTCATTTCTATAGCATTGTAATTTAGCATAGCAACAGTATGTGCATCATAAATATTTGTCTCATGGAGTTAAGGGTTTTGTTATAAAAATAGTATGAGTGTGTGTCTCAAAGGTTGAATAAGAAAAAGTTCTCTCATTACATAGTGTGTAGTCTCAGTCAAAGAAGTTTTGAAATTTGAGGAGTCATTGTAGTCAAAAGGTATCCAATGTGCCAAGGAAGGTAAATTTGAGTTTTTTCTCCTATTTAAGATTTTGAAGGAATTAGATATCATATGTTTTCTAATATGATAATTTGATTCTGATACAGTAAATTATCAAGAGTAAAGGTCTTGTAGCTTCCTAGAAGTATGAAAGATAGACGATGTTGATGTATTGAGAAGGTAATGCAGGTACATGTTGGCAAAAATATAAATCTTGAAGGATATTAAGGTGTTTGGTTATTCATGTTACATTATCCAAGTCCAAGTTTGGTTAAATAAATACTATAGAGGTACTCTCCAAATGTAGTCACAAAATCATGCACTTTAGACATTTATTTATCTCAGTCTCATACTACTATTTAGAAGGTTCTTGAGAGAAAAAAGTACTAGTTAACCCATGTCCTTTGACCACTTTATTTTATTTTATTTCGCCATTACGAACCTATTGCACCCTTCAGCCAAGTCATAATCTGTCATCTCACGTTATTTTAGCCTCAACTGGGGCACCCGTGGGTGCTCCAGTCCCACTAGGGGCACCCCGATCCTTCTAGAGTTTTCTCGCCACTTTTTGGGCTCTTTCTATCTATTTTACATCTTTATCTTTCTTGTGGTCAACATTTTCGGGGTTAATTACAAAATTATACCAAGAGAACCCTATAAATATAAAGTTATGAGACCATAATGAGGGACCTATCATCACTTACTAGTATCACTCCATCTAGAGTTACATCCATCTATTGCATTGGAGAGCACTTGCATCCACATAGCTCCATCATCAAGGAACAAGGCTAGGACATCTACATCACACTTCATAGGGTAAAGGATTCTATTCTATTCTATGCACACATTCTATTACATTTTTTACACATAGTTATTGCTCGTTACTTCATAAAGTAGGACTGGCACAAGAGAAACTTAAGGCATGTTCACAAAAAATTCACATAGAACTACATCAGGTATGAGATGTAGTGCAACGCTTAGTTAATAATTGCACCATTGTGGTAGATGAGGACAGTCTGACCCCTTCATATGCATTCTTCTTTTTTAGGGTTTAATGCTTGTTTTGGGGTCTTACGGGTCTTTATTCCATCATGATTCATTTGAGACACTCAACCCAGTATAGTGGAATTAATGCAACAAGTAGTGAACATTACAGATTACCTTTTGGCCCTATGAATACCAGATTCAGAGCTTTTGCACATACTAGGGCACCCAGATTGTAGATCAGGGTGCCCGTAAGCGCCCAAGACCTCCTCTGGGTGCTCCAGTCCAGTTAGATCCTTCGGCTCCATCCTTTTTGGCATCCCTGTACAGTCATTCCTGTTCCTGATTTTTCCATTCAACTCTGTGACATTGTTCAACGGTCATCTGTTATCAGTTAAGTTTTTTCCTTTCCCTTCTTGCACATTAGGATTTCTATTTTTACTAGTTCTATTATTTAGTTCATTTATTTGTTTTGTTTATATGTCCTCCTGGATTAGATTAATTATCTTTTACTACCACTAGTTAGTCGATTTTAGTTAATCATTTTTGGTGAACCCGACGCATTAATTCATGTTTACACCTTCGTCATTCCTAGTCTTGAGTCATCATGAATATCTCAATCAATGATTACTTTCTTATAAATCATTATCTATTACGTAGGGTACAACATTTTCTTGCTACCACTCATATTCTTCCTAACATGCATCCTGATTTGGTTTATCAAGCATTTTTTGATGCATTTTCTCCACACTTAGTTTTCACAAACTTTTGATGATGACCCGCCTTTGTATTGGTGCATCGAGCCCCTCCTTTATGTGAGTCTTGTGAGAATACATTGATTAATGAAGAAACTTATAAAAAGGGTAAATAAACATGCATTTATTATGAGAACTTAGTATGAGGCATTATATTAATCCATTCAGATAACAAGATAAATATCAAATAGATAACATATATGATTCATAATATAAAGAAGATGCACTAGGGTTTACACCCATGAACAATGTATATTTAGAACAGAACCATATATTCCTCATTGATCTTAGTTCAGTAACCACATTACATTCCTTAAGGCCATAACAGACCAATGTATCAATGCAGATAAGACTCATGCATCAGAAATCCTAACCATGCTTCCCATATTACAAAAATGATCACAGACCCATCCCTCTAGATATGCCATCTCTCCTATAGCCCTCCTAATGAGAATCCATAGAACCCATTACTATTTCTGTAGAGCTTCACCTCTTCAATCTCTATATGATGCCAGTGACCACACACTCTTCTCCAAAATAAGTCATCCCTTCCTTCTACCCGAGCATCTCTATATATAGCTTTAGCATCCACCGCCATGCCTTCCTGAAGTAATAGATTGGTTGCCAAGTGTCCATGTGGTCCTTCAATGGAGCATGCTTCTTCCCATCCGAGCTCTCCACTTTCTACAATGATGTCTTTTTGGATCCTTCCATCACATGGAATATTCCTTCCTTGACCATTGAGTTTCCAGGATGGCACCTTATCCACTCTGCATGCTCAGTCGGGTCACGCTTTTCTCATGTGCTGCTAGGAATGATGAATATAGCTAAGTCCCAAAACCCTTTGCTTTACCTAGCGCATGTTTTGGATTTTACTAAACCATCCTAAAACCCTTGTCCTGTGCACCTTCAACCTGCATGCCCTTCTTCATATAGGTCCCGTGTGCCCACACGCCTTCTTGTACTTAGCCAATATTCTGAGGCCCAACATCACCCCACACTAAGCTTGTTCTCCATCTGTGGGAACACCTTCCTTCAATGAATAAAGAATGGTGAACTCTGAATAGTTGGAATAAAGAATGAAGGAATGAAGAATGAGGAAAGAATGAATTAAAGAATGGGGGGAATGCAGAAGAATTTTTTTATTGCTGAAGGAGGAGTGGGAAATCCTTTCCAATATCTTCCTCAAGCTTCTCCCAGGCATCTACCTCACTCTGCACTTGCTGACAGAGGTCACCTACTAGGGAGCTCACCTCCTCAAAACTTAGCTCCTCCCCCTTGGCACTCATCATATCGACAATACCCTCCAGTTTTTTTCCAAGGTCATCGAGTGTGTCCATTCTGTGGGTGATCTGGGGATATAACTCCTTCATCTAGTTTTTGATTTATCCCCGCAAGGTCTCGATAGCTTCTAATTTATTTTCCACTTCAGACCAGGATCTTATCCCTCTCTTCTGTATTTCCCTTATTCTTCTCTTGAAATTCCTTGAGCTCCGCTTCATGTGTAGCAACTAAAATTCTTGCTACCCTATCCCTATCAGTGTAATTATCATAAGCGGCCTCAACAACTTGTGTGGTGGCCTTTACATCAGTGAGGAGTTTGGTATACTGAGAAAAGATCTCTACTACCTTCAGCTTCTCCTCCCTTTCTTGGCATGTGCCAATGCCTCTTCTATGGATTCTAAGGTGAGTGACTACCTCTCCATTGTGAGGATGTGAGTCAAATCCTCTAGGCACTGCAAGGTTGATTCATATTTTTTCTCAGGTGGTGCTAGGTCAGGATGCTTTAAGACAATAGCATCTGTAATCATCTTGATTTTCTTATATACTTCATGCACCCTTTCCTTCTCCTCCTTCAGTTTCATTCACACCTTAGTTGTGTGTTGATTAGTTCTTCTTGTTTCAGATCCTTTCTTTTCTCGAGAAGTTCCTCCTCCTCTTCTCCAATTCTACCTCTAGGAATCTCACCCTATCATTCCTTCCAAAAATTATGACCTCTACCTCAACTGAAACCTTGTTGAGTGCATTACAGACTTGCTCATTTGAAAATTGTTGAGCATTAACCAAGGGTTTTATCCCTTTTTTCTCTGGCATCTTCATTAGCACCCCTTGGCTTACCTCAAACTCAGGTTCATCGACATGGGATTAAAATGCCCATGATAACATCTTCCGGGTTTGTGGGTATGCACCTTCTACATCAAATGAGGGCATGGCCAGGAGTTGTTCTATTGGCATGGTGCTCTGGAAGCATGCGTGTAACACCTTGCTTGGATCATTGATGTAACCCATTCCTTTCCCTTGTGCTGCCACTATGCTCTTCCCACCTATTCACGTAGCCTTTGGAAAGCTTACTGCTAGGCTGGGGTCTCCGCCCATGCTGCCATACTCTTTTCCAATGCTCTCCTCTTCTATCTCCTTGAGCACTTCATCCGCGTTGTGCTCTACCTCCTGTTCCACTAACTTTTTGATAATGCCTACAACTTCTCTCTTGTGGCCTCTTCTATTTGTTCCTTGGTGAGGCTTGGGGTCCTCTGATCTCTTGTGTTCACTTCTTCACTCACCCCTTTTCCTTGAGCATCTGCTTCTTCCTCACCATTCTTCCCTTCACTTCCTTCTTCTTCTGAATCGTGTATATCATACATGGGATGATTATGAACTTCTTCATCCTCATCATCATCCTTCTCACCCCTATAGGCCTCCAAGCCCTCTATTTCCTCTGAGTCTTCCCTCTCCACCACCTTCTGTTTCTTCCTAACTGGTGATTCCAGTATAGGAGACTCTTCCCTCTCTCTCTCTCTCTCAGCAGGTGACTCCTTCCTTGGTGACTCTTCTTGTGTGGGAGGCTCCTCTTGCTCTAGCACCTCTTCTTCTGGGGTCTTCTCCTTAACTAGGGACTTCTTCCTGAGTGTAAGTGCTTGGCTTAGCACTTGCTTTCAGTGCACCCACAAATTGTGTTGTTTGCACACTTGGTGCCTTCTTCTCCTGCACTTCTCTCTCCCTTTTCTTTGGCGCAACCTTCTTCCTTCCTGTGGGGTCCTCAGGAATGGAGACATCATTTTCCAGGTAGGTTCCCTTTTCAAACTTTGTCCTGATGTGCAAGTATACCCTTGTTGCAGTCCTCCCAGTGATTGGCAGTGTCAATGGCTTCATCATCTGCACTTTGTGGGAGACATACTTCTCCACATAGTCGTGCTTCTTTGGATATATGAGCTTTCGATGCAGCTCGTAGTGGTCTTGGTCTACCTCACTAAGGTCAAACCTTAGTCTTTTGGCCTCCTTAAAATGGTTGACCCCCACTTGGAAGTATTGCGTGGTGAAGGAAAATGGAAACTTGCACCATGGACTCTTAGTCCCATCTGTCAAAGTGAATCTTCTGATGCAGAAGTGTTGATATATAAAAAACTCAACCTCTTTATCTACAAGCATGGGAAGATGCTCAAGTATCCTCAACTCTTCCCTGAATGCATTGTGCATTCACTTGTAACATTTCTCCAAGTGTGCCTTGTGAGTGGACATCATGGTGTCACAAATATATTTCTCAAATATCTTTGTGAGTGAGGTATCCTCTTCTGGGTATTCCCATACAAACTTCTCTAGCCCATCAGGCACTCTGATCTCTGAGAAGATGATGGTGAGGAGAATGTTTCTAAACATTATCTTTTCTCCCTCCTATGTGTTGCTAATGATTTCATCTACAATGAAGGAAGATAAGTTGTAGATGGTTCCTACTGAGATCTTCCGGCATACGTTCAACCATGCCTTGTTCACTTGGGTCCATCTTTCTTGACCATTCAACTTTGTAACCAAACGTGCGGCCATCCTCATTACAGGGTCAGGGATATCTGTGATATCAAAGTAGTGTGAACCCTTCTTGTAGTCATAGGCCTCCATAGTTTCCTTGATGGCCTCCTTATCATCCAAGTTGTCATCTATGGAGTCTCCTTCACAAATCAGGCCAGTGAACTTTGATATGAGTTGAGGAGTTATGCACATTTTGTGGCCTACAAAATAGAAGTGGTCTTCATGCATGTGTGACATCAACCACTGGTATAACCACTCGGGCTTGCCAAAATAGGGAAACTCATATAGTTGCAGCAACTTGGACTTACCCAACTTTACCTTTACCTCATTGTTGTAGATCGACATACCTTCTGGTGTCCTCGTATCAGTTAGACGAACTAGTTCCAATGCCATTTCCTTTTCTATGGTACTCATGTGATGGTTGTAGTTTCTCATGGCCATCTTCCTGACATGTGATACCCATTCTTTCCCCAACAATACTCCATCTGGGTACTGCATCTCTGCATACCACTCCTCATTAAAACTTGTTGTGGTAGTTTCTTTCCCTTTCCCTTCTTCTTTGGTGAAACGGTCACCTTCTTTGGTGCCATTTTTACTTGTCGGCCAAACCCTAAACTTGTCTTCCTTGCTCTACTTCCTAACTCTACCCAATCCTGTGGCTCAACTCCATGAAAGAATCCTTTTATCTTCGTGCCCTAGCTGCAGAACCCTAACTTGGAAAAACTCTTCCACAAGACAATGTATTCCACTGAAACTTCCTCCCTATACCCATGTACTCCTTCCACTCTAGTTTGCAGATCAACCCTAGTCACACACTCATATCTCTATGATTCCTTCTTCACACAAATCTCTCTTGTGGATGCCCTAGTTCACAAGAGCTCTTCAATTTCGTAATCGCAAGGTAAATAATAATGTGCTTGACTTCATACTTATAGCTTTTTCCTCCTTTCTAGCAATAAATGCTACACCACCTACCAATGTACTTAGCATTAAATGTGGATTTTTCCACTAAATCCGACCTTAAGCACCCTTACCCATGCACCCAAACCTGCGTGAAATATTTTACAACCTTCTGGCACAAAAAAATCCTAACTGACCAAAGACTCTTACGCACGTGCGCGCCTACAGTGCCAAAGGCACTTCTTTTGTCCTTGTCATGATTTTTTCCCTTGCCTACCTCATGTTGTTCTTGCACTTTTCCTTCTCTGTATGTGGTTTTTTGTAAAGCCTTATCTGACACAAAAATTCGTATCGACTGTTTCCACATGCATTCTTCTATTTTTCATGCCTTTAATCCTTTCATCCAGGCCTTACAACTTTCACTACCAGCTTGTATCACACTTCACACTACTCCGCATTACTCCACCCCACACTAAATCAGATGCATAGTCCTCTATGCATACATAATATTTTGGAAGTAATAAGTGGTTACCGGTGCACAAGGCACAAAACAGAACAAAAAGAAAGGAACAAGCAATGAGAAAGGGAAACACAAGAAAATAAAATGCATAAAGGGAAATCCTAAGCTAACTGGCAATACTACCTTATTTACAAACACAAGGAAGGCTTATTTATAGTAGGGCTTCAGCCTACTCCCATTGAAATGGCCAGGTAACTTCATCCCATCCAGCACTTGTAACTGACATGCACCTGAATCAAGGATGTATGAGATGATGTAAGGGCCCAACCAATGGACTTTCAACTTCCCAGGATGGCACAAAAACTTGGAATCATACAACAAAACCATCTGCCCAACCTCAAACTACTTGTTCTTGATATGATGATCATGTCATGCCTTTTTTCTAGCCTTTTCAGTCTTCTAACTCCATCTCACAAGTGATCGGATCTCATCTAATTGCATCAACTTATCGATCCTTTCTTCGAGTGCTTGTTCATCAGCCAATCCTCCTGCGTGCACTATATGTAGTGATGGTAACATGAATTCAACTGTTAAAATAGCCTCCATGCCAAACACCAATTGTAATGGCATGGCCTTATTCAACCTCTTGTAGGTTGTCCTATATGCCCATAGAATAACTGATGCTTTTGTCATTCTTGTCTTGTCTTCCAACATCACAAATCTTGGTCAATGTGTGACTCAATATCTTGTTAAATGCTTCAGTAGTTCCATTTGCTTGAGGGTGATAAGGGGTAGTCTTGTGATGGGCCACCATAAATTCTGCTAACAGAATCCTGACCATTTCATTCAGGAAATGTGTACCCCTATCACTTGTCAAGCTCAAAGGACATCCATACCTGTTGATTATGTTTTCCCATAAGAATCTAGTAGTTGTCATTGCAGTGCAATCCTTTGTAGGCACTACCTCTACCCATCTTGTCAAGTAATCAGTGCAAGTAATGATATACCGTGAACCAGTCCTTCACGCAACTGGTGAAATTGGTCCTACAAAGTTGATTTCCCACTTTTCAAATGGCTCTACACTAGCTATCAGCCTTAATGGCATCTCATCCCTCTTTCCAGGTTTTCCCAGGTGTTGACAATGGTCACAGGCCTTGCAAAATTCAATACAATCCTTGGTAGATGGTTTCCCACCAGAGCCCTATGAGTAGAATCTTTCACGTGGTTGCATTTCCTGCATAGTGCCCTCCTGCAATCCCACCATGCACTTCCTCCATAATCACCTCATGCTCATGTTCTAATACACATCGGCATAGAACCTCATCATGACCTAACTTGTACAGATCTCCACTAATCAACATGTAGGGCATGGCGCATATTGCTAACTATTTTCTCTCCAAAGCCTTCATCCCATCTGGTGCCACACCTATTTTAAGGAATACCACAATATCTTCTAAGTCTAAGGGTGCACACCGTAACCTAAATAGTTGTGCGTCTGGCATGGTATCCTCAATACTCTGCACATCCTCTCCTGAGTCAATCCTTGATAAGTGGTCAGGTCCTGAATTACTTTTTCCTAGTTTTACAACCACCGTGAACTCAAACTCTTGAAATAATAGGACCCAATGACATATGTGCCCTTGCAAAACTAGCTTGTTTACCAAGTACTTCAGTGTCATATGATCTATGTAGAATATAAACGATGTTGCTAGTAGGTACTGCTTGAACTTATGTCATGTGTAGATCATTGATAGTGCCTTGCACTCAGTAGTTGTGTAATTTTTTTCTACTGGTGTCAACTTCCTACTTGCAAAACACAAGGGATGATCAACAATCCCCTCACCAGGTTGTGCTAGTACTACTCCAATGGTTGTTCCTAAGGCATCAACATGCACATGGAAAGGCTTATCCCAAGAAGGGAAATGTAGTATGGGCACAGTGACAAGTCTATCCTTCAAAGTGTCAAATGCCTTCTGTTGTGCCTCTCCCCAATGAAAGGCACTCTTGTGCTTTAGAAATTCTTCCAAGGGCATAGTGATCTTGGCATATCCTTTGATGAACTTCCTGTAGTACCCCGTATGCCCAAGAAATCCATGCACTGTGCTCTGACTAGTAGGCTCTCCCAATCCCACAATAACAAAAACTTTTGTGGGATCCACTAACAAACCTTCCTTACATATAATATGTCCTAACAAGGTTCCAAATGGAGTAGAAAAGACACATTTCTTAATGTTGAGGGATATCCTCAACTACCAACATCTCTCAAACATCAGTCTCAAATTGTCACAATGGTCTTTCACTAGCCCATACACCATCCAGTCATCTAGGTAGACTTGAAGAAACTTATGGATGAAGTCCTGAAATGCTTGTACCATGATGCATGAGAACACAGCAGGTGCATTCTTCAATCCAAAAGGCATAATCATGTAGCAAAACTTCCCCACTCAGTGGTGAAAGTTATCTTTCTCTGGTCTTCCTTTGCAATCCTAACTTGGTGATACCCAAAGAATCCATCTGTGAAGGAATAGACCTTGTGCCCAGCTACTCCTTCCAGAATTTCTTCAGTGAAGGGGGTTGGAAAAGGGTCAATGACACATACTGTGTTCAAGTCCCTGTAATCAACACAGATCCTTATCCTCTCATCCTTCTTAATGCTTATGACCATTGGGCTTACCCATTCTGATTCTTCCACAGCCTCAATGATACCAGATGTTATCATCTTGTCTATCTCCTCCTTGACTCTTACGCGCAAGTTTGGATTCATCCGATAGGGTCTCTTCTGAATTGGGTGCACCTTCCTTCAACTTGATCCTCATCTCCACAAGGAATGGTGAATGCCTTTGAGCTCATGGTACCCATGCGGGAATAGATCCTGAAATTCACACAATAGATCAATGATTTTTGAAACCTCTTTCTCTGACCAATAATACCCAATGATACATTCCTTAGGTTCTATCTCTATCCCAATGTTAACCTTATTTTTTTCAAGGGCTCATGGTAGGTGTGCTCACTCATCAACACTATCTATGACTTTGTGTGTACCTTCAGAATGGTTAACATCCAAAATTTCCATTTCTTCACCATCTACTACATAGAACATATTTCCTTTTTTCCTTTTCAATGCACATGTGCTCAAGTTATATCTCTTCTGATTCTTCTTTATTGAAACATGTCTCCAAACTAGGTTCACCCAACAATTCTAGTAACCTATCTTCTGCCATGGAACTATCTCCTATTGTAAGGTGTTTGACAACTTGCAATGCCTTATCCATTGATGGCTTGGTACTCAGATACTCAAAATCTTGAATGTGATCAGCCATTAACTCCTTCCAATTCCCTATCTGACACATGTCTCTGAGTGAATATACCATGCATGTGTGCACAACCCTGTAAGGTGGAATATAACTTATGCACCCATAACAAAGGTGGTAAAGCTTTTGTGCCCTCCATCCATGCCTTCTCACATGCTTGGATATGGGAAGAGGTAGGTTCTTTTCCATAGTAGTATTGGATAACAGTGGGCACGTTGCTTCTACAGAACCTTACAGAAAATGTGACTCTTACCTCATGCCACTCTAGGAGACTCTCGTGATGTGTTTCCCACCAATGCATTGCAGTCCTGAGCAAGTTATAACTGAGCATACTTCTCTTTTCATCCTCATTTTTCCACTGAGCCTCCATTTCTCATAAGAAATCATCAGGGCTTGCTCCTCTAGAGTAACTTGGTAGCTTCTTCCTTCCCAGTGCTTGACTAAGTGCACGCCTTCATCACCCTTGTTATAGATCCTCTCAATTGTCACCCAATTAACTCATAAGCCCAGTGCACCCAATTGTCACATGTTATGCTAGTTGTATCACTTATCGACTGAGCATCTTCAAATTGGATAACTCCTTCTGTAGGATGAATTATTTTAGGGTCTCTGATGGAGTGCACATAGATTCTATCAAGGACTTCCTCTCCTAAGGGCTCAGTATAGGGCACTGACTTCCCATCTGTTAAAGGGATGATCACCCTTTCTTCCTTGTTCTTGAAACTGATATACCCCTTGTTAAACCATAGGTCAACATTGTTTTTATAACACCAAGGGTGCCCAAGTAATGCTGGAAAATTATCCACCTCAGATGAGCGCCAAGACTTCAAAGTCCCCAGTGAACTTGGCCCCTTGAATAGTGATAACCACATCTTTCAAGACTCCAATGGGCATTTCCTTTGTCTTGTTTTCCATATACAACACATTTGAAGATGGTTGTAATGCGGGCCTTCCCATTTGATGCCATGCATCCAAGGTGAGAACATTGACCTCCACTCCTGTGTTAATGAGGATATTTCTCAGAAGCCACCCATCAACAACTACATTCAATGTGATCTCTTTATCATAATCAAGGCTATGAGGAGGAAGGTTGGCATGTAGAACCTACCTTTTGCGCTCTCTCCCAGTGCATGGTACCTTCTCCCATAACCATTTTCCTAGCAAGGGAATGATATTCTCCTACCTTAACATTTTTCACACTTCCCTGACCTCATCTAGATCCTTCTGTGGAGCCTCAACATTCTTCCTTTTCTCCAACTATCTTGACTACTCCTTTAGACATTGGATCTCTCCTTGTAATCCCTGAATCACATCCATAGTCTCTTGATACACTTCTTTCTAATGAGCAGGGTCTAGATACTTCCCATGTACCACTTCTTCCCTAACAACCAATTTCTGTCTTGGCATCTCCCTTACATGTGTGTACCTCTGCTCATGTTGTCACTAGTACAGGTTCTAATCCTGACTCACGTGCCACTCTTGGCATCCACTGTGGGTCGGCCTTCTTTATACTTACCATCCCAGTGCCTTTATCCTTGTGGTGTTGTTGGCTCATATGTTCAAATAGCTCAGGACATTCCTCATACTTATGTTTTTTTCTGCACCATGAGCATTGCAATAGGTCAGGACACTCACATTTATAATGCTCCATCAATCCACAATTATAACAAGGTTCCACGTGGGAACTCACTTCTTCCTCCACCATGGTTACTATGACCATGAAATCCTCCATGAAAACCTCTTCCAAAGGGCTCCTATATTTGTGTGTCCTTCATAGAGATGATCATCATCCGTGGAACTTCTTGCAGGACTAGTCTGGTGCACACCAAGATCAATAGCATCATGAATCTGGTCAATCAGCCTACAATCCTTGGTATCATGGGTCATAGAGGTACAAATCTTGCAATAAAAAAGAAACATTCTTGTGGATTACGCATTGTAGTAGAGGACATCTATTTGCATCATGATCCCCATGGAAAATTTCATAGTCTACCGCCATGGCGCATACCAACTTCCAAGGGAAACTATCCTTTGTATGCCCTTCCACTTCACAATTTGTGCACCAAAGACCACTATGAACCTCATGCGCTGAAAGCTTCTCCAACTGTTTGGCCATTACAGCAATTTGAGCCTCCAGAAAAGGGCTCACACTGGTATCAATGCTCCCAACAGCCTCAGTGCATAGGGAAGCTTCCAAGGCCTTGCGTGGGTCTGTGAAAGTCTTGTGTGATAGTTCCCTTCTAAATGGTGTTATCAATCCCCCAAAAAACCATTGAGCATGCTGAGAGGGGTGTATGTCATAGGATAGTTTTGATAAGAGAGTTTTGAACCATGTGTCATACTCTCACACACTCTCTGTCATTCCTTGTTGGATCTCCTTCAGGGTGCTGATTTTTTTTCTTGAACTCAGGGATATGGAACTCTACTAGGAAGGTGTTCTTCAACAAAGTGTAATCCATGACCATCTGGTGGGGGTCATACTTGTGGTACCAGCTATGCATGCCCCTGCAATGTTGTTGCAAACTGACTTTCCTTTCACTCTGGGGTAGTGATCCCCTTCACGCACCATAGCAATTCACACTTGTGCACATGTTCTACAACATCCTCTATACCTCTATAGTCTGGTAGGTGTAAAGACATCTCAAAAAATACTTGCGGGGGTGGCTGAGGTCCTTATCCACCTGACCCAGAACCTTGGTTTCCTCCCGTGTTTCCTCCACCACCAGATCCACTAGACCCACTAGGTCCTGTCCCTCCTAACCCACCAGATCCTCTAGATCTGCTAGGTCCACCAGGTCCTCTAGCCCCTACACCACTAGATCCACCTCCTGTAGCTAGAAAATGGCCTGAAGTGGTCATGCCTAGTGTCCCCAACGTCCCACTAAACTGTGAGCCGATGGTTTGTGATATTGTCCCGCTACCAACATGGGCCACTTCCAGATGTGATACCCAAACCTTGTGTATTTGCACCTTGTCCAAAAATTCCTCCAAATACAGGAATGGTTTGTGCAGCCATGGATGTCCCAAATGAGAAATTATATCTCCTAGGCATAGATCAGTTACTTCCACCGATACTAACCGGATTAGCAATACTTCTCCCTTGATCTGGAAAACCAAGTGCTAGGGGTTGGTCACCAGGTGGGTTTAGATGTGTGCCGATGGCTCTCCTTTCTCCATGAGATGAACTCTAATTAGAAGCTAAAGGGGCTTCTCTCCTGCGCTTGCCAAGATGGGGTAGCACAGACTACTCAGGTTCCACGTCCTCTACATGAACCTCAACTCCTTCCCACAATGTCCTACCTCCATAGATCCATCACACCTACAACCTCATGTTGTCTAGCCATATGCCTTTCACGAGCTTCACTATACTTGAGTTGTTTCTCTTCCCTTTCCTTTTCATCTACAATGTCTACCATCTTCCTCCACCCTAGCTTCCTCACCCAGTGCTTAGAGAAGCTTAGCTGGCCATAGGAAATGCCTCTAAACTTAGGGTAATGATCAAGATCTTCATAGCCAAAGGGACAACACATAAAAATGATCCTCTGGGTTCCCTTAGGAATTTGAATTCAGCAACCTCTAGACAAGAATACGTAGAAATGGCATATTCTAAAGTATAACTAGTCAGCACTCCTTTCCACCAGTGATCGACAACACACATCCAAGTCAGATCTGTATCCTGTAGCTTCTAGTAATCATCTTGGGTCCATACATGTGATCTATAGTACCAGCTTGATCTGGATGCATATGCTGAAATCCATTCATACAATTCTACTGGAAAGTAATAGAAGAAAGTTTCATATAGCTCATGGTACAGGTGCTCTTCTACCCATCTACGTGCATCAAACTCAGGTCCCACACTGAATCTTTGAGAAAAATCATCCTCTGTGCTCCTAAACCATGCTTCAACACTCTCCAAGGTTAGGTGCTCAGTCATCACACATCAATGGAACCAAGATGTGGGTGTATCCATTTCTCACAACAACTTCAAAAAGAGGTCCCAGCAATGGAACCAAGATGTAGTCATTTTTATGCCCTTAGAACAACAGTCTAATCCCATGCACGTTGGACCTATCACCTAGCGGGTGTTAGGTGCTCACCCAAGGCACACGCGTGGTGCGTGAGCCTCTCCTTTATGTGAGTCTTGTGAGAATACATTGATCAATGACAATAAACTTAGAAAAAGGGTAAAGAAACATGCATTCATTCTGAGAACTTAAGATGAGGCATTATATTAATGCATCCATTCAGACAACAAGAGAAATATCAAACAGATAACAGATCTGATTCATAATATAAAGAAGATGCACTAGGGTTTACACCCATGAACAATGTATATTTAGAACAGAACCATATATTCCTCATTGATCTTAGTTCAGTAACCACATTACATTCCTTAAGGCCATAACAGACCAATGTATCAATGCAGATAAGACTCATGCATCATAAATCCTAACCATGCTTCCCATATTACAAAAATGATCATAGACCCATCCCTCTAGATATGTCATCTCTCTTATAGCCCTCCTAATGAGAATCCATAGAACCCATTACTATTTCTGTAGAGCTTTGCCTCTTCAATCTCTATATGATGCCAGTGACCACACACTCTTCTCCAAAAGCAATCATCCCTTCCTTCTAACCGAGCATCTCTATATATAGCTTTAACATCCACCACCATGCCTTCCTAAAGTAATAGATCAGTTGTCAAGTGTCCATGTGGTCCTTCAATGGAGCATGATTCTTCCCATCCAAGATCTCCACGTTCTACAATGATGTCTTTCTAGATCCTTCCATCACATGGAATATTCCTTCCTTGACCACCGAGTTGCCAGGCTGACACCTTATCCACTCTGCATGCTCAGTTGGGTCACGCTTTTCTCATGTGCTGTTAGGAATGTCGAATATGGCTAAGTCCTGAAACCCTTTGCTTTTCCTAACATGTGCCATGGGTTTTACTAAACCCTCCTAAAACCCTTTTTTTGTACCTTCACCCGCACACCCTTCTTCATATAGGTCAAATGTTACTTACAATCCCCAACCTATCGAAGAACAACCCCACCTACCACCACTTGGTGGTATCATTTGTGTGATAGATGTAGTTCCTTCTATACCACCTGTTACTACTATTGTTATGACTCCTTAAACAGGGAACTATCTAACCTATGGACATCACTCTATCACATCCACCTTCTCATGCACCACCTACCTTAGCATGCCCACCATTCACTTGCATGCTCTTCATGAATGGTTCATATTGGGAACATATTCTATTTGATCCTACATGCGATGTCACTATATGTACACATGAGGGCTTGGCTCGCTTAGGCCTTACTTTTGAGGACCTTCACCCTACACTGCATGTTCCTCATCTTTATTATGGGTATGTCATCATCACTGCTGCTTATGGTCTTCATATCTTTTATCTCACGATATTTCTTGCACACAACCATCAATCTTCACCACTCACACTATGGGAATCATGGCTTACTTATATTGGAGGCACATTAGATCCTAGTCATATAAACATTTCCTTTCTTATGCCCTTTGGTCATGTCTTCATTTGCAATAGCTCTTTCTGAGGATATACACAGAATCTTACTCATTGGTATGCACACGGTTTCCCTTCTCCTCCATTTACTGATGAGGAATATGATATGGGTATGTATAACTTACACCTCAATGGCTCACTACGCGATCAACTAGACATTGTCGCTTATCAGGTCACTAATGCTTACCCATTTTATTATGACCCGAAGGATTACAATATTCTTGATGACTTCACATGATATTCTTATACACACTTTGGGGGCATGACACTCCACCCCCACCTAGTCTTCACATAGTTTTGATCTTTTACATCCTTATGCATTCATATCCTAACATTAGACATAATCATCATACATTATAGCGTCATTCCCTGACAACACACTCTGGTGCTATGGTTCACACTTGACTGTTGAGGGATTATGACACATGAACCTCACACACTACACATCAATACCATACATATCACTAGAATATTATCATACATACTACCTTTTACATATCACACACTAATCATTTACGTGTTTTGTGCATTACACTCATCATACACATATTGTTAATCTGCATACCTTGCATTACATTTCTTACAAGTGTATATTCACCATCATATACATTTACACTGTCTACCTTACATTTATAGGAATATTCCTTGCATACTCCGTCTCCTACTAGTTCTCTTCACATTTACATATTGGGATTGTCACTCATATACACCATGCTTGCTTATATTCATCACATAGCCTATTCATCTTACATACTACATGATATTACATTATAATATGCATTTCCACACCACATGCATTTACTCTTTCATCTATGCATCTCATATAGATTGCATATATTTTGCATTTTGAACCTCTCTTACCATATTACTAGCATGATACATACTACACATTGCACCATAGGCATTACACATTGCACTTCATCATACATTATGCATCATACACCCTACATTCTACTACAACATTTCAACATTCACACATCCTACATTATGATAGTCGTCATTAGGCATACACCATTTTCTACGCATCTTACACCTTACATTACTTATTCTACATATCGCATTATCCGTTTGTATACATACCATACATATTACACTGCACACCTTTACACATATTATACTAGTCTTCATTATATAGGATTCTAGCATCACATTACTATTCTATCTACATACATTACATGTTACTCTATGCATTACACCTTACATATTCTACATTTCTAGCATTGCATTCTACATACTATATGCTCTTAACCACACTACATATATTGCACGCTACATTATACATTACATTATTATACATCATACATAGTCACACATTTTATTCACCTTGCATTTTACATCTTGCATTGGCATATTTACACATTCCACCTATCATATGGTGGAATTTTATCATTACATATACTACATTATCATCTATGCATTGCACTCATTACCCGATGATGTACTTTAGTTCCTCGGTCCATACTCGACTGCCGAGGGATTACAAATCAAATGGACCTTATATTCATCACACAAATTTTCATCATGCGACAATATTAGGCTAGTGACATACAATTTAGGCTAAATTGTCACCTATTCTATCTTTTTGGTAGTGGTGTACACCTTAGGTTACATCACCACTCCCTACTATTCATATCGTACTGACTTATGCTTTACACTAAATCATCACCTATTCTATCATTTTCTAGTGGTCTACACCTTAGGTTACATCACTACACCCTCCTTAAATTTTGTAGTAATATACGCTTAGTGTTGAATCATCACTCATCCATCCATCTTATAGTGATATACGCTTAGGCTAAATCATCACTCTTACATTCATGTAGTCGTGATATATGCTTTGGCTATACGGTTCACACACGCATCATTACTAGGTCACATCTCCTCACTACACCTACACATTCATTCGCAACACGTTAGACATAACACACACACCTCGACCATTTCCCGATGACACACTCTCATTTACAGTTCATTCTCGACTGCTAAGTGGGAAAATAAAATGAACCTCATTGCATACATTTCCATCCACTCAGGGGGCACGCAACTCCTATCACTCCATTTTTCATTCCATTCCATCCATCCACAACATGTTATATATTATGGTTACTTATACTCTTTCTTACTTTTGTTGTTCATGATCACTTTATTACACATGCTATTTTGATTACTTGTATGTCATTTTTCTAGTTGTGATCGCAGATATAGGTCTCTTACATGCGGCATGGATGCTCGTCTTCTTCCCTTCCTACATTTGTCACTGGAGGCATCCACACATTTTTCTCTTCCAGGTTCTATTGTTTCATTTTGTACTTATCACTTTACATTACTTGCTTATACATACTTTTGGCATACTAGTTATCTTTCTAACATACTAACAGGTGCTTCATGTGTAGCATTTGTTATGTAGGGATATTTATTTCCATACTTTTTTGTTACATTGTCTGCTATTGTTTGTTATTGTTTTTTGGACCTGCCCTATGTTTGGTGTGCAAACTTGTCTGTTGTCTATAGCTATGATGGCCTTGCATGTCTTACATCATCATGAGTGACATCCCATGTTTGTATCCCACTTTGTGTGACTTACTTGTCTTCTTGCTTACATTACTTTGCTTGGTAGCTAAGAAATTGTTTGTGTAGCTTATACATTGTTTTCAACATGCATGCGTGTCTACACGTATTTTTTGGCTAGCCTTCTTATTTGTGTGTGCCCTGGTTTCTACCAAGCAATTTTTAGCATCACAGCGTATATGTGGTTTTCCCTCTTTTGGGTTCGCATTCTCTTATCAGTGACGTCTCATGCACCCCCAAAGAGGGGGGGCATCATTTGGGGGCTTTACATACTAACACAACGTATTTACACCAGTTCAATTAAATGTAATTTCCACTCTTGGCATTGTGGTTCACATACAATGAGTGGGTTCAGACCAATCTACAAACCCCATACACAATGAATTTTACAAGACATGGTGTCCTTGGCATTTTGGGAAGTAGTTATAGGCTTGGAGGTTACAGTGGGTGTGCCTCTCTACACTACTTCGGCCAATGGCGTTAGATCACCCAAAAAATTAGGATGTACAAAGATCTCTACACACATCAGGGAAGCAATTAGATCTTGGAGGACACAGAGCATTTCCTCCATACACTTCTTCAACCTATGACGTGAGATCCCCCCAAAAATTCACAGTACATGATATCCTTCTACACTTTCTCTCTTGACATGGATCAGGTGAACATGTTCCATTTACATTTACGTATTTTACATTTACATGCACATATGTGTTTTATATAGCTTTTTTTACACTTACATACATACATATTTGACTACTTGATCATTTTCTCCTTACATGTCCGGTCATATGAGAAACAAGCATTCAAATGGGGGCAACAACAACAACAACAAGCAACACCAACACTCTGCGACAACACACATGCTTTACTAACCATGTAGATACACTACACATTGTAGCAGGTACACACGAGTTTCGTCCTAGGTTCACTCTCATCACTTTTTCTTTGCGTATTTTTCATCTTTAGTTTTCATGTTCCTCCATCTTTTTATCATTCCACACTTTGTCTAGTCCTTCGGCACACCTTCTTCATCATTCTACATTGTTATCAGGTACTCATCTCTATCTACTTTATGTTACCGATATTTCCACTCACCAACATAAAGTGGGGGCAAAATGTAGTCACAAAATCATGCACTTTAGACATTTATTCATCCCAGTCTCATACTACTATTTAGAAGGTTCTTGAGGAAAAATGTACTAATTAATCCCCATTCTTTAACCACTTTATTTTATTTTATTTCGTCATTACAAACCTCTTGCACCCTTATGTTAAGTCATATTTTGTCATCTCATGTTATTTTAGCCTCAGCTAGGGCACCCAAATTTGTATTGGGGTGCCCGTGGGCGCCCTAGTCCCACCAAGGGCGCCCTGATCCTTCTAGAGTTTTCCCTTCACTTTCTAGCCGTTTTACATCTTTATCTTTCTTTTGGTCAACCTTTTCAGGGTTAATTATGAAATTATACCAAGATAACCCTATAAATATAAAGTTATGAGACAATAATGAGGGACCTAGCATCACTTACTACCATCACTCCATTTAGAGTTGCATCCATCTATTACATTGGAGATCACTTGCATCCACATAGCTCCATCATCAAAGCACAAGGCTAGGACATCTACATCACACTTCATAGGGGAGGGATTATATTCTATTCCATGCACACATTCTATTACATTTTCTACACATAGTTATTGCTCGCTACTTCACAAAGTGTGATTATCACAAGAGCAACCTAGGGCATGTTCACACACACTTGCACATAGAACTACATCAGGTCTAAGGTGTAATGCAATGCTCATTTAATAATTCCACCATTGTGGCAGCTAAGGAAAGTCTGACCCCTTCATATGCATTCTTCATTTTTAGGTTTTGATGTTTATTTTGGGATCTTGTAGGTATTTCTTCTATCTTGATTCATTGGCAACACTCGGCACAGTATAGCGGAATTAATGGGATAGGCAATGAACATTAAAAATTACCTTTTGGCCCTGTGAAGACCATTTTCAGATATTTTTCATAGACCATGGCACCTTTAGGTGCCCCAGACCTCCTCCAAGTGCTCCAATCTAGTTAGATTCTCTGGCTCCATCCTTTTCAGCATCCCTGCATAGTCGTTCCTGCTCTTGATTTTTCCAATCACCTCTGTGACACTGTTTGATAGTCATCTGCTATCAGCTGAGTTCTTTCCTTTCCATTCTTACACATTAGGATTTCTATTTGTACTAGTTCTATTATTTAGTACATTTACATGTTGTCTTAATACATTTATTTTTTGTGTTTATATATCCTCCTAGTTTAAATTAACTATCTTTTACTACCACTAGCTAGTCAATTTTAGTTAATCACCAAATGCATTTTGGATTTTCAAGATCTCAAATCATGAGTATCCCTTCTTGAATCATGACTAAGAAGCTTTTTAGTATGATCACTCATCTTGGAAGTGGTGAAAAAGGAATTTGATTGAGTCTACAAGGTGTTCTTGCTCTTTGTTGTATTTTTACTGACATTTTGCTGCAATTGTGCTACGTTTTTGTTGTGAATCTACTACTTTTCTAACAGGTTATAAAATTGGGTTTCTAAGTTGTTAAGCAATCTCTCAAGCCTACATATTAGTATTGGAGGTCTTAATATGATGATTTAGGTTGAGGGTGAGTTGGTGTCACTCTTCCACCAGACTATAAGTGTATATGAAGACATATTTCTCTTAAGATGTGAAGAAGGCTTCTTAATAGGTCTTGTAATGATGATTTCATCCAAAGGTTATTGGTTACTAGGGTACGGTTACTAGGAAAGAAGTGAAAAAGGTAACCTATAGTCTATAAGAGGTGTCTAAGGTAGGGGGAGAAATTTTTTGTGCTCAAGATCATGAATAAGGTGACATGAAAAGTTCTTGGGCAGAGTTAAGAGTAATGTAAGATCTATTCAGTTGATTATTTGATTCTATTGTGTTATATTATTGCTAGATAATATGTTGCAGGTTCATGGTAGTCAAAATATGATATGCTACAAGTTTTTTTAGCTCACCAAGACAAGAGGAGCTTGAGTTGTTTCTCTAGTAGAAGTTTCAGATGTTTAGAAGGTATGTAAGGAAATGTGATTGATGAAATTCAAGTCCCTTCCAAAGGTATATGGTTTCTTGACTCAAGAATTTCAAGGTAGCATGTTTTTGAGGTTGAAATGACTAAGAAAGTGCTTCAGGGCAGAGCCAATATGGTTGAGTCTTCTCTATGACTCATATGTAAGATGTATGGTCCTAGTTTTGTGTTTTTAGTTAGAGAAGGATAATAGGGTTCTAGGGGGAGATAGAAAGAGTGGATTCATGTTGTGTATTGGTTTTCCTGATTGAAAAATGTTGGTCTAAATAGCTCTAAAGATGTGGTTTAGGGAAAATGGTCCTAAATGAGGTTTTGCAAGTATTAGAGGCAAATTTTGTGATTTATTCATGGTTCAGACCTAGATGGAGATGTTTGGCATGAATGAAGACAAATTGAAGGGGATATATTCTCATGGGGATATATTTTGTGGCTCATTACAGGTCTATGGATCATTCATTACTATTTTGAGGTTAGACAAGAGAAACTACAGTCCAAGGGAGAGTCTTTTGAGCAAGTGAGTTAAGTTTGTGCATTGTTTCCATTATGTCATGTTGTGTGTTGTCATTTTCCATGTCTTGTTATCATTGTAGAATTTTTCATAGATTTCAAAAGGGGAGAAGAATCATAAACATGGAAATGAATCATGTAGTTGTGTTGGTCATGTTGGTTTCCATCAATGTTTCTAAATATGGTTGCCATCAATGATAAAGGGGGTGATTATTAGCCATTGTGTGTTAGTGCTATCATTGATTTCAATTACATTGATGGAAAAGGGTATCATGGGGTCATATGAGTCTCCATGAGGTGTTATTCAAGTGTCAAACATGAAGGTTGATTGGTAGTGTCATATTTGGTGGAGTCCTATGTTGTTCTCATGTGGTCATGAGATGTGTTAGAGGTGTATATGAGTTTTTTTGGTTGGGATGGTTAGTTCATGAGGTGTCATGGTTGAGTCAGGTCATTCTAGGCCTATTCCTAGCCCTGAAGCATACAAAATGAGATGGAGGTATGTGTTTTGAAGCTGATAAATATTATCTAAGCATGGGAACCATTTTTTTACAAGGTATAACATGTGTATGATGAGTTTCAGGTCAACATTAAGTGATACAATGCTTTTATGATGTCTTTGGGAAGCAAGAAGGTGAGGACAGACAATTTGGCACAAATAAGTCTTAATGGATAGAGAGTTTCATAGCTATTTGGGATAGATTTTGAGTGTGGTAAGTTATAGGATGTTGTTGTGATGTTTCATGAAAAGTTTTAGGTCATTTTGAAGAAGGAATTGTAAGATACTTCAGTTTTGGTAAAACCGAGTGATTTAGAGTGTAATTTTGAAGCAAAAGACGACCTTCTGATGCTCGTTGTGAGATGTGTTCTTTGAATTGGGAACTAAAATATTTGGTATATATTTTTAGGTGAGTTATTAGTATTTTAAAAAAATAATGAGGTGGTTTGGTCGTCACGTTTTTATGAATGAACATTAAGAAGATAAGTTTCTTGAAACCCTATCTCAAAGTGACTTGGAGACAAAGAGGCATGGTGAGTCTTTTTTGATTGATTTTGTAAAATTGATGATTAGATTTAATAGAGGAATCTTCCATCTTTACAGAAAGGTGTATTAGTGCATTTGAGTGTATGTGGGCCCCACCTGAAAATGCTAGTTTCTGAAGAAGTTTTATTTGGGACAAGATTGTCCAAAGGAGTTGAAAAATAAATTTACATTGTTTTTATCATGGGAGTTTTTATTAATATTCATGATGTTTTTAGGTCTTGGTGATGCATCTAAATGGAAAATTGTACCCTATTTGTGAAGACTAGTCAAAGGACAATTTTGGGGCAGTTCTAGGAAGTTTGTAAAGATGATCTTGATTGAAGGCCTTCCACTTCGGCTTGGAAGGATTTATAATATGTTCTGTAAATATGATTCAGAGATATTTCCACTGGTATATGGTTTGTGTCTTGATGATGACATTTGATGGGTCATCCAGGTCAGTTTGTGAGGAATAAGGTATGTTGATTTTTCAGTACATGTTTGCTCATGTTGAAAGAATGAAGTGAATGAGGCATGAGATGAATGGGTTTGTTGGCTAGATTTTCTGCATAGTTGAAAACCTAGGTAGTCATGAGATAAATCTCCCTCATTTACCGGTGAGGCACCCGTGTAAGATGTTTATCAGTTTAGTGGGTATGAATCCTAATAGCTATTTGTGGGGTTTTACTTTAATCACAAAGCTCATGAACCATAACTAAGCAATTCTGCAGCAAGTAAGAAACTTTTTATGAAGTATTTTCAGAAGGGGGAAATAATGGAATTTGGGAAAGAAGAAAGGAAGATATGTAATTCAACCAATAGTTTACAGAGTTGGTTTCATACACATGGATTAAATAAATAAGTAGATCTCACAATATTCAGAAGTAAAGGAAAAGAAAAGCTTCTAATCTAAATCTTGGATAACACAAAGTTTATCTAAAGATCCACACATAAGTAAGAAGCAAATGCACCATGGACACAAATTTCTCTGGAAATCTACTTTTATTCAATTCTCCAACTTTCACAAAAATGACATTAAGGGCTACAACACAAAGTCTGGAACTCAAGAATATTGATAAACAAATTGTGATCCCTCAACCCGTAGGCTCTTCCTCTATTTATAGTGTATAGAGGGCAATTACAAATAGGAAGCTTTCAATGAATTGCCACATGTGGAAGCTATGAAAAGGGGAAGCAACTGGCAGTATTCTTCCTGGAATTCCTCTTTGTATCACATGCATGATTTATAATTGAAAATAGAACTTTCTGTTTTGCATGTATGTCACCTATTTCCAAGTAATTGACTTCTTCCAATAACTTAAAGTAACGGATTTTATAGAAAATTAACTAAGTTTTACAATTTTAATTAATTGTTTAAATACTTTTTCAAGGAAATAAGAGAAAGAAGGAGAAAGAGGAGAAGAAATTAGAAGAAAGTTGAAACACTCTTAGTCTTGTTCTTCTTCCATACTCTGCATGTTGATCCAACATGTATTGCACTTCTGCTTCATTTACTTTAGCAATGAACGATCTGAATGATATCTCTGCCTTGAATCTGAGATGTTTTTTCTCCCATGTGTTTTTGAATCCTTTCCTTTGTCAGAGAAAATAAGAGAAATAAGAAGAAAGAGGAGAAGAAATTAGAAGAAAGTTGCAACACTCTCAGTATTGTTCTTCTTCCATACTCTGCATGCCGATCCAACCTTTATTGCACTTTTGCTTCATTTACTTTAGCAATGAATGATTTGAATGATGTCTCTCCCTTGAATTTGAGATGTTTTTTATCCCATGTGTTGTTGAATCCTTTCCTTTGATTATAACCAAACTGAATCTAGAAGCAGATGACTGAGATTTACTTTTGGGTGCTACCTCTGACCTGTCTTCCCTCTTATCCTTGAAGCTTCTACAGTTCTTCTCTAGTTGGTGCACTAGTGCAATGTTTTTCGTAAACAAGTCAGACAAAACTCATCACCTTTTATTTTTAATTGTATATGAGCAATTTTAAATTCTGGAAAGCACTCTGGGTGAAGGAAAATATAAGTAAATTCAATGAAGGCTTCAACTAGAAGATTGGGAGCACATGCACCAGCTCCTGAAAGGAATTTTCCATGCATTGATTTCCACATGGGCTGTGTTAGAAACAAGAGGATGAACTCTTGTTAGAAGCCCTTACAATTATGAGAGTTGGATCTATTTCTTCCTCTGATTCCAAAGATATATTCAATGTATCAGACATTGACTTCTACTTTCTTCACCAATATGGGCATAAATGAGGTATTCCTACAAATAATTCAGACAAGTATGCAATCTATAGCATGAATATCTAATTTCTTCACCAAGATCTGATTATAAATCATGTTTCCCTCTATTTTTAGACTTTTTTTGCATGCCAAGCAAGCTAAAAATATTATTTTATTCACTCATGCACTCACATCAACATGTAGATAGCCCAAATAATTAAAAAAAAAGTATTTCCAACCCTAGGTGCCAAAATTGGATGCTTCCTGACAATTAAAAGAAGTCATTTTTTAGGCATTTAGCTATGCCAGAATGGGTCACGCTTTTTGGCTAGGAATTCTAGAAAAAATATGAGGGTAAGGAAGTGGAAAAATTCACCCTTCCAAGGTGCCCCAAAATTCCCACTTTTCTCTTAAATGATTCGACTAACATTGTGGGAAAATTCAACCTTCCAGGAAGCCTCCAAATTCCCACCTTCCAGGTGACTCCAAAATTCCCAGTTTTTACTTAAATGACTTGACTTCCATCATGGGAATTTTTCACCTTCTAGATAGCCTCCAAATTCCCACCTTTCAGGCAGCGCCAAAATTCTCACTTTCACTTAAATGACTTCACTTCCATCGTGGGAATTTTTCGCCTTCCATGTAGCCTCCAAATTCCCACCTTCCAGGCAACGCCAAAATTCCCACTTTCACTTAAATGAATTGACTTCCATCATGGGAATTTTTCACCTTCCAGGAAGCCTCCAAATTCCCACCTTCCAGGAAACGCCAAAATTTCCACTTTCACTTAAATGACTTGACTTCCATCATGAGAATTTTTCACCTTCCAAGCAGCCTCCAAATTCCACCTTCTAGGTGACTCCAAAATTCCCACTTTTCACTTAAATGACTTGACTTCCATCATGGGAATTTTTCACCATCCAGTCAGCCTCCAAATTCCCACCTTCCAAGAAACGCCAAAATCCCCACTTTCACTTAAGTGAATTGATTTTCATGTTTTGAGAGGAAATTCAAGAGGAAGGCTAGCTTTGAAAAATGCAACTTGTATTATGAAATTTCTCTTCCCAAAAAGTGTGACTTGCACGACTTCCATTTTTGAATTTTCGGTGAAGAAAACACAAGGACAAAATAAAATTTTCCATTTTTGGAAAGGGTCCGGGAAGATGTAGCAGCAAAAACTTACAAGTGCCATAACTTTCACTTTGTGGCTCCGTTTTAGGTGTCATTTTTTTTCTTAAAAGTGCATATTTTCTCAAGCTCTACACATTGGTGGCAGTATTTTTCCTTATTTTCATAAAATTCATTATTGCACCTTTTTGGACCAAACAACCTCTTGCAATCTCCTGAAGGAATCTTGAGCTCTGATCACTTTTAGACATATTAGTAATTAAAAATATTGGATAGCTTTTCAAAACCCTAGGCTCGTGAAAAGGTCTAGCATGAAGAATGAATAGGCTACGAGAACTTCCGGAGAAAAAAAACCAAAACACAGTCAAAAAGAAATAAAACAAAACAAAAGAAGCTGCAAGCAATCACTCAAAAAATTTCTCTAATTAGCTGGTCTGCAAAAATTCTTCCCTCGAGTGAATTTTATATGGTAATAATGATGGGGGGAAGTGTTTTATATAACCTAAATCCTCTAAATTTAGCTCAATCTATTTTTAAAAGAACTTTATTTGTTTAATAAATAAAATTCTCTAGGACAAAACCTAGCGAAGGGTTAGAGTGAGTTTTAACATGTGGGTACTTGGGGAATTTTGATATTATGGATTTATGGGGATACCTTGGAGAAATGCAAACAACTGCAGACAAAACAAACACAAAACACGACCCATTACTTGGAAATAACAAAAAAATTAAAAGGGGTAGTCCCAGATTTCGAGGTGAAATCTTAGGACAAAAGAGTTGATGATTTCTACCTATTTGAGAGTGAAGAGGAATGAATTATGTTCCTATTGAATGCCTGTTTAGGTCTTGGAAGTGGCAGAAAGGGTGCAAACTAGTTGAGTTTGTAAAACAACTTTCTGGGTAACATGATTTGGTGAAGAGGAAAGTTGTTATGGTTTGAACATATGGATGTTTCATGAGATATAGAATGCATGGATGTGATTTAAAGGTCTTGAGGATTCCATGGAGTGGCTACATGCCATAGTTGAGTTGTTTTGGTGTGGTCTTGATGCCCAAAGGTGAAGACAGGGTGCTGGAAAAAACTATTTGGTGAAGGATGAACTTTTTGGCTTGTGTTATGAATTTTTGATTGGTCCAAGGTAATTAACAACCATGGATGATGTTTTTATGCTATATTACACGTGTGTGATGAATTTTAGAGCTTTACTAATCATGGTTTTTGTGTGAGTGGATCTTTGATGAATCTAGTTGATGGGGTTTTGAGCCCATTGTTGTGACTAAGTTTAGTAGTGTTTGAGACATAACCAGCCTACATGGGTCCATATATGACCATTTTTTTTACGAATGAATTTTTATATTTACATGATTATTGGTTTAGATTATTTATATAGGACAGAGATCCTATAATGTGTTTGAAATAAGAAAAGCATATAAAAGTAGCTGTATTTGAGTTCATTTTTGAACTAGTGCTTTTATGGAGGAAAACATGCGAGCTGCAATAGGGAGAGTGTAAGAGGTAGTGCTAAGGCATGAAATTATATAATATGAAAGTGAGAAAAACAGGTTGAATAATGCTAGAGAGGTATGTGTGCAAGGGTATTGAGATCCAAGATCAGGTCCATGAAAGTCCTAGAGAGAGTGAATTGAAGGTGTTCTTGAATGAGGGTTTGAAGGAATTTGTGATTTGAATTTTGTGATCTCCATCAGTTGTGGTAGAAAAATATATTCAGATATCATTCATTTTAGATGGTTGATTTTGATGATTTATCATCCTTAGGCAGTTGTCCCTCCTTGTGGAGTTGGTGCTTCACTAAATTAGGGGTTAGGTGCTCCTTTCAGGGTGGGTGTTCTACTAAATCAGTAGTCTGGTGCTCCTTGTGAAGTTATTCACTTTAATAAATTTATTTGATTTTTGTAATATCAAGAAAAGGTTCAATGGTTTTTATTCCCCATGAGAGTTTCCCAATTATATCTTGGTGTCTATGTGTACTCTCTCATGTGTTAAGTGATCATTGTGAATGGTATAATAAACATCTTAATATGCTCACATTGTATGGTTATCAATGGATGAATTTAAATGTTTAAATGATGAACTGCATGGTTTTTGTAAATGAAGTAATAATTATTGTAGGAGTGATTCAAACCCCCTTTGCCATGCCTCTCAGTCCACTATGCTTCCAACAATTGGTATCAGAGCAGGTCCTTGTGAAATATAGTCTAGACTAGCTTAGAGCCATGATCCTAGAAGATCACAATGACTGACTGAAGTCAAATAAGGAAAGAGCCACCACTCATGAGGTGGGGAGGAGCCACTAGGAGTCCAAGTGTGGATGAGATAAACCATTAAATATATCAAAAGTCACTATGGTGTAAGTGATATTGCAGATTTGAGTTCAAAGGAAGAAGGAACAATTTTTTAGATTGATGCCCTTGAAAAACAAGATATGTATGTGACACTGTTTGTATACATGGTACAAGGACATTTTCAAAGTATATGGAATTAATGTGTATCTATGAAGTATGGATAGTGTAGCATGATTCATATGATGAGGATAACATTTATGTTTGAAGTTTGATGTAATTATAAAGTATGGCAACACAAGTCAAGGCCAAATAAGAAGAGTATGTCAAGCTCAAGAAGAGATTATAACTCTAAATTTCAAAGAAGATGAGAAGCCTAATCTTACAGATCAAGAAGCTAGTCCTAGTTCCAAAGGAGGTGAAAATGAAGATATTCATATAAAAAATTTCTACTCAAGGCCTAATCTAATTAAATAGAAAAATGCAATGATGTATGCAAAATTTCATCATTATTTTTATGCTTACAATGGTTTTGGTTATAGATTAAGTTATTGTAGGAAGTTTTTCAATTTTTTGTACCCTTGAAGCAATGGAAATGATTTCAAGAGTCATCAGTCAAGAGATATGCAAGAGGTTATTTTCCATAAGTGTCATCTCAAGGGTCATATTTCAAGGCTTTTATCTCATGATTCATTAAGGCAAGTGAAGAAGGATGAGGCTCTAAAAATGTAGGAAGTGTGGATGCTAAAAATTAGTAAAAAAAGAATCAAATCCAATCAAGGTAGGTAAAGAGAAATCAAGCTCAACCAAGGATATCAATAGTCACAACCCTACAAATGAGCTCAATAGGTATGAAGCAAAGAGTGAAGAAAATCACATGTGTCACACTTCTATTCAGTCTCCAATATATGAGAAGGTTAGGAGTTTGGGATACCTCAAGAGTTGTAAGGTATGTGATTTGATCTATCCACGAGGTCTGTAACTCTTATTATTGATAAGTATCTGAGTGTATTTTTCCCATTTATCATGTTTTCAACTAATGTGAGTTTTGTGTGTGTCTCTAGAGGTTTCTTGTCAAAGTATTTTTCATTAATTCCAGTTTTTTGTAAGCTCTGTCATGAAATATTTAAGTAAGAAGAAGATGTCTCAAGGTCATGTCCTTAAATAGGTCTGTTAAGTTTTTAAAATGATGCATCATGTCTTGATCATGAAAATATGTGCCTTAACCAAGAGTGTCCTTTGGGGAATACTTGTTAAAATGTCTATAGATCTATGAAAGGTCCCAATTCTCAAAGCATTGCCAAGATTGTATCAAAATGAATTGTGTTTTCCTAAGTTAAGAAGAACCAAGAAGGTAGCATTAATCTAAGGGATGTTAGGTATAAATAGTTGAAGACTTCTATAAAGAAATGTATGATGTCAGGAGTGTCTAGGCATGTTAAGGATATGTGTATCATCATCTTGAAATAATTATGGTCTTCATAAGAGTTGAAGGATGGTTATAGTTACTATCATTACTAAGAAGGAAAGTTTCTCAGTTGTCCATGATTTGTGTCATGCATGTCCTTGAGGTCTACAAGTTTCTCTTATGTGACGTTGGTTCAAGGGTCTTTCTTTTCAGGGGGTAACAATGTTGATAATCCATGTCTAATGAAGAAGGGTCAAACAAATGAGGTTTTAAAACTGTAATACGTGATTTATACTTGCAGGGTAGAGTATTATGATATGAGTTGTATCTTGATAGAATGGAGAAAGTGATCTTAATCGCCATGATCTGTTTTTGATATGTTTGAAGTTGGTCCTTCATCAAGATATCTTGCAAAGGTCATATAACACTTCCAGGGGGAGTCAAACCCCATGTGACCAAGTTGAAGACCTTGAATGATCCGTGTCAATGTTTTAAGGTTGATGAGGGTATCAAAGTATGGTGCATGATACTATGATGTGTCATAATATCATCAAGTGCATGAAGGGTGATATGAGATGGTTGATGGTCTTAGGTGTCAAAATAAGGTCAATAAATTCTTCTTGAGGAAAATGGATCTATTCTTGAGATGTAATCAGGGGATCTATTCTTGAGCTTGAATCAGTATACAGACTATGTGAATTCCAAGAAAAAGGATTTTTCAATGCTTGAAGACATGAAAAGGTTTCTAGAAGGATTTGGAGGTTTGTATAGTACATTCATGACTAAGAAGGAGAGTTTAATCTTGGTGGTAGTGTTACAATCTAGTACATAGGTAAGTTTCTCAAGTAGGTTCATAAGTTTCATCATGAGTACAATTGTCTTCATTTAGGGTTATGCATAAGAGTGTCTACACATCATGGAATAAGTATGAAAGGAGTATGTATCATGGTCATTAATTCATGAGAAATGAATGTCAATTATGTGCTCTTCATGAGACATAGTACTCAATTTTCTGACAAAGTGGTGACAGTCAAGCACATGTATCTTTGTTGAGAGTTCGTAATGAGAAAAGAAAGTATGAAGATCTTGGAAGAATGTCAATGTAAACTATGAGGTATCAACTGTGTTAAAGAAGTTAATGGAGTTCTTCAAAGGAAAGAATGAAGTCTACATTTCTAAGAATGGGAAATTATAGTAAGGTATGAGTCTCAAAACTTATTTCATGTAGTTGTGTGCATGCATCAAGAGGATTCAAGTTGATTAAATGCTCCATCATTAGACCTGAAGCTTAGCTACTAGGGTATATGGCATGATAATAAGTGTGATTGATGATCTATTAATCAGTATAGCATAAAGAAGTATTGAACAAGGTATAGGGTTAGTGGAGTCATGATAAGTGTTTAGGTCAGTTTAAGATAGTAGAGGTGAAGATACATTGAGATAATGTGTAAAACTCTTTGTGATTAGATGTTCATGATTTGAAGCAGAATTGACCTGCAATGAAATTGACAATTGTGAATATGTTCTTTGATACCTAAAATACCCCAAGTATCCCATGTATATAAGTTAATCAAAGGTATGTTGCTGCAAGATGATATAATTATATGATATGGTGATTGAGGAAGATTATCAAGTTTCTATGAATGATCGTCAAGAAGATTCAAGGTTGACCATTGACAAGAAGGTTAAACCCTGTATCAAAGTGACTTGGAGAAAAAGAGGTGAGCTAAGTTTTGAACAATTTGAAATTGAATGCATCCAAATCCCTAATTGATCTTATTTAGGAGGTTTAGGTGTCCATTGTACTATTTTCATAAAATTGTAGCAGTGCACTATGAGTGTATAGAGGGCCCCACCTTAAAATGCTAGTTTATGAAGAAGTTAGTGTATTGAAAAAGGTTCGTCCAAAATGAGTTGAAAAATAAATTGACAGGGTTTTTAACTAGAGTACCTATTTAGGTAAAATTTCACGAGTTTTTAGGTACATGGTATTCTATAATTGTCAAATATGTGCCCTATTTGTGAAGTCTAGATCAAAGGGCTAGATTGTTTTGAAGAATGAAAACACTGAATAAGTGTCACATGACTGTAATGATATACTTGAGAAGTTTCATGGCTTGGAATTGCAAGGTTTATAATATTTTATGGAAAGTATATTTAGAGATATTTCCAGTGGTATATTTTTTATCTTGATGATGATGTTTTTATGGTGAACCAGGTCAATTTGTGAAGAAGAAGGTATGTGATTGTTTTCAGGACAAGATTGCTTTGGCTCAGAAAGATGAGGTAGAATGATGCATGATATGGATTATTTGATGCTTGATATATATTTGAGAGTGAAGAGGGATGAATTATTTTCCTATTTAATGCAATTTTTAGGTCTTAAAAGTGACAGAAAGGGTGCAAACCAATTGAGTTTATACAACTACTTTCTGGGTAACTTTATTGGGTGAAGAGGAAAGTTGAGTATGGTTTGAACATATGGATGTTTCATGAGATATAGAATGCATGGATGTGATTTAAAAGTCTTTAGGATTCCATAGAGTGGATACATGTCATAGTTGAGTTGTTTTAGTGTGGTCTTAATACCCAAAGGTGAAGATAGGGTGCTAGAAACAACTATTTAGTGAAGGATATGAACCTTTTGGCTTGTGTTATGAATTATTTGATTGGTACAAGATAATTAATGACCATGGATGATGTTTTTATGATATATTACACATGTGTGATGAATTTTGGAGCTTTAATAATCATGGTTTTGGTGTTAGTGGATTTTACTCATCCTAGTGATAGGGTTTTGAGCTTATTTTGTGCAAGTTGAGTATTTTTGGGCATGGTCGACCTATATGGGTCATATGTGAACATTGTAATGAATTTTTTGTGATGATTTTATTTAGTTATTTTGTTATAAATTATTCATAAAGGACCGAAAGATCTCTTATTTTTAAATAAATGAAATGCATATTTAAGTAGTGTATTTGTAGTTCAATTTTTGAACTAGTTGTGCAATGGGGGAAAGTGTGACCCAAGAGGGAGAGTGAGTAACACGTATGGAGAAAATTTTGATATTGAGAGATAATAAAAGTTTAGTTACATGTTGAATAATTTTATAAGGCATGTGTGAAAGTAATTTGAGACAAACAAAAGTCCATGAAATACCTAGAGAGAGAGAGTTGAAGAAGGTGTGCTTGAATGAGGGTTTGAAGGAATTTGGAGCTGAATTTTGGATCACAATCAGATCTGGTATCATCATATTTTGAGTGATTCATAATTCTGCAACGTAATCTCTAATGATGAGTCATATTCATAGTAGTCTTTTATTATGAGTAATATCAATAAGGTTTAGGGGTTGGTGCTCCTTGTGGGGTTGGTGCCTCACTAAAGAAATCTCTTGTGATGTGTAATATTCACTTGAGTCTTTATTGTGTGTAATATCAACAAATTTTTTAGTGGGTTTTCTTCCCCTCGAGGGTTTCCCACTTACATTTTGTGTCTATGTGTTCTCTCTCATGTGTTATGTTCATTTGAATGTATGGTGCACACTTAATAAGCTCACATTAAATGCATATGGTTGAATGGATGTTTCCTAGAACTCATGGTAAATGAAGTAATAATTTTTTAGGACTAATTCACACCCCCCACCCCGCCTCTCAGTCCATTGTGCTTCCAACATAAGAGACCCCTAAACTATAGTCAGAGAGTAGGTAGTAGAGCCATGACGTCAGGAAGATCACAACGACTGTTGAGGTCAGTTAGATCAATACAAATGCCACCACTGAGAGGTGGGGAGGAGAGACTAGGCAGTCCTAGTGTGGGAGAGAGTCACCCTTGAATTATCTATATGATATGGTGTATGTGTTTTTTTATCTGCTTCATGATGAAGGAACGTTTTTTTAGATTGATGCCCTTGATGACATGTGTATATGGTATGTACATATGACACTTTTTTGGATATATTGTACATGGACATTTTGGATGTATATGGAATTTATGTGTATCCATGATTTATGGATAGTGTGACATGATTTATATGATGATGATGATATTTATATTTTTATTTGATGTAGTTGTATAGATGATGACATGACGGTGTATATTATAGTAAATGATGACCATGATTTGTTTTATTATTGATGTATCATGAATGTAAGATGGTTACATGTTTGTTGCTTAGCTTACATGTTTGTAGCTTATTTGTTATTCATGATGTGTGATGGTGTTATATGGTTGTGTTTATTTTGCTATATTATTGCACTTTTTAGAAATGAAACTATGATGAAAACACACACAAAAAAGATTACAAAACAATAACAAGATTGCAAAAAACCCATATACACATGATAATTGATAGATACCCTGATTATGAATAAGTCAAGATGATTACAAAATACCCGTAATAGGTCAAAAAAGAAGGAAAAAGTTGAAAACAAGCCCAAAAATCAAGATAAAATGAGTTAAGACAACAACTGAATACAAATAATTGATACAAAAAATCGGTCAATGAGGAATGAAACATAAACCCAAAATGTAAAGAAAAATGAATATAATAAAGCTGACAATGAGCCTAGTTAATAACATGATGCTAGAAATTGGTCCAAAACAAACATGGAAACAAACCCAATTTAAAAGGCAAAGTGAATACAACAAAGCTAATAATGAGCGTAGTTATCTTACCTCCTTTAATTGGTCAAAAACATGTACGAAAATGCACACAAACATCGATACACACACAAGGTTATATACAAACCACAAATGCTAACAAGATAACCTACTGCAAGTCAACATATGTTAACAATACAACACAATTTGCAATAGCAACCTCAAACTACATCCCTTTAACATGTTCCACAATGAAGAATAACCAGATGTGAATGCCCTTAGGCAACGCTATATGCAAGGGGATTGGATTAGACGAAAGAGCGGAGTAACTACTCCTCATGACACTCTTATTGGATCCCGTTGAAGTGCAATCTGAAATTGGATTAGGTCAATTTTCCAGGAAATAACGTTAAGAGCCGAATGTGCCCCAAACGAGGATATACATTAAGGGTTGGTTGATGATCTTACCCACAAACAATGTTACATGCCAGGGGTAGGAGAAGTAATAATTACTAGATGATCTAGAATGATCATTAGGATTATGGTCAAATGGTGATTACTATTGAATTGTGTTGATAGTTGCTGAGATTTTGTGAAACATTTTCTGAATGTTTTTTGTGGTTTTTGATTTATTTTTGTTTTTTAGGTGTTTTTGAAAGATTTATACTTTTTTATTTTTTATTTATACATTTTTTTTGAATTTTTGCATGCCAACAGAAAATGAAAGGTGTCATTATATCCTATTAAGCATGACACAATTGAACAAACCCAGGGAATACCAAAGGTCGGAATACAATGGAAGTGGGCGAACATGATTGATGGATCATGTGATTCACATCCTAACTAGGAGGAACATGCGACACAAGGTTGTTTCAAGGGATGCAATGAATGGAACAGGGCGAGGGTGTGGAACAAGCGGTTTGCGCTGACATGCCCCCAACACTAGGGATACTCTTAGAGGATTCACGTGTAAAACTTTTTTAGATGAACCACATTCATGGGCTCTTTAAGCTCTTTGCCATCTTCTTCAAATAGTTTATATACTCCAGATCCAAACTTGGCAGTTACAACATATGGTCCCAACAAATTAAGTTCAAACTTGCCTTGTTTTTCATGAATCAGTAAAAAAATTTTATAAATACGCATGGATTCAAAAATCAATATAAAACTTTTATAGTTGGAAAAGCCATCTCATAATTCGAAAATATACATCTTGAGATTCATAGGGGAGAGGGGCCAATATGTGAACAAGGTTCAATAGGTGAACAAGGTCCAATAGTTGATATGACTATTGGTCACACAATACCCAATAGTTGTCATAGTACTATGTAGTAGTTTTTTTCTTTTTGACATAATAATTATGTAGAGTAGCAAATCACATCATGACATGTAAGACCTCTCACCCATGTACAAGTACAAAAAAGTCAATGTTCAACCAATTTTACCAATATTCAAATATTGATTTCCACAATGGTTGTAATGTAACTCAAGTTTAATATTTTAAATCAATTCAAAATATGAGTTTCCTCTAATTAAACATTCCAAAGAAAAAATATAAGCTAATACAAATCTAAACTACATATTAGCGGAAAAATTACAATCTCATATGATAAACAATTTATTTTATGGACCCATTAACTTAGGGTGTACCACTACTAACCCCTCTCCCCTATTTTATTAACTTTTTTTTTTTTCCCCATATAAATACATTGAGGATAGGTTGTACTAGATGTATTTACAAATGGATAGATTTGAGAGATCTAAGGGATGTTGAAAGTAGTGTTTGTCATCATACCTAAAAAGTCATATTAACACAACCTCGTCCTTTATGAGTCAACATTTAGCGGGACTCTAAGTAATACACCAAACAAGTTGAGGGAGAGACGAATAACCACTTAAGTGGCCACATTCTCTACTAAATTTTGCATTATGAAATTGGCGGTTGTAAAACTACGTTATCAAGTAGGAGAAATTAATGCGGTTGGAGACAGAATCTTACAAAGGCGTTTTAATCATGTGTTAATACCGCCGTCAAATCTTGTTTTACGACCATCATCAACGCACGGTTAGCGTGCGTGCGCTGCCCAATAATACTTATCTCCACTGCCCACTGCCCACTGCCCACCACCTTTTTTTTCTTTTACGTTTCCCATTATATAAACTACTTAACCACGGTTGGCAATTTGGAATCCGGTACAGGGAAAAAAAAATTATTATCCGTTTCCCCACAAAAACTAGAAATAATCCCGTCCGTCTTCCGACGGCCAGGGACAGCGCGGATGATTGACACGAGTCTCGCCGACTTTGGACGCGTGTCGAAGAAGCAGCAGGTCCGGTACTTTACCCACACGCGTCGGTCACCGGGGCACTTCCGTCTGTCTTTTTGGAGTTGTTTAGGTGACATGTGCCGGCCGCTGAGCACGACTGTCAGGTTTCGTTCCAGACTTTTCTAAAAATAAAACGAATTAAAAGATGCCAATAATTACGGGCCAACTATAATAAAGTAAATTAAGCGCCACTAGTTTGTATTTAACAAGTGATTAGTCAAAATTAGTCTTTAATTTGTGGTTTATGCTGCCAAGAAAGACAAGCTGTAACGGGGTTTAGAATTTAAGGGGGAGGTGGGGGGTTTTAAAGATCTGGAGGTTGGGAGGTCGAATCCGGACGGGGGTTGGAAAAGGGGCTGCTGTTGTTTTTTGGTGACTCGTGGCGGAGGTATCTGAGATACACTTGGCGAGTGAAGAAATAATGTCCCTGTAGAAAGGGGCAGAAAAAGGAAAATTTGCATGTGGGAAGTGAGGCTGCTGGTGCTGCTGTTTTTGTGAGGAGGGCTGGCGATGGATTTCTCTTCGTCTTCGATTTTGTTTGAATCTTTGCTGTTATGGCATTTCGCGGGATTGCGTATGTTCTGAGGCTTCAGAAACGAAAATACTTCATCATTTTGTGGTTTTGACGTTTCCAATCCGTGCAGATAAGGTGAGAATGAGTACAGTTTGGTGACGATGAAGTAGTTTTTCGACTCTTAGATTAGCGTCACGTACTTGAGTTTTCTGTTCCCCGTAGGGTTATGGGGACTTTCAATATTGATGCATTTTTTAATATTCTGGTGTTTTTATTGGTGTGACAGGTGATTAAGAACGTATTTGTGTAATGATTTTTTGAATAGTGCCGATCTACAGGCAGCAATTTTGATTTTCCGTCATTTCGAAGCGATGAGCATACTTTTCGACGCTACTGCTTCAGATCTTGTACGGTTTCAAGGTACGTTGAAATGCTTGCTCATACGAAGATTGAAATGATTAGTCTAAGTTGATTGAGATATTTTGTTACATTTCCCAAAATGGAAAATTTGAAGGTTTGGTAAAATTTGAGCAAATACATAAATAACGAAATGGTACAATGTCACTGAGGAGAAACAAAGCCGGGATGTTTTGTTATTTTCTGGGACTTGTTATTTCAGAAGCTTTATGTTGGGAGAAATGGCTGGTTTAGATTAGTTAATATTGATTTTGGAGGAATTAGTTTAAGGCTCTGAGCCGTACAGGACAATTAGGTGATTCGAGTTCGAGGATTTTGCTTTAATATACGCAAAACCTTTGCAAGAGAAATGGGTTTTATAAGTTTAGATTGAACTTATAGTATAATCTGAGCAAATAGTATGTGAAAGAAATGGTTGTTCTAAATTACTTAAGCTGTAATTTGGAGTATATAGATCAAGTTCAAGTTATGCGGGACCACTAGACGCTTTAGGTAATTTAAACTTTAAATTTGAAGGTTTACATTAAGAAAGTTATAGGCAGGAACCTGAACGTAAAGGGTATGTGCCATTTCTGTAGGCATTGTATTCTGAAGAACGAGTGGAATTGCATATTGAATAGAGTTGCCGAGTAGTTGAGAAATATATCTGAGTTTGGTTTGTTAGCATAAGATGGGATCTCAGACTGAGACACGCATAATGGTATCTCATAATGCAATCCCGCCTTGTCCCCTTCCTGGTGCAGGGAAAATGGGAGGGTATCCATTGGCTAGACAGGCTTCTATATATTCCTTGACCTTAGATGAGTTTCAGAGCACTCTTGGGGAGCCAGGGAAGAATTTTGGGTCCATGAACATGGATGAGTTTCTTAAGAACATCTGGACTGCGGAGGAAAGCCAGGCAATGGCTGTGGCCATGGGGGCAGCAGGGGAAGGGGGAAACGGGGACAGTCTTCCTAGACAAGCTAGTTTACAGAGACAGGGCTCTTTGACTCTGCCCAGGACTTTGAGTAGGAAAACAGTAGATGATGTGTGGAAGGAAATTTACAAGGAGAGGACTGAGGGAAATGGGAGCGGACCGCTGGTTCAGCCAAGGCAAGGTACATTTGGAGAGATGACTTTGGAGGATTTCTTGGTCAAGGCAGGGGTTGTAAGAGAAGAGGCAGAGCATGGAGCGGGTCAGTTGTCGTTCGGATCTTTTCGGAATGGTTTGGATGGGGAATTTGGAGGAAATTCGACTGAAAGAAATGGTGCAGACAGAATGGGTATTGGTAATGCTCTTGGTCTTGGGTTTGCTGAGAGAGGGCCCAGGAACGGAGAAGTAAGTAATAATAAAGGAGTGGCAGGAGGAATGCCGGGACTTTCTCTGTCTCCAACAAATGCTTTCCCTACTCATACTCCAATGGATGCAATGAATCTTGATGCCTTCAAGCAGCAGCAACATGCTGATTGGCTTAATAATCATTACAGGAATGCAACTGCTGCTGCGCTTGCTCAGCAGCAGCAGCAGCAACAACAGCAACATCAACTTCATCACCATCATGCTGCTGCAGAGGCGGCTGCTGCTGTTTATAATGCAAAAAGAGCTAATGGGAACACAACGTTAGTGGGTCAGGGGGGCCTAGGAGGAGGACTTGCATTGGGTGGTGGAATGGGGAATGGTGCACTGTCAGCAGGGCTGGGAGCAGTTGGAGGTATAGGGGGTGGATTGTGTGGTGGTTTTGGACCTCAACCACTTGCACTTGCAGCTGGATCGCCTTCAAGTCCTCTTTCATCAGATGGTGTTGGTCCAAGCCACATGGACCACAGTATAATATCACCTGTTCCCTATGGAGGACTTGACGTGGGGCTAAGAGGGCGTAAAAGAGGGCTGGAAGGGCCAGTCGAGAAAGTTGTTGAAAGACGCCAAAGACGGATGATAAAAAATAGAGAGTCAGCTGCTAGATCTCGAGCTCGTAAACAGGTATATATTACTGTTCCTTGTTTGGATTTGTTTGGCTATGGAATTATGTCGGTTTATATTCTTCTTTGCTTTAGAAGCTCTATATCCTTTGCAAACAATGTTTATAATCTTTAGATGGATTGTGAGAAATGGGGATTATTCAATCGAATATAAGAAGTCCTCTCAGTTCCTACTTTGTACATTTTTGTTCTAATTACAGTTTGTAATAATAACCGTGAGAAGATTTCCCTTTGCAGGCTTATACTGTGGAGTTAGAAGCTGAAGTAACTCATCTTAAGGAAGAGAATATGAAATTGAAAAAGAGACAGGTACTTATAATTTTCTTAAACAGTGGTTTTTGGGAATAGCAATTTGTAAGAATTATAATATGATAGAAAATGAACTTTATGGAAAAGTTGTACGGCTTGTAAGGCCAGCTCAAACTTTGAGCTTTAACTACTGAAAATAGGGAAATAGTCTTTTACTGAAGCTAGTGCTGTAATTGGGAGGCTTATACGAGTATACTGACAGCATTTGCCTGTGTTGTAAAACAGGAGGAAATGGAAGAAAAGCGAAGAAAGCAGGTATTGTAGTTAAACATGACCATTAATGTTTTCTAGATTATGATTTCGAAATATGTGTGATTCCTCCTCTTGGTCATATTCAGAAAGAGTTCAGAATGTTGGTTGTTTTTTCAGATCCCTTAGATCTTTGATTCTTCTGTCACTATTTATCTTGCAAGTGAAAAATAGATACCATCTGAATTGGTTATTTGAATTGGATTTTGTTTGGTTATTAGGTCTCTAAGCTGATTTGACTGTTGACTCTGAATTTCTAGTCTTAGATGGTAACATCATATATTTATCCTATCTTCTGACTCACACGAACATTACAACAAATTTAATAATCCTGCAAGGACTTTATTCCACTTTTATTTCTACCCATCTGGCCTTTGGATTTGTCATTATGAACATTGTTTATTTCATTATTTGAAAGGAATTAAGATGCTGGCATTCAGATTTTGTTGCATTGTTTCCATTTGTTATTGTACTAAAGCTACAAACTAAAATCTATATCTATCTTTGAATTCAGATTCTTGAGATGATTCCCATGGCACAACAGCGGGGAACTAAAAAAAGAGTTCTGAGAAGAATTACATCTGGACCATGGTGAAGGTTGATGTCTGGAGTGGAATGGTGTAATTCAAAGCCAGGTCATCCATCTCCTAGTATGGTTGCATTTGGGAAAATTCAAAGATAGATGGCTCCAATGCTGATGGAGGGACGACTGCAGAATGGTTCATGTTGATTTCAGCCCTAACTTAAAAGATTACTAATTTCTGAGTGTGGTTTTTCCATTGGAGATGGTGCCATCAGCCACAAAGATTAAATATATTGAGAGAAAGCTTCTTCTGTACATTAATTGAGCAAATCCATCTAACATTGTTGGTGGCAACCAACATTAAAAGGTATGTTCTCATGTTTGTGGTTAGAGACTGCTAACATTGTAGCTTAGCTCGAAGGAATTTCTTAAATTAACCTTGTTCCCTTGAACTTTCTTGTGCATGTTTGCACACGCTCTGGGATTGGGAGCACTCAATGTGTGAATTCTACATATTTCTTGTCCTTGTGTGATACTCAATATCTCCTCCTTGTCCCCATTCTTACCTCTTTGGATTCCTGGTTTTCATTATAAATAAGCATGATTGTTTTAGGGATTGTTTTAAAGTGAAGTAGGCCTTTGCAATAATACAGAAAAGGTAGAAATCATTTGTACAAATACGACATTTTAAAGGCTAATTCATGATTTAATGCCATTTCTTTGACAATGCTTTGGAAAAATAGACTTACAAATTCTTGTAAGTGCATTTTTTTTAAATGTTTCTTTTTTAGATATTTTTTGTGAATTTTTTACAAGAATCAGATTTCTATGCTTTACTTTTTTTAATCATAGCTTTTAAAGAAAGCTGTTTATTAAATAGTGTCCTGCTTGATGTATATTTTTCCCCCACTTGCTGATGGATTTGGTAATCGATGTACACCAATAGCTTTTTCTGGCATCTAGTCTCTAGTTGAATGCATTTAATCCTAGATTGTATCTTGCATTAATCATATGATGACTAACACGTCGACAAGAGCATATCAGGCTCCTCTTGACTGTCATGCTTAAGTGCTGCCTTATATTGAATTTAGTACTTATTTGCAAGCTTCTGGTCATAGTCTACCTTCTTGCATTTGTTACAATGGTAGTCCTTGGTTGCTACTTGCGAGTTGATCCTTTCTAACTTGTCATATTGGATTTAGAAGACGAGCGATGCTGGACCGATGTTTTCCTATATTTTCCTCTTTAAAAGCTATGATGTTTTACTTAATGCCATGTCATTGAACCACTGTAGAGTTACTATTATGCACTGAGTGAGAGAATAGGAGTACATCCCCAATTGCATTTCTTGTGCTTGTGCACTTCTGTGTAGCTTAAGGAAGGATGATCATCTAGAGTATTAGAGTACTCTATATACTATAACAGAATCTCCAATGCTAGACGGACAAATTTGGCCATCTCCAATGCTAGATATTCGACAAATTTGGCCATAGATGGAAATATTTACAAGGGAAATGGATTGATACCTGCGTACAGCTATATTTCTTTTGCGTACAGCTATATTTCTTTTGTGTGAGGATTTATCAATTGATACACTATTGACTCTATCCAGTAGAGTTAGTTATGACGCTTTATGTGAATTTAAAGAGTTACTTCCCTTGGGCAGGTAGAAGTACCTGTAAACCCTTGAACCTTGGAGCAAGGATCCCTTCGCTTGAACCTTCGGCAGTTAGAAGTGCCAGATTTTGTTCGCTTGGAGAATATCCAATGTTTGGTCTATCTTTTATGATATCCAATGCTTGGTCCATCGTTTATGTTTTCTTTTATAATCAAATTTATTTTACCTCGTCTCTCTTAACCATAGGCCCCATTATGATTTATATTACCATATAAGTTTTTTAAACCTCTTCATGAATGGATTCCTCTATTTTTGTTAATTATTATTTTCCCTCGTGCATGCCTATTAATATATTAATTTCTGGAACACTCTTGAATGAAGATTGAAGTGAACTTGTGCTCTTATGATTGAGATTCATAAGATCACGGATTTCAGAAAAATTGGGTTTCATTACTTTACAGTGAATAACAACTCTTGTTAATTTTAAGTGGTGATTTGAAGATAAAAATCACAAATTCAATGTATAGATAGTCTTTCCTGTTAAACCATACTTACTGAGTTGATTCATGATGGTCTGTTCTAAGGAATAGAAGAAGCAATTTATAGTCTTTTTTATGTAGGACAACGATAACTACTTGGAAGAAAGAAAGGGTCTTTGTGTAATAATAAAAATTATATTTGCTTCTTTGGAGGCACAAAGCATCTAAACCACTAAACTGGAGGTTTTTATAGATGTATGTGTTGCTTGTAGAAGTGAACCTAGTGGTGGTAACACTCGTAGGGCGAACTCTTCAAGTGTATTGCAAGTTAGGGTGAATAAATGCAAGTTGCCGCAAATTTAAAGTGGTCCATGGTACATTTTGGGGTTCAACTGGTCAAAAGGGGATGCAAAGACTGGTGAAGATGGGCTGTTCTATATAGCCCACAGGCAGGGATGAGGATGAGCGATATCCTTAATTTGGAAGGATAATGGTATAGGCAGAAAAGGAGGAAAAATAATTTTGTTAAAAGATTCAGAATATTTTGCACCCTGGTGCAGGGTAGGATTCACGTTTGATGAGATACCTCAATGGCCCAATGTTAAGGGAGTCGAGATTTGTGCAAATTCAATAAGAAAATATTAAACTTAACAAGGGTTAAAGTGGCCAGCTGTGTTTGATTCGTGTTGGAGAAAGAGACCTATTGCTTATTCCTGGTAATTATTTTGTAGTTTATTTGAAGAGATACAGACAAGGTATGTGGACTTTGTGAGAGATCTTATTTGCCTGGATTTTTTCAAAGTTCTCATTTGACCTGGTTTTATGGCAAAGAACCCTGTTGTATAGGGAGGCACGTGGTTTATTATTGAACTTGGTTATTAGGTCAAGATCATGGTGTGTCACTAAAAGACTATCGAAGGCTTCGTTAAGGGGGATTAAAAATAGGCACAATTAATTGAATTTGACTTTTGGGAGTGTGAGAGTGGGTTTGTTTTGAATGCCATGGCTCTAATGTTTGCCTAAATGAGCGTTCAAAAAATGAATTTTTAAAAATCGTTGATGTTCACGAGGAATAAGTATGTGACTCCATTTACTGTTTAGTTTGCCTTATATATACTAAAATGATAGGTAAATAATGTTAAGAGCTCTCAAACTTGTTGAAATTTTTATTAACTGTATCTAGTTGCATGTAATTCCAAAGATAATTGATAATATTGAACCTAGAAAATAAAAAATCAAGGTTCTAACTTTACAATAAGAATTGTCAAAATAATTCTCGAAATATCAAGGCTGTCATATGTGCCTATATTTTATGTTCACAATTCACACATTATATCTGATTGTCGTTGCCATTGTCTATTAATGGTGGGTAGTAATGATGAGGATTGTTGATAGATCTTGTGGTGGTTTATATCCATGCCCCTCTTCGAATAGGCCAGCAGTTGTGCCATGAAATCTAGTATTTTGTAATGTGAAATGTGTGTGCAACACAAAACATAAAATAAAATAGTTAAAATTGAAAGTCGGACAACACACAAAACATAAAGTACTAGCAATTGCACATGAGTTGCAATCAACGCCCATGAGGTAAGATTGTAAACTTATTATAGAGAGAATTGGGTGTGATAATGTGGATATAAAAGTTTGGGGTACAATAATAATGTATGGTGACAATGACAACATTAAGTCATGGAGTGTGGAAAGGTGAGAGGCAATTTTTGTGTGTTTTAAAAGTGTATTGCGTGGAAGCAATTTTGAACAACATATTTCAAGTTGTGTCCTTGCTTCATATTTCCTTTTGTAAGCATTAGGTAGTGGAGCCATTTTTGTTATTATGTTTTTAGTACGTTCTACAAAGAAATCATTCCAGGGAAACTGAGTTGATGGGACTTCATTCATAGCATTAAATATTATCAATTTTATGTGAATAAACTTCATAGTTTACAAGGATTAACACACAACATTGTTCCTTAAAACAGAAGCACATCTATTACATTTTATGTAAGTTAACAAAAGCCACAAAAGCCTAACCTTTTATATTTCATGAGCATTTAGGCAATTACATTTTATTTAAGAGAGGGTAATAAGAACAATGATTCTTTGGTGAAAGATGCAAGCACAAGCATTATGATGCTTAACAATTACAATAAGCATCAAATAACAGAGACATTTTTTCCCTGTGTTTTTAAGTATGTTTTGTAAAGAAATCATGCTCGGAAAACTAAATGATGGGAGTGCAACTATATTTGGAGAAAACAACATGGTGTTTCACATAACTATGTTGATGTGTTGGATGTTTGTGTTGAAGGTGAAATTTTATTCGAGGCTTCTTCAATGTGCAGGTTGAGAACTGTACATCAGACATGTTCTTTGTTGTTGTAGAGCTCTAATAATGTGGATAGTATGAAGTGGTATTTGTGAAAGATAATTGACCTAACAACATATCAGAGCTTGTCAGCCTCTGCCTCTAGAAGATGCAGTTCTTATGTTGTGACACCCACGATCAATGTTGTAGCGTCTTCAAAGGCAATTACCCAAGTTGTTCTTGCGGTGTCATCTAATAAGTGCAATGCATATTTATATTCATAATTTTTGACATTCATATTATTTTATTGACAATGACAAGTGGAGTGCATTTTTTGAAAAACAATCTTACATTGGTAATTTTTAGTAATTGTAATGTAAGTGGGGTAACAAAAATATGACGTATTGAAGTGGATTATTGTTGCTTTAGCAGAAAATGTCTTTGATTCATCCATAATTGTTGAAGATTTGATGCCCATAATATCATTTGTTCCAATACTTTCAACACTTATTGATGGAGATGCTAGTTCTACGCCACTCAACTCAAACCAAGTTCGTACTCCACGAGCCTCAATATATCAGGATAGATGAAAACTATGTTGGAGCCAATGCCTATGGTTATGCCCTTGTACGTTATTACTCTTAACTTTTTGCATTGTAATAATTTGTTTTTGTGAATTATGCAATACACACATATCATCCAAAACTTTTCTTCATCACCACAGTAGACACCCCAGGGGGTTGCATTAATGTAGTATCCAGAGCTATCCTATAGGGCTATTGTTTTCTTTTGGTTGTAGGTTCCATCTTTTTTTTTCCAATTATTGAGGTTGCAGTAAGAGATAGAACCACTGCAATAATATCTACAAGAGAAATCGGTGGTAAATATTTGGTTTTCATAATTGTTTGAAGTGAAAATCAAATAGTGTAATGATCATTTCTTGGTTTAAACTGAGCTTGACAAAAGGAGTTCAAATCCAATGTGACCTCCAATAAGTGTCGGAATTGTTATGTTCTTTTTTTTTTGCATGTTTTAGTGTGCTATCTATACTTATGTACAACTTACCTATTTGTCTATGGTTAATGAATACCTCCACTGCTAGATCAAAAGTTGTTATAGTGATTCATGTCCCATCACTGTCAAGAAAATCGAAGTTGAAAACATGTCTAACAGTGGTTTTGTTGTTGTACTCATGTTATGTGCCCTTTTTAATGACTCTACCTTCAATACACCAATGTTTGTTGTAAGGATTTAGTTCTTGTATTGTGTTGCTTGTATATGGAGGATATCCAGCATGGTGATGTCTAATAGCCATATATACCCCCTGTTTTGTATAGTTGTGTATTTTTTATATATATCGCCTGTGTGCCGAAGAGAGAGGACGTACATGAGAGTTTTTGAAATTTTTGTGAGTATTATTTGTATCTATGTTCACATGTATGTTTACACAGACTTTCCGATTGATATATGATGGCATTTTTAGTATGAATGGTGTACATGTTTTAAATTTTCATTGTTATATATATGTGGAAATTAGGTGGAGAAGGCATGCTAGAGTCAAGGTCGTGTAGGCATGGTGGAGTCAAGTTGGTTCAGGCATGATGGAGAGGTCATAGGCATAAATTGAGTCAGGTCATAGGCATGGATTGAGTCAAGTTGGCTTAGGTATGAATTAAGTCAAGTTGACTTAGGCATGGATGAGTTTCTAATTCATTAATTTGTGGAATTAATGATGATGTGGATTGTGTTAAGATGTTTTGTAGGAAAATGTATGATAATGGTAAAGAAATGGTAGACAAGATGAAATGAATGTATGAGTAATGATGGTAAAGATGTTAAGCAACTGTTGTTTGTGTGGTTTAATTCCCAATGATTGATATAAAAGGAAACTAATTAGGGTATAATTTGAATAGGAAAGGGGCAGAGGGAATTGGTTAGGGTAGAGAGTGGCCGAGCTAACCTCGAAGGGCCCCATGCCCTCAGAGTGCTTCCTACATAGTCCCGGTGAAAAGGTACCTCAGGCTGATGTAGTTCTCCCATAAGCTAGGGAAGATTATGATGAAATAACAAAATGGGATGATAGGTGTGAGGCATGGGTGATGTAGGTCATAGGCATGACTGAGTATAGGTTGTAGGCATGGTTGAGTGATTTTTAAACATAGGTGTCGAGGGTCTAGTCTTGTATAGGATAATCAATAAGTAATGAGGAAGGCGAATGGTAAGAGATGGTAAAAGAGATGCTTAATTGATAAGAACCCTAATGAATCTACCATACCCCGGATGGGCTTATGAACATAAGACCCTACAAGGCTTGCATAATGGACTATTCTAAGGATGAAGCAAAATCACATGATCACGAAATGTTTCGTTTACAACAAGTCCCTTGAGTAGCTAGGAATTTAGGCAAAAAAGGCAAGGGGGTGAGAATGGGAGGTTTAGCGTAACTTAGTGTATGACGACGTGTATTTCGGAACAAGAAATCCAAAATCCAAAATAGGCAAGTCCATGAACAAAATTTCATTTTTTTAAATTATAGACTGATCGGTGCGGAAAGTCTATATGGGATGGGTATATTATCTCCTTGAGGTCTTTGTGAAGTTGATCGATGTGAGAAGCTTTTGAATAGTTATTATATGTTTGTAATGACTATATATAGTTGTCCCTCAAGGGATTAGTCTATTGATAGTGTTAGAATATAAAGAAGAGATGTCCCTTTTGAGGGAGTCATCTTTTGCTAGAAGTTTGAATCAAGAAGTTGTATCCCTTTTTGTTTTTAGACGTTTAAGTCATGGACATGACTATAGAGAACGATCAAGTTCTTGTTTTAGAAGACAAGATCGTAGTACACAAAGACTAACTATGAAAGAGGTGGTTTCGAGCGATGAATGACCATGGGATTCCATCTTGAAGAAGAAGAAAAGTATCCATGAGAATCATGTTATGAGTAGAGCCGTGGTACTCATATTGAAGACAAGGCTAAAAGGTGACGGGTAGTCACATGATTCGTGTTTAGTCATGGATCCTCAAAATGGGTAATTATGGAAGGTGAACAACACTCAAGGGACGAGCGATCAATTGACAAAAAAATATATATGACTTGATATCAACAATAAAATTGTCAAAGATGCAAGGCATTAAGGGCATCGGGTTTGGGTTTACCTTCGAGTGAAGACAAACTGTAATAACCTGATCCATAGGCATGGGTAACGATATAGGGTCCAAGCTAATTAGGAGAAAATTTGCCCCGTTTACTTTTCTCCTCTTTGGTTACATGTTGATTTTCCTTCATGACGAGGTCACCAACTTAAAAGGTTCGTTCGTGAACACGTTTGTCATAGGAATGTTTGATACGTTTTTGGTAGATTTGGAGATGGTCAAGAGCGTTGAGATGGCGTTCATCTAATAATTCAAGTTGCGCCAAACGATCCTAACGAAAGTCATTGTTGTTGAGCATGTCTTGTAGTGAGATGCAGAGAGATGGGATCTGGACTTTGAGAGGTAAGACAACCTCAGTACCATAGACCAGAGAAAAGGGGGTGGCAGCAGTCGAAGTACAAATACTAGTGTGATAAGCCCACAAGGTGAAAGGAATGTGCGTATGCCAATCCTTCCTAGTATCGTTGACTACCTTCATAAGAATTTTGTTCAAGGTTTTATTGGTTGATTCGGCTTGACCGTTGGTTTGCGGGTAATAGGGTGATGAGAAACTGAGTTGGATGCCAAAAGCATCGCATAATTTGAGTAGGGTTTTGTTTTTGAATTGTTTTCCATTATTCGTGATAATGTGGTGAGGGACACCAAAGTGACAGATGCTGTGATGGTTGATGAATTCACATATTTTCGTGGCTTTGGTGGAAATGAGGGGAATGGCTTCTACCCATTTAGTGTAATATTTAGTAGCGGTTATGATCCATTGGTGGCGTTGTGAAGAATGGGGGTTGATATCACCGACAAGATCCAAACCCCATTGAGAAAAAGGCCAAAGGTTTCGCATGACCTGTAAGGCATGACTAGCGGTGTGATGGAGATTAACATGTTGCTGGCATTTTATGTAGCGTTTGACATAATCACAACAGTCACAGTTTAGGGTTGGCCAATAATAGCCTAGGCGAAGAATGCGTTTTGCGACAGCAAGACCACTAAAGTGACCTCCACAAATTCCATCGTGGACTTCCTTAATGGTGTAAGGAATTTCAAAACTTGTAAGGCATCGCAAGAGAATGCTGTCGAAACCGCGTTTGTAAAGAAGACCACCCATGATGACATAACGGGAGACACTTTTAAGAAAGGCACATTGTCCATTATGAGTGAGATCGGCGGGTAAAATAGAAAGGGAAAGATAGTCTGTATATTATTTATACAAAAGGTCACTTGGGTCAGGAGCAGCGGTTCCAATAGAGTAGACTTCATGAGGCAAATAAGAGGGTGATTGTAGTCTTTGTACGGTGACAAAGATTTTAGAGTTAGCGAGCGAAGCAGGTATCTAAGAAGCCAATTAGGCCAAGGTATTTGAAAATTTATTGGTAGAACGTGGGGTGGTTTGAAGTGCGTAATGATCGAAGGTGGTCAAAAGTATGTCCACGTGATGCTTATACTTTTGAAGTATCTCATTACGACACTGATATATACCATTGACTTGGTTTATGAAAAACTGAGAATCACCAAAGATGTTGATTGATTTAACATCTAAGGAATAAGCAGCCTGGAGACCCAATACGAGTGCTTCGTATTCAGCAATATTGTTTGTACAATCAAAATTGACTTTGAAAGACAAAGGCATAGGTTCACCATCAAGTGGATTGAGGATAACACCAGCCCCACCCCCACGCTGACACTTGGAGCCATTGAAGAAGAGTGTCATTTGGTAAACGGGTTTGTCCAGGGAAAGGGTAGCTTTAGAATCGTCTGGGAAGTCGAAGTTAGAGGGTTGATTCCCGGAAATAGGTGCGTTAGCCAATCGGTCAACAATAACCTGGCCCCTGATGGACTTTCGATCAATGAATTCGAGGTCAAGGTTGCCCAGAAGTATAAGCCAACATGTGGCATGTTGATTTTGATAAGGTTTGGCATACATATAGTGTAATGGGTCAAAATTAGTAATGACGAAGGTTTTGTGGTTGAGTAGGTAATGACGAATTTTGGTGGCGACGAAAACTAAGGCTAGGAAAAATTTTCCGGCATGGATATGTCTAGTTTCATAGTCAAGAAGGGTATGGCTTATGTAATAAACCGCTTGCTCTCGGTGTTGGTCGTCATGATGAGCGAGCATGGCACCTAAAGAATGGTTAGTGGTGGAAATATATAGGTAGAAGGGATGGTCATCCTTACGAGGAATGTGCACTGGTGGTTGAAGTAGGTATTGTTTTAAGGATTCGAAGGCTTTATGGTATTCATCATCCCATTTGAATGAAATGTCTTTCTTGAGAAGATGATGGAATGGTTGACAGTGGTCAGAAAGCTAGGAGATAAAACAACAAATTGATTACAACTTTCCTTGTAGGTTGCGAAGTTGACGAAGATTAGTGGGTGGTAGCATTTCAAGGATAGCCTTGAATTTAGTAGGATCGACTTCTATTCCCTGCAAAGAAACAATGAAACCTAGGAATTTTCTGGAAAGTACCACAAAGACTAATTTTTTTGGTTGAAGACGAACACAATATTTGATGAGGCGGTCAAAGATGACTTTAAGAACGGGTAGGTGTTCGGTTCGATGCTTAGATTTGGCAAGCAGATCATCTACGTAATCCTCCAATATGCGATGCATGATGTTATGGAAGATGTAATTCATGGCTCGCTAATATGTAGCACCAGCGTTTTTGAGACCAAAAGGCATGACTCGATAGCAGAAAGTCCCCTAAGGGGTGATGAAGGAAGTCTTGTGTTGATCCTCTAGGGCTAGTAATATTTGATTGTAGCCTGAGAAGCTGTCTATGAGCGATAACATTTCATGGCCAATGGTGAGATCAACTAGTTGGTCAATGCCTGGTAGTGGGAAATCGTCTTCGAGACAGGTGAGGTTGAGGTCATCATAGGTGAGGGAATCACATGAGCTGGAAAGTGATGCTTCTAGTTTCTGCATCTTTCCCGTCATCAACTTGATGAGGTCATTGGTAGGTTGTGATGGAGGGACACCTCCTATGGCAAAAGGGGGTAAATATTGAACCTGATAGGGAGGTTGAGAATAGGGAACTGACATAGGAGGCACATATCCAGAATGGGTGACAAACGAGATATGAGGTTGTTGATAATAGGTGTATGTAGGTGGGATAGTCATCGTGACTCTGGTAGCGATTGGGGGTAGTGTTTTCGGGATGGAGAGGATGCGATTCTGGAATGGAGTAGGTTACAATGGATATTTGTGACACAATGGGTGTGGACTCTGCTATGGTCTAGGTGGTCGACAAGGGGACAACAAATACGATAGGCGCGAGTGAAACTGTAGATGCAACAATCATGGTGGGTATGGGGCCTAGTTGTGAAACTACCGGGAGTGAAGTAGGTGAGGGCAATGCCACATTATTAGGCGCTAATGTAGCAGCAAGAATAATGGCATGAGAGATGGATATAGGCATGTCGTATATCAACCGACCTAAGGAGTCTTGAGTGGAAGAACGGGAAAGGTAGAACTGTAAGGCCACAGGATTCTGATCAAGGAGTCGTGAAAACTCTTCGTCCCCTGCAGCAATGGTGGTAGGTAAGGTTGGATCCATGGGTGACAGGACGGAAGGCGATGAGGGACTAGGTGGGAGTGGTTGATGACTAGTGTGGAATATGAGGGCATTAGTCTGGCTGCGAGTCAGCACCATGTGAACAAGTGCTAACCTGGTAAGACTATATTCTGTAGGTGACACAAAAAACAATAGAAACAAAGAATAATGGGATCCAGGATGTGAATCTGGTCAATGCCTAGATTTTTAAAATCCAACACAGGTAACCGATGACGATCAGGTTGACCGGTGATGGTCGAGGGCCAACTGATGATGGTTACTAAAACCGATACCAGTCAATGTGGAAGAAAACCAATCTCAAAGAATGTGACAAGAATGTTGGATATGTACTGAGAAAATTGGGTATGACAGTAAGTGTCAACAGGGAAGAAATATGATGATGCTCTAAGGGCCAGAAATAGAACAGAAAGAGTGATGAAGGATATTCTAGGAAAAGTAACTAGAAATCTAGAAGCCAACACTGGTTAGGGTTTAATCAATGACGGTTAAATGTGAACCGGTGACGGTCGCTTGACCGACGTCGGTGACTGAAATTAGAAAGAAATGAAGAAAATGGGTTTTATGAATTAAATCAAGTGAAGTATCAAACTCAGAAACTTGAGAATGAGGAGATGGGGCCTTGACACACTCAGACAAAGTCAGAATACTCCAAATACGATGGTGGAGTGTGCAAGGAAGAAGAAAAATGGAGATTCGTAGTCTCACACCTCAAAACACAAGTCAAGAAGAATGCTAAGAAAAAAAACACGATCCTAACAGTGATTTTCTTATGTTTGTTTAGCTTATGCTATTTAGGACTGACTGTGTGTATTTAGAATGGATTTTTTTGGTTAGGAAGGTGTCCTATGAAGAAGGATATCTAAAAGGAGAGGTTTCAGGTATGTTATGGTGGGGGCGGGCCGTCCTCTGAGATGATGACTCGATAGAGGCAACGAGCTAGGGAGTACCTGCCAATCAGATCATGTGATCACTGACAGATGTTCCCGGGTAAGATTTTGTTTAAGAAAGATGTGTATATTTTTATTTTGTGCAAGTTTGGTAAGACATAGAGAGAGAAAAATGTGCTTTCTACGATTCTTTGTGTCAACCATCAGCTGGGCATGACTTCCAGCATATAGGTTGCCCTCAGTTTTAATATGAGCTAATAATGCAAAAAATTAGAATGCAATGCAATTGTTTAAAATTTAAATCGAAGTGTGATATTGAATTTAGCAAGTGATGAACAGGAAGAGGGATGCTCTTTCACTTCTGCAATGCAAAAGAAAGGAAGATGTGTTCTTTTTAAAGCATAAAAAAATACGATTATTTTTAGACAATAGAAAGAAGGAGAATTATTCTAAAGAAAAAAATTAATGTGAAATCTTTTCAAAGGGAAACAAACACACAACTTTCACCTAGGAATGAATAAATGCAAAAGAACCCTTGATGGCTCCCACCGGGCGTGCCAAAATGTTTCACCTTTTTCTTTACGTTTTCGAAGTGATGAAATAGATAAGGGTAATGGCCAAGGAGGAATACCTATTAAATGCTGGTCGGTTGATGGTTTTTGCATGTGTTCTGACTTCTTGATCCAATGTTGAACATGAGAGATTCATTTTGGCTGGGAAGAACTACCTATAATGGAAAATAAGATCACAAAAAGATAGTTAAATGATATATGACAATGGATTGCCTAGCGTATGATAGTTCCGGGAAGTGTGATACTTCCTAGATGGTTATCAATCCATTTTTTAAACAATTTAATGCGAGAAAGAAACAAATTCCTACTGTAGTTGATATGATATAGGTATCTCAATAAAGTACAATAAGCAAATCTTAACATAACAGGCTAGGCTATGGTCAGATAAAAAGGTAGGTAGTTGGTAGGGTGCTGGAACTAGTCAGGGTCAGATTCTGGGTTGTTTAGGTCAACTGGTGAGATGATTGTTGGGTTTGTTCTTGGTCAAGGTGTAAAACACAGAGATCGACATCGATCAGGGATGACCGATACCGGTTTATGTGTAACCGACGACGGTTATGGGTAACCGGCGTTGGTATGGTCGAGATAAAAGAAACTCGAATAGATCAAATGGCAGGGGCTGAGATGAGGTCAAATGAGGTTGGGAGAGTGGATGAGAATGTATGTGGAGATCTCAGGTATACTCAGAAACAAATATTAGGTCAGAATGGTGATTTGGTGGTGTGGGACCCATCAAGGGTTCTTTTGCATTTATTCATTCCTAGGTGAAAGTTGTGTGTTTGTTTCCCTTCGAAAAGCTTCCACATTAATTTTCTTCTTTGGAATCATTCTCCTTCTTTCTATTGTCTAAAAATAATCATATTTTTGGTGCTTTAAAGAACACATCTTCCTTTCTTTTACATTGCATTAGTGAAAGAGCATCCCTCTTCCTGTTCATCACTTGCTACATCAAATATCACACTTCTATTTAGATTTAAAAACTTGTATTACATTCTGATTTGTTGCATTATTAGCTCACATTAAAATTGAGGGCAACATATATGCTAGAAGTCATGCCCAGCTGATGGTTGACACAAAGAATCGTAGAAATCACATTTTATCTCTCTCTCTATGTCTTACCAAACTTGCACAAAATCAAAATATACACATCTTTCTTAAACAACATCTTACCCAGGAACATTTGTTAGTGATCACACGATCTGATTGGCAAGTACTCCCCACCTCGTTGCCTCTTTTGAGTCATCATCTCAGAGGACAGCCCGCCTCCGCCACAACATACCTGAAACCTCTCCTTTTAGATATCCTTCTTCGTAGGACACCTTCCTAACCAAAAATTTATGTTCTAAATACACACAATTAGTCCTAAATAGCATAAGCTAAACAAACATAAGAAAATCACTGTTAGGATCATGTTTTTTTCTTAGTGTTCTTCTTGACTTGTGTTTTAAGGTGTTAGACTACGAATCTCCATTTTTCTTCTTCCTTGCACACTCCACCATCATAGTTGGAGTATTCTAACTTTGTCTGAGTGTGTCAGGGCCCCATATCCTCATTCTCAAGTTTCTGAGTTTGATTCTTCACTTAATTTAATTCACAAAACCCATTTTCTTCATTTCTTTCTAATTTCACAATCACCGACGTCGGTCAAGCAACCGTCACCAGTTCACATTTGACCATCGTCGGTTAAATCCTAACTGGTGTTGGCTTCTAGCTTTCTATTTACTTTACCTAGAATAGCCTTTATCATTGTTTCCATTCTATTTTTGGCCGTCAGGGCATCATCATATTTCTCCCGTATTGACACCTACTGTTATACCTAGTTTTCTCCGTACATATCCAACATTCATGTTGCATTCTTTGAGACTGGTTTTCTTCCATAGTGAATGGTATCAGTTTCAGTAACCGTCATCAATTGGCCCTCGACCCTCACTGGTTAACCTGTCTGTCATCGATTACCTGTGTAGGATTTTCAAAATCTAGACATTGATCAGATTCACATCCCAAACCCCATTATTATCTGTTTCTACTATTTTCTGTGTCACCTACAGAATACAATCTTATGAGGTCAACACTGGTTCACATGGTGTTGACTCGCAGCCAGACTAACGCCCTCATATTCCACGCTATTCGTCAACCAATCCCACCTAGTCTCTCACCACCTTCCGTCCTGTCACCCATGGATCCAAACTTACCTACCACCATTGCTGCAGGCGATGAAGAGTTTGCACAAATCCTTGATCAAAATCCTACGGCCTTATAGTTCTACCTATCCCATTCTTCCACTTGAGACTCCTCAGGTCAGTTTATATATGGCATGCCTGTATCCATCTCTCCTGCCCTTATTCCTGCTGCTGCATCAGCTCCTAATCATGTGGCGTTTCCCTCACCTATTTCACCCCTGGTAGTTTCACAGCTAGACCCCATACCTGCCATGACCACTGCGTCTGTAGTTTCACTCGCACCTCTCGTATCTGTTGTCCCCTTGTCGACCACCCAGACCATAGAATAGTCCGCACCCATTGTCTCACAAATATCTATTGTAACACAACTGCTCGTGGTGTCGGTGACCCCTACTCCATTCTAGAATCTTATCCTCTCCATCTCGTAAACACTGCCCCCAATCGCTACTAGAGTCACAAAAACCATCCCACCTACATACACCTACTATCAACAACCCCCTATCTCGTTTGTCACCCATTTTGGATATGTGCCTCCTATGTCGTTTCCCTATTCTTAACCTCCATATTAGGTTCAGTATCCGCCCCCTTTTTCCACAGGAGGTGTCCCTCCATCACAACCTAACAATGACCTCATAAAGTTGATGATGGAAAAGATGCAGACATTAGAAGCATCGGTTTCTGGGTCACGCAATTCCCTCACCTATGATGAATTGTAATGAGCCTATTCACCCATCCATTCTTATTCAACCATACCCTGTACATTGGGAAATGCCAAAGTTCAACCGATTCAATAGCAAAGAGGATATACAACAACATTTTCGGTCCTTTAAACATGGGTGTGTTACTTGATTGCCCATGATGATGCTTTACTTTTGAGGACTTTCCCAATGTCCCTGACTCGACCTGCATTAGACTGGTACAGTGGGCTACCAATACATTCCATCTACTCGTTCAATCAAGTAGCCCAAGCCTTCTTAGACCACTTCTCGATTAATATTTTTAAGAAGGCTACCATGACTGATCTTTATTCCACGTGACAATACGAAGATGAGTCTATCGTTGACTTTGTCGCTCATTGGCACAACCTAATCAATCAACTCACATTTCAACTGCTTCAAATTAAAATCATAGAGTTGTTTACTCGGGCCTGTGCAAGACACATCTCACTAACCCTGCAGGTACAGACCTTCTATACTTTTGACGAGGCATTCACCATGGCACAGAAATTGGAAATTCATGTTATCGAAGAAAAGAAGATTCAACTTCGTAACAAGAACATTGCGTTCAAGTCAAATGATGCTTCTTTGTCTTCAAAACCCCAAAACAACTATTCAAAACCCAAAGGGTCTGCCAATGCCATAGTTCTCAAGGCTGGTCCCCCTCATCAATCAAACCTAGCCAAACCCCCTTCTAATCTCTCTCTTGTCCAAGCTTTCTAGTTTAAATGGGAACAATGAAAGTACACTTCCATAGGAGAATCTTATTCTTCTTTATTGGAAAATCTTGTGAAAGATGGTGCCATTACCCTCTTACCTATAAAACCACACGCTGGTTTTGACCCTGAGCGACCCATGCCCTCATGGTATAAGGAACATGACTTTTGTAACTATCATCGTGTCAAAGGTCATATCGACAATAACTACATCACCTTCAAGAATATTGTTCAAGAATAGCCCGAATGCACCCGCTAACCAAAACCTGCACATCTTCAAAAAGCCATTCCCTAATCATGCCCCATCTTCCAACCAAGCTGGTGATACCTCAAACAATGATAGCAATGTCCATGAGGTCCACGTTATTTTCAATTACATACTAGTTTCTTCTCAATTGCCTCATGTTCCTTGCATAGATGAGATCTTAGCTCGAGCTCCACTACCTGCACAAGAACCGATTTCATCTACTCCCCCACCCACAGAGACACCCCCTTCATTTTATTCTCCACCCATGGAAGAGCCTATAATTAGCATGCCACCTTTGACCCCTCAAATTTTTGAGCAATTTCCAATGACACCTCTCCTACGCATAGATGATGTAGGTCCACCACCTACACCAACATAAGGAGAGTCCACTTTGGCTGGTCCATCCTCTCCTCTACCCATGGAGGATACTATAGAAGTACCACTACATGTAGATGACCATTCACCATCAGACCTTCAAGATCATGCTGATATGATTTTGACTCTCTTACCCACAGAGTCCGAGGCTAACCATTTCCCAGTATCTCAAACACATTTTATGGGGATTACCACTCGATCCACGTCGACCCCGCCTACGTCAATACCATTCTCACGCTTCGCTGATCGCCTGGAATATGTCGGTAGAGTCTTACTTTGGGGATGCCTTCTACTTCCTGTTTCAACACAAATGCAGTTGTCCCTTGTTGAAACCTCCACTATCTATCCAAAAGTGTTTCAGGAAACCAAACCAAACACAATCACGACTATTAGAATGCCTTCCACAATACCACCCCTGGCCCAACTCACACCTTTGCCCATAACCCAACATGCACCTACACCCAAACACCTACCCTTGCCTATATCGCCACCCTTACGTAAACCTATCGCTACCTTAGGGGTCATACCAACAGCTAGCCTTACTCACCCACCCATCAAATTAGATTTAGCTACATCTTCCAAAACTAATACCAAACTTAAACCAACCCCTAAAACAAAGATCCAATATCCTAAGTTTCATACCCCAACCTCGCCAACCACGCCCTTATTACCTTCACCCCTTCTGTCCATCCTAGGACCTCACCCCTCGACCCTGGCCAAGCAACCCCCATCCATTAGTAAACCAAGAACACAATAACCCATTTCCCCATCGCAGACCTCTAATATACCGAAGCGACCCGCACAACCTCCGCCCTCACCTGTAACCTTCTTACCACCCATACCTCCAATACCATCAATAACTTCTTCACTACCCATGACACTTCCTTCTCTTTGACTCACACCTCCTGCCCAACCCGCACCACCTACCTCCACAGCACATTGGTTACCCCTGTGGGTAACCCGCCCTCTTCCACCATCTACTTTTCCCTCCACATCTTGTACGCCCGTATCTCCTTTTCCCCAAAATATGCAACCTAAAGATAAAAATCCGCTACCCTCCAATAAGGTAGTTAAACCAGCCAGACCTTCCATTGCCAGTTCATCTACCATGCCCTTACCCAAGTAGATACGACTAACACCTAAGACCACACCACACACCAAACTAGTAGCCCAACCCACTCCCCTTATTGTAAAACCTATTCCTCCACAATTAGCCATACCTGTACCCAAACCCACATTCACCTCCCATTGTGATCCACTAGCTGGATCCTATGCCAAAATCTTAACCAATCTCCTTGAAACTTCCGTCATCACATTACCACCCCTTAGACCTTACGACCCACTTAAACCCAAACCAAAAGGGTTTGAAAAAACCAAAATTTGTGCCTACCATCATGTGCCAGGTCATGATGTAGAGAACTGTATGGCTTTAAAAACCACTCTTGTCCAATTGTGTTCTCCTAAAGAAAACTTTAACGATGATGATCTTCTTAATGAGGACCCCCATTTCGCCTTCACCAATTTCCACAGATCCTCTCTCATCACCTACTTAGCAACCAAGATCTCCACCCCCACAACTCTTGGATCCATCCCCAAGGTTCAAAATTAACATGGTTCCCATAAGAGAATTGACCAAACCACCACCAAAATGCCAATGCACCCAACTCATTTCACAAGGATCGTAACCCCCACTAGGGTTTTATCCCTCATACTACTATACATGCCATAACACACCCTCTTCATCCACCTTTCCTCAGATTAACATGATCAACATTGCCACCCATGCTCAAAAAGACAAGGGCAAGGAGAAAGCAAGTGTCCCATCAACTAATCCTGTACCCAATATACCATCCACACCTACACCCAAAGTCATCATTCGAGGTCCTGCATATCCCATTTCCGACGGGGTCACACATCACATAATGCTAAAACAATTACACCAATCCCCCCTCAAAATGTCTTTATATGACCTCATCCAAACCTCAGAGTCACATCGTCAAGCCCTCATCGAGGTTCTTCAATCTATCGAAGTCTTACCAAATGACCATACACATGTGGCCTCCATTATTACCCCTCACCACGTAGCCCCTCTCACTAGGTCTTCACCTTCCTCTACACCTCCACCCACTCACCACATGGACGCCCTCAACTTTTCAAATGAAGAGATTGCTCCCTTCCAGTCCGATGACCCCGACCCCACTCTTTTCATCTTTGTCTTCATCAATAATATACGCATATGACATGTTATGATCGATGGTGGTGCTATCATTAACATCATCTCCTCCCATGCATATGACCAAATGCAAATACCTGCCAATTGCATGCATGATAACCCCGTTATGTTGTGTTCCTTCAATGACTCCATGACCTCTACACTAGGTACCATTGTTCTCCATGTCTACGTAGGTCCCCGCACCGTCACAAAACTTTTCTGTGTCCTAGAAGGGGAGTTCTAGTATAACTTGTTACTTGGCCGACCTTGGGTCCGTGTTATGGGTTGTGTCCCTTCGACGTCACATCGATGCCTCAAATTTGAACACAAGGGACATAACTACACCATCCATGCTGACCCATCACCTTTCAAGACCTCTAAAATGATATATTGACCCAATGATGTGCTTGTACTAGTCAAGGCATCTGCCACCACAACCACTTCACCTCCACCCACGAGCCTATCCACCAAAATTTCCACTACTTCTGCTGCATCTAACCTTGCTATCCCCACTGCACATGTAGCCTCTATTGCTGGTGCCCCTTCATCTAGTGAACCATCCATACCCGCTACCCACATACCAACTATTGATAGAAGGTGTTTTTCAATGCCTCACTCTGGGGGAATATCACCTATACAATATTGATACCTTCCTCACCCCAAAAGAATGTTGGAATCTGCGTCAACACCCTAGTTATGACATCTGCATTGGTGACATTTTCCCTTATGGCTCTCCCCATCTTCACACCAACCTAACGTATGGGAGATTTGATATGGCCACCTTTAAACCCGAACCTCCATCCCAAGCCCAAGAATTTTCATCCGACCTACACTCCCTCACTAACTGCCATTTTTCTCACACTTTCCTCCACCGGTGTGCATGGAATGGATTTGGATTTGGTTTTTATGAACAAGGCTGCCACACTGTCATCTCCTATACCTCTTGTAAACACAATGACTGTAGTGGCATTGGTTTTGACACTCCATCCGCCAAGAAGGTTCGTATCGACCTTATACAGGACGAGAAATCGTCCACCCCCCTCATTCACCCACATTACCATCTTCACCCACGGAGTCCATAGATCCTGAATCTATACCTCCTAACTTTTTTTTTCATAAACACCATTTCCTTGGGACTGCTGACCTATAAACACGATGGCGAGGCTCCCTCTTCTCTCCCATTCATGTATCCTGACATGATCGATGATGATATGCCTTCAATTAATGTTGTTCAATGCCAGGACGATGAGTCTATCCTCACCTACCTTGGTGCAGAAGACTCTTATATTCACCGATTGTTACCCTTTGAGACACAAACCATGTTGAATGAATCGACCATCGAAATCAACATTAATACTCAGGACGACCCACACATTCTAAATATCGGCCAATCCTTAGACGCTACTGAACACGAAGCCTTCACCTCTTTCATCTGGAACCATAGCAACGCATTTTCCTGGTTCTATGCCGATATTCCCTTGGAATTGGCCCAAAAATCAAGGTTCACAATATTGTAACCATTCTTGACGCCAAACACATCAAACAAAAGCTATGGAAAATGGATCCTCGTATTGCTCTTCTGGTTAAAAAGAAGAGATTCAATGCCTTCTCTCTGTTTCCTTCATTCTACCCATTGATCATTCCCAATGGATTTCTAACACCGTTCCTATCATGAAAGTGACAGGGGGACTCCGCATTTACATAGATTTTCGTGACCTCAACCTCACCTGTCCCAAAGATAATTTCCCACTACCAGGCATTGACCTACTAGTTGATCTCACCACTGGCCATGAAATGTTATCACTCATGGACGGTTTCTCGGGCTAATATCAAATATTACTATCCCCAGAGGATCAACACAGGACTGCCTTCATCGCCCCTTGGGGGACTTTCTGCTATCGATTCTTACCTTTTGGCCTAAAAAATGTTGGTGCTACATATCAACGAGCCATGACTTACGTCTTCCATGACATCATGCATCACATATTGGAGGATTACATAGATGATCTACTTGCCAAATCCAAGCATCGAACTGAAAACCTACTCGTTCTTAAAGTCATCTTTGACTGCCTCATCAAGTATTGTGTTTTTCTTCAACAAAAAAAGTGCGTCTTTGCGGTACTTTTTGGAAAACTCCTAGGTTTCATCATTTCTTTATGTGGCATAGAAGTCAATCTTGCTAAAGTCAAGGCTATTCTTGAAATTCCACCACCCACTAATCTCCATCAACTTTGTAGCCTACAAGGAAAGTTACAATCAATTCGTCATTTTATCTCCTAGCTTTTTGACCATTGTCAACCATTCCATCATCTTCTCAAGAAATACGTTTCATTCAAATGGGATGATGGATGCCATAAACCCTTTGAAGCCTTGAAACAATACCTACTTCAACCACCAGTGCTCATTCCTCCTAAGGATGACCAACCCTTCTACCTATATATTTCTACCACTGACCATTCACTAGGTGTCATGCTCGCTCATCACAACAAGTAACACAGAGAGAAAGTAGTTTATTACATAATCCGTACCCTTCTTGACTATAAAACTTGATATACCCACGCCAAAAAACTTTGCCTAGCCTTAGTTTTTGTTGCCACCAAACTCCACCATTACCTACTCAACCACAAAACCTTCATCATTACTAATACTGACCCATTACACTATATGTATGCCAAACCTTATCAAAATCAACATGTTGCACATTGGCTTATGCTTCTGGCCGACCTCGACCTCAAATTCATTCATCAAAAGTCCATCAAGGGCTAGGCTATCGCCGACCAATTGGCTGACGCACCTATTTCTGGGAATCAACCCTCTAACTTCAACTTCCCAGATGAGTCTATAGCTACCCTTTCCCTAGACGAACCCGATTACCAAATGAAACTCTTCTTTGATGGCTCCAAGTGTCAGCGTGGGGGTGGGTCTGGTGTTATCCTCATTCCACTTGATGGTGAACCTATGCCTTTGTCTTTCAAACTCTATTTTGATTGTACAAACAATATTGCTGAATACGAAGCACTCGTATTGGGTCTCTAGGCTGCTTATGCCTTAGATGTTAAATCAATCAACATCTTTGGTGATTCTCAGTTGGTCATAAACCAAGTCAATGGTATATACCAATGCTGTAATGAGATACTTTAAAAGTAAGCATCACATGGACATACTTTTGACCACCTTCGACCGTTACACACTTCAAACCACCCCACATTCTACTAATAAATTTACATATACTATGGCATGTTTGGCTTCTCAGATACCTAGTTCGCCCGTTGACTCTAAAATCTTTGTCACCATACAAAGACTACAATCACCCTCTTATTTTCCTTGTGAAGTCTACTCCATCGGAACTGCTGCTCCTGACCCAAGTGACCTTTGGTATAAACAATCTACAGATTATATTCATGCCTTTCTTAAAAGTGTATCCTGTTATGTCATCATGGGTGGTCTTCTTTACAAATGTGGTTTCGACAGCATTCTCTTATGATGACTTACAAGTTATGAAATTCCTTACACCATTAAGGAAGTCCACGGTGGAATTTGTGGAGGTCACTTCAGTGGTCTCGCTGTCATAAAATGCATTCTTCACCTAGGCTATTATTGACCAACCCTAAACCGTGACTGTTGTGATTATGTCAAACGCTGCATAAAATGCCAGCAATATGCTAATCTCCATCACACCCCTAGTCATTCCTTATAAGTCATGCGAGACCTTTGGTATTTTTCTCAATAGGGTTTGGATCTTGTTGGTGAGATCAACCCCCATTCTTCACAATGCCACCAATGGATCATAACCGCTACTGAATATTACACTAAATGGGTAGAAGCCATTCCCCTCATTTCTACCAAAGCCGAGAAAATGTGTGAATTCATCAACCTTCACATCATCTGTCACTTTGGTGTCACTCACTCACATTATCACGGATAACAAAAAATAATTCAAAAAACAAAACCCTATTTAAACTATATGATGCTTTTGGCATCCAAGTCAGTTTCTCATAACCCTATTACCCATAAACTAACGGTCAAGCCGAATCAACCAATAAAACCTTGAACAAAATTCTTATGAAGGTAGTCAATGATACTAGGAAGGATTGGCATACACACATTCCTTTCTCCTTGTGGGCTTATCGCACTCGAAGTACCATTCGCTGACTTCAAATGTTGCCATCTCCCCTTTTCTCTGGTCTATAGTGACTGAGGCTGTCTTACCTCTCGATGTCTTGATCCCATCTCTCTGTATCTCACTATAAGATTCATGCTCAATGAAAATGACTTTCACCAGGAATAGATCATTCAATGGCGTAACTTGAATTATTAGATGAATGTCGTCTCAACGCTCTTGATCATCTCCAAATCTACCAAAAATGTATCAAATGTTCCTATGACAAACATGTTCATGAATGAAATTTTTAGGTTGGTGACCTCATCCTAAAGGAAAATCAACATGTACCCAAAGAGGAAAAATTGAATGGGGAAAATTTGCTCCTAATTGTCTTGAACCCTATATCATTACTCATGCCTAAGGATCATGTGCTTATCATTTGTCTTCCCACAAAGGTAAACCTGAACCTGATCCCCTTAATGCCTTGCATCTTCGACCATTTTATTGTTGATATCAAGTCCTACATCATTTTCTGTCAATTGATCGCTCGTCCCTTAAGTGTTGTTCACCTTCCATAATTACCCATTTTTAGGATCCACAACTAAAAAATAATCATGTGATTACCCGTCATCTTTTAGCCTTGTCTTCAATAAGAGTACCACGGCTCTGCTCATAGCATGATTCTCATGGATACTGTTAGTGTAGAATCATAACACGCCCAACTGAGATCTAAAAGATCTGCTTTTCTAAGGCAGACTCATTTGGTGTGATTGCATAACATAGAACTTTCCCCAAGGTGTGGGACCTTGAAAAAGTGGGAAATCTCTCCATATTGAAGGCTGGTTCCTTATTCCTTTGTCTAGGTGCATATGTGAGGATTTGCAGAGGATCTATTTCTTATACCAAGTCTAAACTTGCCAAGGGGACAGGGATAAAAGAATACAGGAAATAAGAAATAACTAAACTACCAGGTGATGCACCAAAGGAATGATGAACACTTAGTTTACCTTTGACACGAACTAATAAAATGCATACCATAAACAAGCATAGATAGCCAAATCTATAATGAGAGACCAGATAGAAGAAAAAGAAACAAGAAGGATCTAAAATCGATCACAAACGTATTTTATTGCTCTATAGATTGATACAGTTCATTACAAAATAACCGAAAGATAGAAACATATTACAATTTTAATGGAAGGCTTGAACCCCCCAAATCCTTTACTAGAAGGAGAAGGGAGCCTACAAAACTAATAATATCCAACCCTTTACAATGAATCCTACCCCAAATTTATAGATTCAATCAAAGAGGAGAGAGAGAGAGAGAGAGAGAGAGAGAGAGAGAGAGGCAGATAAACACGGGTTGAAGCTCAACCACCATTGTTAATGCTTCTGCTAAGATCTTCCCCTGAATCCATCTTGTTGCATTGATCCTTGGTTTGGCACCTTGAAGGAAGAGGAAACGATGGAATAGATTGAATCCAATCTAGTTGTTGAGACTGATGATCCCGCATTCAAATCTCAAAGAAATTTCTCCATTTTACTTCCACCTAACTTCCTAAAAATTAAAGTTTCAGACTCCCATGGCGTAGAAGAGATCAAGATCTTTCCAACAGTGTCAGATTTGTAATATTTTGAGCCCTAGGTTGAAAGATATGCCCCTTTGAAGTTTGAATTGATTCCGTATAAATGGGCAAGAAAATGATTTGAAAAATGGGTCCCCCTTTTGGATTGGGACATGTGGTAGCCAGATTGGAACAAAATTCGGGCCCACGGGTCCATAATTCACCTTTTATCCTTTTGCGCAAAAAATACAAAACTTAAAAAAATTCTGTAGCCTCGAAGCTCCGCATGGACACGTGGCTCCTTTTGGTTAGATGGGAAATGCGCTCCCATTTTTACCTTTATGCATTTTGGGCGAAATGCAAATTTTAACCTTTTCCCCCGACTCCCCTCCTTGGCTTTAACTCGGGTCTGGATGTTGACTTTTTCCTTGGGCGGAGTTGCGTGCCATTTTGCAACTTTTACTCCCTTTTGAGGTAACAATGGACGAACATCAACTTTTTCCCTGACTTCCCGCTTTCCCCTGGGACACATGTCACTTTGGCACTTTCTTGGGAACCTTTTCTCCATTTTACCCTTGAAACAATGCCCTTAAGACACTTGGTAGCCTCTGCTGGTCTGCTTATGCGTTGACTATTCAACTAACCTTGCCCCCCTTTGAGGTACACGTGGAGGCACTGCGCTTGTTTGTAAACCCGACCCAAAGTTGCCTTTGGAGGAGCACCAAGTTGACACTTGTCGGCCTCTAATACTCTATGGAATTTTCAATGGTTCTTCTTTTTTTTAGGCTTAAGGCTACATGGCGAGCTTGTGCTTGTTTGGGTCTCTGCCTTTGGACCAACTCTTGGAAATGCACCAGGCTGACACTTGGCACTCTTCACTTACACTTCTATACTTAGCCAATTTTGAAGCTTTTCCTCTCTGCCCCTTAACTTTCTTTGACCATTTTCCACATGGAGGGCTAGTGCGAGTTTGAGTTCCTCCCTTTGGATTCACTTTGAGAGAAGAGTCGTTAGGACACGTGGTCTCTTCCGCTTACCTCCTCCATACTTAGTTATTTTTTGGGCCCTTCCTAAACCGTTTCGAGCCAGAGGACGTCGAATCTTCATCGTTCTTCTTTCTTCTTGCTTCTGGCTCCTTTGTAGCATCTTCCCTACTTGCCCAACCTTGCTATTTGATGGTTCTACATCCCTGTAACTTGGGGAATGGATTTAAGATGTAGAAACGGCCCGACAGAGTCGTTTCTTTCTTTACAGGATCCTTTGCTCTTTCTTCATCTCTGCCACTTCGTTGCTGAATCTTTTTGCAACCAATTTGCAGGATTTGAATGAGTTTTCTCGGGTTCCTCCTACACGGGGTCATGATTCGATCCAATATTTAGTTCGGGGTGAAATATGGATAACAGATACTTTTCGTCTTCTTCAAGATGGAATCCCATGGTTGTTCATCACTCAAAACCACATATTTTATAATTAATATTTGTGTACTACAATCTTGTATTTTAAAACAAGAACCTGATCATTCTCTATAGTCTTGTCCATGACTTAAACGTCTAAAAACAAAAAGGGATACAACTCCTTGAGTCAAACTTCCAGCAAAAGATGAATCCCTCAAAAGGGACATCTCTTCTTTATATTCTAACACTGTCAATAGACCGCTCTCTTTAAGGACAACTATATATAGTCATTACAAACATATAATAACTATTCAAAATCTTCCTGCATTGATCATCTTCATGAAGACCTCAAGGAGATAATATACCCATCCCATATAGACTTCCCACATCGATTAGTCTATAATAATAATTAAAAAAAAGATGAAATTTTCGTCATTGATCTGCCTATTTTGGATTATGGGTTTCTTGTTCTAAAATACACGTTGTTGTACACTAACTTACGCTAAACCTCCCATTCTCACCCCCTTTCCTTTTTCACCTAAATTCCTCGTTACTCAAGGAACTTGCTGTAAACGAGACATTTCGTGATCATGTGACTTTTCTTCACCCTTAGAATAGTCCATTATGCAAGGCCTATAAGGTCTTATGTTCATAACCCCATCTGGGGTATGGTAGACCCATTAGGGTTCTTATCAATTAAGAACCTCTTTTACCATCTCTTACCATTTGCTTTCCTCATTACTTATTGATTATCCTATACAGGACCAAACCCTCGACACCTGTGTTTAAAAATCACTCAACCATGCCTACAACCTAAACTCAATTATGCCTATGACCTACATCACCCATGCCTCACACATATCAGCCCATTCCGCTATTTCATCATAATCTTCCCTAGCTTATGGGAGAATTACATCGGCCTAAGGTACCTTTTCGCCGGGACTATGTAGGAAGCACTCTGAGGGCATGGGCCCCTTGGAGGTTAGATCGGCCACTCTCTACCCTAACCAATTCCCTCTGCCCCTTTCCTATTCAAATTATACCCTAGTTAGTTTCCTTTTATATCAATCATTAGGAATTAAACCACACAAACAACATTTGCTTAACATCTTTACCATCATTACTCATACATTCATTTCATCTTGTCTACCATTTATTTACCATTATCATACATTTTCCTACAAAGTATCTTAACACGATCCACATTATCATTAATTGCACAAATTAATGAATTAGAAACTCATCCATGCCTAAGTCAACCTGACTCAATTCATACCTAAGACAACCTGACTCAATCCATGCCTATGACCTGACTCCATCCATGCTTAAGTCAACTTGACTCAATCCGTGCCTATGACCTGACTCCATCATGCCTGAACCAACCTGACTCCACCATGCCTACACAACCTTGAATCTAGCATGCCTAATCCACCTAATTTCCACACACACACACACACACACACACATAATGAAAATTTAAAACATGTACACCATTCATACTATAAACACCACCATCTAATAATTGGAAAGTCTGTGTAAACATACACGTGAATATAGATACAAATAATAATCACAAAAATGTCAAAAACTCTCATGTACATCCTCACTCTCTTCGGCACATAGGCCAGTATATATAAAAAATACACAACTATACAAAAAAGGAGGTATATATGGCTATCAGACATCACCTTGCTGGATATTCTCCATATCTGTCTCACCTATCTCTTCCTCCTCCACTGCCCCCGTACGACATCGAAGTAGCATCTCACCACCCATCATTGGCCATGGCCAGAGCTCTGTTGGTACCTCACCTGGGGCTAGCCTCCGTGAATTGGTGGCCTCACGTTGACCCTGTCTTAGGGCTCGATGGTCCCCTCTGCTCTCCACACTGTGGGTACGTGACCTCCTCCTCTCACTCGAGCCTGTTGTGCTCTATACTCTCCAGAGGATAGAAAATATATCCATGCAGCCATCAAATTATCCTGATAATACTGGACCTCACCTAAAGCATCTCTCAACTGACCCATTGGTACTGTCTATGGTGGTGCCATCAGCCTCAGCCCCTGTACCTGTCTCTTGGGACCCTATCTTGCTTATACCTGTAAAGAGGGACCCTGTCCCGCTCCTGTCTATATCTAGGTCTGAAGGGCCATAACATGTGCATGTGAAGTGGTCAAATGGTCCTGCAAACATGTAACCTACGTCTGTACGGAAGCCACCTATACCCCATCTCCATCTCCACCCTATGCGGGTACTTGTCCCTGTGTGACCTGGGTTTGTAGAGTGGCCACCTATGCCTGTAACATATCAAACCATGGCTTGTAACCTTTCAGCTGCCCCTACACCGTCCCCAACTGTGTAATCAGGGTCACCACCTTCCCCTATAGGGCATCCCTCTGCACTGTGATGGTGGCTAAATCCGGCTGCCTTGGCCTCGATGGTACTACTCGTAAGTGTGTAGCCCACTACTATCTATATCTATTTGAAACCCTAACATCATCAATCCACTGGTCTATCACCTTGTCCTCCTGCCCTATCGGTACTGTTAGCTATGGTAGAGGTAGAGGCTGCTCCACATCATCCCTCTCGTACTGTGGGAAAGGTGGTGGTATATCCTGAAGTAGCCTGAACTGCCGTCTAACCCTGTCCATGGGAATCATCTCGTGCCCTCCTACACGTTGCCCCTCTATCCACTAAAGTAACTGTAGACCCTGTAGCTCCTCATCCATCCACCCATATGACAGGAAACCCACATAAGGCCTCCAAATTATGTCCATGCTGGACAATCCCTCTAGAAATTTCCTATAATAATCTACATCATGTGTAGTTATAGCATCTCGGAACTCCATAATTGCAGGAACCCATCTCCTAAAGCCCACTCAAACAAAACATGAGTCGAATGCATCAGCCTGGGGCATACAAACTGGTTGCACACACATAATGTGCTCATATGCCCAATAATGAAGTAGGAAAGTGCAGCATAAGTTGAACCTCTGTAGTCACCCATACGCCCATAACTCCCTATATAACTGAACCATAAATGTTGGTGCCCATACAAAATAGGTCCTATCCTCCACCATGTCATGCAAAACCCCCATCAATGATCATGGGAATCTCCCACCCTATGCATCTAGCAATAAAAAATATCATACTACCTCTATCAATAACACAACAAGCCTAGTCTCATTTGGATGGGCCTGGTACATCTCTCCATAACTCAGGCTGGCGCTGTGGAACCTTAACTCCGCCAACCCCTCGCCAAAGATTGTCAGCATCAAATCCTCAGATGCCTCTGAGGAGATCGAATATACCTACGTCCCCACTATCGGCAACCGCAGGATCCTGTACACATCCTCTAGGGTGACGTGATCTCACCTGTCGGCAGATGGAATGTGTTGGTCACCGAATCCCATCTGTTAATGAGGGTGACCATCAAACTTGGCTTCCCGACTACATGCCGATAGCGTTTGACCCTAATTAGGCCAACCTCTGCAACATGCCACCAATCCTCAACTGTTGCACCTCCTTGAACCGTCATGAGCAGGGGCGGCACCGTATCTCACATCCGTAGTTGATCTCTCACCTACATCTAACAAAACATCACATTAATACACCTTAATCATACCCAAAATCATTCTTGACACCTCACCTCACCTACACCTATTACCCTCCATCTTTTCCCTCTCAAAATTTACCTTCTTATCACATATCCTATCTACCCACCCCAACTCTCACCCAACCATACCTATTTCAAGCTCTTACCCATGCTATGTTTTTCATCAACACCTTCTTTTCCTACTTCTATCTCACCCACCCACCCTAGAGCTCTTTTTAACCCTTTTGCTCCACATGATGACCAGTACCGGTTACCCCTAACCGATCATGGTCTCTCCCAAACTGGAATTGGTCACCTTATTCGTGACCGATACCGACTTGACACCACTGACTTTGGCCACCCATTGACCGACGCTAGTCATTGTCGTGCCAAAATTTGTGATACCCAAACCCATTTCTTCCTAACAAATCCCTTCTTCTACCTTTCTACCCACCCATTCCTACCTAAATCTACCCTCAACTCCTCCCCACCCCTCGTTCACCTAACCACACCTCTCCCCATTCCTATTTTACCCAATTTTCCTTCCCAAATTCAAATTCCCCTTTTCCCCCTAAAACCCGTTTTCCTTACATGACCTATATATCCAATCTACCTCACAAAATAAGGTAAGGGATTGAATCTTACCTCATTGCATTGTCGTTTCCATGGTGGCATGATGGGCCGGTGCACTGGTGGTCCACTCGGTCCCTCTCCTACCTTTGCCATGTCCAATCACCAAATCCAATCCTCCTAACCTCCACTCAATCACAATTGATCCCCCTATGCTCGTGGACCTGTATACCTGGCTCCTCTAACCAACCAGCTCTCCACACCTTAGAAATATATCATCCCTCATCCTTTCCACCTGAAAAAGCACAACTCATTCATCGCTATGTCATTTTCACAAAAGACAAACCATACAAATGAATCTTTATTATACGGATTTTTTCTTTTTATATACCCACGTTGACTTGACCGACATTGGTTATACCTAAAATGACATCGGTCTTGTGCCCTAGCACACCGTGGACGATTATCCCAAACCAACATTAGTCCTCTTCCCTAATACACCATGATCAAATTACCTAGACCATCACCGGTTACGTATGACCGTCATCGGTTACTTGTCATACTCTTGCCCATACCCTTTTCCCATTTCTGACCAATAATTACCCAAACCAGCCATTGTTTGACCTTACCCACCCTTATTGCAACAAACCTCCATGCCTAACTTACCTATACATGTCCTTTATTTCACTTTGGGACTTATTATTTTACCCATACCTTAGCCTTACCTGTGCCATGACCTAGCTACCTGGACCCAGAACATTGTTAGTGACCTATGAACTCATGTTCTCGTTATACCTTGTGACATTATTACCCGTGTTGTTTGACCTAATGACCTTATTTTTCCTATTTCCGTGCCATTTATCTTGACCTTACCTTTGGTGTATTAGAATATACCTAAATGTTCCTGCACCTAACCTTCGAAGTGCTTTCACACCATATCCTATACATTGGATACCAGAATCACCTCAACCTTGTTTGGATAAACCTATCAACCTTAGACGATGTAGAGTTTGTATGCTCTTCAACCTGGTACCATGCTGTAGTTTATATGTGTGCGTATGTTTTACTATTGATACCTTTGACCCTGGCCCATTACTTGGATTACCCGATTGCATTTTTACCCAATTACCTCTAGTGTCCACCTTCCTCTTCCTCACATCCACCTTTTATCAAACCACTCACCAATTTTGTTTTCTACCACATCAGTTCCTAGTTTGAGGGGGATCACCTTCACCCACACATGGGACAACCACATCTTATTTTTATCAGCGTCGCTTATCAATAAAAGCTACATAAAAAAAGGGGTAAAATGTAGACACCAAAATTGGGTCACACTCCCCTTGGTCCTTTGTCAAATAACCACCTCAAACATACTCATCTAACCATGGCCCCTTACACCCCACATCACCTTTAATTTAATTAAATTGATATGTATCCTCACAATATTTAATATCTAATTACCTTAATTTCTACCCCACCACCTCACTTAGACACCTCATCCAACCACCTCACCTTAGACCTATTCTTGGCATGTTTCCATAACTAACTAAGACCTAATATTACTTACCTTAATGAGCTAAGATTTGGTCCAACCCTAAAATCAATGCCTAAAATATTTCTAACCACCTTCCCTCTCATAAAAATGTAACGTCCATTCCAAATCCACGGATCAAGGAACGAACTTGAGCTAAAAGAGGTGAGATCTACCAATTTTAGTAAACCTAGGGAATCCCACCTTAACCGACGCCGGTCACCCTAAATCAACTTTGGTTACCATTTATTCACCTAAACAACCTTGTTTTTGGGTTGGCACATTTTGAGAGCAAGGAAAGGAGGTCAGAGCTATATGCAAGTGAAACTAACAGCATCCTTTCACGTATCCAAACATTCAGAGCCAACACCAGGACAAATTTTGGAGGCATTACACTCACGAAATAATTTTGGGATCCATTGCTACGATATCCAACACCATTCTTCTGATCAACATCCACCTCCATTCAACCATATAAATCTACATCACAGTAAGTACATCTCTACCAGCATTTTCTATTTCAACATATTTAACTTTTGTCATCCTTGTCATTAGTTTTCTCTTTGCATGTTCATTCCTTTATCGCTTAATAGCCTACAATCCCACCATTTCTCTTACCCACACCACCGAATCACCATTCTGACCTAATATCCATTTCTGAGTATACCTGAGATCTCCACATAATTTCTCATCCACTCTCCCAACCTCATTTAACCTCAGCTCAGCCCTTGCCATTTGATATATTCGAGTTTCTTTTATCTCAACCATACTGACGTCGGTTACCCATAACCATCGTCATTTACACATAAACCGACATCATTCATACCTGATCAACATCGGTCTATGTGTTTTACATGTTGACCAAGAACAAACCCAACAATCATCTCACCAGTTGACCTAAACAACCTAGAATCTGACCCTGACCAGTTCTAACACCCTGCCAACTACCTACCTTTCTGATCTGACCATAGCCTAGCCTGTTATGTTAATATTTTCTTATTGTACTTGAATGAGATGCCTAAATCATATCAACTATAGTAGGAATTTGTTTCTTTCTTGCATTAACTTATTTTAAATAGTGGATTGACAACCATCTAGGAAGTATCACACTTCTCGGAACTAACATATGCTAGGCAATCCACTATCATATATCATATAACTATATTTTTGTGGTCTTGTTTTCCATTATAGGTAGTTCCTCCTAGCCAAAATGAATCTCTCACGATTGGCATTGGATCAAGAAGTCAAAACGTGCGCAACAACCATCAACCAACCAACATTTAACAGGTATTCCTCCTTGGCCTTTACCCTTATCTGTTTTATCACTTCGAAAATGTAAAGAAAATGATGAAACATGTTGGTGCATTATTCGTATGGGTAGATCCTTGTGTAGGTATTGATGCCTTGTTGACAAAAGTAGTTTCACTAGTGAATTCCATATAGAGATGAGAGAATGTGGTCAAATGAACAACTGTGCATGTCAATCTTGAGGTAATATTAAGCTTTATTTTTATACAAGAGGGGATCAAGATTAATTAAATTAGTTTAATTGTTTTTAGAATAATATGTATTAGGGCATAATACAATAGGAGTTGAGTTGGCCAAATAAATCGGAAGCATATGTTGCCTTTTTTGTTGGTGTAAAAAAATATGGAGGCATCTAATTTGCAAAACAAGTGTATAATATTAAAAGCAATGTATTTTTGAAAAAAATGCAATATTTGAGGTAGGTGTAGATGGTAAAAGTAAGTTTGTGAAAGAACATAATGTTGATAATGTTAACCATTTGTATAAAATATTGTATTTTTTAACATATTTCTAAATTCTTAAGTGTTATAGAATTTTTCATCCTATACATTCTTTTTTGTACATCAATGATCAGCAGCCCTATTCTTTTCATGTTATAAGAAAAAAATACCACAAACAGAGTATGTTACCTAACTGGTCACATGAAAATTTTAGGTGTATACACAAACCATTTCATAATTGGTGTTCCTTCCGGTGTACATTTGGATCTTCCAGGCTAGAGAACTATATGAATTCGTAATGTAAGTACATTTGTGAAAAATGTACTACCATCACATATGATATTTTAGGATCCACATTTTTAGTTTTCCATAGTGGAACAAGTGCTATCTTGCAAATTATCTTGTATATAACCTACAAGAATGGAATTGAAACTTTGTGGTCAACAATAGCTTGAATGGAAAAAAACTTAAAATTTCCCAACTCCACCCGAACAAGAAATATATGACCTTCATGGACTAGATGATGTTTTGCCATTCATGAATTTGACATCCAAATCAATATAGAGTGATGATGACATGGTCCATCATCCTTGTAGATCGGTAAATGCCTTTCCATAGAATTTAATGGTAGTCAAACTTCTTCCACTACAGTGCAAATACATTTGGATATTATGCTTTCATACACAAGAAGTTTGTCTATGTGGAACAAAAACTGTTCACTTGGAGGTACTATTCTCCACAATTTTCAGCTACAATTATATAGTCACTACATTCCATTTGAAACTAATCATCTAATATTCTCATGCCCCCCAAAATATAGATTCTCGTTGAATATGCTTCTTTCATCCAGATGTATAGTAAGAGGCATGGATTTATTCAACAAATTATACCAAATAGAAACACACAGAATGATAACATGATTGTCCTAGGACTAAATGTGTACTCAAAGGAGTGGTTGACCACTAACGTCTGAATTATGTTGGCCCCATCATGTAGTGACTAACAATTGAGGTCTATTGATTCAACAATCCTTCCTCCCACAAATACGTCTAACTTAGTCAAATGTGATCGCGGAAATTATTTCCAAGACTTGTATGAACATCCCCCCACCCCACAATTCTGTCCAATGGAGGTACCTAACATTGGATTCCACTGAAATTATCAGTTTGTAACGTAAAAAACTTATGATAAGATGATACACACATATGAAGATCTTCTGAAATGTTGGACATTGACTTTGACAATAAGATTATCTTTTACTAATGATCAGCGATCATACACTTTTAACTATAAATAGTTTCTATTCTATACTTGTTGACACAAATTACATACAGTATTTTTTGACAATCTACTCTTAATGATCAAGATGGCAAGAAGTATATCTTGCATTAACTAAAAAAAATTGGAAACTTTTAACATCAAAGTGATTCTAACCTAATACTATGAAATGACGCTTAGTTTTCATGGATACATAGATTAAATCTATAATTATAACAATTAATATCATACGTCTAAAATCTAAATTTTTAAAATCCTTAGACCAATAAACCATTGAAAAGGCATATATTGACTTAATAAAACCATGAGAGATAATGAAACTACTAACCACTCAAAATAATCCCAACTAGATTGACCATTTACCAAAGTTTAGCTGGAGGTTGCAACAATGTACCTATACACCTCCTATAATAAAGCCACTGGGCCACAAACCCCCTATGCAGTAACATTCAAGGTAATAAATCCTCAATTCTCTTGCTTACCACCTATGGTACATAGATCGTTCTCCCCCTCTACCCCAGGGATTGAGGGAAAAGTTCCACAGGAGACTCTGTTCAATAGCCGGCTTTAGCCCCTCTTCTTCATTTGATTTTAAAGGTCTTTGCCCTCAATGCATATTGAGCCCCCCTCCCCCATCCATGGCGGGGTAACTATTTGGGCACCTGGGTGGTTCTGGAAGAGCAGTCTGGTCCATACCTCCCAGCAAGCCCAAGTTTTCGTGACATAGCCCTTGTACATTTCTTCTTCTCAATAGTCTGATAATTTTGAGCAACAAAAACTAGCAGAAGTATTAGATTGGATGGGATTCCCATCCCCGACTTCATCTTACCCTAGTTCTGGGTAGAATAGATAACGTGGGTAGTCCTCCACCTCTATCCACCATATCAAACCATGTTTTCTTTTGTGGCCATATATTCATTTGGCTCCTTAAAATTGTTCTACCCTTTTTTTATTGAGGCACGCACTCTAAATGTTTGATGGTAATTTGTCGGTCCTTCAAAAGAGAAGCCTTACTTGCTCAATGTGATTATAATTCTCAGTTTGTGATCTCTCTACACCCATCTTTTATACAATCAGCATTGTAATTACCTTATTTTTAGGCATAAAAATGCACTTTTCAATCAAAAAAATAGTTTGACCGTAAACTGTGGGAAGCAAGTAATAATGAATGGTTAGATTACCATCATTCTAAAAAACTTGCATATTTTCAGTGTGAAGTGTTATCCAAAACATTCACGTAACTCTTCACTTTGGGCTTATAGTGGTTGTCTTCAAAGTTATTGGATAGTCACCCAATGATCACGATCAATACATATGATGGTGTTGCACTCTCAAGATCGACGTTAGGTAGTGGTCAGTGAGAACAAGTTCAATCTAGCTTGTAGGAATTTATTTTCTTTTTTTCCTTTATACTCTTTCTGAATTACCCGCCAAAGCCATAATTTTCCACATGGCTAAGGGAATTCCATCCCTCCTCTTTGTTTTTGGGTTCCCTAGATGTCAAGGCTTGGAGTGATTTCCATAAGTTTATATATCCATATAAATTCATAGGTAATCTTGATGTCAAGGCAGTTAGAGAGGACAGTAATCTCGATCGCTCCATGGAAGGTGGCACGTGGCATGATTCCACCACTCTCTATTGTAATAGAAGCTCATTATGGATCTCAACCCCATGGAATTAACCACATTACATATTGGTGTCGGTTCTAGGTGGCCACCAAGTGAATGGATCCGTACGAACGAGGAGCAAACACGCTGTCAGCTTTCTGGAACCTACGTCTTGTAGATATTTCAGGCGGACATGAATTCTACAGAATAAACCACAGCATTATACTATCCTTTTGGGCCTGGTCTGAATTTTAAGCGAGTCCCCAACGGGAAACGATCCATAGGTCACGAGGCATGATTTTGTGGTAGCATTCTGCCACTCATTTGGGAGATGGACTCCTGACAGACATGAGATCCCCACATAATGAGGCTGAAATTTATATTAGTGTCGGGTCTACATGGATTATGTGTCAATTTTTCTATGGATGATACGTATATGGCAATATGAATATAGTATAGCTATATATATATATATATTTATATAGAATATGGCATCAACTTTATAAAAAAGATAATATGCAGTATGCAGAAGACAGAGAGAATAAAATAGAGCATAGGAGAATATGCATAGTCGTAGCTCAATGTCTTATATAATACAACAGGACATTGTATGAAGGCAGAACACAAATATACAAGGATATATATATATATATATATATATATATATATATATAGATAGATAGATATATATATATATATAGAAGCAACTCAAATAGAGTTGAATAACAAGCTCGAGAAGAACAGAATTTTTGTACAGAAGAAGAGAAACAAATACATAAATACACATAGAAGAGAAAAAAAATAATATGCAGATTCGTAGCTCTAAGTTTGTAAGAATATTTTAAATCAAATATATAATATATTTTGTGTGTGTTCTTGTTTTTTGATTGTGTCTTTCCCTTACTGGTTGTCGTTGGCACCATATTTTGCCAACAACTTGGTATCAGAGCACTAGGTTGTTGAGTTATTGAGTTTTATTTTGTGGATTTGAGTTGTATTGGCTTGCAGTAGCACCAACTTGTGGAAAAAACCTCCAATATTTGATGGGAATAACTATGACATCTGGTGTATTAAGATGAATACATTGTTCTCTTCTCAATAACTATGGGAACTAGTTGAAGGAGGATATGTAGAGGTAACAGACTAGACTGCATTCAATACATGGACACAAGCTCAAAAGAATGCTTTGAAGGAAAATAGAAGAAATAATGCAAAGGCTTTAAGCTATATTCGTAATGTTGTCACTGATTCAATTTTTCCAAGGATAGCAGTAGCTATAAACTCCAAACAAGCATGGGATACCTTACAGAATGCTTATCAAATAAGTGACAAGGTGAAGGTAGTTAGATTATAGATGTTGAGGAGATATTTTGATACCCTTCTCATGAAATAGTCAGAATCAGTAAATGAATTTTTCACAAGAACAATGACCATAGTCAATTAGATGAGGACTAATCGAGATGTTTTTGAAGACCATAGGATCATAGAGAAGGTATTGAAGAGCCTTACAACTAGATTTGATCCAATTGTGGTTGCAATAGAGAAATCCAAGGACTTGAGACAAATTACAGTTAATGAGTTAAAGGGTTCTTTGCAAATCCATGAATAAAGGATGAGCAGTACATTCAACTCCTCCAATGAATAAGCCTTCAAAACAAAAACAAATGTGAGAGGAAGGGGAGAGGAGCCTACAACATAGGAAAAGGAAGATTTAACAACCAATAAGAAGGTGGAAGACACAATCATCAAGAACCACAAGCAAGAGGAAGAGGAAGGAACAACAACACTTCCAGAGGTGGTCCTACACAAAGGTATGATAAATCAAATATACAATGCTATTACTATAAAAAGTTTGGACATTATGCTAGTGAATGCAAAAAGAAAGAAAATGTTTTGAGAAATCATAATGTGGGCTTTACTAGTCCAAAATAATTTGAACCTAAGAATAATGAAAAGAGTGGAACTCTATTTTTAACATGTAATGTAGTTGAGTAAGGAAACAAACAAATATGGTATTTGGATAGTGCATGCAACAACCATATGTTTGGAAAAAAGGAAATATTCAATAAAATAGATGAAGCAATCAGATCTAAAGTGAAGATGGGAACAAATGACAAAGCTCTAATGATGGGCAAAGGAAACATATCCATTATTACCAAACAAGGAGATAAGAGGTAGATCAATGATGTCTTCTATGTCCTAGGATTGAAGTATAATCTTTTGAGTACCAGGTAACTTGTCCAAAAAGGATATAAGGTGAAGTTTGAAAATGGAGAATGCACTATATATGATAGAAGTGGAAGAAACAAGATGATTGCAACAATGAAGATGACACAAAATAGAATGTTTCCTATGAGGATGCAGAGTGCAAGCACAACAACATTCAAAAAAATAGCTATTGATCAATCTACTCTTTGGCACCTCAGGTATAGGCATTTGAGTATTGGTGGATTGAATTTTCTCTATAAAATGCAAATGGTTAGAGGGCTGCCCCTTATTAAACAACTTGATAAAGTATGTGAAGGATTAATATTGGGGAAGAAACATAGAAATGATTTTCCCTTAGGAAAATCTTGGAGAGAAAACTCACCTCTTGAGCTGATACATTCAGATTTGTGTGGTCATATGAAGACTCCCTCCTTGTCTAAAAGTGAATATTTCATTACTTTTATAGATGAATTCAGTAGAATGACATGGGCTTATTTCTTAAAAAATAAATTAGAGACATTTGAAGTATTCAAGAAATTTAAGGCCATGGTTGAGAAGCACAATGGCCACTATATAAAGACATTGAGAACTCTTGGCAGGAGTTTAGACATAAATCCGTGAAATGATAGAGATTGTTGTGAAGGGATAGAATAGGTTGTGAAGTAAAGAAAATAGCCACGATGTAATAAAGATAGCCTCAAAGAAGTAGGGAAAGCCACGGGTAAAGGAGCAAAGCTGCAAAACGAAGTAAAGACGTGCATAAAGTAAAGAAGTTTCCAAAGACTATACAGTCACAATAAACTAGGAAAAGCCACAGAGGACTAGAAGAAGCTTTGGAAGTTGACAGAATGCCACAGATTGAAGATAAATCACACCAGATCGTGTCAGAAGCTGACAGAGGCATGAGTGAAAGGAAGTGACCTTTGAAATGGATTGTATTTTGTATATTTATTGTAATCAATGTATTATGTAAAGTGTGCCTCATGAAGACTTATGTGAGAGCGCCAATTTGAGATATTGTAAGAAAGATAGAAGAGAGATTAGAGTGAAAGCAATGTATATGTACTAATGTAATGTATTTTGATATATGAATAAAGATTGGAGTTTTGGGATTAAATTATCTTGCATGTTGTTCTTTACTTTTATGTCTTTAGCATAGTGGTGGTGCATTTTCCGTGTACATCCTTAACCATGATCAATTATTTCCTAAGCCCTACAATATTTTTGGGGTTTTAGGTCAAAATTTGGTGTTTTCTATGCCAGACACCTAAGTTTTGGTGGTTGATGCCAATTTGATCTAAATTTTGGAAAGAAATATTTGAAGGAAGGCGTAAAAGTCATCACAGTTGTTGTCTCGAGGACGAGACAAAGTTAAAGAGGGGGGATAATGTTGGTAGGAGTTTAGACATAAATCCATGAAATTATAGAGAAAGTAAAGAAAATATCCATGATGTAATAAATATAGCCGCAAAGAAGTAGGGAAATCTACGGGTAAAGGAGGAAAGCCACAGAACGAAGTCAAGTCACACATAAAGGAAAGAAGCCACCGAAGTCTATAAAGCCGTAATAAACTAGGAAAATCCATAGAGGACTGGAAGAAGCCACGGAAGTCAACATAATTCCATAGATTAAAGATAAATCACACCAAATCATGTCAGAATCCAACAAAGGAACGATTCAAAGGAAGTGACCTTTGAAATAGATTGTATTTTGTATATTTATTGTAATCAATGTATTATGTAAAGTGTGCCTCATGAATACTTATGTGAGAGCGCCAATTTGAGATATTGTAAGAAAGATAGAAGAGAGATTAGAGTGAAAGCAATGTATATGTACTGATGTAATGCATTTTGATATATGATTAAAGATTGAAGTTTTGGGATTAAATTATCTTACATGTTGTTCTTTACTTTTCTGTTTTTAGCATAGTGGTGGTGTATTTCCCGCATACATCCTTAATCATGATCAATTATTTCCCAAGCCCTATAATATTGTTGGGGTTTTAGGTCAACAAGAATGGATAGAGGGGGAGAGTATATATCAAATGAGTTTTAAAACTTCTGTAAGGAGCACGGGATCAAGAAACAATTCAAAACCGGCTATACACTGCAGCAAAATGATTTAGCAACGAGAAAAAATCGTACAATTCACAACATGGAAAGAAGCATGATCAAAGCAGGAGGATTTCCAGATGAATATTGAACTGAAGCAATATGAACAAAAATGTATTTGCTAAATAGATGTCCTACAAAAAGTGTGAGGAATATGATACCTCAAGAGGCATGGAGTGGAGTAAGTCCCACCGGACGTGCCAAATGTATTCATGTAAAGATTAGAAAGCTTAAGAAATGAAAATAGAACACCTAAGAAGTTTCAAAGCTTAACTAAACTAACAAGAATCATCAAGATAAGATCATAAAGAGAGTTACTTCTTTAGCAATGCACTATAACTTTGAAAAATCATAAAAAATAACATGTCTAAGTTACTCTATACTCTTTGAATGCTATTAAAACATGAACCTATGAAGATCCTAGCAATCAATTGTGATTGTTTGATATGGTTCTCAAGCTTTCAAGAATGAATTCTCACCATTAATGGCTACAAGGCCATATGGTTCTCTCCACATTACTCAAAGATTGGTTTAATGGATGCAATGGTGAAGATAATAACTCAATACAAATGAAGAAATATTCTAATCCTAATTGCCTATAGTTTATGTTAGAGGAGGAGAAGTGTTCTTGGAAATTTGAGGAGGAGGGTTCTATTTATAGTTTTCCAATTTTAAGAATGGAATGATTTTGGTGCATGTGGGACAAAAGGTAAGTCAAAAAAGCACTTTTAGCAAATCAAATCAAGATTTGACTAGGTTTAGAGGTTAATTAATATTGTAGGATTAATTAAGGGTCCCAAGTAGGCTTAGGAAGATTTCTGGGAGCATTTGGAGGGGGTTTTGATAGATTTTGGGTGCGTTGGAAGTGAGAGTTAGATAATAAGAAGATTTATTAGTCAATAGTAAGATAAAAAACTAAATAATGTATAACGGTCAATTAAGAGGAATTGAAGGGAAAATGAGCCTAATTGACAAAGTGTTGTCAATTTACAGGGAATAGAATAGTTAGTTTAATGTTAGTAATAATACTGCTTTGATCAAATTATAGGTGTCTACATTTTCCTCTCTTTGGGGTGGCGTAAGCTATGCCACTTCAAAAATAGTAGACAAGCATAGACAAATAAATTGTTTTGAAAGGGGTGGAAGAAAAATTAATATTGTGAAGGATGCCCCCTCGGGTGTCGATGGGGTGATGAAAGAGGTTGATTGACGATCAAAAATATGAAGGAGATAGTTAGAAGACAAAGTTGACACTGAGTACTAAGTACCCATGAAATATAATTCTCTAGATGTCTTTGGTGTTGCTCATCTTCCATGTCATACTGAATAACCGATTTGACAGGGGAGCTTCCCAGTTGAACGAAAAGAAACCAAACATTGTTAGATTTATATTGAGAACAGTGTGTGTAGAATGTAGAGTTTGAGTGCGATGGAAAGAAGAAAAATTAGTTTGAGGAAGGGGGATTGAGCTAAAATCCATCCAATGCCATTTAAACAACTCTATTTTCATCATATTGCTAATGATCTTCATCATCGGTCCTTATTAAATATGTAAGAAGATGAAAAAAGTGTAGAATGACATGAAAATCCATAGTACAAACAACTATCCATTACTACAATACCAACTCCATGCAACATACATAATGTGATGCAATACGAGAAAGTAAACAAGCTAACCAAATAGGGAAACAAGTACAAACACACAAATTTAAACCAATAACATTTAAGATAGTTGTACAAATGTTTTGTTATCGAGCCGTCGTTTCTGAACGTTTGTGTAAAATGACAAGGGTTAAAAGTGGCACCCCGAGAAAATATGTATGTGAGGGGTGGATGTAAGGGTCCTATGAAAAAACATTTGTGCACTACGAAATAGTACTAGGAAACTCGTTGTGCCCAGAGTACAGACGAAGCTAGTAGACCATCTTTTGTTAATGAGATAGATCCAAATGATCCATGAGTCATTGTTATAGAAACAAACGAAAACATAAGAAAATAATAATTTAAATACAATGTGTTTGACACAAATTTCAAATTGAGCCTACATACCAACATTTTACCAATTTTTGCAATTTTGCTAAGGAATGGAAGGAGCGGACTGTCGACTACGGGGGACAGAAGATATTGGTCAATGAAGATCTTATTGCGACCATTTGTTTGGAGGGATACCGCTTCTTCAACAAAAGGGTTGATAGAGATGCTAAAGAAAGAAGATTTGTGGAGGGATCTGAGAAGCTCACATTTGGTACAGCGAGCCTGCTTGTCAGCTCAATTCCTCCACCCTATGATGAGGTTACTCGCATGATGATTCGATTCATCTCCTTGGAAGGTAGGTTTGTCACTGTCCTAGCTAAAGATCTTATCTTTCTAAACCACTTCCGGAATCGATTGGTTTACTTTCCCCATTATCTGTTGAACTCCCTTGAATGCTCCATTTTGGAGTTTCAGAAGCACACCCGGGCGGTTCCCTTGCATCAAGGACTTAATTTTTTGATTCATAAATGTTGCTTTCTAAAATACCCTGGACTTCCTTCCTCTCCTAGCCCGACCCCTTTGATGGGCTCTGCTGCTGTCAGCCCTGTTTCTCCTGCTGCCCCTATCACCGCTACTGTCACCCCCCCAGTCGGCTATTCTAGCTTCTCCATCCATTCCCCCCACTGCTCCCGCCACCCACCTCGCCTCTACCTCTAAAAGAAGTCACCAGGGCCTCCAGGAAGCTCAACCTTGATGGAGAAGGGCCTTTCGACTAGAGAAACATGGAATATTAGCAACCAGTCCCCGGGAAGTGCAGTTGGATAGCTCTTCAAAGAGGTTGGAGGCCTTAGAAAGATGAAACTGTTGAAGGATGAGGTCAAGAAACTGGCTAAACAGAAAGGTAAAAGCATGGAGGGGGAGGGGAACATTGATAGAATCAGATTGAGGACATTTATAAGAAGCTGGTCTTAGGATTACATCATTTCCGCCCTTAGGGCAATTGAGAGTTCATTGAGGGTCATGCCAAAAGTGCTCAGCGGTGTCCCGGCTCACTTTGGGGCAACGAAAAAGAGAGCAAAAGAACCATTGAGGAGCTTGATAAAACTGATGATGCCCACATGACAACTTTGGGTATGTTTCACGCCTGGAAGAGAGTTAAGACCAGCATCGACAAATACCAAGAAGTAGTATTGGTTGCCTCTTTTTTTGCTTTTTTTTGCGGTCTCTTTACTGCTTTTTTGCAGTAATTTTGCTGTTTTGTCTCGTTTGAGTAATTTCTGGGCTACTTCGAGCTTCATTGAGATCTTGATCCATTCTCTCTGATTCTCACTCTTATTCCGACTCTTAGGCCTTCTTTTGTTCTCAAGGGTATAGTCCCTTTCAAAAAACTATTTGCCAATAATAAAAAAAATAAAATTTAAATACAATGCGTTTGACACAAATTTCAACTACGTACCAACATTTTCTCTAAATACGACTAGGGAGTGAGAAGAATAGCGTGACTTCCCCAAGGAGAAGAAATAGAGGCATGCCACGATGGGAAGAAAAGGATTATTTAATAAAAATAAACATTGTGGTGGGTAACATTTAGAACATCACAAAATTACCATCATATCGGGGGGGGGGGGGGAGTAATTCGTGCGGAATCTGAAGGGTGATGAACACACATTCTACATGAACCCTAAATGATTACCCTATCCATTTCTTAATTTTATCACATTTAATGTCATTTATTAGCATTTTGAGGGGGAGGGGGCGTTAATGCATGCATGCCTTAAGGGAACACATATGTAGTCGGGAGAACATATGTGCTGAGGTGACGTGTGTGCGTATGCACATATGTCAAAAATGTGTATGCATATATGTTAAAAGGGGCACGTAAGCATCCTGAGAGGTTAGGGTAGATGCGCATGGAAACACACACAAAAAAGGGTGCACATGTGTCATTGGGGGTGCGTATGTGTCAGGAAGAGGGGGGTTAGAATGCTAGTGCACACATATGCCAAGATGAGTGTACATGCGTATGTGTCGTTGAGTGTACGAATGCCAACAAGGGCATGCATTTGTCACTAGGGGTGTGCATGCGTCGAAGACTTGTTTTTGAACACTTAGAAGAAAAAGGGGAAGTTTTTTAAAGGAATGTAGAATAAATTTTAGAAATGTTAGAAGAACATAGGAAAGGTTATAGGAACATAGGAAATGTTAAAAGAACATGGAAATGAATATGCTAAATTTTAGATGAAGTTAGATAGAAGAAAGTCTAATAAGTGGGTTGTTTGATTTTGTAGAGACAACTACTTGTGTTATATGTGCGAGAGCGACATGGCTGATTAGCCAACTTTGAGGCAACCCTCTTGCAACATGAGAGGAAGTATTTGGACATGATGTTGTACATGACATGGCTTAGTTATGTGGTGTAGATGCCATAGATCACCATAGATCACAACCTCCTAATAGCATTAGTTGAGAGATGGCACAGCGAGAACTAGTGCTTCTGGCTCCCAAATGGTGAGATGACAATCACCCTTGAGGACATGTGGAGGATCTTGTGAGTGCCTATCGTAGGGAGATTGATTGAGTATGAGATTGATGCAACACATCTCATATATAGTTTGGTGGAGCTCTTTAGCATAGATGAGATACCTCGACAAGGTATGATAATACATATGCACCAGTGTTTCATGGGTCCAAGGTTACATCCCTGTTGAGCCCCTAAAATATTGTCTAAGTACAAGAAGGTGCATGGGCACACAAGGTGAAAGCACACAGGACATGGTTTTAGGAGGGTTTAGAAGAACCAGTGGTGCGCGCACACAAGGTAAAAAAATGGTTTGGGACTTAGCAATATTTGGCATATCGGGCAGAACATGAGGAAATCATGACCCAACTATGCATGCAGAGTGGATAAGGTGCCATCCTGGCAACTTGGTGCCCACGAAAGGAATATACCTTACGATAGAAGATTTCAGAAGGTCATCATGGTGAAGGATGAAGAGCTTGCATCTAAAGGAGCATGCTCCCATGGAGGACCACTTGAACACATGGCAAGCAATTTACAACTTCAAAAAGGCATGGTGGTGCTTGATAAGGCTATATATATGTGAGTGCCCGGTAGAAGAGAAGGAGAGATGGAGAGACTTAGAATTGAAGAGAGGCGAAGCCATGCAGGACTACTATGAGAGATCCATGGGTTGGGTTTAGAGGATTTGTAGGAGTATGTTGTATCAAGGGGATGGGTCTGAGTATTTTTCTTTGTACTATGAAGGGCCTAAGTCCAGTTCCATTGCATGAAATTGGTTTGCACACTATCATATGGATTTGTGATTGCTTCAGTTAATGTAATGTGGTTATCAACATACTTAATATGAATATATGTGTGGTTCCATTTTCAATTACATTTATATGGATCAGTTTTACACATATTTCACATGAGTGGGTATAAACCCCTGTGTATTTCCCTTATGTTATGATTCAGATCTATATTCTGTAATGCTTTTCTTATATGAATGAACACATTGGTCTAGAAGCCATCCTGAGCTCTAAGATGAATGTATGGTTCATTTCTAGTTTCTTCACTTAAGTTTCTATCATAACTAATGCATTCTCACACAACTCACATAAAGGAGGGGCTCAGTGCCCATGCGTGCCTCAGGTGAGTGCCCAACACCCGTTGGGTGATAAGCTGGCGTGCATGGGATTTCCTTGTTCTTTGAGAGGGCATAAAAATGAGTACATATTGGTTCTATTGCCGGGACCTCTTTTTGAAGTTGTGAGAAATAACATGCATCTTTGTCTTTGTGATGTGTAATGACAGAACGCCTGAATCTAGAAAGTGTTGAAACATGGTTCAAGAGCATGGAGGATGAGTTTGCTCAAAGATTCAACACTAGACATGAGTTCAATGCACATAGATGGGTAGAAGAAAACCTATACCATGAGCTATATGAGACATTCTTTTGTTGTTTCCCAGTAGAGCTATATGAATGGATTTCAGCATACGCATCCAGATCAAGTTGGTTCTATAGATCGTGCGTGTGGACCCAAGATGACTATCAGAGGATGCAAGATGCAGATCTAACTTGGACGCGTGATATTGATCACTGGTGGAAGGGAGTGCTGGCTAGTTACACTTTAGAAAATGCCATTTTGACGTATTCTTGCCCAGAAGTTGCTGAGTTCAAGTTTCTAAGGGAGCCTAGAGGGTCATTTTTGAGTGTTATTCCTCTGGCTATGAAGATATTAGTCATTACTTTAAGTTTAGAAGCATTCCCCATGACTGGCTAAGATACTCTGAGCACTGGGTGAGGAAGCTAGGGTGAAGGAAGATGACAAACATTAGAGATGAAAAGGAAAGAGAGGAGAGATGAATCAAGTATAACAAAGCTCGAGAAAGGGAGATGACTAGACAACACGAGGTTGCAAGTGTGATGGATCTATGGAGGTAGACATTGCGAGAGGGTGGTGAAGTTCATGCGGAGGATGTGGAGCCTGAGCATTCTATGCTACCCCATCTTGGAAAGCGTGGGAGAGAGGCCCCTTCAGCTTTTGATGAGAGTTCATCACATGGAGAAAGGAGAGCCATCAGTGCGCATCTGAACCTACCTGGCGACCAACCCTTGACACTTGGTTTTCCAAATCAAAGGAGCATTGATAACCCAGTTAGTATCAATGGGAGTGACTGATCAGTGCCGAGGAGATATAATTTTTCATTTGGAACATCCATGTATGCACATACCATTCCAGTGTTTAGAGGAATTTTTGAGCAAAGTGTAAGTACGTAAGGTTTGGGAAACACATCTGGGAGTGGCACGGGATACACTTCTAGCAGTGGGGAAATCTCACAGACCATCAACATGCAATTTAGTGGGACATTGGAGACACTAGGTGTGACCACTTCAAGCCCATTGCCGGTTATAGGTGGATCTGGAGGTGGAACTAGTGGATCTAGAGGCACAAGACCTGGTGGATCCAGTGGATCTGGTGGAGGGAATACCAGAGGAAACACCGGAGAGGGAAAATCAGGGGCCTCAGCCACCTCCTTAGGTGTTCTTTGAAATGTCTTTACACTTACCAAATTACCAAGGTATAGAGGATGCTACAGAACACATACACAAATGTGAATTACTATGGCACACAGAGGGAATCACTACCTCAGAGCAGAAGGAAAGTCAGTTTGCAATAACGTTGTAAGGGCACGTGCACATAGCTGGTATAGGAAGTACAACCCATATCATATGGTGGTAGACTACACTACATTAAAGAATGCCTTCCTAGCAGAGTTCCATATACTAGAGTTTGAGCAGAAGAGCATCAACGCTTTGAAGGAGATCCAACAGGGAATGACAGAGAGTGTGCGGGAGTATGATGCATGGTTTAAAACTCTCCTGTCAAAATTGTCATATGAAATTCACCCTTCACAACATGCTCAATGGTTTTTTGGAGGTTGATCACTCCTTTAGGAGGGCATTGTCCCATAAAACATTCACTGAACCACGTGAGGATCTAGAGGTTGCCTTACGTGCTGAAGTAGTGGGGAGCATTGATACTGGTGTGAGCCCTTTTTGGAGGCTCAAATCGGTACCGTGGCCAAATAGTTAGAGAAGCTATCTGTAAAATCTACACATGAGACTCATAGTGGTCTTTGGTGCATGGATTGTGAAGTAGAGGGGCATGCTAAGGATATTTTCCCCTCGGAAGTCAGTATGTGCACATAGTAGTAGATTGTGAAATTTTTCACGGGGACCATGATGTGAGTAGATGTCCCTTGTTACAAAACACGTAATTCAGAAGAATGTGTCTTGCTACTTGCAAGATATATACCTCTATGACCCATGATACTAAGGATTGTAGGCTTATTGACCAGATCCATGAGGCCATTAATCATGGTGTGCATCAAGACCAGCCTTCCCACAGTAGTTCCAAAGAAGATGATCACCTGTTATGAAGGACATGGATGGAGGGGTGCATGGGAGAGGTTCTTCATGGAGGATTCCATGGTTGCAGTAACCATGGATGAGGAAGAAGTGAGTTCCCATGAGGAACCATGCTATAATTATGGATCTACAGAACATTACAGTGCATGAGTGTCTAGATTTATTGTAGTGCTCATGGTGCGGGAAGAAGCATAAGTATGAGGAGTGCCCTGAGTTGTTTGAGCACATGAGCCAACAACACCAGAAGGACAAGGGCACTGGGATGGTGAGTATAAAGAAGGCTGACACATAGTGGATTCCTAGAGTGGTGCGTGAGTTAGGGTTAGAACCTATTTTGGTGACAACACGAGCAGAGGCTTGCGCATGTCCAAAGAAGTACCAAGGAAAAGGACTCTAGTCTCAAGAGAAGAAGTGGTGCATGGGAAGTATCTAGACCCTGACCACTAGAAGGAAGTGTATCAAGAGACAATGGATGTCATTCAGAGTTTACATAGGGAGAAATCCAGTGTCTAAAGGAGCAGTCTAGGTAGCAGGAGCAAAGGAGGAATGCTGAGACTCTGCAGAAGGACCTGGATGAGGTCAAGGAAGTGTGTAACATATTAAGGCAAGAGAATATTATTCCCTTGCTAGGAGAATGGCTACTAAGGAGAAGATGCCACGCACTAGATCAGAGTGTGAAAGGAAGGTATTGCATGCAAACCTCCCTCCCCATAGCCTTGACTATGAAAAAGAGATCACACTGAATGCAGTTGTGGATGGTTGGCTTCTAAGAAACATATTGATTGACACGAGAGCAGAAGTCAATGTTCTTACATTGGATGCCTGACATCAAATGGGAAGGCCCGCATTACAACCATCTTTGAATGTGTTGTATATGGAAAACAAAACTAAGGCAATGCCCATTGGAGTATTAAAGGATGTAATGATTACCATTCAGGGGGCCAAGTTTACTAGAGACTTTGAAGTCTTGGTGCTCGCCGAGGCAGACAATTTTCCAGCATTGCTTGGGTGCCCATGGTGCTATAAGAACAATGCTGACCTAAGGTTCAACAAAGGATACATTAGTTTTGAGAACAAGGAAGAATGGGTCATCATCCCTTTGACAGATGGGAAGTTAGACACCTTACACTGAGCCTTTGGGAGAAGAGGTCCTTGATAGAATTTATGTGTGCTCCATCAGAGACCCAAAGATAATTCACCCTACAGAAGGAGTTATCCAATTTGAGGATGCCCAGTCTGTGAGTGATACAACAAGCATGGCATGTGACAATTGGGTGCACGAGGACCTATGAGTTAATTGGGTGACAGTTGAGGGGGTCTATAACAAAAGTGACCAAGGCACGCTCACTCAAGCACCTAGGAGGAAAAAAGTTACCAAGTTACTCTGGAGGGGCATACCCTAAAATTTTCTTATGGGACATGGAAGCTCAGTGGAAAAATGAGGATGAAAGAAGAGGGATGCTCAGTTATAACCTACTCAGGACTACAGTGTGCTGGTGGGCTACACATTGAGAGAACCTCCTGGAGTGGCACGAGGTAAGGATCACATTTTCTATAAGGTTTTTCAGGAGCAACGTGCCCACGGTCATTCAAGACTACCATGGTAAAGAGACAGCTTCATTTCATATCCAAGCATGTGAGAGGGCCTGGATAGGAGGCGCAAAAGCCTTACCACCATCATTATGGGTACATAAGTTGTATTCCACACTACAAGGTTATGCACGTGCATGGTATATCCATTCAGAAACATGCCGCCAAATAGGAAATTGGCAGGAGCTGACAACTAATCTCATCCAAGCTTTTGAATATCAAAGCACAAAGCCATCAGTGGATAAGGCATTGCAAGTGATCAAGCACCTTATGATGGGGGATAGTGCCATGGTGGAAGACAGGCTACTAGATTTTCTAGGTGAGCCCAGTTTAGAGGCATGCTTCGATGAGGATGAGTCAGAGGAGATGCAATTTGAGCGTGCATGTGCATAGAAAAGGAAAAAGGAAAGATGGTTTATGTCATAGATGGAGAGGAAATGGAAAGTCTAGATGTTAACCACTCTGTAGGTATGTGCGATGTTATAGACATTACTGATGAAAGGACACATGCTTACCATGAGCCCCTAAAAATGAAGAAGGTTAACATTGGGTCAGAAGCAGAACCCAAGGAAGCTATCATTGGAGACTATTGGTCAGAAAAGGAGGTCTCAAAGATCATTGATCTGCTACGTGAATTCTAGGATTTATTCCCTTGCGGGTATCATGAACTCAAAGGCGTCCACCATTCCTTAAGGGAGATGAAGATAAAACTGAAGGAAGGTGCGCACCCAATTTGAAAGAGGCCATACCGGATGAATCCAAATTTGTGCGTACGGGTCAAGGAGGAGATAGAAAAAATGATAATGTCAGGTATCATTGAGGCTGTGGAAGAGTCAGAATGGATAAGCCCAATGGTCATCAACATCAAAAAGGACGGGAGGATCAAGGATCTGTGTTGACTACAGGGACCTGAATGCAGTATGTGTCTCTGATCCCTTCCCTACCCCATTTACTGAAGAAATCTTTAGAGGGAGTGGCTGGGGCATGAAGTCTACTCCTTCACGGATTGGTTCTCAGGGTACCACAAGGTAAGTATTGCAAAGGAAGACAAGAGAAAGACAATTTTCACCCCTAAATGGGTATTTTTTTCCTATACAGTCATGCCTTTTGGATTGAAGAATGTGCCTTTTGTGTTCTCACGCATTGTAGTACAAGCCTTTCAGGACTTCATCCATAAATTTCTTTAGGTCTATTTGGATGATTAGACTATGTATGGTCTAGTCAAAGACCATTGTGATAACTTAAGACTAATGTTTGAAAGGTGTTGACAGTTGAGGATATCCCTCAACATCAAGAAGTGTGTCTTTGCTACCCCATTTGGAACCTTATTGGGACATATCATATGCAAGGAAGGCTTACTAGTAGATCCCACCAAGGTTGCAGTCATTGTGGGTTTAGGGGAGCCTACTAGCCAAAGCGTCGTGCATGGATTCCTTGGGCATATGGGTTACTATAGGAAGTTCATCAAGGGATATGCCAAGATCACCATGCCCTTGGAGGAATTACTTAGACACAAGAGTGCCTTTCATTGGGGAGAGGCACAACAGAGGGCATTCAACACTTTGAAGGATAGGCTTGTCACAACACCCATTCTCCATTTCCCCATTTGGGATAAGCCTTTCCATGTTCATGTGGATGCCTCTGGTACAGCCGTTGGAGTAGTACTGCACAACCTGGTGAAGGGATTGTTGACCATCCCTTGTGTTTTGCAAGCAGGAAGTTAACATCAGCAGAACAAAATTACACCACTACTGAGCGTGAAGCACTATCCATGATCTATGCACTACACAAGTTCAAGAAATATCTACTGGCAACACCATTTGTATTCTACACAGACCACATGGCATTAAAATACTTGGTAAACAAGCCCGTTCTACAAGGGCACATATGTCGATGGGTTCTGTTATTCCAAGAATTTGAGTTCATTGTGGTTGTCAAGCCAGGAAAGAGTAATTTTGGACCCGATCACTTGTCTAGGATTGACTCAGGAGAGGACGCATAAAGCATTGAGGATACCATGCCAGATGTGCAACTGTTTAGGTTGCGGTGTGTGCCCTCAGACTTAGAGGATATTGCGGTGTTTCTCAAAATAGGTGTGGCGCCAGAAGGGATGAAAGCATTAGAAAGGAAGCAGTTAGCCATATGTGTTGCACCCTACATGTTGGTTAGTGGTGATTTGTACAAATTAGGACATGATGAAGTATTGCACCGGTGCATGCTAGAACATGAGTGCCTGGCTATTATGGAGGAGGTGCATGGAGGAAGCACAGGTGGACACTATGCAGGGGATGCCACTGTGTGTAAGATATTACAAGCTGGGTTATGGTGGGAAACCCTATATCAAGATTGCAAAGAGTATTGCAAGGCATGTGATCATTGTCAGCACCTTGGTAAACCAGGAAGGAGGGATGAAATTCCTTTGCGCCCTATTCCAAGTACAAAGCCATTTGAGAAGTGGGCCATAGATTTTGTAGGCCCCATTTTTCCAGCCATGTGTAGGATGGGATCATGCTATGTAATCACTTGCACAGATTATTTGACAAGATGGGTAGAGGCAGCGCCTACTAAGGATTATACAGTGGCTACAGTAGCTAGGTTTCTATGGGAAAATATTATTACAAGGTATGGATGCCCGTTGAGCTTAACTAGTGATAGGGGTACACATTTCCTAAATGAGACCATCAGGATTATGTTAGCAGAGTTCATGGTGGCTCATCATAAGACTACCCCTTACCATCCACAAGAAAATGGAACTGCTAAGCATTTAATAAAATACTGAGTCATACCTTGACCAAAATTTGTGACATTGGTAGACAAGATTGGGATAACAAAGTATCAACAGTTTTTTGGGTGTATAGGAAAACCTACAAGAGGTTGAATAAAGCCACACCATTCCAATTGGTGTTTGGCGCAGAGGCTATCCTACCCGTTGAATGCATGTTACCTTCTCTGCATATATCACGTGGAGGAGGATTGGCCGACGAGCAAGCACTGGAAGAAAGTATTGACAAATTAATGAAATTGGATGAGAGATGATCATTGGCCAGGTGGAGTCAAAAGGCTGAAAAGGCTAAACAAAAGGCATGGCATGACTGCCACATCAAAAACAAACAATTTGAGATTGGGAAGATGGTATTGTTATATGATTCTAAGTTTCTGTGCCATCCCAGAAAGTTGAAAGTCCATTGGTTGGGGCCCTATATCATCTCAGATATCCTGAATTCAGGCATGTGCTAGTTGAGAGCACTGGATGGAATGAGATTTCTAGGCCATTTCAATGGGAGTAGGCTGAAGCCCTACTATAAATAAGTCTTCTTGGTGTTTGTAATAAGGTAGTTTTTCCATTTAGTATAGGTTTCCCTTTATGCAATTTCCTTTCTTGTGTTTCCCTTTCTTGTCATTTGTTTTGTTGTTTTTTTTGTGCCTTGGGCACCGGTAACCACATTACTTTTTGAAGGTTGTACATGCATAGAGGACCGCACATCTATTTTAGTGTGGGGTGGAGTGATGCAAAGTATAGGCCCATAATACAAGTTGAACTGGCAGTAGAAGTTGCGGTGAATGGCCCGGTTGATGGATACAAAGCATGCAAGAATGAAGGAAGCACATGGAAGAAGAGGTGGATGAAAAAGGTTGGTGTCAGGATAAGACTTTAGAGAAACCACATATAGAGAAGGAAGAAGCGCAGGAACAACATGAGGTAGGCGAGAGAAAAAATCAGGTGGACAGAAGAAGTGCCTTTGGTGTTGTTGACACGCATGTAAGAGTCTTCTGTCAGGATGGATTGTTTGCATGCCAGAAGGTTGTAGCATGTTTCATGCAAGATTGGGCACGTAAGTGAAGGTGCATAAGGTCAGCTTGGTGGAAAAGGCCACATTTAGTGTTAAGTATGGTGGTAGGTAAAATAACATTTAATGCTGGAAAGAAGGAAAATCTATAAATACGAAGTCGGGAACTTCATTATTTACCTTGCATTTACGAAGTGAAAAGAGTTATTGTGAACTAGGGCATCCAAAGGTGATCTATGTGAAGAAAAATTTAAGAAATTTGAGAGGACGTGACTAGTGTAGATCCGCAAACCAGTAGGAAAGGAGTACACAGGTGTGGAGGAAGTTGTTGAGAAGAAAGTTGTTGAGAAGCATCGTCTTGTGGAAGAATTGTTCCAGTTAGGGTTTGGTAGCTAGGGCATGATGTAAGGAGGGGTTTTTCACAAGATTGAGCATTAGGTTTGGATAGAATGGTAGAGAAGAACAAGGAGAAGACGTGTGAAGTGTTAACCTAACCAGAAGAATGGCACCAAAGAAAGCAACCATCTCACCTAAAAATTAGAAGGGCAAGGGCAAGGGGAAGCAAATGGCTGCCATCGCAAGCAAAAATGAAGAGTGGTATGTGGAGATGCAATACCGGATGGGGTATTGCTAGGAAAAGAATGGGAGTCTCATTTTTGGAAAATGACTGTGAGTGATTATAATCACCGCACCAGCATGACAGAACAATAAATGTCTTTGGAGTTGGTTTTCCCAACAAACAAGAAGACACTAGAGGGCATGCCCATATACAGTGAATGAAGTAAAGGTTAAATTGGAGAAGGTAGGGCTACCACAACTTTATGAATTACCCTACTTTAGAAAACCTGAGCGCCTCTATTAGTGGCTAATGGCACACATTCATGAAGACCATTTTTATTTCGTGGGGCATAAGATGCGCATAACTCCCCAGTTGATTTCCAAGTTCACAGGCCTTATCTGTGAGGGGGATATCATTGATGATGACCTAAGTGACAAGGAGGCCATCAAGGAAATAGTTGCTGCGTATGACTATAAGAAAGGATCATGATACTTTGACATCACAGAGATCCCAGACCCCGTGATGAGGATGGCCGTGCACTTGGTAACCAAGCTCAATGATCAAGAGAGATGGACTCAAGTGAACAAGGCATGGTTGAACGTATGCCAGAAAATATCTGAGGGGACCATCTACAACTTGTCCACTTTCATTGTGGATGAAATCATTAGTAGTGCACAAGAAGGTGAGAAGATACTATTTGGCAATGTCCTCCTCACAATTGTTTTCTCAGAGATTGGAGTGCCCGATGGGCTAGAAAGGTTTTTTTGGGAGTACCTAGAAGAGGATCCCTTACCCGCGAAGTGGTTCACAAAATATACTTGTGAGACCATGAAAACCACTCACAAGGCATGTCTGGAGAAGTGGTACAAGCACATGAGGGATGTGTTCGGGGAATAATGGAGGATTTCATAGCAGTTACCCATTCTCATGAAAGGAGAAGAAGAATTTGCAATATATCAACACTTCTACATTAGTAGATTTAGGTTGACAGATGAAACAATGAGCCCCTGGTGCAAGCTTCCCTTCTCCTTCACCGCACAATATTTCCAAGTGGGGGTGAATAGGTTTAAAGAGGCCAAGAGACTAAGGTTCGACCTTAGTGAGGTGGATCAAGACCACAGGGAGATGCACAGAAAGTTAGTTTACCCCAAGAAGCATGCATATGTGGAGAGATATGTCTCCCATGAGATATAGATGATGAAACTAGTAACATTGCCAATCATTGGAAGGGCTGCAACAAGGATATACCTTCACATAAGGCCAAAATTTGAAAAGGGTGCATACTTGGAAAATGATGTATCCATCCCTGAGGACCCCACATGAAGAAAGAATCCCACACTAAAGAAGAGGGAAAGAGAAGAGGTGCAGAAAGCACCAAGTGTTCAGACTACACAAGTGGTAAGGGTACCAGAGACAAGCACTAAGCCTAGTACTTACATGCGGAGGAAGAAGTCCCCAGTGAAAGAAAAGACTCTATAGGAAGAAACTCCAGAGCACGAAGAACCCATCACTCAGGAGAGGTCACCAGAGGAGGAGGAGAAGGAAGTAGAATCTCCTATCAGAAAGAAGCAGAAGGTGACAAAAGAAGATGACTCAGAGGGTACAGAGAGCTTGGAGGCCTATAGAGGTGAAAGGGATGATGATGAAGATGATGAACTTGAGGCAAATCAAGGCCCTCCCGTATTCAAAGTACATGACATGGAGGAGGAAGGAGAGGAAGAAGAAAATGAGTACATCTTTGTCAAGAGGAAGAATGACAAGGAAGAGGAGGATACTCAGGACAAAGGGGTAAGTGAGGAAGTTACAAAAGAACAAAGGACCCCAAGCCTCACAAAGGAATAGATAGACGAGGATGTAGAGAAAGAAGTAGAAAATATCATCGAAGACCTGGTAGAGAAAGAGATGGAGCACAACGTGGACCTGGTGATGAAGGAAGTAGAGGAGGAAAGCATAGAAAAGGAATATGGCAGCATGGGAGGAGATCCCATTTTGGCTGTGAGATTTCCTAAGGCTACACACATGGGAAGAAAGACTATAGAAGCATCACAAGTTCATAGGATGGGCTATATTGATGATCCAAACAAGGTGTTGCACACATGTGCTTTCAAAGCACCATACCAATGGAGAGAAACTCTTGGCTATGGCATCATTTGATGAGGAAGGTGCATACCCTCGGATGAGGAAAATGATTTCTTGGGAATTTGAGTCCCACATTGATGAACCAGAATTTGAAGTAAGCCAAGGGGAAATAATGAAGGTACCAGAGATTCAAAAGGAGACAACCCCTTGGTAAATGCTCAATGGCTATCAGATGAGAAAATACACAATGCGTTGAACAAGGTTTCGGTTGAAGTAGAAGCCAGAATCTTCAGGAGGAACGATAGGGTGAAGTTCCTAGAGGAAGAACTGGAGAAAAAGGAAGAAGAGCTCGAGGAAAGGACCAAGGACTTAAAGCGGGAGGAGATAATCAATGCACAAGCTAAGGTGTGAGTTGAAAGAAGAAAAGGAAAGGGTGCGTGAGGTTTACAAGAAAGTAGAGGTGATCACAAATGCCATTTTCTTGAAGCATCCAGATCTAACGCCACCAGCGCAGAAGTATGGATCCACCCTGGAGTGTCTAGAGGACTTGACCCACATCCTCACAATGGAAAGACAACCACTGGCCTTAGAGTCCTACAGAGGAGGCATCAATGTGCAAAGAGAAGGAGGACAAGGTGAAGGTTGTGGAAATTATTTCCTAGTACAAGAAAGTCCTCATGGATGTGAAATCCACTGCCCAAGTAGCTGAGGCCACATATGACAACTCCAATGCTAGAGATAGAGTGGCAAGTATTTTTGTCATCACTCAAGAAGTAGAGCTCAAGGAGTTCCAGGAGAAGAACAAGGGGAATAGGGCAGAACATGATAGAATTCTAGCCGAGGTTGAGAAGAAATCAGAGGCTATTGAGACCTTGTGGGGCTCAATCAAAAACTGGATGAAGGAGTTGTATCCCCAGATCACTCAAAGGATGGACACGCTTGAGGATTTGGGAAAACAATTGGAGGGGATCGTGGAAATGATGAATACCCAAGGAGAAGGGCTAAGCTTTGAAGAGGTGAGCACCCTAGTTGGTGACCTCTGTCAATAGGCACAGAGTGAGGTCGATACCTGGAATAAGTTGGAGGTAGACTTGATGAAAGATTTCCCTCTCCTCTTGCAGAAGTAATCATAGTTTCCCCATTCTTTCATTCTTCCCCCAAATTCTTCATTCCTTTATTCTTTCTCCAAACTATTCAAGGACAGTCATTCTTTATTCATTGAGAAGGTGTTCCCAAGGGTGGAGAACAGGCGTAGTGTGGGGTGATGTTGAGCCCCTAAAATATTGGCTAAGTACAAGAAGGTGCGTGGGCATGCAAGGCCTATTTGAAGAAGGGCACGCAAGGTGAAAGCACGCAGGACAAGGTTTTAGGAGGGTTTAGAAGAACCAGTGGTGCGTGCGCACAAGGTAGAGCAAGGGTTTGGGACTTAGCCATATTTGGCATATCAGGTAGAACATGAGGAAAGCATGACCCGACTACACATGTAGAGTGGATAAGGTGCCAGCCTGACAACTTGGTGCCCATGAAAGGAATATACCTTGTGATAGAAGATTCTAGAAGGTCATCATGGCGAAGGATGGAGAGCTCACATCTGAAGAAGCATGCTCCCATGGAGGACCACTTGGACACATGGAAATCAATCTACAACTTTAGAAAGGCATGGCGGTGCTTGATAAGGCTATATATACAAGCACCTGGTAGAAGAGAAGGAGAGATGGAGAGATCGAGAATTGAAGAGAGGTGAAGCCATGTAGGAATACTGTGAGAGCTCCATGGGTTGGGTTTAGAGGATCTATAGGAGTATGTTGTATCAAGGGGATGGGTCTGAATATTTTTATTTGTACTATGAAGGGCCTAAGTCCAGTTCTGATGCATGACATTGGTCTGCACTATCATATGGATCTGTGATTGCCTCAGTTAATGTAATGTGGTTATCAACATACTTAATATGAATAGATGTGTGGTTCCATTTTACTTACATTTATATGGATCAGTTTTATATATATTTCACATGAGTGGGTGTAAACCCCTGTGTATTTCCCTTATGTTATGATTCAGATCTATATTCTGTAATGCTTTTCTTATATGAATGAATACATTGGTCTAGAAGCCGTTCTGAGCTCTAAGATGAATGTATGGTTCATTTCCAGTCTCTTCACTTAAGTTTCTGTCATAACTAATGCATTCTCACACAACTCACATAAAGGAGGGGCTCGGCACCCACGCATGCCTCAGGTGAGCACCCATCACCCGCTGGGTGATAGGCCAGCGCGCATGGGATTTCCTTGTTCTTTGAGAGGGCATAAAAATGACTACAATCACATATTGGCTTATCTTATGGCACTTGTAAGTGGAATTCTTCTTGCTGACAAGATGGGCACATCATTTCCTTTAGGCTTGATTACCATGATTTGAGGCTTTCTCAGAGGAGAGTGCTACTACTAGAGACAATTTATACTTGCACATCTATACTAGGATCTACATTTGATTACCTACTACCTTCAGTTATTGACGTGTGAGATCTGCTAGTTCCACTCCAAAACAATAATTTTGCTCTGGGACCACATAGCTTTCGGTCTCTCATTTATCCACCATCTACTGTAAATTCCTCCCTTGATGAGCCTTTATACAATCACTTTGCCAAAGGTTTAGTGAAGCTGTTCATTGGTGATGATCCCTAGCCTATTGGCCACCCCATGAGAGATACTTATTTTTATCATTCAATGCTTGGGATGACCTTCACCATACAAAAGAAGTTGTTTAGCTGAGCCTTCGTGAGCATTGTCAGTTGGAAACAGACAATTTGTAACATGAAAATATTCAGTCTTAGCTCAATGGTAAACTCCTCATTTGATGATCTTATTAACTATAGTTCATCCTCTAGATATTACATTAAAAGTTCTCTTCCCAGTTCTTAAAGACTAGTAAAAATTGGGGAAGTAAAAGATGTACATCATGAAATTTATACTGTGAAATCTGCACTACGCCATTGAGGCTTCTCATATATGTTTTTTGATTAGGCCTCATTGAGCGATGAGATTAGTTCAAATTTGATTAGGTGTGAGTTCCAATAGTATGGGATCCTTTACGATAGATCAAAGATCTAGGCGCTATGGTATCCCTTTTCTTCATGGTATCACCACGATAAATCCTCCTAGGTGGCTCACTTTCCTTATTCAAGATACGTGGGGATGCTCAAGTGTGGCCATTATTCTTCATTTTCATCAAGCTCCTAGTAGATCTACAACAATGTTTATGGAGGCTTACATCATAAAATTCAGAGTGAGGATGGGATTGATTCTCATGATGAAAATGATGGAGATGATAGCCCAGATGGTGGGCTTCTCAATAAAACATTCCTAAACCTTAGGAAGTTTTAAATGGGTTCATAAATGTCCAGCCAAATTTTTAAAACAAATTTATTACATCGATACAAACTTTTCAACACAAAATGGGCATCTACAACTCAATCTTACAGGTCCTGGCATTCGATGATCCTTCTATGACTATGATCATTCCTCTTATGTTACATATATAACAAGTTCCATGATAGCATCCCATTGTAAGACATCCAAACAGCTCCAATTAAAATTTACATCATGAAATATATACTTGAAATCATCTACCATTTATTCCTCAAAGGTGGGGGGATGGAGACTATCCTTCCATGACTATTAAGGATGAGCTTAGTTGCAAAATTTGATAACAGGTGTAGAAGCTCATAGCTAGTCCACTTAATAAGCTATCTTAGAGAGAGATAGGATCTTATTCATTGAGAGGGATCAGGACAGTCTTATATAGGGCCCAATTCTTTTATGCAAGAAATTCCTTCATTCTTCAGTTTAGTTACAAGCTCCTAGTGATCTACGAACAGAGCGTTTACATCTTACATGCAAACTCAAAGAGATTTGCATTCTCAGCTGACAATCTCCATGAGGGGCATCCAATATAGGTATTCTTAATAGTGGAGCAAGATTAAACCTCCATGCCAAGTTATAAACCATTCATAAATTTCCTCCAAATTTTGACAAGGTAATTATTACATTTCCGCATAGGTACCTATCCTTATCATTAGACATACTAGAGTAGGTGTTGCATGGCTCATGTACAAATGTTCATCTCAGCTCCTCATTCTATGGTCTTTTTGGACTATGTTCATCTTTTATCTTACATTAAAAGTCTACATGAGCATGATTATTAATGACCTAAAAACATCTAGGGATAAAAGTTACATCATGATTTTAGCCAAGATTAAATCAACAACAGGTGAGGCTTTTCGTAATGTACTCTCATAGATCTTAAGGATGACCTCAATTCTAATATATAGGTAGAGAAGTTCCACTAGTGCTTGAAAATCTCTTGAGAGAGATATATCTGATCTTCATTTCACCACCACATACATTAGGTCAATTATTTCCTTCTTGGATTCTTAGGGATTCGAGTCAATTATGACTCTGTTATCAAGATCCTAGTGATCTACAACAAGGTTTACATCTTACATACAAACTCAAAGGATTGACATTTCTCTAGACAATCTCTATAGTAGCCCAATTAGGCTTCTGGCAATGAAACCTTGCTTGGAAGGAAATTTATGAGTTCTCGAAACTTCATAAATGTCCTACCAAAGTATTTAAAATGAATTTATGTACATTTATGTAGACACATTTTATCATCAACATACAAATTTTCAAGGCATTCGAATTACATATGAACATGAATTCTATGAACTTTTAGCCTTATTGATGTTCTATGATTGTATCAACAGTGTTACATATGTGATGTATGCGATAAATTTGAGTTTTATATCTACATGTTTTGATGAGATAATTTATGAAAATTAAACTTAACACCAAAAGTTTGAATGTCTAAATATAGCTATTAGTCGATGATTTCATGTTGTTTTGGCGGTCTAAAACTCATGACTATGTCACATTTTTGCACAATTATGGAACTCATGTTTGAGGGGGGGCAAAGAAGGCAAGTCCCTCTTGCCCCTCTTAGTAAAAATTATCATGATGGTAGCTTGAGCATTCATGTTTAGGGTTTTAAGATGCTCATTATTGTATATAGCTTGGTACTTTATTGATCCCCTATAAAAATTCCAATATCTATTTGGTGATAGATGATATGAGATGACAACAAATTGTATAAAACACACAAGTGCAAATAATTCAAATCTAGATTAATGCAAGACAATTATGTACTTGTTTGCAACATAAAATGACACTGCAAGTTGCATATCTCACTTTAGATTGATGCAATGTAACACTATTTGTATAAGTTTCTTGATATCCATTGGGGAAGGACATAACATGAATAATATATTGAATATTTATAAATTCTACAAATCGACAACTATAAGTAAGCAAATTTTCAATTTTTCAATGTTCATTCTCTCTTGATAGGGTTTTGAAATGTTTTTTCACTATTTTTTGTGTCATTTTAAGACAATTTTTCAAGGCTATTGTTCTCATTATTTTTGTATTTTTTTTATAAAAGGGTTTTTCAAATGTTTAGGGTTTTTTCAAACATTTTTTTAATGTTTTTATGTTTTTCTAAGGTTTTTCGAAGCTATATACAGAAAACAAAGAAGCATGGATGCCCCCAACGATAGATGGAAATATACAAAGGAAGAATTCCAAACATGTATGTGCAAGAAGGTGCATTTGTGAAGGTGTCCCCAATGTTAGATGGAAATATACAAAGGAAAATCCTTCACCAATACATAGGAATAGATCAGCCAGATCAAGGCCATAAAGTATGGACTCAAAAGGATACTCAAATTTAGGAAACCTAGCCCTATATTTTAAGCAAGTGTACTCCTTTTAGACATGAGATATGCTTGTGAATAATGAATCCTCCCAAGGTGCCAGAAAATGATTTTCACTAAGGGACCTGTCCAACACACCATAATTGCATGGTTTTAAGAGTTTGATGACTTATTTTATTTTTACTCTTTTTTTTCTTGATTTTTTAATTTTTTTTCTTGTTTTTTATTTCTTTTCTAAGGAACCTCATACTCAAGCATAGAATTGCTTGAGATGTATTGTGTTCATTAGTTCCTTCAATTCCTCACCATCCCAGTGAGCCAGTTTGTAGGCCCCTGAACCGTACTTAGTGACCACAACATATGGTCCTAACCATTTGGGCTCAAACTTTCCCTTATTTTCCCAATCCTTGCTGGTATTGAATTGATTCTCTTTAAGCACCAAGTCTCCTACCTTAAACTGGAAAGGTATCATCCACTTGTTGTATCTTGTTGATACTCAATTCTGATATACCTTTAGGTGATTAAGTTCCCACATGTGTTTCTCATCTAGTAGCTCTAACTCTGCTAGTTAATCCACTTGGTAGTCTTCATCCTTGTCCATATAGTCCCAGAGAGATATTCTCAAGGAAGGAAGATCGTTCTCTAATGGTATAATGGCCTCAGTTCCAAAGACTAGTGAGTAGAGGGTAGCACTAGAAGGAGTGCAGATGGAGGTTATATAAGCCCAGAGGCCGGGATAGATTTGTAAATGCCAATTACATCCTATTTTACTGACCATATTTTCCATGATGTGAACAAGTGTTTTATTAGTGGCCTCTGCTTGTCCATTACCTTGAGGGTAATAGGGAGTGGACCATTTTAAATGGATTTAAAAGCATTGACGTAACTATTTAATTGTCTTGTTCTTGAAATACTTACCATTTTCTACTACAATGGCAGAGGAAATTCCATAACGGTAGATGATGTGGTTCATGATGAATTTGGATATATGTGTGCTGGTAACACATGTAAGAGGCACAACCTCTACCCATTTTATGAAGTACTAGGTGGAAATTATGATGTGTGTATGGCCATCTGATGATATAGAAGTGAGATTCCCTATGAGATCCAATCCCCATTTTGAGAATGGCCATGGTGTTGTGATTGGATACAAAGTTTGTACCAGTGCATGAATCAAGTTCCCATACTGTTGACATAGTTAACACTTTTTGACATAGTTACAAAAATCTACTTCCATTGTGGGCCAATAGTAACCTACTCTTAACAGTTTCTTAGCAAACACCATGCCGCTTGTGTGTGATCCAAAAACTCCTTCATGTACTTCTTTGATCGCTCAAACGTATTTTTCCAAATTAAGACAACACAGTAGATTCCCATCATAGCCTCTACGATAAAGGGTTCCTCCTAAAAGGGTATAAAAGGTTATACAATAGATAAGGGCTTTCTTATCAGTGTGGGAAATGTATGGAGGGAAGGTTTTGTCTTTTAAGTAATTAAATATGGGTTCATACTAAGGGGATAGAGGACTAAAAACTTCACATACTAGACATGATTATGGTAGGTCATATGTAGGCTCTCGTAGATGTTCCAAAAATAAAGGCATTTTCTTTTCTTAAGGTGGAATACGAAGTAGAGCTCTGATTGTAGCCATGACATCAGCTGATCAATTCTATGCTCTTGGCATATGTTCAAAATCAACACTTACAAAATATTCCTTGAGGGTCTCAACCATCTTTTTATATGGGATGAGCTTATCGTCCTTGAATTTTTATTTGTCATTGACCTGTTTAATAATTAAATATGAATCACCAAAGACCTTTAGTTGTCGTATATTCCATTTAATAGTGATTTTCAAACCAAGAATGAGTGCTCCATACTCCGCTATGTTATTAGTACATGAAAAACCTAGCCGGAAAGCATGTGGGATGAAGCCTCCTGTTGGTGTGATAAGCACCACATATGCTCCTAAACCATGGTAATTGAAGGATCCATCAAAGTGTATATGTCAGGACTCCATAATATACATCATAGAAGCATCTGAAAATTCCGAACACAATGGTTTAGTCCCTGGTAGGGGAGCTTCTGCTAACTAATCTGTAAGCACTTTTCCTTTGAGTGACATCTGATTGACAAATTCAATATCAAGCTCACTTAAGAGGATGATCCAATTAACCATCCATCCAGTGAGTGTAGGTTTAGATAAAAGGTATTTTAAAGGGTCAACTTTGGAAATCAGCTTGGTTTTGTTATTGAGCAGATAATGGAAAATATTTTGGAAAGAAAGGACCAAAGCTAAGCAAGCTTTCTCAATCTGGGGATAGTTCAGCTCATAGGTGATTGAAGTGCAGCTTAGGTAATAAACCGACCTCTCTCTTTGTCTCATATTGTATTGGGAAAGTGGTGCATCAATACCGTACTAGGTAGCTGAAATATATAATAATAGAGGTTTGTCTAGGGTAGGTGGCATGAGAATAGGAGGGATAACTACGTACTATTTGAGAATTTCATAGGCTTTTTGACACTAAAGACCCTAATTTAAATTAACATCTTTCTTGAGCATATGCGTGAATGGATGGAACTTATCCGTAAGTTGTGATATGAATCGACGGATTGCCATGATTTTACCTTATAAGTTGTGTAGTTGCTTAAGGTTTTTTGGTGGATGCATCTCAGCGATAGCTACAACCTTTATGGGATCCACCTCAATCCCTCTTCTAGACATAATGAAGCCTAAGATATTTCCATATTGTATGTTGAAGACGCATTTCTAAGGATTTATCCTGACTTTGTAATCTCGGAGGTGTTGAAATATTTTCCTTAGTAAATTTGGGTGCTATGTTCTAGTTATGGAATTTCCTAAAATATCATCCACTTAATCTTTCATGATGTCATTCATCATGTCATGGAAGATGACGGTCATCGCTCTTTGATAAGTGGCTCTAAGTTTTTTTAGACCAAAGGGCACCACTTGGTAGCAAAATTTCCCCCAAGGGGTTGTGAATGCAATATTTTGTTGATTTTGCTCTGTGATCTTGATTTGATTATATCCTAAAAATCCATCCATGAGGGACAACATTTCATACCCTGCATTTAAATCGAAAATCATCTTGATGTTAGCAAAGTGGAAATCATCCTTAGGGCATGCTTTGTAAATATCACTGAAGTTCGTACAGATTCAGATACCCACTGGTTTATTTTGAACTTGTACTATGTTTGATATCCATTATGAGTAATCAATTGGTCTGATGAAACCTACTGCTAGTAGATTTTATAATTATACTTTTACCAGAAGTAACTTGTGGGTGTATCTTTCTTAACTTTTCTTGATAGGTTTTTCATCTGGGTGCAAAACAAGGTTATACACAACTAGGGTTGGGTCCAAACCTAGAAAATCTGAGTAAGACCACACAAATATGTCTACAAATTCTTTTAGCAACTCCATAAATGTTTTTTGTTCTTGTCCTAAGAGTGAATCCCCCAACGTGACCATTTTTGGATCCTCTTATGATATGATATTAACATTGATAGTCTCCTTGACCAACATTTTGGATTTATCCTCCATGCATGTAGGATCAAGGGGGAGAGTAATATCCACTTCAACATGTAGCTCAAAGATAATTTTATCCTCATGTGGGTCAACTATCTTGTCCATTGATTTTTTTGTTTGTTCGTCCACAAGCGCCTCAAAGAGGTTTTCAATATGGGACTTATGCTTATTATTTTTGTAATGATTTTCTGTAGTACTTTTTCCCTTGCTTACTATTTTTTTATTAAGAGACCACACAATTATTCCTCTTCCCTAAAGTACGCGCATGCATCGAATTTTATGGAGAAACCTTTCTTATGATCACTACTTGGAGTGGTGTTTCGAGTACCCATAAACTCTATAATGGCCTCATTATTTTCAAATAAATAAATTGGCACATGAAGTTGATGGCCCCAATCAACGAGGATGGGATATATAAGGGTGACTTGGAAATATGTTTGGGGTTTGGACTGGGATAGGGTAAATATGACAGAATGTAGGAGAAGGCTAGTAGAGGCAAGGTCCTTGTATATGCTACAATGGGAATCTATGTCACTGTCTAAATTAGGTGAATCATCCTAAAATTCTGAAGAAGTGTCATCCATTTTGGAGAGTGGAACCTCATGAAGCTTAACGTGAAGGCCATGCTTATTTTCTTTCCAAGGGGGGACTGAAAGAGGCTCTAATATACCTTGTGCATCCGGGCCACATCCACATCCCTGATACCCAATGATGCACATCATTATGTGTGCTTTGGCATACTGTGGAGCTTGGTTACATGATGCCTTTGTTCCTTTAGGTATCTAACTTGTAGGTGTATCTAACATCTTCTCATTTGACAGAAGACCAAAAGGAACAAACTTCTCAAAGGGGATAGGAAAACTATCCCGAGATCTTGTGAAATGGAAATCAGGTTTACCACGTGTTTTAGGTAATAACAAGAGATCAGAGACCAAAAGGGCCTGTTGAAGATTGAAATCCTCAATTGGGCCATATGCTCCCATCTTCATCTCCCATGAGGCAAAGGGGGAGAGGGATGAGGAAGGATCTTTATTACCAGCTTGCAATGTGCCAGGATCCACTTGAGATTTTAGAGATTCCATTTGTATTGGTATAACAATGTTCACTGAAGGACATTCATATGTTTCTCAAGACAAACTATGCAACACTCTACAATGTGTAAATGGCTCAAGATCTCCTAAGATTGTAATCGTCTGCCCCTCATGATATAACTTAATTTATTGATGAAATGTGTAGGGTACAACTTGCATGGCATGGATCCATGGGTGACCTAGGAACATGGTATATGGAAGGTCCAGATCAAGGATGTGGAACTTTGTATTATGATTTGTGGGACCTACTTTCATAGGTAACACAATGGTTCCTGATTATTACTACTCAACAATATCATAAGTTGTGATTGTGATTACATAAGAATCCAACTCTTCTTTTATATGTCCTTACTATCTGATGAGCTTCAAGGTACAAATATTTAGACCCGACTTGTTATCCACAAGAAATCTTTTAATATTTAATTGAGTGAAAAATATTTCAATGTAAAAGGGTAAGTTGTGTGTGTGGATATTGAGTTGGACTTCACTCTAGTCAAAGGAGATACAATCATTCTTGGCAAGATTGGCCACCACGGCTTGAAGGTGTGAAGGATCGACGTTCGTGAACACTCTTGATATTTGAAGGGTCTTTTAAAGGATATATTTATGTGATCTTGATATCTTGAGAAGGTCTAAGATCAAAATATTAGATGGATTTTTATCAAGTTGATCTACTAAATTGTATTGAATCTTCTGAGGAGTAGGTACACAAGGTTATAGGATCACTAAGTGAGCACATCATGTTGCCATGACGTAGTTGTGGCTAATGATTCTAATAGTATTAACCTGTTCATTGGGTATATGAATACAACTTATAAGAAAATTAAAGGGGTTGTTAGCGGGAGTATATACGTAATTTGTGGCTCTATAATCATCAAATGAATGACCTTGATCCAAATTCTTTGTCCCTTGTTTATTATGATTAGGGAAGGGCTATTTAAAGATTCCCATTGTTACATTAGGTCCTTGTCCTAATTCAGGTGAATCCACTTCAATCTTCCCATCCTCTATGAGATCATGAATAAAGTGTCTTAGTTTTAAACACCTTTCTATTTTGTGTCCCTTGAAATGATGAAAGTGTTGAGCATTTTTTCATTGATGTCAAAGGAACACCATTAGTGTTGGTGGAATTATTGAGGTTTAAATGTTTGTTTAATATTTCACATTACAACATTAATGTGCCTAAAATATTTATTCATGTCAAAGTTTCAAATTACACATTAAGGTGAATGTTGAATAATTTATTATTCAAACAATGTGATAACACCTACATGACACATGGACAAGTGAGTGGGCCCAAGTGGGGCACAATAGATGAGGTGGCAGAGTATGTGGCATTATTGTGATGTAAAAAACTAAATATTTTAAATATTGAACATCACCAAGGAATCTTACGACACATGGCGGGATGTGTAAAATATTAAATGATAACTTATGATGCATAAGAGATTCTATGAAAAATTATGACACGCAAGAGTTTCTATGAAAACTTATGATGTGTAATAGATTTTTATGACACGTAAGAAATTTTATGACATTTTATGACGTGTAAGAGATTCTATGACGCATAAGAGGAGTTACTTAAAGATGTATAATGAAGTGTAAGAAGGTTTATGATGCGTAAGAGGAGTTACTCTTACATGTGTAAGAGAATATTGATATTTGGAGAAAATTGGCACATGGTATGGGCACATGGTTTTAAGGAAACCATGAGTGGTTTTTCCTCTCCTTCTTTCTATATAAGAAAGTGTTGTGTGCACATTTTTAGGTGAGCAAAAAAGAGAGAATTTTGTATGAGAGTGATATTTATGTGAGTTGATATTGTAAACTTGTTAAGTGAGTATGATTATATGAGAGAGAAAATAAAGAAGGAGAAATATTATTGACTTGTATTGCATCTTTTTTGAACTGGGTGTTTCAGATTAGGGATTGGTGTCTCCAGAAGTTGGTGCTTCGAATGAGAGATTGCATAGTCAATGGTGTTTGCATTCAATGGCTGAATTGGTGTTCGACTTGGAGATTGGTGTGTTTTATGAGCGGGTGCACACACCTTGTAAACACAATTTTATTTCGGATGGATTTGGACAGTGGATCCAAGCAATCTCTTTTTGGTGGATGTAGCCCACACTGGGTGAAACACGATATATCTGGTGTTATGTGCATTTTATTTTTGTGTATGATCTCATTTTATTTTCAGATTTGAATATATTATTAAGTGTGGAAAAATTAATAAGTTGGATAATTTTTTTAAAATTGTTGAATACCAATTCACCCCCCTCTCAGTATTCATGTGCTTATAACAATTGGTATCAAAGTAGGTTCCTTCTATGTATCTTAACAGCTATAAGGTAGATCAAAAAGCATGATGGCAGCTCAAGAAGGATTCTCCATTAAAAAATCTTCATTTTTCGATGGATCAAACTATGCCTTTTGGATCATAAGGATGCAAACCTATTTGAATTCTCTGGACATGATATTTGGCAGTTAGTTGAGAATGAATATACGCCACTAACAACTCCATCAAAAGATCAAGATGGTAAGAGAGCATGTGAAAATAATGTTAAAACTATGAATGCTATTTTGTGTGGTGTAGGAGATTTGGATTTTGTAAAGATTATGCTTTGCAAATCTACCAAGGAGATGTGGGATAAGCTCAATAGTTTATATGAAGGATATTCAAAATTACATATGACAAAGCTTCAGACACATAGAAGAAAGCTTGAAAGTCTAAAGATGAAGGAGGAAGAGAACATTACTCCATATCTACTCCATATGGATGAGACTGTAAACATGATCAGAGGCTTGGGTGAAGAGATGAAAGACCCAGTAATAGTAAAAAAGGTATTAAGATCTCTACTTACTAGATTTGATGCTAAATTTTTAGCTATTGAAGAACTTAAGGATTTACATAAAATGAAAATGGATGAGTTACATGGAAACTCATGGCTTATGAGATGAGAATAGTACCAGATAAGCTAGGGAAAAGAGAATCTACTTTCAAATCTTTAAAAGGAAAGGAGAAGAAGGTTGAATCAGATGATGAATCCGATGAGGAAGAAGAATCCCTATTGGTGAAAAATCTGAAAAGAGGATCTAACAAGTATAAAGGTAAACTTATTTTTAAATGTTTTAATTGTGGCGAGATTGGACATTTTGTAGCTAAGTTTCCACATGCAAAAAATGAGAGTGACGATGAAGAGTCTATCAAAGAAAATAAAGGGAAGCATTTCTACAAAAATAATTTCAAGCAAGGGAAGCTTGGAAATAAGAAGAACTGGATCTGAAACAAGAAGAGTCTATGCACCAGAGAAGATGATAGATCAAAGGAAGGTTGTTTAAAAGCTGACTGTTGATGGTGAATCACAGCACCCCTGAAAGTCTACAACTCGATGGGTTGAGACTCTCAGTGCGATTGCATAACATGGAGCTTTTCCCAAGTGTGGGAGCTTTTGAAATCGGAAAAGCTCTCCGGATGAAGGCTGGTTCCTATTCTTCTATTCAGATGCACACATAAAAATGCAGAGGGTTTACTCAAAAAACCTAATCTAACTTGCCAAGGAGACAGGGTAAGAAGATGCATAAAAATAAACCTAAACTAACAAAGGTGATGCACCGAGGAATGAAGAACACCTATCTTGCCAATAAACACAAACCATCAAAATGTAATGCAAGATCATGCACAGATAACAAAAATTGTAGTGAAAGATTAGGAGGATACAAATGAACATAGAGAGGGTTGAGAATCATCCACATACATGCATTATTTTCTCCAAATATTGATACAATACACTACAAAATGCCAAGAGACAAAGTTACATTACAGTTTTAGATGGGAGGTTTGAACTCCACAAATTCACCTACCAAAGAGAAGAAGGGAGGGGCAAAAAAAGAATTTCCAACATTAGAATGAAGCCCCTCCTTACAATTTATAGGAATAATGAGAGAGGGAAGAGAGAGGAAATCCAAATCTACCCCAACCACCTCCAGGTTGCATTTAATTCATCTCATTATGGTGGTAGGTGAGAGCCTTAGCAAACCCAAAAAGTGGCGAGCTGTATTTTGCATTTTTAAGAACTTTTTCCCACCCAATTAAAGATATCCAGTTGTAGTTGGATAGAGGACCTCGTAGGATTTCCAAAAAGTCCAACCTTGCATGAATCCGAGCTCCCTGTGAAAAGTTATGGCTGTCTGAATATCTGGGTCAGGGTCTGCTTCCTGTCAGCGCTCAAAATGTTACGCCTCTTGAAGGTGCGCCTTGGCGCATCCATCTTCATGTTGACATACCCTTATGTGCACCAAGGCATAGATTTGGTCATGTCAACACTCAGTGTCATGCGCCCTTCACATGCACCTTGGGCACGACTTTTTGCATGTCGACACCTCCTTACCTGCGCCAAGGGCACATCTATTTTCATGTCGACACCTCTTGCTGTGTGCCTCTGACCTGTGCCAAGGGCGTGAATTTTGGCATGTCAACATCTTCTTACCTACACCATGGGTGCATCTATTTTCATGTCGACATCTTCTTACCTACGCCAAGGGCGCATCTATTTTCATGTCGACATCTTCTTACCTTCGCCAAGGGTGCATCTATTTTCATGTCAACACCTCTTGCTATGCGCCTCTGACCTGTGCCAAGGGCACGAATTTTGGCGTGTTGACATCTTCTTACCTACGCCATGGGCTGTTGGTGACGTAAAAGATATCGGGCTTTGATTTTCTCTGATTTCTGTTTTCTTCTGTTTGTCTATATCTACCCGGGGGGGAAGGTATCTACAACAATGACATTGAAGAAATTTTGTTCATGGATCTTGAAGATGGAAAAGTGGAAGCTGAAGATGTAGTTAATCAAGAAGGTGAGGTAAAATTGGAAGAAGAACTCATTTGTGTTTTGGATGAGATCAAGAGACTCAAAAATAAGACCCTAAAGCAGAAAGTGCAACTTCAAGAGTACGAAGAAGAAAAGAAAAATCCACATGCTGACAAAGAATGTGAGAATACTATTGTTAATCTAAAGAACTAAGTTGAAGAGGAAATAATAATAGAGGAACTGATCAGAGAACAATTGAAATTGAAAGATGAAGAATGCGAGAGATTAGAGTCAGAGATTGTTGCACTAAGACATGAAATTGAAAATTTTAACAAGAGACTCAAGTTTGAAAAGAGTTCTAAGGTGTTGAGCAACATTATGAGTGAACAGAAACCAAAATAATCCAAAGGTGGTTTTGGATTCAATGAAGCAAAAAATAAAGAGACAAAATAACCAATGAAGAAATCCAACTATGCAAATGTCCTAAAAGGCTCTAGTAAAGGAGAAAGAATCAAGAAAAAAGAATATCAACCTCCAAAAAACAACAACAAAGAAGTGAGCAAGTGGAAGAAGGTTCCAATAAGAAGTTTCAGAATTTCATCTTATCAGAGGTGGCCCTACATGACCAGGTATTATTTTCATGGTTATTGTTTTTCCTATCACAATTTTGGTCATAAGATGATGGAATGTAGATTGAGGTTTCAAAGTTGGAATTAGAACTTTCATTCTAGAAACTACAATTATTTTTCTACATTGTCAAATTTGAATGAGCATGAGATTAGATGTTATGAATGTAACCAAGTTGGCCACATAGAAAGATTTTGTAGGAGTAAGATTACAGAAAGGCCAAAGCAAAAGAAAGAAGGAAAATAGATCATACAAAAAGACAACAATAAGAAAGTATGGAAAAAGAAGGAGGGAGAAAAGGAAGAGGCTATGTTGGTGGAAACAATGCTCCATGCACAAGATGAAGAAAAATATTGGTACATTGATAGTGGATTTTCCAACCATATGATGGGTGACAGGAGTAAGTTTCAGAAGTTGAAAAAGTCTAGTAAAGGTACAATAAAGTTTGGAGATAACACTATAGCCAAGATCACATGAAGAGGTAACATAAAATTGAATGGTCAAAATAAATTTGAAAATATTTTACTTATTGAAGGACTAAAAAATAATCTTTTGAGAGTCAGTAAAATGTGTGATCAAAGTTATACACTTACGTTTTATGCCGAGGGTTGTGAAATTAGAAAGAACGATACATGTAAATGGGTTGCAGATGCAAATTAAAAAAGGAACAACCTATACATGTTGAGTGATGTGAAGGGAGAAAATTTTTGCATGAGTCAAATTGATGAAATCTGGTTGTGGCATAGGAGATTGGGTCACATTAATTTTGACATGGTGAAAATCAGCTCAAAAAAAGTAGTGAGAGATTTACCCAAGATCACAAAACCGCAAAGTACTATCTGCAGAAAATGTCAACATGGGAAGCATACAAGGGTAAGATTTAGGACAAAGGAGTAATCTACAACAAAACCATTGGAGCTAATTCATACTGATCTCTGTGGGCCAATAAGAACACAAATCTTGAAAGACGATTCTTATTTTATGTTACTGATTGATGAATTACTAGAATGACATGGGTTTCCTTTCTAAAGGATAACTCAGATGCTTTTGATCAATTCAAAATTTTTAAAGCTTTGATTAAGAATAAGAAAAACTCTAGGATCAAGTGTTTGAGATCAGACAAAGGAGGTGATTTTATGTCTAACGAGTTTGATGATTTTTGTGAAGAGCGTGGAATCAAAAGACATTTTTTTGTAGCAAGAACACCACAACAGAATGGTGTAGTTGAATGAAAAAATAGAATAGTGCAAGAAATGGCCAGAACAATGTTAAATGAGTCCAAGTTACCAAATGATTTTTGAAGAGAGGCAGTGTACACAATGGTGTATATTCTAAACAGAGCTCAAATTCGAGTAAACAAAGAAAAAACACCATATGAGCTATGGAAGGAAAGGTCAGCTTTCGTGAAACACTTCAAAGTGTTCGGAAGTAAGTGCTACATTACGAGAGATGATGAAGATGAGCTCAATAAATTTGATTCTAAAACAAATGAGGGCATATTCCATGGTTATTCATTGAGAAGTAAGGCTTACAGGTGCTATAAAAAGATACTATAGAAAGTAGTGGAAATTATAAATGTAAAAGTTGATGACTTGAAGCCGAAGAAGAAAACAAGACACTCAGTGGTGCATAAAAAGGATGAAGAAATCAAATATGAGAAAGAGGAAGTAGAATAATAATAATAATAATAAGAATCTGAATGAGAATACATGAAGGCACCATCTAGATTCATTTAGAAGAATCATACAACAGATCAAATCATTGGAAACAAAGATACTAGAGTATAGACAAGGAGGAGACTAGCAAGTGCACCACAAGAGGTAAAATTTTCCTTCTTGTCAAAATTTGAACTGAGTAATTTTAATGAAGCTAGCAAGGATAAGTTTTGGATAAAATCCATGTAAGAGGAACTTAATCAGATAGAAAAGAATGACACATGGGAGTTAGTGTCAAGTCCAAAGGACAAGAATACCATTGGTACCAAGTGGGTCTTCAGAAACAAGATGAACAAAGGAGAATTTGTTAGAAGTAAGGAAATATTAGTGTGTAAAGGGTACTCACAAGTTGAAGGCATTGATTTCAAGGAGACATGTACACCTATTTCTTACATGGAGGCGGTAAGAATGTTTTTAGCATTTGCTTGTTTCAAGAATTTTAAATTTTATCAAATGGATGTAAAATCAACAATATTGAATGGAAACTTAGAGGAAGAAGTTTATATAGAGAAACTATAAGGTTTTATTCTACTAGAAAATTCAAATTTTGTATGCAAGTTAAACAAGGCTCTTGATGGTTTGAAACAAGCTCCTAGATCTTGGTACTCTAGACTAGAAAAGTACTTGTAGGAACAAGGATTCAAAAAAGGAATTATAGATAACAATTTGTACATCAAGACAGAATGAGAACATCCAGTGATAGTTGTGGTTTATGTGGATGACATTATTTTTGGAATTAGTTGCAGGATATTATGCAAAGAATTTTCAGAAGAGATGTTGAAGGATTTTTTATACCTTGTGAGTTGTCTTATTTTCTTGGTTTGCAAATTCAACAGTTTTTCAAGGCATTTTTATTTCAAAAACCAAATATATAAAGGATATGTTGAAAAAAATTAGAATGGAAGATTACAATCTAGTTAGTACACCCATGATTACAAGTTGTAAGTTGAGTAAGGATGATGAGTCTCCCAATGCTAATCAGACTTTGTATAGGTCCATGATAGGCAGTTTCTTATATACCACACCATCTAGACTAGATATTATGTAGGTTGTTGGATTATTACACAGTTTCAGGTGACACCAAAGGAAACTCATGTAGCAGTAGTGAAAAGAATTTTAAAATATTTGAAAGGTACGTTGGATTATGGTTTATAGTATCCAAAGAGTGATGATTTCACTCTTACAACATTCATAGATGCAAATTGGGTAGGAAGTGTTGATGATAGGAAAAGTACAAGTGGGGGAGATTTTTATCTTGGTGATAGGTTAGTGTCATGGTTAAGCAAGAAACAAGCTTCAGTTTCATTGTCTACAGCAGAGTCAAAGTGTATTGCAGTAGTGACATGTTGTACACAAGTGCTTTGGTTGAAAAAAACATTGAAGGGAATTAAGGTATAATATGAGCATCCTATTTCCATTTTATGTTAAAATACATGTGTTATTAATATCTCAAAAAATCCAGTCATGCATTCCAGGACAAAGCATATTCTCATTAAGTATCATTTCTTGAGAGAAAAAGTTTCAGATCAACATGTAAAATTGGAATATGTTGGGACTAAGGATGAGATTGCTGATATATTTACAAAACCCCTACCAAAGGAATCTTTTGAGTCACTCAGACAGAAGTTAGGAGTGATTTCTGTCACTCTTACTCACTGACTATCTCAGGGGGAGTATGGACATAGGGGGAGATACACATTGCAGTATCTTCAACTTCGAGTACAGGTTGAGGTGACAGGTTAGTTATCCCTTTACCATTGATGTAAAAGGGGTATATTTAGAAAATGGGGTAGAATTGTAGGATGGGGGAGAACTGCATAGAACAAGTATAGTGCAACAATACAGAAAGAGCTCAGAGGAAGAAAGTTAGATTTCAGTGAAAATAGGTTTTCATGTCTATTTTTAGCAGGGGTTTTCCATCAATGAAAAAGGGGGAGTTTGTTGAGCATTTTGTCATTTATGTTAAAGGAACAACATTAGTGTTGGTGGAATTATTGAGGTTTGAATATTTGTTTAATATTAACCATTATAACATTATTGCGCATAAAATATTTATTCATGTCAAAGGTTCAAATTAAACATTAAGGTGAAAGTTGAATAATTTATTATTCAAACAACGTGATAAGACCTGCATGACACATGGATAAGTGAGTTGGACCAAGTGGGACACAATAGCTGAGGTGGCAGAGTATGTGGCATTATTGTGATGCCAAAAATTGAATATTTTAAATTATCAAAATCACCAAGGAATCTTACAACACATGGTGGGATGCCTAAAATATTCCATGACAACTTATGACGTGTAAGAGATTTTATGACAACTTATGACGCATAAGAGATTCTATGATAGCTTATGATGTGCAAGAGATTCTATGATGCGTAAGATATTTTATGACAATTTATGTCATGTAAGAGAATCTATGACACGTAAAAGGAGTTACTTAAAGAGCTGTAAGGAAGTGTAAGAAGGTTTATAATGCGTAAGAGGAGTTACTTTTACATGTGTAAGAGAATATTGATATTTGGAGAAAATATTTAATATTTGGAGCAAATTGGCCATTGGTTTTAGGGAAACCACAAGTAGTTTTTCCTCTCCTTCTTTCTATATAAGAAAGTGTTGTGTGCACATTTTTAGGTGAGTGAAAAAGAGAGAGCATTTTGTATGAGAGTGATATGTATGTGAGTTGATATTTTAAATATGTTAAGTGAGTATGATTATGTGAGAGAGAAAATAAAGGAGAAATATTATTGATTTTTTGCAGATTTCTAGAGTGGGTTCTTCAGATTGGGGATTGGTGCCTCCAGAAATTGGTGCTTTGAATTAGAGATTGCATAGTCAATGGTGTTTGCATTCAAGGGCTGAATTGGTGTTCGAATTGGAGATTTTTGTATTCTGTGAGTGGGTGCTCACACCTTTTGAAAACTATTTTATTTTGGCTAGATATGGATAGTAGATCCAAGTAGTCTCTTTTTGGTGTATGTAGCCCACACTGGGTGAACCACGGTATATCTAGCGTTATGTGTATTTGATTTTGGTGTATGATCTCATTTTATTTTCAGATTTGAATATATTATTAAGTGCGGAAAAAATTAAAAGTTAGATTTTTTTTAAATTATTGAATATTGATTCACCCCCCCTCTCAGTATTCTTGTGCTTCAAACAAAAAGTCACAATAGTCAATGATCTCTATACCACCCTGGTTTGGGTGCATCATCTATGTAAGGCACTGTGATTGGATATTGAACCATGTTTACTACCTTCAATTGTTTCAAAATCATGGATAGAGAATTGGTGAGTGGAGTAAACACTTGTCTTTTGATCGGATTTTGAAGAGGACTACTTTGAACAAATTGGACTATTTGAAATCGTTTAGATTTCATGATGCCATCATCTACAACTTTTTTTTTTTGTTAAATAATTTAGGATTCTCAATAGTTTTTAATCTTGTCAATCTTTTGAGAAGGGTTTTATTGTTCCCTTCACTATTAAAGTCTTCTCGATTTAGCTTCATTTTTCAATAACTTCCTCGAAGTTTGTAACACAATGCATTTGTAAGTGGAATGCAATGTCCATATTTAATTTGGGAAAAAAGATGATAACCAATTATTTCTCTAGAATTATACAAGGGAAATGACTAGTTAGCCCTCGCCACCATTGCAAGAAAGTGGCGAATGTTTCATTTGGTCTTTATTTAACATTACATAAATCTAGCATGGTTACGTCATTCTCCATGTTAAATGAAAAGTGATGCATGAATGTTTCTGCTATTGTGGGCCATGTGACTATAGACCCCTTTGGTAAATGTAGGAACTATTCTAGCACTTTTGCTTCTAAACTATGAGGGAACAAATGTATGAGGTAGTTATCACTATAGGATACTTCTTGGCAAGACATGAAAAAGTATTTTATATGATCACGAGGATCACCTTTTCCTTTATATTTATCAAATTTTAAGCCATCAGTTTTTTTGGAAATGGTGGTAGCAACATGTCTCTTTCAAAAGGATAAGGACATAAATCCTCATATTGATATTTATTACTATGGCCTACGTTACTCTCTTGAAAATTTGTAAGCATATTTTTCATTGTTTGTAACTCTTGTGTAAAGAGTTACTCTTTCATAGGAGATGATGGTCTAAGCAATTGGTTTTTCCTGAAGGCTTCATCTTCTGGAGGTTCAGTATAAAGTTCACTAATCTTAGTTATGGGTTTTTCTTGACATGTACCCTTTCCTGTATTCTTACTTCCAAAAGAAGCTAAGTTCTCTAGTTGTTGGCTAAGGGTTTGTAGTTGGATTTGTATAGTGAATTATTAATTTTGAGGGTATTCTTCTTCGTCATTTTGGGGAGGAGGTAACTCCTCATGTCTACATTCTACTCTAACTCAGAGAAAAATTTTGAGGGGTGGCTTTCGAGAACCACCTCTTTGTCTTGATGTTTCACCTTCCATGTGGGTACCAGAGGTAGAAACATGTCTTCCTTCAACGTTATCATCCATGAGAGGTCTTTGTGTTTCTTCTTCCTTCCTATTTGTATCTGGAATAGGGGCTGTTAGGAAAAATAGATATTATTATTATTAGTGTGAACAATATTTATTTATGTATGTAAATGAGTTGTTAGTAACAACTCATAGAGATATAGAAGTTAGAATAAGTCTCTTAAAGAGATAAGTGGGATTGAGTGTGAGTTGTCTCCGACAAGCTTTGACTCCTAAATACTAGGATCAAGATACTTGTATAAAGACATATCAAATATTGAATAAAGAAGTCCCAAATGAAATATAATATTTGTTGGTTTTATTATTTTACTGTGCAATGTTTTATTTTTTTATTGATTAAATCATGCACATTTTCTAGATTTGGTATCAGAGCAGGTTAGACTGCAATGATTTCCTGTAGGAGTTTGTGAGGTATTTTGATATGGAAGTAATTGTCTTCTGGTGCCATTTCTGGGAATAAATCTAGTCTGTGTTTGAGTTTCAAAACAAATAGATCGTCTAAGTTTGACAGGGTCTCTCTCAGGTGAATCTGCAGCTGTTTGGATGTCTGGATGCGTCGGCATCTCTCTCAGGTGAATCCGCAACTATTTGGGCATCTGGATGTGACGACGTATTTCTCAGGTGAATCCGAAGTCGTCTGGGAATCTGGTTTTAGCTATATTCTATTTATTTCCATTTATGGACATACAAGAAAAAAACATAAGGAAAAGAAATTTGCCATTTTTGGAAAGGGTCTGAAAAGAAGTTGAATTTAGAACTTGTAAGCACAATAACGTTCAGCTGATAACTCGGATTGAGGTATCATTTTTTTTGAAAATGTGTATTTTTTCAAGTTCTACGCATTGATCCTATTCTTTTTGTTGGATAAAAAATATTATTTTTCCATTTTTGGCAAATTAAAAAAAAAACATTTAAAAAAATTGTCTCACTTTTGTTTTGACGCACTTTCGCTTGTATGAGACATCCATAGTGAGGGGGTGCATTATTGGTCGAAGCCGACACCCTGAAAACCCTTGTAATAAGAGCACATTTTTGGTTGAAACTGACACTCTAAGGTATAATGGACATTCCACTAGACAAATTCAATGGATTGAAATTTCACACCTGGAAAGTCAAAATCCAAATGCAATTAATGCATAAGAATCTATGGAGGATTGTATCAGGAGATGAATCAAAAACCACAGACGTTGCAAAAATAATAGAGTGGGAAATAAGGGATGATAAAACAAAAGAAATAATAGGGCTTGCCCTATCAGATATCGAGCTACACTATGTGGATTTGGAAAAATCCTCAAAAACAATTTGGGAACTACTCGACAAATTTTTTTGGCTCAAATGCAGTCAATGCTAAATTTTCACTAAAACTACAACTATTCAAACTCAATATGAATGAAAATGTGACAATGTCAAGCCACATTAATGAACTAAGATCACTCATAAGGCAACTTACAGAAGTAAAAGCTATAATAGGAGACGAAGATGTTAAAGCCATACTTCTAAACAGTCTTCCTCCTAAGCACAGTAATGTTGTGTTCACTCTAAGACAAATGCCCACACATTCACTTGAATACATGATATCTGCACTTCTAAGTGAGGAGAAAAGAACTAGAAAAAATATCAAGAAAAAATATGCTAAAACCTACAGAAATAAAGAAGAATTAGAATGCTTCTATTGTAAACAAAACGGGCATAAGTCTCCATTATGCAAAACCAGAACAAAAGATGTCATCAGTGGTAAACTCAAAATGGATGAGGCCAATGGAGTTTTTGAAGAGTCAGAATATGAAGAAGAACCAGCACCAGAAGAACCTGACTACACTTCCGATGACTTTATATTCTAAATAAAGAACTCGGAGGCTGGAGGCAAAGGAGGTGGAGGAAAACTACATCTCTTGTTAGTCACCAACAAAGAGATTACTGCATTGTATTGGTGATATTTATTTTTCAGTTGTGTGTTTCATTCTGCAAATAAAACTTGTTAAAACAAGTACATGATTGTATCACCTGCATTAGTTAGGATGTGATGGGGGTTAAAGAGATACTGGCATATAATGACATGGTTTTTGGTAAACTAGCAAAACCAATTAGTTTTCAGGTAAACCATGAACAAACCTTCATTGGTTTTATGGTAACCATGGAAAAACCATTTCTTAGGTTTGTGAGTCCTTGGAAAATCACACAGTCATTATTAGATGCAGTATAGAATGATGCCTTCTCCATGTTCACACTAAGGGGGTGATTGTTAAGAAAAATAGATATTATTATTATTAGTGTGAACAATATCTATGTATGTATGTAAATGAGTTGTTAGTAACAACTCATAGAGATCTAGAAGTTAGAATAAGTCTCTTAGAGAGATAATCGGGATTGAGTGTGAGTTGTCTCCGATAATCTTTGACTCCTAAATATTAGGATCAAGCTACTTTTATAAAGACATATCAAATATTGAATAAAGAAGTCCCAAATGAAATACAATATTTTTTGGTTTTATTATTTTATCATGAATTTTTTTATTTTTTTATTGATTAAATCATGCACGTTTTCTAGAGGCGGTTCTTGTTCTTGGGGTACAGTGGCACCTATCTCTAGTACTCATGTAAACACTCGATATCTATTTTGGAAGAGGAAGTTGTTTAATTGAGATACATCAACGTTGTTGATATATTTAAATGAATCACTCTCATCTCCGCTATGATCAACTAAATCATATGTTTCCTTTACTTCGGAGAAGATAGGACCTAAATTGTGTCCCAAAAAAGGGTTTAACTCTCGCCTCTTGGATTCCATTATTGTGATATGGACCATCTTAAGTTGTGTTTACACAAGGTTTCATCTAATGTACTCAAGGGTATAACAAACCTAGGTGTATTGTGTAACAATTTCATCCTACGGTTTCAAAGTATGTCGATAAATGGACCAAAAGAATAAGGAATCAATAAGGTTGTATGAAACAATCATGCAAGTTTCCAGTAAACCAATCAATCAATCAAGAAACTACACCCTATGCTAGTGTTTTCAAAGGTAGTTTGACGCTATATGATCAACTTAATGTCAATCCTTATGTCAAGTTTAAGAGGAACAAGGCGTAAACACTAGAAAGGGGTTGATGTGATCTCCAATCAAAGGATACTTATGACAAGTTTTAGAGACAAGCAAGACCCAAATCCTAAAACAAGTGGAGGTTACGTATGTGAGCCAAGTAAAAATACTATTATGATACGTTACCCAAGCTTTGCGATAAAGTGAGGTATTAGTATCACACTAGTATCGAGACGAAGAAAATAAAGTAAGCAACACTCTTTCAAGATAGAGGTAATGTTTGAAATAAAACCATGTCAAAGTATGCTGAGGATTTGCTAAGATGTGGGCAGTGTACCGTCACAATATGGACACTTAGATTATGTTTACTAGAAACGAGATGCAAGTATCGTAACTGTGGCAAGGCAAGGTGAACAAGGTAACAATTCTAAAGAACATCAATGATGATTCAATCCTAACTATGATGATAATGTGTTTCAATATGTGTTTGAGATAAGGGGCCTACTAGAATATGATTACATACCATTCAAACTTTCAACACTTGCATTTCGACATTGTAACCTAGTCATGCAAGTAGACTACAAAAGTGGTGGACACGATTATTCCAACAGTATCCACATGTGTTGTTATCTCTTGTCCCAAATAGACAACAATATCATAAAGGTGTAGATAAAGCAAGGATGAAACAAAATAAGCGTAACTTCAGCAGAGTTTCACCTTGTCTTAAGATAAGTGGAAAACTAAGACAAAGTAATGCATCGTAGGTCTTGTGATGAATAACACTTAGTTTTAACTTAAGTGGACTCTCTCCTTATTTGAATAACAAGGTTTTGACTCCAAGAAATTCTTCACTTCATGAGAGCTCTATAGAACACGATGGATTGATACGACAAAGTGGGCTCCAAGAAGATATGGTTTGTTATTAGTTCTCTCAACTAGGTGCCACAAACTACCTCTGTGAGCTCAATTTTCCAAGAAAGTCGTATTGACTAGTATTGGAGTATCTCAGATTTACTTTACCCCCTTTGACATAATGAGCATAAAATATGTTCAATTGTGTTTTCACAGGGGTCACAATGGAGATAGTTTTGACTCCAACTCACAAAATGCATAACTAATAAAATGGGTAAGTGGAGCACTTCCCATTTCATCCACAAGGTTCCCCCTTGTGTGGACAAATTTGGAGTTCCTAGGAGCATCCCCTTTGTTGTATCTTAAGGATTATACCAAGGGGATTTTCTCCTAGTTTAAAGTGGACGGGTTTACCCTTATCCAGACCTACAAAACAAGTATGTTGAATATGGTGTGTTTTTATCTTTTGAGCTTAATGTGGTTTTTTTCGCACACCATTTGGAAACCTACAAGAAATGAGTTAGCCTTCATTTAGATTTATGATTCTTTTGTAAGTGATATTTTTTCCTACAAACCAATATTAGTAGTTCAAGGCATCATAAAAAAGGATATTTGAATGTTGTTTCTGATTCCCATGATCGTCCTAAGACTCAAAGGAAGAGTATACGCAACGAACAAACTCACTAGCTTAGAAAACAATGAAAAATACCTATAAACCAAATGCACAATTTATTTTATTTTAATCCAAATTGAAGTGTTGTTTTGAAATCATGAGAAAGGTATTGAACTGTTTTTGCTTCCCAAGATCACCTAAAAGGTGTGAGGGAAGAACATACATGATCCAAACCTTACGAGTAAAAATGCAACATTCATCCAATTTTGACTAAGAAAACCAACATAAAATGAATTCTAAAATACTCTGCAAACCAATGATTAGTCCTACAAAGATCCTACAAAGTGTTAGAATAATAAAGAGAACAAAAAATTTAAATTTCAAGAAACTGTTTATCATTGGATTGTGACACTTATGCGCCCCTTATGATGCATATGAGTGAGTTATGATGTATGCGCGTGGATTATAACACGTACACACTTGTGTCAGAAATATAAAGTGAGCAATAACACATGCATGTGCTAAGAGGCACATGCACACATGTACTATGCGCCTTTCCAAGCCTATACACACATCTTTAGGAAAACAAGATAACATGGAGGTAAATTTAGCATATGTGCATCTCGAAAGTTGTATGTGTGTGGGTTATAGCGTGTGTGCACCTTTATAGACATATGCACACATTTGTAGAATATTAGCACAGAGGGTCAAAACTACAAGCTAGCATGTGCACGAGCAGAGAAGCATGTGCACGTTCTTGAGAATGTGTGCACACCCAAGGAAACAAGTGCACATGGGTTTTAATGTGTGTGTAGACACCCAAAATTGGGTTGCAACCCTCCAGGCCCCCTTCGAATAACATACCCCTTACTATGACCCCTCCACACATTATTATTAATTTAATTACCCATATTAAGTTAATTCCCTCACCCCTCCAGCTCACCTCTCCACTTCACCTCACCATGGACCCATTCCAAGCCTATTTATTAACATAAACTAAGTCACCACTCCCCTTTACTAACTAAGACTCATTCTAACCCTAACATTCATTACCTATTATCCCTCCTACCAATTTCCCACTTCATTTAGCACCAACCCAGACTCTTAGTCCATAACAAAGTCTTGACCAATGCCAAAAATGGAGAGAAAAGGATATTTTTGGAAAAATAGGACCTTTAATCCCTAATCAACGCTAGTTATTCCTCATCCGGCACTAGTCACCTAACAACCATCGATTTCTTTAAATATGAAATTCCAACCCTTTGCATGGGTTCCTCCGTCTTGGATTTTGAGTTCTAGCATTATTATCTCTTTCATCCAGCGATTCAAAACAATATTTCGACAACCAACATAGTACCTGGGCATCCACACTCTTTACCAGAAATCAACATATTTCTCCATAGCCTTGGATCATTTAGAGGGAAGCAAATAGACTCTGTTTCTACGACACTGGATCCAAACCCATTTCTCCTAAAAACACCCATCAACCACTGCCATCTACCAATCCACAGGTCTTCAGATAAGTATCTTAACCTTGTTTATTAGTTCTTATTTTGGTCTGATATCTCTTATTCTCTTCTATTTTTTAGATCTCTTCTGTCATTCGACTCTTTTCTGACCCGAATACCATTTTAACCCATCTACCTGATACCCTACCAACCTTAACCCTTTTCCCTCTCCAATCATCTCTCTCACCCTTGTAGTTGAGCCTTCACATAAATCCTACTACCCTGCCTAAGCCTACCCAACCCTCTATGTAATCACAGAGAGCCTGAATGAATCCCTTTCCAACTTTGGCACCTAATTTCCCTTATCATGATCAGTTAGCAAACTAATACTGGCTAACCCAGTGACCGAGCATTGGTCACCCAATTGGTATCTGTCTCTGTGCCTGATATTTTCCCTTAGACCAGCAAGCTATTAACCTCACCCAAAACCTCTCAAAACCACCCAAAATTTCACCAAGATCTCCTAATACCCTCTGCTACACCTATAGGCCATGATAGCCAACCATCCTTTCTAGATTGAGTCTTGTATACATTATTAGATTACATAAAGGTTATTGTATTTGTGTGAGACACCTAAATCATATAACTACAATAGGATTTTCTTCTTTCATGTTATTTCTATGCATTAAGTTGTATTTGAACGTGGATTGAAATCCTTCTAGGAAGCACCCCGCTTCCTAGATCTAGCTCCCGCTAGGCAGTCCACCAACCTATATTATTAATGTTATCTTGTGGTCTTGTGTTCTTTCTCAGGTAGTCCTTCCTAGACAAAAAGGAGCTCTTCAAAATCAGCTTGATCTTCTACAACACACGCAACCTTCTTCTCACCTCTAGGTATTCCTCATGTACCCAATCTCTTACCTTATCTGTTTTTCTCATACATACACTTCTTATTGGTGAAACATTTTGGCATGCCCGGTGGGACCCTCATTATTTGTGGGTTCTTTTATTCATATAGGATTGCATTTTGTGCTTGTTTTCCTTTCTAAATATTCACTAAATCTCTCTTTTGGTAATATTCTCCTTCTTCTATTTTCTCTAAAAGACACCTTTCCTTTAGTGCAAATTAAAATAAACCCTTCTTTATTTCCTCTTGCTTGCATTAGTGAAAGACATATTCTTCTCCTATTCATCATTGTTCTCATCCAACTTCATTTCTTGATTTGGGCTTTAAAATATTGCATTTCATCCTTGTATGCTTGCATTTTAGCTCACATAGCTTAAATAGCAATCCAATATAATGGAGGTCATGACCAGTTGAGGATTGGGAAATAAAGCGTAGTTCACTATTTCACACACTTCTTTTCCAAACCACTTACACAAACAACAAAATTCTTAAACATTCCCCAAATCCCAGGAAGAAGCTATCAAGGATTTAAAAACTTGTTGATAGTGGGCCCCGACCGGTGTTCTGTGCAGGTTATCATATCAGAGTTCAGACCTCACATACCGAAAGGTATATCGAGGACTTCCCCGCCAAAAATTTCCTGAAACCATCCTTAGTTGGCTTTTAGGTACCCTATATCCATTCCTCTCTAAAAAATTCACAGTCAGTCCTAAGGCGTAAGCCATCTAACACTAAAATCTTACTCCTAGGATAACGTTTGTTAGATTTTTCTTGTGGATTTGTGACCTTTATTTCTTGATTTCTACTGTTTGAGGTGTGAGAAAATTTTCATCAATTTTTCTTTCTTTTTCACACTCAGTTATCACAACTAGTTAGTTTTGGTTCTCTGAGTGTGTTAGATTAGATTTACTACACATCCTCTTCCTTGGATTATTTTGACCAAATCTAACTCAACATTTTCAATTTTCTTCATTTTCATAGTAACTAGCATCAGTTACCTTCCTAGCAACATCAGTTCAACAACCAATATCATTCATTTCATCTAACTATTACCGTTTCACTGACTAGTATCAATCTCTATGTTTTTGAATTTATGTCAAAAACAACAATCTATTTTCACCTACCAAATTATTTTAAAATTTGTTTCTGAGTTTCTGTCACTTTCACAGAGCCCAAAATACCTATTTTCCACCTTTCATATGGTTTGGACTCACCAACAGGTGTGATCTCTTACTTTTCATGTGAGTTGTATACCGTTACCTACTACCCCCTTGTCACCTTCTATTTCTTCACCAATGGACCCAAATGAACCTGTGATCATACCCGAGGGTGATGAGGAATTCACTCTATTCCTTGATCACAACACCAAGGCCTTGCAACACTACCTCACCAATTCTTCTACTCGTGACTCATCGGGTCAGCCTCTTTATGGAATTCCTACTTCCATGCCCCCCATTTCTACCACCTTTGCCATATCGGCAGACGCTAATGTAGCTACCCAAACTACTCTAGCATCAACCAACCCCATCTCACAACCACCCATTTCACAAGTGACCTTTACACCTTCAGCATCTGCCATCCACCTTGCTATCCCTCCAACATCTCCAAGTACCTATACCCATTTCCCCTATTTTTTCATCATCATTATCTTATATACCCATTCCTACGCAGCCACTAGTTACGTTGACATCTTATACCCCCTTTTAGAATTTGGTCATTTCTATACCCCAAACTCTTCCACCTATTACCACAAGGATATTTACACAAGTTCCTCCCACCTACACCTTACCTCAGACACATCCTATCACCTCCACTTCATATTCATGGTATTTTCCCTCCTCTTCTACCACTTCCTATATGCCTACATCTCAATTCACTTACTCAGGACCACCACATACTAGTATGCCTTCTATGACTCACTTATCTTATCCACCCCCATGTACCTCAGGTGGAATTCCTCAATCAAATCCTAATACAGATCTCATTAAGATGATGATGGAAAAAATGGAGACACTCGAGGCCTCTGTTTCCAGATCTCATAACGTCCTAACCTATGATGAGATTTGTAATGAACCCATTCACCCATCCATACCTATTCATCCTTATCCCATGCAATGGGAGTTTCCCAAATTCAACTGTTTTAATAGTAAGGAGGAACCCCAATAACACTTGTGTTCCTTTAAACATGCTTGTTATTTGATAGGCCACGACGATGCCTTACTCCTTAGAACATTTCCCATGTCATTTTCGTGACCCGCCCTAGATTGGTATAGTGATTTTCCTAGGAACTCAATCTTCTCCTTCAACCAATTGGCCCAAAATTTCCTTGATCACTTCTCAATCAATATCTCTAAGAAGGTCTCTATGACAGATCTATACTCTATTCACCAATATGATGATGAGTCTATCGTTGATTTTGTCACACATTGGCAGGGCCTAATCAATCAGATCTCCTTCTCTCTACCATAGTTTGAACTCATAGAGTTGTTTACCAGGGTGTGTGCTAGACACATTTCCCCAACTCTTCAAGTTCAAACATTTCATACATTTGACGAGGCCTTCACTATGGCTAGAAATCTTGAGATCCTTTGCTCTTGAGGAAGAGAAAATTAAACTGCATAACAAGAACACTACATTTAAATCCAACGAATCTTCTTCCATGCCACCTAAGAAATATTCTAATCCTAAAGGATTTACCAACAAAATGGTTCTAAATGCTGGCTCCTCTCATCCATCTAATCAACCCAAACCTCTTTCCAATCTCTCGCTTGTTCAAAATTTTCAATACAAATATGAACATAGGAGTTACACTCCCATTGGAGAGCCCTATTCTTCTGTGTTGGAAAAACTGTTGAAAGTAGGAGCCATCACTCTGCCTCCTATCAAACCACATACTGGTTTTGATCCTTCTCACCCCACACCATCCTGGTATAAGGAGAATGATTTTTGTAATTACCACCGCGTGAGAGGCCATAGTGACGGAAATTGCAAAACTTCAAAAACATTGTCCAAGGGATGTTAGATAGTGGAAATCTCGTCCTCGACAATCCTAATGCACCCACCAATGAAAACTTGGATGTCTTTAGAAAACCATTTCCTAATCATGCCCCCTCATCAAATCATGTTGGTGAGACATCTAAAGAAGAAACCAATGTCCATGTGGTTCATGCAATCTTCACTCTAACATCTGATTCTTCTATCGAGCGCCCTCCTCTAGCATCCATTGAGGAAATTCTCGCGCAGACTCCCCTACTCACAGAGGATCCCACCTTACCAGTTCCTTTACCAATAGAGGAACCAAACTCACCTCTTCCTTTAACCATAAAGGAATCCTTCTGCCCATATTCCATCAGTTTTCCTTCTCCTCTTTGTCTATATCACCCACCTTTTCTTCTCCTCAACCTATAGATGAGTCAACCTTGTATATATCACCTATCTTTCCTTCTACTCAACCCATAGAGGAGATAACCTTGTCTACTTCACCCACTTTTCCTCCACCTTTACCAATAGAGGAGTCAATCTTATTTACCCATTCTATTTTTCATAAATCACTAAAAAACTTGACAGATCCCATCACTCTTCTTAACTCACTCTTACCTATTGAATTTGAGGCTAAAACCTTCCCTATATCATAAACCGTAGAGATCATCATAGGGATTAACACTAGCATGTCATCCTCTTCATCTAATCCAAAACCATTCTCTTGTTTGGTTGATCATATGGAGTATGTCAATTACTCCACCCTTTAGGGGTGCCTAAGACTCCTAGTTTCCACCCAAATGTAAATGTCATCCCTAGATACCTCGACCGTTTACCCTAAGGTATTTAAAGTGCCTAAGACTATTACACCTAAGCCCATGGTTCTAGCTCCTTCTTCATCAACACCCCTTTCACTCAGGCCCTTGTTTACACTAAAACCTAACACCACCTTAGGCATATTACTGGTATCAAGTTTAGCACATCCCTCTATGAAGCTAGACTTTTCAACTTCATCCCCACCTGTCACAAGATCTATTCCAACACCTAAAAGGAAGACCCAACCTTTTAGGGCTCACACCCCAGTATCTCCCATGCCTTCTTACTCACCTTCACCTTTTCCATCGATTTTAGCCCACATCCTTCAACCTTGGTTAACCTACCTCTTTGCCAAGGAAAATCTAAAGTGTGGAAACCTACACCCTCGCCTTTACCTTCCCTTTTTCCTACACCTTCTTCATCACCCTCAACCTCACTCTTACCAACACCCCCACTTTCACCCTGGCTTACTCGGATGCCTACACCTTCTAAGTCTCCTCTTTCCTATCACGTTGTTCCTCCACCTTTACCCAAAAAGGTGTAACCTGCACCCAAACCTTCACTACCTACCAAAAAGGTAGTTCCACCAACATGGTAAATCGCCTCGCCTTCTTCACGAAGGTCACCCAAACCTTCACCCAAAGCAACCCTGACTTCTCATTATGATCCTTTGGCAAGATCTTATGCTAACATCCTCACTCGATTGTTAGAGAAATTTTCCATATCACTTCTGACCATCAAACCTTACCACACTCTCAAACCTAAACCAATAGGGTTTAACGATATGAAATTTTGCACCTATCATCACTCACCAGGGCACGATGTCGAGAGTTGTAAGGCCCTTTAAATATTATCCTCCAGCTTTACGATTCTGATGGTCTCTTTTAAAAAGATGATCTGTTAGATGAGAATTATAATGTTTCTTCACACGTTGCTACAAAATGCTATTTTCCTCTTCGTTTCTTTGAAATTAACATGGTGCGTGTTACCACTCATTCACACCATGCGAATGACAAGAGAAAAGAGAAAATTAGTAATCCATCTAGTTTACCTTCATCTCCCATTTCACCTACACCTCTCCCCAAGATAATCATCCTTATGATGACACCCCTACTTCTTTTGGGGTTACCCATCACTCAATGACCAGAAAAATTCACCAATCCTTAGTGAAGATGTCTTTATTCGAATTATTCTAGACCTCTGATTATCATCTCCAAGACCTCATTGAGGTCCTGCAATCTATCGAGGTACCACCCAACAAAACTTCATCTATCACCACCCTCATTTCTCCTCATCAGATTGCTTCCATTAATTTATACAAATAAGATATTTCCCATTCACATCCCAATGATCAAGATCCCACTCTTTTCATCTCCGCCTACATCAATGATATTCATGTTAAACACATCATGATTGATGGGGGTGCTAACATCAATATCATCTCCTCTCATACCTATGGAAAAATGGGCATACCGCCGAATTGCATATCTAGCAACCCCATCATGCTTCTATCCTTTAATGATGCCATGACCACTACCCTTAGCACTATTGTCCTCTACATCCTCATGGGTCCCTGTACCAATCCTGATCTCTTCCACATTCTCGAATGAGAGTTCCAATATAGCATGTTGTTAGGCTATCCCTGTATTTTCACCATGGCTTGTGTACCATATACCCTTCACCATTTCCTCAAATTCAAATATGAAGGGGAAACCTATACCATTTAGGTAGATCCTTCCCCATTCAAAACTTGTAATATGATGTACCTTCCAAATGATGTATTAATCCTAATTAAGGTAGATACCACATCAACCAAACCTACTACATCTACCGCTTCCACCACTTCACATGCCTCATCTAGCCCACCTACCGAAACTCCTAGTCCACCTTCTATTGATGCCATGTCTTCTTAGGCTTAAGATAGTTCATTAATACCTATTTCCCAAGTACCAACCATCGACCCCTTGGTAGGCATTTTTTAATGCCTTTCACTTGGAGAATACAACCTCCTTACCATTTACACATTCCTTACACCTCAGGAGTATGGAAAATTGCACCAAAACACATGCTATAACTATCAAATAGGAGAATTCATAGCCTACGAACCCCCTCACCTTTGTACTAACCTAACCTATGAGGGACTCAACATAGTCTCATTATTATATTGAACCTCCTTTCCAAACATGAACTTTTCCCTCTGCCTTCTCCTACCTCACCAGACGTAACTTTGAACTCAAGTTTCTTCACCGTTATGCCTAGAAAGGCTTCAAATTTTGTTGTTATGAACAAGGTTGTAACACTATCATACCCTGCACTACTAAGAAACACAAACACCTATACGGTCTTGGTTTTCCTTTACAACCTCCTCCCAAGAAGGCTTGCATCACTCTCATTGAAGATGAAAAGCCTTCCCTACCTTCCTCGCCTATCAAACCACCTTCTCCCATAAAGTATATGGATCCCGAATCTATCCCGCCTAATATTTTTTTTCATGAACACCATCTCCTTGGGACCTCTGACCTATCAACGTGATGGTGAGGTTCCCTCTTTTCTTCCCCTTATTTATCCTAACATTTTGGATGATGATAGACCTTTTATAAATGTCATTCAATGTCAAGATGACGATTCTTTTCTGACCTATTTATTTGCGGAAGATTCTTACATTCAAATGTCATTAGCCTCTGACACGTAAACCATGTTGAAAAGATCTACCATAGAAATAAAAATTCACACTCAGGACGACCCATGAATTGTAAAGATAGGCCAATCTTTAGACTCCACAAAACAAGAATATTTCAATTCTTTCATTTACGACCATATCAAAGAATTTTCTTGGTCCTATAGCGATATGCTTGGTATCGACCCTAATATTGTCCTACACAATATCATAATTAACCTTGACACCAAAGTTGTGAAACAGAATCTGAGTAAAATACATCCTGGAATTGCTCTTCTTGTGAAAGAATAACTCCAACACCTTCTCTCTGTTTCCTTCATCTTACCTATTAAATATCCACAATGGATCTCTAACATTGTTCCTGTCATGAAGGTGACCAGGGGACTTCATATCTATACTGACTTTCATGACCTTATTCTTTACTGTCCTAAAGATTATTTTCCTCTACCAAACATTGACCAACTCGTTGATCTTACAACCAGCCACAAGATGTTATCAATTATGGACTAGTTTTTGAGTTATAATAAGATATTAGTCACCCCAAAATATCAACACAAGATCACCTTCATCACCCCTTGGGGGAATTTTTGCTATCGCATCATACCCTTTGGCTTGAAAAATTCTATTGCTACCTATCAACATACTATGACTTACATCTTCCATGACATCATGCATGACATACTGGAAGACTATGTTGAAGAACTTATTGGTAAGTCCAAGCATCGTGCCGAACACCTGGCCATTCTTAAATTTATCTTCGACTACCTTATCCAATTCTCTATTTGCATTCAACCCAAGAAGTGTGTATTCATAGTTCTCTCAGGTAAGATTCTTGGTTTCATTGTCTCTTTAAGAGGTATTGAAGTTGACCCCACTAAGATCAAGGCAATTCTTGACATGCCTCCACCTATTAACCTTTGACAATTTCATAGCTTGTAGGGAAAATTGCAATCCATCTGATGCTTCATCTCTCAACTTTCAAACCATTGCCAACCATTTCATCACCTCCTTAAAAACGACGTTTCTTTCCATTGGAATGAGGAGTGTCACAAAGCATTCGAAGTGTTGAAGAACTACCTTCTTCAGCCACCCATACTCATTCCTCCTAAAGACGATCAACCTTTTTAACTTTACATTTCTTCTATGAACCATTCCTTGGGTACCATGATTTCTCATCATGATGAGAAACATAGGGAACAAGTGCTTTATTACATAATCCATACTCTTCTAGACTACCAATACTAACCCTCTTCGTTATATGTATGCCAATACTTGTCGTTACCAATACTAACCCTCTTCATTACATGTATGCCAAACCTTACCAACACCAATGCATCACATGCTAGCTCATGCTTCTTACAGACCTTGAGTTGGAGTTCATTCATAAAAAAATTGTAAAACGACAAACTATTACAGATCAACTTGCAGATGCTCCTCTTCCTAGAAATCAATCCTCAATCTTTGATTTTACAGAAGAGTCTATCACCACCCTCTCCATTGATGATATTGTCTATCAAATGAAAATATTCTTTGATGGATCCAAATGTCACCATGGGGGAGGTGCAACGGTCATCCTCATTCTTATTGATGGTGAGCCCATGCCACTATCCTTTAAACTAGACTTTGACTGCACCAATAACATAGCCGAGTACGAAGCACTTGTATTAAGTCTTCAAACTACCATTTCCTTAGATTTTAAATCCATTAACATCTTTGGTGATTCTCAACTAGTTTTGAACCAAATAAATGGTTTTTACCAGTGTCACAACGACGAGATTAAAAAGTATAGACATCATATCCACCTACTTTTGACCACATTCAATCACTGCCTCATTTAAACTACTCCGCAATCCACTAACAAATTTTCAGATACCATGGATTTCCTTTCTTCTCAAATACTGGCCTCACCTTTTGACTTAAAAATATTTGTCACAATAAAACGGTTGCAATCACCTTCCTATATTATCCCCGAGATTAATTTTATGGGTCGCATTGATACTGACCCACGCGAAATTTGGTATAAAAAATTAATTGACTACATTTCCCTTTCAATCCTACCTCCAAATCTCACTCACAATGGATGACAAGCCTTCCTAAAAAAGTGTCTCTTGTTATGTCATCATGGGAGGTCTTCTCTACAAATACGAATTTGACGGTATCCTCCTATGGTGCCTCACCATTTTTTAAATCCTATATACCGTCAAAGAAATTCATGATGGGATTTGTGGAGGACATTTTAGTGGCCTTGTTATTTACAAGTGCATCCTTTGAATCAGCTACTACTGGCCAACCCTTAACCAAGATTGCTGTGACTATGTAAAACATTGTGTGAAGTGAAAACAACATGCTAACCTTCATCATACTTCTAGTCATGCCTTACAAGTCGCCAGATACTTTTGGCCCTTTTATCAATGGGGTTCAGATCTCGTTGGAGAGATTAACCATCATTCCTTGCAATTTCATCATTGTATCATCACATTGACTAAATATTACACTAAATGGGTAGAACCCATCCCTCTCATTTCTACCAAAGCCAAGAAAATAACTGAATTTATCAACCACCATATCATTTTTTGCTTTGGTGTTCCTCATCACCTTATCATTGACAATGGAAAATAATTAAAAAACAAAACCCTACGTAAACTATGTGAAAAATTTGGTATTCAACTTAGTTTCTCTTCACCATATTACCCACAAGAAAATAGTTAAGCCAAATCTTCTAACAAAACCTCAATAAAAAAAAATATTATGAAAGTGGTTGACGAAACTGGTAAGGATTGGAACATGCACATGCCTTTCACCTTATGGGCTTACCATACCAGTATTTGCACCTCTACCGATGCCGTACCTTTCTCTTTGGTATACGTTACAGAAGCTGTCCTACCTCTTGAAGTCCAAATTCCATCTCTTCACATATGACTTAAAGATATTCTTTCTGATGACAATTTTTGCCAAGAACGTTTGACACAACTTGAGATACTGGACGAATGCCATATAAACACTCTCAACCACCTCCAAATATACCAAAAACACATTAAACATGCTTATGAAAAACACGTTCAAGAAGGAACCTTCAAGATCGGTGATCTTTTCCTTAAGGAAAATCAACATGTCACCAAAATGAAAACCGTACGTCTTCATGTCTTTTCTTACCTAGCATGCTAACTCCAGAAATATCCTCGTCCTAAAAAATAGCGAAGTTCTAAATTCAAAGTGTTTTGGTACACACTTGTTTTTCTATTCCTCCACTTATTAAAATGCGCCTTGCTCTCCCACGCACATCCTTTATGTGTCTTCACTTTAGAGAAATATTCCATCTTCTCAACATTACCCCACACTAAAGTAAATTTATGTCCTAGAAATGGGTAATCCCCTCTTATTTATTTGACAACGAAGAATAAAGAAATGAAAGAATGAAGTTTTACTCTATAGTACCCTCTTCTATAGGTAGGATCAACTCTGGATTTTCACACTTAAGCTTGGATTCCAATGTTTTATAGTCACTTAGCATGTCCCATATTTTCTCTTGAATGTCTTTCACTATGGCATCTAATTCATCCTGAGTTATCTTCTCTTTTTCATTCTATATCACTTGGAAAATATTTATCATACATGACACCATTCCTTTAATGAAATCCATTTTATACACTATAAGTTTCCCAATCTAATTGATTTGATCCTCATGTGGATCTTGGGCTGATGTGAGGGCCTTGTGCTTTTGTTTTACCAGAGATAACCTTTCTATGCATCCAAGTGTCTCATACTTCATTTCCCTTAGAACTTCATTATTTTTTTCTATAGTTCTAATCCTTATTATCACGTCCAATGCCACACACATGTTCAAAGATTGATTTTCTTTCTTCAGTTCATGTTTCAAGGTTTAGAGAAAAACCTCATAACTTGAAAATTTTCTAGAAATATTGGCCTTTACTCTTGCTTCTTCTTCTACAGGATATTTTGGTGTGGTCATTCAAATGTGTCCTTCATCTAAAACTAGGTTTACTAGTGTGCACAAATAATGCATTGCAGAGGGAAACTTCTGAGGAACCTAAGATTCTAAATGGGGCCTTACCTTAAGAATATGGTCACCAAGTTCCTCAGCCATACTAACAAAGGCCTCATTCTTTGTTTATTCCTGCTCCTTCTCTACTTTTAAGTGCTTTATCTATGTAGTATTATCCTTATTGTCTTCCAATAATGCTCTAATTATTTCCACTTTATCCACATTCCTCCATGTAACCTCAACATATACCTTGACCAAGGCATTTCTCACTTGATCATTAGACATTACAGGAGGTTTGACAGTCATGTGCATGTTTTGTGGTGCCATATTCACTCTACGTGAGACACATAATTCCTCACATACATAAAAATCTAGTTCATCCATACATGTTTGTATGGACCAGGAAAATTGCTTTCTAGTACGTGTAATGGACATCTCTGGATCCATCAAATCCCATCGATATAAGTCATTTAGCCCTATGGTGCTATGAAATCACGTATAATTTTTCTTGGGTCATCTACATACCACATAGCAGGATCCACATATTATTTGATCGCCTTCCCTTCCTTCACTTTCTACCCCTTAAGAACCCAAGAAATAGAGTCTGGAGTTGTTCCCTCACCTTCTCGAGTGGTATGGGGCACATGAGATGGATCACCCAATTCCAATTTTGTTTCCTTTAACCCCTCATTTTCATTCTTCATCTCCTCATTGCGAGGCTCCTCTATATCCTCAAGTTGCACCAGGGTTCCTAGCATGCTCTCCCCAGACTCATCCTCCTCGTCATCCTTAAGCTTCAACTTCCTTCTACTCTTCTTCTCAAGTGTTTCCTTCTAAGGGGAGAGTTGAGGTGACCTTTGCAAAGGTTGTGATGGTCATGCACCATGAGTTCTAGTTATTCTGAACACCATTTTGAATTGGTGCTCCTCATTGACTGGGTTTGAGTCCAAGTATGGTGCATCTATTTACAAACTTCCTCCTCTTCTTGTTCCTGTGGAGGAGTAACCTCCCGCTCACTTTCCCCTTTGTCTATGGGTTGTCTCCAACCCCTGCACACTAAACCACCACTATCCTTATGTATGTCTTCTTCCTCTTCTTCTTCTAGGGCTGAGGTAGGCTTCTCAGCTGCTAAATTTCCAATTGTATGCTTCCCCTTAGGCGGGTCTAGTATCATAAATTCATTATCCATATATTTTCCATTTTCCATCCTACGTTTAATCTGAATGTAAATTAGCATGGCCCTACTATCACCAATGGATAAGCTTACTAGCCTCATGGTTATATCATATGAGATGAACCTTTCAATGTAAGCATACCTACTCAGGTAAGTGTAGGTATTTCTTAAGGTATGGTAGTCATAGTCTACCTTATCTGCATTACATATCAACCAGCATGCATCTAAAAACCTATGAACTGCAGCCTTGAAGAATCATGTTGTGAATGCATAGGGTATTTTACACTAGGGACTCCATGTCCCATCCTTCATCGTAAAGCATGCAATGTAAAAGTGTTGGTACACTACAAACTATACTGACTTGCCTAACATTGAGGGTAACTCCTTAGGAATTCTCCATTCCTCTTTGAATTCTGCACAAAGTCGCTTGTACCACATCTCTTCCCTTTTCTTAAACGAGCCACTCATAGATCCTTCACATGAATATTTCTCAAACCTTTATGTGAGAGACTTGTTCTTTGCAGGATACCCCCAAATCTTGTTCTTTTCCCCATCGGGCACTCCAATTTCCATAAATATAAGAGATGATAAAATAGTACTAAAGCTTATTTTCTCACCTTTGTGTGCCTCCTCAGTTATTGTATTAGCTATGTATCCTTCCATATTGTATATATCTCCTTACAACATCATCTTAGCAATGTGCAGCCACATGGTGTTCACTTGTGACCATATCTTCTGGTAATTCAGTTTTGTAAGCAGGTGTGTGGCCACATACACAATAGGATACTTCCTCAGTTTGTAGATGTCGATGCCGCACAGACCCTTTGAATAAACTAGCTCCTGTTTGATGGCCAAAATAGCTACCTTGTTAATTAAATCACTACTAATATCTATACCTGTACCCTTTAATCCTATCAGGATAGCAATAAATGGTGTTTTTATCCTCATCCACCACCCAAAAAAATAAAATAAGTCCTCATGGACTCTACTCATGAGCCATTGGTAGATTTTTTCAAGTTTTCCAAAATAAGGAAGCTCATATAGTTGGTAGAACCCTACCTTTTTCAACAACTTCTCTCCAGCATCATCGTAGATGAGCATATCATTAACTATTTTTTTATTCGTCTTCTTATTCAATAGTGTGTCTAACTCCTTGTTATCACTTGTGTGATGATTATAGTCACTCACTTTTCTCTGATGGATATTAGAATCCCGATCCCATCCCATGATCACTTATTCTAGATACAACATCTTAGTAAGTTTTCTTTCGGGGGTATCCTCTATCTCAGCTTTTGTCTCTACCTTCTTCTTCCCCTGTGTCCTTTCTCCAGGTGCTCTCCTTGGTGCCATAGTAAGAAAAGGGTTTTCCTTTTTACTTCTGTCGAGCTATGTGATCCAAAATCCCATGCCTTAGCTTGAAAATGCATGCCCTAGCTTCTTCTCGAACCTTGGTGCTCTTTTTCTCCTTTCTGCATACCTTTTTTTTTTCTCAAACCCTTCTCCAATGGGAACACAAGCCAATTTCATGCACATGTGTTTGTTATTCTCACCTATTTTCTCAGCTCTCTGCACTTTAAAACATCTCACTTGGCTCATTCACAAATAACTCTGTCAAATACTTGTAATCAAAAAGGTAAAATTGAACATTCATCCGGTCCTTATATATTTCAAAAATGTTATCACATTTATTGCTCCTCCATGTACCACCGATCCTCACATTAACTCACCATTTACCAATTTTTCAGTGTAATACATTTGCGCACCACAGTCATAACCTTCTAGTGTGCCTTTCTACCTCTTGGTTATAGACCTCATTTCACGCACTCCCATGCGGCAAATTACTTTTCCAATGTGCCTTCCTCTAAGTAGTTTCAACATCCGTAACTTACCTTGTGTTACACTATGCATCCATTTTGTTTTCTCACCTATGGTATTCATTAGGAGAAATTTTATTTCTAGTATCACCTTTCCATACAATTTGCACAAATATTTCCTTATGCATACCCAAATTTGGATGAAAAATACCCCACACTAAGGGTATGTGCAGTCCTCTGTGCATGAAAACAATTTAGATTGCAATCAACTTCCAATGCACAAGAACTTTTATTACACAAAACAAAGAACGAAAATGAAAAAGCATGGCAACAAAGAAGGAAACACATCTGAAGGAAAAATACATCAACTGAAATCTTATTTAAATGGAAAGACTACCTTATTATAAACACCAAGAAGACTTATTTATAATAGGGCTTTGATCTACTCCCGTTAAATTAACTAGGCAACTGAGTTCCATCAAGCACCTCTAGCTGGAAAATATTTGAGTCAATTATATGAGTGATAAAATATGGTCCCAACCAATGCACCTTAAACTTACCTGCATGGTGTAGAAACTTTGAATCATAAAGAAGCACCATCTGCCCAACCTCAAGTTACTTGTCCCTGATGTTCCTATCATGTCATGACTTCTGCCTAGATTTTTCTTGCTTCTGACTCCATCGTGCTATGGCGCGCCCAGCTGAATCAACTTGTCGATTATTTCTTCCACTACTTGATCATCATAGAAACCTTCTGTGCATGCAATACGAAAAGAAGGTAAAATTAATTCCATGGGAAGAATTACCTCTGTGCCAAAAACCAACTAAAAGGGTATTGCCTTATTCAACCATTTTTAGGTTGTTCTACATGCCCAAAGCACAACAAAAACTTTATCATCCCATTCCTTCCTTCCAACATCACAAATATTTGACAACGTTTGGCTCAATATCTTATTGAAAGACTCAACAATCCCATTTTCTTGGGGGTGATAGGGTATTGTCTTATGGTGTGTAACCATAAACTCATCCAATAATATTATGATGGTTTCATTAAGGAAATGAGTGCCTCTATAACTTGTAAAAATTAAAGGACATCCATACTTGGTAAGAATATTTTTCCATAAGAACCTTGCTACTGTAGTCGCTGCACAATCCTTTGTAGGTGTCGCTTCTACCCACTTTGTAAGATAATATGTACAAGTTATGATGTAACATGATCCAATTCTACGCGTGGCTAAGGAAATAGGACCCATAAAGTCAATTTCCCATTTCTCAAAAGCTTTTGCACTAGTAATTAGCCTCAAAGGCATTTCATCTCTCTGCCCAGGTTTTCCAAGGTGCCGACAATGATCACACACCTTACAATATTCTTTAAAATCCTTGTACAAGGTCACCTACCATAAACCAACCAGTAGGATCTTGTGCATGGTGGCATCCCTTATGTAATGTCCACCTGCAATACTGCTATGAGCCTCCTCCATAATTTTTGTATGCTCTTGCTCTAGTACACACCAACATAAGACTTCATCTCGACCTAGTTTGTATAAGTCACCACTGATCAACATGAAAGGTGCAACATGAATTACAAGTTATTTGTTTTCCAAGGCCTTCATTCGTTTGGGTGTCATACTTGTGCATAAAAGATAAAAATATCCTCTAATTTAGAGGGTGCATGATTTAAACTTGTTGGTTTGAAAATCTGTCGTGAGAGCAGATCTATGGATAGATGAGCCAACAGTGTGTAGGGCATAGCCCCTCTTTGAGTCAGCAAAGAGAAACTGGTTTATTGCTATTCTACCAGCAGGAATCTTGTGCAAGTCTCACAATATTCTACCTTCAGGGGGTTGGGATCTCATCCCAGTAGAGGTAGTTTCGACGAAGAACAGAAAGGAATGAAGGAAGGAAAAGAAGGAAGACGGATCTGAAGGGAGAAAAGAAAAGAATTCCAAAGTGGAAAGGTCAGAGGGTCTATGTTTTGGGATGGTAGTAAATAGAGCCGAACCTACTTGCATAGACAAACAAAGCAATACTGATGAACAAATGACAAAAAAGTAGAGATAGATCTAACAGAATAAATGCATAGATCTGACATAAGAAAGATCAGATGCCCATAACACACATATTCAGCACAAAGTCTTAATATTTGTATTAATGTTTTCTTCTGTTACAAGAAAGCTCAAAGTCTTTCTATCCTCACTTCTATTTTTCATCTAAAAAATGTCCACCATTGAATACTACAAGTATCCAAGTATTTATAGAATGAGAAGGAGAAAGAAGGCAAAAGCAAACCAACCACTTACAAAATATCTAGAAAATATCTAAAAATTCAACTGTTGACTTGGGCAAGTTTTTGGATGGCAACATCCCATGGTGCAACATGGATGAAGTCATCATGTATGCCAACATGCTTTTTAAATATTTTACAAAAACGATCAATGGATCCCAGGAAGAAACTACTCTTCAGTGTAAAAGGGCGCACTTTTCAGCATGTCGACAGGACTTTCTCAGCGCCTTGGCGCACTCTTCAGCATGTCAACAGGAACTTCTCAGCGCCCTTGGCACACCTTTCAGCATGTCGACAGGAACTTATCAGCGCCCTTGGCACACTTTTCATCGTGTCATCATGAGCTTCCTTATGCCTTGCCGCACTCTTTGTTGTGTCAACATGAACTTCCTTGTGCCTTGGCGCACTCTTTGTCGTGTTAACATGAACTTCTCAGCGCCTTGGCACACTCTTTGTCATGTCAACATGAACTTCTCAGCGTCCTTGGCGCACTTTTCAGCATGTCGATAGGAACTTATCAACGCCCTTGGCACACCTTTCAGCATGTCGACATGAACTTATCAGTGCGCTTTGGCGCACCTTTCAGCATGTCGACAGGAACTTATCAGCACCTTGGCGCACTCTTTAGCATGTCAACAGGAACTTCTCAGCGCCTTGCTCAAAAAGACTGAAAAATGGCTAAGTCCTTAAAACTTGATTTTCGAAAGAGAATTTTGGGCTTCTTTCGAATGTTGTCAAACTTCCTTGGGGCCAAAACAAAATTTTGGGTATGGTTACCTGCAAATTGCCCTTGACAATTTTACAGGATAACAGCTGGCTCTTTCTGGGGACTATCTTTGAGCAAAGCTTAAGGGTAGAGAATCCTAGATTTTCATGTGCCTATCCATTGGGTTGGAGAGAGTCAAAAACAAGAGAGACTGAAAAAGGGAAAACACACAACCAATAAAAGTAAACACACGACAAAACAAACACACAACTAAAGCAAACTGTACAAAGAAGAGAGCAAGCTCTACTTCCTGAAGATCTTCAGATGCTTCCCACTATAGGGAAGTGGGAGCTCGGTTCCATCCAGATATGAGCAATAGAAACTATTCTCTCCATTGAGCTGCTTGATCTTGAAAGGTGAAGTCCATTGCATGCCTTTAAACGTGAAGTCCATTGCTCGCTGAAAGGTGGCACCAGCGTTGGTTAAACCAAAAGACATTCTGCTATAGGTGAATGTGCCCCAAGGGGTAGTGAATGTTGTTTTGAATTGGTCTTTGGGTGGGACTTCAATCTGATTGTAGCCTGAAAAACCATCGAGCATGGACAACATTTCTGATCCAGTTACTGTTTGCAGAACCTGATCCATTATGGGAAGCAGGTAGTTGTCCTTCAAGGACGCCTGATTCAGGTCACGGAAATCCACGCATATGCATATTTCACCATTATTCTTTCTTAATGGCACGATGTTTGTGAACCAGGTACTGTGATGGATAGGAAAAATGATCCTTGCATCCAACATCTTCTATATTTCAGCCTAGATGGTACCTGAGATCTTAGGATTATAGTGCCTCTATTTCTGGCGAAAGGGTTTGACATCCTCTTTCAACGGGATGTCATACTGGACGTCTTTCGGCTTAAAAAACTTTAGATTGGCATAGGACCATGCCAATACATCCATGTATTTTTTTAACAATTTGAAAAACTTCCGCTTCTCTTCAGGTGTGCAACACTTTCCAACGTTTACAAACTCCGGATGTTCTACCGAACCTAAATTGACCGGTTCGGTTTCTGGGGAGGAGTTAGGATCACCTCACCTTTTCTTTTTGACAAAAAGATCATGCCTGTCGAACAACCACTCTAGGGAGACCAGGCCTTTTGGGATTTTATTTCCTTTGAGTTGACACATGCTGTCACTTCCTTTTGATTCACCATCTTGATCAATAACAGACTCACGGCATGTAGAAGTGGATCCTTCAAAATGAAGTTCACTAAAATTTTCTACCTTTTCTAGAAAGGCAATGAGTTGATTGTCATTGTTGAATACTTGCCAATGCTGAGAATTGTCTGGCACGCTTGGGCGGAAAACCACTTCAATGGTATATTTTTCTGTTTTCAAACCCGGGTGAGGGAGCATGAGGGATGCTGAAACAGCCAATGAATTGGCAATGTCATTCTAAGCTCTTGGGATGGCTTTTATTGAAAAAGTGTCAAACTCCTCATTGTTGTCCCACACCGCGTTGCGGTAATGCCTGAGCCTTTCATTCTTCACTTGGTATATCCTTTTAACTTGATTTATGACCAGCTATGCATCACCTTGTACCTTCAAATTCTTTATTCCTCTTTCCTTTGTGGCTTGCATGCCAAGTAGTAGAGATTCATACTCAACAATATTATTTGTGTTGAAAAATTGCAACTTGAAAGAGAGAGGAATAATCTCCTCTTTGGGAGATATTAGTACGGCGCTAGCGCCGCACCCACTAGTCGCGCAGCTGCCATCAAACTACAAAGTCCAGATCTTGTTAAGATCCTCTTCTTGGATGAGGACATCCATTTTGTCAGACTTGGTAGACAAGAAATAGTTTCCCATCCCTGATGATTCGAAGAGAATTTGGGCTTTGGGGTCATCGGAGTTAGTAACCAGGTACTTCTTTTGTGATTCAGGCTCCAATGTTTGCATTACACCTTTGACGGGGATTCTAGCCTTAGACCAGTCCATATGAATCTCCCCACCAACTTCACTGCAAAAGCCCCTTCCTAGTAGAATTCCATATGCTGCCGGAATATCGGCAACAAGGACGGTCATCTTTACTCTTTTTTCTGGGAACGCCGCAAATGCGAACTAAGCGTCCTTGATTTGACCGATTAGCGGAACTTGCTTGGTTTCCAAGGAATAACATCGGCTAAAAGACTTGGTAAGGGTGAGGCCCAGAGCATGGGTGACTTTTACCGGCATGACATTATCGGAAGCTCCAGAATCAATTATGTAGTTGCTTAGTTTGTGGCCATTGATTAGGAGGGAGAGATAGAAAGGTTCTATTTTTCCTGATGCAAAAGTCAAGGTGAAATTTATGCAGGAAAAAGGAGGGGTGGAGAGGATTCCTTTTGGGGAAACCTGAGTAGTTATGACAGCTTGGCTTTGGATGTATTTGGTTAACCTTACAAGCTGTTCGGGGTTTGACTAAAGATAATCGGCTTCAGACATTTGGATCTTAGTCTTTTTAGCATGGTCAATTATGTCAAATGCGACCAAGGGTTGCGTTGATGAAGGAATGAGTCCCTCATTTCGCAATGGTAGGGTAGGATTACTGGTCTTCATGGAAACAGAAGAAGGCTGATTTGGAGGAGAGATGGGAGGAAAAGATTTATTCGAAAAGACTTAATAACAGGTTGAGCAGGAAGGGGATTACCTCTTTTAGCGATGGTTGGAGGTGTGTTTGACACGGCCTTCTCTTTTTGTATCCTGGCAAAAACTTCTGATTCTTTTCCTTTGGAACGGGTGAAAACAACATATGACTGTCTGCTTGCATACCCTTGTGTACCCTCTTCTTCATCAGACTCTTCATCTTCAAATTCCATATACCCGATTGTAGAGTCGTCAGTCGATTCACCGACATCTTGATCATCTTCACCTGGCAATGAAGGTTCTTCATAATTTTGCTCCTCTTCTTCGATCTCGATTAGAGCATTGACTGGAGGAGCCTCAAGCGCCAACAACGGAGCAGTTACAGGTAGGCACGGCCTTTGTGGAACATTGTTGGAAATGAAATTCCTCCGTGGGATATCTCGGTATGGAATGTTAGGAGAAGCTTGAGCTAATTGCTTCTTTAATGCGAGCAAATCATTTTCCATCTTCTGGAATGCCAGATCTGACGAAGTGGCCTGAGAAGGATTTGCAGCTTTGAACTTGGATGACTCTCATTTCAATTCACCAGATATAAGCAAGTTGTCCTCTATCTGAATGGCGGTAGCCTGGGCAAGAGGCAAGGTAGTTATTTGTTCATGTAGAAGTAAAAAACTTATTTTTGAGCTCATTGCATTCATAAAGAAACACTTTTGATTTTCTAGTGTTGGCAACATGACAACAGGCACACGGTTGATTAATGCATTGAACCTGGCGATAAAATTGCGCATGGTCTCATTGGCCTCCTTCTTCAGGTGAGTGATTTGTGATAACAATACAAATGCATCCTCTGAAGGCTTATACCTTTCTTCAAATGCAGTCTCGTAATGTGGCCCAACTAGTGATAGATCTGGCCGGCAAATGCTGAAACCATTTTGTTGCGGGTCCTTGCAAGGTCTCTAGAAAGAGGCAAACTGACACATCTTCATGGGTCACATCCAGAATGCTGCATGACATGATGAATGCAGATATATGTGAATCCGTGTTTTGGTTTCCACTCCCATCAAATCTTGGGAAATTCTTTCAGATTTCCATGAGGGAGCACGTGAACAGGATGTGGCAAAGCGAGTGGGCCCATAGCATTTCCCCACGGTACTACCATTTGAACAGCTGGAAAAAGGATGCGAGCTGGAAGCACAGTTCCACTGAGCAGTAAGGCACTGCAAAGAGATGTAGGATGTTCCTTGATGAGTAGATGTTTCCTTCATGGAGGTGAGGCACTTCTAGATGAACGGTCAGCTGAACTTAGCGATGAGAAGTGTGTCTGGTGTAACACTGAAGTTGTGCCTTTGAAGTAGATCAAAATTAGGATCAACTTCTCCACGAGATCTCCTGCTACAAGTAAATGGTTCACCCTGCCAGTGTATCTCTCCAGATCTACAATATTTTGGGGCAGATTTAAAATTCTTTTTGGTTGTACCTGTTGATTTTCTGATTTTTTCTGACAAAAATCAGCAGCATGTACTTTTCTAAATATTTAAATTTTATCCCTCTTTTGAAAACTGATTTGCGGTTTAATGACAAATATTAATGCGAGGATAAAATGATGGTCAACTTAGTAAGCTGATTTTCGAGATCTTAGATTTGGACTTTTTGCAAGGGTTTGAAATTTTCGTAAAACAGTCAGAAACTCAGATCTACAGAAATATATGGGTTTTTGTAAAAACTCAGTGAACTAAAGATCTCTAACTAGTCCAGATCTATGGATGTCTGAAGAAAATTTTCAGTTTGGAGCATTTTTGCAAAAAATTTGCATTTTAAGCAAAAAGTTAAAATTTGCAAACAGGTAGTGGTTTCTATGATTTTCATTGATTTTCTAAACATACCACTACCATAGATCTGATAGATCTATTCGATCCCCAGTAGAGTCACCAAAAACTATTGGTCCAAAAATCTGTCGTAAGAGCAGATCTATGGACAGATGAGCCCCCAACAGTGTGCAGGGCATAGCCCCTCTTTGAGACAGCAAAGTGAAACTGGTTTATTGATATTCTACCAACAGGAATCCTGTGCAAGTCTTACAGTATTCTGCCTTCAGGGGGGTTTGGGGATTTCATCCCAGTAGAGGTAGTTTCGACGAAGAACAGAAAGGAATGAAGGAAGGAAAGGAAGGAAGACGGATCTAAAGGGAGAAAAGAAATGAATTCCAAAGTAGAAAGGTCAGAGGGTCTATGTTTTGGGCTGGTAGTAAACAGAGCCAAACCTACTTGCATAGATGAACAAAGCAATACTGATGAACAAATGAAAAAAAAGTAGAGATAGATCTAACAGAATAAACGCATAGATCTGACATAAGAAAGATCAGATGCCCATAACACACATATTCAGCACAAAGTCTTAATATTTGTATTAATGTTTTCTTCTGTTACAAGAAAACTCAAAGTATTTCTATCTTCACTTCTATTTTTCATCTAAAAAATGTCCACCATTGAATACTACAAGTATTCCAAGTATTTATAGAAGGAGAAGGAGAGAAGAAGACAAAAACAAACCAACCACTTACAAAATATCTAGAAAATATCTAAAAAGTTCAACAGTTGACTTGGGCAAGTTTTTGGATGGCAACATCCTATGGTGCAACATGGATGAAGTCATTGTGTATGCCAACATGCTTTTTAAATATTTTACCAAAATGATCAATGGATCCCAAGAAGAAACTACTCTTCAGTGTAAAAGGGCTGCACTTTTTAGCATGTCGATAGGAACTTTCTCAGTGCCTTGGCACACTCTTCAGCATGTCAACAGGAACTTCTCAGTGCCCTTGGCGTACCTTTCAGCATGTCGATAGGAACTTATCAGCACCCTTGGTGAAATTTTCATCGTGTCAACATGAACTTCCTTACACCTTGGCGCACTCTTTGTTGTGTCAACATGAACTTCCTTGCGCCTTGGCGCACTCTTTGTCGTGTCAACATGAACTTCTTAGTGCCTTGGTGCACTATTTTTTGTGTCAACATGAACTTCTCAATGCCCTTGGCACACTCTTTTTCGTGTCAACATGAACTTCTCAGCGCCCTTGGCGCACTTTTCAGCATGTCGACAGGAACTTATCAGCGCCCTTGGCACACCTTTCAGCATGTCGACATGAACTTATCAGCACCCTTTGGCGCACCTTTCAGCATGTCGACAAGAACTTATCAGCACCTTGGCACCACCTTCCTGTTGGTGTCGAAACGCAGCACCCCTGGGACTTACAACACGATGGGTGAGATTCTCAGTTGCAATTGCACCACAATTGGAGCTTTTTCCAAGTGTGGGACCTTGAAAAATCAGAAAATCTCTTCGGATGAAGGCCGGCTCCTATTCCTCTATTCAGATGCATTGAATAAAACGCAGAGGGTTTACAAAAAAACCTAATCTAACCTGGCCAAGGAGATAGGGTAGAGAATGCATATAATAAAACCTAAACTACGGAGGGTGATGCACCGTGGGAATTTAAACACTCGTTTGCAAATTTAAACAAAAACTACATAGATGCAATACAACACCATGCACAGGTAACCAAACTGCAATAGAGATCAAAATGACAGCAATGAATACATGAGAGGGTCAAAATTCAATCATAGACATATATATATTATTGCTCAAGAGTCGATACAATACATTGCAGTGGCCAAGAGGCAGAAGGAAGAATTGGTATTATAACCCATATTGGGAGGTTCGAAAGCTCCACAAATTCTCCTAGCACGCAAGGGAAGAAGGGCCCTGTCCAAAACGAAAATGTCCAACCTTTTTTAAAGAGCCTCTCCTAGCCATTTATATGAAGAAAAATGAGGAGAATAGAAGAATCCGGAGTTTTCCCCAACCACCCTCCAAGACTGCACCTAACTTCAACAAATCATTGGCAGTAGGTACAAAAAACTCAACAAACTCAAAACATGGCGAACTGCTTATTTCCGCGTCGGGATTTTCCGCCCGTCGGGTTCGGGGTTCTCTTGTGCATTTGCATCGGGTTGGAGGATGGCTCGACATGCTACTTGGATGTTTGCATTTTCCCGAAACCCGCTTCGCCAGTATTTCCGAGTTTTTCCTTTGTGTTGTCGGGGGCGGAAGATGAACTTGCATGTGCATCGGGTTCAGAGGGTTGCTCGACATGTTTTCGCCCCGTGCTTCTGTGCCGTGTTTCCCTGACTTCCTGACCCCGATTTCCTTTGATGTCGGGTTTTCCAACCCCTCCGACATGTCTTTGATGTCGGGTTTTCCAACCCCCTCGGACATGTCTTCCTTTTTTTTTTTGGTGTATCTATATTTACCCGGGGTAAATATATACAACAATTTTGTGACTCACGGGGTTACCTGCCTACTAGGTAGAAGATCAATGGACTTTTAGTGATCCATTGGGCATGGAGTCATAAGCAATAACCTAAAACCGACCTGATATCCGATCCCGAGCCTGATACTGCAACTCCTTCTTCGAGAACACATGACACTGTTAGAAAACCAACCCAAGGAGCAACAAAACCGGTGCCAAAGCACTTAGGGAAACTGAAACCTAGCTACAACAAGACAATGTGCATATGCACTTAGAGGAATGAAATCTAGGCTAATATTTACAAGGGTAAAACTTTTTCCTTTTCAAGTAGTAATGTTTAAGATAGATTCCGTTAACCGGAATCAGGAGGAGATTCTCCATCCAATGTAGACAATTGGAAGGCATTACTATTCTTACATTTCATGACCATGTAGGGACCACTCCAAAAGGCATCAAACTTAGAATGCTTTCCTGGTTTTTCCCGATCTGCATCCCATTTCAGAACTAAGTCCCCTACCTGGAAGGTCCTTGCTCTTGCTTTCTTATCGAACCATCTTTTCACTAAGGCCTGATCTTTCTCAATATTATAAGGAGAAGGAGAACAGGCAAAACAAACCAACCCCTTAAAAATAGCTAGAAAATATCTAAAATTCAACTGTGACTTGGGCAAGTTTTGGATGGCAACATCCCATGGTGCAACATGGATGAAGTCATCGTGTATGCTAACATGCTTTTTAAATATTTTACAAAAATGATCAATGGATCCCAGGAAGAAACTACTCTTCAGTGTAAAAGGGTGCACTTTTCAGCATGTCGACAAGACTTTCTCAGTGCCTTGGCACACTCTTCAGCATGTCAACAGGAACTTCTCAGTGCCCTTGGCGTACCTTTCAGCATGTCGATAGGAACTTATCAGCACCCTTGGTGAAATTTTCATCGTGTCAACATGAACTTACCTTACACCTTGGCGCACTCTTTGGTGTGTCAACATGAACTTCCTTGCGCCTTGGCGCACTCTTGTCTGTCAACATGACTTCTTAGTGCCTTGGTGCACTATTTTTTGTGTCAACATGAACTTCTCAATGCCCTTGGCACACTCTTTTTCATGTCAACATGAACTTCTCAGCGCCCTTGGCGCACTTTTCAGCATGTCGACAGGAACTTATCAGCGCCCTTGGCACACCTTTCAGCATGTCGACATGAACTTATCAGCACCCTTTGGCGCACCTTTCAGCATGTCGACAAGAACTTATCAGCACCTTGGCACACCTTCCTGTTGGTGTCGAAACGCAGCACCCCTGGGACTCTACAACACGATGGGTTGAGATTCTCAGTGCAATTGCACAACATGGAGCTTTTCCCAAGTGTGGGACCTTGAAAAATCAGAAAATCTCTTCGGATGAAGGCCGGCTCCTATTCCTCTATTCAGATGCATGAATAAACGCAGAGGGTTTACAAAAAAACCTAATCTAACTTGCCAAGGAGATAGGGTAGAGAATGCATATAAATAAAACCTAAACTACGGAGGTGATGCACCGTGGAATGTTAAACACTCGTTTTGCAAATTTAACACAAACTACATAGATGCAATACAAACACCATGCACAGGTAACCAAACTGCAATAAGAGATCAAAATGACAGCAATGAATACATGAGAGGGTCAAAAATTCAATCATAGACATATATATATTATTGCTCAAGAGTCGATACAATACATTGCAGTGGCCAAGAGGCAGAAGAAGAATTGGTATTATAACCCATATGGGAGGTTCGAAAGCTCCACAAATTCTCTAGCAAGCAAGGGAAGAAGGGGCCCTGCAAAACGAAAATGTCCAACCTTTTTTAAAGAGCCTCTCCTAGCCATTTATATGAAGAAAAATGAGGGAGAATAGAAGAATCCGGAGTTTCCCCAACCACCTCCAAGACTGCACCTAACTTCAACAAATCATGGCAGTAGGTAAAAAAACTCAACAAACTCAAAACATGGCGAACTGCTTATTTCCGCGTCGGGATTTTCCGCCCGTCGGGTTCGGGGTTCTCTTGTGCATTTGCATCGGGTTTGGAGGATGGCTCGACATGCTACTTGATGTTTGCATTTTCCCGAAACCCGCTTCCGCCAGTATTTCCGAGTTTTCCTTTGTTGTCGGGGGCGGAAGATGAACTTGCATGTGCATCGGGTTCAGAGGGTTGCTCGACATGTTTTCGCCCCGTGCTTCTGTGCCGTGTTTCCCTGACTTCCTGACCCGATTTCCTTTGATGTCGGGTTTTCCAACCCCTCCGACATGTCTTTGATGTCGGGTTTTCCAACCCCTCTGACATGTCTTCCTTTTTTTTTTTGGTGTATCTATATTTACCCGGGGTAAATATATACAACAATTTTGTGACTCACGGGGTTACCTGCCTACTAGGTAGAAGATCAATGGACTTTTAGTGATCCATTGGGCATGGAGTCATAAGCAATAACCTAAAACCGACCTGATATCCGATCCCGAGCCTGATACTGCAACTCCTTCTTCGAGAACACATTGAACTGTAGAAAACCAACCCAGGAGCAACAAAACCGGTGCCAAAGCACTTAGGGAAACTGAAACCTAGCTACAACAAGACAATGTGCATATGCACTTAGAGGAATTGAAATCTAGGCTAATATTTACAAGGGTAAAACTTTTCCTTTTCAGTAGTAATGTTTAAGATAGATTCCGTTAACCGGAATCAGGAGTTCTTCTCCATCCAATGTAGACAATTGGAAGGCATTACTATTCTTACATTTCATGACCATGTAGGGACCACTCCAAAAGGCATCAAACTTAGAATGCTTTCCTGGTTTTTCCCGATCTGCATCCCATTTCAGAACTAAGTCCCCTACCTGGAAGGTCCTTGCTCTTGCTTTCTTATCGAACCATCTTTTCACTAAGGCCTGATCTTTCTCAATTATTTGAACTGCATGTTCTCTAATTTCTTCCAATTCCATCAACTCTGCATACCTAGCCTCCATTGGTTCGAACTCAGTCAACTCCAACTGCTTCATGAACTCCAATGCAGGTAGTTCTAATGATATAGGCAATACTGCCTCTTTCCCATAGACCAACTTGTAAGGGGAATTACTTGTAGACCTCTTTGGTGTTATTCTGTCAGCCCACAATGCTGATTTTAGCTTGGTATGCCATGTTCTTTGATTTTCATCTAGAGTTCTCCTGATGATTTTTAGCAAATTTTTGTTCGTGGACTTTGCCTGTCCATTACCCTGTGGGTAATAATTTGAAGAGGTACTCAAGTAGATTCCATTCTTGACAGCCCATTCCATAATCTTGGAACCTATGAATGCCAATGCATTGTCTAATATGATAGTGGCCGGCACACCGAACCTGGTCACTATTCCTTCATAAAATTCTAGTATATTAGACTCGTTTGCCTCTTTGAGCACTACTGCTTCAGTCCACTTGGTGAAGTAGTCCGTTGCCGTGAGAATCCACTTGTGGCCTTGGCTTGAGTTTGGATTGATGACCCCGACGAAGTCCAATCCCCATTGTATAAATGGTTGGTCAACCAAAATTGGGTATAATGGAAGTGCTGCTAGTCTTTCTTTGCCTGTGAAGAGTGCACATTTCTTGCACTTTCTTATCCATGTGTAACAGTCACTAAACACTGTGGGCCAATAATACCCTACCTTCATTATCTTGAGAGCTGTTACTCATGGGGTGAAATGTCCACCAGAATCTCCATTGTGAAAATATCGTAACACCCTTTCAATTTGACTTGTCCCAATGCACCTCAATAGAACTCCATTGATGTCTTTCTTGAACAAAACACCATTAACAAGCACATATGGAATAGCTTGTAATCTGAAGTATCTCCTCTTTGCTCTACTCATTTCTGGAGGGCATAGGCCTGTCTGTAGGAAGTTTATCATACTCTGAGTCCAACACGGAGTGGGCACATCATCATTTTCCTGTTCTTGACCATCCTGCAATACCAAGGTAGTCTCTTTTTCATCACCTGCTTCAACTTGTTGACTCAAGGATAGCTGTTCACATAGTCCCTTTCCACGTACTAGTTTGGTGACCTTGATCTCGATGTCATATTCAATGACACGAGTGATCCATCCTACACATTTCTCATTCAGATCCTTGTTTAGAAGGAAGTCCTTGACTCCCGCATGAGAGACTAACAATTGGATTTTGTTGTTTAAGAGTAGGTGCTTGAATTTATTTAAGCTTCTGATCACTGCAAGGACATGCTTTTCAATGAAAGAGTACCTTGTTTCATATTCCTCCAAGCCTTGACTGAAGAAAGCAACTGGTTGTTCTAACCCTTCTTTGTTTTGTTGTGCCAGGATTGCAGAAATTGTGTCTCCACCACCGAAGGCATATAACATGAAGCCCTTGGAGAAGTCTGGATTGACAAGAGTTGGAGCTTGAGATATAGCCTCTTTTATTGCCTCAAAACTTGCCTTGCCTTCAGATGTCCACTTAAATGCCATGCTCTTCTTCAACATCAATGTTATTGGCTTTACGAGAGCTGCAAAGTTTGGAACAAATCTGCGGACAAAATTGATCCTTCCCAAGAAGCTTTGAAGAGCCTTCTTGTGACTTGGCAGTGGCAACGCTCGAATTGCTTCAACTCTTTCTGGGTCAATCATCAACCCTTCCTTTGAAACAATATGGCCTAGAAGTTTTCCCTCGTGAGCCAAAAATATGCATTTTTTGGGATTCAATGATACCCCAAATCTTCTACATCTCTGAAATACCTGCCTCAAATGTAAGAGGTGATCCGCTGCATTTTTTGAGAATACAGTGATGTCATCAAGATATACTAGAACTATTTTATTGATCAACCCCTTAAATGCCATATCCATTACCCTTTGGAAGGTGGCTCCAGCATTTGATAGCACAAATGGCATCTTCTTGTAGGCATATGTGCCCCATTTGGTGGTGAAAGCTGTCTTGAATTGGTCTTCTTCTTTCACCATCACCTAATTATACCCTGAGTAGCCATCTAGGAGAGAGAATCTCTCTGAACCAGATACTACTTGCAATATCTGTTCCATTGAAGGGAACGGGTAATGGTCTTTTAGAGATGCCCTATTTAGGTCTCGAAAGTCCACACATAACCTGATTTCTCCGCTCTTCTTCCTTACCGGAACCAATTTTGCAACCCAGCTTGAGTGCTTGATCGGGAATATGATGCTTGCCTCTATTAGCTTGTTAAGCTCTTTCTTCATTAGAGGCTCAATGTGAGGGTTGATAGGTCTCTACTTTTTTCTAATGGGCTTAGCATCTGGATCCAATTCTACGGTATGTTGTGCCAACTTCAGATTGAATCCTCTCAAGTCTTCATAGCTCCAAGCGAAGACATCTGGAAATTCTTGGCAAAGCTGTGTGAAATCTAATTTCTCCTGCTCAGTGGCCACTTTACCAATTTGAAGTGTTTTGCCTTCCCCAACTAGAATTGGCTCTGAATCTTCTCTCTTGATCTATATGTTAGCATTTTCCTTACGGAACTGGTCGTTAGGGTTGAAGATAGACTCTAACATTACTAAACCCTTAGGAAGCTTGTTTGTCCACAGCTACACTACTTGATCCCCATACTACTGCTCTAGCCTATCCTGATTTCTAGCTGAGAATTCAGCTTCTTCTTATAAGAAATTGATGATCTGTTAATCGTTCTCAAACACTTGCCAGCTTGTATTATTATTTGGAACTGTTGGCCTCACAATCGCATGGATATGTGGCTGTGTTTTTTCTCTTTTGATGTTTTCAACCACATCAAACGTTGCTCCAATTGCTACGAGCCTATTTGCGGCTTCATTTTCCTTCCTGGGTATGGACACAATGTTGAAAGCTTTGAAATCCTCAATGAGGTCCCATACCCTATTCTTGTAGCTCTTCAGTAGGTCGTTCTTTATAGCATGTTGTCCCCTAACTTGGTTGATGATTAGCTCACTATCTCCAAACACCTGCAAGTTCTTTATGCCCTTTTTCCTGGCCCAATGAAGTCCATGAATCAAGGCCTCATATTCAGCTGTGTTGTTTGAACAAGAAAACTGGAAACGAAAAGCTGAATAATATTTGATGCCTTGTGGTGAAATCAACATTGCACCACCTCCAGCACCTTGTCTACTCCTTGAACCATTGAAAAATAATTTCCAAACTTTGTTTTCATCCTTTTGTTCAGGCTGAATGATGTCGGGAATGGGTGAATTTTCTTCGTGCACACAATACACACCCAATTCAGATTCTTCAATTTCCTTGTATGGGTCAAATTCATGACTTTTTTTTGCCCATTCATCCAAATTCAAATCAGGAATTCCCTCGACCTTAGTACCTGCTTCTATATAACTTGAACACTCCTCTTGATAAAAAACTAAGCAATTTGCATTGATAAGACATGGTACATGAGGCTCAATATGGAAATTGGCAATTGGTTCTAACCTGATTGTTGCTTTAGCTCCATACCTTGTCCTAAAAATCATGTGTGACCAATCTACAGATAAATATCCACCGATTTTTGCAGTGAAGTCTCTTGATAGACACAATGCAAAGAGTGGCGGAAGGTCAATCACAGACACATCTTGCAGAACTGTAACATTAGGACATGAATGTAGTGTTAGGCTTAACCCCTTGATGACTCCAACAGTTCCTACTGCCGTTCCATCTAGCTGTACTACTCCTTTAAGCACTGGCTCATACTTCAAACCCAGTTGATCCGCTATTTACTTCAGCATCACTAAACTACTTACTCTTGAATCTATCATGCAGTTGTGTATCAAGTGGTTTCCAACAATCAACGAAACATAGAATGGTGGAGGCCTCAAATTTTTTCTTGTCTAGCCCCCATCATGTTGCACTGCATTAGTGAGAACTTTCTCATGTCCTTGGTTTGATACATTTGTGGCAGACCAGTTAGCCATTGCAGCTTGCAATAAATCTCGTTGCCCTGGGATCGCAAGTGATTCCCACATGGAAATGTTCACATGTGTCTTCTTCATTTGATCGATGATGTTGAAGGGGGATGAATTGTCCTTTTTCTGTCCCTTACTTGGTGTAAAATTTTCTGGAGCTTGAACAGGTGCATGTGTTGCTACAATAGGTACCTTAGGCTGATTTTGCACATTTGGAGTTATGTTTGGTCTACCGACCCCTTGTTGTGTAAGAGTGGGCTGAGAAACAACTGGATTAGACGGTTGTACCTCTTCTATGCTTCTCTTATTTGACCGTGTGTTGGCAGCCACGCCTTGAAAAGGCTGTTGGTTAACTCCACAGAAGTCTTCCATTTGCCAATTGGCCAATGTGGTTTCTGCTGGAGGTCCTTCTTGTTGCAATTCTTGTTGCTGATTCTCTTCCTGGCTTGGTTCTTAAGGCACACCAATGGTTTGCACCATCAAGGCCTGATTCAATGCACCATTGAAACATGCTGACTGATTGTGGGGTAGATTACAAGGTTAACACTAGTTGTACTCTTGTACCATGTTGTTTTGTGTTGGAACCAAGGCTCTTGAGGATGTCGCTGCATTTGGATCATACGGCTGAAATGGCCTAGCAGCTTGAGGTTGTCCCTGGTTTTGGTTTTGATTTGTAGCCTGAGCTGGTGGTCTATTCTGTTGGTATGGGGGCCTAGCCTGGTACTGCGCTTGAGGCTGATATGGTCTAGCACTTTGAGCTTGTTATCTTTTGATAGTCACTAGGTCATTTCCAAGGTTTTGTAGTTGTTTCATGACCTCCTGCAGTTCCTTTGAAGTATTTGAAGATGTGGATGCCTCATTATTGCTTTGATTCCTAGGAGTTGGAATGGGATTCAACTCTGGTGCTTGACTAGTTGTAGGAATTCCCATATCTGGATAGATAGGCATTGGCGGCCTTGGTGCAAGCTTGCCAGCTTGGATCAAATAGTTCTCTGCTCTGATTGCTGTGTCATAGGCCCCTGGCAGCATTGTCCCTCCCATTGATTAGATCATCATGGCTATGTTTGAATTTATAGCCTTTAAGAAATAAAGGAATGCTCCTTCGGCAGTTGGTCTAATAGCTATTGGGATCCTGTCCCATGTCCGTTGGAACCTGAAGTTGAAATTTGTCATTTGTTCGTTAGGATCCCTCTTGATTGTTGTCAGCTGTTCCAATAAGGATAAATTGTCCGCCCTCTCCTCGAATTGGTTGCAAAGAGCTGAACAAAGCTGGTTCCAATTCATAATAGACCCTGCTGCTAGGCTCCTAAACCATTGTAAGGCCTTACCTTTGAAAGATGAAGCCAACAACTTGACTGCAACATCCATTTCATTTATTTTGTGGATTACACATGCATTAGCAATATCCTGGATGTGATCAATAGGAGTAGTATGATTTTCTCCTGTGAAATAGGGTATATTCTTTAGCGCTGCAACTAGAATTTGATTCTAAGAATTTAGGGAAAGTGGACTACTTCCCGTGAAATTGACAAAGGGATTCAGTGGTAGATGTGCCATTATGATTGGCCTAAGAACCCTGGTTGATGCGAGAAAAGGCCTACCAAGTGGAGGTGTAGACAAAGTCCTGCTAGGCGGAGATGGTGATCTTTGTGGTCTTCTTCCTCTCCTTCCTCTGCCTGGTGAAGGTTGCAAGTGGAAAAATAGCCCCTCTTGTCGAGTATTAGACCTGGTTCGAATTCTTCTCATGTGCCTGGGCAACTTGTACTGCTACACCACTGAACTCTATCCCTTCGGAGTCGCCAGATGTGTTAGAGAACAAGCCTCTAAAAGGCTGGATTTTGCCAAGTTAAACACCAAACTTGACAGTATTGAAAATACAATTAAAAATTTGAAGGACTCAGAGGAGACAATATTCAATTCAGAATTCGGGCCCTGCTGTGCAGCTGCAGATCCCCGAAAAGTACAGGCGGAACTCAAGTCATGCGATGCAACTCACAAAACCCGAATTGCTGCTTGTCAGAACTTGGAACATGTCTGACAGCCCCCAAAACCTGAAATGAATGCTGTCGGGAATAGGACCATGCAATGCATCCCCCAAAACCTGAATTGCTGCTTTGACGTTCTTGGACCCCGAAAACCTGAAACCCGAAAAACCCAAAATTTTGGAAATCAAAATATCAAAAAACTAAAGATACCCTTTTGAAGATCACCCTTAGATCTACCAACTGTTGAAATTTTGACCTATTTTGAGCAAGATAAACCCTTGAAAATTGATTTCGGAGTTTGGCATGGTCGGAGCAAAATCTGAAATTTTAAAACTTGCAATTTCTCAGTCTGAATTTCGTGAAAACTCCTTCAAATTTTTGTTGAATGACCTCTTGGTCCCATCGGGCGTGCCAAAACTGTTGGTGTCGAAATGCAGCACCCCTGGGACTCTACAACACGATGGGTTGAGATTCTCAGTGCGATTGCACAACATGGAGCTTTTCCTAAGTGTGGGACCTTGCGAAATCAGAAAAGCTCTCCGGATGAAGGTCATCTCCTATTCCTCTGTTCAGATGCACGAATAAACGTAGAGGGTTTACCAAAAAACCTAATCTAACTTGCCAAGGAGACAGGGTAGAGAATGCATAAAAATAAAACCTAAACTACGGAGGTGATGCACCGAGGAATGTTAGACACTTATTTTGAAAATTTAACACAAACCACATAGATGCAATACAAACACCATGCACAGGTAACCAAACTGCAATAAGAGATCAAAATGACAGCAATGAATACATGAGAGGGTCGAAAATTCAATCATAGACATATATATATTATTGCTCAAGAGTCGATACAATACATTGCAGTGGCCAAGAGGTAGAAGAAGAACTGGTATTACAACCCGTATGGGAGGTTCAAAAGCTCCACAAATTCTCTAGCAAGCAAGGGAAGAAGGGGGCCTGCAAAACGAAAATGTCCAACCCTTTTTAAAGAGCCTCTCTTGGCCATTTATATGAAGAAAAATGAGGGAGAATAGAAGAATTCGGAGTTTCCCCAACCACCTCCAAGACTGCACCTAACTTCAACAAATCATGGCGGTAGGTAAAAAAACTCAACAAACTCAAAACATGGCGAACTGCTTATTTCCGCGTAGGGATTTTCCGCCTGTCAGGTTCGGGGTTCTCTTGTGCATTTGCATTGGGTTTGGAGGATGGCTCGACATGCTGCTTGATGTTTGCATTTTCCCGAAACCCGCTTCTGCTAGTATTTCTGAGTTTTCCTTTGTTGTTGGGGGCGGAAGATGAACTTGCATGTGCATCGGGTTCGAAGGGTTGCTCGACATGTTTTCGCCCTGTGCTTCTGTGCCGTGTTTCCCTGACTTCCTGACCCGATTTCCTTTGATGTCGGGTTTTCCAACCCCTCCGACATGTCTTCCTTTTTTTTTTTGTGTATCTATATTTACCCGGGTAAATATATACAACACTTCCTTGGGGCCAAAACAAAATTTTGGGTATGCTTACCTACAATTTTCCCTTGACAATTTTGCAGGATAACAAAACTGTATAACTGTGCATCTTGCATTGTATCTTTAATGCTCTGTACATCCTCTCCTGATAGAATCCTTGACAAATGGTCTATACCAAAATTGTGTTTACCTAGATTTACCACCACTATAAAGTCAAAATCCTAGAATAATATAACCCATCGACATATGTACCCATGTAAGACAGGATTGTTCACCAAGTATCTCAATGCCATGTGATCTGCATAGAACAAAAAGGTGTTGCTATCAAGTACTATCATAACTTATGCAATGCATATATCATTGACAAAGGCTCATGCTTTGTAGTTGTATAATTCTGTTATGCAGGAGTCAAATTTATACTAGCAAAGAAAATAGGATGGTCTACAATACCTTCTCCTGGCTAAGCTAGAACTGCACAAATTTCCATGCAAGAGGTGTCCACATTTACGTGAAAAGGTATATTCCATGAAGGAAAACACAAAATAGGTGTCATTGTAAGCTTTTCCTTTAGTGCTTCGAATGCACCCTACTACAGTTCTTCCCAATAGAACTTACCTTTACCTTTTAATAACTCATCTAGGGCATGCAAAATTTAGCATATCCTTTGATAAATTTTCTTTAATACCCCGTGTGGCCAAAGAATCTGTGCACCTCACTCTTACTAGTGGGTTCCTCGAAGCCTAAAATGACTAAAAACTTAGTTGGATCTACTAATAAAACTTTCGTGTAGATGGTATGCCCTAGTAGAGTTCTAAAAGGTGTATGAAATATGCACTTCTTGATATTTAAAGAAATTCTTAATTTTTTTCACCTTTAAAACATTAACCTCAAATTGTCACAATGATCCTTATCAAGCCCATACATGGTCCAGTCATCCAAGTAAACATGCAAGAATTTTTGAATAAATTCCTGGAATGCTTGAACAAAAATGCGCAAAAATACTGTAAGCATGTTCTTCAATCCAAAGGGAATCACCATGTATGCAAAAATTCCCCATTCAGTGGTGAAATTTTTCTTCTCTTGATCTTATTTAGCAATCCTTACTTGATGATACCCAGAAAATCCATCTGTACAAGAATAAATTTCATGCCCTACAATGCCTTCCAATATTTCCTCAGTGAATGGTGTAGGGAAAGGATCAATCACACATGCAACATTCAGCTCCATGTTGTCCATGTGTTCAATGAAAATTTTCAAAAGCCATGGACATGGGGAAAGAATCTCTAAAGAAACCCCAAAGGCTTTTAACAAACTAGTCAATGGACCATCAGATAAGAGATAAACAGGGATTCAACACTTTTCATACATTAATATTGAAAGAAACAAGAAAATCTAACATATTTATTAATCCTCTACTCTTGAAAGCTTTAAAAATGAACCTAGGTAGATTCTAAGCAATTAGTTTGTGATCATGATAATGGCATCTTGCCATTAATGGCTTCAAGGCCAATGGTTCTTCCCATTTACTCAATGCTTATGTGTGTAGTGCAATGGAAAAGTAGTAAATCAATAAACAAATGAAATAAGCTCCAAACCCTAAGCAAAATGCTATAGTTTATGTTAGGAAGAAGGAGAATTCTTAGAAATGGTCTAGGGGTTGTGGGTTATTTATAGTTTTCCAATTTAAGAAATGAGAGCCTTTTGGTGCACGTGGGACTAAAAACGAGTCAAAAAGTTGATTAGTAAGTCAAAGTAATATTTGACTAGGTTTAGAAGTGGTTAATCATGGTTAGGACTAGTTAAACTAGGTTAGGCTAGTTAATCTTGTTTAGAGAGGAATTATGTTTTTGAGAGAGTTTTGAGAGGTATAATCAATCCAATGAAATGGATTGATAGTCTAGGAAGCTATTAAAATTGGTATAGAAGAGGATGAGAATATGGTTTAGCTAATAAGGGACTAAATTAACCCCATTACTTGGTTTATAGGAGAAATACGACCAAAAGAATGTCGTAAACGATGAGTTATAGGAGTCAAGTTGACGAGGTATCGTCAATTTATAAGAAGGATAATAGTTAGTGTAATATCAGGAATAATAGTGCTTTGATCAAACTACAGGTGTATACATTTCCCCTCTTTGGGGTGATGTAAGCCACGTCACTTTAAAGAAAGTAGAAAAACATAAGAAAATGATTTTTTTTGAAGGGGTAGAAGAAAAATTAGTTAGCTAAAGGGATGCCCCCTCGAGTGTTGATGGGGTGATGGAAGAACTATATCGATGATTGAAAAGAGAAAAAAAGAAAGAAAAGTGTGAAGAGAAGATGAGAAGACAACAATAAAAGGGGATATTAGCTATCCACAAACTAGTGCTTACAGAAACAATTTTTAACCATCATTTTGCTTAGAATCCTCATCATCAGTCCTTATTAAAATGTAAGCATACGAAGAAAGTGTAAAATGACATGAAAATCCAAGATACAAATAAGTTTCCATTGCTAAAACAACAACCCCATGAAACACACAAACATGCAATGCAATACGAGAAGTAAATAAAATCACTTAACAGGGAAATAAGTACAATCACACACACTTAAACCAATAATGTTTAAGATGGTTACACAAATATTCTATTATCAAGTTGCAATCCCAAATGTTTTAATAAATGAACAAGGGTTTAAAATTATGCCCCAAGAAATTTGTATATGCAAGGGAAAGGATAGAGGACACTTAGATCCAATGGAAAAAGTAGTGTGCACGACAAAAAATAGTACCAAATAACTAGGGAACTCGTGCCCTAAAGTATCGAAAAAAGTAAGCATGGAAGCTTTTTTAAATGAATATGGAGATTTAGAGTGATCCGTGAGTTGTCATTGATTCAAATACACGTGAAAACTACCAACAAGATATGAGATGAACGCCATGTGAGAGGCACAAATTTCAGCTGCAAATAAGTCTTATTACCAATTTTAGTCCATTTTCGAATGTTGCTTATGATTTTTTTTTTGGATTTTTGGATGATTTTATATTTTCAAAATTTTTAATCAGTCAAATGAATTTAGGAAATTGAAGATCACCTAAAATCCTGCGAAAATTCTCTAGAGTGAAAAGAGAACGGGGGGTCGATTAGAAATAACATCCCCCAACGAGAAGACAAATGGGCAAACAATAATTTTTTAAAAAATTATCATGGCGACTAGATAAAAATAAAAGACAAGAAGCGCTTGGAAATATTTAAAAATGCCCCAAGGTGAAGGGATAAGCGCTAGGTGGCAAATATTGTGCCTTGATGTAGTGGAAATTTAATAAAAAAATCACATTATTTAATACAAATAATCATTTTAGATGCTAGCATTTGAGAAGAAGTGTTAGAGTGATCATTGACGTGCAGAAAACACACCCTAGATTTGTGCATCATGCGACAACCCCTAATATAGCCACCGGGGGGCTAAATACGATCACGTGACCAGTTCATCTTAGTATACAGAGCATCTTGCAAAATTTTACCACGAGCGTAGTGTGATGATGCATTGGAGTGATGATTATATGAGACTTCCGAGGATAGATGGTAGATGAGCAGATCAACATCCGTTAGAGTAAATCTAAATCAAGCATATAGCAGATCAAAACAACACTACAATGAGTGTAACTAATCCCTGAACTCATGAAAATTTTAGCATTTAATGATTATTTTTAGCATTTTTAGGCTAGGTTAGGGTGAATTTGATGTAACCCTATGTGATGCACAATAGATGATAAAAAAGACAACAATTAGGTAACACGTGAAGGCAAAATACCTATCGAACCTATATGGTACGCACACAATGTAAATCTGTCGAAGGGGATGCACATGTGTATAGAGGTAAGAAAATGGACCATCGCACAACACGAAAAGTGCACTTTCAACTAGCAAGCTATAGGCATCTGACAGCTGAGTGTGTATGTGTAAATGCTTAGATAGGGGGATTAGGTGTAGGACAATAGGGGATAGTATGCACCAATATGGGTGCGTTATGTGTTGAAAGATAAGTTTTCGCATGCTACTAGGGACATTATTTACATAACTTACCCTTAGAAACAATGTTAGCCAAGTGGTAGGTGTAAAATAGTCCCTAGAAGGGGGATTGTAGAAGGAAGTTGATATTTTTGTGTATCCTTTTTCTGAATGAAATAAGAATTGAACTAAGAAAATGTTTCGATAGCAATGTAGATAGAACAATGTAACCGTAATGTATGTATCAATTGTGATGTGCGCAGTGGATACTAAAGGGCTATCCTACCTCACACATATGCAAGAGATATGGTCGCTTGAACATGCGATAGAGTGCCCCCATACATTAGATGAGGATAATCAAAGGCATATCCTGGATATCCTTCTATATGATAAACGGGGCTAGATCACTACTTTGGAAGATAGATTTGGTAGGGGTTCCTAGACCTAGCAAAGGAAGTTATTACTAGAAAGCCATGATGCCTCCTCACAGTCTGTATCCGAGTGGTGGCATAGTGACCGATTCAATCCTTTTCTGACTCCACCTGGAAACTAGTGAGATCACCCAATTACCAACCCAGGACGTATATCATATTACGTTGGTCCTCATCTATGTGGATGACCTATTTTTATTTGTCACTATTTACACAAGTTCACCATGCTTAATACTTGATAAGTACATTATTTTTCTGATTTAGTAGTTCTTAGCTGATCCTGTGCGTGCGGGATGACAGTTAGAGCATAGAAGGTCTTTGAGATGCAAATGAGTGGCATAGGTTACAAAAGTTCTTCAACATTTGAATATGCTCGTTTGATAATCTCTTGAACCATAGTTAGTTTTTCTTTGACATCAAGATCATAGCGAGTTGGCCTGGGACTGACCTTTCTTTTCTGTATGTATGATGGTGAATTGTGGTGATTTTATTACAGATCATGTTGATCCTTGCTTATGGATCAAGCTATCTATGCAACCGAACCGAGCCATGTGTTATATCCTGTGGTGATACGATGAAATCAAGGTTCCCTCCATTTGACCACTGCATATACCAGGGCTCCCTACCTTCAAATAGTGTGGAGGATAACAAAATAGCAATGAGTTAGGGTCTCCATCCGAGCCAATTGACTGAGTCTCCATTCTTATGCCAAGACAGATCCTGCAAACATCAAAATCATTAATTCACAAAGTGATGGCAAAGGGTTCTACTTAAACAAAGCTATGATGGCTTCAGTTCAAAATCAGACTAGCGGAATATGGGCTCGTACTCATAGGAATGCAGATGGAGGTTTCAAAGGCCCAGAGGAAAGGATGTAAAAATAAGTGCCAATGACGACCAATCTTACATTACAATTTTCAAACAAAGCAAGAGATAAGAATGATCAGATCAACCTGATATGCTTTGGCCTAAACCATTCCCTTGTAGGAAAAATCCATGTAGCACCACTCCTGAGTTGAACTCATGGAAGTGTTGCTGTCAACAGCTTGACACATTTTTCATTGATGAAGGATTAGTACAATTTTATTTGAATACAAATGGCGGAAGTGCTTCATATTAATGGAAGATGAGATGATTCATGATGAATTTGGAAATTTATGCACTAGTGACATAAGTACGAGGCACAACCTCTACCCATTTAGTAAAATACTCAGTGGCGGTAATAATGTGGGTGTGTTCATCTGAAGAGGAAGGACGGAGCTTCCCTATGAGATCTAGGCCCCATTTGGAAAACAACCAAGGTGTTGCAATAGGTTGCAAAGCCAGTGCTGGTGCATGTATCAAGTTCCCATACTTTAAACATAGCTCACATTTCTTGAAGAAATTAAAAAAGTCTGCTTCTATGGTGGACCAATAATAACCTACCCTTAAGATCTTCTTAGCCAAAACCATACCACTAGTATCCGCTCTAAAAATACCAACGTGTGCTTCCTTAATAGCTATTGGCAAGAATATTTGTCAAGGAAAAATTGGTGGTTATCTTGCCAATTCTCTGGGATTCTAAGTACCTCTACTTAACTAGTGCAGATACCATATGTATATGTGTGAGTAAATTGTGAGTTTTATCCTGGTGGCCTTTCGGTCGGGGATCAAATAGGGGCACTCCACTGACCATATGGAAAATTCTTGCAGGTATCTTAAAGGGAAGAATTTGCTATGAAGGCGAGAAAGGGGAGTGAGAATATTTAGAAAGGAGAAACTAATGTTGTAAGTAAAAAATCAGAGACTTGCACACACTAGCCAAAAGTTTCATTACATGCACTTGTATTTCAGAAGAAAACAAATCTGAAAACAACAACAAGACTAAATAGAGATTAATGAACACAAAGTACCAATAAAATCCTCAATCAAAGAGGCTAAAATTCCTTCTTCCTTTATTTAAGCTCAAGCAAAATTTGTACATAGTGTGGGAAGTAGAAGACATATTTTAGTAGGATAAATGAAAGAAACTTGCTATCTCTTGCTCTCTTCACAAGGATATCTCTCTCATGAATTCAGAAAAAATAGCTCCAACATCTAAGAATTTTTAGAAGACAAAATTAAGAAGACCTTCAAATGAGGAGCTTGCTATAATTTATAGAAGAAGAGGCAACTCTTCATCTTCCCGGTGACTTTTCGAATACCTTAATATGACTTAAGACTGTTCATATTCCATTTTTAAATATTTCAGTCCCTTTTATAATAACAAGGTGACTTAAAGTTACATTATATTTCTAAAGTCACTTAAGTAATATTAAAAAGTTCAAACCTTAATGCAAGAATATAACATTGAGGAGAGAGAGTGTTGTATGAGAAGAGAAGAGAGAGAGAAATAAGAGGAAGAAGAAGAAGAAGAATTATGCTGAAAGATGAGCTGTTGCGGTGGACTTGGCTCCACTCTCTGATTACTCTCCAATTCACGATCCTGAGAAGTCTTCCATATTTCCAAGCTCTTGGTTGAAATGGGCCACTACTGGTTCTAATTTTTCAGCATGAGGGATGCGAATGCAACTCAAGGTTTCGGTCCATCCATTAATTACAATGTTGACGTCCTTACACTTCCCAAACCATAATGAATGCTTTTCTAGTGATAAGTGCAATGGAGGCTCGGATCTCTGAAAAGAAGTCGAGAGTATCCTTAGTGAAGGACAATGGGTTTCCCAACCTTTTCTTGAAATATTCCTTGAAAGGGATGATAAATTCATAAGAAGTTATGTGTTCGCTCATTGCGGGTACTCCAAGTTTATAAACTTTCTGATTCATACTATCCTGCAACTTGTATGTTTGTTCTTCTTTCTCCTCTAGCTCTATGAAGGCTTGATTGATTACTTCAAATCTGATTTCCAAGGACCTCACCCACACACGTGTCAAGTCTTCTATATGATTTTCAAAGACCTTCTTATCGATCAACTCCTGACAATGAGTGTTGTTCATCTCAGTCACTACTGGTCCCAGTGGTTCCTAGTAATCTCTCTCTCTCCACATCCTATTTGAGTGTTCGCATCTTGTTGGTTATTGTGCACATGTATGCAAAGAGGTTGACTAAATCTTGGAGTTATGACTTCCCTTTTTTGGAGATTGAGTCGATCCATTCATTTTTTGCTTTCCCCTGGATCGTGAGCTCATGAGTTCTTCTAATGGATTTTGGATTGAAGCTATTGATGGGTGCCACTTTCTCAATAGGAAGTTTTGTAGTGCTTAGTTCCAATCAGGTGTTGCACATAAGATGAAAGAGTTCGTAAATTTTTGTCTAGTACCTCAATATTCTCTTTATATTCTTTATTCCTTGCCACCATACAAGAAAAATATTGTTCATATATGTGCAAATCTATCTCACGAGTAGTCTGGTCCCAATTGGATTATGCTCATCTTATAGTTGGATGCTATCATCTCATCCATTGGCTTGAATACTTTTGGACAAGCTAATTTGATGTACTGATTACTTGTTTCCCCACTATAGAATTGTGAGGCCTTCTATGTGATATTTCTTGACCTTTTTTCTTTAGCCAATGAGATAATCATTGATAGATCGAGGGTGCTACTTGTTGCACAGTTTGAGTGTCAAGGATGACCATTTCCCACATCCATAGAAATATCTCGCCGGATTTAGGATTAATGATGGGTGCACCCAACCATTCTTTTTTCTAATAGAGGAGGAAAGTCTTGAATGAGATGGGTGTTGGTGTCAACAACAAAAAATACCTATTGCAATGGTTCAAAGACTGGATCATGAGTCATATGCTCCTCATTCACCTATGAATCTCCTACCATATTTTATATTTGCATTACTGATACCACGCCTTCCTCCGGCGGCAACACCAATGAACCTTCTTCTTCCTTGACATTCTTGGGTATCTTCTCATGGGTAGAAGTTTCCAATTCCATGGTCTTCCTTTTTGAACTCACTCTAGAGTGTTTAGAGATGGAATTCACCTCTACTACTTTTGAAGATGAATGATGTGAAGCTTACTTCTAGCTTGGATAAATTCCTCATGACCAAATGATCATAGTCCTCTTCTTATGAAACTAGTTCCTCATTCTCCTCACTACCTTTTCAGTCTGCTCCAATATATCTCCTGATTCATGAACATGGCAGTTGATTTGGGTCATTAGGGACATCTTTACTGTTGGGTACTCAGGATCGTACATCTCTATCTCAACATCATGCAAGATGTCTTCATACCAATTGAAATTGAATTTCTTTATCTCATTGATTGTCATCCTCATGTGGTCCTTTTCACGTACTTCAAACTCGTTAATACAATTGGCCCAACTATCCTTGACTTGTGGCTCATGTTGCAGTTCTAGGACATAGAATGATTCAGGATATTCTCAAATGTGAAAGTTGGGCTTGCCGATGTAATAACGCAAAGTTAGATGTGTGAAAGTAGCCTCCAGGTGGGATGCGTCATTTGAGATTTTACACATGAGCATCCCTAGAGATATAAGGAATGAAATCAATTTCTTTATCCTACATTTGAGCTTTTTATTCACTTGAGTGATCTTCCTACAGAGCTCGAACAATACAATCTAGTCACTAAGGTACTTAAGTAGTTTTAGTGGAGCTTGGTCGAAGCTAGCAACTCGTATGTAGGAGAAGGTTGAGAATTGTATGAAGTATGAGCCGTATTCCTTAATTAGAGATGCCACTTTTGGTGACATCCTAGCTTTAAGATCCCCTTCTCAGATTTGGACCACATACATAGTGAATGCATTGTTCATGCGAGAAAAATTCCTTGTTCTCTCCTCCATTACCAATTGTGGAAGTTTCTCGAATATAGGTACCTTGGCAGCACACGTTTGTCACGTCATAGCCAATCCTTTGAATGATCTCAAGCTTACAAGGAGATAAACTAGGTAAGAATTCATGTGGAACTTCTTTATCGTGGGCACTTGGAGTAGTTACAAATGGAGATTATTGCTGATGATCTGCCCCCAGTCAATTCTCTACTTTCCTTTTGTCATTGTTAGGATGAAAAGGTCCATCTAGTCTTGGAAGTCACTCATGCTTGCTTCACCCATAAGTCTACTAAGGAGAGTGATGAAACTAGAATACCCTTCTCATAACTCATACCTTGGAAGATTCTTGGACATCCTGGAGGGATTTCTTCCTATTTTCAACCATGATCTGAGCATTACTCCTTAGACATATGAATCCTTTGTTTCCCAATCATGCACAGCCCTATCCTTTGCGATGATGACCATGCTGGGGGATGTCGGTATTTGCAGAGAGAGTGAAATGGTCCTAATGCTGATGACTTCCATTGTTCTACCATTGTTAGCTTAGATGGTTCGTGTCTCGGGATCGTAGTGGGAAGAGCAGGCTAGGACTGACTTGAGACTCTACACAGACATTGGGTGTCTTGCAACAGTGAACAAACCACTTTCAAATATCTGGTCTTTGATCCTCCATCAGTCCTTGGAGGCCATGTGAGTCTTAAGGTCATTCAGGTCCATGTACAAGACATCATTATCTTCCACATTATACTCGCAAGTAAAGGGCTGGGAAGGCTTCTAACTCATCCACTTCGGCTTCATGTCTCCCTTAGAAAAAACAACTTACTATTTTTATTAAGAGTGAAAAATCAAGTCCCTGATCTTCAACTGGATGTTGCGTATCCGTTTTCCTCTTTCTCCCTACGTTCCTCGTTCCTTCTGGATCAACTTTCTATTTTCAGAAGGTGCCCAAGGTCCCACTTACTATTTTTATTAAATGCCAAAAATGTCCATTCTGGTTAATTCTCAGCTGTAGTGTACCTCCAATGTTTTCGTTTCCTTCGTAGGTTCTTCTATCGATGAATTTCCCGAAATAATAGTTCTTATGTAGTAGAACTGCTATTTTTATAAAATTTTCTTCTGGGAGTCAGATTGACGTGGAATGAAGTTTCTTGATATGGGTTTTTTTCCAATATCACCCTTCTAAAATTTTGGGCCCGCCTACTTAATAGTTGAGGAGATTTTAAAGTTTTAATTTTCGGACTTAGCAGTGCTTCTGGATGTGGAAACCATTAATGGACCTCAAAGTTGCTGGTATGGTTTTCTCATCCATTTGTGAAGAAAATTATATTTTTTATGTAGTTTTTTTCCTGTGGTGCTTCACGTGCGATCTTACTTCAATCCGATAATCAGTTTGACAGGAAATACCACTTCTTTCTTCGTTGAGCCCAAAAGGAGATTTCCTTATTGTGGATGCTCTATCACACGAGAGGAGAGTTTGAGGTTATGTTTTTTATGGTCTCAGATAGAGGAAAAAACATCAGCAAATGGTTCGTTGATTCATGCAATGGTTTGCATGATTTGTTCAGATTTCTATTTTTTGGCTATGGAGATTTTACAATTCTCTTCTTCGTTGTTCTTCGTTTCTCCTTCTTAGCTTGATGTGAATTCCTTCTGAGACCTACTTATTGCCATGGGGAATTTATTTTAGTTCTTTTTTGATCTGGTATGATTTTTTTCAATGGCGGAGTGATGGAAGAAATTTGCAGAGGAAGGATGAAGATTGTCTGTGCACAAGAGTGGAAGCACTAGAAGCACTGAGCATAAGTTAATTTTTTTGAATTTTTAATGCATGGAGTGAGATTCTTGGGTGAATTTTTTCATGTTTTATGTCCCAAACCTTAGGGACATGAGTGACATCAAATTCCATGGTGGTCAAGAGGAAGACATGTGGCGGCGATTCGACGACAGGGAATGAAGATGAGAAAAGTTACTTTAAAGCATTGAGAGCTGAAAGCTGGTAACATGGATGTCTAAAATACTCCCCATAAAGGATGGAAAAAAATTTCCATGTTTGATTTCCTTGACCTTAGGGATGTGAGGGACATCCATTTCCACAGTGGTCCTGGAGCTAACACGTGACACTTGATCCGATGATAGGGAATGGATGCTCCAAAAATGCACATGGGGGTTGAAATTTGGTCACGTGGGTGACCAAAAGATTCTCCACAGGGGATGGGAACATGTTTCCATTCTTGATGTACCTAAATTCAGGGACCTGAGGGACATGAATTTCCACAGTGGTCCTAGAGCTGACACATGGCGCTTGATCCGACGACAGGGAATGGATGCTCCAAAAATGCACCTGGGGGTTGAATTGTCAAGTCTAGAGGTCATATGAGGGTCCCAGAGGTCACATGGGGGCTGGGAAAATTTTTCCATGGTTGGTTTACCTGACCTTAGGAAATTTGGGGACATGAAATTCTACCAGGCTCCTGGTGTTGACACGTGTCCTCTCAAAAAATGACTAAGTCCTGAACTGCCTTTGAGAGGGTAACTTAGAACGATGATAACTTGAGCTCCTGATGGAATTTATTGGTGAAATTTTATATTATCCTAACTGGAAATGGAATTTTGGATCCAATTTTGGGGGTATAATTTCTTGATTTAGTGATATTATCCTTGAAAAATGGGATTCTTATTTGAGACTCCACTTCTTCCTAAGAAAACCTGCCTTCCAATCGTATGTGCCAAGGTGTTGTGAAAAATATTATTTCAAAATCATATAGGTATTGGAATCATCTTTCTGGATTTTTTTTTTCTTATAACTCCATCTGGAGCTCCCAAAATTCTCTTCTCAAGCTCGACAACTATTTTAGGCATTTGTACTGCCTAGGCTTGTGAACCCTATTTTTTACTCAGACTGTTCCAAGTCTTTCAAAACTTCCCCAAACCTTCCAAAAGTATTTCCATAATGTTCTAAGGTCTCACCACCATGTTGAATTCTTCCCTTTCGTTCCACTCCAGGGGGTTTGATCCAGTCATGGGAAATCCAGAGACAACCCTTCCAAATACTGCCAGAAGATAACATCTTTTCAGAAATCCCTAAAATCACCTAGTGGGAATGAATAGACTTTCCTAAATCACCTCAGGGGAAAATTTGAAATTAAATAGGGGGTGGCCAGACTAAAAAAATTCACTTGGAGTGCCTAAGAATGATAAAACATGAACATTTTGACATAGGGGTATAGTTATCATGCTTGGAAACTTATAATTTCCATGCTGCACATTTGCATGACAAAAATAGTGTGGATGTAATCAGTAACATCCAAACAATGAAGTATATTACCTTTGTAGCCATGATGATAAAGAGTGCCTCGTAGGAGGGTATAACAGGCTATACATTTGATAAAGGGATTTCTTCTCAGAATGGGTAATGTCTTGGGGAAATGTGCCATCTTGTAAGTATCTAAATATAGGGTCATACCAAGGGGAGAATGGACCAACAATCTGTTGGGGTGTGGAGCCTATTTTTTTGGTCTTCTCTAATCAGTATTGAAGTGTTGGAGTTCGAATGGTTAAGTTTGGAGACTTCAGGAGAATTTTGCAGTCGTTTGCTATGATGTTGTTATTAGGTTGTTGTGACGTTGCTGTTAATTGGCTGTCAACGTTATGACAAGTTTTTTTCAGCCATGGAAAGATGAAAGATAATGAATTTAAAACTTTTAGGGTCAGCTTTAGGACTTATTAAAAGGATTTTAATCCTATAAATATAGGTGTTAGGGTATCTTGAAGATATCTTGAGTGTTCAAGAGGTCTTGAGCCTTAATGATCAAGAGGTGATCAAGAGTGATCAAGGTTAAGCAATTGGGTATCAATTGTGGTTTAGCATCTTTGAAATTCTGTTGTGAGTTCATAATTGAGAGAAGACTGTGAGAGTTTTTTTACTCTTGTTCATAATAAAATCTGAGCAAGTTCTTGGTGGACGTAGCCCACATTGGGTGAACCATGTTAAATCTTGTCTTGTTTTCTTTTGTGCATTATTTATTTATGCTTTTATATTTCTGCAAGTATAATTTTACTATATAGTTTCGTACTGTTGTAATTTGAGAAATTGTTTCTGAATAGTTGTTCACTAATTCCTAACAATCGGTATCATAGCTTTGGTGGTTCTTTGCTAAAGTGGTAAATCATAGGGAAAGTTTAGCTTGAGTGGGAGCTATGGTAGCTGAGGTCAGATCGAGGGTTGAGAAGCTCAATGGGTAGAACTTTAGTCTGTGGAAGATGCAAATGGAAGATTACTAATATCAAAAGGACCTCCATGTTCTTTTGGCTGGAAAAGAAAAGAAACCTACAACCATGTCAGAATGAGGATTGGGAGTTTCTTGATAGAAAGGTGCTCAGTGAAATTTGTTTATGCCTTGAATCTTTGGTTGCTTTCAACATATCGCAGGAGAAGACCAGGAAATATCTCATGAGTGTGTTGGGGAAGTTATATGAAAAACCATCTGCCTCTAATAAAATATTTTTGATGAAAAATTTATTTAGTATGAAGATTTATAAGAATGGTCCTGTTGCTGATCATTTGAAAGAATTTAATACAGTTGTGAGTATGTTAAACTTGGCAAAAATTGACTTTGATGATGAGGTCAGAGATTTGTTGATTTTGTTGCTCCTTGCCATGATAGCCGGGACAGCTTGGTTATGGCTGTAAGTAATTCATTCTCTAATAATTCAAAGCTGAAGTTTGAGGACGTAATAGGTGTGACCCTAAGCAAGGAAATGTGAAGGAAGAGCTCTAGAGTTTCTTCTACTTCTCGAAATGATTTGACAGTGGAGAGTAGAGGGAGATAAAAGAACAAAGGGAAAGGTTACCATGAGAAGTTCAATGATCACGCAAGGTCAAAGTCCAAGAGTAAGTTAGAATGTTGGCACTGTGGGAAGGTTAGTCATGCTAAGAAATATTGTTGGGCTCTTTAGGATAAGAAGAACAAGGAGGAAACTAAAGAGGTAAATTTGGCACTAGGTGATGTTTGTCAGGATGCCTTAATTATTTCTTTAGATAATATTGTTGAATCTTGGGTTTTAGATTCAGGGGCTTCTTTCCATGCCACCCACATAGACATTACTTTACTGATTTTGTTCATGGTAATTTTGGACATGTATATCTTGGTGATGATGAACCATGCAACATAGTAGCGAAAGGCTGTGTTCAGGTAAAAATGCAGAATGGGAACACATGGTTACTTAAAGACATTAGGCATGTGCTTAAGTTGAGGTGAAACTTGATATCAGTGGGTTAGATGGGTAGTGATGGATGTACAGTAATTTTTAAAGTGGATTCTTGGAAGGTTACCAAGGGAGATCTTTTGGTTGCAAGAGGTAAGAAAATAGGTACTTTGTATTTAACTCATGGTGATGATTATTGAAATTTAGTTGCTGCAGATGGAGATGTAACTTTGTGGCACCAAAGACTTGGCCATGTGAGTCAAAAGGGCATGCAAATTATAAAGGAGAGGTTTCCCCAATTAAAGGGGTTGGATTTGGACTTCTGTGGGGATTGTGTTTATGGGAAACAAAAGCGGGTGAAATTCCTCAAGGTTGGACCTACCAAGAAGGAGGGTAAGTTGGAGTTAGTGTATACATATGTATGGGGGCCAGCTAAGGTAAAATATATTGATGGTTCATGTTATTATGTCACTTTTATTGATGATGCAACTACAAAAGTTTGGGTATATTGCATAAGAAAGAAATATGATGTGTTTGAAACTTTCAAAATATGGAAAGCCTTGGTTGAGAATGAAACAGTTCTCAATTTGAAATGTTTAAGGTTAGCTAATGGAGGGGAGTATTGCAGCAATGAATTTCTTGATTGTTTTTCGGTAAATGGGATCCGCAATAAAGAACGGTTCCAAATACTCCATAGGAAAATGGAGTGTTAGAAAGAATGAAAAGGACAATCATGGAGCGTGCTAGGTGCATGAGGTTACATGTGGGGCTGCCACTCATGTTTTGGGTGGAAGCGGTAAGAAAAAACTATTTATCTTATTAACAGAGGACCCTCTATGGCTTTGGATGGAGGTATACCTGAGGAGGCTTAGTTTGGTAAGAAATTGATTACTCATTTCTTAGGGTATTTAGATGTGAGGTATTTGTTCACATTGATAAAGATGATAGGACCAAGTTAGAGGCTAAGTCTGAGAAATGCACCTTTGTTGGATATGGTGAAGATGACTTTGGTTTCCTTTTTTGCAGTCTTAAAGATAAAAAAAATATTTTGGTCTAAAGATATTGTCTTTAATGAAAATTTCATGTATAAAGATCAGTTGCAGAAATAGAAAGAGGAATCAAAGAAAGAATACACTGTGTTAGAGGACATTCCAAACAACAAGGTGTCAAAAGGGCTAGTTCAGGTACAGCATGTTCTGACACAGCCAGTTCAGATACCTACTCATCAGGAACCCCAAATTCCTGAGGTGAGAAGGTCTTCTAGGGTAAAAAGGGAATTTGAATGATTTACTCCATTTTTGAATTATTTATTTTTCACTAACAATGGAGAGCCAAATTGCTTTGAGGAAGTAGTGCAGGTGAATTCCAGGAAGAATTGAGAGTAGGCCATGGATGAAGAATATAGATATCTTATGGAAAACTAGACTTGGGATCTGGTGGAGCTACCCGAGGGAAAAAGAGCATTTTAAAACAAGTGGGTGTATATAATCAAAGAGGAAGATGGAGGTAGGAAATGATACAAGGCCTGGTTGGTGGTCAAGGGATTTTCACATAAGAAAGGTATAGACTTTGATAAAAAAAATTCTCCTGTTGTTAAAATGACTTCTATTAGGACTGTTCTTGGTTTAGTTGCAGTAGAATACCTACACTTAGAGTTGTTGGATGTGAAGACTGCATTCTTTCATGGTTATTTGGAGGAGTAATTGTACATGTAACAACCATAGGGTTATGAGGTCAAAGGGAAGAAGAGGTTATTGTGTAAACTGAAGAAGAGATTTTATGGCCTGAAACAAGCTCCACGGAAGTGGTACATGAAGTTTGATAGTTTTATGCAGGATCAGGGTTACTCTAGGTGTCACTCAAACCATTGCATGTACATCAAGATGTTTCTTTATGGTAGTTATATTATTATGGGTGTGTATGTGGATGATATGCTTGTTGTAGAGAAGAACATGCAGGAAATAAAGGTACTCAAGAAGCAACTAGGTGACTCCTTTGCTATGAAGGATTTGGGGGAAGAAAAACAAATCTTGGTATGATAATAAATCAAAAAAGGAAGGAGAGGAAGCTTGTATTATCTCAAGAAGATTACATAAAGAAGGTCTTAGAGAGTTTTAGTGTGCAGGATGCTAAACTAGTTGGTACTCCTTTGGAGGGTTATTTTAAATTATCAAAGGAGAAGAGTCCCAAGACTGAGGAAGATAGAATCCAGATGTCCAAGGTACCATACTCATCAAAAATTGGTAGCTTGATGTATGCTATGCTATGCACTAGGCCTGACATTGCCCATTTAGTGGGAGTAGTGAGCATGATTGTGAGTGATCCAGGTAGAGAGCACTGACAGGCAATAAAGTGGATCCTTCGGTACTTGAGAGGGACCATGGGAGCAACATTGTGTTTCGGTGGATCAAAAACTACATTACATGGCTATGTAGATTCAGACATGGTAGGAGATTTGGACAGCACGAGGAGCACAACAGGTTATGCATTTACGGTTAGTGATACAACGGTGAGTTATATTTCACAGTTACAAAAGGTTGTGGCTTTGTCAACCACAGAGGCTGATTATGTTGTTGCCACAGAGGAAAGCAAGGAGATGATTTGGCTACAATAGTTTCTTGATGAGTTGGGTCATAAGAAAGAAGTTGGTAGACTACACAATTATAGTCAGAGCTCTATTCATTGGGTGAATAACTTTGTTTTCCACTCTAGGACGAAGCACATTCAGCTGAGATATCATTTCATAAGGGAAACTTTGGAAGAAGATAAGTTGAAGATGGAAAAGATTCATACCATTCAAAATCCTGTGGATATGATGACCAAGGAGGTCATAAGGGAGAAGTTGAAGTTGTGTTCAAATTTGATTGGCCTTCATGGTTGATAAGGAAGGGTTAGGAACTTTGCTCAGTGGAAACAGTCTCCAAGTGGGAGATTGTTGGGGTGTGAAGCCTATTTTTTGATCTTCTCCAATCAGTATTAAAGTGTTGGAGTTAGAATGGTTAAGTTTGGAGACTTTAGTAGCATTCTGTAGTCGTGTTTTGTTAGATTGTTGTGATGTTGTTGTTAGGTTACTATGACGTTGTTGTTAATTGGCTGTCAACTTCATGACAATTTTTTTTCAGCCATGGGAAGATAAAAGATCATGACTTTCAAACTTCTAGGGTTAGCTTTAGGACTTCTTAAAAGGATTGTAAACCTATAAATATAGGTGTTAGGGTATCTTGAAGATATCTTGAGTGTTCAAGAGGTCTTGAGTCTTAATGATCAAGAGGCGATCAAGAGTGATCAAGCTTAAGCAATTGGGTGTCAATTGTGGTTTAGATGTGGTTTAACATCTTTGGAATTCTGTTGTGAGTTCATAACTGAGAGAAGACTGTGAGATTTTTTTTCCTCTTATTGATAATAAAATATGAGCAAGTTCTTGGTGGATGTAGCCTACATTGGGTGAACCATGTTAAATCTTTTCTTGTCTTCTTTTGTGCATTATTTATTTATGTTGTTATATTCTGCAAGTATAATTCTACTATATAGTGTCCTACTGCAATAATTTGAGGAATTGTTTCCACATATTTGTTCACTAATTCCTAACACAATCTCACATGCCAAACAAGATTATGGCATGTCATATGTAGGAATTTGTAAATGCTCTACCAAGAAAGGTATTTTTTGATGGGTGTCGTTATTCCCTTCATTTAATCAACTTTATGTTGATGTCATATTCAAACCAGGGGTGTGTCTAAATCTATATGCAAAAAGAAGAATCTTAGTCATCTAGTAATTTATTGTAGGTATTTTGTATTTGATGGGGGATCTTTTCAATGTCTTAAGGAATTCTTGGTTTAAAACCTTATTGGAATCAAACTATGAAAACATGTTGGAAGTAAACACACTTTACATAAATGAATTACTGGAAATAAACACACTTTGCCTTGGAAGTAAACACACTTTGCAGAAAAGAATTACTGGAATAAACATTAAAAAAATAAACACAAAATTGAGAATGCCTGGAAAAATGATTGCAAAGAAATAAGAACTTAATCTAGAACACCTATAGGGAAAATTCTACAATAGATTTCAACTTAAGGAATTGAAAGCGATATAGAATTAATAGATATAAGATATTTGCTCTAAAAATATAAATACAAAAAAAATGAAGATCCTGGTTCTTGGAGGAGTGGGCCCTTGCTCCGCCTTGAAATAGGACTGGACAACTTAATTTTCTCTGAAAAATGAAATGGCTATTTTATTGATAAAACATTTTGCATTACAAAAACGTGTTGGATCTTTGCATATCAATATATATATCTATATTCCTATAAATAATATATTTGCAAGTCTGTATGTATATACTTGTTCTAGGGGTGCATTTATGACTGTAACTGTTCCACTGATACGATGGAATTGAATCCTGCCTAGAATAGATGCTGAATTGGAACATGGCTGGACATACAGCTATGTGATAATTATCCTAGATATGTAAGTATGGAGATTCGTAAGTAAAAAGAACAATAACCAGATCATACCAAGCTAAGAACACAGATGCTAATCAAACATCACAATCAATAAGAGGAAATCAATTCACCAAAATAACTTTACATAAACCTTTGCAAACAAATGAGCAATAATATCATATATTATAATGGAACTCAATGAAATATAATGAGAATGGGCCTTACTTATATAGGCAAGGAATAACAATTTAAGAACCAGTCAAGGTCGTAGATCAAGCCATAAATCATGGAAAGAACTAGTCATCAAAGAACTAGTCAAGTCCATAGATTTGTGAGAGAACTAGACATCAAGGATCTAGTCAATACCATAGATCAAGGAAAGAACTATACCTAACAACTAGATAATGTCTCCTAATATCTAAATAAATAAAAGAAATATCCACACACATAAGTGCGTGAGGATAAATACAATAAAGGTAAATAATGTATCTAGGTGAACATGAGCTAAGGTAAATACCTACTCTAACACCCCCCCTCAAGTGAAGCTAGGGGCCAAAATAGAAGTGGCATGTCCACAGTATGAGTCCTAGTAACTCGGCCTTATGAGGTACTTATGTACAATATATCCATGAAGAAATCTTGAACCAAAAGAAGGAAAAAATCCTGCTAGAAGGAAAGAGAAAGAAGAAGGAAGATGTTCTCATGAGCACCCACCAAGAACAACTTCCAAAACCCCAAGCATTCCATGCAACTCAAGGTAGCGAGGTGATGTAAAAGGCTTTGTAAAGATGTCTGCAACCTGCTACTGAGTCAGAATGTACTCTAAGAAAATAACTCCATCCTGAATGTGTTGACGAATGAAGTGGATGTGTATCTCAATATGCTTGGTCTGTTGATGCTCAACTGGGTTGCGATAAATGTGAATTACACTTTGGTTATCACACCAAAGTAGAGTTGGTGAATCCTTTGGGAATCCAAACTCTGTCAATAACTAGCGAAACCAAAGAATTTGCTGACTCGTTGTAACTGTTGCCTTGTACTCTGCCTCTTAAGATGAAAGTGCAATAACCTATTGCTTTTTACATGCCCAAGCAACTGGAGAAGAACCGAGACATAAAAGATAGCCATAAGTGGAACACCTATCATCAATAGAACCTACCCAATTTGAATCTGTATACCCAACCAACTCAGTAGAGCCCCTAGTGCAGTGTAGGCCAAAGTGGGAAGTGCCATGTAAATAGCACAAAATTCTTTTAGCAGCCTACCAATGACTATGATGAGGAGAATGTGCAAACCAAGACCCAAGCCCTACTGTAATTGAAATATAAGGGAGAGTATGGGTCAAGTACATGAGAATCCCCACCAACTACCTATACAACGTAGGATCACAAAGTGGTGTGGTACATGTGGATGTGAGAGTAAATCTAGACTGAAAAGGAGATGGACTTGGCTTGCAATCATCCATATCGAAGCACCTAAGAAGATCATGGGTGTACTTTTGCTGACTCAAATGAATCCCTGAATCCGTCTGAGAAATTTGTAAACCAAGGAAATAATGCAATATCCCAAGATCTGTCATGTCAAACTATGTAGAAAGAGCCCTCTGAATAATCTAAATGTGGGAAAAAGAGCTACCAATAAGTAACAGATCATCAACTGTAGATCAAGAATTTCCACGCTTGTTACCTGTCTAAGTTAATGCACCAAACTAAACACAGAAACCCTAAGAAAATAAAATAAAGTCCATACCTAATTAATTGGACAAGATTCAAAGATGTATATGGAAAGAAAGCCTAATGAAATTAAGATGGGTGCAAATGAGAAATCCTGTGGAGTAGATCCAAAAAACCTGCGATGCACAAATACTTGACAGAAAAAGATAACGTTAGAAGATATAAGGGTGAACTACCCAGAAAGCGGGTCTAGGAAGCGATTAGCTTCCTCAGTGGATGTCAATTCACATTTTCAATTAAGAATAAAGGCATGCATGATAAAAGATGTAAGCAAATGTTTATATTTTATGATTTTAAGTTGCAGATAGAATATAAAAGAATAGCAACAGAAACTGAAAGAAAGCAGGAAACTGTAAAAACAAAGATGAAATTGTGTCACCTAGATTCTGTACCTTTCTGCAGACTGGTTGGCGTCGATTGGACAATGATCGGCGTCGATGATTTGGAATGGCGCCGATTTGGAAAAATTGGTGTCGATTGATGATTAATCGGCATCGAACGTACTTGGGTCATCGTCAATCGAGAAGAAATCATAAAAATCTTGATTGATGATTGACAATGATTAGATTATGGAGACCTACAGGAGCTACAAATATGTGGACAAAGTTCCTTCTTGGCTTGATGGAGAAATGGAGTCACCTAAAGGTTGAAGAACCTAAGCGATATCGATATTATGAGGGTAGAATAATGGTGCACCTCTCAGGGATTGATCTAGATAGAATTCTCTCTCTTGATTTATAATTCTAAGGCTCGTTGAAGCTTTTCAATATTTCTACATTATCTACCACCTAACCAGAACCGAGTTTAGGTCGTGTTTTTATAGTCGTTGCCGACTGAGGTAAAATCGACGCCGTTCCGAAAAATGGCATCGATCGAGGAACAGTCGGTGTCGATCAGGGAACAGACTCCTAAAGTGGCAAAAAGGGAAGACTTGTGAGGATAAGAATATTATCCTTCCCACTCAAATATGGGAAAAATCTCACTGCATGGTTCCAGGAGGGGAGAAATAGGTGGGATGGATGGATAATAGTGACATGGGAGGTTGGGAAGTGATATGGGGTGAATAAGTAGTTGGAATAAATTTAAAAGATAGAATTAAATGGTTAATTTTTAATTATCCATGGGTGAAATATAATGGAGTGAAACAAACTTAGGATATGCATTTTAATTAGATATTTAATTAATACCCTAAGAGAGAAGTAGCGATATAAAAGTGCAACGGGTAACTCGAGAATAGAATAGTTAAACGAACACGGGGGACATTAAATTGAGTAACCAATTTTAGGTGTCTACATTTGCCCATTTTGGTTGAGTAATTTGAGATAAGCAATGCTACGAGACAAAAACAAGGAGTTGGAAGAAAAGGAAGAATATTGATGATGCACTCCACCTCAAACTAGGGTTGGGGTGGCCCCAAAAAACCCAACTGATCCCGAGTTTCAAAAAGGTAGAGGAAAAAGAATAAAAGAGAGGATGCCCTAGCTAGATGTCTGGAGTAGATCTGATCATTGACGATGCATGCAAAAAACAAAAAATGAAGCGACCTAAGGAACTCACATTGGTAGGGCAAACTAGATGGTCTTCGTATGAGACGATGTTAGTGGCTACAGACTTGTGAGTTAAAGGTGACTATAAAATAGTAACAACCTTAGAGTGACACATTCATAAGGACAACTAGATGACCTTCGAATGAGACGATGTTAGTGCCTCTAGACCCGCTATCTTTAGGTTGCAAAAAAATGTGAATTACCCATGTACAGGGAAAAAAATCAGAATGGGTGATAACACTGAAAATATGTGCCAAAAGGTAGAAATAAGGTCATAACAATGATTAGATAAACAAGCCAAGCATCAATGCTTAGACAAGAAGGATGAAGCAATGGACTCGAGAGGAGAGCCACTGTAGAAATTGAAATATGGCCACTACAGTGGAATTTGTAATAGAAATGCTGCTAGACTAGGCAGAACAAGTGTGCTATGGGTGACACATGCAAAAGACATAATGATGAGATGCCCCAAGCGGGGAATGACAAGCAAAGCTGTGCTACGAGTGACACACACGTGGGGCTATGCAAGGTGATAAGGTACAAGTACCTGAAATAAAGACACAATGATGGTGACAATGTGTTACAGGTGACACATGCACAAGATAGGATGATACGATGAGAATGAAGCACGTCTTGGTGTGATGAGATGACAAAATATATCAAGATCTACTTGATTGGCCCTGACGAGAGACAATTGGCGTCGATGGGCTCGAATCGGTGTCAACTCATACCTAATCGACGTCGACCCTAATAATCAATGTCGACCTGAATAATTGGCGCTGACCACTCCAAAAATCTATAAATACAGAAAAGGTGAATGGTAACGATTCATTTACGTGATGATGATTGATTTAGAAAAAGTCAAAAATTGAATTTGAGTGAAATTGAAGCTTCTGAGAGTGGTCAGAAGAGGAAGAGGACATGACTAGGGGTAAGTGGTCCTTCTTTAGCCTTGTAGTATGCTAGGATGTTCAGATTAGGAGGTTTTGGTGGAAAGTAGGAGGCAAGAGAGTGTTTTTGGCACTCTGCCTCCCAGTCAGCGTCGATTGACAAAATCGGCGGCAACTAGTATGCGATCGGCATCGATTTGAATGCAATCAACATCGACTATAAAGTAAACGGTGCTGATTAAATGGTTCAGTTCTAATTGTAAAGATGGAACATTTGGAAGCTTTGAGAAAAAAAATTTTGATGAAATTTTAATGATGTTGATTTTGATAAATATGAACCTAATGAAGATTTTTGATGTTGTGGATGCAAGCATGAGAGGTCCTACACATGCAGGATGTTATTCCCAAGCTACTAGAGACTATACTACTAGATGTGATAGATAATGAGTGGCTCCATCTGGAGTTAGTCGGACTAGGGGGTTTCTGTTATTATCGATGGGTACCTCGAGACGTGGAGCTGATGTGAGCATTGATACAGCGGTGGGATAGCCAAACATGCACTTTTTGGTTTAGGATGGGTGAGATGACTATCACCCATGAGGACATCTATATGATCCTCAAGTTACCGATCACAGGGGACCTGATAGATATTACTCCACAGAAGCAGCAGAGGAGGGCCCTAGTACGGTTATATGGAGACAGGGAAGATGACTCAGAGATAGTTTTTGGGGTTGTGAGGATAGCCTTACAGTACCGTAAGGATGACCCCGAGAGCAGACTGATAGCATTGATCCAGATGACTATCTCATACAATGCACTACTAGATTCTGGAGGTGGACGGTTCCCACTTCTCCTACTTGACTGCGTCAATGATATCTTGGAGTTCATGTAGGTATTCACATTCACTAATGCACTATTAGTATAGATATATCATGAGATGTGGATGTATTCCACAAGAGGACGAACCAGGATAGATGTTAGTTGTGTGATCCATTGTGGGCTTATGAGCACATATCAGTGATTAGACCGTTTGGGCTTCCATGGATGCCAGGAGCAAAGGGAGCCCTTGATTATGGGTTTCAATGATGGCGGGAAGACATGGCTCCCGGAGATATAGGGTCTATCCTACATGGGCCGAACAGGACACTCACTTAGTGGAGTTGAGACGTAGCAGAGTGGTCAGGGGCCGCAGGCCAGAGATTTTAGAGTGAGTCCCATTTATACGGGTGATTAGACAGTTCGGATTGATACAGATTATTCTGATTATATATGTGCCATATAGATGGGATAGAAGGGAGATAGATTTATCGATACTGGTCCCAGCACATCCACTCAGGGAGGCCCTATCTCCCACAGATGATGATGATGATGATGTAGGAGTGGATGATGGTTATGAGGCATGGTATCATGAGGAGCTACCAAAACATCTCATAGCATCCGCGGAGTCAGACAAGGAGGATACATCGGCAGAGCTAGAGAGACTACAGGGAGAGCATGCCGCCTTGGTACGAACACATCAAACTACTCTTGAGGAGATTAGGACTCTGAGGGAGGAGAGGGACACAACGATACATGAGAGAGCCACCACTCTTCAGGAGTGGGATACAACTATCCAACAGAGGGATAGATATCATAGACCCAGAGAGGCCCTCAGGGCCAACTATGGTGATACAGGCACCACATCAGAGTCAGGGGCACAGGGTGCCATAGTAGGAGGACCATGAGTAGCAGCGCCGATGAGAGCAACCGACATGATGATTCTGAGTACCTATCAGGCTCTCCTTTCCGAGGTGAGATACTATGAGGATGCCTTGACACATCATGCCCCAGATTTGCCTCATTACAGAGCGAGGAGGAAATCGACAACCACTTCCGGCAGTGCATCGGAGGGTGTGAGCATCAGGGGAGACCAAGGAGGTTATAGGGTCACGACTATGGGAACCTCTAGTTTTTTAGGTGATGGTTAGGAGAGAGAGCTCGTTCCTGAGGAGGGAGGAGGAGACAACGTTATCCATTTGTCTTATTTTACTATATAGAGATGATATTTTTAGAGATATACTGATGTAGCCTTGATTTGAAGGCATTTTTGAGATGATGTATATGGCTTGATTTGAGGCCATTCATATATATATATATATATATATATATATATATATATATGCATATTTGTGTTATGTGATTGTACTTATGCTTTTAACTTTGATAGATACAGATAGATAGATGTGATTTAATTTTGATTTGTCATGGATGAATAATTGACTAAATTAACATGTTAAAATGTTAATTCAATTAAATGATATGGATAGATGGATCCACATAATACGTGCTACTTTGATTATTTTAGATGAAGTAGATAAGATGAGAATAGATAGATGATAGATTTGATTGATTAAATTAACATGTTAAATGTCAATTTAACTGGATATATAACAAATGAACACGGGTAATGTCTATTTGATTTGATGAAAAGAAAGTGATGCAATGATCTTATCCCTTAGAAATAGAAATCACTACACTTAGATAGGAAAAATAATCATAAGTTAGTCCCTTAACCGACCATAAATAGATACCTTGATGGTAAATCGAAAGATGATGCACATAAGGCCATAGACACGAATAAAATAAACCTGACACTAGTTAGTCGCAAACCAGATCTAGGAGGTAGATAAGGACGAGAGATAAGTATGCATCTCGTCACAACACATGAAGGATTAAATACACGCCCATATGGGGAAAATAGGGTCTCCATATGATCAAAAAGGTCTCATATCACAACTTCATGATTTTTCTTTGGATAAAAAAGTAAATTGATCAATGCAGGTAGTTTGTTAGATATGGAAAGATTGATCAATACGAGAAGTCTTTCAGAGATGCTAATCAAGTGAAAAAACTAGCTGAGAGAGGAATTTTTTTACTGTAAAGGCTCAAAATACCATAAAACAAACAACTGTCCTTCAAGGGAGCGGTCTATATTTTGAATTTGACAGTAAACATCCTTCGAGGAATGGTCTACATTTTTTATTTATTTGATAAAGCATGGATAACTGTCCTTCAACGGATCAGTCTATATTTTTGGACTAGGATAGCATCTTTTTTTTTAGCTTTGGAAGAAGTTGAGTTTAGACCAGATAGATCAGATAGAGGGAAATAAAATGTATACAAGCACGTACTCATGCCCCAAGTGGATTTGATCAATATGAACACCTAGGGTAGATGAAGTAGTGATTAAGGTATTCCTACCATGAGGAGGAACAAATCCGTAAGGAAAATTCCATGAGTAGAGCTGTAGTACTCGTATTTAAGGTATACAAAGAAAAAACACAAAGAACCACATAGTTCCAAATCACTACGAAATACATGACTGGTTGCAGATGGATGACAGACCTATTTTGTGACTAAGATCATGTAAGATAGATTTTAATAGTAGAAGGGCCTTAGATGCAAAGCATTAAGAGGTTCCATTTCAGGTATACTATCCATGGAAGATAGGTGATAAGCCCTAGACCCGTACTTATGAGTGAAAACATATGGTCCCATCCAGTTAGGAGCAAACTTACCACGTTGACTCTGTTCCAGAGTAGTGACATTTTGATTTTCTTTAAGAACAATATCACCAACTTGGAATTTACACTACTGCAAATGCTTGTTATAATCACATTTGACATGCTCAAGATAGACTTGATGATGTTCAAGAGTGTTGAGATGACGTTCATCTAATAACTCAAGCTGTGTTAGACGGGTTTGATGATAGTCTTCATCAGAGACAAACTCTCTGAGAGAGACACGAAGAGAAGGAATCTGGACTTCCAGAGGAAGGACAACCTCAGACCCATAGACGAGAGAGAAGGGAGTAGCACTGGTAGGGGTATGAATGCTAGTCTGATAGGCCGAGAGAGCAAAAGGGATGTGTAAATGTGAATCCCTACTAGCTCGATTAGTTGCCTTTAAAAGTTTTATTAGAAGCTTCAACTTCACCGTTAGCTTGTGGATAGTATGGAGAAGAAAAGTTGAGTTTAATATTTAAGGTGTCACAAAGCTTTTGCAAATATTTGTTTTTGAAAGACTTGCCATTATCTGTAATGAGTTTGTGAGGAACACCAAAGCAAAAAATGATGTGTTGGTAGAAAAAATAAACAATAGGTTTAGCTTTGGTCAATGAAAGAGGAATAGCCTCCACCCATTTAGTGAAGTATTCTGTGGTAGTAATGATAGAGTGATGTCACTATGAAGAGCGAGGATTGATGAGACCAACGAGATCAAGACCCCATTGTGAAAAAGGCCACAAATTTGCTGTAGGTTACAAAGCCTAACTAGGGATATGTGTAAGATTAGCATGTTGTTGAAACTTGACACATTTCTTGACATATTCGTAGCAGTATTGATTAAGAGAAGGCAAATAGTAACCTAAATGTAGGATGCGCTTAGCCACGGAAAAACCACCAAAGTTTCCACCACAGATACCGTCGTGGACCTCTTGAATGGCCTTAGATGATTTGGGGGTTTTGAGGTACCAAAGCAAAATACCCTTAAAACCACATTTGTAAAGGACTCTGCCTAGAATAGCATAGCGGTTTGCGCATTGGATAAAATATCTTCTGCCATTGGAAGTTAAATTTGGTGGAAGCACTGAGTAGGATAGATAATCAAAAACATGCTAATACCACTCATCTTGAGTGTCAGTCGTGATGGCATTGATTGAAGTCAACTGCTTGAGATGAGATGGTTGGTCTAAACATTGAACAACCACATAAGGTTGCAAGTCTTCAATAAATGGAGGAATAAGCGAGGCTAAAGAAGCCATCATATCTGCAAATCAGTTTGTAGTGCGAGGAATAGCCTGGATAGAAAATTTATCAAAAGATTGAAGCTGAAAGAGAATGATATCACGATATTTTTGAAGGATATCATTTTTGCACTAATAGACACCAGTTACTTGATTAACGATGAGCTCAGATTCACCGAAGATGTCGATATGGCGAGCACCGAGATTAATGGCATTTTGAAGATCTAAAACAAGGGCTTCATATTCAGCCATATTATTGGTACATTAAAAGTTAAGCTTGTGTGAGACAGGGATAGGTGCACCCCAAGGAGGAATCATGATGAAACCTGCACCTCCCCCTTGTTGACACTTGGACCCATCAAAGAAGAGTTTTACTTTAAATGGAGATAGACCGAAATTGATTTGTTGGATGTACTCATCTAGGAATTGAGCGAGGGGAAATTGCGTCTGTTCATATTCCACTTTAAATATTTAAGTCCCTTTTATAATAACAAGGTGACTCAAAGTTACATTATATTTCTAAAGTCACTTAAGTCATATTAAAAAGTGCAAACCTCAACGCAAGAATATAACATTGAGGAGAGAGAGTGTTGTATGAGAAGAGAAGAGAGAGATAAATAAGAGGAAGAAGAAGAAGAATTATGTTGAAGTATTTGTTGTTGCGGTGGACTTGGCTCCACTCTCTAACTACTCTCTAATTCGTGATCCTGAGAAGGCTTCTATCTTTCCAAGCTCTTGTTTGAAACGGGCCACTGCTGGTTCTACTTTGTTAGCATGAGGGATGTGAATGCAGCTCAAGGTTTAAGTCCATCCATAAGTCACACTATTGATTTCCTTACACTTCCCAAACCATGATGAATGCTTTTCTAGAAATAAGTGTAATGGAGGCTCGGATCTCTGAAAAGAAGTCGAGAGTATCCTTAGTGAAGGACAATGGTTTGCCAACCCCTTTCTTGAAATATTCCTTGAAATTTCTGATCAATTCATCAGAAGTTGTGTGTTCGCTCATTGCGGGTACTATCCTACAGCTTGTATGTTTGTTCTTCTTTCTCCTCTAGCTCTGTGAAGGCCTGATTGATTTCTTCAAATCTGATTTCTAAGGACCTCACCCATACACGTGTCAAGTCTTCCATAGGATTTTCAAAAACCTTCTTATCAATCAACTCCTAACAATGGGTGTTGTTCATCTCACTCACTACTAGTCCTAGTGGTTCCTAGTAATCTCTTTCTCTCTCCACATCCTATTTGAGTGTTCACGTCCTGTTGGCTGTTGCGCACATGTATGCAAAGAGGTTGACTAAATCTTGGAGTTATGACTTCCCTTTTTTGGAGATTGAGTCGATCCATTCATTTTTTCTTGCCCCTGGATCATGAGCTCATGCGTTCTTATGATGGATTTTGGATTAAAGCTATTGACGGGTGCCACTTTCTCAATAGGAAGTTTTGTAGTGCTTGGTTCCAATAGGTGTTGCACATAAGATGAAAGAGTTCATAAATTTTTGTCTAGTACCTCAATATACTCTTTATATTCTTTATTCCTTGCCACCATACAAGAAAAATATTGTTCATATATGTGCAAATCTGTCTCATGAGTAGTTGGTCCCAATTGGATTATGCTCATCTTGTAGTTGGATGCTGTCATCTCATCCACTGGCTTGATTACCTTTGGCTGAGCTACTTTGATGTATTGATTACCTGTCTCCCCACTGTAGAATTGTGAGGCCTTCTATGCGATCTCTCTTGACCATTTTTTTAGCCAACGAGATAATCACTAATAGATTGAGGGTGCTACTTGTTGCACAGTGTGAGTGTCAAGGATGACCATTTCCCACATCCATAGAAATATCTCGCTGGATTTAGGATTAATGATGGGTGCACCAACCATTCTTTTTTCTAATGGAGGAGGCAAGTCCTAAATGAGAGGGGCATTAGTGTCAATAACAGGAAAGACCTCTTGCAGTGGTTTGAAGAATGGATCGTCAGTCATATACTCCTCGTTCGCCTGTGAATATCCTACCATATTTTCTATTTGCATTACTGATATCACGTGTTTCTCCTGCGGCGACACCAATAAACGTTATTCTTCCCTGACTTTCTTGGGTATCTTCTCGCGGGTAGAAGTTTCCAATTCCATGGTCTTCCTTTTTGAACTCACTCTAGAGTGTTTAGAGATGGAATTCACCTCTACTACTTTTGAAGATGAATGATGTGAAGCTTTCTTCTAGCTTGGAGAAATTCCTCGTGACCAAATGATCATAGTCCTCTTCTTCTGAAACTAGTTCCTCATTCTCCTCACTACATTTTCAGTCTGCTCTAATATATCTCCTGATTGAGGAACATGGCAGTTGATTTGGGTCATTAAGGACATCTTTACTGTTGCGTACTCAGGATCATACATCTCTATCTCATCATCATGCAAGACGTCTTCATACCAAGAGAAATTGAATTTCTTTATATCATTGATTGTCATCCTCTTGTGGTCCTTTTCACATACTTTGAACTCATTAATATAGTTGGCCCAATAGTCCTTGAATTGTGGATCATGTTGAATTTCTAGGACATAGAATGAGTCAAGATATTCTCAGATGTCAAAGTTTGGCCTACCGATGTAAGAATGTAAATTCAGATGTGCGAAAGAAGCCTCCAGGTGGGATGTATCATTTGAGATTTTACACGTGAACATCCATAGAGATATAAGGAATGACATCAATTTCTTTATCCTACTTCTGAGCTTTTTATTCACTTGAGTGATGTTCCTACAGAGCTCGAACAATACAATCTAGTCATTAAGGTACTTAGGCAATTTTATTGGAGCTTGGTCGAAGCTAGTGACTCGTATGTAGGAGAAGGTTGATAATTGTATGAAGTATGAGTCGTACTCATTAATTAGAGATGCCACTTTTGGTGACATCCTATATTTGAGATCCACTTCAAATATTTGGACCATGTACATAGTGAACGCATCGTTCATGTGAAGAAAATTCCTTTTGCTCTCCTCCATTACCAACTATGGAAGTTTCTCAAATACAGGTACCTTGGCAACAAGATGTCACGTCAGAGCCAATCCTTTGAATGATCTCAAGCTTAGAAGGAGATAAACTAGGTAAGAAGTCATGTGGAACTTATTGTTGATGATCTACCCCCAGTCAATTCTCTACTTTCCTTTTGTCATTGTCAGGATGAAAAATTCCATCTAGTCTTGGAAGTCACTCGTGCTTGATTTACCCATAACTCTACTAAGGAGAGTGATGAAACTAGAATACCCTTCTCATAACTCATACCTTGGAAGATTCTTTGGCATCCTAGATGGATTTATTCCTATTTTCAACCATGATTTGAGTGCTACTCCTTGGACATATGAATCTTTTGTTTCCCAATCATGCATGGCCCTGTCCTTTGAGATGATGACCATGTTGGGGGATGTTGGTATCTGCAGAGAGAGTGAAATGGTCCTAAGGCTGATGACTACCATTTTTCTACCATTGTCAGCTTAGATGGTTCATGTCTCGAGATCGTAGTGGAAAGAGCAAGCTAGGACTAACTTGAGACTCTGCACAGTTATTGGGTGTCATGTAATGATGAACAAACCACTTTTGAATATATGGTCTTCGATCCTCCATTAGTCCTTGGAGGCCATGCGAGTCTTAAGGTCATTCAAGTCCATGTACAAGACATCATTATCTTCCACATCATACTCACATGTAAAGGGCTGGGTCAGCTTATGACCCATCCACTTTGGCTTCATGTCTCCCTTAGAAAAAACAACTTACTAGTTTTATTAAGTGTGAAAAATCAAGTCCTTGATCTTCAACTGGATGTTGTGGCTCCATTTTCCTCTTTCTCCCTATGTTCCTCGTTCCTTCTAGATCAACTTTCTATTTTTAGAAGGTGCTCAAGGGCTCACTTACTATTTTTATTAAATGCCAAAAATTTCCATTCTGGTGAATTCTCAGCTGTAGTGTACCTCCAATGTCTTCGTTTCCTTCACAGGTTCTTCTATCAATTAATTTCCTGAAATAACAGTTCCTATGCAGTAGAACTGCTATTTTTATAAAATTGGATTTTGGGAGTCAGATTGACATGGAATGAAGTTTCTTGATATGTTTTTTTTTTCCAATATCACCCGTCTAAAATTTTGGGCCCGCCTACTTAATAGTTGAGGAGATTTTAAAGTTTTAATTTTCGAACCTGACAGTGCTTCTAGATGTGGCAACCATTAATGGACCTCAAAATTGCTGCTATGGTTTTCTCATCCATTTGTGAAGAAAATTATATTTTTTATGTGGGTTTTTTCTTGTGGTGCTTCACGTGCGATCTTGCTTCAATCCAACAATCGGTTTGACGGGAAATACCACTTCTTTCTTCGTTGAGCCCAAAAGGAGATTTCTTTGTTATGGATGCTCTATCACACGAGAGGAGAGTTTGAGGTTATGTTTTTTATGGTCTTGGATAGAGGAAAAAACATCAGCAAATGGTTCGTTGAGTCATGCAATGGTTTTCATGATTTGTTCAGATTTCTATTTTTTGGCAATGGAGATTTTATTGTTCTCTTCTTCATTGTTCTTCGTTTCTCCTTCTTAGCTTGATGTGAATTCCTTCTGAGACCTACGTATCACCATGGGGAAGTTATTTTAGTTACATCATTGATCTGGTATGTTTTTTTTTTCAATGGTAGAGTGATGGAAGAAATTTGCAGAGGAAAGATGAAAATTGTCTGTGCACGGGAGTGGAAGCAGTTGGAAGCACTAGAAGCACTAAGCATCAGTTAATTTTTTTGAATTTTTAATGCATGTAGGGAGAATCTTGGGTGAATTTTTTCATGTTTGATGTCCTTGACCTTAGGGATGTGAGTGACATCAAATTCCATGGTGGTCAATAGGAAGACATGTGGCGGTGATCCGAAGACAGGGAATGAAGGTGAGAAAAGTTACTTTAAAGCACTGAGAGCTGAAAGCTGGTAACATGGATGTCTAAAAGACTCCCCATAGGGGATGAATTTTTTTTTTCCATGAAAGGATGTGAGGGACATCCATTTCCACGGTGGTCCTTGAGCTGACACCTTGCACTTGATCCGACGACAGGGAATGGATGCTCCAAAAATGCATATGGGGGCTGAAATTCGGTCACGTGGGTGACAAAAATATTCTCCATAGGGGATGGGAATATTTTCCCATGCTTGATGTATCTGAATTCAGGGATGTGAGGGACATCAATTTCCATGGTGGTCCTGGAGCTGACACATGGCGCTTGATTCGACGACAGGGAATGGATGCTCCAAAAATGCACCTGGGGGCCGAACTGTCAAGTCTAGAGATCATATGAGGGTCCCGAGGTCACATGCGGGCTAGGAACATTTTTCCATGGTTGGTGTACCTAACCTCAGGGACTTCCGGGACATGAAATTCTACCATGCTCCTGGTGCAGACACGTGTCCTCTCGAAAAATGACTAAGTCCTGAATTACATTTTAGAGGGTAACTTAGAACAATGATAACTTGAGCTCCTGATGGAATTTATTGGTGAAATTTTATCTTATCCTAACTGGAAATGGAATTTTGGATCCAATGTTGGGGGTATAATTTCTTGATTCAGCCATCTGATCCCTAAAAAATAGGATTTTTTTTTTAGACTCCACTTGTGCCTAAGAAAACCTGCCTTCCAATCATATGTGCCAAGGTGTTGTGAAAAATATTATTTCACAATCATATAGGTATTGGAATCATATTTCTGGAAATATTTTTTTACTTCTGACTCTATCTGAAGCTCCCAAAATCTTCTTCTGAAGCCCGACAACTATTTTAGGCATGTGTACTACGTAGGCTTGTGAACCCTATTTTTTACTCGGACTGTTCCAAGTCTTTCAAAACTTCCCAAAACCTTCCAAAATCATTTCCATGATGTTCTAAGGTCTTCAATTCACCACCATGTTGAATTTTTCCCTTTTATTCCACTCCAAGAGGTTTGATCCATTCATGGGAAATCCAGAGACAACCCTTTCCAATACTACCAGAAGATAACATCTTTTCAGAAACCCCTAAAATCACCTAGGGGGAATGAATATACTTTCCTAAATCACCTAAGGGGCCAATTTGAAATTAAATAGGGGGTATCAAAACTAATATATTTGACCTGGAGTTCCTAGGAATAATAAAACATGAAAATTTCGGCACAGGGGTATAGTTATCATGCTTGGAAACTTCTAATTTTCCTGTTTCACATTTGCATGACAAAAATAGTGTGGATGTAATCAATAACATCCAAATAGTGAAGTAGATTACCTTCATATCCATGATGACAAAGAGTGCCTCCTAGGATGGTATAACGGGCTATACATCTGATAAGGGCTTTCTTCTCAGAATAGGTAATGTCCTGGGGAAATGTGCCATCTTACAGGTATCTAAATATAGGGTCATACCAAGGGGAGAATGGACCAACAATCTGTTGGGGTGTGGAGCCTATTTTTTTGGTCTTTTCTAATCAGTATTGAAGTGTTGGAGTTTGAATGGTTGAGTTTGGAGACTTCAAGAGCATTCTGCATTCGTTTGCTGTGATGTTGCTGTTAGGTTGTTGTGACGTTGCTGTTAATTGGCTGTCAACGTTATGACAATTTTTTTCTGCCATGGGAAGATGAAAGATAATGAATTTAAAACTTTTAGAGTCAGATTTAGGACTTCTTAAAAGGATTTTAATCCTATAAATAGAGGTGTTAGGGTATCTTGAAGATATCTTGAGTGTTCAAGAGGTCTTGAGTCTTAATGATCAAGAGGTGATCAAGAGTGATCAAGGTTAAGCAATTGGCTGTCAATTGTTGTTTAGCATCTTTGGAATTCTTTTGTGAGTTCATAACTAAGAGAAGACTATGAGAGTTGTTTTACTCTTGTTAATAATAAAATATGAGCAAGTTCTTGGTGGACGTAGCCCACATTGGGTGAACCATGTTAAATCTTATCTTGTCTTCTTTTGTGCATTATTTATTTATGCTTGTATATTTCTACAAGTATAATTCTACTATATAGTTTCCTACTATTGTAATTTGAGGAAATGTTTCTAAATATTTGTTCACTAATTCCTAACAATCGGTATCATAGCTTTGGTGGTTCTTTGTTGAATTGGTAAATCACAGAGAAAGTTTAGCTTGAGTGGGAGCTATGGTAGATGAGGGCAGATCGAGGGTTGAGAAGTTCAATGGGCAGAACTTTGGTTTGTGGAAGATGCAAATGGAAGATTACTTATATTAGAAGGACCTCCATGTTCCTTTGGCTAGAAATTCAAAGAAACCTATAGCCATATCGGATGAGGATTGGGAGTTTCTCGATAGAAAGGTGCTCAGTGAAATTTGTTTATGCCTTGAATCTTTGGTTTCTTTCAACATATTGCAGGAGAATACCACGAAATGTCTCATGAGTGTGTTGGGGAAGTTATATGAAAAAACATCTACATCTAATAAAATATTTTTGATGAAAAATTTATTTAATATGAAGATGTCTGAGAATGGTCATGTTGTTGATCATTTGAATGAATTTAATATAGTTGTGAGTATGTTAAACTTGGTAAAAATTGACTATGATGATGAGGTCAGGGCTTTGTTGATTTTGTGCTCCTTGCCAGATAGTTGGGATAGCTTGGTTATGGCTATAAGTAATTCAGTCTCTAATAATTCAAAGCTGAAGTTTGAGGATGTAATAAGTGTGATCCTAAGCAAGGAAATGTGAAGGAAGAGCTATGGATATTCTTCTACTTCTGGAAATGATTTGACAGTGGAGAGTAGAGGGAGACAAAAGAACAAAGGGAAATGTAACCGTGAGAAGTCGAATGAACATGCAAGGTAAAAGTCCAAGAGTAAGTTAGAATGTTGGAACCGTGGGAAGGTTGGTCATGCTAAGAAATATTGTTGGGCTCTTCAGGATAAGAAGAACAAGAAGGAGGAAACTAAAGAGGTAAATTTGGTAGTAGGTGATGTTTTTTAGGATGCCTTAATTCTTTCGTTAGATAATATTGTTGAATCTTGGGTGTTATATTCAAGGGCTTCTTTCCATGCCACCCACATAGACATTACTTTACTAATTTTGTTCAAGGTGATTTTAGACATGTATATCTTTGTGATGATGAACCATGCAACATAGTAGGGAAAGGCTGTGTTTAGGTAAAAATGTAGAATGGGAACACATGGCTACTTAAGGACGTTAGGCATGTGCCTAAGTTGAGGTGAAACTTGATATCAGTGGGTCATATGGGTAGTGATGGCTATATAGTCATTTTTATAGCGGATTCTTGGAAGGTTACCAAGGGAGATCTTGTGGTTGCAAGATGTAAGAAAACTGGTACTTTGTATTTAATTTGTGGTGTTGATTATTGAAATTTAGTTGTTGTAGATGGAGATGTAACTTTGTGGCACCAGAGACTTGGTCATATGAGTCAAAAGGGCATGCAAATTATAAAGGACAGGTTGCCTGAATTAAAGGAGTTAGATTTATACTTCTGTGAGGACTGTGTTTATGGGAAACAGAAGCGGGTGAAATTCCTCAAGGTTGGACCTATCAAGAAGGAGGGTAAGTTGGAGTTAGTGTATACATATGTATGGGGGCCAGAGAAGGTAAAATCTATTGGTTGTTCACGTTATTATGTCACTTTCATTGATGATGCAACTAGAAAAGTTTGGGTATATTTCATTAGAAAGAAATATGATGTGTTTGAAACTTTCAAAATATGGAAAGCCTTGGTTGAGAATGAAATGGGTCTCAAGTTGAAATGTCTTAGGTCAGATAATGGAGGGGATTACTGCATGAATGAATTTATTGATTATTTTTCTGTGAATGGGATCCACAGCAAAGAACGGTTCCAAATACTCCATAGGAAAATGGAGTGTAAAAAAGAATGAAAAGGACAATCATGGAGCATGCTAGGAGCATGAAGTTACATGCGGGGCAGCCACTCATGTTTTGGGTGGAAGTGGTAAGCACAACTATTTATCTTATTAATAGAGGACCCTCTATGGCTTTGGATGGAGGTATACCTGAGGAGGCTTGGTTTGGTAAGAAAATTGATTACTCATTTCTTAGGGTATTTAGATGTGAGGTATTTGTTCACATTGATAAAGATGATAGGACCAACTTAGAGGCTAAGTCTGAGAAATGCACCTTTTTTGGATATGGTGAAGATGACTTTGGTTTCCTTTTTTTGAGTCTTAAAGACAAGAAAATATTTTGGTCTAGAGATATTGTCTTTAATGAAAACATCATGTATAAAGTTCAATTACAGGAATAGAAAGAGGAATCAAAGAAATAATACAAGGTGTTAGAGGACATTACGGACAACAAGGTGTCAAAGGGGTTAGTTCTGGTACAACATGTTCTGACACAGCCAGTTCAGATACCTATTCATCAGGAACCCCAAACTCCTGAGGTGAGAAGGTCCTCTAGGGTAAGAAGGGAATTTGAATGATTTACTCCATCTTTGAATTATTTATTATTCACTAACAATGGAGAGCCAAAGTGCTTTGAGGAAGTAGTGTAGGTGAATTCCAGGAATAAGTGAGAGCAGGCCATGGATGAAGAACATAGATCTCTTATGGAAAACTAGACTTGGGATCTAGTGGAGCTACCCGATGGCAAGAGAGAATTACAGAACAAGTGGGTGTATAGAATCAAAGAGGAAGATGGAGGTAGTAAATGATACAAGGCCTGGTTGGTGGTTAAGGGATTTGCATAGAACAAAGGTATAGACTTTGATGAAATTTTTTCTCCTGTTGTTAAAATGACTTCTTTTAGGACTGTTCTTAGTTTAGTTACAATAGAATACCTGCACTTAGAGCAGTTGGATGTGAAGACTGCATTCCTTCATGGTGATTTGGAGGAGGACTTGTACCTGTAGCAGCCATAGGGTTATGAGGTCAAAGGGAAGGAGAGGTTATTGTGTAAATTGAAGAAGAGATTGTATGGCCTGAAACAAGCTCCATGGAAGTGGTACATGAAGTTTGATAGTTTTATGTAGGAGCAGGGATACTCCAAGGGTAACTTAGACAATTGCATGTACATCAAGATGTTTCTTGATGGTAGTTATATTATTATGGGTATGTATGTGGATTATATGCTTGTTGTAGAGAAGAACATGCAGAAAATAAAGGTACTCAAGAAGCAACTAGGTGACTCCTTTGCTATGATGGATTTAGGGGCAGAAAAACAAATCATTGGTATGAGAATAAATCAGAACAGGAAGGGGAGGAAGCTGGTATTATCTCAAGAAGAGTACATAAAAAAGGTCTTAGAGAGGTTTAGTGTGCAGGATGCTAAACCGATTGGTACTCCTTTGAAGGGTCATTTTGAATTATCAAAGGAGAAGAGTCCCAAGACTGAGGAGGATAGAATCCAGATGTCCAGGGTACCATACTCATCAGAAATTGGTAGCTTGATGTATGCTATGCTATGCACTAGGCCTAACATTGCCCCTGTAGTGGGAGCAGTGAGCATGATTATGAGTGATCCAGGTAGAGATCACTGACAGGCAATAAAGTGGATCCTTCGGTACTTGAGAGGGACCATGGGAGAACCATCATGTTTCAGTGGATCAGAAACTACATTACGTGGCTATGTATATTCAGACATGGTAGGACATTTAGACAGAAGGTTATGTATTTACGGTTGGTGATACAACGGTGAGTTAGATTTCATGGTTACAAAAGGTTTGGCTTTGTCAACCACAGAGGCTGATTATGTTACTGCCACAGAGGCAAGCAAGGAGATGATTTGGATACAACAGTTGCTTGATGAGTTGGGTTATAAGAAATAAGTTGGGAGACTACATAGTGATAGTTAGAGCTCTATTCATTTGGTGAAGAACTTCACTTTCAACTCTAGGATGAAGCACATTCAGCTGAGATATCATTTCATAAGGGAAACTTTGGAAGAAGATAAGTTGAAGCTAGAAAAGATTCATACAATTTAGAATCCTATGGATATGATGACCAAGGTGGTCACAAGGGAGAAGTTGAAGTTGTGTTCAAATTTGATTGGCCTTCATGGTTGATAAGGAAGGGTTAGGAACCTTGCTCAGTGGAAACAGTCTCCAAGTGGGAGATTGTTGGGGTGTGGAGCCTATTTTTTTGTCTTCTCCAATCAGTATTGAAGTGTTGGAGTTAGAACAGTTAAGTTTGGATACTTTAGGAGCATTCTATAGTTGTGTTCTGTTAGATTGTTGTGACATTGCTGTTAGTTTATTGTGACGTTACTATTAATTGGCTGTCAACGTCATGACAGTTTTTTTTTCAGCCATGGGAAGATGAAAGATCATGACTTTCAAACTTTTAGGGTCAGCTTTAGGACTTCTTGAAAGGATTGTAATCCTATAAATATAGGTGTTAGTATATCTTGAAGATATCTTGAGTGTTCAAGAGGTCTTGAGTCTTAATGATCAAGAGGTGATCAAGAGTGATCAAGGTTAAGCAATTGGGTGTCAATTGTGGTTTAGATGTGGTTTAACATCTTTAGAATTCTGTTGTGAGTTCATAACTGAGAGAATACTGTGAGATTTTTTTTCCTCTTATTGATAATAAAATATGAGCAAGTTCTTGGTGGATGTAGCCCACATTGGGTGAACCATGTTAAATCTTGTCTTGTCTTCTTTTGTGCATTATTTATTTATGTTGTTATATTTCTGCAAGTATAATTCTGCTATATAGTGTCCTACTGAAATAATTTGAGGAATTGTTTCCACATATTTGTTCACTAATTCCTAACACAATATCACATGCCAAACAAGATTATGGCATGTCATATGTAGGTATTTGTAAATTCTCTACAAATAAATGTATTTTTTGATGGGTGTCGTTATTCCCTTCATTTAATCAACTTTATGTTGTTGTCATATTCAAACCAGGGGTGTGTCTAAATCTATATGCAACAAGAAGAATATTAGTGATCTAGTAATTGATTGTAGGTATTTTGTATTTGATGGGGGGTCTTTTCAATGTCTTAAGGAATTCTTGGTTAAAAACCTTATTCAAATCAAACTATGAAAACATGTTGGAAGTAAACACACTTTACATAAATGAATTGGTGGAAATAAACACACTTTTCCTTGGAAGTAAACACACTTTGCAGAAAGGAATTGCTGGAATAAACATTACAAAAATAAACACACAATTGAGAATTCCTGGAAAAATGATTGTAAAGAAATAAGAACTTAATCTAGAACACCTATAGGGAAAATTCTACAATAGATTTAAACTTAAGGAATTGAAAGCAATACAGAAGTAACAGATCTAAGCTATTTGCTCTAAAAATATAAATACCAAAAAAATGAGGATCCTGGTTCTTGGAGGAGTTGCCCCTTACTCCGCCTTGAAATAGGACTGGACAAATTAATTTTCTCTAAAAACAGAAATGGGTCTTTTATTGATAAAACATTCTGCATTACAAAATCGTGTTGGATCTTTTTATATCAATGTATATCTATATTCCTGTTCTATATCTATATTCCTATTCTATATCTATATTGCTATATATAATCTATTTGCAAGTCTGTAAGTATATATTTCTTCCAGGGGTGCATTTATGGCCGTAACTGTTCCACTGATACGATGGAATTAAATCGTGCCTAGAATAGATTTTGAATTGGAACATGGTTGGATATACAGCTGTGCGATAATTATCCTAGATCTGTAAGTATGGAGAGTCGGAAGTAAAAGGAACGATAACCAGATTGTACCAAGCCAGGAACACAAATGCTAATCAAACATCACGATCAATAAGATGAAAGCAATTCGCCAGAATAACTTTACATAAACCTTTGCAAACAAATGAGTAGTAATATCTTATATTATTATGGAACTCAATGAAATACAATGAGAATGGGCCTTGCTTATATAGGAAAGGAATAACAATTTAAGAACCTGTCAAGGTCGTAGATCAAACAATAAATCATGGAAAGAACTAGTCATCAAAGAACTATTCAAGTCCATAGATTTATGAGAGAACTAGACATCAAGGATCTAGTCAATACCATAGATCTAGGAAATAACTAGTCAATACCATAGATCAAGGAAAGAACTATACCTAACAACTAGATAATGTCTCATATCCACACACATAAGTGGGAAAGGATAAATATAATAAAGGTAAATAATGTACCTAGTTGAACATGAGCTAAGGTAAATACCTACTCTAACTCCCCCCTTCAAGTGAAGCTAGGGGCCAAAATAGAAGTGGCATGTCCACAGTATGAGTTCTGGTAACTAGGCCTGATGAGGTACTCATGTACAATATATCCATGAAGAAATATTGAACCAAAAGAAGGAAATAATCCTACTAGAAGGAAAGAGAAAGAAGAAGAAGAAGGAAGATGTTCTCACCAACACCCCTAAGAACAACTTCTGAAACCCCAAACATTCCATGCAACTCAAGGTAGCGAGGTGATGCAAAAGGCTTCGTAAAGATGTTTGCAATCTACTGCTGAGTCGGAATGTACTCCAAACAAAGAACTCCATTATGAATGTGTTGATGAATGAAGTATATGTGTATCTCAATATGCTTGGTCTGATGATGCTCAACTGGGTTTTCGATAAATGTGAATTACACTTTGGTTATCACACCAAAGTACAGTCGGTGAATCCTATGGGAATCCAAACTCTGTCAATAACTGGCGAAGCCAAAGAATCTATTGACTCGCTGTAACTGCTATCCTGTACTCTACCTCTGAAGATGAAAGTGCAATAGCCTATTGCTTTTTACATGCCCAAGCAACTGGAGAAGAACCAAGACAGAAAAGATAGTCATAAGTGGAACACCTGTCATCAATAGAACCTGCCCAATTTGAATATGTATACCAAACCAATTGAGTAGAGCCCTTAGTGTAGTGTAGGCCAAAGTGGTAAGTGCCATGTAAATGGAGCAAAATCCTTTTAGCAGCCTGCTAATGACCACTATGAGGAGAATGTGAAAACTGAGATACAAGTCCTACTACAACTGAAATATAAGGGTGAGTATGGGTCAAGTACATGAGAATCCCAACCAACTACCTATACAACGTAGGATCACAAAGTGGTGTGGTACATGTGGATGTGAGAGTAACTCTAGATTGAAAAAGAGACGGACTTGGCTTGCAATCATCCATATCAAAGTGCCTAAGAAGATCATGGGTGTACTTTTGTTGACTCAAATGAATCCCTGAATCTGTCTGAGAAATCTGTAAACCAAGGAAATAATGCAATATCCCAAGATCTGTCATGTAAAAATATGTAGAAAGAGTCCTCTGAATACTCTGAATGTGGGAAGAAGAGCTGCCAGTAAGTAACAGATCATCAACTGTAGATCAAGAATTTCCGCGCTTGTTACCTGTCTAAGTTAATGCACCAAAATAAACACAAAAACCTTGAAAAAATTGAAATAAAGTCGATACCTGATTAATTAGACAATATTCAAAGATGTAGATGGAAGGAAATATTGATGGAATTAAGATGGGTGCACATGAGAAATCCTATGGAGTAGAACCAAGAAACCTGTGATGCACGAATACTTGACGGAAAAAGATGACGTTAGAAGATATAAGGGTGAACTGCCAGGAAAGCGGGTCCGAGAAGTGATTAGCTTCTTCGGTGGATGTCAGTTCACGTTTTCAATTAAGAATAAAGGCATACGTGATAAAAGATGTAAGCAAATGTTTAGATTTTATGATTTTAAATTCCAGACAGTATATAAAAAAATAGCAGCAGAAACTGAAAGAAAGCAGGAAACTGTAAAAACAAAGATGAAATTGTGTCACCTGGATTCTGTACCTTTCTGTAGACTAGTAGGCATCGATTCGACAGTGATCAAAGTTGATGGTTTGGAACAGCGTTGATTTGGAAAAATCGGCATCGATTGATGATTAATCAGCATCGACCGAACCTGAGTCGTCGTCGACTGGGAAGAAATCATAGAAAGCTTAATTGATGATTGACAATGATTAGATTTTGGAGACCCACATGAGTTGTAGAGATGTGGAGAGAGTTCCGCCTTGGCTGGATGGAGAAATGGAGTCACCTAGAGGTTGAATAACCTAAGTGATATAGATATTATGAGGGCAGAATAACGGTGCACCTCTCAGGGATTGATCTGGATAGAACTCTCTCTCTCTCTATTGATAATTCTAAGGCTCATTGAAGCTTTTCACTATTTATCAAGTCTCTACCGTGCAACCAGAACTGAGTTCAGGTCGTGTATTTAAAGTCGGTGCCGACTGAGGTAAAATTGGTGCCGTTCCAAAAAATCGGCATCGATCGAGGACCAGTCAGTGTCGATCAGGGAACAGACTCCCAAGGTGGCAAAAAGGGAAGACTTGTGAGGATAAGAATATTATCCTTCCCACTCAAATACGGGAAAAATCCTGCTGCACGGTTCCAAGAGAGGAGAAATAGGTGGGATGGATGGATAATAGTGACATGGGAGGTTGGGAAGTGATATGGGGTGAATAAGTAGTTGGAATAGATGTAAAAGATAGAATTACATGGTTAATGTTTAATTATCCATGGGTGAAATATAATGGAGTGGGAAAAAATTAGGATAGGTGTTTTAACTAGATATTTACTTAATACCCTAAGAGAGAAGTAGTGATATAAAAGTGCACTGGGTTACCCGAGAATAGAATAGGTAAGTGAACATGGGGGACATTAAATTGAGTAACCAATTTTAGGTGTCTACATTTGCCCCTTTTTGTCGAGTAATTTGTGATAAACAATGCTACAAGACAAAAACAAGAAGTTGGAAGAAAAGGAAGAATATTGATGATGCGCTCCCCCCTCAAACTAGGGATGGGGTGGCCCTAAAAAATCAAACCGATCCTAAGTTTGAAAAAGGTAGTGGAAAAAGAATAGAAGAGAGGATGCCTGAGCTAGATGTCTAGAGTAGATCTGATCATTGATGATGCACGTAAAAAATAAAAAGGAAGCGGCCTAAGGAACTCACATTGGTAGGGCAGACTAGATGGTCTTCATATGAGACGATGTTTAGTGGCTACAGACTTGTGAGTTAAAGATGACTGCAAAATAGTAACAACCAAAGAGTGACACATTACTAGGGACAACTAGACGGCCTTCGAATACGATACGACATTAGTGCCTCCAGACCCACTATCTTTAGGTTACAAAAAAATGCGACTTACCCATGTACAGGGAAAAAACTCAAAATGGGTGATAACACCGAAAATATGTGCCAAAAGGTAGAAATAAGGTCATAACAACGATTAGATAAGAAATCCAAGCATCAATGCTTAGACAAGAAGGATGAAGCGATGGCCTCGAGAGGAGAGCCATTGCATAGAAATTGAAATATGGCCACTACAATGGAATTTGCAATAGAAATGCTGCTAGACTAGGCAGAACAAGTGTGTTATGGGTGGCACATGCAAAATATATAATGATGAGATGCCCCAAGTGGGGAACGATAAGCAAATCCATGCTACGAGCGACACACACGTGGGGCTATGCAAGGAAATAAGGTACAAGTACCCAAAATAAAGACACAATGATTACGACAATGTGTTATGGGTGACACATGCACAAGATAGGATAATCAGACGAGAATGAATCGTGTCCTAGTGTGATGAGATGACAAAATATATCAAGATCTTCCCGATCGGCCCCGATGAGAGGAAATCGGTGCCGATGGGCTTCAATTAGCATCAATTCATACCTAATCGACGTCGACCCTAATAATTGACGCCAACCTGAATAATCAGCTTCTGACCACTCCAAAAATCTATAAATATAGAAAAGGTGAATGGTAACGATTCATTTACATTGTGACGATTCATTTAGAAAAAGTCAAAAGTTGAATTTGAGTGAAATGGAAGCTTCCGAGAGTAGTCAGAAGAGGAAGAGGATGTGGCCAGGGGTAAGTGGTCCTTCCTTAGCCTTGTAGTATGCTAGGATGTTCAGATTAGGAGGTTTTGGTGGAAAAGTAGGAGGCAAGAGAGTGTTTTTGGCACTCTGCCTCCTAGTCGGCGTCGATTGACAAAATCGGTGCCGACTAGTATGCGATCAGTGTTGATTAGAATACAATCAACATCGACTATAAAGTAAATGGCACCGATTGAATGGGTCAGTGCTGATTGGAAAGATAGAACATTTGGAAGCTTTGAGAAAAAAAAATTGATAAAATTTTAATGATGTTGATTTTGATAAATATGAACCTAATGATTATTTTTGATGTTGTGGATGCAAACACGAGAGTTTCTACACATGCGAGATGTTATTCCCGAGCTACTGGAGACTATACTCCCAGATGTGACAGATGATGAGTGGCACCATTTAGAGTTAGTAAGACTAGGGGGTTTCCGTTATTATCGACGGGTACCCCGAGATGTGGAGCTAATGTGAGTGTTGATGTAATGGTGGGATAGCTAGACATGCACTTTTTGGTTTAGGACGGGTGAGATGACTATCACCCATGAGAACATCTATAGGATCCTCAGGTTGCTGACCACAGGGGACCTGATAGAGATGGGCTCCAATTGGCGTCAACTCATACATAATCGACGTCGACTCGAATAATCGGTGCTGACCACTCCAAAAATCTATAAATACAGAAAAGGTGAACGGTAACGATTCATTTGCGTTATGATGATTGATTTAGAAAAAGTCAAAAATTGAATTTGAGTGAAATTGAAGCTTCTGAGAGTGGTCAAAAGAGGAAGAGGATGTGGCCAGGGGTAAGTTGTTCTTCCTTAGCCTTGTAGTATGCTAGGATGTTCAGATTAGGAGGTTTTGGTGGAAAAGTAGGAGGCAAGAGAGTGTTTTTGGCGCTCTGCCTCCCAGTCGGCGTCGATTGACAAAATTGGTGCCGACTAGTATGAGATCGATGCATCGATTTGAATGCAATCGACATCGACTATAAAGTAAATGGTGTCGATTAAATGGTTCGGCACTGATTGGAAAGATGGAACATTTGGAAGCTTTGAGAAAAAAAAATTGATGAAATTTTAATGATGTTGATTTTGATAAATATGAACCTAATGACGATTTTTGATGTTGTGGATGCAGGCATGAGAGGTCCTACACATGCGGGATGCTATTCCCAAGCTATTGGAGATGGTACTACCAGATGTGATAGATGATGAGTGGTGACATCTAGATCTAGTTGGAATAGGGGGTTTCCGTTATTACCGACGGGTACCTTGAGATGTAGAGCTGATGCGAGTGTTGATGCAAGTGGTGGGATAGCCAGACATGCACTTTTTGGTTTAGAATGGGTGAGATGAATATCACCCATGAGGAAATCTATAGGATCCTTAGGTTTCTGATCACAGGGGACCTGATAGATATTACTCCACGGAAGCAGTAGAGGAGGGCCCTGGTACAGTTATATCGAGATAGGGAAGATGACTCAGAGATAGTTTCCGGGGCTATGAGGATAGCCTCATAGTACCAGAAGGAGGACCCTAAGAGAAGACTGATAACATTGATCCAGATGACTATCTCATACTATGCACTACCAGATTTTGGAGGTGGACGGTTCCCACTGCTCCTGTTTAACTGTGTCTGTGATATCCTGGAGTTCATGCAGGTATTCGCATTTATTGATGCACTATTAGTACAAATATATGTTGAGATGTGGATGTATTCCACAGGCAGATGGACTAGGATAGATGTCAGTTTTGTGCTCCATTGTTGGGCTTATGAGCACATATTAGTGATTAGACCGTCTAGACTTCCCTAGATGTCCAGGAGCAAAGGGAGCCCTTGAGTATTGGTTTTGACGATGGAGGGCAGACACGAACCCTCAGAGATATAGGGAGTATCGTTAGAGTGGTATTCTCATAGATTCAGGACTCTGACACCATCACAAGATTATATGGAGGCCATATAGGGTCTATCCTACATGGGCTCGGATAGGATGCCCACTTATTGGAGCTGAGACGCAACAGAGTGGTTAGGAGCCGTAGGCCAGATATTTGAGAGCGAGTCTCATTTATACAGGTGATGAGATAGTTCAGATTAATACAAATTATTCTGACTGTATATGTACCATACAAATGGGATAGCAGGGAGACAAATATTCCGATACTGGCCCCAATAGATCCACTCAAGGAGGCCCTACCTCCCGCAGATGATGATGATGATGATGTAGGAGTGGATGAGGGTTACAAGGCGTGGTATCACAAGGAGCTACCACAACATCTCACAACATCTATGAAGTCAGACGAGGAGGATACAACGGTAAAGCTAGAGAGACTTCAGGGAGAGCATCTCACCTTGGTACAAACACACCAGATTTCTCTTGAGGAGGTTAGGACTCTGAGGGAGGAGAGGGACACAATGATACATGAGAGAGCCACTACTATTAAGGAGTGGGATACAGCTATCCAATAGAGGGATAGATATCATAGACACAGAGAGGCCTTTAGGGAAAAATATGGTGATACAGGCACCACATCAAAGTCAGGAGCATAAGGTATCGTAGCAGGACCACCAGCAGCACCATCGATGAGAGCACCCAGCATGGTGATTATAAGTACCTATCAGGATCTCCTTGTCGAGGTAAGATACTACAAGGATGTCTTGACACAGCCTGCCCCAGATGTGCCTCGTTACAGAGCGAGGAGGAGGACAACGACAGCCACTTCCGGCAGTGCATCAGAGGGTGAAAGCACCGGGGGAGACTGAGGAGGTTGTAGGGTCATGATTGTGGGTACCTCCAGTTCTATAGGTGATGGTCAGGCGAGAGATCTCATGCCTGAGGAGACAACATTCTCCATTTTTCTGATTTTAATATATAGAGATGATATTTGTAGAGATATATTGATGTAGCCTCAATTTGAAGGAATTTTTGATACGATGTATACGACTCAATTTGAGGCCATTTAGATATGTATATATATATACATATATATATACATATGTATATATATGTATGTGTGTATCTTTGTGTTAGGTTATTGGACTCATGCTTTTAACTTTGACAGATACAGATAGATAGATGTTATTTAATTTTGATTTGTCATGGATTTATAATTGACTAAATTAACATGTTAAAATATTAAATGAATTAAATGATATGAACTGATGGATCCACATAATACGTGTTGCTTTGATGATTTTAGATGAAGTATATAAGATGAGCATAGATCGATGATAGCTTTGATTGATTAAATTAACATGTTAAATGTCAATTTAACTAGATAAATAACAAATGAACACGGGTAATGTCTATTTGATTTGATGAAAAGAAAGTGATGCAATGATCTTATCCCTTAGAAATAGAAATCACTACACTTAGATAGGAAAAATAATGATAAGTTAGTCCCCTAATTGACCATAAATAGAGACCTTGATGGTAAATCGAAAGACGATGCACATAAGGCCATAGACACGGATAAAATAAACTTGACACTAGTTAGTTGCAAACCAAATCTAGGAGGTAGATAAGGACGAGAGATAAGTATGCATCTCATCAGAACACATGAAGGATTAAATATGCACCCATATGGGGAAAACAGGGTCTCCATATGATTGAAAAGGTCTCATATCACAGCTTCATGATTTTTCTTTTTATAAAAAACCAAAATGATCAATATGGGTAGTTTGCTAGATATGGAAATACTGATCGACGGGAATTCTTTCGGAGATGCTAATCAAGTGAACAAACTGGTCAAGAGAGGAATTTTTTTACTGTAAAGGCTCAAAATGCCATAAAACAAACAACCGTCCTTCAAGGGAGTGGTCTGTATTTTGAATTTGACGGTAGCCATCCTTTGAGGAATGGTCTACGTTTTTTATTTATTTCATAAGGCATGTATAGTTGTCCTTCGAGGGATCAGTCTATATTTTGGGACTAGGATGGCATCTCTCTTTTTTTTTAGCTTTGGAAGAAGTTGAGTTTAGACCAGATAGATCAGATGGAGGGAAAGAAAACGTATACAAGCACATACTCATGCCCCAAGTGGATTTGATCAAGATGAACACCTAGGGTAGATGAAGTAGTGATTAAGGTATTCCTACCATGAGGAGGAACAAATCCGTAAGGAAAATTCCATGAGTAGAGATGTAATACTTGTATTCAAGGTATAAGAAGAAATAACATGGAGAACCACATAGTTCCAAATCACTACGAAATGTATGACTGGTTGCAGATGGATGATAGACCTATTTCGCGACTAAGATTGTGTAAGATAGATTTAAATAGTAGAAGGGCCTTAGATGCCAAGCATTAAGAGGTTCCATTTCAAGTATACCATCCATGGAAAATAGGTGATAAGCCCCAAACCCATACTTATGAGTGACAGCGTATGGTCCCATCCATTTAGGAGCAAACTTATCACGTTGACTCTGTTCCATAGTAGTGAAATTTTGGTTTTCTTTAAGTACAAGATCACCAACTTGGAAGTCACGCTACTGCAAGTTCTTGTTATAAGAATGCTTGACATGCTCAAGATAGACTTGATGATGTTCAAGAGTGTTGAGATGATGTTCATCTAACAACTCAAGTTGTGCAGACGGTTTTGACGATATTCTTCATCAGAGACAAACTCTCTAAGAGAGATGCGAAGAGAAGGAATCTGGACTTTCAAAGGAAGGACAACCTCAGACCCATTAATGAGAGAGAAGGGAGTAGCATTGGTAGGGGTACGAATTCTAGTCTGATAGGCCCAGAGAGAAAAAGGGATGTGTAAATTCCAATCCCTACCAACTTGACTAGTTACCTTTGCGAGGATATTACACAAAGTTTTACTAGAAGCTTCAGCTTGGTCGTTAGCTTGTGGATAGTATGGAGAAGAAAACATGAGTTTAATATTGAAGGTGTCACAAAGCTTATGTAAATATTTGTTTTTGAAAGACTTTTCATTGTCTGTAACGAGTTTGTGAGGAACACCAAAGTGACAAATGATGTGTTGATAGAAAAAATCAACAATAGGTTTAGCTTTGGTTGATGAAAGAGGAATAGCCTCCACCCATTTAGTGAAGTATTTTTTGGCAGTAATGATAGAGTGATGTCGCTACGAAGAGCATGGATTGATGAAACCAACAAGATCAAGACCCCATTGTGAAAAAGGCCACTAATCCATTGCAGGTTGCAAAGCTTGACTAGGGATATGTGTAGAATTAGCGTGTTGTTGATACTTGACACATTTCTTGACATATTCGTAGTAGTATTGATTAAGAGAAGGCCAATAGTAACCTAAACGTAGGATGCTCTTAGAAACGTCTAAACCACCAAAGTGTCCACCACAGATACCGTTGTGGACCTCCTGAATGGCCTTAGATGATTCGGGGGTTTTGAGGTACCGAATAAAAATACCCTTAAAACCACATTTGTAAAGGACTCTTCCCAGAATAGCATAGCGGTTTGCGCATTGGATAAAAGATCTTATGCCATTAGAATTCAAATTTGGAGGAAGCATTGAGTAGGATAGATAATAAAAATGTGCTGATACCACTCATCTTGAGTGTCAGTTGTGACGACGTTGATTGAAGTCAAACTACCTGAGATGAGATGGTTGGTCTAGACGCTGAACAACCACATAAAATTGTGAGTCTTTAGTAAATGTAGGAATAAGTGAGGCTAAAGAAGCCATCGTATTTGTAAATCAGTTTGCAGTGTGAGGAATAGCCTAGATAGTAAATTTATCAAAAGATTGAAGCTGAAAGAGAACAATATCACAATATTTTTTAAGGATATCATTTTTACACTGATAGACACCAGTGACTTGATTAACAATGAGCTCAGATTCACAAAAGATGTTGATATGGCGAGCACCGATATTAATGGCATTTTGAAGACCTAAAATGAGGGATTCATATTCGGCCATATTATTGGTACATTCAAAGTTAAGCTTGTGTGCGACAGGAATAGGTACACCCCAAGGAGGAATCATGATGAAACCTGTGCCTCCCCCTTGCTGACACTTAGACCCATTAATGAAGAGTTTTACTTTAAATGGAGATAGACTGAAATTGATTTGTTGGATGTACTCTTCTATGAATTGAGCGAGGGGTACTTGAGTGTCTGGAAGAGGGGCATTAGCTAATTGATCAGCGATAACCTGACCCTTGATAGATTTTTGCAAGATGAACTCGACGTCAAACTCTGTCATGAGCATGAGCCAACGAGTGATACGATCATTTTGATAGGGTTTCACATGCATTGTTTTGAGTGGATTAACACTCGTAATAATGTGATTTTGATGATTAAGGAGGTAATGATTAAGTTTAGAAGTCACGAAGAAGAGAGCACAACACAACTTTTCAGCTTCAGAATAGCGAGTTTCATACTCATGAAGAGTATGACTGATATAATAGACAACTTGTTCCTTACCATTAGCATCTCGATGTGAGATCATGGCTCCCAGATCATGGCCAGTCATCAAAATATAAAGATAGAATGGCTCCCCCTCGCGTGGAGGTGTGAGCATAGGTGGAGAAAGAAGATAAGTTTTGAGATCATCAAAGGCTTTTTGGCAATGATCATCCCATTCCAAATGAACATTTTTTACGGAGGAGATGATGAAAAGGTTGACAACAGTCTGAAAGCTACAAGATAAAATGATGCACTGATTGAAGGCATCCTTGAAGACCACAAAGCTACTTTAAATTGGAAGGAGGAGGCATCTCGATGATAGCCTTTATTTTTATGGGATCGACCTCAATACCCTTGATAGAAATGATAAAGGCTAAGAGTTTACCAGTGAGAATTCCAAACATGCATTTAGACGGATTTAGGCGAAGACAAAAATGAATGAGTCTCTTAAAGAGAGGTACAAGGATGAGAAGATGATCCTGACAGTGTTTGGATTTACCAAGGATGTCGTCGACGTAATCTTCTATAGTTTTGTGTAAGAGGTCATGGAAGATGTAGGTTATTACACATTGATAAGTCACCCCTGCATTCTTAAGACCGAAGGGCATAACACGATAAAAAAAGTATCCTAGGGAGTTATGAAAGAAGTCTTGTGGTGATCCTCTGGTGCGATGAGAATTTGACTATACCCAGAGAAACCATCCATAAGAGAAAGCATCTCGTGGTCTGTAGTTAAGTCCATGAGTTGGTCGATATTAGGTAGAGGAAAATCATCTTTTGAGAAAGCGAGATTAAGATCCCGAAAGTTGGTGCAAATTTGAATTTTCCCAGTAGCTTTGGTTACTGGTACTACATTTGAAACCCACTGTGGATAGTCAATGGGTTAGATGAAGTTGGAGGAAAGCAAGCATTGCAACTCTTCTTTAACGAGGAGAGCTACATGAGGATGCATCTTACATAGTTTTTGTTTAACTGGTTTGATGTCTAGAAGAGTATCAATATTGTGGATCACGATGTTAGGATCAAGGCCCAGCATATCTTCATATGATTAAGAAAATGTTTGGTGATGGTTGGAAAGAAAGGCAGTGAAGTCTCCTAACTCCTGTAGATTAAGAGATTGACCCACCTTAATGATGCGAGGGTCTTCAGAAGTCCCTATATTAAGGTCGACAATGGCTTCGTTAAGAAGTGTAGATGTTTCAGAAGGAATGGTTTTAGGAAGATAAGAATCCTCTGCCCCCAGATAAGTAAGGACAGAATCATCACCCGAACAGTGGATAGTATTGATAGTAGGAGAGTCGTCTTCAACTATTTCAGGGAAGACCAACGGTATGGAAGTGGATTTTCCATTAGTCTTATAGGTCAGTGGACCTAAGGAAATGAAATCGACTAAAAAAAAGTTAGGCAAGAATGGAAATGGTGTCATCCACATCAAGCGATGCTTCAGACCTGACGGGAGAAGATGGTTCCTTAATGGAAAGAGGCTCAGTGAGAATGATGATGGTGGATTTCGAGAGAGGTTTGAACCCTAAACCAAATTTTTGGTGTGGTTTAAGATTTGGAATGGATGCAAGGTCATGCACACCATTTTCATACTTTCCCAGGCCAAAGCCCTTCCATGTGCATCGATATAGATAAATTTTTATGAACACGGGATTCTGTAGATAATAAAACCCTATCGAATAGGGTTTAGCCCTAAGAGGAGAATCTGGACAATAGTGAGTACATCAAGATCACTGTAGATGAAGTCAGTTTTTCGATTGGGCAGACCAATGGTGATGATGTGGCCAAGACTTGGTTGATATTCAGGTTGTTTATCTGGCCTACCATACGCGTTAGGTTTGAGATGGGTGTCAAAAGAGAGAAGGGGAAGCTCTCCTAGCAAAAAACGCTTCAACGTATCTTCCAGATTTTGTAGATCTGGTAGTTTTGTTACAGGTATGGAAGAGGACGGAGCCTCGTTAGGAGAATCATCATTCTCCTTTGGAGGGATAGACCCTCTGGTCATGTCACATTATGCGGACAGAAAAGGGTCTCCTGGATGAGTATAGATTTTTCCCTCATACTGATATTTTATGCATCGACGGAGGGTTGATGGGACACAGTGCATTGTACGGATCCAGGAGTGTCCGAGGATCATATTGTAGTGCAATTTTCCATCAGCAATGTAAAAAATCTCATTAAGAAGTTTGTTGCCTACCCAAATGGGCAAGACCACAGTTGCTAAGGTAACTATCAACTGATCATTAAATTATCGAAGAGCGAAAGGCGGTGGTGACACTACGTTCTTTGGCAACTTAAGTTTCTCAAATGTGTGGGAGGAAATGACATTGAGTGCAACACCACTGTCGATCATAGTGAATTTAAACGTAGTGTTATTGATTTGAACTGTGATAAAGAGAGGAGCCTCTAAATCCTCAAAAGAAAGGGGAGGAATTTCATAATCCTCAAAGGAGATGGTGGTTGATGATCTATTCAATCCGAATATACCATCTAAAAAGGTTGGGGCTCATCTGAATTCACTGTGATGCTACATAGATTATCAATCAGATCCTGGCGATGCTAGGGAGATGATTGAATGAGGTCAAAAAGATACATTTTTACCGGAGCATGCATGAGTTGTTTCATAACACTCTCCTCAACTGACACGGGAATCTGAGCCCATGAGGTGAAGCATGAATAGAGACCTGAGGTCTTGAGGCCGATGAGGAAGGAGGAACTCCTTTCAGGGGTAATCAAAAATAATGACTTGTGGTCGAGGAGCTGTAGAAGACGATGGATTATCGTACCATTGTGTTCTAGTGGTGATACGAATTGTGTCAATTTGAGAGGGTGGGAGATCATCAGGAGTGATATCAATAGTTCATTGGGGGCCTGAATAGATCGTTTAGGCTCATACGTAGTTGGGATGACACGATACACTTGTTCCTCTTCCTCCTCCAACAGGAGATCATTTTCTTCCAAGAGGTTGTTAACGACAAATTAAAGGGCTTTACATCCCTCGGTGCCATGACCTGGAGTGCGATGGTAAGCACAAATCACATCAGAGTTGAACCATGAAGGTTTTACTCCTTCAGGATTATAGGGTTTGATTGGAGGAAGTGATATAAATGAAGATTAGATAAGTTGGGGAAGTATTTCAGTATAAAATCCGGTAGACGAAGATGTGGATAGAGGTGAAGGAGGCACCTCTTTAATCTTAGCAAACTGCTGAAGTAAAAGAGCCTACATATCTGGTTTGACAGTCTTTTTAGGGACTTGTTTTCCTCTTTTGAACACTAGGAGAAGTAGCCTTAGGTGCTTTAGATGGAAGAAAGTGAGGAAAGATTTATTTTAGTGGAGGAGGAGCTCCTAAGATAGATTTTGAAGATGACGAAGACATGAAAAGTGTTTTAGTCTTCGGAGATGAAGAAGGCTGCCTGACCATAAACAAACGATGATTTAGATAAGTACTGATTTAGATGGGGGAGGAGCTCCAAAAATAGATTTGATAGGAGGCACATAAGGGTGCCTTGGTTTTTGGTGACGAAGATGATGGTTTTGATAAAAGAGTTGCACAATGCCTTTCCAGTAGGTAAATCCACTTTACGAGGCATTGTTGAAGAATATGGTGTTATAGAAGAAGACACCTTTTTAGTGGATAAATCCACTTTTTTATGAGGCATAGAGAGGGATTTTTGAGGGAGGGCACCAAGAGTTTTGATGGTCCGAAATATTGGTTTTCCCTTTTCAAGGATGGTGACAACTTCGACCGCATAAGGTGATTGTAACTGTTTCAGAGGAAGTAAAGGAGTTGATACCGATGATGCGACCTTAGACATAAATTCCAACTATTTATATTTGAGTACTAGGAGTCGGAAGTATGGGTGTCGATGCTATCTCTTTAGATGTTTCCCTTAATAGGTAAGGAATCATTGATGGTGAAAGAGGTAGGTAATAAAGGAGCAGCCTCTTGTGAGGAGGGTACTTCAGATGCAGTAATTATGGGTGTAATTACTATAGGAAAAGAGACAGGAAGAGTCAAGATCGAAGACACTTCAAAAGGCATAGAAGTTGGTAAAACTATGGGTACGTTGACCAAAGGCATGGTCGTGGAAAAAATGGGAGTGACAAAAGAAGAAGTATTCGTAGTGAAAATTTGAAGGGATGTAAATGACTCAAGCACCAAAAGAATGTCTGATGATGAGATAGATGAAGATGACACTATCTCTGGTATAGATGGAATATCAAATAAAGATGCAGAGGGAGATGAATCTGTATCTAACAATAAAGGAAGACTCAAAGATGGACCATCCGAGGATGGTGGAATCTCAGAGTTTGAAGGAGTGGAAGGAAGTTCCAATTTAGTCGACATGTTTGTAGATGGCTCAGAATTAGAAGAACTATCAGTAGAAATGGAGCTGATAGTATGCATGTTTGGTTTTTGAGACCCCGAAGCGTCATTATTCTGGGAATGATTTGGAAAAGGTTGTTTAAAAACGTTAAGCGCCTAGTTTTGGGGGGAAATTTGGGTTATCTAGAATGAGCTCGCCTTTATCAATGAATTTTTGGACGAGATTCTTGAAGGTCTAACATCATTCAATGTCATGGCCTTTTTTTCTATGATAATGACAAAATTCATTTTCACTATACCAAAATGGTCATTTTTGGTTCTCATCAAAAATTCTAATAGGAGGAAGTTTGATCATGTGAAATTCCAATGTTTTGTCCAAGATAGAAGCATATGATTCTCCTAACGAAGCAAAAGACCGAGATGACGGAGGTCCTTTTGAGAAGATGAAGAGTCTCTCCGAGGTGTTTGATTATAAGTGTTATCAGATCGTGATGTTTTTAAGATGATAGAATTTGTGGACCCTTGATTCTTTTCTTTGTTAGAAGAAGAAGGGTTTGATTTTGTAAACTGAGAAAAATTTGATTTAGACTTAGAGTGAATTTTTAACTTTCCTTGTTTGATGGCACGAGACTCAAGTTTGTGTGTTATCATAAAGGCTTCTTCAAATTTATGAAAGGTTTGAATTCTTAAAGTGAAAGAAATGTGATTGGCGAAAAATTTAGTAAATAACTCAATTTGCTGAGATTTGGGGAGGGGGAAGGACAACTGATTTATTATTCCTCTCTAACGAGTGACAAAGTCTGTAATAGACTCATCATCGAATTGACGAATGTTATAAAGATCTGTGATCGAGATCTTATGTGCGATGTTTATTGAAAAATTTTCAACAAACATCTGGGTTAATTGAGAGAAAGAAAATAGAGAATGTTGGGGTATGTTGTTGTACCATTCTAAAGTGGGACCTACTAAAGACATAGGAAAGGTACAGAGCATAAGCTCTTGGTCCTAGACTATAAGGTAGAAAGCGTGTTTAAATGCTTGCAGGTGTTGTTGAGGATCCTCCCAACTATGAAATTTTGAGAACTTAGGAAGTTCCCATTGGGGAGGATAAGGCTTAAAAGCCACTAATGGATGAATTGGTTCATTACATACTTCTTCAAAAGAGTATGAAGGGCGAGCCCCTTTGGTGGAGGCTTCTAGGTCTGCGATTTTCTTGAAAAGAAGTTGGACGACATCAGATTGAGGAGGGAGCATGTTGGTATGTCCTGTATAAGAAGTGAATGGTAGTTTTGCTAAGGAATTAATGGAGGATTCATCTGCTGAATAATAAGATGATAAGAATAATAATAGGGCATTTTGGGTGACACTTGGCGAGGTATTTGGTGTGAAGGAGTCTGAGTATAAATAGGCTGTGAGATGACAAGTTTTTGAGAGAAAGGTTGTTGAATGAAAGATGGAGCCTATGATTGGTGGGTTCCTACACTTGCCAACTGAATTAGAATGGATTGAGGAATGTGGGTGTTAATTTTATTTGATATGTTTTGTGACATGGGAAACAAACTCTAAATGAGGATTTTGACTACAGGATTAGTTATTAAGGGTGTCGATGCCAAGGGATGGGTAAAAGCCACTGTCATCGGAGCATTGGAAGGAAGATCAGCTGGAAGACAAGAAAGAGGAACTGATTGAATCATAGGTGGGGGTTGGCTCAAAGAGAGATACTGACCCTGAGATGCAATAGATGGCATAGAAGAATTGACAAAAATTGTGGGAGTGTGGACGAATTCATCATAGCTGAAAAAGAGGGCCTCTTGAAAGTAGGTTGTGGGGTAGATGAGGTAGTTGCTACATTAGGGATAGGTAGCTTCATTTGAGAACCAATCGACATGGTTGGTGGAAGAGAAAAAGAATGCATAGATGTGCCACCTTCTTTCATGGTTCGAGGCGAGAAGAAGCATGCTAACTATTCTATGAGAGCCTGGGATGGCTCATGAGGATAATCGTAAACCTGTTGGATTGGTGGTCCATGATCAGATATTCGAGTAGACTTATGCACTAAGTAGTCCATAAGGGCTACCGGGTTGTGGTCAAGGATTGCCTGAAATTCAGGATCTCTATGAGGAACATACTCTATATCAGAAGTAGATGGCACCTTTGAAGGATTGGGGGAAGCTGGTCATGATGGGATTGCTTTAGGATGATAGAAAGGATTATACGACCAAGATGGGGAACCAACTAATATTTGTCTCGAATAAGTCTCGAGGGGTGCCGAAACATCCAAATTAGCGGGGGGTCTCAGATGAAGAAGAGGCCAGTTGAGCCATTTTTCTAGATTATGACCGGGTGATGACCAACATAAACAAGCACAAACATAGAAAAAAGATTAACCTAATTAATGCACAAACAATTCAAGCAACGTAGGTGATTATCTCTTTTAAATTTTCATGCTTTTTAAGAAAGAAAATGTTAGGGAAGGCTTTTTAGAATGGGGACTACTCAATTGGCCAAACTAAGGATGGTTTGGGGAATGTTTTGGTGAGGATTCCCAAAGGCACTTCAGTAAAAGACTGGTATGTGGCTTGATATAGGGGCCTACCCCCACACTTCACACACCACTGTGATAAGGGAGTCGGGTGCTTTGCCAATATATACTAGAACTTTCATGAATTTATAACGCGGCTCGAGTACTGCGTAGGCTCTTCCTCTTGGATGTCACTTCCAAGTAGGCGAGGCCAGGGAAGGAGTTTTTGTTTAACTGCTTTACACCTAGTGATTTTGGCTTTGTGTGCAAAATAAAAACATCAAATAGTGTCACTACCGATCTTGATTAATTTTCCAACCTATTTAGCGAACAAGGTGAAGAACATACAACAGAAATGAAAAAGAAAATGTTCTTTTTAAACATTAAAACCGAAGTGTTTGATTTTAATGAAGACAAGTCAAACAAGTTCTCTCCCAATTTGATTAATTCATTTTAAGGACCAAAACCCAAGTGTTTGAGTCTGATAAAAAATAAACAAACAACTTCTTTTTAAATTCTTAAAAAGGAGAAAACACCGCAAAAGAGAAATACTTGTAGATTTAACTCTCCAAGGTGTGTGGACTTCAAAAAGTGCATTGTTGAGCTCTTCCCTCAAAAAATCCCATGAACAAGAAAACTACTCCACAAAACAGGGTTAAGCAGAACACGCAAACAAATCCAAAAAGATATATATCCAGAAAACTAGATACTAGTGGAAAGGAAATTTCTATTTTAAGAAACTAGAAATTTTACACAAAGAGATGAATCAAAAATATAAATTTGATATCAAATGAAGGATTTACTAATCTTAGAAATAGAAATTGGAATTGAGATTTGCAAAAAGAAGGAACCTAACTTTGCAAATTTAGAAATGAAAGAAGTAAGACTGAAACGATGAAAGGAAATGCTTAAGAACAACTAATGAAAATTAGTGAAGAAAAAGAAAAAATCTCAGAACTAGAAAAGAGATGAAATTACCAATAAGGGACTTTGGTAGGGTCCCACCGGGCATGCTAGAATGTAGATCAAGAATTTCCGCGCTTGTTACCTGTCCAAGTTAATGCACCAAACTAAACACAAAAACCCTGAAAAACTCAAATAAAGTCGACACCTAATTAATGGGACAAGATTCGAAGACATAGATGGAAATAAATCCTAATGGAATTAAGATGGGCGCACATGAGCAATCCTGCATAGAAGCTCCAAGAAACCTACGATGCACAAATACTTGACAGTAAAAGATGACGTTAGAAGATATAAGGGTGAACTTCCTGGAAAGCGGGTCCGGGAAGTGATTAGCTTCCTTGGTGCATGTCAGTTCACATTTTCAATTAAGAATAAAGACATACATGATAAAATATGTAAGCAAATGTTTAAATTTTTTAATTTTAAGTTGTAGACAGAATATAAAAAAACAGTAGCAGAAACTAAAACAAAGCAGGAAACTGTAAAAACAAAGATGATATTATGTCACCTGGATTTTGTACCTTTCTACAGATTGGTCGGCATCGATCAGACAGTGATTGGTGTTGATGGTTTGGAACAACACCAATTTGGACAAATCGGTGTTGATTGATGATTAATTGGCGTTGACCATACCTGGGTCATTGTTGACCGGGAAGAAATCATAGAAAGCTTTATTGATGATTGGCAATGATTGGATTGTGGAGACCCGCAGGAGCTGCAGAGATGTGGAAAGAGTTCCAGCTTGGCTGGATGGAGAAATGGAGTCACCTAGAGGTTGAAGAACCTAAGCAATATCGATATTATGAGGGCAGAATAACGGTGCACCTCTCAGGGATTGATCTGGATAGAATTCTATCTCTCTCGATTGATAATTTTAAGGATTGCTCAAATTTTTCACTATTTCTCAAGTCTCTACTATCTAACCATAACTGAGTTCAGGTCATGTATTTATAGTTGGTGTCGACCGAGGTAAAATTGGCTCCGTTTCAAAAAATCAGCATCGATTGAGGACCCGTCAGCGCCGATCAGGGAACAGACTCCCAAAGTGGAAAAAAGGGAAGAGTTGTGAGGATAAGAATATTATCCTTCCCACTCAAATATGGGAAAAATCCCACTGCATGGTTCTAGGAGAAGAGAAATAGGTGGCATGGATGGATAATAGTGACACGGGAGGTTGGGAAGTGATATGGGGTGAATAAGTAGTTGGAATAAATGTAAAAGATAGAATTACATGGTTAATGTTTAAATATCCATGGGTGAAATATAATGGAGTGGAACAAACTTACGTAGGCATTTTAATTAGATATTTAATTAACACCCTAAGAGAGAAGTAGGAATACAAAAGTGCACTGGGTTACCCGAGAATAGAACAGGTAAGCGAACACAGGGGACATTAAATTGAGTAACCAATTTTAGGTGGCTACATCAACATACAAGACAAGTATCACAATATCCTCACCAACATGCTGGAGATACACTATATGATCGAAGTGGCAATGAACAAAAACAATTGATAGAAGAAAATAATCCATCTTCTCATACCAAGCCCGAGGGGCTTGTTTAAGACCGTAGAGAGACCTTCGGAGCCGAAAAATAAGAGAAGAATCTTGAAAAAATCTAGCTGGCTGCTCCATGTATATTTCCACTTGTAGATCTCCATGTAAGAAGGCACTCTTCACTTCCATCTGGTATAGGGGCCACCCTTGTGATGTAGAAAGAGCAAGTACAAGGCGTACAGACTCCATCTTGGCAATGGGTGCAAAAGTCTCAGAGTAATCAATACCTTCAACTTTTGAAAAACCCTTTGCAACAAGATGAGCCTTATACTTGTCAATGGACCCATCAGTTGTGTATTTGGTTCAGTATACCCACTTACACCTAACCATCTTTCTTCCTTTAGGAAGAGATACCAAATCCCAAGTATGATTCTTCATCAAAGAAGAATAATTAGTTTTCATCGCATCATCCCACTCATGTATCCCATGAGCCTTTGAAAAAGACTGTGGATCCTCAGAAACTTCCTGACACAAAAGGGAAAAACCTATAGAATGTGTGTGATGATACCTAGTGGGTTGAAGATCCTCTATGAAAGGTGTTGCCTCAGAAACTGTAGTATGAGCCCACTTAGGCATAACGACAACGTCAATGGGAATATGATCCTCAATGGCATCTATAACCTCCTCATCAATCTCCTCAAAGAAAGGATCCTCAAGATGAGATGAAGAAGGAGAAGGAATGGAAGAAGATGAAGAATCATGAAGAGTGAAACGCTCATCAAACTGAACATGTGTTCAAAAAATAACATCATGTGTATCAGGATCTAAAAGATGATAAGCTCTCATGTCCTCACAATACCCTACAAAGATCAAGGGTTTACTCTTATTATATAAAGATTTCCTTTTCTTCTTTGGCACAAAGGCCCAAGCAGGATCCCAAAGACACAAATAAATGAAACATCTGGCTTAGTGTTAGACCAAGCTTCCTCTAGAGTCAAATGCTCAAGTGCTCTGTGTGGTGTGTGATTCTGAATATAGTTAGCACAATTAACTGCTTATGCCCAATAGATAGGAGGTATATCTCTAGAATGCATCATACAGTTAGCCATTTCCTTCAAAGTTCTATTATTCCTTTCTACTAAGCCATTCTATTGTGGAGTATGAGGAACAAAATGTTTGTGAATAATTCCTTGAGTTTCCAAAAAGTCAGAAAACTCATTCTTGAAGTACTCCCCCCATTATTAGTACGAAGGTTCTTTATGCTACTAGAAGATTGTTTCTCGACCAAAGCTTTGAAGACTTTGAAGTGTGAAAAAACATCACTTTTGTACTTGAGAAAATAAACCCAAGTACGCCTTGAGAAATTATCAATAAATGTAAGTGCATACTTAGCTCCATTGAAAGACGGGGTAGGAAAAACCATCAAGTCACTATGCACAAGCTCAAGTGGTGAAGAAGCTCTCTTAGACAAATTCTTAGGAAAAGAATCTTAGTGTTATTTTCCTAATGCACAACCATGAAAAACTCCCTCAAGACAAGAAACTCTAAGAATACCATCTACCATACCATGAGCGCTCAACTCCTTCAAATATCTGTAGTTAAGATGTCCAAATCTTTCATGCCGAAGCTTACTCTCTGAATCTGAATGAGAAACCAATCCTGTCTCTATAGAATAATTGTCATCAAAACCCTCAAAGTGATATAGTCTAGAACTATGATCAACAATACCCTGAGCAACAAGTGAATAAGGCTCCAACAAAGGTCTTACTTCTGCCCCATGTGGTGTAAAAGTCACTATTTTCCCTTGACCAGAATGACAAATTTGACATACAGAAATCAAATTTGTAGTGATGTTAGGAACATATAGTGCATCTTGGATATTTCCACCATCAAGTTGTATATCACCTTTTCCCTCAACAAAAAGAAAGGAAGAATCTCCAACCTCAATTTTGGAAGTAGAACTCAAACCTAGAGAAACAAAAGACTCCTTGGAAGAAGTCATGTGATGAGAAACACCAGAATCTATATCCCAATTGTCTGTAAGTGGTGACTAAGATCTTCCAACAACATTAAGTTCTTTTCCATGTTGATTAGAAGGAGGTGAAGTGGAGATAGAAATTTTGTGTTTCTTGACTGCATCCTCTAAGGCTTGCATTCGCTTATAACACCTATGTTCTTCATGATTACTACCCCCACAAAAAGAGCATGAACGACTAGACTTATTCTTGGATTTAGAAGAATCCTTAGGTTTTGAGTTGTTTTCTTTGGGTTTAGGAGCATTTTGAGATGGAGAAGGTGTGGATTTGGTTTTACCGTTTGGTTTTCCCTTGTCCTTAGGATTAGATGCAACTAATGCCTTTTGAGATTTGGAAGACTCAAGGTGAGACAATTTGGATTCTTCCCTAGTAAGTCTTTCACAAAATGTTTCTAAGTTAGGCATTTTGAATGTGTCACCTAAGGCATCCATGCTAGAGAAAAAGGTAGAAGCAAAAATTTGGAATGGTCCTCTCAACTTGGATAGAGTCAAGTAAACACACTCTTCATCTTTCTTATCTCTTCCACTCCCCTTCAATTGTGTCAACAAATGCTTGAACTTGGTAAGATAGTCTATAATTGTTAGAAAATCTTCAGGATTAAGAGAGGTGATCTCAATTTCAAGTTGCATGGCTCTCATATGATCCACCTTACCAAATAAATCCTTCAATTTCTCCCATATTTTGAAAGGAGAGTCACACTTTTCCAAATGAAATAAAAGACTATCACTTACATAATTTTCTATCAAACCCATACACTCATCAAATTTACACTGGTACTAAAATTTCTCATATTCTCTAGTGAGCACTGGTTGTTCTGAAGAAGTTAAAGCCCATAATCCTTTCCATTTCCATTCTTGGTTTCCATGTGTGGTAATTATGTGTTGTTAATGGTTCAACATGATCTAATACAGAAGTAGATGCCATCCTCAAAAAATCACCAAAAGAAATGCAAGAACCAAGTAATGCAACAAAACCCCCAAACAATGCAACAAGAGCCCCCCAGATTTTGACACTATAATGAGTGCATATTACAATATGAAACTTTATAATTATAGTAAAATTCTCAAAATAAATATTTCCAATGGAAAGAGCATGGAAAAATAATCACTTTTGCAAAAAACGGCACTCAAAAATGAGTTACCAATCAAAAGTTACAAGCTTTTCAATATTATGCTCTACTATTTAGTTTAGTTGCCACTAAAATAGAATAAAATACTCTTGCCTTCACCACACAAATAAAATGAAAGGGGGTTGGAGTTAAGCAATTACTAGTAGGAATCACAAGCTTTAAGCCCTCATATGACCCCTACCAAAAGAGGAAAGAAACGTCCTTTCAGAAACCGTCTGTTGCACACCAACCGAGAATGATACACCTACAAAAACAAAAACTCAGATCTGATCTCGAAAAACTCAAAAACCCCATAAAACGATTTGCTGGTTTTTCTTCGTGGTTGGCACGAATCCTGAGGCTATTCTCTGCACAATAAAAAAATTTAAAAAACTGACTACCTCTCGAAATGGTCAAGTTTATAGTCGATCTTAAGGGATTTTCCACCTTCTGGATCTAATGGAAGCCTCTGTTTTACATAAAAAAAATGCACACAACAACAAAATACGAGAAAATCTCGAAATATATGAATATATATAAAAAATTATTTGTAAAATAAAACTTACAGACGAATGTCAATAGCAATCTCCTGCTCGGATACCATAAAAGGAACGATAACTAGATCGTACCAAGCCAAGAACACAGATGCTAATCAAACACCACGATTAATAAGATGAAAGTAATTTGCCAGAATAACTTTACATAAACCTTTGCAAACAAATGAGCAACAATATCATTTGTTATTATAGAACTCAATGAAATAAAATGAGAATGGGCCTTGCTTATATAGGCAAGGAATAACAATCTAAGAACCAGTCAAGGTCGTAGATCAAGTCATAAATCATGGAAAGAACTAGTCATCAAAGAACTAGTCAAGTCCATAGATTTATGAGAGAACTAGACCTCAAGGATCTAGTCAATACCATAGATCAAGGAAAGAACTATACCTAACAACTAGATAATATCTCCTAATATCTAAATAAATAAAAGAAATATCCACACACATAAGTGGGTGAGGATAAATACAATAAAGGTAAATAATGTACCTAGGTGAACATGAGCTAAGGTAAATACCTACTCTAATAGGAAGTCTTCTAATCTACTCTTGATTGATAGAATAATTGATTTGACAAATCACCGACTGTTTGGAATAGTTTTTATCAGTTCTAGAACTTTAAAAGAGTTCCGGAACTAAAGGAAATCATTCCAAGGTTAACCAAGAGAGTTCCGGAGCTATCTGTAGGATTTTTGGAACTAATTCTGATAATTCCAAAACTAAGTACTAGAGTTCCGGAACAACGTCTGAAAGTTCCGAAACTAGGTGATAAAACTTGTGACTATGTAATGGAGTTCCAATACTAGCTTGGAAGTTCTAGAACTAAGCTGTATTGACAATAAAGATACTTTAAACATTAAAAAAACAACCAAAAACCTAATATGAAACCCTAAAAAATATATTGAGACCTTACAAACTAATGGGTTACTTCACAAAACATAATTGGAATGCCCTAAATATTAATGTGTCATCCTAAACAAACATACGATACCCTAAACACTCAAACAATGATATGATGCCCTAAACACTAACTTGTCATCTTATATAACACAATTACAAAACCCTAAACTATAATACAACACCAAACATTAATTTAACATGTATTAGGTTCGATTGGTATAAATGATTCCAAATCTAGCCCTAACACAGGTTCAATTGTCACATTAGGTGTGTTAGGGATCGATCGGTAGAAACATGGGAAAACTAATACTCAACACTCAAATAGGACACCCTAAAAATGTGGAAAATTGTTGTTTTTTTCAACATGTTGAAAAACACGTTGCATTTTTCAGCATGTTGAAAAACACACTGTGTTTTCCACATGTTAATCACTAAATAGTAATCATAAAAGTCAAAGCATGATTCGAAACGCAATGTGATTTTCATCGTGTTGAAAAACATGATGTGTTTTTCATCTTGTTGAAAAACACTACAGGTTTTTCAACGTGCTGAAAAACAATTGTGTATTTCAACAAGATGAAAAACACATTGTGTTTTTTAATCATTTTTGGAAAGGTGGCGGTTTCTTTTACTTACAAATATTAATTCTAATTTATTATAATATGATGTATATTCACATTATTTATTAATTATTAATATTCATATCTACGATCATGCGTATACATAATTGGAGGATAGATCTATTAGAACATGTTCTCAATAGAGTAAGGCATGAGAAAATGAGAGAAGTTAGATCTTTGAGTAGTCTCAAAGCTATTGTTTTACAAATTTCAATATGTATCTCTTTATAAAACTATAAGAAAATTATTAATTTAGAGGAAAATAATTAACAATGTGTCATGTTCGAAAAAATCTTCTAGAAGAAAAAATGTCTTGAAACTCCACTGTACGGTCAATATATCTTAAAATAAAAAGAGAAAACCTCCAAGTGATAGTCAAAGTCAATGATGAAAACTTGTATTGATATTTCAAGTAAGTAACATTGATTTTTTTAAATCCATTTTGGTATTAAAAGTGACCTCAAATCTTTTTATAAGAGAAATATATGATAGAGTTGCAATTAAGTTACTCTAACATTACTAAGAATTATGAATGAAAAATAATTCTAAAAGCATTACATATTCAAATGTTTTGTTATAGGTTAAGAATAATTGAAAAAGTATTGTCTCCAAATGCTTTGTCAAAAAAAATTGAGGTTGAACAAGTTTAAAAGATGGAAAACCAAAAAGTGGATTGTATAAATGGATTGTATTATCAATACTCCCTTAACAAATGTTTAAACTATTTAGTGTTAAATGATTTCTTTTGTTGTCAAAATAGATAAGATATTATTAGTGATTAGAAAATTAAGATAATAATTAATTAAGAGAAAAGTGTCAAAAATATTCACAAAAAATGACTAATATTAATGGAGAAAATTTTAAGACACTAAAAAATACCAAATTTGATTAGGAACTATTGAATTATTGGGGCTTACGAATTTCCACAAAGGAGTCTAAGGAGCTTGGACATACAGTTTCTCTTTCAGTATGCGAATTTCAGAGAGTAAACTAAACTTGCTATCAAAGAAAACTAAATTTGCCAAATACACATTTTTTCTCAACATTTCTCAACTGCCATTTAAAACATTTAAAATACACACTACAATTTGTTATTTCTTCTCATAGCTTCTTTGACTTACCAATTCGATTATTCATTGCAAACTATTGGCTCTAATTACCTAGTTGCTCATTGTGGCCGAGTGAGGGAACTGTGAAGGAAGTTGAGCAATTAACTGGTATTTAATCGCCTTATTCGCCAACACACTGGTAATCGCCACCACATTGTATCGGGGTAATTTTTGTTTGTAGAGTAGAAGGATGGCGTTGCGTTAAGGACTTAGCGTCGAAATGAAGTTTATTCATCTGGATGAACCGATTAGCTAGCGGTTTGGGCAATAAACTCCCTCCTAAAACATTTAATGTAAGTCGGAACACGACGGTGATACATATGATTGGCAAAATCTTCGGCTAGACTGGCGATGCTGAATCCTCAAGGTATCGCAATGGCAGAACATCCTCTGGCACCGTTGACTCCTCAGGGCACCGTAATTGCAAAACGTCCTCCGACACCGACAAATCTCCCTCTGCTGGTCCTTTCGGTCACACGTCATGTTTTTGCATGGTCAAAATATACTACATGGTAGGTATTTTATGGAGGGTGCACCATACAAGGTAGCCACTTCCAATAGATTGGAGGGGTCCCATTGAAAGCATCAACAAACACCGGCCCACTACCTCAAAGGTAAGCATAATTCATAGAGATTTCATATTCGTAGGTAGTATCTTTGAGACATAAATAAGTTCACATTATCATTGTATTGTTTAGTGGATGAGAAGATCCACTAGCTTAGCACACATGCCTATTGATTGCCAGGGAATTTTTTTTCAAATGCCGATTGGGAAAGCTCCTTTGTCATTAGGGAATCATTGCATGTCTTGTTAAAGAAAGATTTTAGTTGAAAACGATGTTTCAAGACAAAGTAGATGAGCAGGCGACAGATCTAGTGCGTGGAAAATGAGGTGTTGTGTCCAAAATCTGAATATGGTCGTCGATGATTTCAATAATGACCAATCATTAAAATTTCTCGGCACGTTTAAGTCAATGTTTAACATAAAATCAATATAAACTTGTCAAGTTGTTCACCCAAAATGAAATGTGTCGATATAACGTTCTGAATTGACATTAGAATTCCCATTTACCGCATTAGTTACTCATAATAATTCAGACTTTACGTGTCATTCACTTCAAGGCTTCTGCATATATCACAATCAGAAGTAAACTATTTCACACCTGATGAATCATATCTTTCTATTTGTTTTTGGGGGCCCACGTGGACAATCGTGATAGGGTCGTATATCAAGGACCAAACAAATTCTTTCCTTTAAATTCTTTGCTCGCCCTTACCTACTCATAATCTAATTTGGACCACGCCTCTTGATGTAATTAAAAAACGTGTATTAAATTGATATTAAATTTTAATTGTAAAAAAATAACTTTGAAAGACGTTTGATCAATTTAAATTTGGAGTAAATTGTTATTAAATAACGTTTAGTTGTTGACAATATCTATGTTATTGAGGTGTTTCTATTTATTATTTAGCCTCGTCTTATTGGCTAATCTTTGAAGATAATTATCATGACAATATAATCTAGAGGTAAGGTCCAATGGACTATATAAATAAAAAAACAATGTTACATCTTTGCCCTTTCATAATTTGTTTTAAAGAAGTGAGGTTAAGAATATGGGTTCGTGTGAATGCAAGAAGGAATCAAAGACCATCAGAGTGAGGCATGTCTACCATTGTAAATTTTTTCTTCTTCTAGCATTATTTTTGGGAAGCAAGCTCCTTACATTCAATGTCTTTAGAGGCCCTAAATACAAATCCTCTTTGTCCCACCTTCGCTTTTCAACCATAGTCAATTTCGAAGAGCTTCTATGGAAGTTGACTGTCACCCAACGTAACCTCTTCGCAACTCAATCCGAGTTGCAAAATCTTAAAGTCGAGCTCCACACCATTATTGCACAGGATGATTTTTCAGATGAATTGAAGAAATTGTTTCCTTCTCGCAGAAAACATTGTGTGGACGTCATACACCTATCTCCTCGACAACAATTATGTTTAGATTAACCGCTAGGAATGCTTCGACCTCACCTTCCGCAAGATGTTCACGTGGCTCAACCCCACAGACCTAGATTATACTTGAGCATCTCAAATGCATTGCCCAAAGTACAAGGCATATGGGATCCATCTTGGCAACGGGTGTAAAAGTCTCAAAGTAATCAATACCTTCAAATTGTGAAAAACCATTTGCAAGAAGATGAGTCGTATACTTGTCAATGGACCCATCATCTGCGTATTTGGTTTGGTATACCCACTTACACCTAGCCATCTTTCTTCTTTTAGGACTTGAGACACCAAATCCCAAGTATTATTCTTCATCAAAGAACAATACTTAGTTGTCATCGCATCATCCCACTCATGTATCGCATGAGCCTGTGAAAAAGACTATGGATCCTCATAAACTTCCTGACACAAAAGTCTAGAACCTGTAGAATGTGCATGATGATGCCTAGTGGGTGGAAGATCCTGTATGAAAGGTGTTTCCTCATAAACTATAGTACGATCCCACTTAGGCATAGTGACAACATTAGTGAGGATAAGATCCTCATCGGCATTTATATCCTTCTCAGAAACCTCCTCAAACAAGGGATCCTCAAGATGGGATAAAGAAGAAGTAGGCATGGAAGAAGATGAAGAATCATGAGGAGACAAACACTCATCAAATTGAACATTTGTTGGAAAAGGAACCTCATGAGAATCAGGATCTAAATTTTGATAAGCTCTCATGTCCTCACAATACCCTACAAAGATCAAGGGTTTTCTCTTCTTATCCAAGGCTTTCCTAGTCTTCTTTGGCACAAAGGCCCAAGCATGGCTCCTAAATACTTGAAAAAATGAAACATTGGGCTTATTTTTGGACCAAGCTTCCTTTGGAGTCAAATGCTCAAATGTTTTGTGTGTTGCACAATTTTGAATGTAGTTAACATAATTAACAGCTTCTGCCTAGTACATAGGAGATAAATATTTAGAAAGCATCATGCAATTAGCCGTTTCCTTCAAAATTTAGTTCTTCTGTTCTACTAAGCTATTATGTTGTGGAGTATGAGGAGTAGAATGCTGATGAATAATGTCATGCAAGTTTCCAAAAAATCAGAAAACTCTTTGCTAAAGTACTCCCCCCATTATTACTGTGAAGGTTCTTTATGCAACTAGAAGATTGTTTCATGACCAAAAACTTAAAGATTTTGAAGTGTGAAAAAAATCACTTTTATACTTGATAAAATAAACCTAAGCTCGATAAATTATCAATAAAGGTAAGTGCATACTTAGGTCGATTGAAAGAGGGGATATGAAAAACCATCAAGTCGCTATGCACAAGCTCAAGTGATTAAGAAGTTCTCTTGGAAAAATTCTTAGGGAATGAATCTTGGTGTTGTTTCCCTAATGCACAACCAAGAAAAACTTCCTCAAGATAAGAAACTCCATGAAGACCATTAACCATACCATGAGTTCTCAACTCCTTCAAATATATGTAATTAAGATGTCCAAATTTCTCATGCCAAAGCTTAATCTCTGAATGTACATGAGAAACCAATCTTGTTCCTATGGAGGAAGTGTCATCAAAACCCTTAAAGTGATATAGTCTAGAACCATGATCAACAATACCTTGAGCAACAAGTGAATGAGGCTCCAACAAGGTTCATACTTTTACCTCTTGTGGTGTAAAATTCATTGTTTTTCCTTGACTAGAATGAAAAATTTGATATAGATAAAGTAAATTTGTAGTGATGTTAGGAACATATAATGTATCTTGCATACTTCCACCATCAAGGTGTATGTCACCTTTTCCATTAATAAAAATAAAGGAAGAATCTCCAACCTCGATTTCGGAAGTAGAACTCAAACCTATAGATACAAAAGACTCATTGGAAGAAGTCATGTGATGAGAAGCACCAGAATCTATAATCCAACTATCTACAATTATTGAATGAGATATCCCGACAACATTAAGTGTTTTTCTAATCTCATTGGAAGGAGGTGGAGTGGAGATAGAGATTTTATGTTTCTTCACTACATTCCTCTAAGGCTTGCATTCAGTTGTACACCTATGTTCTTCATGACCAATACCCATACAAAAAGAGCATGAAAGGCTAGACTTATTCTTGGATTTAGAAGACTCTTTGGGTTTAGAGTTATTTTTTTGGGTTTATGAGAACTTTGAGATGGATAAAGGGTGAACTTGGATTTACCTTTTGATTTTCCCTTGCCCTTATGATTAGATGCTACTAGTGCCTTTTGAGAGGTGGAATACTCAAGGTTAGACAATTTGGATTCTTCCCTAGTAAGTCTTTCACAAAATGTTTCTAAGGTAGGAATTTGGAATGTGTAACCTAAGGCATCCATGCTAGAGAAAAAGGTAGAAACAAAGATTTGTAATGGACATCTCAAATTAGATAGAATTAGGTAAAACACAATCTTCATATTTCCTATCTCTTTCACTTCCCTTCGATTGTGTCAAGAAATGCTTGAACTTAGTAAGATAGTCTATAATTGATGAAAAATCTTCAAGACTAAGAGAGGTGATCTCAATTTCAAGTTGCATGAGTCTCATGTGATCCAACTTATTGAATAAGGCCTCTAATTTCTCCCATATTTTAAGAGGAGGGTCACATTTTTCCAAAAGAAACAAAAGACTATCACTTACATAAGTTCCTATCAAACCCATACACTCATCAAATTTGCATTGGTACTAAAATTTCTCATATTCTATAGTGAACACTGGTTATTCTACATAAGTTAAAGCCCATAATCCTTTACGTTTAATGATTGTTTCCATCATTGGTTTCTATGTGTGGTAATTATGTGTTGTTAATGGCTCAATTTGATCTAATACAGAAGTAAATAAAGACACCATTCTCAAAATCACCAAAAAAAATGAAAGAATCAATGAATGAAACAAAACCCCCCCAGATTTGACACTTTATAATTGAGTGTGTGTTACAATATGGTCATTTATAATTTTAGTATTTTTCTCAAAATAAATAGTTCCTAATTATGCAAATATAGGATTTATATAAATTCCTAATTCTGATTGCAATGTAGCAATAAATGAATATGCAATGAAATTCAGATCTGACTCAAGCAAATTAAGCTAGGAATTATGAAACCCTAGTTGCAAAGAGGAAATGAAATGACTTAGTTGTTTTTCTATGATCCTAGAGGTGTAAAAAACTAGTGAAATGGAAAATTCAAAGTGTAGATTGTCGCAATGAAACCCAGAAAAATGCATATATGTTAGAATATGCTGGACTGGGGTGCCTGGGATGGGTCAAGGGTGAATGTGGGCACTGTAGACCACTTTTGGGTGCTTGTGACTGCCAAAAACCTTAGAAATCCATCTTTGAATGGTCACAAGGTGTTTATTGTCCTTCTCTTCTTGTCTCTAGTATGTCACACAATGATCGCCCATGTTGCTGATAACCTGTAATAAAGAAATGACCTGTAAAACCCTCAAAAGTGCATCAAATCCCAAAAAGAAAAAAATGCAAATGAGGGGTCAGACTGTCCTCATATGTCAAACAAGTGATCTTATGATTAAGCTCTACACTACATTTCAGACCCAACGTAGTTCTGTGTGTGTGTGTGTGTGTGAAGAATCATGCCCTAGGTGGATCTTGTACATGTCACACTGGATAGCGAGAAAATAGCTAGATGTAGAAAATGTAGATAGATGTGTGCATGAAAGAATAGAATTCCCTTCCTATGAAGTGTATGCAGAAGAATGCAATCGCTAGTCCCTTGTGTGGAGCTAGAATGGATGCTTGAATGCTCTAGAATATCCTTTGGATGCAACCTTAGGTGATGATAACTAATGCTTAGTGCTTGGCATAACTTTATATTCATATGATTCCCTTACTTGAATTTCGTAATTAACCTTGAAAATGCTGAATACCAAAAGGATAAGATGTCTAAATGGCTAGAAAGGACATAAAAGAGGTGGGAAAAGTACAAAGAGGTTGGGGGCACCTAGAGGGGACAGGGGTGCCTGGCGCTGGCATCCTAGTTGGGCGCTAGTGTCGAGAGTGAGAAATGTTGAACTATGAAAAGGAATAATGGGAAATTAAAAGTGTAAGAAAAAAATTGGTAACAGAAAGCAAGGTGGCCAAAGAAATGGGTTAATTAGTACTTTTATTTCTTAGGAATCATATGAATAATAGTATGTGATCAGGACTAGATAGATACCCAAAGTACATGATTTTGTGTCTACATTTTCCCCCACTTTATGTTGTTGAGAGAATTCTCGATAAAATAAAGTAGATAAGAGATGAGTACCTGATAACCATGTAGATCATTGGTGAAAAGCATTCTGAGGAGACAATCAAAAGTGTGGAGTGATAAAAATGTGAAGCGTGGATGCTAAAGAAGAGGAAGTGAAAAAATTGATGATGATGATGACCCTAGGGTGAGGGCGTATGTGTCAATGTCATGATTGTACATGTTACTGATGTCGATTGCTGTTGATGTGTTGATTTTGAATGATGTTGTTGATGTGATGATTGTGATTGATGTTGTTGATGTGATGATTGTGATTGATGTTGTTGATTTATGTGACTACCACTTCCTATAAGGAAAAACCTGTAAAAGAGAAGAATGAACAAGTAGTCAAATACACGTATATGATTAATTCAATCAAAATTATTTAAAAGTATGAAAAAATATGAAAAAAGGAACATGTGCACCTGATCCATGATGAGCAAAAGAGATAGAAAAGGATCCTGAAGATGATGTAGAAGAATGAGTTTTTTGTGCAATCTCATGTCAGTTGCATTGACTACGATTTTTTTGGGAGATCTCATGCTAAGACATGGAAGAAGTGTATGGAGGAAAGTCTTGTGTCATCCTCTAACCTTTAACTACTTCCCGTAATGTAGAAAACCACTAAAGATGGTGTGTAAAAATCTGATCTATTTTAAACAATTATGATCCAATGCGTAAGTATAAAATCATGTGTAGTGCATGTATGCCAAATGCTAAAGATTATGTGCCTTGTAAAAGTTGTTGTAGACTGTGCTGAACTGAAAAATGTTGTGTAACTGCCCCCTAGTCACAGGCATCTAGGAAGGGTTAGGGGCACCCACGCGCTATTTTCCAAGTCTAGGCGATGGTGTATGTGCTATAATAAGGACCCAAATCAAGATTCGGGCCTTTTTTGTGACTGATAAATGTGTTGTTCTAGTACTGAAATGTGTTTAACAGTGACTATAAGATGTTTTATGGGGTGGCTGATTCACCCGATAGATGTCTCCCTCATTTGGGGTGCATACGACATCATTGAGGAGTATGTAGCCCAAAGGAGGACTGACTGCTATGCTGAAACTAATGTCCTGCAAGGGGGAAGGGAATGTGCTTAGTAGAAACCAAGGGACACACAAAAAAATGGCTAGGATACAAGTGTTAGTACAAGACAAGATAAACATGCATGTGTAAGCTAAGACAATGTAGTAAGCTAAACAAATAATGTGTAAGCTAAGATGCAAGAAGGAAATGTAGACCATAAAAAATAGGTTGCAAACATGGGACATAACTCACGATGTCGTAAGATAATTGAGGTCGATGTGGCCGAAAGAAGAAAATGTGCACTTAAGACAAAGGGCAAAGCCCACAAAAAATGGAATACAATGACAAACAATAGCAAGCAATGTATCAGACAACCATGGTAGCTAATAGATCTGCAAAGACAAAATGTTGCACATAGATCACCCATTAGCATGCTAGAGAGATAAAAATTATGTCGAAGTGTGTATAATCCGATATAGTAATGTGCTGTTAAAAATTAAACAATAAAACTTGTAGTATATTAAAGTGGATTCCCCCATGATCGCTATATGGACTGTGTAATAGTGTGCAAGCATCCAGTGCTAGTGTGTAAAATATGTAGTGTGTGAAACTATGGGATGGTAATAGGTCCTCCACCAAGTATCCATGTTGTGTGTAAATATTTGTGTAAATATTGCAATCATAACTAGAGGGAAAGTGAACGTGCATGTGTATATGATAAAGATAATGAAATACAATATATACATCTAACATGTGTAATAAAGTGTACATGTAAGCATAAGAAAGAAAGAGTAAATACGACCAAGATATGCAGTATGTTGTGGATGAGATGGAATGTAGTGTGAGTAGTAGAGAGAACCATGCCCCCCGAGTTAATGTAGATGATTATGTGCGAGGTTCGTTTATAAATTACCCCTTAATAGTAAAGAATGAATAGTAGAACAAGAGTGCATCATTGGGAAATGATTTGAATGTGCACACTAGAAAGATGTGATTGTGAAAGTGATAACTATAGAGAGTATGTGAGTGTGTAAGAAACCCTTATCAGTTGAGTGTGGTGAGGTTCATTTTAGATTGAAACCCTTATTAGTTGAGTATGAACTGTGGAACTAGAGTATGCCATAGGGTAGTGAGCGCAACACGTAGAAGTAGATGCCAGAAAGATATGTCGTGAAGGTATAGAGTAGATGTTGTGTAGAGAGAGATGAATGTGTGAAATGTGAAGTGTGTAGTGTGTAATGTATAGTATGTAAGGTGTAGTGTAGTGTGTAGTGTGTGAAGATCATGTGTATAGGATGCCCTCGATAGTCAAGTGTGAACCAAAGCACAAGAGTGCGTCATCAGGTAATGACAATATTGATCTATCAAGACGTGTATGATGTGAGTGAAAGAATATTTATGGATTCTATAATGAATGAGTAGAAATTTGAGGTAGTTGATAGTGCTAGCGAGGGGAAGAATAATTATGATGCCCCCTAAGTATGAAATGATGTAAATAATCAGAGTGACATTGTCTAAAAGGTCATTATTGTCTTGATCAAAGCCAACTGGAGATGCATTAGAAAACTGAAAAGTGATTGAATGGGGTGGATTGTATAAATATATAGTGCGACGTAAGTTGTAAATGGTCATTGCGTATTCTTCATCGGTGAAAGGTGTTGGCGAACACCCGTGTGCATGCCAATGAGTGAGATTTTGTGAGTATCCGGGAGATGAATTGTTGCATATTGAAACATGACTGGATGATATAGGGAATGTGATACAAGTATGTCTAGGGTCCAAAGTGATCCCAATATAATCAAGCCAAGATTTCCCAAGTGTCGAGTTCACTAAATGATTAAAAATATATAAGATTTATATAAATGCCTAATTCTGATTTTAATGTAGCAATAAATGAATATGCTATGAAATACAAATTTGACCCGAGTAAATTATGCTAGAAATTATGAAACCCTAGTTGAAAAGTGGATATGAAATGACTTAGTTGTTTTTCTATGATTCCAGAGGTATAAAAAACTAATGAACTAGAAAATTTGAAATGCATACTATTGCAATGAAACCCAGAAAAATGTAGAGATGTCAGAATATGTTGGACTAGGGTGCCTGAGATGGGTTAGTTGCGCATGCGGGCGCTGTAGACCAGTTCTGGGTGCCTATGACTACCAAAAACCTCAGAAACCCATCTTTGAATGGTCTTAAGGTTTTTGATGTCCTTAACTTCTTGTCACTAGTATGTCACACAACAAGCATCGATGTCATTGATAGCCTGCAATAAATACAAAACCCTCAAAAGTGGATCAAATCCCAAACATAAAATATTGCAAATGAGGGGTCAAATGGTCCTTAGCTGTCAAACAAGTGATCTTATGACTGATAACTGCACTACATTTAAGACCCAATGTATTTATATGTGTGTGTGTGTGAAGAATCGTGCCCTAGGTGGCTCTTATGTGTGTCACACTTGATAGTGAGTAAATAGCTAGATGTAGAAAATGTATATAGATGTGTGCATGAAAGAATATAATTTACCTCTTATGAAGTGTATGCAAAAGAATGTAGTACCTTGTCACTTTTGTGGAGCTAGAATGGATGCTTGAATTCTCTATAATATCCTTTTTATGCAACCTTAAGTGGTGATAGCTAATGCTTAGTTCTTGGTTCTTTATTATGGTCATAAAACTTTATATTTATATGATTCCTTTGCTTGAATTTCGTAATTAACCCCGAAAATGCCGACTACCAAAAGGATAAGAATCCCAAATGGATATAAAGGACCCAAAAGATGTGATAAAAGTACAAAGAGGTCGGGTGCGCCCAGAGGGGATGAGGGTGATCCTGGCACTAGCATCCTAAATGGGCATTGGTGTCCAGGGTGAGAAATGTCGAAGTATGAAAAAGTAGATTGGGTAAGCAAAAGTGTAATACCAAAAAAGGTAACAGAAAGTAAGTAAAGGTGGCCAAAGACATGGGTTAATTATTACTTTTCTTTCTTAGGAATCATATGAATAGTAGTATGTGATCAGGACTAGATAATTACTGAAAGTGTGTGATTCTGTGTCTACATAAAGTTATAAATATTGTTATATTTAACAATAATGACATCTCACATAAAATTTCCCCTAATGACAAAGTTGTGATTTATTCTATGAATCTTCAAATATAGGATTAGGCAGTTAAATTTTAATATTTCCAACAACTAATTAGCCCACTAGGGAAGTGCACCATGAACCATGAGATGAGTGTCACATAATCCTTTGAGATTGATCCCTCCACCTATTACCACAAGGTGTAGGATTATATCACACATTCACCACTCCTCCTTGGCGCATGTTCATTTCTCTGCTCCATCTCCATATTGGGAAAGGTAGATTCCACTACCTCCTTTGGGAAAGGTTGTTACTATTTCATTACATTGGACACCTCCAACTCATGAAGGGTTACCATGGTTTGCTTGTCTCCTCCAATCTGGGCAGAGATTTTGCTATGCAAGATCATTTTTCCTCCAATCTGGGGCATAGATCTTGCTATGCAAGATCATTTTTGAACTCTAAATGGATGGACCATTATTGATGCACATGTGGAGGAGCCCTTTGGTTGGGGCGGCCTCCCTCCCAAATATGGTCCACAACCATCCCTAGTGTTACTATTGCTTTTTCTTAATATTTTTATGTTAAATATTAGGTAATTTGTGTTAGTATAGGTTATTATTTATTATTTTATTTTTTTATTTTTAGGATAATTATTGCTCTTGGTTTTTCCTTTACACTTTTTGAGTTATCTTTCTTAGGTGTACTTGTGTGAATTTAGCTTACTAGTTGTGTGGATTTATCTTACCAGTTGTGTGGAGTTATCTTACTAATCTTATGGATTTAGATTAACTACTAGTATCATCTAGTGGGAGTTCTTGACCAAAGATCTAGGTAGTAGTTGCCCTTCCCTCCTCCTATATGTACATATTGGTTATTGATATAATTTATAAGATCTATGACAATGTATTGGATTGAATTCATTGGATTGGTAAATGGGCATTGTATAGAGTTCCATAGTATATTATAATTTATAAGATCTATGACAATGTATTGGACTGAATTCATTGGAATGTAAATGGGCATTGTATAGAGTTCTAAAGTATATGATATTACCCTATTAAATCACTTTCATGAATGTGATGTTATATTAACATCTGATATCATTATGGCTTACAACAATCAAGTTTTCATTTCTTTCATGGTATCAGAGATTTACACTCTAAACATGTACCTTCCGGATGTAGTCTTTAATCTAATGGATGTAAATTTGTATCTTCTAGGTGCATTCTTTTATCTTTTGGTCACATATGGGTACCCTATGTATGTAATTATTTACCCTCTATAAATTTACCTTTTGCATGCAATATTTTATCTATTGGACATAGATCTAAACCTTCTAGGTATTGTATTTTATCCTTTGGTCATATATGTGTACCCTATGGATGTAGTTATTTACCCTTTGAACACGTAGCTTTTAGGTGCATGGGACTTATGAGTTGATTGGGCGATAGTTGAGAGGATCAGTAACAAGGGTAACGAAGGCGTGCTCAGTCAAGCTCCTGGGAGGGAAGAATTTTCCAAGTTACTCTGGAGGAGCATAACCTAAAATTTTCTTGCGAGAAATGGAGCTCAGTGGAAGAATGAGGATGAGAGAAGGGGAATGCTTAGTTATAACCTACTCAGAACTATAGCTCATTAGTGGGATTCACATCGGGAGAGCCTCCTAAAATGGTGCGAGGTAAGATTTACATTTTCTGTAAGGTTCTCCAGGAGCAACGTGAGCACTGAGATCCAAGACTACCATGGTAAAGAGACCGCCTCATTTCATGTACAAGTGTGTGAGAAGGCCTGGATGGGAAGCGCGAAAGTGTTACCACTTTCGTTATGGGTACATAATTTTTGTATTCCTCCTTACAAGGATGTGCGCATGCATGGTATATTCATTCAGAGATGTGCTGTCAAAAAGGTAATTGGTAGGAGTTGGTGGTTGATCTTATTCAAGCTTTCGAGTATAGGAGTACAAAGCCATCGGTGGATAAGGTGTTACAAGTAATCAATCACCTTACAATGGGAGATAGCACTATGATGGAAGATAGAGTCCTCAGAAGCTACTAGGAGAACCTGGTTTAGAGACAAGATTTTGATGAAGAGGAATAAGAGAAAGTATAGCTTGAGCACGCATGTATGGAAAAGAAAAAAGGAAAAATGGTCTATATGGTAGATGGTGAAGAAATGGAAAGTTTGGATGTTAACCATTCTAAAGGTACGCACTAAAGTCATAAATAGCACTAGTGAGAAGAGCACGCGCGTACCACGAGCCCTTGAAAACAAAGAAGGTTAACATTAGGACAAATATATAACCTAAAGTAAGCTATCATTGGGGACTATTGGTCGGAAAATGAAGTTTCAAAGGTCATTGATCTATTGTGTGAGTTCCAGGATTTGTTCCCTCGTGGGTACCATGAACTCAAAGGCATAGCTCCACCATTCCTTGGGGGAGATGAAGATCAAGTTGAAGGAAGGTACGTGCTCAATCCAGAAGAGGCCTTATCAGATGAATCTAAATTTACGTGTATGGGTCAAGGAAGAAATAAACAAGACGATAGCATTTGGTATCATTGAGGTTATGGAGGAATCATAATGGATAAGCCCAATGGTCATCAGTATCAAGAAGGATGGAATAATAAGGATATGTGTTAACTATAGGTACCTGAATGTAGTATGTGTCATTGATCCTTTCCCAACCCCATTTACTGAAGAAATTATGGAAGGAGTGGCTGGGCACAAGGTCTACTCTTTCACGGATGGGTTCTCAGGGTATCACCAAGTCAGGATTGCAAAGGAAGACCAAAGAAAGACAACTTTTGCCGCTAAATGGGAAAATTTTGGCTACACGGTTATGCCTTTTGGATTAAAGAATGCACTTGTTGTGTTGGCGCATCATGGTACAAGCATTTCAGGACTTCATCCATAAACTTCTTCAAGTTTACCTGGATGATTGGACTGTGTATGGATTGGTAAAAGACCATTGTGACAAAAGAAGGCTGAGAATGAATGCCTAGTTATTTTCTTTCCTAAAACATCTAAATCTGTAGTTAAGGATGTATTCTCATAAGACTCGTATAAAGGAGGGGCTCGGCGCCCACGCGTGCCTTGGGTGAGCACCTATTGACCCGCTGGGTGATAGGCTGGCGCAATATAGGATTAGACTGTTGTTCTAAGGGTATAAAAATGACTACAGTCAGTTTCATTCTTCTCTGGTACAAAATTCCTAGATCTAGAGAAATATCTTCTTTCAACAAGTGTCATTGACCCTCCACATACATCTACTTTTATTATATCATGTAGTCCTCCTTCGTCTAAATTGGTTGAGCATCCTACGCAGTCTCCCCTTTTCCTCACAAGCAAGGCTTTTTTCGAGATCAACTTACTCCACCACCACAACATACTTCTTCTCCTCCTCCGCGATATGTTACTTCTCCTTCCACTCCACTTATGTCGCACAAGCCATTGCATTTCTCCCATCATACTAGACCTCGCGATGTATTGTTTGGCTTTCTTGAAAAGTGCCTAATTCGCTGTGGAGTTAGCGTGATCCAACCATCATCACCCACAACATAGGATTCAGCTTGACTAGTATTATGTAGATTCTCATCGCATAAATGGTCATAAGGACAATGTTTGTCTTGCCCTTCATGATCAATTACAACAGTTATAGGATAAGGGCATCATCTCTTTTGGCTCTCACTCACGTGAGCAATCCATCTCTCCTCTACCTCGTCACAAAGTTTCTACTATAGTTGAGTCATCTCCTCCACCTGGTTCTCAAGCCATGGTACATCCAACACTGTAGTTTGTTACTCATGCATGCTCTCCACCACATCCATACAATGTTGCATCATCACATCCATCACATTCACTTCATCCATCTCATCCATCGCATTCATTTTATCCACCGCATCACGTTGCTCCTTCACATTGGCTTTCATAGCATGAAGAGAATTTAACTGATAAACTAATAAACAAGAAGCTATGCTGAATAGAATATTCAAGATAATCAAAGAAAACAAATGACAAAACACAAGATTTAACCTGGGAAACCCTTTCGGGAAAAAACCCAGCACAGTAACTTCTCTCTCTTATTGCATTAACTTAACCATTTACAATACAATAATGTACTTCCAAGTTCTGCTTTACCCTACTGCATCTCCAACTATTTGTAAGCAAAATAGTAAGAAACCGTCAAAGCGGTTTTACAATACAATGGGTAACAAAACCATGGGCTAATAAACACCCATAACGGTTCCCCATACTTCATGGATTATGACACCACCCATATATACGTATAGATAAAAATAACATATCTATACCCCCGAAAAAATAGGGATTTCTGAAAAAAATTCTCGGGGGCCAGCCCCGGACCCCTACTAACGCTCGTGGAAGAGGTGTATAGTACTCTTGGGTATACAATATACAACACATTCTAACATTCTCCCACTTGTTGTATACTTTGTAAAAGGGGGATAAACTACCATATAGTCAATAGCTCAGGAAATTCAAGCCCATCAATTTTTTGCACCAAGAATTTTTTTTAGCACTCATTGCCTTAGTTAAAGAGTTAGCAACATTATCCTTTGCGTCCACCTTACTTAGTAGTATCTTATTCTCCTCCATCATTTGTCTCACAAAATTGTATTGAACATCAATGTGTTTCGTTCTTGAATGATACTCAAGGTTCTTTGCTAGAAAAATTACACTTTGACTGTCACAATCGATCCTTACAACATTTTGAGTGAACCCAATAGTAGAGATCAGTCGCCGAAGCCAAACCACTTCTTTACTTGCATGAGTAGTTGTCATGTACTCAACCTTTGTGGTGGATATCGCAACACTTGCTTGACATTTACTCATCCAACTTACTGCTCCACCAAAAAATTTGAACACATAACCACTAGTAGACCTGTGCATATCCATGTCTCCACCCCAATCAGAATCCATAAAACTACATAGATCTAATTTTTTACTTTCATCAGGTTTTCCCTGATAATAAATTGCATAATTGGATGTCCCATGCATGTACCTGAAGATTCTCTTTATTACAGTCCAATGTTCCTTTCCAGGATTTGATATGAATCTGATCACTACTCCCACTGCATGTGCAATATCAGGTCTAGTACAAACCATTTCATACATCAAACTACCAACTACACTAGTATATGGTACCTGAGACATGTCCTCTATTTCTTCTTTAGTTTTAGGACATTGTTCAGAAGACAACTTTTGACCAACACAAAAAGGAATACTAACAGGTTTACTTTCATGCATTTGAAACCTTTGCAATATCACCTCAAGATACTTTCTTTGATTTAACACTAATTTCCTATTTACATGATCTCTTTTAAATTCCATGCCCAAAATAAATTATGCAGCACCGAGATCCTTCATATCAAAATGAGACGAGAGTTGAGATTTAACATGACTAACCAATTTCTTAATATTACCAATTAACAACATGTCATCAACATACAATACAATGATAACATAATATTCACCTTCATGTTTAAAATAAACATAGGGGTCAACTTTACTTCTTTCGAGCCCAAGTCTCAACACATACCTGTCAAATTTCTGGTTCCACATTCTTGGTGATTGCTTCAAGCCATATAATGACTTTTTCAGCCTACACACCAAATCTTCTTTTCCTTTGATCTTGAATCTTTCTGGATGTGCTATGTAGATTTCCTCCTCAAGCTCACCATGCAAAAACATTGTCTTAACATCCATCTACTCTATTTCCAGGATTGAAAGTAACAACAATAGCTAAAAGAAATCTAATAGAATGTAACTTAGCAACAAGAGAAAATATCTCACCAAAATCGAGTCCCTCCACTTGAGAGAAACCCTTTGCCACAAGGTGAGCTTTATACTTTTCTATTTTCCCATCTGCATTATACTTCTTCTTAAACACCCATTTACAGCCAACCTATTTTCTTCCAGGAGGTAATTTCACCAAGTCCCATGTATTATTCTTATATAAGGACTCCATTTCTTCCTCCATAGCCTTTTTCCAAAACTTACTTTCATTATATCCAAAAGCCTCCTTCACAATCTTGGGTTCATCATGAGTAACTGACAAAACAAAAGTAGGATGGAAATCAGGAGGAATATACCTCTTAGGTGCCCTTCTCATCCGATCTGATCTTCTTAAGATAGGATTTTCTGGTTCAACATCTTCTGGTTCCTCACCTGCTTTATCTAAATCTTCCCCATGTAACAACTCTCTTTATGGTTCATCTTCTGTAGTCACATCAAATTCAGACACAGATTCATCTTCCTCAATTTTAACATGATCTTCCTCTGGTTTTGCTTCTTGCTCCAGAATTTCTTTAAGCTCTCCAGAAATTACATTACGGCTAAAAACAACCTTTTATGTTTCTAGATTCCAAAGTTTGTATCCTTTTACACCATTAGAGTATCCAATAAATATGCACTTAACAGATTTATTATCTAACTTGGTTCTTTTCTCTTTCGGAATATACATATAAGTAATACAACCAAATACACGTAAATGTCTAACAGAGGGTCTCTTACCAGTCCATGCTTCCTATGGATTTTTTCCTTCAAGTGCAGATTTTGGTGATCTATTAACCAAATAGCAAGCAATTGCCACAGTTTCTGCCCAAAATTTTCTATCTAAACCAGTGCCACTGAGCATACTTCTACACTTATCCATCAACGTTCTATTCATCCTTTTTACAACTCCATTCTGTTGTGGTGTATATGGAGTTGTCTTCTGCCTTTCTATTCCACACTCTTTACAGAATTTCTCAAAGGCATTAGAGCAATATTCCCCGTCATTATCACTTTTCAAAACCTTTATCTTCCTTTCTATCTGATTTTCAACAAGAGCCTTCAACTCTTTGAATTTATTGAAAACCTCATACTTATTTTGAATAAAATATACCCAGGTCTTTCTTGAGAAATCATCTATAAAACTAACATAGAACACGACTTTTCCTAGTGATGGAACTTTTACAGGTCCAAAAACATCACTATGTATCAAATGTAGAATTCCTTATGATCTTGTAGCATTAGTAGGGAAACTTTACTCTAGTTTACTTTCCAAACACACAATGCTCACAAAAATCAAAATCTAAAGGACACTCAGAAATTCCTTCAACCATACCTTTTACTTTTAAAGTACGAAGTCCTTTCTCTCTAATGTGTCCCATCCTTTGATGTCATAACATTGTCTTCATTGTAGCAGATGTAGGAGTTGGATCTAAAGCTTTCTTCTCCTCTAGAACCACAAAGCTATTACACTCATCAGTAACAACGCTTGCCTCAAGTTTAAACAGTGTTCCAGTATGGATACGTCTTACCAATACCATTGCACCCCAAACTATCTTGCTACTGTCTTTACTAAATGCTATCTGAACACCTGCATCATTCATCTTACTTACAGATATTAGGTTTCTAGTCAAACTTGGAATGTGCAGAACACCTGGAAGGGTTTTAATCCTTCCATCTTTAAACCTCATCTTGATTCTCCCATGACCAATGATCTTGTAGGTTGAGTTATCTCCCAGATATACATCACCTCCATTACACTTTTCATATTCACATAACCACTCCTTGTGTGGTGTCATATGAAAGGAGGCACCCGAAGTCAATCAACCATGCACTGTCACATGCATGCAAGCTGGAAGTTGACAAAAACAAATCTCTTGAGTATTCATTAGAGGGTTTTATATCTGAATATCCATCATCGTCAGATGACTTACCCTTCTCTATCTTCTTAGATCTATAGTCCTTTTTGAAATGCCCCGTTTTACCACAATTCCAACATTTCCTCTTATCTTTTTCTATAGTCTTCGATTTACTTCTGGACTTTGATTATCCTTGACCTCTTCTTGATTTTCTCTTGGGAACAACCTCTTACATATCAAGCCATCCTTCGATTGATAATCCTGAATGGATTTCTGCCTCATTTCTTCTGATAATAAGGTCGCAACTACATCCTCAACTAATAATTTAGATGTAGTACTAGTAATAGCCATAACTAGATTATCCCAAGACTTATGTAAAGAACATAAATCGGAATAATACACTTATCCTCTTCTTCCATTTTAATATCAATAGAAATCAACTGACTTACCACAGTATTAAAGGTGTTTAGATGTTCTAGCAACAGAGTCTCCATCATTCATTCTTAATGAATATAGCTTCTTTCGTGGAGAAATGGGATTTATTCACCAGAGACCTTGTCTGATACAAAGTCAATAATTTCTCCCATAACACCTAAGAAGATTTCTCATTTGACAAATTTGGTAAAATTGAATCTGACAAACACAATCTGATTGAACTCTTTGCCTTCCTATTGATCTTTTCGCAATCCTCTTCCTTCATACCCGTGAGCATGACTCCAGACACATAAACATGCCACTGATCTTTATCCACAAGAAGATCTTCCATCTTGAGCTTCCATAACTCAAAATGTTTATCATTAAATTTTTCGATCTCGATACTTGCGCTTCTGTCATTTTCTTCTACCTAAAAAATTCACCCGAAGAGCTCCCACTTGAAAAAAGTTTATCGCATGTTTTAGAAACCCTAACTCTTCACATAAAAGCTAAAACTTAGCTCTGATACCAAATGAAGATAATTTAACTGATAAACTAATAAATAAGAAGCTATGCTGAAACATACTATTCAAGATAAATTAAAGAAAACAAATGATAAAACACAAGATTTAACCTTGTAAACCCTTTCGGGAAAAATCCTAGCACAGTAAATTCTCTCTCTTATTGCATTAAATTAACCGTTTACAATACAATAATGTACTTCCAAGTTTTGCTTTACCCTACTACATCTCTAACTATTTGTAATAAAAATAAAAATAAACCATGTCAAAGCGGTTTTACAATACAATGGGTACCAAAACTATGGGGGCTAATAAACACCCATAATGGTTTCTCATAATGCTTTTGGAAGAGGTGTACAGTACTCTTGGGTATACAGTATACAAAATATACATCACATTCTAACAAGTTGGCTATATGTGTCATGCCCTACATGTTGATTATTGGAGATTTTTACAAGTTAGGTCGAGATGAGGTTCTGCACTGATGTGTATTAAAACATGAGCACGTTACAATAATGGAAGAAACACATGGTGGGATTGTAGGAGGACACTATGCAGGAAATGCAACCGCACAAAATATTCTACTTGCAGGGCTTTGGTGGGAGAGTATATACCAAAATTTTATTGAGTTTTGTAAGGCCTATGACCATTTCCAGTGCCTTGGCAAACCTGGAAGGAGGAATGAGATGCCCTTAAGACTAATAGCCAACTCAGAACTATTTGAAAAATGGGCAATTGAATTTTTAGGACCTATTTCACCTGCCACATGAAAGACTGACTCACATTACATCATCACTTACACTGAATACTTGACAAGATGGGTAAGGGCAGCACCTACAAAGGATTGCACTACAATGACAGTAGTTACATTTTTATGGGAGAACATAATCAACATGTATGGATGTCCTTTAAGCCTGACTAGTGACAGGGGTACACATTTTCTGAATGAAATGGTCAGGTTTCTGTTGGTAGAGTTTATGGTGCCCCATCACAAAACCACCCCTTATCATCCCCAAGTGAATGGAACTGCTGAGGCATTTAAAAAAATACAAAGTCACAAGCTAACAAGAATTTGTGATGTTGGAAGACAAGATTGGGATGATAAGGTATCCATCGTTCTATGGGAATATAGGACAAACTACAAGAGGTTAAACAAGGCCACACCATTTCAATTGATATTTGGAGGGGAGGCTATTTTACTAGTTGAATTTATGTTACCATCGCTACGTATAGTACGCACAAGAGGTTTGGTTGATGAACAAGCGCTTGAAGAGAGGATTGAAAAATTAATGCAGCTAGACAAAAGGTGATAAATTTTTAGATGGATTCAAAAGACAAATAAGAAAAGAATAAAATCATGGCATGATCGTCATATATAACAAAAAATTTGAGGCTGGGAAGATGGTTTTGTTATATGACTCTAAATTTATGTGCCATTCTGGGAATTTGAAAGTCAATTGGTTGTGACCATACATCATCTCATACATCCTTGCTTCAGGCACTTTCCAGTTACAAGAGATGGATGGGACGAGACTTCCAAGCCATTTCAATGGGAGTAGGCTGAAGCCCTATTATAAATAAGTCTTGTGTTTGTAAATAAGATAGTTTTTCTAGTTAGCCTAGGATTTCCCTTAATGCATTTCTTTTCCTTGTGTTTCCCTTTCTTGTCGCTTGCTCCTTTTTGTTGTGTTGGTTTTGCATGCCTTGTGCACCGGTAACCACATTAATTTTAATGGTTGTGTATTCACAGAGGATTACATATTTTTTTTAGTGTGGGGTGGAATGGTGTGAAGTAAAATAGAAGCTGGTAGTGAAAGTTTTGTTCTTATGGTCTGGATTTAAATATTAAAAAAACGTAAGGTAGGAGAGTGTGCATGGAAAAGGTGGATTAGAAATTTTGGTGTCAGGATAGCTTTATAAAGGCCACATACAAGGGATAAGAAGTGCAAGAACAACATGAGGTAGGTGAGGGAAAAAATTAGGTCAAGGGAAGAAGAAGTGCCTTTGGTGCTGTAAGCGTGCACATAAGAGACTTTGGTCATTAAAGATTTTTACGTGCCAGAAGTTTGTAAAGATTTTTTGCGCAGTTTTGGTCACGTGCGCAAGAGCGCTTAAGATTGAATTTAGTGGAAAAAGTCACATTTGATGCTAAGTACGTTGGTAGGTGGCATAACATTTATTGTAGGAAAGAAGAAAAATCTATAAGTAGAGGATTAGGCAAACTATTATTTACCTTGCTATCATGATATGGAAGAAGATCTTACAAACTAAGGCATCCATGAATAAATGTTTGTGTGAAGGAAGAAGAACGAAAATCTGAAGTGTGTGACTAGGGTGACTTGTGAACCAAAGTGGAAGGAATACACAGGTGTAGGGAGGTTTCAGTAGAGTACGCCGTCTTGTGGAAGAGTTTTCCAGGTTAGGGTTTTGCAGCTAGGGCATGGGAATAGGAAGAATTTTCGCATAGTTGAGCCACATATTTGAGAAAGGTAAGGAGGTAGAGCAAGGAGGATTTTATTCTTTTACCATGACAAGAAAATGGCCACAAAGAAGGAAACCGTTTCACCTAAGAAGGGCAAGGGAAAAGGAAAACAAACTTCCACCACCAGTTTCAATGAGGAGTGGTATGTGGAGATGCAACACCCAGATGGAGTGTTACTTAGGAAAGAATGGGTATCCCATGTGAGGAAGATGGCTGTGAGAAACTAAAAATATCGCACAAGTACCACAGAAAAGGAAATGGTGTTAGAGTTGGTTCATCTAACAGATAAGAGGACACTAGAACGGATGTCAATCTATAGTGATGAGGTGAAGGTAACATTAGAGAAGGTCGGGTTGCTACAACTTTATAAGTTTCCCTATTTTGGAAATCCCAAGTGGCTATACCAATGGTTGATGTCACACGTGCATGAGGACCACTTCTACTTTGCGGGCCAAAAAATGCACATGACTCCCCTACTCATCTCTAATTTTACTGGCCTAATCTACGAAGGAGATTCGTTAGATGATGACCTGGAGGATAAAGAGGATATTAAGAAGACCATGGAGGATTATGACTATAAGAAGGGGTCTTTCTACTTCAACATCCTTGATATCTCCGACCCAGTGATGAGGATGGCCACATGTCTAGTAACCAAGCTGAATGGTCAAGAGAGGTGGACATAGGTAAACAAGGCCTAGTTGAATGTGTGTCAGAAAATTTCAGAAGGAACCATCTATAACTTGTCCACCTACATTGTAGAAGAGATCATCGGCACCGTGCAAGAAGGAGATAAGATAATGTTTGGCAATGTTCTTCTCACCATCATCTTCTAAGAAATTGGAGTGCCCGATGGGCCAAAGAAGTTCATATGGGAGTATCCAAATGAAGACCCCTACCCCATGAAGAGGTTTAAAAAATACACATGTGACACCATGATGACCGCTCACAAGGCGCGCATGGAGAAATGATACAAGCGAGTGCGTGACACATTTGGGGCTGAGTGGAGGATACCTGAATAGTTTCCAACACTAGTAGATGGAGAAGCTAAGTTTTCTATCTATCAGCACTTTTGCATTGACAGGTCCACTTTGTCAGATGGGACCAAGAGCCCATCGTGTAAATTACCCTTCTCTTTCACTGCACAATATTTCCAAGTATGGGTCAACTACTTCAAGGATGTTAAAAAACTAAGGTTTGACCTTAGAGAGGTGGACTAGGACCACTATGACTTACGAAAAAAGATCGTATACCCCAAGAAGTGTGCTTATGTGGAGAAGTATGTCTCCCATGAGGTATGCATGACAAAACCCATGACGCTACCAATTGTTGGAAGAACTACAACAAGAGTATGCTTGTGCATTAGGCCCAACTATGAAAAGGGTGTTTACTTGGAAAATGATGTCTCCATCCTAGAGGATCCCACTCATAGGATGAAATCTGTTCCAAGGAATTTGGAGAGAGAAGATGCACCAGAGAAGAAAACACTAAATGTGCAGACAACACAGTTTATGGGCGCGTCATAGTCAGGCGCCAAGCCGAGAACATATGTGCATAGGAAGAAGTATCCCATCAAGGAGAAAGAAGATTTTCCAAGAAATAAATCACCTATAGGAGAGGAAGAAAAGGAAGAATCCCTAATTAATAAGTAGAAGATATCAAAGAAGGTAGACTTAGAAGATACATAGAGCTTGGAGGCCTACAGAGGTGAAAGAGACAACGATGAGGATGAAGAAGTTCATGATCATCTCGTGTACGATGTACATGACTCGGAGGAAGAGAGAAGTGAAGAATATGGTGGAGAAGAGGAATGTGCTCAAGGAAAAGGGGATAGTGAAGAAGTAAATACTAAGGATCATAAGACCCCTAGCCTCACTAAAGAGCAGATAGAAGAGGCTGCGGAAAGAGAAGTAGTGGGCATAATAGAGATTTTAGTGGAGTAGGAAGTAGATCAAAGAATTGATAAGATACTCAAGGAGATAGAGGAGGAAAGTGTAGGAAAAACATATGGGAGCATGGGTGGGGATCCTAGCCTAGCAGTGATCTTTCCAAAAGTAGTGTGCATGGGAGGAAAATGTGTGGTAGCAGCACAAGGGCAAGGGATGAGCTACATAAATGATCCAAGTAAGGTACTACGCACACGCTTCCATAGTACCGTGTCTGTAGACCAACTCATTACATGGTATTCACTCAAGGAATAGGGCGCGTACCCCCAAACCAGGAAAATGCTATCTTGGGTGTTTGAGTCCCATGTTGATGAACCTGAGTTCGAAGTAAGCCAAGGGGAACTGATTAAGGTTACATAGAACAAATGAATAAACCCATTGGTGAATGATTAGCAGTTTTCTGATGAGCAGGTCTACAATGCACTCAACAAGGTGTCAGTTGAGGTGGAGGCAAGACTCTTTGGGAGGAATGACAGGGTGAGATTCCTACAAGAAGAATTGGAGAAGAAAAATGAGGAGCTCATTGAAAAGAGAAAGGATCTAAAGCAAGAAGATCTGATCAACACACAATTAAGGCATGAGATGAGGGAGGAAAAGGAAAAGGTGTGTGAGATATACAAGAAAATTGAGATGATTACAGATACTATTATCTTGAAGCATCCAAATCTGAACCCACTTGAACAAAAATACAAGTTGACCTTGCAATGCTTGGAATACTTGACTCGTATGCTTACGATGGAAAGGAAACCACTAGCCTTAGAGTTAGCACAAGAGGCACTAGTGTGCCAGGAGAAAGAGGAAAAGTAGAAGGCTGTGGAGATAGTTTCTCGGTACACTAAGCTCCTTATCACTGTAAATACTACCACACAGATAGTTGAAGTTACTTATGACAATTACACCGACAGAGATAGAGTAGCAAGTATTCTAGTTGCTACACATGAGGTAGATCTCAAGGAGTTACATGATAAAAATAAGGGAAACAGGGTGTTGTCTCCAAAAAACCGCTTTTCGTTTTCCAAGTTATATTTGAAATTTCAAGCTCTCGCCCTCCTAAAGTATTTAAGCCAAGTTGAAAGTTTGAAGAAATATAAAAATCCATGCCCTAGTGTTGTTTAAACCTCTGTTTTTCTTGTTTTGAGAAATTCTCCATCTCCCAGTCTGTGCACGTAATATCCTCTTTACAATCTCCTTTTTTGATTGAAATTGTTTGCTTGTTCTATGGCCTGGGTCATCAAATCATTATTTTTCCTCCATGCCTCTGGCTCAAGAAGGAAATTTAAAAATTGGACTCAAAATGATGAACTTCTCTTCCTCTATGTATTTTCCCACAGTCGGGAACGATGGGCGTTTTTTTCTCCGTCAAATTTTGGCCCCATCATCCATGAGGTACATGGACATACCTAATTGGAAGTGGGTCAGTAGAGAAATTTGTGTCTTTGAACCTCTTTGTAAAAAAGGTGAAAAGTTAAAAAGTGACCCGCAACCCCAATGAGGCTATATAGGTAAAAGTCAAATTTTGAGCCCACGGGGAAAAAGTCAAAGTTGAAGCCCACAGGAAAAATTCAAAGCAGATGAGTAGGCCATCAGGGAACTTTTGGAAATTTAACCAAATTCCCAAAAAATGCTCTGCGGCTCCGACCAGGTCTTGGGCTCACTGAGTCAAAGAGGAAGAGCTGGTCGGGGAGGAATTTTGAGAAATTTAACCTTTTTCAAAAAAAGTGAAGTGAAAATGTTGAGAAAAGTGTCATGCGGCTCCCCATTTCTAATCAGGGGGTGCCACATGTCAAAAGTTCAATTAGAGTAGCGGAAGTTGGTAGAGGAATTTGAGGTTTTAAGCCTTTTTCCAAAAAAGGGTAAAATGTTGAGAAAAGGGTTGTGACCCCATTTCCAATCAGAGGGTAACACATGTCAAGAGTTCAATCAGAGCAGTGGGTTGGTGGAGGAATTTGAGTTTTGTGCCTTTTTCCAAAAAAGGTTAAAATGTTGAGAAAAGGGGCGCAACCCTATTTCCAATCAGAGGATGCCACGTGTCAAGAGTTTAATCAGAGTAGTGAGTCAACGGAGGAATTTGAATTTTTGATCCTTTTTCCAAAAAAGGGTAAAATGTTGAGAAAAGGGTTGTGACCCCATTTCTAATGAAAAAATGCCATGTGCCTAATTTAAAAATTTGAAGTGGGGGTGTAAGCCAATTTGTTCCAAATTGCCAAGTCTCTAAAAAATCACAAAACGCAAAGGGCTTTCCCCTTGTACCCACTCCAATCTCTTCCTACCACGTGGATGACCTGATTTCAAAGTTATAAGAGAAAATCAAATGGTCTGTATTCAAACTGGAAAATCAAATGTAACGTTCACGTTGCAAGATCTGGTTTTTAACCCGCCATGAGCGTTTTCTTTGCAATGGAGGAATTTGAAGAGGCATAAATGATTTGTAAAGTTGTAACCATTTTGGCATGAGATATAATGGCTCCTCAAAGCCATTCTAGGGGCTGGCGATTGATTTCAAAAAAAAGACCAAAGTGCTTTGCACCTAGAAAAGACAAAAAATGCCATACTTCTTCTATTTTCCCTTCTCCTTAGATTTTCGTCTATTCTCAAAGCTCTATACAAATTCTGCTTTAGCTTCAATAATAAAAGAAGGAATTTTTTCCTCTTTGATTGAGGGATTGATTGGTACCTTGCGACCAATGAATTTTATTCGGTCTTGTAGCTTCTCCTACGGATTTTTTTTCTTCTAACTATAAATGCATGTAAATGAAATTTCTAATTAATGTGTGTGGGCATCTGATATTCTACTCACAACATTAGTTTTCTCCCACCTCCATTTCCACTCCCCTTCCCCTTTCCAAGACAAATTTTCTTCTCTAGTGAGACATTGCTAGCTTTACCATAGGGTCAGTGGAGTGCCCCTGTTGGATCTCTAGTCGAAAGGCCAACATTGAAACCCATCTTTCATGCATGCACCTACAGAAGCTGCACCGTTCAAGTAGAGGGACTTAGATTCCCATAGTGTTGGCTTGAAACCCACCAATTTTTCCACAAGACAAATTTTCTCGCCAACAGTTTTTGGTGCCCACCGTGGGGCAGATTTTGTAGCATCTGCACCTAAAAATGACCTCAGGGTCATAAAATACAAAAAAAAAGATTCTAGAAGAAAATTTCTAGAGATTGAATAATCACACAAACTACATGGATGTAAATCATGGCTATTTTGGGAAATCCTTCTGTTGAGAGACCTGATTTACTCTTTCACATCCAAGAAGACATTGCTTCTAATTTGAGAGAAATTATTTGGCATAATAGACAAAGTGTCAATCAATACTTCATTGCCATAAGGATTATGGACCTGGAGAGAGGAACGTGTTGTTGAATTGGAAAGGCAGAGACAAATTCCAACACCTCAGAGAAGAGCATAAAATTTCAATATGGCTGATAGAAGATACACCCGCCAACTAAGGTAAGGAGGAAAAATTGATCCCACATTTGAAGAGCTTGAAAGAGAGACAAGAGATGAAGAGGAGATAAGGGCTCAACTTGAAGAAATAGAAAGATGCCAAATTGAAGCAGAAGAAAGAGTAGCAGTAGAAGAAGCCTTAGAAAGATCAGAGGCTAGAAACAAGAATAGAATGGGTGATCATGAACATGAAGTACACAGGCCTAACATACCATGGGGAAGAAATACTGGTCCACTTGCTCTTCCACAACCACTTCACGAGCTCCCAAGAGACTCAAAGAAAAGAACTTCCCAAAATTCAAAGGGGATGGTTCTCAGCTCCCAGAAGAACATGTAGCATCATTCATCACTACTTATGGAGTGTTGGGAGTTGAAAATGAAGATGTTTTAATTAGGCTCTTTATGGAATCACTTCAAGAATTTTTTTTTGAATGGTTCTACATGTTGCCCCTAAGATTTGTCACATGCTAGGAAGATATAAGAAGTGCATTTGAACATAGGTTCAAGAGCAGAGAAGATTGTCAGGATTTTCTGGTCCAATTGGTTCAGATGAAGAAGGAGACCTCTGAATCAATGAGATATTTATTATCAAGGTATGATAGGTTGACAAGAAGGATCCTAGAAGATGTGGTACCCTCTGAAAACAACTTGAAAATGTTCTTCATCAGTGCTTTGCCATCAGAAGTTGGTTTCTTCCTTAGAAGAGCCCAACCAAGAACATTGAGGGAAGCTAAAGACTTTACAATTGAGAATGATGATGATCTAATTATTTCTGGAAAAGTGAAAGGACCAAATGGGAACCAAAAAGGCTCAGAGTTCAAATTCAGTCACCACTGATCCAATGTTCCAAAAAATGGCAAATGACCTAGTTGCTTTGAAGAAGCAACTATCACAAAATAACAATGAGGAATGCTCCAAGGAGACCAAATCCTTTTGATAGACCAAGAATTGATCCACCTCCTCATAGGATTTGCTCTTGAAGCACCACCATTCAATTCCATCTGTGACACTAGGGAATCAGAAGAAGGAATAAACATTGAGGAAACTGAAGAAGAAAGCATGGATGACTATGAAAACTATCTTGAAATTGAAGAGGTTGGCATGCACAATGGCCTGATTGAATACGTTGATGATGAGGAGGAAGGTGATGAAGAAGCTCCAAGTTTTTCATGTGTTGTTTTCACTCGTGCACAATCCAAGAATGGTGTTTCAGCCTTAGTAGTTGCAACTGAGAGTAGGAAGAAAAAATAAGATAGCTCTTCAAAGCCTCCACTAAATAAGATCATCAGCAAGGGATCACCATTACCACCTTCCATGGAATTAGCTAGAGAGAAATCAGATTTACCATTTGTCAAGGATCACACTATTGTGCCAAGTAAGTTATCTGATTCTTCTCCCAACTCAAAAGTTGTTAAGAACAATTCTCTTCTAAATTTTTTTTCTTCAAGAACATCTAAATTTCAATCAAAGGCTACACCCTCATCTCCTTCCAAGCCAATTGCTACATTTGAAAAGGATAACCCAACACCAAAAGTAATGATGCATTTTCCATTTAAGTCCTCATCCACTGTTGGAACCTCTTCCTCATCTACCATAACTTCATTTGACTTTGTAGAGCATGCTAGCAAAACCAAAGTCCAGCTCTCTAAAATTGAATACCTACAAACACATCCTACCCAATTTGACAGATTCATCAAGGCATTCTGGGGTGGTAACTCTACATCCCCAATCTCTAATTCTAAAGGCTTACTTCCCACACCATCCACACCATCTTCTCAAAACATGCTAGCCCTCAGTGCCTCCACCACCAACAAAGTTGAGCCTTTTTACCTGTCACTTCTCATCAAAGCTTTCCAGCTGAACAATTGCATTATAGATTCTGGAGCCTCAGATAATGTGATGCCAGCAAAATTTGTAAATTCTCTTGGCCTCACTTTGACCCGAGTAAATGGCACATGCTACTCAATGGAATCCAAACAAGTTCCATTGGTAGGAAGGATTAAGGATGCTCAAGTTGCACTAGCTGATTACCCTAACAAGAAGATACTCTTGACCATTTTAGTGGCAGACATCCTAGCATCTTTTGGGATTCTATTGAGTAGATTTTTTTTACAGAGATCTAGGTGGAGAAATAAAAATGGATTGGTCATCTGTAACTATCCCAGTGAAAGGAGAAATGAAGAAGTTGTTGCCAGTCAGAAAAATGAAGTTCACAGTAAGGAAGAATGATGATCCAAGAGTTGATATCCTTTTTCAAGATTGTGGGCTTGGAAATTACCTCCTTACATCATAGAAGGAAGAGGAATTTCCACTTCTCATGGAGGAAGAAGAAGACTGAATCTAGACAATGGAGTTTGATGGCAGTCATTCCAGAGCAGGTTTAGGAGTTGGTGTAGTATTATACTCTCCCTCCAATGAGGTATATCCTTTTTCCTACAAGTTGTAATTTGGCAATACAAATAATACAGCAAAGTATGAAGCATTACTCTTAGGCATGAATGCAACAGAGGACATGGGAATCAAAAAGTTGAGATGCAAAGGTGATGCAGAGGTTGTGGTAAAGCAGGTCCACCAGCAATATCAGGTGAAAAACCCTAGACTCAGGCACTATAGAAATAGAGTGTGGGACTGCATTGAATCCTTTGATGCATTCTCCATTGAAGCTATCCCTAGGGAGCAGAATGAAAAGGTTGATTCTCTAGCAGTGTTAGCTTCCTTAGTGACACCTCATCCTTCTTTTGGTAAGGATAAAGTGACCATTGAGATGGTGTTCAGACCCAACATACCAGACAATGCAAATCACTGGAAGGTCTTCAATGATGACAATCAGATACTATCCCTTCTTAGAACAAAGGGATAACTTCAATAATATTTTCTTTGAAGGAAGTGAAAACCCACACTGTGAATCAATCCCCAAAGAAGAGAAGGAAGGAATTGAGGGAATTGATGAAGAGGGAGTAATCAAACTGAAAGGAAACAAAATCCCCAAAGGCCTAGTTTTTTTGGAAGACCTCTTTGACAAGCATGACAGGTTCATCCAAGAGAAAGAAAAATAGTCTTCTTGGTGTCCATCTAATTTTGATCAAGAAAACATTGGCACTTTAGAGAATCCAAGGATGGTTAACATTGGTAAATGCTGCTCACCAGAAGAGAAGAGAAAGTTTGTTGCTCTGCTAAAAAATTACTCAGATGTCCTAGCCTATTCCTATGATGAACTCAAATATTTTCAGCCAAAGGAAATGCATCACTCCATTCCTTTGAAGCAAGGAGCTAAGCCCTTCAGGAAAAAACAAAGGCCCTATAATCCAAAGATTGCCGATGTTATCAAAGAAGAGGTGACAAAGATGTTCAATGCTAGAATCATCTTCCCCATCCACCATTCAACATGGGTGGCTAACATTATGCCAGTAAGGAAGAAGAATGGGGAAATAAGGATTTGTGTAGACTTCTAAAATATGAATCAGGACATCTCTCAAGGAAAACTACCCTCTTCCAATCATGGATCATATTTTACAAGCAGTCACTGGGATCTGAAATGCTCTCTTTGCTTGATGGATTCTTAGGGTACAAACCAAATCAAGGTGGCAGAAGAGGATTGCAACAAAACAACCTTCACAACACCTTGGGGCACTTTTTCCTACAATAAAATGCCTTTTGGCTTGATCAATGCTGGAGCCACTTTCCAGAGAGCAATGGACTTGGCCTTCAAAATATTTGAAACATTACATTGTCATTTACCTTGATGACCTCATAGTTTTTTCAAAGAGGAGGGGTGATCATATCTGTCATTTGGAGCAAGTCCTTACAAGGTGTATGAAACATGGCATTTCTCTAAATCCAAAGAAGTGCATTTTTAGAGTCACAGAAGGTAAGTTTCTGGGACACATTGTGAACAAACATGGAGCACTCATTGATCCTGAGAGGATCATAGCTATCCAAGCACTAGCCTTACCAACCAACAAGAAGGGAGTTCATTCATTCTTTGGAAAGGGTAAACTTCCTTCGCCAATTTTGTGCCTGACGTTTTCTGAACTGACTAAGCATATAACTTCCATGATGAAGCCTCAAGAAAGTTCAAGTGGAATAAGGAAGGAAAACCAACATTTGAGGAGATCAAGAAATCCATTGCCAAAGCTCCAAACTCTTGTATCTCTAGATTTCAACAAGGAGTTCATCATGTATTGCTATGCATCAGAACATACACTCTCTGTTGTCCTTGTTCAGAAAAATGATGAAGGTTTGGAAGCACCCATTGCTTTCATGAGTTGTCCTTTGAAAAATCATGAGCTAAAGTATAATCTAATTAGAGAAACATGCCTACGTAGTGGTCAAATTTGTTAAAAGTTCTAGATTCTACATTCTCATTTCACATACAGTGGTGATGGTCCCTGGAAGTGAAATCAAGTCCATTTTGACTCAACAAGATCCTAGGGCTAAGAGAGGAAGTTGGATTGCAAAGACCCAAGATTATGACTTGGAGATTAGACCCTCTAATCTGGTAAGAGGAAATGGTTTGTGCTAGCTGATTGCTGAAGATGAATCTCTCAGGGCTCAGCAGGGAGAAAAAGATGGTGTTTTCTCAACCTGTTCAGGAGACAGTCCACAAGGCGCTCTTTGTCACCACTATTGATGAGTGGTATGCTAACATTGCTTACTACCTCACTTATGGAGAATTCCCTCCTCATATTGATTACAAACAAAGAAGGACACTCAAGATAAAGATAACCAAGTTTGTGATCTGGAATCATGCACTTTACAAGAGAGGCCTAGATGGTTGTTTCCTCAAGTGTGTAGATAAGGAGAAGCAAGAAAAGTTACTCAAGGCATATCAAGATCAAGCTTGTGGTGGAAATTTCTTAGCAATGGTCACCACACATAAGATCCTTAGAGGGAGATATTATTGTCCATCCATCTTTGCAGAAACTCAGGATTGGGTTTCCAAATGCAAAGCATGTCAACAATTTGTTGGAAAGCCACAACTAGTTGCATTGCCACTCAGGCCTGTGGTGATTGAAGAACCATTTCAAGAAATGGGGGATAGATTTTATTGGTGTTCTAAATCCTCATTCTAGTGTAGGGCATACTTATGTACTCACTGCAACTGATTACTTCACTAAATGGGTGGAAACCATCCCAACCAAGCAAGCTAGCTCTGAAATAGTCTGCAACTTCATCAAGGAGAATATCATTATTCATTTTGGAATACCACAAAAAATTGTTGTAGACAATGCCACCTATTTCTCTTCCAAGGAGCTCACAGAGTTTTGTTATGGCTTTGGAATCTCCCTATCTCACTCTTTTGACTACTACCCATAGGGAAATGGGAAAGCTGAGTCAAGAAACAAGAACATTGTGACCATTGTTCACAAGCTAGTAGATGAGAATCAAAGGAATTGGCACAAGAAGTTATATGATGCATTATGGGCCGATAGGATCACTCCTAAGAAGGCAATAGGTATGTCACCTTTCCAAATGTTGTATGGAGTTGAGGTAGAGATTCCCCTCACAATTGAGATGCCAACTCTCAAGTTGCTGAAAGAAATAGAAGATGGTCAATACAAAGACTCCATTGACAAGAGGATCCTCTTCCTGGAGAAGCTGGAGGAAATTAGATGCCAAGTGGTGGATAGAATTAAAGAACACCCAATTGAAAGTGAAGAATATTTTTGACAAGAGGGAAAAGGCAAGAGAATTCAAGGTTGGAGAATTTTGTCCTGCTATGGGACAAGAGAAGAGAACCAAAGGGCAAGCCATGGAAAATTTGATTCATTATGGCTCGGCCCATTCCAAATTCATGGAGCTTGTGGTGAGAATGTTTTTTCTCCTCTCATACTTGGATGGAACACCATTGGAATTTCCTCAAAGTGGGTAATACTTGAAACTGTGTCATCAGTGAAAGTGGGTTGTCCCCCCATGCCTTGTACCATAGGTGATTTCGTAGGTGTGTTTTTCCCTTTTTCTATTGTGTGGTTTTGGTTTAGTTTTGTTTGTGTTTTTCCTTGTGTGTGGTTTGACATGTGTGTTTCCTCTTCTGATCCATTCTTTCTCATAATTTTACATGAATCTCCAAGGCCCAATGGATAAGGCACTAGTCAACGTTATACGGTTTAAAAATTGAGATTCTGGATCCTCATACCATGTCTTCATCATGCTCAATCCATGTCATGTCCCCAAGCTAGAGCCAGCTTTTGTCTCCCGAAAACTACTTTTTGTTTTCCAAGTTAAATTTGAAATTTTGAGCTCTCGCCCTCCTAAAGTATTTAAGCCAAGTTGAAATTTCGATGAAGTTAGCAAAAATCATGCCCGAGTGCTGTTTAAATCTTTGTTTTGCTCGTTTTAAGAATTTTTCCATATCTCTTGTTTTTTCACGTAACATCCCCCTTTACAATATCCTTTTTTAAATCAAAATTATTCAATTGTTCTATTGCCTAGGGCCGTCAAATCATTGTTTTGCCTCCATGCCTCCAGCTCGTGAAGGAAATTAAAAATTGGACTCAAAAAGATGAAGTTCTCTTCCTATGTGTATTTTTCCCATAGTAGGGAACGATGTGAATTTTATTCCCCATCAAATTTTAGCCCCATCATCCATGGGTACATGGACATACCTAATTAGAAGTGGGTCAGTGGAAAAATTTGTGTTTTTGAGCCTCTTTGTAAAAAAGGTGAAAAGTTAAAAAGTGACCAGCAACCCCAATTAGGCTATAAAGGTAAAAGTCAAATTTTGAGCCCACAGGGAAAAAGTCAAAGTTGAAGCCCACAGGGAAAAAGTCAAAGTTGAAGCCCACAGGGAAAAATTCAAAGGTGAAGCCCAATGTAGAAAATTCAAAGCAGACGAGTGAGCCATTGGGGAATTTTTGGAAATTTAACCAAATTCCCAAAAGTGAATTAAAAGTTCTAGAATGCTCCGTGGCTCCAACATGGTCTCGGGCCCCCCGTTGAAAAGTCAAAGCAGGAGAGCGGAACGGCAAAGAACTTTGAGTTTTTGAGCCTTTTTCCAAAAAAAGCTAAAATGTTGAGAAAAGGGCCATGACCCCACTTCCAATCAGAGGATGCCACATGTCAAGATTTCAATCAGAGCAGCGGGTCGATGGAGGAATTTGAGTTTTTGAGCCTTTTTCCAAAAAAGGTTAAAATGTTGAGAAAAGGGCCGCGACCCCATTTCCAATCAGAGGATGCCACATGTCAAGAGTTCAATTGGAGCAGTAGGTCGGCGGAGGAATTCTAATTTTTGATCCTTTTTCCAAAATAGGTTAAAATGTTGAGAAAAGGGCTGCGACTCCATTTCCAATGAAAACGTGCCACATGCCTGAGTTGAAAAGCCAAAGTGAGGGTGCGGGCCAATTTGTTCCAAATTGCCAAATCTCTAAAAAATCACAAAACACAAAGGGCTTTCTCCCGTACCCGCTCCAATCTCTTCCTACCACGTGGACAACTTGATTTCAAAGTTATAAGACAAAATCAATCTATCTGTATTCAAAATGGCAAATCAAATGTAACGTTCGCATTGCAAGATCTGGTTTTTAACCTACCATGAGTGTTTTATTCACGATAGAGGAATTTGAAGAGGTGTAAATGATTTGTAAAGTTGTAACCATTTTGGCATGAGATATAATGGCTCTTGAGAGCCATTACAGGGGTTGGCGATTGATTTTAAAAAGACCAGAGTGCTCTATACCTGGAAAAGATAGAAAATTCTTCTTCATTTCTTCATTCTTTGTTTCTTCCAGTTCTCATTCTTCATTCCTTCATTATTTATTCCCACCATTCAAATTCCCACCATTGTTTATTCTTTGGAGAAAGGATGTTTCTGAGGACGGAGAAAAATATTAGTGTGGGGTGATGTTCGACCTCAAAATATTGGCTAAGTACCAAATGGCATGTGCGCACGTGGGACCAGTAAAGAAGAAGGACATGTGGGGAAAAGCACGTAGGACAAGGGTTTTATAAGGGTTTAGTAGAAACCACGTTGCGTGCACAAGGCAGAACAAAGGATCTCAGGACTTGGCCATATTCGGCTCTCCAAGAAGCACTTGAGGAAAAATGTGACCTGACTAGGCGTGCTAAGTGAATAAGGTGCCAACTTGGTGACTTGGTGGTCAAAGAAATAATATTCCACAGATGGAATGTTCCAAGGAAGACATCATTATAGAAAGTGGAGAGCTCATATCAGAAGAAGCATGCTCCATTGGAGGACCACAGGGAAACTTGGCATTCAATCTATTCCTAGATGAAGGCATGGTCATGGGTGCTAAGATTATTTATAGGGATGCTTTGGAGAAAATAAAAGACAGATGAGTGGTCGATGAGGGGAAGCTTCAGGATCATCATAGAGAGGATGCAAGGTAAAACCCTCTAAAAAAGAGTAGGAGGTTCTAAGGGTTGGGGTTACCATTAGAGGGTTGTAGTACTGATATCATATATATAGGGATGGGTTTGTGAAAAATTATGTAATATGGGAAGCATAGCTAGGGTCTTTAATACACGAGTCATGTCTATCTTGATACATTTGGTTTGTTATGACCCTTTTGAATGTAATGTGGTTACTAGAACTATGATCAATATAAATATATATCTCTGTTTTGAATATATTGTTCATGGGTACAAACCCTAGTATCTTTTCTTTATGTCATGACTCAAATATGCTCTCTGTATGATGTTTCTCTTATCTGAATGGGTATATTGATATAATCTTTCATCTTATGCCTTTATAATGTATGCATGATCATTTACTTTTTTGCATTTAATCTATTATCAATTACATCATCTTCTCACAATGCTCACATAAAGAAGGGGCTCGATGCCTGTATGTGCCTCAGGTGAGCACCCAACGCTTCCTGGGTGATAGGCTGACGTGCATGCGATTAGAGTGTTGTTCTAAGGGCACAAAAAAATGACTACACTTCGTCGCCAATCATTTCTTTTTCCCACATTGATTATCATGAAAATTTTACATCTAATCATTTACATATCAAGGCTTATGTTGGCTCGACCTCCATCAACAATACTAAGGTTGACCCATCATGGATCGTTATTGCATGTGCTCTATTTCACTTCTTAAGGCTATTGGCTATCCTCCATCACAAATTGAATATACCTTCAATAAAACCTTTATTGTTGTTAAGTTTCATGTTACGGTAGGTCCTCTTATTATGCTGGTACCTTTCCTCATCAGGAACATAGTTGAGGGATGCGACATGCTTCTTGGTCCCAATTGGATTCATTGCTCTCAATTTATTATTTCTCTAAATCATTTATGCCTCAAGTTCATTCACAATAATCAGGTCATTTCTATTAATGGCGTCCCTTTATCTACTCCATGGTTGTCATCTCCTCGCACTGTAGATAACACACCATATTCTTTTGTTAATACCTCACACTCTAAGTTACTTAAAGAACAATCTACTCATAGTTCCCCTACTCATGTATCATCTTCATGGCCACACCACTCCATAAGCCCCACACATAGGTATAGGCCTATTCATCGCATAGTTACTGCATATTGACATAGGTCACCATCTTGGTTTATTCCACACAGATCTTCTTCACCTTCGCATTCCGCAACGTGTAGATCTCCATCACCAATGTATTTTGTGATGCCACAAATTATTCATAGATTCATCCCTTGCATGCGCATCGACTTCAGTTACCAAAACAACACTTATCTACCATACCACCACTATTAGAGCATGGTCATACGCTTTCATCATCACATCCATCGGATGGAGGACCTTCTTCCTTCATGCTTATTAGTTAGCTTATTCATATACACTTGGGGGGCATAACCTCTAATACATCCCTCTTTCTCATCATCACATCATCATAGAAATATCCATCATTCTTGGATTATTATGTTTACATAATACTACATCACATCTCTAGCATTTACACATACACCATCTTAACATCTACTCATATCTCATCTCAACTTACAACGTCTTTGCATTCTCATACATCAATTTTCTAGCATACAGATATTCATTCTTACTTTCACATTGTCATTACCCAATGACACACTCTTTTGCTTCAGTTCACACTTGAATGTTGAGGGATTACTACACATGAACCCCACACACTACACAATAGGTCTTACACACCGCATTTGTTCACATATCATGTATCATACATCATACCTCATACTAGTAATCATTATGAATACATCATACTCATATTTTTTACGCATCTATACATCACCACTCCCTCTATTCATCTTGTAGTGATATACACTTTAGGATAAATCATCACTCCTTCATTCAACTTATCGTGATATACACTTCGATCATGATATACACTATAAGGCTCATGCACACATCATTTCTAGGTTGCATATCATCAACATACATACAAACTCATCACAATGCGCTAGACACAACACATATTTAGACCATTTACTGATGACACACTCTCATTTGCAGTTCATTCTTGACTACTGAGGGGGAAAACCAAATGAACCTCACTGCATACATTTCTATTCACTCTGGGGGCACACAACTCCTATCATTCCATTCCACCCATCCAAAACATACTTCATATCTTGGTTACTTTTATTCTTGTTTACATTTGCTTATATATGGTCTTCTTATTACACATGCTAGTTAGATCTCTTATATGTCATTTATCTATACCATACCCACATGCACATTCATGACTTTTCTTCGTTGTAATCATAGATACAGGTCTTTTTCATGCAGTAAAGATGCTCTCCTTCTTCCCATTCTACATTGGTCACTGGGGACATCCAAATTCGTCTCATACAAGTGCTATTGTTTCATTTTTTACTTAGAAATTTACATTACTTTCTCATACACGCTTTTGATATATGGGTTATCTTTCTAACATGCTAACAGGTGCTTCTTGTGCAACATTTGTTTACAAGATTGTTTATTTCCATGGCTATTTATTTTATTTTTCTATTTTATGCGGGCCTTGCTCTTTGTTTGGTGTTCACACATGTTTTTTTGTATGCAGCCATTATGTCCTTGAGTTTCTTGTGCCATTGTGAGTGATGTCCCATGTTTATAACCTTCTTTGGTAGTCTATGATTGTCTTCTTGTGTGTTTATTTACTTTCTCAGCTTCTACATTGTTTTCATAGCATACACTTGTCCTTGACATGCATGCTTGTTCATACTTACACTTTTTTTCTAGCCACTTGCTTGTGCGCACCTTGGTTTTTGCCAAATGTATTCCTTTCCCCTGCAGGGTAGAGATCATGTGGCTGATCCTCTTTTGGGGCCACATTCTCCTATCAGTGATGTCGCATGTGCCCCCAAAGAGGGGGGGCATCATTTTTGGTTTACATATTATACAACGCTTCTACACCGGTTCAGTTTAGTTAAGTTTCCACCCTTAGCATTGTGGGTTATATAATGAGTGGGTTCAGACCAATTTACAAAACCTGTATATAATGGATTTTATACCATATATTATTGATAGAATAAAACTCAAGCAATTACATGATGAGAGAGATTACAATATATAAGAGAATGAACTCCTTAAAACAAGGCTTCAACTCCAATCTTTAGTCCCACAATATCCTCACATATCTCTCCTATAATCACTTCCACTATTCTCTCACATATCCCACCAATATCTCACTTAACAAACCCCTATTCTATGGTGAGATAAACTCATGTACACACATATATAATTCTAACCTATATTATTATCAATGATTTGTATTATCATGACAACTCTATTAATAATAATATTAAAAATATATATGAGTTGTAAATACAACTCATGATTCACACAAATTCTAATATCACTCAAACTTACTAATGTAATATAAGAATATTACATTTAACTATTACAAATAATAATGTGAGCACTAATCCAAAGATTATTCCTAACATTTCCTCCCTTAGTGCAAACATGGGTGAGTTTTGTCTAATACCTGCTCATGTTCTACAATCCGATGGTTTTTAAAGAGTACAATCAACTCCAATAGGTTTTCTAGTGGAACCATTAACCACTTTGTATGTGGTTTTCTAAGAGATTGAAAAAATCTCAAATTGGTTTCCTAGTGGACCACCAACCACTTTCATAGTAGCGTACATGTTTCCCCACCCCCATCCTTACATTTAAGGGAAAATACAAGAAATATTGCTCACGCAGAAGCTCATTTATTACAATATCGAACATGAATAAATCATATGTTATTATTACAATACAAAATGAAAATTAAACAAAGAAAAAATAAATGCCACAAATTCATTGTGTGGCCCCTTCGCTTGCGGATGGCGAGAGGTCATTGATTAACCTCCTTCCTCTGTTGCCTCCTTCCTCCATCGTGATGATGCTAACTCAGCCGAATTTGTCTTTGAGTCTCATTTTAAAATTCTATTAGGTGTCGGTTTCAACTGATAATGCACCCTTACAATAATAATCAAATTTATATTTAACTAGAATAATAAAGCATATCAGATTTTTATTGTTGGAAATCTCTCACTATTTTCTTTACAGAATAATCAGAAATGTCAGAATTGTTTCCACGATTTATCTTAAAATATGAACTGGGTTTGTGTAATTTTTTGATAGTAGTTTCTCATAATACAAATAAAAAACCTAAAACATTTCACAAAATTATGAATCTGGGATTTTAATAAAAACATGATTCACCAATCATATTTTTGGAAGATCATAATCGAGAAAATGGTGACGGAAGCTTCACAACTCTCAGATCTGCATCCTAGAGGCTGTGGTTTTTTCCTACAATCACTCTCATAGATTTTCCTTTCCTTCTCTAATACCAAATGATGTTAAATTGATAGTATAACTAATCTACATAAAGAACAATCACATTAATAATGGAGGAAAGTTGCAGAATACAAGACTAAAATTGTAGAGGACAAATTATAACAAAAATACCATATATTATTGATAGATTAAAACTCAAGAAATTACATAATGAGAGTGCTTACAATATATAAGAGAATTAACTCCTTAAAATAAGGATTCAACTCCAATATTTAATCCCACAATATCCTCACATATCTCTCCTATAATCACTCTCATTATTCTCTCACATATCCCACCAGTATCTCACTTAACAAACCCCTATTCTATGGTGAGATAAACTCACGTACACACATATATAATTCTAACCTATATTATTATCAATGAGTTTGATAAGAACTTTGCATATAATAAATCAATAAATTGTAGAATATAACACAACACCAGATATATGTGGGGCCAAGATGCCCTAATATGCAATATATTCAGAATAATACCCTTAGGGTAACACCATACAATTCTCCTTAAGGAAGGAGTAACTCCACAATCTCCCAAGATGGGAATCCACTTCGAGGGGGACACCTCCAATATACTTCTACCAAGTAGAATACTCAACTCATACATCCATGACCTCCTCATAATGATACTCACATCCTTTAAATAGGATGGGTAACACCTAATCCCAATGTAGGCAGACCCATTACCCAATATAATTAATTCCTATGTGAGCCCATATAACTAACTAAGGGGATGTGTGCCACATGTCGGCATCTCCATCAACCCATATACATTATATTATCATATCCCATGTTAACCCATACATATAACTAAGGGGATGTGTACCACATGTCGGCATCTCCATCAACCCATATATATATTATATTATCATATCCCAAGGTACATATCATTTCCTCCCTCTTTAACATGTTTCATCCCTGAAACATAAGAAGAAGCCATATAATGAGTGCACTTTAAATTATTGCACACTTGTCACCATGCTCGATCATCCAACCACCCATATGAAATCCTAGGGGGTGATGCTACTCCAAACCTGATTCCATATTCCCTTGTGCTCATCTTATTCCATCTTGGTCCATATGTGTTCCTCCTCGGCATCCATGTATATCCATAATTATTATTCCTGTGATTCCATGTCATATAATTATTGTTCCATTGATTCCATGTATAGCCAAAAGTATTCCCGTGATTCCCTGTATATCCATATGGATTTTTATCCTCATGTGTCATAACATGTCTCCATGATTTTTTCCTCTCATGATGGTGTGGGTGTCGATATGGTGCCACCTTCGTATACTCAACCTTATCAACATTTTCTTCAAATTTCTTGTCCTCTTCCACCTTGTTTGTTACTTCTTTTTTTTCTTGAGTAGATAAATTATTTGTGACTTTATGTTCTTCATCCTCTCCTTCTGATTCATCCTTATTACCTTCTTCACCATCTTCAAATTCATCTTCATGATCCAATTTTACATTACTTTTTTCCTTGCTAAGTGTGATATCTTGCAATGTAATTTTCTCTCTCTTGTACCATAATTTCATGAATTTCTTTTGCACATTAATATTAATTGTTCCAAATGTCTCTACCAAGGATATCCGAGAACAATATCCATACCATCCATATCTAAAGCATAAAAATCTGAATGTAAAACATATTTATCCATAGAAAGCTTTAAATCTTCAAAAACTTGAATATGCTTACCATTCATTTGATATTCCTTGATATGCTTTATTTGCACATGTAGATTTTAAGCTACATCAATATTAATGAACTTATATTTGCTGCTAGGGTTTATGGAAACAATTACCTTTTTTCTTTGAATGCACCCTTCAAACTGAAATATTGAAGCTTCCTTCCTTGGAGATGCACTATCCTGTGTAGCAGCTTCATCATCAACATTTTCTTCTTTTGCACCATCAACATTTTATTCTTCTTCTTCTTCTTCTTCTTCTTCTTCTTCTTCTTCTTCTTCTTCTTCTTCTTCAACAAAATTGTGTTTCTTTTTTGTTTCCCATATAGCTAAGAAAATATCATTCATTTCCTCCCAATCATAATCCAATAGATCTATATCCAAGTAATAATACCAATGTTGCGCTTTCCCACCAAGATGAAGATAAAAACTAACCCATACTAAACATTCTTCAAAATAAATTTGTTTAAATTGTATCCACCATTTTTTTGCATAAATTTCCCCATTACCATAGAAAATTGGTATATCCATGATGCATAAAAATTAGGGTTTCACAAACTTACTCCTTTGACCAATATTTTACCTGATGATTTCGTCAATCATTTAGCCTCAAATCTGAAACCGCAAAGAAGTAACCCCTGCTAAATTTTTGAGATATTTCTAAAAATGTAAGAAATTCAGGAAAATTCCTCAAATTGTGGCATGTGGAGCAAAATAGTGAAAAAAATCAAATTGAAATAACTTTGTCAAAATAGATCCACTAATTCTGAAATTTCAGTGGTATCACCGTTTAATATATTACCAATAACCAAAAAAAATTATTTCCTAATTCGTCATTATTCAAAAGATATAGATGAAACCTTAGAATTAGGGTTTTAACCCTAAAACGGACACAACTTTTGCAAAATAGCTCCAAAAAATCTGAAATTCGGAGGGGCGATCACTTGAACTATGTATCCACTCCCCACAAAAATAATCTAAAAAATTATAATTCTATCTCAAGATATAGACGAATCACCAACATCAGGGTTTCATCCCACAAATTACCCGGATCATTGCTCTGATACCACTTGATAAGAACCTTGCATATAATAAATCAATAAATTGTAGAAGATAACTCAACACAAGATATATGGGAGGAAAATATTCCCTAGTATGTAATATATTCAAAATAATACCCTTAAGGTAGGGCAACACCATATAATGCTCCTTAAGGAATGAGTAACTCCATAATATCCCAAGATGGGAATCCACTTCGAGGAGGACACCTCCAATATACCTCTACCAAGTAGAAGAATTGACTTTGGGGCAATTTGGTGGATGAAAAAATTCCATGGTGCAACATGGATGATGTCATCATTTGTGCCAACATACTTTTAAATACTTTTACAAAAATGGGATTTATCCCAAGAGAAGGATCCTATTCATCGTCATCCCTCAGCTTAAAAGGAGTGCCTTGCTTCTGCTCAGGAGAGGTAATGTGAAATTGAGCTCGATACTCCATGAACTTGCTTACCATCGTTTGAAGTTGATCCTAAGTGGGACCATTGGTGTGATCCCCGATGACTTTGCAAGTTTTCTATTCATCTCTGAGTCTTTCCAAGAGTTTTGAGGATGACTTTGGAAGGCCAGAAGGTTGTTGCTAGATTCGGCATCAAAAGTGGCCTCTGACACTAAACCCTGCGATGCGATTTCCTTAAAAATCCGAATAGTATCATCTGCCTTCCTCAAGGCGTACGATGCACTAAGAAACCCTGGAGACATTCGTAAGACAATCTCCTCCATTTGATGCATGGCATCCAGGGCTTCCTCCTTGATTTTTTCTATCTTTTCCAATACAAAATCCATTTGGTCAACCCAATAGTCTAAAGCAGTAAGGACTTTGTTGGGTGCTCGCGGGTGATCAAAGACGCCGAATTTCACCAAGTCATCGACTGGGAAGTCGAGCATCTTCTGGAATGTTTCGTGTTGCAACCTGGCATGGTCCAACTCTTTGGAGATAGGTCCTGCTATTGCCTGGAGTTCCTTGTTTGCTTGATCTATATTTTGATAGAGCTCTGTGAACTTTGTAATAACTTCCTCACTATCTTCGAGGATTTGCTCTCTCCAAGTGGACACTACTACACCTTGCTTACCGATCTTGGCATACTCATTTATCTTCTCCTGACTAAGAACTTCAAGAGGGTCGGTTACAGTCATAGGAGGGGCATTGCCCATCTTTTGCAGGGCTTGGAGAAGATGCTTGTTTGCTCTTTTAATGTTCTCTTCTCTTCCTTTTCTTCTTGAAGCTTCTTGTAAAGGGAATCCATTATGGATAAGGCCTCTCCTTGCAGGCTCTCTGATGATGTTCCCATGGTGACCTGAGTCACTGTAAAATCTTTAGGAGACATATATTATTTCTTCTTTGTGAGATTAGGGTACACGATCTCCATAACCCTTTCACCTAAAGTGCTTTGAGAGAAGCGGGTTATAGCTTTTTTCTTCTTAGGACCTTTAGCCAGAATAACGGAGAAGTCCATAGGTGTAATAGGGACTTTCCTCTTGTGTTGGCTCAGATGTTCAGAGATCCATTCTAGACTTAGGGGAGTGGGACCAGAGGAAGAGGAGGAAATGGGGGTGGAAGAAGTAGCAACAGAAGTGGACATGGGGAAATGTGTCAAGACACTTGGTGGTAGCATTGAGAAAGAGGCCAACACTCCAACGCTCACGGGGTTAGGAGTCACTGCAAGAGAGGGAACTGCGGGGGCAGAAGGGATCTGTGAGATGAGGAAAGAAATGCTGGGGGATAGTTCCACAAGGGAAGAGAAGATGGAGGAAGAGGGAGGGGGAATGGTAGAAGATGGGGGAGAAGACACAACCAAAGGAGTGGTTGGTTGAGCCACATGATGAGGGGAAGGAGGAGCGAGAGAGGGAATGGTTGATACCTTGCCATTCGTAGATGTGACAACATCCTAAGTGGATGTGTCCGTTGGAGCACTGGCCGCTTCTTCTCTTCTTGGGGACACTAAGTCCATAACTTGTTCCTCGATAGTGGAAGGAGGGCTCTTAGGAACTTCTTTTTGAGCAGTGCTTGCCTCTCCTTCTATATGTTTTCGTTTTCCTTTAGGAAAGTGTTTTGGCCTGGTGGGTGCATCACCTAAGGGAGACGTTGTAAAGTCTACCCCAAGGTATATGATACCATTTTTCTTACACCAATGCTTGGTGTGTTGCAAAGTTCCCTTGACCCTTTCCTCAATAGTCTGAGGGGCCTTATTTCTATCAATTTCAGCAAACGACTAATTGCTAGATAAACTTGATTAACTTCTTGATCAGTTGCCTGGAAATCCTTTGGGATGATAGCCACACCATATTGAATGATCTCTGCTAGAGCCAAGCGAGAGTGATCCTTTCATCTGAGCTCGACTTCATGATATAGATTGATGTAGATGTCTTTGATTTAAGGGATGTGAATTGGATCGATCTTTGCCCTTGGAAGGCAATCGCAAGGATCAAAGGTTGGCCTTGCCGGGAAATTATGCTTCAAATTGAGCAATTCAAGCTCTGCAAACATCTCCCAGGCTTTGCTCTGTGAAGTGCAGGTGTACTTGCCCACTGTGAGGGGGAATGGAGTTCCACCCTTCTTCCTTTTCAAACACTTCTCATGGTATGTGATAAGTTGTCTAGAAAACTCTAATAGGATCAATTTGGGTCCCGCATACCTCGGCAATTTGGTGGGCTCTCCCAACAAAGTTAGCGACTCTGAGATAGGTGAAAGTGGGGAATTGTGTGAATAACGCTCCCCGCTTTTCTGTAGTGGTGACCACGCTTTTGGTCATCTGACTGTAAGTCATGTTGGGCCTCAAGAGGTAGATGACGCCATAGAAGAAGACATCATTGATCTTACTAAATTTTTCTATGCTGTTCTCTAGTCTTAACTCTGGATAGTACTTGTATATTTTGACCTGGGGCCATACCCCATACCGATTCAATGCTGGGTAGTCCCTTTCTGAGGCAGCATCATATACTACATATGAGTTCATATAGAACTTCCCAGTTGTTGAAAGTTGTTGAAGCTGCTCCGAGATTGTGCTGTTGATAATCTCTCCCCATTCAAAATGCTAATCAAGAACATTTTTATTCATTGTTTCTAAATACCTGAGCATCCACTTGTGAAAGTAATGGGCATTGGGGAGCCTAAACACCCTTCTCAGGAAAGTGATTATGTCACTCAGCTCCTCTGAAAAGTCACTGTGATGAATGACTTATGGCCACCTTCTTGTAACCTTTTTGTTTTTGAGGTACACCTCATTCATTAACTACATACATTTGTCTTCGTTTTCAGTCCATGGTTTCATGCAGTCCTCTTGGCTCACTGCTACAAAATGTCTGTGGTGAGGGATGCCCAACATGATCTCAAAATGTCGGGCTGTGAGGTTGATTATTACTTCACCCTTCTCATTTTCGACACATCTTGTGTCCTTATTGTAACAATGGCCCACCAACATCATGAACTCATTGTTGATTGCGCTCACTGGGATCCCTGCAGCAAAGTGTAGACCACTGCCAACCAATTTATCCATCCACGGGCTATCTGTGACCTTCTTGGTTCTGGTCCAGAAGTCCTCCATGTCAATGTGCCTAAGTTCTGAATCTCTGATATCGAGATCACACTCTGCAAGAGATTCAGGCATCCTGACCCTTTGGTATTTATATTTCATTTCTTTCTATGTTAGCTTGGCTTTACCCTTGGACTTGGTTGGCTTCTTACTTGATGAAGACATGTGTGGATCTGAGTTTAGCTGTTGATCTGCAAGAATAATCAGGGAAGTCCATCACAGAAGAGCCATGTTAGCTATTAAGTCATCCATCAAAGCTTACAGAATGAAAAGTTAGTAATTTATGAGCCTCTGGGCACAAGCCGTAGCTTTACTGCAGGCTGCAGGGACTTAGAAAAGCAAGACACACTTTGGGAAAGTGTTGCATGGGAGAAAACAACGTCAAAAGGGGCATGGGGCGTGGAAAGGCTACACACAACATTCAGATGTTGGATGTGCACTTGCACCATTGGAAGTATTTTAGTGGGGCGCAGTTATGATTGGTGTAGCAAGGTCCCAGGATGCGCCATTAGCGTAGATGTGGTAGATGTTGCATGAGAGTGAGGTGTGCCAAGTGGTTTAGTTTACGTGGCATGGGAAAGGTTTACACATCATTCAGATTTTGTTGTAGTTGCTTTGGCACCAGCGCTTGCGCCTAGGGAATTTTGTAATGTTTATAAGGCGCGGGGAAGGCTTATGCCGCATGCAGGGACAGTGCACCTATGGCATGATTGTGTTTGATGCAACAAGAATGAAGCTTGCGTTGAAGGAAAAATAGTGGGTTGCTTGCAAAATTTTTATGATTTTCACTCTTTTGGCTCAGATTTTGATGTCTACGAGGGAAAACTTAGCAAAGCAGGGAATAAGGGACAAATGAGTTTGAGTTGTTTTGTGACGGAGTCTTCTAGATTTGCAGATCTGGAAGGAGGAGAAGGGGTTTTGGAGTTGAGTACTTGGGTTTGCAAATGGGGCTATCCCTTTCTTCTAGATCCATCTCCTTCATCACTTAACCCTAATCACCTAGCTCAACATAAAAACTACAACAAATCCATAAGAAGGGCAAGGGCCACTTACTAGGAATATATAATGATAAAGGAGATGATGCGGGGTCCACAAATGCGATAAATGGCAACACGCGGGGTTGACAGGAATGCTAACAAGTACAGAGGAACAACTTTTCACATTTTTTGAATTGTGAAAATGACAAGTCAGATGTGTCTATCTATAGCAAAAAGTGCAATAAATGTGCCACCAACTTTTCCTATGGTGCACATAAGTGGATGTCGACACGAAGGGATTTATGCCATGGCGCAACTTTGAGAGGCGCAACATTTGGAGTGTCGACACTACGTTTTCAGTGCCCACAGTGCACTTTAGAGAGGCACAATATTTGGAGTGTTGACAAGATGGCGCATGTGCCTTAGTGCACTTTAGAGAGGCGCAACATTTGGAGTGTTGAAACTCCTTAGAATGCGCCAAAGGAATAGAGGGGCGCAGTTTTGGTCAATGTAACACGAATGAAAACTGCGCCCAACCCAAAAAGTTTGAAAATGATCCAAGTTCTAAAAACTAGATTTTCTGAAAAGGGATTTTATGCCATTCCGAACGTTAAGAGACCTCAACGGGGGACCAAAATGGAAATTTTGCTATGGTTACCTGCAAAATTGCCCTTGTCAATTTTACAGGATAACAAACTCATATTTGGAGTTTCACCACCTTTTGAAGCTAATGGAGTTTTGCATAAAAATACACGTTGCAATAAAATACTTCAAATTTTTGAAAAATATTGACAATAAAAACCCTCGTTTGCAAAATAAATCTTACAGACATATGTCAACAATAATTTACCTCTCTATTACCATAAAAGGAATGATAAATAGATAATTCTTGTTGGTGTGTGTGACTGTCCAGTCATCGTCCACATCACCTAAGTGAGTCATCTCACCTTGTGAGAGTCATAGGTCTTAGGAAGTCAAATGAAAAGTTTCAGATTCTGTCATAGAATCTGACATTATCATTTGTCGTCAATGCGTCATAGGAGTTACATTCCTTATTTGGAATTGTAACTCCTCTTCTAGTGGCATCATATGTGTTAGTCAACGTCATATGTGTCAATGGTATCATTCAAGTTCTTTCCATGTTTAGGCATGGGGGTTACACAACACCCCTATTTGTACTTCCTATTTTTCGACCTATGAGCATGAGCAGACCCATTATTCTTACTTGCAATCTTCTTTCCATTGATTTGAATATTGCATATTGCATTGTCTTGATGTTACCATAAGAGTGCAACCATTGTGGTGCATCACTTTTTGACATCAGTTCTCGTGAATCTCTCTTTCATGGTACCAGAGATGGTTTTGGTAAATGTGCACTTGCCATTTCTCAGTTGTTTATTACTTCTAGTTTCTTCTCATTTCCTTGCGTGTATTTTTTTTTTATTATCATTTTAGAATTATTGCTCACCTTGTATTGAGGTTTCACCAGTTGCAAGTTTGAGGTATTTGGTTGGTTTGCATTATCAGTTGAGTTTGTAATTACATATTTATAAATATTTATGGCTATTCTTTTTTGGGTTGTTTGTGTGTTACTTTCTGGTTTTGTTCAGATTCAGTTCCTGCAGGGTAAAAGAGGAGCTTGTATTTTGGCATAGATCTATGATTACTAGTTGGAATCATTTTTTTTCACTGGTATATACTCAAACTAATGCGAGAATTTTTTTCTCATCGTTGTGGTTCATTGCTGTCTCGAGGTTTCCTTTGCATGCACATTTTCTGCATATTGGATTGTTCTTGGACGTGGATTGGTTCAGCCCTCTTCTGTATTGTTGTCACCTTGAGATCACTAAATTTCTTTTCACACTACCTTGGCATCATGATTCTCTATTTGGCTGTAGCTTCTAAACGTGGCATTTTTTCAGTTGTCGTGTCTCGTGTACGTTCGCTTAGTCACTCACCCATGATGGCCTACATGGTTCAACTCTCTACGCAAGTTTTCCAACCTTAGTCTTCTGGCTCTACATGGGAGTATCTGCTGTAAGGTTATAACTTGGTCTCGTACCCTGGCCACAAACTTAACTCATTCCGATTGTGATTTGTGCCCTACATTAGGTTGCAGTTCACCTTGTTTGATATCTCTTCTTGGCTTTGTTTTCATTTTCCTATCTTCAGAAGTCACCTAACCATTTGGCTTGTGTACACCAGCTCCCACAGGACGTTACCATCCTTTCTCAGCCTCTGCAGCAATCACATGTAGCTATTTAAACTCAACGTGAAAACCTCTCATGGTACATGGCTTGGATCTGGAAGCATTTTGCCTGATCAGCTCCACCTGCCAGACATCTCCTTTGCTGTGCACTGTTCCGAGCTCAGCTTAGGTGTCTACTTCTACACGTGGCATTTTTTCTACATTGGAAATGTTAAACTCTGTGCTTTGACCACTTGTTTGGGCTCTCCACATTTACGACATTGGGCTTATTCTACCTTGGTTAACCTCTGACTATGCTAGCTGTCTCTCGGGCTCTCCCACTCTTGCTTGGTGTTGAACTCGCCACGTGGGATTCCATTCTCAAGCGCTCGGTCAGGTCATATCAGCACGTTTTCATAATTCATTATGAAGGTAAAATCATTATCACCTTTCAAACTACTAGGGTTTAGACCTTTTTAAAATGGTTTTAAGGTGCTAAAAACATGTTTATTTTAGTGGCATTGTAAAATTTGGGTATTTTTGGCTTGTATTTATTTATCCTTCCTTCAAGTGACAAAGATGGAGGGTCAGGTCCGGGATTGGTAGGAGGCTATTCCCCCCTCGCAATACAAAAAAACCCTATCTCAAATTCCATGTTGTTTCCAACGGGAATACATACGACACATTTTTCATGTGTTTAGGGTGAAATTTTCTAATCCATTTGCAGGCTTATTGGCTTTTTCTCATCAGTTGCAGGAATTTTTTTTTACTATAACTTTTGACTCGTTGCTCGGATCTGAGCACTTATTTAGTCAAAGTTGCATGTTTTTTCACATTCTAGATCGATGGGATCATTATTTTTGTAAATGCACTAATTTTATAAAGTGTTGCATTTTGGGGGCTGTTACTGCTTCCTTGTGAAAGCTCTTTTTCGGTTCTCTTGAGCCTTGTTCTATCCCTTTTTTCTTATGGACTTATGAGCGCATCTGTCATAGTCTTATAACAAAGGGATTCTTTCATGCGATGTGAGATGCTATTTCTCACAAGGATTTCTCTTCCCCTTCTTGTTTTCTCTCGTTCTTGTGTTTTCTTACAGTGTTGATCTGTTGCACCTAATGAACCTTGATTGTTGTCTCCAGCATTGCATGCATTATTACATTGATTGCAAGGTGAGTGACAAACTAGTTCTTAGAACACGGTTGCATCTGGTTGTAATCAACACACTAAACTATAAAGTTCCAAAAAAAGTGGGGGTTGATCTTGTGTTCCTTAAAGACTCCTCTTGTCATGGACATTGAATTTCATCGCTCTGTTGTTCAACTAGGACCAGGAAACTACCTAGAATGGAAGAATGGGATACTCGATCATTGTATTATGTATAATTTGTTACTACATTTTCTTGGGTTGGAAACTAAACCTATTGACTGCATTCATCACCAAAATTACTTGAATGAGAATGATATCACATATGGGCTTCTTTGTCTTACTATACCAAAGGACCTTCAACATCGATTAGAATTCACTGAGTCTGCACACAGAGCTTGGATCTTCAGTCAAAATTTTCATGGAGACTTTGATCCTCCTTCATTTGGTTATGGATCTTCTGATGATCTTACATCCATAGAGGAAAGTGTGCTCACCAATAACTTTTTCTTACGAAGGGCAACCCACACATATTTCTGTGCATGCTCCTTCAAAACTTAGTATTGCTCATATCATAGTTTCTAGTGACTCTCCTCCACAAGACTCTTCTGGTTGAATTCTCACATACACACCATGTTACCTTAGATCTTATGTTTTCCCCATCATGAGCATCTATTGATTCCGTTGATTCTAGCCTAGAGATTCTGCCATCCCCTGTTGCTCTAGAGACTTCGAGATTACTTCTTCAAAGGGTTCCTATAATCCTCCACAACATGACTTTGATTTCCTTGAATCATAATTGGATGATATGCTCGAGGATACTGACGTCATAGTGCATCATCTTCTTCCACCTATTGCATCTTCATAGATAAGAGTTGCCATCACACCCGCATCCACTGACTCTCCAAAGCAGCAGGTTCATTTTCCCCGTCAGGGATCTCTTGATGATATATCTATATCTTATGGACTCCCACCTTATGGAGATTGATATGATTGTCACTGATTCTCTTGATATATTATCTCCATCCCATATTAGTCCACCTTCTAGCACTCTCCATGTTCCTCCTTCTAATCATAGACCTTATGGTCCCTTCAGATTCATTAGGAGTCCATCGAAAATCATCTTCCAGAGGAGTTGGATAGCACTCCCCTTTTTTCCTCTTCTCCTCTTCTTCTTTCCAGAAATATGTTGTTTGTACATGGGCACCTTATCAGGCCTTTAGTTGCAGGGCCCATTGACACATCTTTCTTAGTTGTCTAGGGGAGTCTTCTTTTTCTGTTCTAGCTTACCTTGACCTTTTCCTCGGCTTTGATGAAGGGGGGTGTTGGTGTGTGTGATTGTCCAGTCATCATCCACATCACCTAGGTGAGTCATCTCACCTTGCGAGAGTCATAGGTCTTAGGAAGTAAAATGAAAAGTGTCAGATTCTGTTACAGAATCTAACATTGTCATTTTCGTCAATACGTCATAGGAGTTACATTCCTTATTTGGAATTTTAACTCCTCTTCTAGTGGTGTCATATGCGTCAGTCAAATGTCATATGCGTCAGTGGCATCATTGAGGTTCTTTCCATGTTTAGGCATCGGGGTTACACAACACCCCTATTTGTACTTCCTATTTTTCGATCTATGAGTATGAGCAGACCCATTCTTCTTACTTGCAATCTTCTTTCCATTGATTCAAATCTTACGTATTGCATTGGCTTGACGTTACCATCAGAGTGCAACTTCATTGTGGTGCATCACTTTTTGACCTCGGTTCTCACAAATCCCTCTTTCAAGCACGACATCCTCTACACCACAAAAACTGTAATTCTCCAAAATATATTTACAAAAACATTTGCAAAAAACATGAACCACAAGATCATCTATTATTATAAGCGGAAAGTAAAATATTTTCATGAAATGGGTTTGCACTAAGAGCCCCTCTTCTTTTTCTCATTGTTGTAGAGGTAAATTGAATAAAAATGCACATTTAAGCATTTCCATGAAATCAGAAGGATGCCAATGTCATCTATGACCATTATCAATCTTCTTGACCCTCATATTTCATCAGTGTACCCCATTCTTCCAGCACACACCTATTCTATGCCTTTAAGAACAAGCATGGATATCCATCAAAGTGTAATGGAAAGGATATTTTTTGAGATCCTATAGTTCTAGAGCCCCTCTAGACAAAAGTATGTAAACTAATAAATATATGTAAGGCATGTAGATTATTTGACATAACACCTCAAACGAATGTGATCTCTGATTTGCAACAAATGCATCTACAGGAAACATGGGCATCCCCAAGGGTTAAATTTGACGCCCACCTATGCCTGTCAAACAATTTTCAGGTGATGGTAATTTTTCAATACTGCCCTTCAAAAACACAAAATAATGTTATTTTCACTAATTATTCTATATTCATTATATCTTTTATAATATAAATTTACATATTTTTTTATAATATTTATACAAATCTATATAAAAATGACGGTCACGTTTTAAATATGCAAGTTGTGTGTGACGGTTAGATCAGATATTTACAAGTATTTTACGTCTAAAATCACAAAAAATGTCTAAACGGCCGTCAAATTTAACCCATGGGCATCCCTTATAAGGAATTGACATTGTTTCACCCAAAATGCAAACAACATTCATTTGGTATAATCAACTCGTGTTTTTCCTTCACTCCTCGGAACCTTCCTCTAGACCGTTCTCCCTAACTGTCACGCACGTTCGCCGCTGACAAAATATTGAAAGTTTGCTAAAACATGTTCAAAAATATTATGCAGCACAATGGTTGGGCATGACGCTTACTCTTTTGTTTTGGAGGCCGCGAGTTCAATACACGCTAACTTGCGTGATGGTTAGGCTCCGCCCCTCTAGACTACACAAACTCTGTTAGCATCCCCTAACCTCTGTTGAAATGGGAAATTTAAAATAGGACATGGACATCGCTTCTAACAAGTTTTCTTTTCCGACGGGGACTTCCTTTGAATTTTTGTTATTCACAACAGTGGTTGTCTGGCCAATTGATTGCACAAGATGTCGCCTAAATGAATATCATCAAAACACCTTACAGAAAACACTGACATCCTCATGAAGAATTGAGGTTGTCTGACCAATTGATTGCACAAGATGTTGCCTCATTGAATATCATCAAAACACCTTACAGAAAACACTGGCAACCTCACGAAGAATTGAGGTTGTTCCACCAAATTGAATCCCATTGATGTGGATTCTAATTAGTTCACCTTTTCTAGCATGCTACCAGCCTGTGCAGAAATAGAAGCTTCGAAACACGACCTGGACACCTACAGTAACCATGAAAAAAGACTTTTGGAAGATGTTTTAGTTGCAAGTGACCTGGCATATATGTTTGTAAATTGTGAATGCAAGTGAATTGTTCGAAACACTTCGTGAAAGATATGTGGTCTCACGGACTACAATGATTGGAGGATATGCAAAAACTTGGTTTGTTGACACATTTATGAGGTTTAGCCTCCCTGAGTACTCTATATTGTGGAATACGACATGAGTTAGCGTATTACAAATTGATAATACGCTAACTCATAAATCGAAGGCATTTAGCAGGAAATTATTCTTCGCTACTAACATTTGATCGGTCTTCTCATTTATTTTTTTAATCTTATGCTCTCTGATTCGTCCATCGTTAATATCCATTCTTCAGCCCAATTGCTTGCAGGTATTTTATTTTCTATATAGATATTGTTTTCTCATTTCTATTATTCTAGGTTTCTTTAAATCTGGGAACTGTTAGTGTCTTCTTCTTTTTAATTATTTTTTTTGGTTTTATATGTGTATTATATTTTTTATATATTTTGTTTATTTTGATATTGATTCATATGTTTTATTTATTGATATTGGTGTTAATTTTTGTATCTTTTCAATTAAATACATTATTGGTTTTATTTATATTTCTGGGTTGCCCATTTTGAAGAGTGATATCACGTTGTAGTATTACATTGTTAATGGATCAGCTTTATTCTCTGTTTTAGAGGCATATATTTAGGTTGTCGATGTTGTGGATATCTTTAATTTTTATTTTTCCAAAGGGGAAGATTCCAATAATATGTTAAGATCATCTTTAAGTGATATCTTAAAATAAATAAATAAATATTTTATAAATAGACATTTTTGTCCCTATGGAGATGTTGCTAGAAAAATGGGTAGTTTATAGTGCATATGGGCTTCCTCACGAAGCATTTTTTTTTCACCAAATGCAACTAGTAGGAGTCATTGCAAGATATGAATAAAATCAGTCTATTGAAAAGGCATTTAAGCCTTTCCGAACAATGCAATCAGTAGGTGTAAAGCCAAAGTCCACAACCTTTGTCAGCATCTTCACAACCTCTGCCAAAATGGGAGATTTAGAATAGTGCATGGACATCCCTTTTGGCAGAGTTTGCAACTCTCACCTACTTTAACTTTCGAGTGTTATACAAGAATGAGGCGCACAAAAAAATTTAACTCACAGAAAGAGGAGGAGGTTAGACTAAGTTGTAAACAACTTCCCATTCATTTACAAGATATTTAGCATATCCTACATATCTATCTACCAACGTTGGTGATGCATGTTCCAACATTTTTTCTATGACATCGAAAACTCTATTTACCTCCCATATGATTACCGATATTGATTTCCAAGTTATACAACCCCTTATAAAGTCATTTGATGACACATACCTCCGACTTGATGGACTGTACAAATTTTTTCACTAACTAAGATATGATCAATACTATGCTGGAAGGAATGAGCTATACATAAAATATTTGTTCAATGCTTACCTTGCTAGTATATAACGTTATTTCATTGCTTTCCCATCAAGCTTAAAAAAAGTCTTCAATAAACTTATTTAATGTTTTAATAGCGAGAATGTAACACACCGCTTTTATGTTCATAGTGGAAGTTGAATTTTTCCTCCTCTTGCTCAAACAAACAACTTGATAATAAATAGTAGATTTGACAGTTCTCATTGGAAATGAAAAAAGTTCACATTTATGGCAAAAAAAACTTTAAATAAATGCAAGACTGTGTGATTCAACTTGATGATAAGTGATATGAATGTAAAAAACAATATACAAATATTAAAGTTTCAAGCATTTCTATGTGTATAAATATAATACACAATTAGACCATTAATCTTACCTTTTACATTTTTCAGCATCTCATGATTATGAACATTGACATTGTTATCGTCTTCTACATAGTTTGCAAGTCATGCACAATTACTAGTTTACAATCCCCATCAACGCACCGACAGTCTCAAACTTGTCCACATTTCTGTTTTTTTCTTCAGGATGATCACCTATTTTAGGGTCCTAGTATATGCCTCATCTTGCAAAAGGCGTTTGATATAATAGAAATTAATATAATCCAATGAACAGGTAAAGAGTTCCAACATACTAATGATTATACATTGTTACAATAATTGTTGTTCTTTGTTGCACAGACCTGTGCAAGATTTTGCTTTATTCCTGTCTGTTACTCCACCAGCATGGCTTCCTATAACCTACATAGGATGTTTCAAATATTTTACAATTGCTGATCATGGGATAAAATCTAATTTTCCCTAGGATATGTAATGGGATACATAGGGTGTTTGGGGTAGGATTATTTAAAAATACATCCACTGGGTCAGAGTGGGTCAGAGTTCATGTTGTGAGGCTGCTCACTATCTCATCATAGGCTGGACTGTTAATTCCCACTATCTCAAAAGTAGCACAAAGAGTATGTATGCACAAAAAATAAATCATTGGGTGGGTAGCAGAGATTTCCTTGTCCTAGGCACTATCTTGTAAACATTTGGTTTCCGCTATTATTGATCTTTTTAAAAACATTATTGGGAAGTGAAACGTGTGACATTCTGGTCACCCTAGAAAGCTCTTATGTCTAATAGAATTGGCAGGAATTAAAAAGAGATGATAGTTCTAATGTTAGAAGCACCGATTTGTTCCACTCGGCATGGAATGTTTTTTTTAAAATCTAAGAAACAAGATATTAAATTGGACTTCAAAAAATCATATCATCATATTGAATATGGCCTGGCTACCTCCAAAAGGCATTGGTTATCTCTTGGGTAGACTTTTTTAAGAACTCTCTTTCCATATATAGTTTTGATCCTTAGTTTGTTAATGGCCATTTTCTTGATGATTACATCCTCATGTTTATTGAAAATGAGGGAGTGTCAATTGTAAGTTATGCAGTACCATATTTTTTTTGTTTAGCATTGGATTCTAGTATTTAGTAGAGATAGTTGAAGTGTTATAGGTAGTCTTTTACGCTCTTTCTTCTCCATGGTTACAAAATTATATCTACTTTGAAATAAATTCAACAATATGATGAGATTTTTTTGGCTCTTACGTTTCTTTCTGCATTTCTAAATAATATTATAGATATAAGTTAAAATTACCCTATTAAATTACTAAACCACTTTCTCTAATTAATATATGAAATTCCATATATGTTATAAAGATATTATTGCAACCCATGTGTACTATTCTTTCCTCTAAAACCTCACATTAAGCCTTTAAAGTCCCATATTAAAAACTTGGAAAAGTTTTCACTAGATTACTTGGAAATACTATTATCTTCGAAAGAAAGCATGGGGTATGGGTCTACTTGATATCTATAAACAAGGTATTGTCATTTGTACAAAGTGGATCATCAACACTATTGAAGGAAATGCAGATTGGAAAGTCCTGATAAGGAATTTTATTGATATTGGGATTCCTTATTAAAGATTCATTTGAAATGTGGGTTAGGATTTCAATTTTTAAAATTTTGTGAGCTCCTATTATTATTGAGGTGTTTTTTATTGCCAACATTTAAAATGTTTAGATGGCATAAATATGGATTCATGACTTTTTCAAACTTTTTTATTTGATGTTATTTTCATGATAGAATATTACAATTGGAGAATTGTCTTTTTTGGGTGTAAACTTCACATATATTGGACTCATTATTAGAATGGAATTTCTATTTTTAATAAGGAAAAATATAAATAAATGATTATTTTTACTAATTTTAGAATGGAGAGTCAATTTTTTACTTATTACAATGTTATGGTGGTGTTAAACATGTTTATGCAAATACAATTGTAAGCGAAGAAAGTGATGATGGAGACGGTCTATCTCTAAACTTTATTAGGTCATTTGGCAATGTTGCATGCTTCATGTGCCTCTCTTCGTCTAGTATGTGAGATAAAAAAAACTTCAAAGAGATTGATGTCAAAGTTGTTCTTGTCACCACTCACATTAAAGTTGGTTGTACTTCACCTTTCAAACTCAATGTTTTTGGGTGTACATGTGTGATCGAAATTAGGTGAGACTCTCCATAAAGTGAGAAGAGGTCAATATGAAATGAAACTAGTATGATGCAAGTTTGACCTCAAGTATGCACAATGCAACAACCTAGAACCTCATACTCCAAATAGCGAGGCCACCTCATCATTCAATCTCACTGCAAAAACTTATTCCATAATATAAATGAAAAAAAAAGTGAGGAAAACCGATTGACTTAAATAGACTCCCACATTAGTGCTTGCTTTGGAAGAATAGGTTTAGGGTGCTACTCCATTACATTTTACACCGAATGGATATTTTAGTAGAAACTAGTGATAGATTTAATGGATTCCATTTAAAGCATTAACAAGCGCATAAAATTGTTTTTAGTTAGAACTTAGAGCCATCCATTAACATAAACTTGGTTTCATGTTGTGAAGGAAGGGTTGCCCAAACCTCACTTTGGGCAGTGGAGTCCCTTATCTAAATAAAATAAAAATGAAATACAAATGTATTCCTTGCTATTAAAGTTTGTTTGAGTCTATATAAATATACCCAAAAGACCTATTATACATGTCTCTTATCAATACAATTGAGGTTCTATTATACCTCCACCACCTGATAGGGAGGGTTATCACTAGTTTGTCTCTTGTCACATCCCACTATCTCATCATAGGTTGAGTGTCAATCCCCACTACCTCAAAAGTAGGCCTAGTTCAAAAACTAAATCATTAGGAAGATACTAGAGATTTCATATTCCTAGGAACTATTTTTGAGATATAAATAAGTGCACAGTACAGAGCATAGGGCAATAAGGGGCAAAATTTTGTTTTGTTAGTGGATGAGAAGATCCACTAGCTTAGATGTAGCTACTATCTTCGACTAGGAAAAGTTCTTTTGTCATTGTGAAATCATTGCAGTTATCCATGCATATCTTGTTAAAGACGGGTTTTAGGACACAATATATTATTCTAACAAAAAAAATATGGACAGCTGCAAAAGTTATGGCGGAGCCTATCAAGACATACTTCCGTGGGAACTGCTAAAGCAAGCTGAGCGATCCATTTTTTAAATGGGAGGAAGGGGGTACCACGTGTCTTATAGCTAACCCGAGCTACATGCCAATACAAAATTTGCAATCTTGTGTGACATAAAATTGGCGTTATGGACCTCTAAACTTTGAGTGCACCATTATTGACCCCTCTCACTTAGTGAACTAACATAATGATACATTTATCTTCAAATGTATATATTGGTTATTATTTTTTGATAATAAAACTAATTTCTCAAAAGTATATTACTGTAATAGGTGCTTGGATTTTATTTTAAGAAATGTGTTGGTTGATTAAAAATGTATCACATCATTATATTTCCGAAAATCATATTACAAAAATAATCTATTGTTAAATCTTATTTAGAAAAATGAAAATATCATAGCTTTTATGGAAATATTGTTTTGTTACTTTATTGTAGTCTTTCATGTTTAGTACATTTATGGTTGAACATGACTACTAATTCAGTTTCAACTATACAAAATGATGTGTTTTTTGGTTTTTTTTACATTGTTTATAGACTTTGAGATACACATTTTAGATTAACCATTTGCTTTCTATTATTTATTACATTTTTATTGAACTGATATGAAGACATGAAGCTAATCCGATGTGTGAGTATTTCTTAGGAGTCCTACATGGATGTTATCTATAAGGAATATTCAGTGCAAAGACATTTTTTCAAGAAAATAATTTGTTTCTCAAGTTGTTTGTCATGGAAGGAAAAAATTGAGTCATGACAAGATACCAATGGCCTGAGAATCCTAGGGTTTCTCCTACTTGCATCTTTAAGAAGCTACATAGAACTGATTTATTGAAGATATTGAGGACCTTATTATATTGTTGAGCATAATGGTGGGTAATGAATCTACATATTATTACCATAATTAGATGTTAATATACGTCCAAATAATTGTTTACTGTCAAAAACCTATTAATTGGGGAAAATTAATTAGTAAGTCCATCCACCAGTAGCTCATTAGAATGACAGTTCATATCCAAGAAGGATCAAAGCAAAGGTATGGTCTTTTCATGACCTCTTATTTGGTATACAACATAACATATCATAGGTCATTCCCTGGTCTGAATAAAGAAAATGAGTTCTCTCAACATAGGGTATATCATATATATATCCCCTCTTATGTGTTTATTCATACATGAGTGGGGGAAGTACATGATTTCAACAAGTGAAAAATAAGTGATAAGTTAATTTGGATGTTACATCATCCAATTAAGGATTTTCACCTATATAAGAGAGTGGATTTCAAGGAACTCCTTACATGCTCCCTAGATATATGGATAACAAATGGGCTTTGCAGGAGTTTCCAAGATAACTGGTAGAGGTACATAAGCTTATTGGTGGAAATCATAATACCAATGTCAAGTTTCCAATTACAATCGGGAAGTAAACTTGTCCTTCAATTATCAAAGCACAACTTATGAAAGTTGAAATGAATAGAACAACCACACGTAATCTCTAACCAAGGGAAAATTATGACATCAAAGGGGTTTCAGAATAACACCCTTGGAAACTCTTATGAACATGAACTCCAATATGAAGATTTCTAGATGGACTGTAGGGGTGAATAAGAATTTAAGTTAAGGGATTTCTCTAGAATGACCCTAGCTCAAATCATTGATTATTAAATTGTAGTCATCCCTGAGGGCTTGGTGGATGATATGAATTTGGTAAGTAAGAACTACATTGATAACAAGACTACAACTCACGCATTTATACCCTTAGATTGGATAACAAAGGAACATATCTACATACATGAAAGAAGTGTTAGGGTTATTAAAATAAATCTCACCTAGTTGATAAGTAAGGGTATAAACATATATCTACAAAACACTACAATTTTGAGAGAGTATAGGAATTTTGGGTTGCTCAAGGATGTGCTTCCACCGCTAAAGAAGGGGACAACAAGTTTGGATATATTACAAGGAATTCCTCTTCATATCTCCACTAATGGGAGAACTTAAGGGACAATGGAAGAATTAATTTTGGCTGCAAGTATGACTAGGAATTTAGTATCCCAATTAACACAAAAGGATGAGAAAATGTTGTAGAGAGTAATGAAAGATGCTATAATAACTCAGGCCTCCCCAACTCATGTAGTACCTCACACCTCTTATATGTACAAGTGGAAATTCCTCATAAAAAGGAATATAAAGGTACATTAGTTCATATTATAAGAGAAGAAGTTACTACATAAAAGAAAATTAGAGGAAGTATATCACCTAATCAGCCGAAAGGAAAAATAGTTTTAGGTCCTACTCCTAGGAAAACAGGTGAGGACTCAGCCACTAAGAATTTTGTGAGGAATAAGAGGGCAAGTGTATTATTACACACAATTAAAAAAATAACAAATACATCTCCCACATAATCTACTCTAGGGTTAAACACACTAGTCGAAGTGTCTGAAGTGTCTAAGGTAATAGACACTATCACATCCCTTATAATACAAGAGAATCTCACTCCTATTATAAATTCTATGGAACAAAGTCCATTAACAGTAGTGGTAGAGGAAGAAGTGGACATGGCCTCACATGAAATGGTATTCACTATTTTTTTGCAAGATTTAGATCAGGATGTTGGGAAAATATTGATCCTGAAGTTACTCAGGTCACACATGTTAAAGTTGCAATAGTCAGTGTGGAAGATAAAGATACAACAAATCATTATAGCTATCGCCTTGGCTACCTACCAAACAGAGAAGTATCTTCCCACCCCCTTGAGTTTTCAAATCATTGTCATTTATCTTATCATATTACACGACTTAGTTGTATCAACACGAGTTGACACCCTTCAAGGAAGCCCTTTAGATTCCTAGGATCAACCTTTTCCAAACAACTCGTTACGTCTTTATCTAATATTTGTATGTTTAGATGTCTTTGTACACGTGTCTTCTCACTTGGAAAAAGGAGAACACTTTTACATTATTAATGTATTTGATCATCCTGACATTACATTTTTCGGTGCAGGTATCAGTAAACCCTGAAGGATGAACATGTGCATATTAGCCTTGCATTCTCAGTAAATCATTCATTGATTCCAATAGACACATACAATATCGATGCAAATAGATACATGATCTTCCTATGATATAAGGCTAGGTTGGACAAGATTATCCTTCCAGATAAAATGATTTAATTTTATTACTATTATTTGACCTTGTTGAATAAGGAATCTCATTTATGGAACAAAGAAGAATAACAAAATTAAAATTCAATTTGTTCTATAATATTTGGAATATATAAAAATTAACTATATTTATATCTGATGAAAACTACATAAGCCTTGTTCCCTTTCAAGGATATGCACTTATCTCTATTAGGAATAGTCAAGCCAATATGAAACAATTGTAAATATTCAAAAAGATATTAAACATATATGTTTGTTTATATATATATATATATATATATATATATATATATATATATATATATATATGTATGTATGTATATATAAAGAATGAGCATATTTGATGAAGCCAAACTATAACACACTCAATATACTGCAAATATCTTGAACTCAAGAAAAAAATATTCTTCTTCGTTATTCAATCATGAACTAAAATGATTCATAAATAAGAAAACAACTCCCAAATTGAGTTTCCAAGAAAAATCTAACTATATTTGACTAAATCTACTATAGGTGGTGAAATTTACTGTTTTTAGCAGTTTACTAAAACCTGCTATTCTTAGTAAGTTTGCATGCTTACTCGTATGGGCATGAAAATTGCTACACATCTTTTACATGCCTAAATTATAGTTATTGAAAAATTTCTAACCTACTATGAATTCAAGAGACTAAAATTAACTAATCCCCTAAAATTGGAAAAAACTGAACTACAACTTAAATCCTAATTTTTGGCCCCCAAATGATGGATTTTGGGCCCAAAAATTTGTTGAAACTGTCTCTAATTGGTAGGGTGGTTTGACTGGTGCATTTTTCTCAACAAAACAAGTGGTTTAAAAAAAATAATGGAATCAAATGGACACCTGGATCAAAAGATATGACCATTTCAAGTTTTTTCTAAAAATAGTTGTAGACAACCAAATTGGGTCATAGACCCCTTGGTCCCCTTTCGAATAACCAACTTAAACACATTAACCTAAACATGACCCTTATACCCCACTTTAATATTAATTTAATTATTTACAATTAAATTAATACCCATTATCACCCCATTATTAATTTAATTACTTTAATTAAATGGATGCCTACCTCACCTAGACACCTCACTATAGACCTATTCATAGCATGTTTCCATGAATGAATAAGACTTAGTTAAACCCTAAAAATAAAATCCTATTATTCCTATAACTACCTTCCCGCTCATAAAAACATAACGTCCATTCAGATCTGCGGATAAATGAACAAACCTAACCCAAATGATGTGAGATCTGCCATTCTTAGTAAACCTAGGAAATCTCACCTTAATCGACATCGGTCATCCCGAAACTGATGCTAGTCAACCAAGAACCATCGTCGGTTACCATTTATTCACCTTGGCAACTTTTTTTTGGGTTGGCACATTCTGAGATTAAGGAGACGAGAAGAGAACTGCATGCAAGTAGAACCAGAGCCTTTTTGTACTTGCAGAGATCCATAGCCAGTACTAGGACAAATCTAGAGGTATTGCACTCATAGTGACATTCTGGGAAGCACAACTACGACACCAAGCTCCATCTCACCAACCAATCATCACCATTACATAGTCGTTGGACCTGCATAATAGTAAGTATAATTTTTACCTACATCATCTATTCCTACTTCAGTTTATTGGGTTCTTTTATTGTTGTTCTCATTTTCCTACTTGCATTCCCTTTTCCCCTACCATTTACTTTCCTTTAAACCCAACCATTCCTCCACCCACACCATAAAACCACCTATACCTAAACTCTACATATTTATGAGTGTTCCTAAGATCCCCATATACCTCGTTATGTCCTCTGGTATCTCTGCCTAACCTCAGCTCAAACCCCACTAACAAATCTTATCAAATCTTATCATCCTGACTATACTGACATTGGCTACCCATAACCATCGTCTGTTCTTCCTAACCGTGATCGGTCATACCTGACTGACGTTGGTCTCTTTACCTTCTAACATTTTGTAAACCAGCAACCACCAACCTACCAAAATAACCCAAACACCTTACCCAACCCTGCTAAGAGCCTACCCGTGACCTGTAGACCACCTGAACAACCTCAAACCTAACCTGAAGATCTTGACCTGCATATCTTTTAGTATCTAATTGGATCAACGCTGATAGTGATCTCAAGTACCCAAATCAGAATACTAACACTAGATTCTTTTATGTACGTATTTCAATTATTTCATATTTGTTTTATAAAAATAGTGGATTGACAGCCATCTATGGAGTATCACACTTCCTAGATCTAGCATACGCTAGGCAGTCCACTGTCATATATTGTTTAACTCTTCTTTGGTGGTCTTATTTTCTATTTCAGGTAGTTCCTCCCAGCCCAAAGAAAGCTCTCACAGTCAACATCAGATCAAGAATTCAGAACATGCACATCAACCTCTAACCGACCAACACAATAGGTATTCTTCCTTTTTCCTTACCCTTATCTATTTCGTCACATTCCAAAAACGTAAAGAAAATGGTGAAACAATAGTGCATCATTCTCCTCTTCTTGAAAAAAATGCATGCAAGTTGTCTTCTTCAAATTTCTGCCATTTATCTTTATCTAGCTTCCTAATCTCCCACTCTATGACTCACGTGTTTTCCTCTTATTCCAATCCTTTCAAATGTACCTAATATTTGTTGTATTGTCCATGTTGCGTGTTCATTGTTTTCTTTTCTAAAATATGACCCATTTCTTTTTTCTTTTTACCCAGAACATGTTTCCTCCATTCTACTACTTCTTCAATAACATCCCCTTCTTCACCATCCCCATGAAGAGAATATAAGTCTGAAACATTAAAAACTAGAGAAATATAAAAATTTCCTGGAAAATCTACCTTATAAGCATTATCGTTTATTTTTTTCATGATTTTGTAAGGACCAATCTTCTTGTACTTCATCTTGTTATAAGTACCTTTTGGAAACATTTCTTTCCAAAGGTATGCCATAACCAACTCACCCAATGTAAACACCTTTCTCCTTTTGTGCACATATATTATTTCCTTATACTTATCATTACTATTCTGCAACTTCTTATGTATTTCTTCCTGCATTTGTTGTATATGTTCGACAAATGCTTCATCATCATCACTGAATCTGCCATCAATAGGTAGCTGCACCAAATCTAATACCCCATTTGGATTACTCCCATACACAATATAAAATGGAGACTTTGTCGTGGATCTATTTACTGAGATATTATAATCAAAATCAGCTTGTGGTAATGTTAAGCCCCATTGTTTTTGGCTTTTCCCTAACTATGCACCTTAACAGGTTTCCCAAACTCCTATTTACCACCTTTGTTTTCCTATTAGTCTGAGGATCATAGGCACTGATGAATTGTAGTTTAGATCCCAAATTCCTCAAGAAATTACTTAAGAACCTTGTGTCTCTATCTGAAGTAATGGTTTTTAGAACACCATGCAACCTAACAGCTTCTCTAGAAAACAAATCTGCTACTCCTATTACATCACTAGTTTTCTTATAGGAAATAAAATTAACCATATTAGAGAACCTATCAACAACCACAAAAATTGAGTCATTACCTCGTTGTGTTTTGGGTAATCCCAAAAAAAAAATCCATAATCAAATTTTTCTACGGTCCTTTGGGAACATGAAATGGAATATAAAACCTTGTATTCTGGGCATGGCCTTTCGAGACTTGGAAAATTCTACACCTCTCCACATATGTTACCACATATCTTGTCAGCTTTGGCCAATAGTATTTCTCTTCTACCAAAGCTATATTCTTATCCTTACCAATTTTCTCAGCCAATCCTCCGCTATACAGCCCTTTCACTATATTATATTTCGTAGACGCAACTGGAATACATAGTTGTCATCCCTTACATAAATAACCATCCTGTAAAAGGTACTCATCTTGTACATCACGTGTATCTTTTGACAATGGTCTACTTAACCTTTCAACAATATCCTTGAAATCAAAATAAGAAAAATAAAAATCCTTTATTACTTCAAAACCAACCTCCTCATTATCCATAGTTGTAAATAGAGTCACTTGCCTACTCAATACATCCACAACTTGTTTTTATTTTCCTGATTTATGCTTTAGAGAAAAAGTATAACCCTACAAAAATGATACTCGATTTTCAAGCCTATTTTTTAACTTCTTTTGTGTATTCACATACTTCAGGGCTATGTGGTCTATAAATAACACAAGTTCATTAGGCACTAAGTAATACGTTAAATGCCTTGGTGCTTTTACAATTGCTTAAAATCCCACATCATAAGTGGAGTAGTTCTTCCTTACCTAATTCAATTTTTCACTAAAGAAAGCTATTGGATTTATGACTTGACTTAGAACAACACCAATTCCCCCATGTGAGGTATCACAATCAACCTCGAACACTTTATCAAAGTATGGTAGTGTCAAAATAGGTGTTTCTGTCAGTTTCTCTTAGACCTTTGTCATGTGTCACGTGTGTTGTCATTGATGTCAAGATGGACTAGTTGATGTCAAGTTGTGTTGATGGCAAAAGGAGTCAAATTGGTGTAGTGAGAAAGCTGAAAAGGTGAAGGTTGATTGATAGTGTCAGCTCACAGAGGCTTCATGATGACTAAGGATAAGTGTTAATGGACTTACTCAATGTTTTTGCAAGCCATGGATATGAAGAGATGTCTTTCAAAGTCTAGAGATAGCCACCGGAGATTTGGACTAGCAGCAGAGAACTAGAAGTGCCATGGAAGGTAAGTAAGTTTTGTAAGTAAAGGGATAAAGCCGTGAAGAAAAATAGAGCCACAGGACAAGCCACAAGTGAGATAAGTAAATCTGCGGATGTGAAGGAAGTGTCACGAAGGTGAAGGAAAATCTGCAAATAAAGAGAACAACTACAAAGGACTAGAGAAGCCATTAATGATGAAAGATAGATGTGAAATACTATAAAAGACGCAAGGAAAAGAGATAAGAGTTGTGGACTTAGAACTAAGCCAAGGAAAGGCAACAAATAAGGAGGATAACCTAGAGACATTGAAAAATTTGTGAGAAGCATATAAGAGCCGCAAATAATTAAAAATCCACCAAGGAAGGAGAAATGTTGCTGAACAAAGGCAAGTGCTGTGATACAAAGGAGAAAATCATAGGAGCAAAGGAAAGCCACAAGATGATGGAATATGGACTAGGAAACGTTCAAAGGAAATCAAATTAATTCAAACATGTAGAGGTGAGAGTTGGTTCTCCAAAATTTATGATGATACGATTGTCAGGTGATTGCAGCCAGATGCACGACTTGAAATCCACAAAGAAAGAAAAAATCCATTATTTTAGCTGCTAGCATTTAATGCGTATTGACTTTGTGGAAATGCAGTTACATTCTCTATGAGATCTAGATATTTAAGGCAAAATAAAATATTGGAGAAGGAAACAACTCACTTATCTAGGTCACGTTGCAAATTCTAAAAAGATGGAAAATCTAATTTTGGAAAAATATAATAAATTACTCTTGCACATGCATGAAAAATGGTCTAACCAAGAAGAATATAGAAGGAACAAAATATAATGTTAGCTGCATACATTTAATAGTTCATATTCTTAGGTGACCAAGTCAGTAGGTGCGCGACACACAAATCGAAGTAAAGGAATGGGTCGATTAAGAATATAGGTTGAATTTGGAACCATTTTTGTGTTGTTACTCAAGGAAGAAAACAGGTGCATTAGAGCTAAGGAAGAGTAGCACAAGGAAGAAGATGATGAAATCAAGCTAAGAAATAACTACAAAATAAATGAAAGAGGAAAGAGGAGAGAAAAGTGATGAAGGATTGATTAATCATATAAGAAGAGCATCAAGGGTGGCGGATTGATTGAGCAAGTGGGATTGAATCAGATGGGTAGAAGAAAGTGAAAAGAAGAACACAACCATATACAAAAAGGTGATCATAATCTATTGGTAAAAGCAATTTTCATCACTAGATAAAAAATTATATGTAAATTAAGCCTAAGTTGTAGCTTAGCATATTTGTAAAACGAACAATAAACGGATCGTATCAAGCCAAGAACTCAGATGCTAATCAAACACCACGATCAATAAGATGAAAATAATTCGCCAAAATAAATTTACATAAAACCTTTGTAAAAAAATGATTAGCAATGTCATTTATTATTATATAACTCAATGAAATACAAGGAGAATGGGCATTGCTCATATAGGCAAGGAATAACAATCTAAGAACTACTCAAGGTCATAGATCAAGCCCTAAATCAAGGAAAGAACTAGTCAAGACAATAGATTTAGGAAAGAACTAGACATCAAGGATCTAGTCAATACCATAGATCAAGGAAAGAGCTATACCTAACAACTAGATAATATCCACTTAATATCTAAATAAGATAAAAGAAATATCCACACACATAAGTGGGCGAGGATAAATATAATAAAGGTAACTAAAGTACCTAGGTGAACATGAGCTAAGGTAAATACCTACTCTAACATCCCCCTCAAGTGAAGCTAGGGGCCCAAAATAAAAGTGGCATAACCACAGTATGAGTCCTGACAACTAGGCCTGATGAGGTACTCATGTACAATAACTAGGAAAAAGGGACACCACAAGGTACCCAAAATTAGTAACAACAAAGTAGAGAGAGCAACAAACCCTCTGCAAGGCATCCCAAGAAGCTCGGCTCAAAAAACTCATACAATGCTGAAGAATTTTGGTGTGCACTATGGTCTGAATCTAGTGCTCGATCACAAAACTAAAAAAAACTTACATTGGGCTTCACCAAAATAGCTCCATATAAGGAGTCTGTCAACGGAGTGATGTCAAAAGTGCAAAAAAACACCAAACTAATTCAATAAACTACTGCAAATAGGTATGCCATGATCTAAGAATAGTAACCAAGGCAACAGGGAAAGGACACAAGACCCAAAAGAATATGAGTACAACAATCCAAGAAAATTCAAGGTAACAATAGAAGGACACAAAACTCGAAGAAGAAAGATCAACACCACACTCTCTCATATTGTTTAATGGGTGGAGTGATGCTACAAATTTGTATAAGTTGTCAAAACAACTACTCGAATACTAAAAAACTAACACTGGGCTTTGCCAGCATAACTCCCCCACAAGAGAGACTATCAACATGAAAAAAGTGTTGAAAATAAAGATACCAAATCTCTCAACAAACAAGTGAGATACACTATAACTGCTAAAGAAAAATTCTCAAAACAAGGATCATTACAATGCAGAAGGTATAAAAAGTGGAGCAAGAGGCCGAATGGTGGAGGAGCCATACCTGTAGAGTTCTCTCAATGAATTCATATGTCACCACCATGAGTGATCATATATCTACCCCAAATCAACATGGATGGATGAAGAATATGCTTGCATTTGACCTGGTGTAAAATGCATAATGGGTGCATGCAAAGGAACATCAAAATGTGTGTCAAGTTGATAATGTTTATCAACTGAAATCTCAGGTTTCTCAAGCCTAAGTAAATGCACAAAACTCATGTGTTGCTCATGATCCTTAAAAAGAGTCGAGTGAACACAAATAGGAGATATGTTAATGTGTGATCCTAATGAAGTACCTACTTGAAAACCAATGCCATGGTGATAATTCCACTTAGCATATGGAATATGGGAAAGAATACCATGTGAATAACTACCAATACCTCCGCTAGTGAAACACATAGAATGGAGCATGCGAGAACCAAATGAAGTGGTATGATTCTCTAAAGATCCATGTGTGTGAGAAGGAGCTTATGTGGGATACTCAGAGTGTGTAACTGCAATAGGCACAGATGCAGAAGAACATGCAGTAACAAGCCTAATAGGCTTAGGAGCATCAGGAATAGGAATAGGCTCAGAAATTGACACATCAAGGTCAGTGGGTACAGGAGCAATAGCTATAAGTGGAATAGGAACATGGATATGACTATCCACAATATGATGGCAATGTTGTAGGCTAGCAAGTTTTTTCTGCAGGGAGTGTATTAGTGTATCCTTATCGTGAATGAGTGTTTGTAGAAGATAATTTTGCTTCTTGAGCGATCTATTTTATTCCATAAATTTTACAATATCCTCCTAAATTTTGCAGACTTCGGAGAAAAGAATATTATTCTCAAAATCCATGATAGATACAAGAATGTAACTCCCAAAAGTTTAAGACGTCAGACTCAACAAATTACAACACCCTTCCATATTTGGCACTTTATAATGAGTGCGTATTACAATATGAAACTTTAAAATTATAGTGCAATTCTCAAAATAAATATTTCCAATGGAAAGAGCACAAAAAACCAAGCATTTTTGCAAAAAATGTCACTCAAAACTAAGTTACAATTCAAAAGACACAAGCTTTACAATTTTTATGCTCTGATATTTATTTTAGTTTCCACTAAAACAAAATCAAATGGTAAGGGAAACCTTCATATGACCATACCATATGGTCAGGGTCTAAGGGAAATGCCCTTATGAAAATAGCCTATTTCACGTTGGGCCTTGCTTGTATAGGAAAGGAATAACATTATAAGAACTAGTGAAGGTCATAGATCAAGCCCTAAATCAAGGAAAGAACTAGTCATCAAAAAACTAGTCAAGACCATAGATTTAGGAAATAACTAGACATCAAGGATCTAGTCAATACTATAGATCAAGGAAATATCTATACCTGACAATTAGATAATATCCCCATAATATCTAAAGAAGATAAAATAAATATCCACACACATAAGTGTGTGATGATAAATACAATAAAGGTAAATAAAGTACCTAGATGAACATGAGCTAAGGTAAATACCTACTCTAACAATTTGGGGGTTGGTACCTCACTATAGAAATCTCTTGTGATGCATAATATTCCCTTGATTTGTTTGTTGTGTGTAATATCAACAAAGGTATAAGGGGTTGGTGCTTCACTAAACAAATCTTGTCGAATGGGTAATAATCTTGCAAGCCCTTTCTTTGTGTAATATAAGAAACAATTTTGGTGTGTTTTTCTGTTGAAAGGGTTTCCCACGGTAATATTTGTGTTCAATGTTATTTTACATGACATATGTTTGATTAAATTCTCATAGTTTAAAGTCATACATCATTAAAGGGTTTTTAATTTGGCATTAAGGGATTTTTTTAATTTACACTGATTCACCCCCCTCTCAGTGATTGTGATCTCTAACAATTAGTATCAGAGAAATGTCCTTCTAATAAAAGAATAAAATCTTTAAAGATATCCTCCTATCACAAGCATGACAACAAATTAGGCACACGACTATTTGTCGCTATCAAGATCACCTCACTTCACTAGTATAAATTTTACATTCTGGAGGATAAAGATGAATACATATTTGATGTCACTTGCTTTTGATATCTGAGAATGCATTGAGAAAGGATACAACCCTCCAGCCACACCAATAACTAATTCCATGGATAAGGAAGAATATGAATGTAACTCAAGAGCAATGAATGTCATTCTATGCGGCCTGACTGAAACAAAATTTGTCAAAGTAATGCACTTCACAACAATAGAGGAGATATGGACCAAGCTGTAGAGTATATGTGAAGGTGATGAAAAGGTCAAAGCTAGCGAAATTGTAGACCTATAAAGACCAGTTCGAGAATCTGAAGATGAAAGATGATGAGAGCATAATGACCTACATGTAAATAATAGATGAAGTCATAAATATAATCATAGGTCTAGGAGAGAAACTAGAAGAATCTTTCATAGTGTAGAAGATTTTGAGATCCCTTACTGGAAAGTATGATGGAAAGGTATCAGCTATAGATTAATCTAAAGATATGAAGACTCTCACGATGGATGAATTGTAGAGAAATATTTCAATATACGAGATGAGGACTATTGGATCCAAAACTTCTAAGAAAGAACTAACATCCAAGGTCAAGAAAGAAACCCAGTCAAGGAAAGAAGAAGAAGAATAATAAACTTAAGGAGATGAGTTTGATGATGAAAATATTGAAGAAAAGTTCGTGAGAAGACTAAAAAGAGGCTCGTGTAAGTATAAAGGAAAAATCCCCTTTAAGTGTTTCACATGTGGATAAGTAGTTCATTGTGCTTGAAAGTGTCCAAATAAGAATAAAGCTAATCAGTCTGAACATGAATAGTATAGTTATTAACATAGCAAGAGAGAGACTGGATATATAAATAAAAACAACAAGAAAAGGTTCTTCAAGAACAAAAGGAACTTCTATTAAAAGGAAGAATGAAGTGAATCTGAATTAAGAAATCTTGGTATCTCTAAAAATGAGAATGATGAAGATCAATCAGAATGTATTTTTATGGCCTTGGATGCAACTAAAGAAAGAAGCTCCAAAGGAAAGAACACAATTGATGTTGAAGACTTTGATGATGAAGAAGCTGAAGTAAATCTTGAAGCAGAATTAGTATGTGTCCTTGAAGAACTGAAGTGGTGTAGGAAAAAGAATCAGAAGCTAAGATGCACATTAAAGGAAGAAAATCTCAAAGAGAAGAAGAGTAGGCTAATGAACTCAAGGAATTGGAAACGTAGCTGGAAAATATTTCAAACTCCTATAAATCAAAAGAGGATGAGTGCACAAATTTGAACTCAAAACTGGAGAAAATGAAAGCTGAGTTATAACAAATGAGTATGAAGCTAAAGGTATATGAAAAAATTGAAAAGGGATCAAGTGTTTTGAGTGATATACTAAGTAGCCAATGTGAAGAAAATGACAAGTCTGGAATTGGTTTCAAAGAAGGAAGTAAAGAAAAGAATCTTGTAAAGAATAAAGAAAACAAGGATGCATCAACATCTAACTTCTCATCCACCAAAAATAAGAATTTTATCAATGTCGCGAAGAGAAGAAATTTTGATCCCAAAATCACGTATGCTATGAGGTACACACTACTTTTATGGTTATTGTTATTCTTGTAATTAGTTTGGACATAAGGTTGTTAAGTGTAGAAAATTCTCTAGAGGTTGTAGGAGAAACTTTGGCCCATCTTATACCATACCAAACTACAATGGCGTCTAGCATAATTATCACAAGAAGAGTAATGCAATTTCAAAAAACAAACAAGAACCACCCAAACAAGGGAAATAGATGTATGTTTTAAAGGAAGATAACAACAAGAGAGAAGAGTCCTCAATAGTATGGACTGCATTTCATGTGAAAAATAAAGATAAAATATGGTACTTGGACAATGGATGTTCCAGCCATTTGATAGATGAAAACAATAAATTCATTACTTTATCTAATAATGCATCAGGTAATGTGAGATTTGATCATAAAAACTCAACAAACATAGTTGAGAAAGGAACCTTGAGTCTAGATATTGGAAAGACTATAACTGAAAATGTTTTGTATGTTGAAGGTCTTAAACACAATCTAATGAGTGTGAGTCAAATGTGTAAAAGGGGATATAATGTAATATTCCCCGACAAAGGATGTGATATTATAAACTATAAAACATAAAGAAAGTAGCAAAGGCCAAGAAGACAAAGAATAAAATGTATGTTCGAAATGAGATGAACAAAGAGAAATTATTCACAAGTAGTTTACAACTAGTTTTGGGACAAAAGATTTAGGCATGTGACTTTTGAATATCTTGTTAAGATAAGTGCAAAAGGTTGCATCAGACATATGCCAACCATTGTGAAACCCACAAATAAGCTATGTAAGGCATCTTTACATGGAAAAAAAACAAGGAGATCATTCAAGACAAAAGAGTATTCTACAACCAGACCACTGGAGCTGATTCATACAAACCTCTGCGGACCCAACAAAACTAAAGGTATAAATGGTGAAGTATACTTTATGATTCTAATAGATGATTACACCAGAATGGCATGGGTAACATGTTTAAATAAAAAGTTAGAAGCCTTAGATAGATTTAAGAAATTTAAAGCACTGGTAGAAAATGAGAAGAACAAAATGATCAAATGCCTAAGATTAGATAGAGGCAGAGAATTTTGGTCAAATGAGTTCGATGAATTATGAAGAAAATGGAATCAGGAGATAATTCTCAGCCGTAAGGACACCTCAGCAAAATGGGTTTGTTCAAAGTAAAAACAAAATTGTGTAGGATATGGCAAGAACAATGTTAAATGAATCCAAACTTTCAGACATGTATTGGAGTGAAGCAGTTTACACCGCGGTCTATATTTTGAATAGAGCTCAACTGATAATAAATAGTGATAAGAATCCTTATGAATTGTGGAAGAAGAGATCAACCAATATAAAGCACATAAGAGTATTTGGAAGCAAATACTATATCAAAAGAGATCAAGAAAATTTGAGAAAATTTGACTTAAGATGTGATGAAGGGACATTCCTCGGTTACTCAATAGTCAACGCGGCTTACAGGTGCTACAATAAGTGGTTGCAGAATATTGTTGAAAGCACCAATGTGAAGGTGGATGAAACACAATATGCCAAAGTCAACACCCATCACAAAGACAATCATGAGGAACAAGAAGATGATGATGAAATGGACAGTCCGAGTGAAGAAGCAGATGAAGAGGAAGAAAGGCTAGACACTAAGGCACCTTCCAGGAAAGTCAAGAAGGACAATCCTAAAAATCAGATCATTGGAAACAAAGATGATGGAATTCTCACAAGAAGAGGGCTAAGAGAGAAACATAACCATGAAAACATAGATCTTATGTCAATGATAGAACCCAAGAATGTTGTAGAAGCATGCAAGAATAAGAATTGAGTAGATGCCATGAATGAAGAAATGGATCAAATTGAAAATAATGAAACTTGGAAACTGGTACAAGACCACGGAACACGAATGTAATTGGAACCAAATGGTTATTTAGAAAAAAACTAAATGAAAAAGGAGAAGTAGCATGAAACAAGGCAAGGCTAGTGTGCAAAGGATACACGTAATTGGAAGGAATAGATTTTAATGAGAAATTTACACCAGTGGCAAGAATGGAAGTAATAAGATTGTTCTTGGATTACATGACATATAAGAAGATCAGAGTATTCTAGATGGATGCGAAATCAACCTTTCTAAATGGTTTCTTAAATGAAGAGGTATATATTGAACAACCTCATGGATTTTTTCTAACTGAAGTTAAGGATCATGTGTGTAGGTTATAAAAGGATTTTCATGGACTCAACAAGATCCCAAATATTGGTACAGTAGACTGGATTCATACCTCACTGAGAAAGGTTTTAGAAAAGGTGTTGTGGACAACAATCTTTATATCAGGGAAGAAGGAGAACATCTTCTCATTGTCATATTCTATGTAGATGACATCATATTCGGTGAAGATCATGATAATATGACATATGAGTTTGCAGACTTGATGAAAGAAGAGTTTGAGATGTCAATGATGGGAGATTTGTCATTCTTTCTGGGACTACAAATCAATCAATCAAAAAATGGTGTATTCATATCCAAAACCAAGTACATCAAATAAATACTGAAGAGGTTTAATATGTAAGAATGCAAACCTATTGGAACACCAATGGAAGTAGGGTACAAGCTAAGCAGAGATGACGAATTACCAAATGTAGATAAAACCTTGTTGAGATCTATGATATGAAGTCTAATTTACTTCATAGCTTCAAGACCTAATATCATGTAGGTGGTAGGACTGGTTGGAATATTTCAAGAAGATCCAATGGAAACACACTTTAAGACAGTCAAGAGAATTCTGAGATACCTCATAAGAACATTTGAGTATGGAATATGGTACCCCAAAAGCAGTGAATTCAACATCAAAGCTTATACAGATGCTGATTGGGCATGAAGTGTTGATGACATAAAGAGTACAAGTGGCAGAGTAATCTTTGTTGGAAATTTTTTAGTATCTTGAATGAGAAAGAAATAATAATCAATGGCTCTCTCAAAATGTGAAGTAGATTATATAGTTTTCGTGTTGTATTACACTCAAGTTCTATGGACGAATCAAACATTGGAAGATTACAAGGAAAAATCTAAAAATTCAATTCCTTTGTTGTGTGATAGTAAAAGTGCAATAAGTGTCTCTAAGAATACAGTGCTCCACTCAAAGACCAAGCACATTCCAATTAGATATCACTTCTTGAGGGAACAAGTAAATGACATGAAGATCAGTCTAGAATATGTGAGCAATAAAGAGGAAATTTCATATATAATGACCAATCCACTACCAAAAGCAACATTTGAGCGCTTAAGGAATGAATTGGGTGTCATTCCTGATCCCACCATTAACTAAAAGGTTTGAAAAAAAGGAAAGGGGTAAGTGTTAGTAAATATCAGCTCCTAAACAATGCCAAAGCGAGGAGGAGCTAGTCTTCTAGATCAATTTTAATCAAAGTATGCATCAGCTCAGGGGGAACATTACCATGGACACACCAACACAGGTGGATCAGAAGCATACTCCTAGGGGGATATTCTTGATGTAATAACATGTTGTATCTAGCTATATGTGGCCCATTTTCCCCTTTTTCATTGTTGTCAAAGGGGGAGAGAAGTTGATGAAAGTCAGAAACCAACTGAATAAAGTCAAAAAGGTGAGAGAAATTGAATTGTTGCAGTAATATAACTAAAGGAGAGAAAAGTAGATTTGAGAAACTAGCCTGTTACATTAAAATGGTGAGAAATGTTGTGATATATAAGGGGAGAGATGATGGAACCAACCAAGTCATATACACAGAGGAGTAAAGTTCAAAATAGAAATCAAGTATATAAGTATTTTTCCATCAAAAGGTTTTATGAATAATGGAATTTTTCTATCAATGAAAAAGGGGGAGATTATTGTACCTTTTTCATGTGTCATGTGTGTTTTCATTTTTTTCAAGATGGACTAGTTGATTTCAAGTTGTGTTGATGGAAAAAGGAGTCAAATTGGTAAATTGAGGAAACTGAAAAGATGAAGTTTGATTGGTAGTGTCATCTCACAGAGGCTTCAGTATGAATAAAGATAAGTGCTAAGGGACTTAGTTAATGTTTGTGCAAGCCACGGACATGAGGAGATATCTGCCAAATTCTAGAGACAACCATCAAAGACTTGGAGTAGCCGCAAAGAACTAGAAGTGCCGCAAAATGTAAGTGCCACAAGTAAAGGGATAAAGACGCGAAGCAAAATGGAGCCAAATGACAAGCCACAAGTGATATAGGTAAAGCCATGGATGTGAAGGAAGTGTCTCGAAGGTGAAGGAAAAGCCATGGATAAAGAGAACATCTGTAAAGGACTAGAGAATCTACTAAGGATGAAAGATAGTTATGAAAGACTATAAAAGCTGCAAGTAAAAGAGATAGAGTTACAGACTTGGAAAAAAGCCACGAAAAAGGAAAAAATACAAGGAGGATAACCTCAAGACATTGCAAAAGCCATGAGAAGCATAGAAGAGCCACATATAATTAAAAATCCACCAAGGAAGGAGATATTCCGCTGAACAAAGGCAAGTACCATGATACAAAGGAGAAAGTCAAAGGAGAAAAGGAAAGCCACAAAATGATGGAATATGGACTGGACAAGGGTCGAAGGAAATCAAATTTATTCAAACATGTACAAGTGAAATTTTATTTTCCAAAATTGATGGTGATACTATTGCCAGGTGATTATGGCTATATGCACGACTTGAACTCCACAAAGAATGAAGAAATCCACTATTCTAGCTTTCAACATTTAATGCGTATTGACTTTGTGGAAATGTAGTTACATTCTCTATGAGATCCCAAGCTTCAAGGTATAATAAAATATTAGAGAAGGAAATGAATCACTCATATGGGGCACGTTACAAATTATAAAAATATGGAAAATCTAATTTTGGTAAAAGATAATAAATTGTTCTTGCACATGCATGAAAAATGGTGTAATCAAGTCGAATATAGAAGTAAAAAATATGGTGTTAGCTGCATATATTTAATAGTCTAGATTCTCAAGAAACCAATTAGGAAGGTGCATGAAATGTAACTTGAAGTTAAGGAATGGGTTGATTGAGAATATAGTTTGAATTTGGAGCCATTTTTTGTTACTGCTCAAGGAAGAAAACAAGTGCATTTGAGCTAAGGCAGAGTAACACAAGGAAGAAGATGATGCAATCAAGCTGAGAAAGAGATATAGAAGAAAAGAAATAGAAAAGAGGGGAGAGAAGACTAATGAAGGATTGATTTATCAGATGAGAATAACATCAAGGGAGGAAAATTGATTGAGCAAGTGGCATTGAATCAGATGAGTAAAAGAAAGTGAAAAGAAGAACACAGAAAAATACAGAAAGGTGATCATAATCTATTGCTAACAACAATTGTCGTAAGTAGATGATTAAAATGTATATGTAAATTAAGTCTAATTTGTAGCTTAGCATATTTGGGGGTTGGTGTTCCTTATGGAGTTCCTACCTCATTAAAGAAATATCTTGTGATCCATATTATTCACTTGAGTTCTTTATTGTGTTTAATATCAAGAAATATGTAAGGGGTTGGTGCTTCACTAAAAACATCTTGTTGGATGCGTAATATTATTGCAAGTCCTTTATTTGTGTAATATAAGAAATGGTTTTGGTAGGTTTTTCTCCCAAAACGGTTTCCCATGGTAATCTTTGTGTTCATTGTTTTTTTGCATGACATATGTTTGATTGACTGCTAACAGTTTAAAGCCACATGTAATTAAAGGGTTTAAAATTGGCATTAAAAGAAAAAGTTTTAATTTGTATTGATTCACCCCCCTCTCAGTGCTTGTAACCTCTAACACCTTCTTCTTCAAGAAGTTAATTCTATCCTTAGCTTCCTTTTTCCACATAAACTCCCTTCCTTTTTTGCAATCTGTTATAGGTGCTATAATACTACTAACGTTTTTAATAAAACATATAAACTCCCTTCCTTTTTTGCAATCTGTTATAGGTGCTATAATACTACTAACGTTTTTAATAAACATGAACTGTAAAATTTTGCTAAACCATGAAATATTATTACCTCTATTATACTCTGTGGAGTAGGCCATTCAATAATTTCCTTTATCTTTTCTAATTCCATCTGTACCCCATCTGCTAAAATAATAAAACCCAAAAATACCAAACTCTCTTGCATAAATGTGCACTTCTTCAAATTTTCATAGAGCTTCTCTTTCCTTAACACTTCAAATATCACCTTCAGATGCCTCAAATGTTTCTTCTTTAGTTTTACTGAAAATTGAGATATTATCAAAATAAACCATAACAAACTTACCATTTTACTCCCAAAACATAGTGTTCATCAACCTCATAAATGTGCTAGGGGCATTAGATAACTCGAATGACATCACCAACAACTTATATAATCCATCCCTTGTCTTGAATGTTGTTTTCCACTCATCTCCTTCTCTGATCCGAATCTGATGGCAACCACTACAAAGATTAATCTTGGTGAAATACCTAGATCTAGTAAGCACATCCATCATATCATCAAGGTGAGGTATAAGAAACCTATAAATGATTGTAATTTTATTGATTTCTCTGCTATATGTGCACATTATCCATGTTCCACCCTTCTTTGGAGTTAATATAAATTGAGTTGCACATGGACTCATGCTCTCCCTTACTACACCTTTTCTCACAAATGCTTTTACTTCGGGCTCATCCTATAAGATGCTTGATTTGGGAGTGAATACCCTAGGATCAAATAAATATCATGCCGGATATCTCGTTTGGGTGGTAACCCATATGGTAGCTCATCAGGAATAACATCAAAAAATTATAAAATTAATTCTACTACCTCTACTGGTATTTGTGCACTTTTAGGTTCATCCTTACTTGTGGTTAGAGCATAGAAAAACCTAGTTGCCTTTTCCTCCTTCACAAATTATTTTGCAGAATGCATATTTTCATCCTTTCCCTCTTCCTTAAGAGGTAACAAAACTATTTTTGTGCCATCCTTCCAAAAAGTATATGTATTCCTACCCCCGTCATGAATAAATTTTCTATCAAATTGCCATGCTCTACGTCACATCATATGACATGCATCCATAGGAATAAACATCACACCAAATATCATCCTTATAAATTTTCCCAATAGAAAAAATTATTAAACATCTCTTATCAATAGTAAATTCATTACTTTTCTTAAACCATGCAATACAGTAAGGGTTAGGATTATTCTCACAATGTAGGCTTAGTTTCTCAACCATCTCATTTGAAACCATGTTCTCACAACTACCACCATCAATAATAAAATTACATAAATTTCCTCTTAAAGTGCATCCTTTTCTAAAAATATTTTCACATAGCCATGCATCCCCCTTGATCTCCTTTCTTGGAGCAATCATCATCCTTTTGATCATCAGATTTTCAAACACATCTGATGGAATTTCTAGGTCATGTTCTTCTTATTGTTTTTCAGCTTCAACAAGATTTAATCTTAGAGGATCTACTTGCCTCTTTTCATGCATATAAAAATGTAGGCATTCAAATTCCCTATGCCCCTCTTCACTACATCTGTAGCAAAAAAATGATATTCGTGGAGCCTCCCATCCTCTTCCGCAAGCATATCCTCTTCCGCTAGGAAATCCTCTACCTCTTTGCTGATTTGGGAGATCTTGTCTTGTATCTTCTTACTTTTCCACTCCATGAGGTTGTTCTCCTCTACCTTGATTGAAACCATCTCATCCCCAAAAGGAGGATGAAGCCCCTTATTCATCCTAGGCGATATCCTAAAAATTTGACATTTTTTTGCTTCGGCCTTTAAAGCTAGTTGATATGAATCTTCCATGCTCTTGATTTTGCACCTTCTTAGCTCATCTTGAATAGAAAACTTTAATCCATTTACATACATTGCAGCCATTTGTTCCTTAGTTTATTCATTCTCTACATGAATGGAAAACTTGTAAAACTCATTCGTGTATTCTTACATGGTTTATAAGTACTCTTTGAGGTTCTGAAACCTCATGTAAAGGGTTTGTACGCAATCTACAGGGAGAAATTTTTCTTTTATCTTCTTCTCCATCTTACTCTAGGTCCTAATCCTTTATTTCCCCTTTCTGGAATACTCCTTTTATAGGCAATCCCACCATAACATAACATGACCCTTTAATTTTGTGCATGTAAATTTTACCTTTTTTCCTTTGACATGGTCTTCCACTTTAAAAAATTTCCTATGTGTTGGTCATCAAATAGGACTTTACGAAGAGCAACAGTCAGGGGACAAGAAGTCCCTCCTCTTTAATGGGAGAGGTTCCCTTATTCAGAAATGAACCTATTTACAAATATACAAAACATGATTTTCTTGTTGAACTTGGATATTACGAAAGTGTTTTCTATAAAGATCATCAATTACAAAAGGACTGAGGAATGAGAATATGAGAATGAGCAGAAAGGCAACATGAAGAATTATAGATAACAGAGTAATTCTTTATGTATGCGAAGTTACAGTGAATTGAAAACAAGATCACTTGTATCGTTATAAAATAAGATGGAATTTAAAGACACAAAGTTCTGTAAATAACATCTACTAGAACACAAAGTTTCTTAACATAACACAGATTCATTAATCAATGACACAAAGTTCCTTCTTGGTTATACAAGATCACCATGCTTGCAAAGTTGGAGAGTATGCAATCGGCAAGACTAAAAAACTAGAGACAAATGATCTTCACAAAAATTAAATGAAAGTTTAGGGATAACAGAGATCAGATAGACAAAGAATGGAAAGCCCTTCTGTATTGATTTCTTTATGATCTATTTACAATTTCAGAAAATAAACCAAGTTCTTCCTCTTTTCAAAATGGCGTGGAGAGGCCATTATATAGCTTACAAATCAGTTACTCTTTGTAACTACTTCTTTTAACTAAAGATTAGTTAAGGATTGCCAATCGCAATACCTCAACTAATTACAATGAATTCTAAAAAAAGAATTAGAAAGGAAGAGAAGAAAATGGAGAAGAAGACAGGTGGTTAAGACTGGGAGGGACCCACTGACTTCAAAATTCACTGCCTAAATCTCTTCAATGCCTCGGCTATGTCTCTGCCACGGGGAACTGACGTGTTGGCTGTAGAATGATCCCAAAATCTGAGACACTTCTCCATTTCTTTATCAAACTCGACATGAGTATGATAATCTTTATTTGCTTCTTCAATGGCAGATTGAAGAGAGCAGATTTCCTTCATTTTCTCTTTGGAAATGGAGCTTTCCTTGAATAGATGATTTTTGACAAAAGCTCTGAATTGAGCTTTGATTTCTTGCAAGGAAAGGGGCACACCAGAAGTTTCATCCTAAAGATGACAATGTATATCTTTGAAAGCAGATACAACCAGTGTCTTGAAAGGTTACCCTTCTGCCAGCTATTCTTCAGTTCTCAAAAAGCCTCCTCCAAAAATTTGATCTTCCTCTCCACGCTGTAAACCCAGGACTTTGACAGATTATCCTTTGCATCATCAAAAACGTTATTTTCCAATAAAATATTCTCATTTTTCTGTCCCATGAGACGGAGGTCTACTATGCAACTACTCCAGAGTTTGAGCTCTTTATCTATGACCTCAATAGTGGAGGAGAACTTTTGTTGCAAATTATTCAACTTTCTGTGGAGTTTGAAAGCTTCATCGATGAAGTTCAATCTTGCAATGAGCATATCTTCCACCATGGCCTCCATAGCTCTGCCATAGACTAAATACTTGTGCATATCTTTGATACCCTGTACTTCATCTTGGCTCAAAATTACAGGTGGTGGAAGAGTAGCCAATGGGGTAGGGTCCAAAACTTTGTCCTTAGAAAAAAGAGATTTGATGAAACCTGTGAGAATCTGAGCCTATTCCTCCAACTGTTCAATAGTTTGCTGCCCTTTCTCTACCCTCCCAATCACTGTTGTGACCGTTTCTTGGAGGTTGTGGATCTCACCTTCAGGAGTAGACTCTCCCATTGGAATTCTTGAGAGTTCGAAGTCAGATGCCTGCAAGTCCTGCTCTGATTTGTCTATTGTAGGCTTAGAAATCTCCAGGAATTGTTGACCTTGAGCATCAGACACTATTCTGGAGGTGATTTCAGATTTCTTGGCACGAGAAGGAGTAGTGCCCAACAAGGCTGTGACAGCATCAAAATTTGGCCCTGAGCTCCGAGAGGAAGATTTCCTCTTCCTACTGTCAACAAAAGGTTGCACCCACGCAAAAGAGGAAGAGGAAGCAACAAGAGGGGCAAGAGGACCAAGAGACATAGAGCTCATGACGCTCAAGTTTTGCACAGCTGTGGTCTCAAGTTGAGATGTGAGTGGGGTGCTTGAGACAATTGCGGTAGAAGAATCAATAGCACTTGGAAGTTCAGTGCTCTGGACTTCCTTACCTTTATCCATTGGATCTTCAAGAGCATTTACAGGGGTTGGCATTTCACTCTCTTCACTTTCACTGAGAACAATGATGTTCTCTGGTCCCAAAGGCACTCCTACCTGCTTTCTTCGAAGATCTTTTTCCACAGGCTCCTTCTTAACCTCTTTGAGTTTCTTTTAATACACCTGAGTGGATGAAGAAGGAGTGAAAGCTACAGGTCCTTGTGTTGATGAGGGAGGAGGGGTTTGCGCAGGCGTGTTTGATATGGGGGTCGATGCTTCCCTCCTTAGTGTTGAAACATCCTTAGAAGAGGATTCTCCTTAGTGCCTTCTGAGCTCTCGAACATTCCTGTCAAACCAGACCTTAGTCCTGACTAAGACTGGAGCTAGGATCTCAGCCAGATCATCTTTCTCTTTTCTGTTCCAATCCAATTCCTCCAAGGGAGTGTGCTTAACCACATTGTCATACTCATATGAGTATAGATCAGAATTTTCATCCTGGAGTCCTTCAGGAACTTGGTATAAGCCAAGTTCTTGAATCAATTGCAGAGAGAACCTGCCATAGTGCCTCCTTCTAGCCTCAAAATCATCTACACAGTCAGCCCAGTAGTCTTCTGTATCTGCCCTATGATGATATATTATCTTGATGTTCTGTTCAATGAACTTCTTCAAGTCGAAGCAAGTTCTTGGCTTGAAGAAATGGATTGTGCTAGGAACCAGGGCTCTTTCTATGTTATGTGCATCCAGGGTTGTTTTACAAGTATAGTTTCCCAAAGAGATGGGAAAGTGCAAACCAGAAATCTTCTTGTCTTTGCAGGTTTTGTGTAATTTTTCTAATTGCCTGCATACTTCTATCAAAGCCATCTTATCACTGCAGAACATGGGAAGCCTCAAAGGGGTGCTCTCATAGCCAGCAAGCCTGATATAAGAGAATTTTCTGAATTGGATAAAATAGGCACCGTAGTACGATATCAGGTTCATGGCTTCATCAGAAAACCTTCTAGCAGTGTCACCTTCAAGCAGCCTGACCATGTACATGGTGAAAGCATCATTTACCCTTCTGAAATTGCGATTACTGGTCTCTAGGGTAAACTGCGGGCAGTAGGCATATACAAGATCATCCTTGTGGGCATCAATGTAAGAAAAACCAAACCATTGCCTTGATGCCGCCAGAGTATACATAAGGTACGAAGTCATGTAGAACTTCTTCGTTTGCTGTACATTGGACAGCTGTTCCACCAAGTTCATGCTGATGATCTCCACCCAGTTGATATTTTGAGTTCCCTCACACACCATGCTGATGAGCGAGCACATCCAGAAATGGAACTCGTTAGTAGAAGGTAAGCCCATAACCCGAGCCAGTAGGATTATGAAATCTAACAACTCTCCATTGAAATCTGCTCGGAAGAGAGTCTTGGATAGACGAGACGCTCCCTTCTTAGGGTTTTTAAGCCATGACTTCACCACCCGTGTCTTGTATTTGTCGTTGTCTTGATTAAACAGGGCCTGTGCTTGATCCCGGTAAACAACTATGGCATTATCCATCTCTGGGATCCTCAGAGCAGTGCTAATGGCGGCAGCATCTAGCTTGGCGATGAGTTCCCCATGTACATTGGTTAATTCACTTGAATCAGGGTCAAAGTGAGCTTCACATCAAAGCACTATATCAGCACATTGTACCAAGATTGGGAAACCTCCAGCAAAAGCCAAACCGCTATCGTGAATCATCTGCACCATTGGTGTAGGGTTTGCATCTGCCATCCTTGCCCAAAAATCACTGAAATCAAGATGACGAGCTTTACTGTCCCCAATATTGTGAACGGCAGATTCTAGTGGCGAAATTTGCTCATGTCCCTGAAATTTGATCTTCATATTGATAGTAACTCGAAGGACAGATACGCAAACTAGACTTGGGAAGGAAATACAGAGGAAAAGGATACACGCGCAGGTTTTTAGATTGTAAGGGTTCGAGCAAAGGATAGCATGAAAGCAATGTGAAAAATGCATAGGAGGGTCGCTCATTATATAGCCGATTAGGAGAGAGAAAAACAATGAATGCGCATTTAATACATACCTACCAATTTGAATAAGCATGATATTCGGGTAGAGTGGGAAAAATAAGCACGAATGGCACTTGATTCATTTGGGACATGTGAGACGCGAATGCGCAAAACATGCAGCTCGGCCGATTCGGGCAAAGCGGGGAAAAGATGCACAAATGCCTTTTGGGACATGCGGGACGAAAGGACGTGAAACACGTGACTCGGCCGGATCGGACGAAAAGGTGACAGTGGGTCCGAAAGAGTTTGGGACATTTGGGACGTAAGTGCGTGAAGTACGCGGTTCGGGTGAATCGGCCGAAAATGGAACAAATTGTACAATTTGACTTGGGACGTTTGGGACGCGAAAGTGCGAAGTACGTGGTCCGGGTGTTTCGGCTGAAAATGCGACAACTTGCACAATGAACTTTGGGACATTTAGGACAAAAAGTTCTGACGGGCCCGAAAAAGACAAACTTCGGGGAAATCGGCCGATCGGGGAACAAAGCACACTTTTGAACTTGGGACATGCGGGACAAAAATGTCCGATAGGCCCGAAAAACACACAAAATGACCCAAAAACGCAGATTTTCTAAATTTCACGACTTTTAACATTTTCAGTACAACAGAGAAGACACTTAAACTCAAAATTTTGAAACTTCGCTTTCTTAAGTGTAGGGATTTTTTAGTGGACAACAGCTGGCTCCTTCTCGGGATGACTTGGCATAAATTCAAGGAATGAGACAAGGTAAGAGCTTAGACAAACTCGGGGAAGTAGACCAATACCTTATCCATTGGGCCATGGAGTCAAAAAGCAGACCAATACAGAGGACAACACACCAAAACAAAAAGGAAAGAAAAACAAAAACGCTATACAGAATATACAAAGGACTCCCTAATCACCTAAGACTTGAACAACTTAAGGTACTGCCCACTATAAGGAAGTGGGAGAGGAGAACCATCCATGTAATCAAGATAAAAGGAATTCTTACTAGCAAAGTGTCTAATCTTGAAAGGTCCAAGCCAAAGGGAGTCGAACTTGCCATGGATGCCACGAGGTTCATGCCTTTTATCCCATAACAACACAGTGTCTCCAACTTGGAAATCTCTGATCCTGGCTTTCTTGTCAAACAGGACCTTTACCTTCTGCTGGTGAACAAATATCCTATCAGCAACCTCCAATCTTTCCTCATTCAGTTTGTGAAGGTACATAATTCTCTTATCCAAAGCATCACTGAAACTAGTATCTTCAATGGCCTTCATTAGGTGCAAGGCTGGTAGCTCCACTATTACTGGCAATTGAGCTTCTACTCCATATACCACTTGAAAAGGAGACATTCCAGTAGCTCTCTTTGGTGTAATCCTATCTGCCCAAAGAGCATCATAGAGCTTCTTGTGCCAGTTTCATTGAGACTCATTGACTAATTTCCTTATAATAGTCACCAAATTTTTATTAGTGGATTCTGCTTGCCCATTTCCTTGAGGATAGTAATATGAGGAGTGAGCTAAAGAAATGCCATACCTATAGCAAAAATCCATTATCTCAGTTGAAGAGAAATTCGAAGCATTATCTGTCACAATCTTGTTAGGTACACCATACCTTACCAAGATGTTATCTTTGATGAAGCTGCATACCACTTCAGAAGTAGTACTCTTAACTAGAATAGCTTCCACCCATTTGGTGAAATAGTCCGTGGCAGTTAACACATGAGTATGACCAGCACTAGAAGCAGGATTAAGTGTTCCAATGAAGTCCAAACCCCACTGTTGAAAAGGTTCTTCAATTACAACTGGCTTAAGAGGCAAAGAGGCTAATTTAGGTCTTCCCACAAAGGTCTGACAAGCCTCACATTTATCAACCCACTTGGATGCATCTCTAAACAAGGAAGGCCAGTAATATCCTCCACGAAGTATCTTGTGAGCAGTGACCGTTGATGAATAGTTCCCTCCACATGCCTGATCATGAAAAGCTGAGAGCAACTTTTTCTGTTGTTCCTTGTCCACACATTTCAAGAATATTCCATCTAATCCACGTTTGAACAAGGTGTTTTCCCACAACACATATTGCACTGACCTCAGTTTAACAATCCTATTTTCTTTGGTAGTTAAATGAGAGGGGCATTCCCCATAGGTGAGAAAATGGGTGATGTCAGCATACCATTCATCAACTGAGCTAAGGAACAGAACGGTAGGAAGGCCAACTTTGTTCTCTAGTAATTCATGCTTAGCTCCTTCAGCAATGAGCTCACAAAGACCTTTTCCACGAACCAGCTTGGTCGGTTTGATGTCAATGTCATATTCTTGGACCTTAGTAACCCAGTTCCCTCTCTTGGATCCAAATTCTTGTTGTGTGAGAATTGACTTAATAGTTGTATCTGGAACCAACACCATGGAATGAGAATTGAGGATGTAAAAATGAAACTGCTTAACAGCTTTGACCACTGAAAAAGCATGTTTTTCCATCATGGTGTATTTTAACTCATGATCTTTCAGAATATAGCTCATGAACGTAATTGGGAGTTCATGCTCATTAGAGTCTTCTTGAGTCAAAACAGCAGCCAAGGTATTATCTGTGGCATAGCAATAGATAATAAATTCTTTGCTTATATCAAGACAGGCTAAAATAGGAGTTTTAGCGATAGCTCTTTTAATACCCTCAAAGGATTCCTTTCCTTCAGAAGACCAACCAAACATTTGTTTCCCTTTCATCATTTGAGAAATATTCAAAGTTAACTCTACAAAATCAGGGATGAATCTTCTTAAAAAATTGATCTTACCAAAGAAAGAATGCACGCCCTTTTTGCTGGTTGGGAGAGGAATTTGCTGGATAGCTTGTACTCGTTCAGGATCAATCTTAATACCATATTTGGAAATGATGTGCCCTAATAATTTTCCCTCTGAGACATAAAAGACATATTTTTTAGGATTCAAAGAAATCCCATGCTCTTTGCATCTTAGCAGAACTGTCTCCAGGTGATCAAAATGATCCACCCTTGTTTTAGAAAACACTGTCAAGTCGTCAAGGTATATGACAATACACTTCCCTTTCAAACTTCCAAAATCTAGATCCATAGCTCTCTGAAAAGTGGCACCAGCATTAATGAGCCCAAAAGGCATTCTCTTGTAAGCAAAGGTACCCCAAGGAGTAGTGAAAGCTGTTTTGTGTTGATCTGCAGTATCAACCTCTACCTGATTATATCCCGAGAATCCATCAAGCATAGAAAACATTTCAGATCCTGTTACTGCTTGCAAGACTTGATCCATCATGGACAAAGGATAATTATCTTTCAAGGAAGCCTGATTTAGGTTCCTGAAATCAACATAGATGCGGATCTCACCATTTTTCTTCCTAACAGGCACAATATTTGCAATCCATGTTGAATGGTGAATGGGAAAAATGATTTTGGCCTTCAACAAATTCTGAATTTCCTGAAAGATGGTATCAGCTATTTTGGGGTTGTATTGCCTCTGTTTCTGCTTAAAAGGCTTGATTCCAGGCTTGAGTGGAATAAAATGCTGCATATCTTTTGGTTTGAAAGCTTTCAAATCTTCATAAGAGTAAGCAAGAACATCCTTATACCTCTTTAAAAGATCAATTGCTTTCTTCCTTTCATCTGCTGTGCAACATTTTCCAATGTTCACGAGCTTAGGATCAGTAGAATTCCCAATATCAATCTTGTCATACTCAGCTGATTGTTGAGGTCCAGTGGAAGCTCTAGACTTCACATACCTGTCATGTTTATCAAATAGTTCCTCCAAACTCACCAATCCTTTAGGAATCTTGTTTCCTTTGAGTTTAATGCACCCATCCTAATCCTTTTCTTCTCCTTGGATGACTGCTTCGTCAGAGGACACGCTTTCAAAAGGCAGGTTGTCACTTCCTTCAAAATAAAGCTATTCGAAATTACCCTTGAGTTCAAGGAAAGAAAGCAAGTGTTGATCATCATTGAAAACTTGCCAATTATTGGTATTATCAGGTACACTAGGTCGATGGACCATCTCAATGGTGAACTTATCCTGAGAGAAGTCAGGATGAGGAATCAGTAGTGACCCTGAGACTGCTAGTGAATCAGCCCTGTTGTTCTTCTCCCTAGGTATTGCTTCAATGGAGAAATCATCAAGAAATTCAATGGAATCCCAAACCTGATTCTAGTAATGTTTCAACCTTCCATTTTTTACCTAAAAAAGGCTTCTGACTTGCTTTACAATCAATTCTGCATCACCACGAGCCAAAAGATCTTTACACCTTGTTCTTTGGCCACTTGCAGTCCAAGAATGAGAGCCTCATACTCTGCTGTATTATTAGTATTTTCGAACTGCAACTTAAATGAAAAAGGATGAAGGCTCCCTTCAGGTGACACCAATAGGACACCAGCTCCAGAACCGGCTGAGGAACAAATTCCATCAAACTCTAAAATCCAAACACCATTAGGATCTTTAGGTGACACTTTGGGGAGTTGGATTTCATCAGGGGACATAATCATATAGTTACCATGACCCATATCCTCATAGAGTATTTGTGCTTTAGGATCATCCATTTTTTGTACAATATACTCGGATTGCTTCTCAGGTAGCAACTTCTTCATTTGTCCATTAACAGGTACGAGTGCATGTGACCAATCCATTTGAATTTCTCCACCCACATCTTTATAGAAGTTTCTACTTAGCAACATTCCATATGAAGGAGGAATATCTGCAACTAAGATGGTAGCCAAAACTCTTTTTTCAGGAAAAGTAGCAAAAGCCACTTGTGCATCTTTAATTCTTCCGACCACGGGTACTTCTTTACTCTCCATGGATAATAGGATCCATAAGTGCATGTGAGGGTCAAGCCTAAGGCATGAGCTACTTTAGTAGGCACACAATTGTCTGAGGCTCCTGAGTCAATGACACAATTACGAGCCCTATGCTAGCTATAAGAAGTGTTACATAACATGTTTAATTTTGTCATTAAGGTGGAGGTTGACATGGCTAACTAGACTATAGGCCTGTGGTGGCAGAAGAAGGAGTGTGAAAAAGGCCTTACGGAGTGTTTTAGAATGGGAATTAACAAATTGAATCATCTTAGCACAGCTTTGGGATTGGTTTTGATAATACTCAGCCTCTGAGAGTTGAACCTTAGTCTTTTTCCCAGATAATTCAATCATGTCAAAGACCCAGAAGTGAACGGGCCATCATTCCACTTGAGATTCCTAGGTTTATCAACTTTTACTGGAAAAAGAAGTAATTTTAATTGTAGGATTGACAGGACTACCTTTGGTGTAGAATGAAGTGGGGATAGGGATCCTCTTTTTGCAATTTAACAGGATAGTTACCGGCTTCTCCTTAATTTCTGGGGGCTGCGTCACTTTCCCTCCCTCTGATTTGTCTACTCTCAGTCATGACATGGAATGATTCGCTATTCATGGTCTGCTACCACACTTCACATAATCATCTCCATCATCAATCCCTCAGTGTGTGAAGAAATTAACTCAAGATCCCTAAGTTCATCTGCTTCATCATCACTTCTTTTCCACAAATTCCTCGCAAGCTTCATTTATCCTCATCATCCTCTGGTTTCCTCAACTTCACAGTTGCATTGACAAAGAACTTTAACAGGAGGTCCTTCAAGTGCTAATCTTGTTTGAGAAGTAGCCAATGATTTCATCACCGGGCCTAAAAATTTCCTCCTTGGAACTTCTTACATAAGAGCATGTTGAGCTAATTGTTTCTTTATAGCAATGGAGACATGCGCAAGTTTTTTGAACTAATGTTATGCAGTATTAGGTCCAGGGGTGGAAGAGGAGGAAGCAGCAGAATTGATTTTGGAAGGTCTCTCTCCTCAAATTTCCTTCCCCTGACATGATCAAATCATCTTCAACACTAACAACCGAGTTGGATCCTCAACCATGTTTGCGATTAGCCCTTCTCAGCGCCTAACTAACTTGAGGTGATTGGGAATTAGAAGAAACCTTTTTGGATTTTCAACAGGTCCGAGTAATTTAACCAGAATTTTATTTATTGATCAATCTGTTGAATCAGGCCACAAAATTCCTCTCATGGGCTCCTGGTGAATCTTCTTTATCTTAGAGATTTGGGCTAGCAAGGCCATGCACATCTTTCTCTGCTGGTTTTGAATGGTTTCAAACCAGTTCTCACGGTGTGCCATCTAGTGATCGTACCATGCCGGAAGGTGATAGAACCAATCAGCACCAATGATTATCTTGTAAAGTCCTCAACGAACAGCCTCATGGTGGACCGTCTTCCGTGGTCAACTCCCAAAACTCCACATGCCACTATGAAAGGCTGTGATGTGTTCATCAAGAATGCACTTTGCCATCGCCTTGAAATTTAGGAAAGTTAACTTCCGGTTACCTCTGGGTACTCCATTAAAGGCTGAGGAGAGCAAGGGGCTGGGCACATGACCCCATGGCAAATGGTAACCCAACCATTCTTTGAAAAACGGCAGAAGAGGACTACAACCCAGCAAGAATCAAGCTCAAAAGAGTAGGACTAGCTGGCTCTTAAAGGAATACCACCCTAGGACTTCTATCTTGAACAGTGGAGTTCTTTGTCGAACGATCCTCCTCTTTCTCGTTGAAGGGAAAGGAAAACCCTGTTGCTTCCAAAGCTGAAACTGAGAATCTTCATACCAGGCTCTCTCCCTCGAGTAAACACGAGTTTGCCCAGATCAAAGATGATCAAAAATTACAGAACTAGAAAGGTGATTTTCCCCAGCGGAGTCCGCCAAACTTCTGGTCGTCAATAGACTTTACGAAGAGCAACAATCAGGGGACAGAAGTCCCTCTCTTTAATGGGAGAGGTTCCTTATTCAGAACAACCCTATTTAAATATACAAAACGATTTTCTGGTTCAACTTGGATATTACGAAGTGTTTTTGTTCTATAAAGATATCATTACAAAAGGGACTGAGAATTGAGATATGAGACTGAGCAGAAGTCAACATAGAATTACATAGATAAAGATAATTTCGTTATGTATGCGAAGTAACAAATTAATTGAAACAAGATCACTTGTATCTTATAAATAAGATGGAATTTAAAGACACACGTTTCGTAAATAACTCTGCCGAACCAAAGTTCCTAACATAACACGATTCATTAATCAAGACACAACGTTCCTTCTGGTTATCCAAGATCACCATGCTTGCAAGTTGGAGAGTATGCAATCGCAAACTAACCCACTAGAGACAAATGATCTTCACAAAAATTAAATGAAAGCTTAGGAATAATAAGATAGATAAAAAAAGAATGGAAAGCCCTTCTGTATTGATTTCTCTCTTTATGATTTTTAACACGTTGTCCGAATACACCAAGTTTCTTCCTCTATCAAAATGGCGTGGAGAGGCCATTTTATAGCTCAATCAGTTACTCTTTGTAAACTACTTCTTTTAACTAAAGATTAGTTAAGATTGCCAATCGCAATACCTCCCAACTAATTACAATGAATTCAAGAAAAAGAAGTAGAACGGAAGAGAAGAAAAACTGAGAAGACAGACAGGTGATACGACTTGGAGGGACCCACTGACTTCAAATTCACTGCCTAAATCTCTTCAATTCCGCCTCGGCTATGGCTCTCCATGGGGAACTGACGTTTGCTGTAGACGACCACCAAAAATCCGAGACACTTCTCCATTTCTTTATCAAACTCGACACTAGTATGATAAGCTTTTTTGCTTTCTTCAATGGCAGCTTGAAGAGACAGATTGCCTTCATTTTCTCTTTGGAATGGAGCTTTTCCTTGATAGATGATTTTTGACAAAAGCTTTTGAATTGAGCTTTGATTTCTTGGCAAAGGAAGGGCCACACCAGAATTTCATCCTAAGATGAATGTATACTTTTAGGTTAAAGTCCAGATACACCAGTGTCTGGAAATCTTCACCTTATTCCAACTATTCTTCAGTTCTCCCAAAGTTCTCCCAAAGCCTCCTCAAACCGTTGATTCTTCCTCTCACACGCTGTAAACCCAGACTTTGACAGATTACACTTGCATCACAAAAACGTTATTTGGCCAATAAAATAATTCTCATTTTTTCTTTCCCATGAGACGGAGGTCTACTATGCAACTACTACTACTACTCCGAGTTTGAGCCTCTTTATCGATGACCTCATAGTGGAGGAGAACTTTTGTTGCAAATTATTCAACTTTCTGTGGATTTGAAAGTTCAGTGATGAAGTTCAATCTTGCAACGAGCATATCTTCCCCAGGCCTCCATCGCTGCAGATAGACTGAATACTTGTCATATCTTTGATACCCTGTACTCATCGTGCTCATTCACAATTACAGGTGGTGGAGAGTAGCCAATGGGGTAGGGTCCAAAACTTTTGTCCTTAACCAAAAGAGATTTGTGAAACCTGTGGAGAAATCTAGCCTGTTCCTCCAACGTTCAATATTTGCTGTTTGCTGCCCTTTCTCTACCCTCCAATCACTGTTTTGTGACCGTTTCTTGGAGGTTGTGGATCTCACCTTCAGGAGTAGACTCTCCCTTGGAATTCTTGAAGAGTTCGAAGTCATATGCCTGCAAGTCCTGCTCTGATTTTGTCCTACTGTAGCTTAGAATCTCCAGGAATTGTTGACCTTGAAGCATCAGACACGATTCGGAGGTGATTTCGGCTTTCTTGGCACGAGAAAGGCGTAGTGCCAACAAGGCTGTGACAAGCCAAAATTTGGCCCTGAGCTCCGAGAGGAAGATTTCCTCTTCCTACTGTCACAAAAGTTGCAATCCACGCAAAAGAGGAAGATGAATCAGTCAAGAGGGGCAAGAGGACCAAGAGACCTAGAGCTCAATGACGCTCCAAGTTTTGCACAGCTGTGGTCTCATTGAGAATGTGAGTGGTGCGCTGAGACACTTGCGGTAGAAGAATCAATAGCACTTGGAAAGTCAGTGCCTCTGGACTTCCTTTATCTTTATCCTTGGATCTTCCAAGAGCATTTACAACGGGTTGGCATTTCCACTCTCTTCACTTTCACTGAGAACAATGATGTTCCTAGGGTCCCAAAGGCACTCCTACCATGCTTTCTTTTCTTTTGAAGATATTTTTCCATAGGCCTCCTTTCTTAACCTCTTTGGAGTTTCTTTTGATACACCTGCGTGAATTGAAGAAGGAGTGGAAGCTGCAGGTCCTTCGTTATGAGCAAGAGGGGTTTGCACAGGTGTGTCTGATATGGGGGTCGAGTCTTCCCTCCTGGTGTTGAAACCATCATTAGAAGAGGATTCTCCTCATTCCTTCTGAGCTCTCAAACTTTCCTGTCAACCAGACCTTAAAGTCCTGACTACGACTGGAGCTAGGATCTCAGCCTAAAAAAGGATCATCTTTCTCTTTTCCTTTTCCAATCCAATTCCTCCAAGGTAGTGTGCTTAACCCCATGTCATACTCATATTGAGTATAGATCAGAATTGTCATCCTGGATTCCCTTTAGGAACTTGGTATAACTAAAGTTCTGAATCAATTGTAGAGAAGAACCTCCTGCCATAGTTCTCCTTCCTTAAAGCCTCAAAATCATCTGCCAGTCAGCGCAGTAGTCTTCTATATCTGCCTATGAGGATATATTATCTGGATGTCTGTTCAATGAACTTTCTTCAACTGTCAAATCAAGTTTCTTGGCTGAAGAAATTGGAACAGTGATAGGAACCAGGTGCCCCTCTTTCTATGTTCTGTGCGCATCCAGGGATGTTTTTACAAGTATAATTTCCCAAATAGATTGGACGTGCAAACTAGAAATTCTTTCTTTTCCTCTGCAAGTTCTGTGAAATTTTTCTATGCCCTGCATACTTTATTCAAATCCATCTTATCAACTGCGACATGGGAAGCCCAAAGGGGTGCTCTCATAGCCAGCAAGCCTGATATAAGAGAATTTTCTGATTGGAATAAAATGGCACCGTAGTGGCGCTTCAGGTTCATGGCTTCATCAGAAAACCTCTAGCAGTGTCACCTTCAAGTAGCTTGACCAGTACATGGTGAAAGCATCATTACCCTTCTGAAACTGTGATTGCTGGTCTCTAAGGGTGAACTGCTGAAATGGCATATACAGGATCATCCTTTTGGGCATCAATGTAAAGAAAAACCAAAACCATTCCTTGATGATGCCAGAGTATACATCAGGTACGAAGTCATGTGAACTTCTTCATTTACTGTACATTTGAGACACTGTTTCCACCAGTTTCATGTTTCTGATCGCCTCCCGTTGATTATTTTGAGTTTCCCTCTACACCATGGCCGATGAGCGGAACATCCAGAAATTGGAACTCCGTTAGTGATCAGGTAAGCCCGGGTACCCTTAGCCACTAGGATTATGGAAATCTGACCACTCTTCATTGAAATCGGCTCGGAAGAGAGTCTTAGATAGACAAGATGCTCCCTTCTTAGGTTTTTTTAAGCCATTACTACTTCGGCCACCTCGCACCTTGTATTTTGTCACTTTCTTGATTAACAGGGCCTGTGCTTGAATCCTGGGGAACAACTATAGTCATTATCCATCTCTAGGATCCTCAAGTAGTGCTAATGGCAGCAAACAATCTATCTTAGCGATGATTCCCCCGTGTACTTGTTTAATTCACATCGAATCGTGTCGAAGTGAGCTCCCGCATGAAAGCACTGTTACTCAGCACATTGCACCGAGATTGGGAACCACCAGCAAGCCAAACCGCTATCGTGAATCTCTGTGCCATTGGTGTATGTGGTTTGTCATCTGTCATCTTGCCCAAAAATCGCTGAAAATCACGATGACGAGCTTCACTGTCCCCAATATTGGTGAACGTCATACTCTAGTGGTAAATTTGCTCCTAATACTGAATTTGATCTTCAATATTGAGAGTAACTCGAAGGACAGAGACGCAAACTAGAAACTTGGGAAGGAATACATAGGAAATGATACACCTTAGTTTTTAGATTGGGCAAGGGTTCTAGCAAGGTAGCATGAAAGCAATGTGAAAAATGCATAGGAGGGTCGCTCCATTATATAGCCGATAGGCAGAGAGACAAATAATGGAATTGTTCATTTAATCATACCTACCCAATTTTTGAATAAGCATGATATTCGGGTAGAGCGGGAAAAATTAAGCCACGAATACACTTGGTTCATTTGGGACATGTGAGATGCGAATGCGTGAAACACGCGGCTCGACGATTCGGTCAAAGCGGGGAAAGATGCACAATGCCTTTTGGGAACATGTGGGACGAAGGATTAACCAAACGCGATACGGCCGATCGATGAAATGTGACATGGTCCGGAAGAGTTTGGGACATTTGGGACGCAAGTGAGCGAAGTATGTTGTTCGGGTGAATCGGCCGAAATGGAACACTTGTACAATTTGACTTGGGACATTTGGGGCGCGAAGTGTGAAGTACCGGTCGGTGTTTCGGCTGAAAATGGGACACTTGCACAATGACTTTGGGATATTTGGGAAAAAGTTCGACGGGCCCGAAAAAGACAAACTTTCGGGAAATCGGCCGCTCGGGGACAGAGCGCACTTTTTGAAATTTGGACACACGCATGACCAAAATGTCCGACAGGCCCTAACAACACACAATGATCCAACAAAAATGAGCATTTTTCGCATTTCAAGGACTTTTAACATTTTTCAGTACCGCAAGAGAAAGACACTTAAACTCAAATTTTGAAATTCACTTTCCTTAAGAGCAGGTTTTGAGTTGACCAACAACTTGGCTCCTTCTGGGGATGACTTGTGGCATAATTCACGGAACTGAGACAGGTAAGAACTAGAAAACTCCGGGGAAGCAAGACCAGTACTTATCATTGGGCCACGGAGGTCAAAAAGTAGACCAATACAGAGAAATCCCACCAACAAAAGGAAAAGAAAAACAAAACGCTTTAAGATATACGAAGGACTCACTATCACCTAAGAATTTGAACAACTTACGGTACTGCCCACTATAAGGAAGTGGGAGAGGATAAACATCCATGTAATCATATAAAAGGAATTCTTACCAGCAAAGGTCTAATCTTGAAAGGTCCGGCCAATGGAGTCAAACTTGTGCCATGGATGCCACTAGGTTCTGCTTTTTTACCATAACACACAGTGTCTCCACTTGGAAATCTCTTAACCTCAGCTTCCTTGTCCAAACGGACCTTTACCTTCTGCTGGTGACAGATATCCTATCAGCACCCTCACAATCTGTCCTCAATTCAGTTGTGAAGTACATAATTCTCTTATCCAAAGCATCACTGAAACTAGTATCTCAATGGCTTCCTTAGGTGCAAGGCTGGCAGCTCTCCACTGTTACGGCAATTGAGCTTCTACTTCCAAGATACCACTTGAAAATGATACTTCCAATAGCTCTCTTTGGTGTAATCCTGTCTGCCAAAGAGCATCATAGAGCGTATTGTGCCAGTTTCGTTGAGACTCATGCTAAAATTTCCTTAATAGTCACCAAATTTTTATTAGTGGATTCTGCTTGCCCATTTCCTTGAGGATAGTATATCTGAGGAGTGAGCCAAAGAAATGCCATACCCATAGCAAAAATACATTATCTCGTTTGAAGAGAAATTCGAAGGCATATCCGTCACAATCTTGTTAGGTACACCATACCTTACCAAGATTTCTCTTGATGAAAGTGAATACCACGTTCAGAAGTAGTACTCTTAACTGGAATAGCTTCCACCATTTGGTGAATGAAATTACTCCATGGCAGTTAACAATGAGTATGTGACCAGCACTAGGAAAAACAATGCTTTTTCAGTGGTCAAAGCTGTTTAAGCAGTTTCGTTTTACATCCTCATTCTCATTCATGGTGTTGGTTCTAGATACAACTGTTAAGCATTCTCACAGCACACACCAAGAATTTGGATCCAAGAGAGGGATGGGTTGCTAATGTCAGAATTGACATTGACATCAAACCGACCAAGTTGTCATGGAACCGGTCTTTTGAGCTCATTGCTGAAGGACTAAGCATGAATTACTGGGAACAAAGCTGCCTTCCTACCCATTCTGTTCCTTAGCTCAGTTGATTAATGGTATCTGACATCGCCCATTTTCTCACCTATGGGGAATGCCCTCTCATTTAACTGGCAAAGAAAGAGGACTGTTAAACTGAGTCAATTCAATAATGTGGTTTGTGGGAAAAATGCCTTGTTCAAATTGGAATTAGATGGAAAGATTCTTGAAATGTGGTGGACAAGGAATAGGCAGAAAAGTTTCTCTCGCTTTCCATGATCATGTCAATGTGGAGGGAACTATCATCAACGGTCCACTGCTTCAAACGATATTCGTTGAGGATTATTACGAGCCTTCCTTGTTCAGAGATGCATCCAAGTGGTGTTATAAATGTAGGCTTTTCAGACCTTCGTGGGAAACCTAAATTGGCCCTCCATTGCCTCTTAAGCCAGTTTGTAATTGAAGACCTTTCAACAGTGGGTTTGACTTCACTTGGAACCGTAATCCTGCTTTTTTTTCCTAGTGCTGGTCACATACTCATTGTTAACTGCCATGGAGTAATTTCATTCACCAAATGGGTGGAAGCTATTCCAGTTAAGAGTACTACTTCTGAACGTGGTATTCACTTTCATCAAGAGAAATCTTGGTAAGGTATGGTGTACCTAACAAGATTGTGACGGATATGCCTTCGAATTTCTCTTCAAACGAGATAATGTATTTTTGCTATGGGTATGGCATTTCTTTGGCTCACTCCCTCAGATATACTATCCCTCAAGGAAATGGGCAAGCAGAATCCACTAATAAAAATTTGGTGACTATTAAGGAAATTTTAGCATGAGTCTCAACGAAACTGGCACAATACGCTCTATGATGCTCTTTGGGCAGACAGGATTACACACCAAAGAGATACATTTTAATGTCCTCCTTTTCAAAGTGGTAGACTGGAGTAGAAGCTCAATTTGCATAACAGTGGAGCCTGCCATCCTTGCACCTAATGAATGCCATTGAAATACTAGTTCAGTGATGCTTTGGATAAGAGAATTTGTTACCTTCCAACTGAATGAGGACAGATTGGAGGTGCTGATAGGATATCTGTTCACCAGCAGAAGGTAAAGGTCCGTTTGACAAGAACGCTAGGTTCAGAGATTTCCAAGTTGGAACCCCACTTGTGGTTGTTATGGTATAAAAGTGCATGACCTCGTGGCATCCATGTGGCAAGTTGACTCCCTTTGCTCGACCTTTCAAATAGACACTTTGCTGGTAAGAATTCCTTTTAATCTTGATTACATGATGGTTTCTCCTCTCCACTTCCTTATAGTGGGCAGTACCCTTAATTGTTCAATCTTAGGTGATTAGGGAGTCCTTCGTAATATTCCTGTCAACCAAGCGTTTTTTGTTTTTTCTTTTCCTTTTGTTTTTTGGTGTGTTTTTTTTCCCTCTGTATTGGTCTACTTTTTGACGCCGTGGCCCAATGGATAAGGTACTGGTCTGCTTCCCCGAGTTTTTCTAAGTTTCTTACCTTGTCTCATTCCTTGAATTTCCCAAGTCATCCCAGAAGGAGCCAATTTGTTGTCCACTTCAAATTCCCTGCCTTAAGAAAGTAATTTGTCAAAATTTTTTGAGTTTAAGTGTTCTTCTCTGCTGTACTTGAAAATGTTAATCCTGAATAATTGAGAAAATAGCATTTTTGGATCAATTTTTGTGTGTTTTTTTCGGGCCTGTCGGGACATTTTCGGTCCTGCGTGTCCCCAAATTCAAAGTGGCGCTCTGTTCCCCGATCGGCCGATTTCCCCCGAAGTTTGTCTTTTTCGGGCCCGTCGGAACTTTTTGTCCCAAATTCCCAAATTCATGTGCAAGTTGTCCCATTTCAGCCGAAACCGAAACCGCGTACTTCACACTTTCGCGCCCCAAATGTCCCAATCAAATTGGGTATACAAGTGTTTTCCATTTTTCGGCCGATTCACCCGACCAACGTACTTTCGCTCACTTGCGTCCCAAATGTCCAAACTCTTTCCGACCCATTGTCACCTTTTCAAAAAATTGTATGGCCAGATCCGGCCGAGTCGCGTGTTCACATCCTTTCGTCCCACATGTCCCAAAAGGCATTTGTCATCTTTTCCCCGCTTTTGACCGAATCGTCCGAGCCGCGTTTTCCCGCATTCCTGTCGCATCTCACATGTCCCAATGAAACCAAGTTCCATTCGTCGCTTATGTTTTCCCCGCGCTCTAAGTCAACCACGCCCTACCCGAATATCATGCTTTATTCAAATTGGAGGGGTCGCTCATTATATAGCCGATTAGGAGAGAGAAAATATGAAGTTTCATTTAATACATAGCCTACAATTTTGAATAAGCATGATTCGGTAGAGCGGGAAAATAAGCACGAATGAACACTTGTCATTTGGGACGATTGAGATTGTCAATGCGTGAAACACGCGGCTCGGACGATTCGGCCAAAGCGGGGAAAGATGCCCAAATGCCTTTTGGGACATGTTGGGACAAGGAGTGAAACACGCGACTCGGCCGGATGGATGAAAAGGTGACCATGGGTCCGGAAGAGTTTGGGACTTTGGCCAGGTGAGGGCGAAGTACGTTGTTCGGTGAATCGCCGAAAATGAACAACTTGTACAATTTTGACTTGGGACTTTGGGGGCGCGAAAGTGTTAAGTACGCGGTTCGGGTGTTTCTGGCTGAAAATGGGCAACTTGCACAATGAACTTTTGGATATTTGGACAAAAGTTCCAAAACGGGCCCGAAAAGACAAACTTCGGGAAATCGCCGATCGGGAACAGAGCGCACTTTTGAATTTGGGACACGCAGGACACAATGGTCCCGACAGGCCCGAAAACACACAAATGAACCAAAAAGCTATTTTTCTCTCAAGTTCAGGACTTTTAACATTTTCAAGTACAGCAGAGACAGACACTTAAACTCCAAATTTTGGAAAATTCACTTTCTTAAGAGCAGGGAATTTTGAGTGACACAAACTGGCTCCTCTGGGATGACTTGGCATAATTCAAGAATGAGACCAAGGGTAAGAACTAGAAAAACTCGGGGAAGCGACCAGTACCTTATCCATTGGGCCACGGAGTCCAAACGGAGAACCAATACAAAGGAAAAACACACCAAAACAAAAAGGAAGAAAACAAACGCTTGTACAGAATATACAGGACCTCCCTATCACCTAAGATTTGAACAACTTAAGGTACTGCCCACTATAAGGAGTGGGAAGGAGAACGCATCCATGTAATTCAAGATAAGGAATTCTTCCCACAAAGTGTCCTAATCTTTGAAAGGTCCGACCCACAGGGAGTCCAACTGCATGTGCCACTAGGCCTTTTCATTGCCTTTTATACATAACAACACAGTGTCTCCACTTGGAAACTCTGAACTTACTCTTTCTTGTCAAACAGGACTTACCTTTGCTGGTGAATACAGATTCCTATCAGGCAACCTCAATCTGTCCTCATTCAGTTTGTGAGGTACATAATTCTCTTATCTCAAACCTCACTGAAACTAGTATCTTCAATGGCCTTCATTAGTGCAAGGCTGCCAGCTCCACTGTTTACTGGCAATTGGCTTCTACTCCATATACGCTTGAAAAGGAGACATCCATAGCTCTCTTTGGTGTATCGGTCTGCCCAAAGAGCTCATATAGCTTCCTGTGCCAGTTTCGGTGAGACCATTGACTAATTTCCTTTAATATTCACCAATTTTTATTAGTGGGATTCGCTTTGCCCATGTTCCTTGAGATAGTATCTGAGGAGTGAGCCAAAGAATGCCATACCCATAGCAAAATCCATACTCAGTTTAAGATAATTCGAAGCATTATCCGTCACAATCTTGTTAGGTACACCATACCTTACCAAATGTTCTCTTTGATTAAGCTGCATACCACTTCAGAAGTAGTACTCTTAACTGGAATAAGCTCCACCATTGGTGAAATACTCCATGGCATTTAACACATGCTATGACCCGCACGAGAAGCATGATTAGTGTTCCAATGAGTCCAAACCCCACTGTTGAAAAGGTTCGTCAATTCAACTGGCTTAAGATCAAGAGGCCATTTAGGTCTTCCCACAAGGTCTGCAAGCCTACAATTATCAACCCACTTGGAGGCATCTCTGAAGCAAGGAAGGCTCGTAATTCCTCAACGAAGTATCTTGTAGCAGTGACCGTTGATAATAGTTCCCTCCACATGCCTATCATGGAAAGCTGAGAGAAACTTTTTCTGCTAGTCCTGTCCACACATTTTCAGAATCTTCCATCTAATCCACATTTGACAGGCCATTTTCCCACAACACATATGCATTGACCTCATTAACAGTCCTCTTTTCTTGGCAGTTAAATGAGAGGGGCATTCCCCATAGGTGAGAAAATGGGCGATGTCCGCATACCATTCCTCAACGGAGCTAATAACAGAATGGTATGGAAGGCCATCTTTGTTCGTGCCAGTAATTCATCTTGCTCCCTTCGCAATGAGCTCACAAGACCTTTTCCAGAACCAACTTGGTCGTTTTTGGAGTCAATTTCCATATTTTGACCTTAGCACCAGTTCCCTCTCTTGGATCCCAAATTCCTTGTTGTGTTTTGAGAATTGACTTAAACAGTTGTATCTAGAACCAACACCATGGAATGAGAATTGAGGATGTAAACGCAACTGCTTAACAGCTTTGACCACTGAAAAAGCATGTTTTTCCCATCATGGTGTATTTTAACTCATGATCTTATAGCATATATCTCATGAACGCAATTGGGAAGTTCATGCTCATTAGAGTGCTTCTTGAGTCAAAACAACAGCCAGTATATCTGTTGCATAGCAATAGATAATAATTCTTTGCTTAAATCAGACAGGCTACAACAGGAGTTTTAGCGATTAGCTCTTTTAATACCCTCATGATTCCTTCCTTCAGAAGACCAACCAAACGTTTGTTTGCCTTCTCATTTGAGAAATATTCAAAGTTAACTCTGAAAACAGGGATGAATCTCTTAAAAATTGATCTTACCAAAGAAAGCATGCACGCCCTTTTTGTTTGGTTGGGAGGGAATTTGCGGATTATCTTGTATCATTCAGGATCAATCTTAATACCATCTTTGGAAACATGTGTCCCCTAAACTTTTCCTCTGAGACACAAAAGACAGAATTTTTTAGGATTCAAAGAATCCCATGCTCTCTGCATCTTAGCAGAACTGTCTCCTGTGATCAAAATGCTCGCCCTTGTTTTTAGAAAGCACAGTCAGTCGTCAAGGTATATGAAAATACATTTGGTTTTTTGTTTAGTTTTGGGGGTTTTTTGGGTTTTCTTCCCTTTCAACTTCCAAAGCCAGACCATAGCTCTCTGAAAAAGTGGCACCAGCATAATGAGCCAAAAGGCATTCTCTTGTAAGCACGGACCCCAAGGAGTAGTGAAAGTTGTTTTTTGTTGATCTGCAGTATCAACCTCTACGTGATTATATCCAGAATCCATCAAGAAGATAACATTTCAGATCTGTTACTGCTTGCAAGAACTTGATCCATCATGGGCAACGGATAATTATCTTTCAAGGAACCTGATTTAGGTTCCTGAATCAACACAGATGCGATCTCACCATTTTTTCTTCTTACCAGGCCAATATTTTCAATCCATGTTAATGGTGAATGGGAAAAATGATGTGGCCTTCAACAATTCTGAATTTCCTGAAAGATGGTGTCACTATTTTGGTGTATTTCCTCTGTTTTCTGCTTAAAAGGCTTTGATTCTAGGCTTGAGTGGAATAAAATGCTGCATATCTTTTGGTTTGAAAGCTTTCAAATCTTCATAAGAGTAAGCAAGAACATCCTTATACCTCTTTAAAAGATCAATTGCTTTCTTCCTTTCATCTACTGTGCAACATTTTCCAATGTCACGAGCTTAGGATCAGTAAGATTCCCAATATCAATCTTGTCATACTCAGCTGATTGTTTGAGGTCCAGTGGAAGCTCTAGACTTCACATACCTGTCATGTTTATCAAATAGTTCCTCCAAACTCACCAATCCTTTAGGAATCTTGTTTTCTTTGAGTTTAATGCACCCATCCTGATCCTTTTCTTCTCCTTGGGTGACTGCTTTGTCAGAGGACACGCTTTCACAAGGCAGGTTGTCACTTCCTTCAAAATACAGCTATTCGAAATTACCCTTGAGTTCAAGGAAAGAAAGCAAGTGTTGATCATCATTGAAAACTTTCCAATTATCGGTATTATCAGGTACACTAGGTCGATGGACCATCTCAATGGTGAACTTATCCTGAGAGAAGTCAGGATGAGGAATCAGTAGTGACCCTGAGACTGCTAGTGAATCAGCCCTGTTGTTCTTCTCCCTAGGTATTGCTTCAATGGAGAAAGCATCAAGAAATTAAATGGAATCCCAAACCTGATTCTGGTAATGTTTCAACCTTCCATTTTTTCACCTGAAAAAGGCTCTGACTTGCTTTACAATCAATTTTGCATCACCACGAGCCAAAAGGGATTCTTTACACCTTGTTCTTTGGCCACTTGCAGTCCAAGAATGAGAGCCTCATACTCTGCTGTATTATTAGTATTTTCGACTGCAACTTAAATGAAAAAGGATGAAGGCTCCCTTCAGGTGACACCATTAGGAAACCAGCTCCAGAACCGGCTGAGGAACACTTCCATCAAACTCGAAAATCCCAACACCATTAGGATCTTTAGGTGACACTTTGGGATGGATTCATCAGGGGACATAATCATATAGTTTACCATGACCCCATATCCTCATAGAGTATTTGTGCTTTAGGATCATCCGTTTTTTGTACAATATACTCGGATTGCTTCTCAGGCAGCAACTTCTTCATTTGTCCATTAATAGGTACGAGTGCATGTGACCAATCCATTTGAATTTCTCCACCCACATCTTTACAGAAGTTTCTACTTAGCAACATTCCGTATGAAGGAGGAATATCTGCAACTAAGATGGTAGCCAAAACTCTTTTTTCAGGCAAAGCAGCAAAAGCCACTTGTGCATCTTTAATTCTTCCGACCAGGGGTACTTCTTTACTCTCCATGGAGTAACAGGATCCATAAGTGCGTGTGAGGGTCAAGCCTAAGGCATGAGCTACTTTAGCAGGCATCACATTGTCTGAGGCTCCTGAGTCAATGACACAATTACTGAGCCTATGGCTAGCTATAAGAAGTGTTACATAAAATGGTTTAATTTTGTCATTAGGTGAGGTGACAGTGGCTACTAGACTAGGCTGTGGTGCAGAAGAAGGAGTGGGAAAAAGGCCTTTAGAGGTGGTTTTAGAATGGGAATTAACAAATTGAATCATCTTAGCAAAAGCTTTGGGATGGGTTTGATAATACTCAGCCTCTGAGATTTGAACCTTTTTTTTTTTTTCAGATGATCAATAATATCAAAAGACCCAGAAGTAGACAGGCCATCATCACTTGAGATCCTAGGTTTATCAACTTTAGGGGAAAAAGAAGTAACTTTAATAGCAGGATTGACAGGACTCATTTTTGGTGTAGATGAAGTGGGGATAGGAGATCCTCTTTTTGAAATTACAGGGATAGTTGCCGGCTACTCATTAGATTTCTTGGGGGGCTGCATCACTTTCTCCCTCTGATTTGTCTGCTCTTGAGTCATGACAACGAATGATTCGATATTCATGACTGCTACCACTTCATCATAATCATCTCCATTATCCTCATCATCCTCTAGTTCCTCAACTTCACAGGTTGCATTAACAGGAACTTTAACAAGAGGTCCTTCAAGCGCTAATCTTGTTTGAGAAGTAGGCAAACGATTTCTGGGCTGAAAATTTCTCCTTGGAACGTCTGCATAAGGAGCATGCTTAGCCAATTGTTTCTTTATAGCAATGAGATCATTCGCAAGTTTTTGAACTAATGGATCAGTATTAGGTCCAGGGGTGGAAGAGGAGGAAGCAGCAGACTTGGATTTGGAAGGGTCTCTCCTCAACTTTCCTGACATGATCAAATCATCTTCAACACTAACAACAAGAGTTTGATCCTCAACCAATGTTGCGAGATTAGCCCTTCTCAGCGCATAACTAACTTTAGGTGATTGGGCATTTAGGAAGAAACATTTTTGGATTTGATCAACAGGTCGAGTATTTACCGGAATTTTATTGATCAATCTGTTGAATCGGGCCACAAATTCTCTCATGGGCTCTGGTGAATCTTTCTTTATCTGAGAGATTTGGGCTAGCAAGGCATGCACATCTTCTGCTAGTTTGAAACAGTTTTCAAACCTAGTTCTCATACTCTCCCAGCTAGTGATAGTACCAGCCGGAAGGTGATAGAACCAATCAACAGCATTATCTTGTAAATTCTCAACGAACAGTCTCATGGAGACGTCTTCGTGTTCAACTCCCAAAACTCCACATGCAACTATGAAGGCTGCGATGTGTTCATCAAGATGCACTTTGCCATCACCTTTGAATTTAGGAAAGTTCTTCCGGTTACCTCTGGGTAACTCATGCAAAGGCTGAGGAAGAGCAAGGGGCCCGACATGATGACCCCAGGGCAATGGTACCACCATTCTTTGAAAAACGGCTTAGAGAGGAACTACAACACCAGCAAGAATCAAAGCTCAAAGAGTAGGACTAGCTGGCTCTGAAGGAATACCACCCATAGGACTTCTATCTTGAACAAGTGGAGTTCTTGTCGAACGAGTCCTCCTATTTCTCGTTGAAGGGAAAGGAAAACCCTGTTGCTCCAAAAGCTGAAACTGAGAATCTTCAATACCAAGGGCCCTCCTCCCTCGAGTAAAACACGGAGTCGCCAAATCAAAGAATGATCAAAAATTACAGAACTGGAAAGTGATTTTCCCCAGCGGAGTCGCCAAAAACTTCTGGTCGTCAAATAGGACTTTACGAAGAGCAACAATCAGGGGACAAGAAGTCCCTCCTCTTTAATGGGAGAGGTTCCCTTATTCAGAAATGAACCTATTTACAAATATACAAAACATGATTTTCTGGTTCAACTTGGATATTACGAAAGTGTTTTCTATAAAGATCATCAATTACAAAAGGACTGAGGAATGAGAATATGATAATGAGTAGAAAGGCAACATGAAGAATTATAGATAACAGAGTAATTCTTTATGTATGTGAAGTTACAATGAATTGAAACAAGATCACTTGTATCGTATAAATAAGATGGAATTTAAAGACACAAAGTTCTGTAAATAACATCTGCCAGAACACAAATTTTCTTAACATAACACAGATTCATTAATCAAGGACACAAAGTTCCTTCTTGGTTATACAAGATCACCATGCTTGCAAAGTTGGAGAGTATGCAATCGGCAAGACTAACAAACTAGAGACAAATGATCTTCACAAAAATTAAATGAAAGCTTAGGGATAACAGAGATTAGATAAAAAAAGAATGGAAAGCCCTTCTGTATTGATTTCTTTATGATCTATTTACACTTTCAGAAAATAAACCAAGTTCTTCCTCTTTTCAAAATGGTGTGGAGAGGCCATTATATAGCTTACAAATAAGTTACTTTTTGTAACTACTTCTTTTAACTAAAGATTAGTTAAGGATTGCCAATCGCAATACCTCAACTAATTACAATGAATTCGAGAAAAAGAATTAGAAAGGAAGAGAAGAAAACGGAGAAGAAGACAGGTGGTTAAGACTGGGAGGGACCCACTGACTTCAAAATTCACTGCCTAAATCTCTTCAATGCCTCGGCTATGTCTCTGCCATGGGGAACTGACATGTTGGCTGTAGACTGACCCCAAAATCCGAGACACTTCTCCATTTCTTTATCAAACTCGACATGAGTATGATAATCTTTATTTGCTTCTTCAATGGCAGATTGAAGAGAGCAGATTTCCTTCATTTTCTCTTTGGAAATGGAGCTTTCCTTGAATAGATGATTTTTGACAAAATCTCTGAATTGAGCTTTGATTTCTTGCAAGGAAAGGGGCACACCAGAAGTTTCATCCTAAAGATGACAATGTATATCTTTGAAAGCAGATCCAACTAGTGTCTTGAAAGCTTCACCCTTATGCCAGCTATTCTTCAGTTCTCCCAAAGCCTCCTCCAAAACTTTGATCTTCCACTCCACGCTGTAAACCCAGGACTTTGACAGATTATCCTTTGCATCATCAAAAACTTTATTTTCCAATAAAATGTTCTCATTTCTCTATGCCATGAGACGGAGGTCTACTATGCAACTACTCCAGAGTTTGAGCTCTTTATCTATGACCTCGATAGTGGAGGAGAACTTCTGTTGCAAATTATTCACCTTTGCGTGGAGTTTGAAAGCTTCATTGATGAAGTTCAATCCTACAACGAGCATATCTTCCACCATGGCCTCCATAGCTCTGCCATAGACTGAATACTTGTGCATATCTTTGATACCCTGTACTTCATCTTGGCTCAAAATTACAGGTGGTGGAAGAGTAGCCAATGGGGTAGGGTCCAAAACTTTTTCCTTAGACAAAAGAGATTTGATGAAACCTGTGAGAATCTGGGCCTGTTCCTCCAACTATTCAATAGTTTTCTGCCCTTTCTCTACCCTCGTAATGACTCTTGTGAACGTTTCCTGGAGGTTGTGGATCTCACCTTCAGGAGTAGACTCTCCCATTGGAATTCTTGAGAGTTCATTGTCAGATGCCTACAAGTCCTGCTCTGATTTGTCCTACTGTAGGCTTAGCAATCTCCAGGAATTGTTGACCTTGAGCATCAGACACTATTCTGGAGGTTATTTTTGCTTTCTTGGCACGAGAAGGAGTAGTGCCCAACAAGGTTGCGAAAGCATCAAAATTTGGCCCTGAGCTCCGAGAGGAAGATTTTCTCTTCCTACTATCAACAAAAGGTTGCACCCATGCAAAAGAGGAAGAGGAAGCAGCAGGAGGGGAAAGAGGACCAAGAGACATAGAGCTCATGACGCTCAAGGTTTGCACAGCTATGGTCTCAAGTTGAGATGTGAGTGGGGCGCTTGAGACAATTGCGGCAGAAGAATCAATAGCACTTGGAAGCTTAGTGCTCTGGAATTCCTTATCTTTATCCGTTGGATCTTCAGGAGCATTTACAGGGGTTGGCATTTCACTCTCTTCACTTTCACTGAGAACAATGATGTTCTCTGGTCCCAAAGGCACTCCTACCTGCTTTCTTTGAAGATATTTTTCCATAGGCTCCTTCTTAACCTCTTTGAGTTTCTTTTGATACACCTGAGTGGATGAAGAAGGAGTGGAAGCTACAGGTCCTTGCGTTGATGAGGCAGGAGGGGTTTTCACAGGTGTGTCTGATATGGGGGTCGATGCTTCCCTCCTTAGTGTTGAAACATCCTTAGAAGAGGATTCTCCTGAGTGCCTTCTGAGCTCTCGAACTTTCCTGTCAAACCAGACCTTAGTCCTGACTAAGACTGGAGCTAGGATCTCAGCCAGATCATCTTTCTCTTTTCTGTTCCAATCCAAGTCCTCCAAGGGAGTGTGCTTAACCACATTGTCATACTCATATGAGTATAGATCAGAATTGTCATCCTGGAGTCCTTCAGGAACTTGGTATAAGCCAAGTTCTTGAATCAATTGCAGAGAGAACCTGCCATAGTGCCTCCTTCTAGCCTCAAAATCATCTGCACAGTCAGCCCAGTAGTCTTCTGTATCTGCCCTATGATGATATATTATCTTGATGTTCTGTTCAATGAACTTCTTCAAGTCGAATCAAGTTATTGGCTTGAAGAAATGGACAGTGATAGGAACCAGGGATCTTTCTATGTTCTGTGCATCCAGGGCTGTTTTACAAGTGTAGTTTCCCAAAGAGATGGGAAAGTGCAAACCATAAATCTTTTTTTCTCTGCAGGTTCTGTGCAATTTGTCTAATTTCCTGCATACTTCTATCAAATCCATCTTATCACTGCAGAACATGGGAAGCCTCAAAGGGGTGCTCTCATAGCCAGCAATCCTAATATAAGAGAATTTTATGAATTGGATAAAATAGGCAGCGTAGTGCGATATAAGGTTCATGGCATCAACATAAAACCTTCTAGCAGTGTCACCTTCAAGCAACCTGACCACATACATGGTGAAATCATCATTTACCCTTCTGAAATTGTGATTGCTGGTCTCTAGGGTGAACTGCGGGTAGTAGGCATATACAGGATCATCCTTGTGGGCATCAATGTAAGAAAAACCAAACCATTGCCTTGATGCCGCGAGAGTATACATCAGGTACGAAGTCATGTAGAACTTATTCGTTTGTCGTACATTGGACAGCTGTTCCGCCAAGTTCATGCTGATGATCTCTACCCAGTTGATATTTTGAGTTCCCTCACACACCATGCTGATGAGCGGGTACATCCAGAAATGGAACTCGTTAGTAGAAGGTAAGCCCATAACCCGAGCCAGTAGGATTATGAAATATGACAACTCTTCATTGAAATCTACTTGGAAGAGAGTTTTGGATAGACAAGACGCTCCCTTCTTAGGGTTTTTAAGCCATGACTTCGCCACCCGCACCTTGTATTTATCGATGTCTTGATTAAACAGGGCCTGTGCTTGATCCCGGGAGACAACTATGGCATTATCCATCTCTGGGATCCTCATAACAGTGCTAATGGTGGTAGCATCCAGCCTGGCGATGAGTTCCCCGTGTATATTGGTTAATTCACTCGAATCAAGGTCGAAGTGAGCTCCGCATGAAAGCACTATATCAGGACATTACACCGAGATTGGGAAACCTCCAGCAAAAGCCAAACCGCTATCGTGAATCATCTGCGCCATTGGCGTAGGGTTTGCGTCTGCCATCCTTGCCCAAAAATCACTGAAATCAAGATGACGAGCTTCATTGTCCCCAATATTGTGAACGACAGACTCTAGTGGTGAAATTTGCTCCTGTCTCTGAAATTTGATCTTCATATTGATAGTAACTCAGAGGACAGAGATGCAAACTAGACTTGGGAAGGAAATATAGAGGAAAAGGATACATGCACAGGTTTTTAGATTGCAAGGGTTCGAGCAAAGGATAGCATGAAAGCAATGTGAAAAATGCATAGGAGGGTCACTCATTATATAGCCAATTAGGAGAGAGAAAAACAATGAATGCACATTTAATACATACCTACCAATTTGAATAAGCATGATATTCGGGTAGAGTGGGAAAAATAAGCACGAATGGCAATTGATTCATTTGGGACATGTGAGACGCAAGTGTGCGAAACACGCGGCTCGGCCGATTCGGGCGAAGCGGGGAAAATATGCACAAATGCCTTTTGGGACATGTGGGATGAAAGGACGCGAAACACGCGACTCGGCCGGATCAGAGGAAAAGGTGACATTGGGTCCGGAAGAGTTTGGGACATTTGGGACGCAAGTGAGTGAAGTACGCGGTTCGGGTGAATCGGCCAAAAATGGAACAACTTGTATAATTTGACTTGGGACATTTGGGACACGAAAGTGCGAAGTACGTGGTTCGGGTGTTTCGGCCGAAAATGGGACAACTTGCACAATGAACTTTGGGACATTTGGGACAAAAAGTTCCGACGGGCCCGAAAAAGACAAACTTCGGGGAAATCGGCCGATCGGGGAACAGAGCGCACTTTTGAACTTGGGACACGCGGGACAAAAATGTCCGACAGGCCCGAAAAAACACACAAAATGACCCAAAAACGCTAATTTTATCAATTTCACGACTTTTAACATTTTCAGTACAGCAGAGAAGACACTTAAACTCAAAATTTTGAAAATTCACTTTCTTAAGAGCAGGGAATTTTGAGTGGACAACACTATGCTAGTCAACCAATCTATCAGCTCCTTTGGTTTTAGGCTACCTCTATATTTTGAAACATAAACTCTTATCCCATCATTCTTTCCTTCTAATAATCAAAGCATACTTTCTTCAAAAGCTAAGGGTGGTCCTTGTGTAACCTCCTCTTCACAAAATTCTTCTTCATTTGTTTCATCTTCATCTTGATTTCCTCTCTGGGCTATAATCACAACAAGTTTAGCAACTTGCCTCTACAGATCCTGCATGTTTCTTTTCATGTAGGGAATACCACCACCTCTTCCTCTTCCTCTTCCTACCATTGTTTATTTTTCTCCACCAAGACTTGAACTTGCTCCAATACAAGATAATGAAGCCAAACTTTAACACACACTCAATATACTGCAAATATCTAAAACTAAAACAAATAAATCTTCTTCCTCATTATTCAATCATGAATTGAAATGCTTCATAAATAAGAAAACAACTCCCAACTTGATTTTCCAAGAAAAATCTAACTATCTTTGACTAAATCTACTATAGGTGGCAAAATTTACTATTTTTTAGCAGTTTACTAGAACCCGCTATTCTTAGTAAGTTCGCATGCTTACTCATACGGGCACAAAAATTTCCATGCATCTTCTACATGCCTAAATTATAGGAATTTTCAAATTTATAACCTACTATGCTTTCAAGAGACTAAAATCAACTAATGCCCTAAAATAGGAAAAAACCGAGCTACAACTTAAATCATAATTTTTGCCCCCCCAAATGGCAGATTTCGGGCCTAAAAATGTGTCGAAAATGGCTCCAACTAGCAAGGCCATTTGATCAGTGTGTTCATCTTGTTGAAACAAGTGGTTTAAAAAAAACTCAAAAGAACACCCATATCAAAAGATATGACCATTTAAATTTTTTGCTAAAAATAGTGCATCAATATTAAATATTATCCTCATAATATTTCTTCTTCTATTATCCATATACGAGAATGGGAATCTACCCATGTAGATACAAAGATAAAAATTGTTTTCCTATTTGTGTGAAATATTGGGTAGCTGCCAATTCTAAAAGAAAGTAAATATTTTAAAAAGTAAATTTCATCTTCATTCTTTTTATATTAGTCTTTATTCCCTACTCTCTATGAGAATGGGCATCTACCCATTTAGTCTCTATTCTCTATTCTCTATTATTTTCTTTCATGATTCCTGTATGAGAATGGGCATCTCCCCATTCTAAAAAAGAAGCAAAATTTATATCTCCAATTGCCCATTCTAATAACTCTTAAAAATTTAAATTTTATTTTCATTATTTTTATATTAGTCTTTATTCTCTATTCTCGATGAGAATGAGAATCTACCCATTTAGTCTTTATTTTCTATTCTCTATTATTTTCTTTCATGATGCCTATATGAGAATGGGCATCTATCCATTATAAAAAAGAAGAAAAATTTATCTCTCTAATTGCCCATTCTAATAACTCTTAAAAATTTAAATTTCATCTTCATTCTTTTTATATTAGTATATATTGTCTATTCTCTATGAGAATGGGAATATACCCATTTAGTCTCTATTTTCTATTCTCTATTATTTTTTGTTCATGATTCCTATATGAGAATAGGCATCTGCCCATTCTAAAGAAGAAGTAAGATTTATCTCTCCAATTAACCATTCTAATAACTTTACAGATAATTACTAAAGAAGAATAATAGAAATAAAACTTACTTTGTTGTATTCTAGAGGGTATGTAGTGCAACACTTGAATCTTCTAGGGTTAGTCCATCTAATATGATACAATTATACAATTATCCAATAGAGCTATAGACATCTTGAAAAATATATAGATATTATTATCTAACATTTATAAGCTAGTATTTAAAAAGATATTAAACATATATGCTCGTTTGTTTCTGTGAGAGAATAAAAAGATAACATCCTTTTGTTAGTCATATATCATAATGGGCATATTAAATATTATCCTCATAATATTTCTTCTTCTAATAGTTTATTCTTCTTCTATTATCCATATATGAGAATGTGAATCTGTCCATGTAGATAGAAAGATAAAAATTGTTTACCTGTTTGTGTGAAAGAATGGGCAGCTGCCCATTCTAAAAGAAATATTTACCAAAAAAAAAAAAATCATCTTCGTTCTTCTTTTTATTAGTCTCTATTCATAAATACGTGGAAAATTAGTAAACTTTTGAGAATTGGGAGTAATTATATTCCATCATGTCAAACATTGGGTTTGCTTAAATTAAGTACTTAATGGAATCGGGCTAGCATATATTAAATGCTCAATGACATTGGCTAATGTGCATTGTCTTTAGGATCATACATGGATAATAGTTAGAGTCAGAGGATCCAACTCCTAGAGGATCCTTCATCTACAATCTTTGAGAATTTGGAAGGGATGCTTGCAATTATTTAATAAAGATGATAGACATTTCAATGAGGAGTAATCAATTTTGGCCTTGGCTCATGTGGTTTGATTTTAAGTATCCTTCCTCACCCTCATTCAACATTTAGACTCCTCTCCCTTTTGTTTCTGTCATTATGACAATACCCTCTCTTGCCACCATTTTTGACGAAGTGACAAAAGAGAAATGGCCTTCTTTAATTCCATTTCTCAGTCACGTCTCAAATGGGTTTTTAGGTTTGATTCATCGTATATTTGTGAGTCCATTGAACATGTTCTGGGTGATGTCTATCTCTATGATTCTAAAAGAGATCAGGTTAACTCAGAAATTACCTCGGTGTTCGTTTCAAATCTACTTCTGGTTAGCAATAAACAATTGGAAGTTGCTACGATTTCCCATATTTTTAATCTTTACCTATCATAGGGTCTGTTTGGATGAAGAACTGGAGCATTGTAATCTCAAAATTTTTTCCCTATTTGTCGGCCCTGACTCAGTAACTGGTTGGGTTAATCATTCTTTGGTGGAACCTTTGGTGGAGAGGAATTGAGCCCTCACTCACTTCGTGTAGGTTATCTTAGAATTTTTTACAACCCCAGACCCATAACCTCTCTGTCTTCCAAACATTGATTTAATGGAGATTCATGTTCCTATCCACCCCGAGTCTACTGATATTTTTGCATTGCGGGAGCTGCTGCATCCCACATACACATTCCTGTTAAATATTACCACTACTAGTGGTGGCTGCCATCATATGGCTACTCATGGTAGCTCCATGGGTTCTTCCTTCTTGTTCGCTAATGTCAAAGAAGAGGCAATCGAGATTTCTGATGATGAATAATCTAGATTGTTAGTTCTTCTGTGGTCTTTTTTAGTAATATACCTTTTGTAATTTTCTCTCGTTGTGTTTCCTTTTTTGGTCACTACTATTTTTTTATCTCTGAACGTCAAATTTGTTTTTAGCCCTACAATTACTTATCTTAAGTTTCTATGTTATCTTAAATTAACTAAATTATTGATCTTGTTATATTTCAATCACATGTGTAAATCATCATCATCTCTATTAGCATAACCATGTTTTAGGTTATTTTTATTTATAAGTAAATGGTGGTAAACAATATATTTGCATGGTGGTCTCGCTATGTCATGGTCAAGAACAAATATATATTTAATAAACATTAGCATGACCATGTTTGAGGTTATTTTCATTTATATAAATACAACATGATTAAGTTAAATTAATTGCTTGTATTAAAATGTTAATTATATATTCTTCTTGTATGATTCCTATATGAGAGGCATTAAAATGAAAAAGTTCAATATTGCTTGTACAAACACACCTCCCATTCTCAAAATCCATTCTAAAAATTATAAAGCTATTATATATATAGTAAGATAAGAACTATAAATAGACGTGTTTTAAACCAAATACCCACAATTAATTAAATAAATGGTGGTAAACAATATATTTTCAAGGTGGTCTCGCAATGTCATGGTGAAGAACAAATATAAAGTTAAACATTAGCATAACCCATATCTAGTGCAAAACTTAGTTCTAACTCATATATTCCAACTAGTATAATACAATTATAAATAATTACAAAACACACATATGGTTGTCTCGCTATGTCATGGTCCAGAACAAATATAAATTTAAGCATTAGCATATTAACCCATTCTCAAAACAAATTCTAAAAATTATATATATATATATATATATATATAGTAAGATGAGAACTACATAAGGCTTGATCCCTCTCGAGGGTATGTAGTTCAGCACTTGGCTCTACCAGGGATAGTCTAGCTAGTATAATACAATTATTAATAATTACAAAACAAAAAATGTTACTATCGCAATGCACAACTTCCCATTCTATCTTCTATAATACTTATATGACAATGGGCACAAATATATCTATCATAAATTTAATCATAAACAAAAAGTTTAAATTTTATCTCTATTATTACAATATGATTTTTATATGAGAATGGACATATGCTCATCAAACTATGATTCTTAAGAGGTATGAGTAAATTTTATCTCTCACTAGCATCTTGAATTGTGTTGCAGCACTTCATAATACCATGGATAACATCTTGCAACATGGTGTAAACTTGGCTCTAATGGATATTCTAGCTAGTTAGATAATCAATTTTTATCATCTATTATATATCCATCAATGGAAATACACACATTACGACATTCAAGGCAACAAAGTAAATTTTATCTAATTCTTCTATGATTCATAGAGAATGGGACACTATTCTCCCAAAGATAAATAAAATGCTTTATTTATCCATTAGCATATTACATTGTAACTATTCTAATGATAGGATTACAACGAAAACTATGTGCAAAACTAACACATAAGGCTTGATCCATTCTAGATGCCTTGTAGTGGCAACGGATTAGCTTTCATTAATATCTCCAGATAATACATGTACTTGTAAATAAAAATTAACTTTTTAGATCTAGACCTTCCACTCAACAAGGTTAGCATAGTTGGAACGTGCAACATTTAATCCCAAAGGATTGACCATGTTAACTGTATCCCTTAAACAGTTTGGTAAATCATTCCCTCCAACAAGCGGTAGAAGAATTTTCATTAAAACAATTACCTTTAATTAATGATATAAAGGCCTGGATGTTACACGATATCTCCCTAAAGGATAAACAATATATTTTACTTTTCTTACTATTATCTAGACCATGATGAACAATGGTCTTAAACTAACAAACATGTGTTTCTGACCGTTCTAGTGCCTTGAAAGTGATATGGATTAGATTTTCATTAATATCTCAGGATTGTGCCATGTATGTGGCAGCGATAAACAATACATGTTAATCACTTTCCTATCCAACAAGTGGTCGAAGACGTTTTTTTTAATAGGCATTTTACCTTTAATTAATAAATAAATGGTGTTAAATAATATATTTTCATGGTGGTCTTGCTATGTCATGGTGGTAAACAATATATTTTAATGGTTCCTATATGAGAATGGGAAGAGAATAGGAATCTTCCCATTCTCAAAACAAAATAATATAACTACGTAATATGAGAATGAGCATCTACTGATTCTAAAACAAAATAATAGAGCTATATAAGGCTTGATCCCTTTCGAGGGTATGTAGTGCAACACTTGGTGGTGCCATCACTTGGCTCTACTAAGGTTAGTCCAACCAAAATGAGACAATTATAAACAAAGAGTCACAATGCTTAGTCCATCCAAATGATTGAGTTCAATACTTCCTACCCATTCTAAAAAAAAATAATATAACTACATAAACCTTGATCCCTATCGAGGGAATGTAGTGTAACACTTGGTGGTGCCAGCACTTGGATTTGTTAAGGTTAGTCTAGCAAAAATGATACAATTATAAACAAGATTCACAATGTTTATTCTAGCCAAAATTATTGAGTTCAATATTGCTTGGTCATGTAAGAATTATAGAAGAAGCATTTATTAGCTCACCCACCTAGCTCTGCAGGTCAGTTCGCCTACCCAGAATGGGCATAAAAATTATTTCAAGATAACTGGTGCTAGAGATGCATGCATCAAAAAATGGAAAATTACTAAACTTATGAGACAATATACAAGAAGATTAAGTTCAAATAGGTTGGTTTAATATAATTAAAATTTAGTTTGATTATGTTCAAAAAAAATTATTTAATAGAATTAAAATTAAGCAATCCTATAGTTGTAGCAATCATATATTCTGCTTGATTGCTCTCAAAGGTATATAGTTCAGCACTTGGCTCTGCTAAGGATAGTCCAACTAGTACAATACAATTATAAAATGTGTATTTGAATAACATATTATGTTTTATCCCTCTCGAAGGTATATAGTGCAACACTTGGCTCTGCCAAGGATAGTCCAACATGTATAATACAATTATAAAATGTGTGTGTTATACAAATTTACCCCTGGGTTATTTTAGCTCTAACAAGCTTTAAAATGGACTTAGACATTTTTAAGGAGTCTAGGATGGTTAAATAGCTGTCAAATTCCCTTTCCCAAAAGTATTGGTTATTGGTATTTGAAAACCTATGAGATACTAAGGCTAATTCATTAGTGGGTTATATTTTAAAAGGACCTCCATATGTTTATTTGGCCGTCAAATTCAATGCCAAACATCAGGAAGTGGGCCACACGGCATCATTACAAATTTCCTCAAATATTTTAGCTTCAACGGATGTAAAACCCGCATGATGAGTTGCATTCCATAGTCTTTTGGGTCCAGGATTGAGTCAACAAAGGTCAAAGAACATGTGGCGTAGTTGAAAGAGCGGACACGTGGCAGAAGATCACCATTCAAGGCAGGATATGTGTCACCATTCTTGTGAACTTCAAGGCAGACCCATTCTGCAGACCTCAAGTCCACAGAATAGACCATGTTTCAAAGCATTTCAATTATACGAAGGGGTGGCAAAGTTTAATGAGTTCAATAGACACTTGGTTGAATTTGGTGGCAAAATCTGGCACAGATTGAAGGCACCAATAGGGTCATGCAACAACATTCTGTGAATCTTCAGGGAAATGGACTCCCATGGACATAAAGCCCATGGAATAAATATAAATTGATAAAAAAAAAGTGTTGGGTTTGGGAAAAGGTCAGTATGGTCAAAGCTTAGGACAGGTGGTGCATTTCTATACAAGTAGCAATTTAAGTCTTCCCAAGTAAGAAGTTATAACATGAAGATGAAGCCAATTAAAGACTGGCACATTCCATACGTGGGGCTTCCTCATTGGCTGAAGCTTCATATTATTTTAGAAGGGAAATCAAAAGGACTGACACTGTGAAGAGCATGGAGCCTTCTCATTGGCTAACACTCCATAGTGGTCCATTCAAGGGCTAATAAGAAAATTAAGTTGCAAAGGAATGTGACATGATCTTATTGGCCAATATTTCATAAAGACGGACCCTGCTCACAAATGACAGAAGCATGAAGAAGGAAAAGAAAGGAAGAAAATCCCAACCCCACATAAACAATAGGGAGGCTGACACATGGCAAAAGGTGAATCAGTGCACACATTGGTAGATCCCGATCCCTGAGCTAATCAGAGGCTACCACATGTCAAGTTCATGTGCTCCCCGAAGTGCAGAATTTTAAATGGCCATATCTTTCGACCCTGAGCTCCAAATTGGAAAAAATCTATTATCGTTGGAAAGGTCTCCTTGAGCCCTTCAATTTGATATAATCATATTTGAGATTTGATGGAATTTTATGGGAAAAAACTTCATAAATTTAATTTCATGCAATCATATTTTCTCCATCTATAAAGGTTATGAGAATGCATAACTTCATATTCTAAAACAAATTAAGGATGTGAGAATGTTTGTGATCATATTAGTGCATCTCTAGAATTTTCTTCAAATCTTCTTCTTCGTAAGCTGGAACAATCTAACAAAATATCTTATGGGAGGAAATTTTCAAATCTTGTTGAACCTCTGATACTTGCAACCTTTTTTCAACAGGGTTAGATCATAGTAATGGAAGTTAAACATTTAATCTTGATGGATGAACAAGTGCACCATTGTCCTTGCATGCTTGGTAAATCATTCATTGATGCAAATAAACACATACAATATCAAGGAAAATAGATGCATGATCTACCAACAATACAAGGCCCGGATGGATAAGATTCTCCTTTAGGATATAATGTTTTAGTTTTATTACTATTATTTGACATTGTTGAATAAGGAATCTCATGTATGGATCAAAGAAGAATAATAGAATTAAAATTGACTTAGCTCTATAATATTTGGAGAATATATAAATATTTTTAAAAGATGTATTATTCTTATTCAAAAAAAATATTCTTCTATTAGACATATATGTGAGAGAATAAAAAAGTTAATATTCTTTTTTTTATCAATTTTATTCCCATATATATTATGAGAATGAGCATATGCCCATTCTAAATATCTATTCTTCTTCAATGTTTCCCGATACAAGCATTGTTGAACTTAAATAGAGAATATGACAAAATGGGCATCTTGGTCCCATTTAAAAATAAGTACATTTTATCTCTCCACTTTGTCTAATTCTTCTATTACCCCATATTGTATGATTAATGGGCAGAGAATCCATTAGTTAAATGTATATGCTCATCCTCAATTATTACAAGATAATTAAATTACTTATAATGTAAAAAGATTGACACCTTAAATAGAGAATATGAGACATGGACATATGCATCAATGTTTCCATAACTAACTAAGACTTACTCCGTCTTACCTTAATGAGAAGAATGGAAATAGATATTATGAGAATGAGCATAATATGCCCATTCTAAATCCTCTATTCTTTTTCAATGTGTATCTAAGTACAAATTCCATTTAGACCTGACACTTAAATAGATAATATGGAAAATGGGCAATATCTGCCCATTTTAAACCTAAAGTAAAATTTTAATCTCAACGCCACTTTGTCTGAAAAAAAATAATGTTTCTTCTATTATCATATTACCATTGTGAATGGGCTTCTGCCCATTCAGAGGTCTAAACACTTATTCTTCTTGAATCAATTAGTTGTGCATATTCCCATTCAATACAAGATACTACAAAGCTCTATCGCACGTCCAAACAATTGCCATTCTTCAAGACAACCATTGAACTTAAATAGAGTAATATGAGTCACATGGAGCGTCTACTATATATAATTCCATGAGAATGAGTATATTTCCAATCTAAACATCTATTCTTTTTAATGTTTCCCTTGTACCTGCAGCAATGTTAGTAAGTAAATTTCTATCTCTCCACCTTTGTCTAAAAATATATTTTTTCGGTTCTATAAGAGTTCCTCTACCTAATAATTTTTTAAAAACCTACCATGAGAATGGATATATATATATATGAGAACTACATAAGGCTATTATCCCTCTTGGGTGGTATGACCAGTCCCAGCACTCATGGCTCATATCAGGGATACCTCCAACTAATATGAGTACCTCTAAAGTATTACCATACATCTCCCCAAAACTAAACCAACTGGTTTACCATGTATGAGAATGGTCTTCTACCCATTACCAAAACCATGCACAACTATCTGATGTTGAGTTGTCAAGCCCGCTGTAACCATCATCAATTCTCACTAAACCATCTTTATATTCATAGTAGACTCACATCAGTCTCTATATTTGGGTTATGGTGCCAGTCACCAGGGAGAAATCCCAATAAGCCTTTTCTAAGTGTCAAGGGAACTAGCATCGATCAGGGAACTGGCATCAGTTTCCTGTGTGTGAATTATTCTATTTAACTCATGAGATCTATATCCATAGCCTAGCCTTTTATGTATAAAGGTGATCTAAAGGTTGTAATTAGATGAGATAGCTAAGTCATATCAACTACTAGGAACTTATTTATTTATGCCCTATATAAAGCTAGAAAGATAGGGTTAGAAGAGTGGGAATTGCATGTAATTGATTATTATTGCATGTATCACACTTCCTTGGATCTAGCAGAGGATGAAGAATCCCAAGAGATATAGAATAAAGGTTACATGAAGTCTAGTTATGCTATCCATAGAGATAAGTTCCTCCTAGAAGGAAATGGAAGGTACTCTTCTCAGCATGGATCAAGAAGAGTGTAATGTCTTCTATTATATTTCCTTTATACCGTTTTGTCTCAATGTAATTCCTCCTTGGCATACCCTTATGCAAAGTAGATATGGGTTTCTTCTTAAAGATCCACAGGTTGTTGTGAGATCTTGTATTGTAGATCCACTTATTGTTGTGAGATCTTATACTCATAGATCCATGAGATCATGTTGTATATTGGTCCATAGAGATTTAAGCATATGTAGCTCATTGGGTAGCTTATGGGTACATGATAATATCCAAGATATTGTAGAGGAGGTTGTATTCTCATTTGCACAAGTATGATGTAGTATTGGATCTAGGCCATGAGAGGTACTTCTTGGTGCATAGTTATGGTTGCACATTGGATAAACCCATTTGAGAGGTGTATTAGTTCCTAGTTATGTGAGATCTGGTGGTGGTTTAGAGGCATGATTGTATTGTACTCATGGAGATCCATTTAGAGCATCTGGAGGAGGAGATAGGATCATGGAGAGATGCATTGTACTCTTGTATGGAAGAGTTGGTTTGTAATCTTGTTCATTATAATATATTGAGATCTATATCTTTTGGTAGATGTAGCCCATGTTGGGTGAACCACTGTACATGTTGTGTTATGTGTGTGTACTTTGTTTTGATTTGGAGGATTATAGTATATACTTCCACTGCTGTAGATTTTTGGGTAATTAAGGTAATTAGATCTATAGGTTGGGGATCATTGGTAGTATTTTTTACGTGGAATCAGGGATACTAGTGTCCATAGTCTCGAATTCCCAATCAACAGATATCGGAGCTGGGTCATGATCACGGAGGATAGGTTATGCTTCAATGTATTTCATGAAGTAATTTAATTGACAGATGTATGTACAGTAGATGTTAATGGTTTTCATGGCATGTAAGCCATGGCCTACCGAGTAGATAGTTATAATCTCCAGACTGAGAAATTAATGAAAAAGAAGATAGTGTGGACTAGTTTTCACACCATACAGTGACCATGGGTAAGGTAAGGTGACTGAACCAATGTCGATAGACAGAACCATCATAAGTTACTGCAATGAAATACTAGATTGGCTAACATCACGAGTGGAGAGGCCTACAAACTTCAATGATAAGATATGAGAGACACAAGTCCGCGCATAGATGTCATTGTTTGACTAAGGTGCATTTACACCTACATTATTGAATACGATAGATGATATTTAAGGGTGGGTTATTTTCAAAAGTAGCAAAATTATAGGAAGAATGGATGGGAAGCCAATATGTATTGAGAGAATTCATTTGCAAGGTGTTGTATGACTACATTGCATGGTTTGGGTATTGTCAGGAATTGGGGTAGTGAGATAGAGGAACAGTTGATGTATTCTTAGCTGCAGTCAGATGCACAGTATTCGTTAGAGAAGTAAAAATCACATGAATGGAGATAGTGCATCCATCAAAGAAGCATTTTGCTAAGAGAATGATGGGGATCCTATGAGTATCTCGGTGATTCATCTAAAAATGATTAACTAAAATTAACTAAACTAGGTAGTTATAAAGGATAGTTATTCTAGATTCTAGGAGGACATATAAATGCAACAAATAAATACAACTAAGATCAACAGTGAAAATTATCAATAAGTGAAGTAAACTAATGAAAGCCCAAAACCCTAAACTCTTCAATAAGAAGGGATCAGGAAAGAACTCAGCTTAATTTCCAACTTAAGTGAACTGTCAGAATCTATGTCACAATGATGCATAGAAAAATAAGAAAACAAGCAATCACTGTGCAGGAGTGTCGAAATAGGATAGAATCTAGATGTTGTGTCTGGAATGGGGCACCTGGAATAGGACTAGGGTGCCCACAGGCACTCTGGTGAGCAATTTGGGCACCCTGGTCTGGTAAAAAAGTGCAGAACTGGTGCATTACAATTATCTGATGTGGATTAGGTGATACTAAATATTTGCTATTCAATCTATTTACGCTTCAGTTTGTGATTATTGTACTGCGCCAAATGCTCCAAATATTAATCAAGAAGAAGAATTTAATCTAAGAAAGAGCTTCCAAAAACGAAGTATCAAAACTCTACGACACAAGAACTATGATAGACATGAATGGGTTCACTCGAAGGCTGACGTCTCAGATTATCAATAACAGAATGGATCTATTATTCCTAAACTGAAGTACAATATGCACTACACTTTTGGACCTGGACAGTACCTTGTGGTACCTGTAAATGTGTGTTGTTCCCTCAGATGCTCTTGTGTCAGTCGCACTTTGTGAATTTAGCGAGCAATATATAAATGTCCCAAGAAAATCGGTAGCCCCTAGAATGTGTTCATGGAATAGGATATAATCCCTCCCCCTATGAAGTGTACATGCAAATGTCCTAGCTTGTGCAACTTGATGATGGAGCTATGTGGATACCCATATACAATAGATGGATGCAACATCTAGATGAAAACTTGATAGTAATGTATGAAATGCTAGGTCCCTTATTATGGTCTCATGGACTTATTATTTACTAGGGTTCTCTTGCTCAAATTTCATAATTAACCCCGCAAAGGTTGACCACAAGAAAGATAAATATAAAAATTGCGCTAGAACAAGGCCATAAAAGCTAGCAAGAAAGTGCTAGAAAGATTCATGGCACCCCCAGGTGGGACCAGGGCATCCATGGGTGCCCCGGTACTAAATTTGGGAGGCACCATCTGAGGCTAAAATTATAGACCCAGTAAGGTACCTCGAAATTGATTGGTGCATATGGGTGAAATAGGTCAAAATTCGTATGTCCAAATACAAACCCACCAATAAGATGGCTAAAGGGACGGGGGTTAATTAGTACTTTATTCACTTTAAAACCTTCTAAATAGTAGTAAGCGACTGGGATAAATAAATTGTCTAAAGTGCATGATTTTGTGACTACATGAATGAATTTAAACTCTTCTTTGTGGGGCCTAAATCTATCCTACTCTTTCCAATTCAGCAACATGTTCCTCTTTGAGATCCAAAACTCTTGCTGATATGACGTACTAGGCAAAGCTTTGTATGTTATCCCAAATAACCTCCTTATCTCATGAGATATGAAGCAATATCCTCGTTGAACGTGGAATAAATACATTATTATTATTATTCTGGTCTTATTAACCATTAGGATTTCCCATCCAATAGCCATGGGTTTTCAAACCTGTTGCAAGTTGTCACACGCATAATATTCCAACTTGCTCCTAAGCACAAATTGGATGTCTCAAGGCCTCTTGTGAAGAATGAACACACTTGTGTGAGCTATGAAACTACCTCGAAACCATGAAAGGATGAAAAAAAAAAGTGATATCATTGAAAACAAGGCCTACGACAAGATTGTGAAGAGATATCATACAATGGGACTTTCCATTTTCAGCCATTACAAGATCCATAGAGCTGTTATTCCTTGTCTCCAACTGTCCATTTTTCTATCTTGTCACTTGCACTGAGGTGTTTCTTTCATGTTCCAAGCTTATTACAAGTACTTGGGGGTCAATTCAAAACACTTTCCATTTTTGGAAAGTTATTTTTTGCTTTTTGATTTTTTTTTTGTTTTTTCACGTTTTCGACCCACGTGCCCTAGTTTTTAGTTTGTATAGTTTTCACTATTCTTTTCTTCTAAGAGATCTTACCTTTTCTATAAACTTACTAAAAATGGAAAGTGTGAACCAACAATACTTGCTATTTTTAGAATATGAAAATCATAGTGGTGGATCGACTGATCCCCATTGTAAGATTATTTTGGGTTTTTACCTCTAGATGGAAATTCAATCTGTTTGAATTTTTGGCTCAACCTACTTCATAGTTTGACAGTATCACTGAAGAAAAATGATCTAGGGTAGAATTTTTGAATGGATGTGGTAAAAAAATTGATGCAGCCTAGAATTCTCAGATAACACCGAGTCACATTGGTACATCACTCAGCATAGGCTAAGCGCTCACCCGAAGCGCACCAAGGTACCAGGTCCCTCTTTAGGGTTGTTGTAGCAGGATGGTAGCATGGTGTAAATGATAAAGACATATATTTAGAAACTAATCCATCATTACACAGTTATACCGAACCAGATCTATAAAGGCATGCATTTAAGTATAAATCATCAAGAAATCAATAGTATGCAATGATAACACATAGAAGACACTTTGGTTCGGCCAATATTCTTCATATATTAAACATGAAAATAATACAAAAGCTTGATACAATAATAGTCATGCGTGCATGGATCTGTTACAATTATCCAGTCTCATGCACTCATGAATCTCTAACCCTTTAACACCACTGTCTATCAACTAGGTGATTCATCTAATATATATAGGGTGGGGAACTTTCCCTTCACTGCTAACTATGCCAAAAATAGGTCACATGCTAATAATAGCCACACGCCATTTACAATTATAGCCATACATGCAAGTATGCTATCTATAGATCACTTACAGTTAACTAGAGTGATGAATCTATTCTTGGATTACTTCCATGCAAGAGTGCTTTCGATATGATCCTTGAAATATAGACAAAGCATGGCACACAAGTCTCAGCATCGCTTTGTGTGTTCCACACGCAGCCTCTGAAAATAGACTTGATCTACGAAATCGGCTAAGTCCCAAAAGTTTGACTTTGCACCTTCGTGTGCGATGCCTTCCTATTCCTTCACGCCTTCGATCCCATCCTATTTTTCCGTGTGGACTCTGTGTGTGAGTTCTGCTAAGTGTTTTATCTTATCAACATTACCCCACACTAATCTCATTGTCACCCTGACAATGGTGATGTCCACAAATGAGTAAAGAATAGTTGAAATACAGAATGCTGAATGAATCTTACACAAAGAATAGAAAAGAATTAAAGAATCAAAGAATTATTCAGGCTTCAAGCTCCTCCATTTCTTTTTGAAGTATCATCTCTGGATACTCCTCCTTTATGTCTACTTCTAAGTTCTCCCACTCCATTAATGCCTTTCCTACTTTCTCTGGAACATCCACAATGATAGATTCCAGCTCATCCTGAGTTAGTTTTCCTTGCTCATTCTAGATTACAAGCATTATGCTTGACATAGATGTATGCATCCTTCCAACACATCCATCTTCTGAGCAATGAGTTTTCCAAGTTCATCTACCCTCTCTTTATGCGGTGCCTGTGCTATGGCCAATGCCTCGCGCTTCTGCTTTACCATTGTTAGTCGTTCAGCGCGGCCTAGTGTGTCATCCTTCATGGCCTTTTGCACCTCATTGTCTTCTGTTGATGTTTTTACCCTTATTAGCACATCTGGAGCTGTGCATATCATTAAGGCATGATGGATTTCTTCAGCTCCTCTTGGAGTGCTTGTAGTAGGCCCTCATATGTAGCAATATTCCTTGCTACTGTAGCCTGTGATTTTTCTACTTCTTCTGCTAGGTCCTTGGGCGGATTCTGGTATATGCACCTTTTCATCCTCCAATACTAATTTTATCATTGTCTTTACGTAGTGCATCGCAGAAGGAAATTCTTTTGGTACTTGTGATTCCAAATGCGGGCGTACCTTTAGTACATCATCTCCAATTTCCTCCGCCATACTAACAAAAGTCTCATATTTCCTTTTGCTCAGATCCCTCTCCTGTACTAAACGTGCTATTTCCACATTCTTCACCTTTAGCTCCTCTATCAGCACTTTAATTGTAGCAGATTTGTCAATGTTTCTTCTAGCTACCTCAGCAGATACTTTCACCAAGGCATTGCTTACCTACTCATCTGTCATAACAGTTGGTTTAATTGTCATGTGCTAGGCTTCTGGTGTCTTCTTCAACTGTCTAGATGCACATGATTCTTCACAGACATCAAAATCTGGTTCATCCATATGCGTATGCATCGACCATGAAAGTTTCTTTCATGTTCATAATGTCACCTTGTTCTCGTCCATAAGCGCCCATCTGAATAAATATTTTTACGTGATGGTGCTCTGGAACCAAGCGCGAACAATATTCTCCTGGTCTTCTGCATACCCCATTGTTTGTACCCTTATGTCCTCACTTGTCTGACGGGACCTTGGCCCTTTTGGAATGGTGGCATCAAGGTTAGGAATATTGGTTGTATCCTCATCCTTGCCTTGTGTAGCTTCTGATTGCTCCCTTTCTTCCTCTTCATTCAATTTTTCCTCCTTGTTCTAAGGCTCCTCTTCTACCCTATGATGGATTGGAGATGGAATCGATTTCTGCTCAGACTCTCATACTTCTTCATCTAGCTTGAGCTTTCTTCTTTTCTTCTTCTCCTCAGGTTCCTCTACCAGTGAGAGTCACAGTGACTTCCTTGTTGTCTGTTGGGCTTCTCCTTGCGACCTTGTGCACTTGAACACCTTTCTGAACCTTTGGTCACCCTGTGCTACCTCAGTATTTTCTTCTCCTTGTGAAGCCGTCATGCACTCCTCCTCCTATCTGCCAGATGGTTGCTTCCTCCTGTGCACCAAACCAGCACTATCCTCATGCTCTTCATCCTCTTCCTCATCATCCTGCATGGGTTTAGAAGGCCTAGGTGTCAGGATGTTTTCCATAGTATGCTTCCCCTTTGGTGGTCCTTGGAGCGCGAAATCATTCTCTACATACTTATTATTTTCCATTTTTGGTTTAAGTTGGAGATATATGAGCACGGCCCTGATATCCCCAACAGTAAGTGTTTCTAGTTTGATATTCAAAATCTCTGAGATAATACTCTTGTTGTAAGCATTCTTCCCTGGATATCCATACTTCTTTCACAAGGTGTGGTATTCGCAATCCACCTTGTCTGCATTAAACACTAACCTCCTTGTATCAGTGAACCAATGAACGGAAGCTTGAAAATACCGCACTATGAACATGTACGGTAGTTTGCACCAAGGGCTCCATGATCCATCCACCATTAGAAAATGCGTAATACAAAAGTGTTGGTAAACAACAAACTGAGCCTGCTTCCCCAATACTGAGGGCAACTCCTTTGGTATGCGCCACTCCTCTTCAAAATCTGTGTGGAGCCTGCCATACCACATCTCTGCTCTCTCCTTTACCTCATCTATCATAGACCCCTTGCATAGATACTTGCTAAATCTTTCAGCTGGAGACTTGTTATTCATGGGGTATTCCCATATATTTTCTTTCGGGCCATCCGGTACTCCAATCTCCATGAATACTAAAGAAAGTAAGACAAAACCAAAACTCATCTTACTTCCTGTGCACGCTTCCTATACTATTTGTTCTGCAATGAAGCAAACAATGTTGTAAATAACCCCTTCTGACATGCGCTTTGCCACATGCAGCCACATTGAGTTTACTTGTGACCAACGATCTTGGTCATTCAATTTCATAACCAGGTGCACTACTACTTTTACTACCAGACAATCATGTAATTTATCTATGTCCATTCCACACGGTCCTTTCTGGTATCCCAATGCTTTGTGTGTTTCCAATATGGAAACCTTGTCAGTTAGGTCATTTTTTATGTCCTCACCCATCACCTTTAAACCTGTTACCATGGCAATTAAAATGGGTGTTAGTCTTACCCTTCGCCCTGCAAAATAGAAGAAGTCCTCATGGACTCGGCTCATCAGCCACCTGTATAATGGTGCATATTTCCTGAAGTATGGGAGCTCATATAATTGGTAAACACCAATCCTTTTCAATAACTTCTCCCCTGTGTCATCATATATCGGCATCCCATCACCAGTTTGCCTGTCTATTCGGGAGTTAAGTAAATCATCCAACTTCTTTTGATTGTCCTTGGTTTGATGGTTGTACTCACTTATTTTTCTCTGTCGTATGTGGGAATCCCATTCCTGGCCCATAATTACTTCTTCAGGGTACTGCATCTCTAAAAAATTTCTCTCAGGAGTCATCTCTTCCTCCTCTTCCACTACTACCTTCTTCTTTCCTTTTACTGCTGCTGCTTCCTTATTTGGAGACATTCTTCCCTTTTTGTTGTGTTTCTACACCTTCTTCTGTAACTCTTTAATGGTTTACTTCAAACCCTAACCTGATTCAATCGTGCCCTAAATTATAATCATGAAATCACGTGCCCTAGCTCTACTCTGTCAATCTACTTCGTTCAAACCCTTCTCCTACGGGGATACAAGCTTCTCCAATACACAGATCTGCCTTTCAAGCTTGGTTTCACCCTCTTCACACCTTGAATCGCTTACTCAACTCTTCACACTTAGCTCTTTGTCGAATTCTCATAGTTGCAAGGGTAGAAATGAATTCACATCCCGTCCTTATATAGATTTTCAATTTTTGATGCATTAATTACTCCTCCACCTACCAAATATTTCTCATTTATTGCTCAATTTTGTCATTTCCACATGGTACATCTTCACACCACAACTATAACCTTCTAGCGTGCCTTCCTACCTTCTGGTCGTAGACTTCTCTTCAGCACGTGCTCTAGCACCCGAGTACCTCGTCACTGCACCTTCTCCTGGTAGTTATCATGGCTGCCACTTACCTCACGTTATACTTTTCCTTCATTCATCTCCATCCTTGGTTACTTTTGAGAAGAAATCCTTTGTAAATCACCTTTAGCAGCTTACTTCCTCAACATCCACAACATTATACCTTCCAATCTTCACAGCATTATACCTGGGAGTCACCAACAATCCACCCCATACTAAAAGTATGTGCAGTCCTCTACGCATCAACATGCTTCATATTGTAGTTAGCTTCATGCACGCAAGCGTGCTTATTACACAAAAACAAGAACTAAATTGACAAAGCATAGCGATGATGAAAGAAACACATTAAGGAAATGCAGAAAGGGAAACCTAATCTATCTGGTAACACTACCTTATTACAAACACCAAGAAGACTTATTTATAGTAGGGCTTCAACCTACTCCCGTTAAAGTAACTGGGCAGCCGTGTTCTGTCAATTGCTTCTAACTGGCAAGCACCTGACTCAAGTATGTGAGTTATAACATACGGCCCCAACCAATGCACCTTGAGCTTCCCTGGATGGCATAAAAACTTAGAGTCATACAGAAGTACCATTTTTCTGACCACAAGTTTCTTATCCCAGATATGCCTATCATGCCATTCTTTCTGGTGCGCTTTCTCCTATTTCTGACTCCATCGTGCTATGGCCCAATGCTCATCGAGTTGAACCATGTTCTCAATCAATTCTTCTAAAGCTTTCTCATCAGCTAGACCTCTAGTGCGCGTAATGTGTAAAGAAGGTAACATAAACTTTATAGGAAGAACAACTTCCATGCCAAACACCAACTGAAAAAGGTGTGGCTTTGTTCAATCTCTTATATGTTGTTTGGTAGGCCCAAAGAGTAGCAGATACTTTTTCATCCCAATCTTTTCATCCCACATCACAAATCTTGGTCAATGTGTGGCTCAAAATCTTGTTGAAATCCTCAGTAGTTCCATTTTCCTGAGGGTGATAGGGTGTAGTCTTGTGGTGGGCAACCATAAACTCATCTAACAGAATTCAGGATTGTCTCATTTAAAAAATGGGTGCCCCTATCACTGGTTAAACTTAAAGGACAACCATACCTGGTAAGAAAATTTTCCCATAAGAACCTTGCTACTGTAGCCTGCATTGTACAGTCCTTCGTAGGAGCTAGATCTTCTACCCATCTCGTAAGATAATCTGTACAAGTAATGATATAACACGATCCATTCCTACACGTAGCTGGTGAAATAGGCCCTACAAAGTCTATCGCCCATTTCTCAAAGGGTTATGCACTTGTAATTGGTCGTAAAGGCATCTCATCCCTCTTTCCTGGTTGGCCTAGACGCTGACAATGGTCACATGCCTTACAATACTCCTTACAATCCTTATACAACATTTCCCACCACAAACCAGCAAGTAGGATCTTTCACGCTGTAGCATCACCTACATAGTGGCCACCTACAATACCACCATGGGATTCCTCCATTATATCCTTTCATTCATGTTCTAATACACAACGACGTAACACCTCATCTCTGCCTAACTTGTATAAGTCACCACTGATTAACATGAATGGTGCCGTGCGTATAGCAAGTTGTTTTTTTCTCCAAGGACCTCATGCCTTCTAGTGTCATCCCCATCCTTAAGAAGACAACAATGTCCTCTAATTCTGTTGGAACACATTATAACCTATACAACTGTGCATCAGGCATGATCTCTTCTATTTTTAGTGCTTCTTCACCTGATTGAACTCTAAACAGGTGATCCAGTCCAGAATTACTTTTCCCTGGTTTTACCACAATTGTAAAGTCAAACTCTTGAAATAAGAGCATCCATCTACATATGCACCCTTGTAAGATGGGCTTGTTCACCAAATACTTCAATGCCCATATGATCTGTATAAAACACAAAAGGTGTGGCCAATAGATACTATCAAAACTTGTGCAAGGCATATATCATGGACAAAGCCTCACGTGCTCTGTAGTGGTATAATTCTATTCTGCAGGGGTCAACTTCCTACTAGGAAAACAAATGGGATGATCAACTATACCTTCTCCAGGTTGAGCTAAGACATCACCAATGGCTCATGCCAGAGGTGTCCACGTGAACATGAAAAGGTTTATCCCATGAAGGAAAGCACAAGATATGCATGGTAGTAAGTTTCTTCTTTAGTATCTCAAATGCATGCTGCTGCGATTTCCCCCAATAGAATGTACCTTTCCCCTTGAGCAATTATTCCAAGGGTGCAGAAAACTTTGGCATACCCTTTTATAAAATTCCTGTAATACCCTATATGACCCAAAATTCCATGCACACCTCTCTCTGATTGACGGGCGCTTTCAAGCCTAAAACGACCGTAACTTTAGCTGGATCTGACTAGCAACCCTTCCTTACAGATTATGTGTCCTAAAAGTATGCCAAAGGGAGAAGCAAAGATGCACTTCTTGATATTCAATGAGATACTCAACTTTCTACATCTTTCAAACATTAAGCATAGCTTGTCACAATGATCCTTAATTAGCCCATAAATGGTCCAATCATCAAGATAGACCTGCAAGAAGTTATGAATAAAATCCTTAAATGCTTGTACCACTATCCTTGAGAATACAACAGGTGAATTCTTCAAACCAAAGGGCATCATAGTATAGGCAAAGATTCCCCATTCTGTAGTGAAGGTGGTATTTTCTTGATCTTCCAGGGAAAATCCTAACCTGATGGTACCTTGAGAACCCATCTGTAAATGAATATATCTCATGCCTAGTGACTCCTTTTAATATTTCCTCTGTGAATGGCATAGGAAAGGGATCTGTAACACATGCTACATTCAACTCTCTATAATCAACATAAATTCGAATCCTACCATCCTTTTTGATACTTATTACCATAGGACTGACCCATTCTAACTCATCTAATGGTCAAATGATCCCAAATTTCAACATCTTGTTTCCTTTATTTTTTTGCATAAATTGGGATTCATTCGATAAAGTCTCTTCCTAACAGGGCACACACCTTCCTTAATCTTTATCTTCATTTCTCCAAGTGATTTATGCATGCCTTTAAGTTCATGGTATCCTCTTCGGAATAAGTCCTCATAGTCTCAAAGTAACTCTATGATCTTTTCCACTTCTGACTTTGACTAGTAATCCCCAACTATCACTTCCCTAGGTTTAGCTTCTGTGCCATTATTTTCCTTCAGTGTCTTCATAGGTTCATGATATGCACATGTATCTACATCCACACTGTCTAACACTTCACGTGCTCCATGTGAATGATCAACTTCCAAGTGCTGAACTTCCTCATCATCAATTGTGTAAACTGACTTCCCCTTGTATTTTTCCAGAGTGCACTCAAGTAGTATGGTATCATCTACTTCTTCTTCAAAACACGCCCTTGTCTCTATCTCACCAAATAATTATTGAATAAGTTCTTCCACTTTCCCACTATCTCCCATGGTTAAGCTCTTGATAAAGCTTAAAGCCTTGTTCATTGGTGGTGTAGATGAGAAGAATTCAAAAGTTTGGATCATCCCTGGAGTAAAATTCTGCCAATTTCCAGTGTCACAATGTAATTCAACATATACATACCAAACACACGTGCAACCTTGTAGAGTAGAATAAAACCGATGTACCCAAAGTGAGGGTGGTAATTCTTCCTATCCTGCTATCCAGATTCTCTCACACTGCTGGATATGATGCTAAACAGGGTGATCACCATGATAAGGGAAAATTCTTTGTAGGTGCATGAGTTCTTGAAAACCTGGTTAATAAGGCGGTCCCAATCTCTCCCCATTCCAAGAGATTATCCCTATGGACCACCCACCAGTGCACTACTTTCTCGTGCCCAAAGTATATCACAACATACCTCATATTTTAATCTGGGTCAGTCCTAGTTTACCCTCCATGGATCTGCAAGAATCTAGCCATATCTTCAGATCCAGTATATCGAGGTATTGAGCAAACTATACATTGGACAGAGCAAAAAACCTTTTTGCATAAGAAACCATGCATGCTTAACTTCGCGCCCCACCAGTTCATAAGTTCCATGATCCCAATTACCACAAGCAATACTAGTAGTATCGTTGAGTGACTGAGAATCTTCCCAATGAAGTATTTCTTCCTTAGATGGCTCATTGACCTCTGGGTCCCAAATAGCGCATATATAAATTTTGTTCAAGTCCTCTTCACTCAAAGGTTCCACATATGGTATGGATTTCGCATCTATCAATAATATTATGACCCTTTCCTCCTTGTTCTCCAAGATGATATACCCCTTATTAAACCTCAAATCAACATTTTTTGCATAACACCAAGGGCACCCAAGCAAAGCTAGGAAGCTATCTTACTTCCACAAGTGCTAACACTTCGAAATCTCGTATGAAATTGGCCCTTTGTATAGTGGATAGATGCATCCTTCAAAATTCCTATGGGAGTAGCTTTTGTTTTGTTTTGCCATGAATAATACATTAGATGATGGTTGCAATGGAGTTCTCCCCATTTGTACCCATGCATTCAATGTAAGTACATTCACTTCCACACCCGTGTCAATAAAAATATTTCTCAACAACCAACCATCCACAACAACATTCAAATTGATCTCCTTATCATATTCAATGCTATCAGGGGGAAGATTCGCATGCAATATTTGTCTTCTAGTTTTAGTTCCCATGCACGAAGTATTCCCCTTTAACAAATTTCCCAATAAAGGAATAATATTCTCTTAGCGCAATGTTATACATACCTCTCTGATATCATCAATATCAGACACAGCATTTTCTATATCCTTATGATCCAACTTCCGAGACTACTCTTTCAAACATTGTATTTCACCTTGAAGGTTTCTAAGGACCTCCATAGTTTCCTGATAGACTTCATTTTGATGAGTTTGATTTGGGGTACCTAGCATGCAAAACCTCCTCCCTAGTGATTATTAGCTTCTGTTACAATACCTCTTTCACACATGCCACCTTAGCTCGTGTGGTTATCTTGACTTTTACTACCCTCAGGTTCTGGTGTTAACTTGGGCATCCATTAATTCTCTACTATGTGCGTTGGATTCTAACCATCCCTGTGCCTTTGTTTTCTTAATTTTGTTGCTTACTAAGATGCTCATACAAGTTCTAGACACTCTTCATAACTATGCCCCTTTCCCCAAAATGAACAAGAAATATTCTGTGTAGGCATTCACATCTATAATGGTTAGGTGATCCACATGTATAGCAATTTCCTTGAGGGAATTCACCTCTTCCCCCGCCTCGGCCTCATCCTCCATATCTTCCTCGATATCCTTGTCCTGTTTCATGACCTCCTTAAAATCTTCCATCATTCCTATCATAGCGTGTTTGATTATAATCCCTATCATGATGCTCATTATTTCATTTATAAATATCAGCCACACTCGTCTGTCACACCCATAATATCAATGGCATCATGGATATGGAACCAATCAACCTATAATCTTTAGTATCATGGGTCGTGGAACTACAAATTGTACAAAAAGAGGATACATTCTTCTTGATTCGCACGTTGTAGTAAAGGGAGGTAGTAACTAACATCATGATTTAAATGGAAAATCTCACAGTCTAACAGCAATGAACTTATAGATCTACGTGAGGGAAACTATCCTTGGTGTGGCCTTCCACTTCACAATCTATACACCAAATTCTTAAGCGTGTCTCATGAGGTGATTTTGCTGATAATTTCTCTAATTGTTTTGCCATAGCCACTATCTGAGCCTCCAAGAATGGACTAACTGCCAGTGTAAATACTCCCAACTACTTCAGCATGTAGAGATGCTTACAATGCTTCATGCGTAGGTTGATACAAGTAATATGTGATAGTGTTGTTCGAAATGGAGTAATCAATCCCATGAAAAACCATTGTGCATGATAACTTACATGTATATCATAGGATGAGTTTAGATAGAAGTGTTTTAAAATGGGCAGCCTACTCACGTACACTTTTAGTAGTGCCCTGATTTATATCCTTAAGTGCTCTTATACTCTTCTGCTCAAACTTTGGGATATGGAACTCTTTTAAGAAAGCATCTTTTAATGCTACATAATCAATACAAGTTTGATTGGGATCAAACTTCCTATACCAGCTATGCACGCATGCTTGTAATGTAGTAGCAAATTGAATTGCCTTGCACTCAGAAGCCATGATACCTTTCACGCGCCATAATATTTTACACATATGAATATGTTCAACAACATCCTCGATACCTCTGTACTCTAGGAGACAAAGAGACATCTCCATATAAATGTTTTGGGGTTGTTACAGGCCTTGACCACTTGACCCAGAACCTCCTTGGTTTCCTCTACCTCCAAAACTACCCGAACCATCAGAACAAGAAATTCCCATACCTCCCGATCCTCCTCCTGAAGTTGGAATAGGGCCCGTAGATGCACTCCCATGTGTCCTGACAGTGGTACTATACTGGACCCCTACATTCTGTAAAGTAGTCCCAATTCCAGAGGTGAATCCCACACTCAGCACGCTCATATTCTTTGTAGATGATGAGCCTGAAAATGTACCCCTAAAGAATAATGAAGTTGTCTGTGCTGTCATTGATGTACTTGTTATCTAACTTATTTCTGCTCTTTCAATTCCTAAATGAAAACTTTGTTTACCTGTTGTACTAGATACTGAAAAACCAAGAGCAAGGGATAGGTCAGTAGGTTGGCTTAGATGCGCACCCACGGCCCAGGTCATATCTACTAGAAAACTTCCATGTGAGGCCGAAGAGGGTTCTCTATCATGTTTTTCTAGATGGGGGAGTTCCTGATGCTCTAGCTCTTCTTTATACTCATGAGCCTCAAATCCTTCATGAGCCATTTCTCTCCACAACGCCATCCATTCTGTAACTTCTTGCTTCTTGCATAATTCCCTCTCGCATGTCTCATCATACTTCAGCCGCCTCTCTTCCCTCTATCGTACTGTCGTTAGGTCTGTCATCTTTTACCAATCCTGTTCCTACCACCGCGCGTAGAGATTTTTAACTTGCCATGGGCTTATCTTCCAAGTTCAATGTTACCATCAGTATCTTGATTGCTAGTGGAATACCTTGCAAATACGTCCCTCTAGGATACCATAGGAACTGGAACTCAGGTAACTCTGGGTATGAAAAAGTCAAAATTGAATACTCCAGAATATAGCTATTTAAAACACTGTGAAACCAGGCATCTACTGCGTGAGTCCAGATCAAGTCAGCATCATATAGTGTTTGAAATTCCTCCTGTGTCTAAACAAGTGTGCGATACCTCCAATTCCGCTTAGATGCATATGCAGTCAACCACTCATATAATTCTATGGGAAAGATAGAAAAAAATCTTTCATACAAACTGTCATAAAAATTCTACTCTACCCAAGTGCGTGCGTTAAACTGGATCCAGTGCTAAACCTTCATGTGTATTCTTCCTCCAGATCATGAATCCACTCTTCAATGCTCACCAAAGTTAGTCGGTATGTCTTCATCGTGAACCATCATGAAAACTATAGAAAAAGAGGTCCCGGCAACAGAACCAATGATGCAACCTAGAATTCTCAGATAACACCTAGTCGCACTGGCACATCACTCAGCATAAGCTGAGCACTCACCCAAAGGGTGCCAAGGTACCAGATTCCTCTTTAGGGTTGTTGTAGTAGGATGGTAGCATGGTGAAGTGATAAGGACATAATTAGAAACTAATCCATTATTACATAGTTATACTGAACCAAATCTATAAAGGCATGCATTTAAGTATAAATCATCAAGAAATCAATAGCATGCAATGATAACACATATAAGACACTTTGGTTCAACCAAAATTCTTCATATATTAAACATGACAACAATACAGAGGCTTGATACAATAATAGTCATGTGCGCATGAATCTGTTACAATTATCCAGTCTCATGCACTCATGAATCTCTAACCCTTCAACAGGGTCTATCCACTAGGTGATTCATCTAATATATATAGGGTGGGGAACTTTCCCTTCACCGCTAACTATGCCAAAAATAAGTTGCACACTAATAATAGCCACGTGTCGTTTATAATTATAACCATACATGCAAGTATGCTATCTATAGATCACTTACAGTTAACTAGAGTGATGAATCTATTCTTGAATTACTTCCATGCAAGAGTTCTTCGATATGACCCTCAAAATATAGACAAATAATGGTGTACAAGTCTTGGCATCGCTTTGTGTGTTCCAAATGCCAGCCTCTGAAAATAGACTTGATCTACAAAATTGGCTAAGTCCCAAAAGTATGACTCTACACCTCTGCACGTGACACCTTCCTATTCCTTCACACCTTTGATCTCATCCTATTTTTCCATACAGAATCCGTTTGTGAGTTCTGCTAAGTGTTTTATCTGATCAATAGTAATTTTTCCAAAATATTGCAATATTTAAATTCCAATAATAGTAACATCACCCAATGGCTTGAACTGCAACTGATATGACATTGCAACTGTCATATTCCTTTATACAATTTGAACCTGCACTCACCACTCACCACTGTCAATAATGCAAATGTAAACTCAATTCACAACGTGTTAGTGCAAAACTTGTAAATAATATTTGCAACTATATCTGATAGTTACAAATATTTAAGCCTATCAACAAGATGTACACATGTGCAAAAATCATGTATAGTAAACAAAGAGTTTGTATAAGTTGTACACTTACAAACAATGCCTACATGCAACAAATTGCACAATAAAAGCTTACTAACTACAATCCAAATATAGACATCTAACCAATGATCATGCCCACTGAACTGTTAATGTTGCTGAAAGATGAAGCTGTAAAACCATAAAAAATAAAATTACATCAAATATTTTAAACTTGTCACCTGATTATCTTCTCTTCCAGATACTTCACCAACACCAAAGCAAAAAAATATATTTGGTACTTATCCTTTTTCACAATTCAACATGATTTCCCAAAACTACCTTGTAGGTTTGCATGTATTCCACAAATCAACTATGTAAACATAAAAATGATAAATTTATTACCCACCTTACTCAACATATTGTACTATTTAGAGGGCTGATTCAATTCATTTTTTACATATGTGACTGAAGTGGTCAAAATAGTTGGTTTAAAGCTATGATCCTTTTTACAAACTTTAATTTTTGTTCTGGATGTAACTTCTAACATTTTTCAATTTCATGACCTTGTTTCTTACAGTGACCACAATATCTTTGATCCACTTTTCTAGAATCCACATTTTTAGGAACCTTACCTTGAATACTCTTAGTCGTGTCAGGTTTAGGAGAATGCATTTTCTCAATTTGTTGCAATCTGGACTTTTGTTTCCTACGCTTGGCCACACAATGATTAGACAACCCACAAAATGTACAAGGGTAACTAGTCAACATTGCTTGAAAATCATAGCCAAATTTTTCCAATGTAGATAATGGATCAATTTGTTTACCTTTCTTTTTAGAACCATCGTAAACAGAAGGTGGAGGGATTTCTATACCTCTCCATGGTGAATTATTACCAAATCCTCCTGATGAGGATGAACCACCTGATGCTAGAGGGGATGACACTTGGCTATTATAATCTTGTCCAATCACCTTTTCCCCTACACTAACATATCCCAGTCCTGCATGTCAAGGCCTTTCCTCTACCAAGATTGGGTTAGTTATGCCTTGGTTGTTCTTACAAAGGCCAACTCCATTAAAACCATATTACTTAAAAGCTTAGATCCTATACATTTAGTGTGTTTTTCAAATTCACTAAGCACACTTTCTGAATCTAACCTAGCTTTGGGATAGGAATTAAGTGTTTTCATACTTATTGTGCACTCATCTGTCATAGTGGATGCATCAACAGTAACAGGTAGCTCTTATTTAGGTCCTTCAATCTACAACACCGTTAAGAGCTCATTTTTGGATTCTAGCTCTCTGTTCAATGTGTTAAGTTTCTCCTCTAGAGTTAACACCTGACATCTTAGGAAGGCATTCTCTTCCTGAATCTGATGATTACATGCTTCAATTTATTTAAAATTGGTCTTGTTGGACATCTTTCCCATGATTCCTACACACTTCCAATGACAGATCAAGCTAAAATGCAAAAACTAATACTCAACCAAATCAACTGAAGAAAATCAAGAGCTAAACCGACTCTAATATCAAACTTGATCTAAAAATGGTACTTGAAATTTTTTCAGAACTTAGAAAATTCGTAGATTCTTAACTTTAAAAATATTTCAACTTGATCAGGAGTTATTTTTTTACAAACTATGGGTCTTCTTGAAAGCCCCAAACTTAAACTCTTCCAAAATATCAAATCAATCGTTAATTTCCAACTTAAGTGAAATATTTGAATCTATCACATATCCAAATAAAATAATCACAAGTTGAATTAAAATGTGCACTCAATTTGAATTTGATTCAAGACATTTAAATGTGAATTCAGTTATCCGATGTGGATTATGGATACTGAAATTTACATTCAATCCTGGTACCCTAGTTTGTGCTTATTTTATCAATTAATATAATTAATAAAATGATTAATTTTATCTGATCAAAAGCTTCTAAAAAACTGAAATCAAATCCACAAAACAAGAACTTGATAATGGAGTTCACTTGAAGGCTACGTCTCTGGATTCTCGAAAAGAGAATCGATCTATTATTGCCCAATGAAGTACAATATCCCTTCACTATTGACTTAACAGACCTTTATACCTTCAAATGAGTTGATTCATACCTCTTGCAACTTTGCAATTTACCAAAAATGTTCCCAAGTCCATCCGTGGCCCCTATAGTATTTTCACTGATAGTTTCCTTTGAAATTACGTTCTAAAAATGTCTACAACTTGAAAAATAAAACACCTAAATAAAATAGTTTTACATTTCTGGAAAGTAGATGAAATTATGAAAAACTTCCCTTTTTACTCCATGGCTTGTTTATGAAATTATGAAATTATGAAGTTGGATAGATGAAATTCAGACCAGAAGTGGTTGAAAAATGTAGATCTCTGCCTACTCCTCATGCATGTTCTATGAAACTGTGATGGAAAATGCCTACATAGGAAAATCTACACAAATTACTATAACTAGTGGGTCTCTTCCTCGTAAGCTCTCAAAATTCTGCAACATGTCTTATTTTGGCACCATGGACCAATTCTAGTGGGTAATCTACTCTTCAAAAATAGTGCCTCCTGTTAGGTATAATATCGCATAGACCACTTCTATTTGGATGTATTCTCCCTCTTAAGGCCTCTGTACTAGATTTGGGTGCTTATTGCACATGACTGGCTTCTAGATAGGTCTATTGGATTTGGTCAGAGTAGGCCTCCTGCTAGGTATCCTATTTCACATACTATTATTAGTGGATATTTCCTTCCTAGGTCTCCTCTAGGACATACTATGGTCCCTACGCACATTATACATGATTATTCTTCTCCTACTATGACACATTTGAGGCTCATGTTTCTTTTACTAGTGAATTGGTCTACCTAGACCTCTGCAATAGGAGAGTCCTCATTGGGTAGGTTCAATGTGCTACCTACTTGGAGGATCCAAAGTTTAGTTACATCGAAAATAAAAGGAAACATTTAAATAGATCACATCAAGTGATTAAGACATTAGAAAGAGGGTGGAGTTGGCTCAGTTATTCTAGTGAGACAAATCTTCAGTTAGGTATCACAAATATGATTGAGTGTTTTAAAATCTTGGATTTGGAGCTAACTGATATTGAGGTGGTAGGATCTGTGTGCTACCTCACCTCTTAATGAGGTCCTCATTGGGTAGCTCTTGTGCTACCTACTTCATATCCAAAGCTAGTTTCAAAAATAAAAAAAAACATTTAAATAATCACATAAGTATTAAGACATTCAAATCAGTTTAAATTTTAGAGACAAATCTTCGTTAATTCACAAATATTTGAGTACACATGGATTAAAATTTGGATTTGGCTCACCTACTTGAGGTAAGTAGGTCCAAATTTATATGATCGCCTAGAAGTTTTCTTGGATAACAAGTTAATCATGTTTATGTGTTGATTCGCTCTAGTGTTTATAGTAATAACTGATATATATTTTAGCTTCAAATCGCCTGTTACTACATGCAGTGCAAAAGAGTTAATGTTAGCTGGGAGCAAGCCATGGGTGTTAGCATTATGCTACCGATTGGACAATATATCCCTGTTCAATACGTGAGCAGTATGCTACCAAGATTCAGAGTGGCATGAGGCATAAGTCATATTTTAGAGGATAGCCTCAAATTTGTAGATATCTATGAGTTTATTGTATGATGGGGTCACTTAAAATTTACTTTGATGGTGCCTGGATAAACACTAAAACATTTTACATTAATGGTGATTCAGCTGGGTTTAGAAGAGGAATACAAAATTTTGACCTACGTATGATTTGTTTAACTGGCTTGTTACTTTACATATGTTGTTTGTCGCATAAGTTTGATAAATCACATAATTTTCTATACACACTTTAGGAACACGTGGCCGGTCAAGGTACATTAAGCTGGTGTCAGTATGAACTAACCTTATTCGGATAGATGACGATAGGTGCTGACTTAGTCCTTTCTTAGTGACCCTAATCATTTGGATGGTCCCCTTTTTTTCTTTCATCTTGGATGGTTGTGCAGAGTATGTTGATGACATGTTTCTTGGTATTTCCACTATTTTTAGTAGCATGGTTGTTTTTTGTTGTCATTTATAACCATAAGATTCATATTTGGATTTGGAGTTAGTCAGTCACAGACTTGGAGCTTCTGGAAAGCCTAACAATATGGATGGATGTACACGGTGAGTTTGTACATGTGGATAGTTTTTTTTATGAGTCTATGATGATGCAGATATTTTTTTGCACATGAATGCCTATAAACATGGTTGAGATGCCTTGAGCATCATTAGGGTATGTTTGTACTTCCTATTGTTACTATGTTACTCCTTTGATATGTTATCTACAAATAGTTATCTTGGACATGCAAGTTTTTTATGCATGGTTGGATTTGCAGAGTACGGTGTTTGGAATCTTTTAGCTATGTAGTTATTATGGAGTAATTACCCACTGGATGCATGAAGAACTCAGTTCAGTTGTTTTTCCCCAGGATATTGTTTTTCTTACACATATTCTAGTTTGACTTGTCTTTTTTTAGTTACATTAGTGGTTGCATGGAGACATGGGTAGATGATTGGAGAACATGGTTGGTTTTACAGGTATGGCTATGGACGCGATTGAAGCTCAGTACTTCTGTTTGAGTGGGATATCTTGCATGTTTGGTATTCATGATGAATTGTTCCAAGAGAGGCTTGGGGTTATGATTTAGTGGAAGCTTGATGTATGGTTAGCTCAGGTATCATGGAATAGTAGTACCTTCGTGTAGGTATATGGTAAGTCATGTTTTATTATCTTCTTGGTTTTAGAATATGGTTTAATCTTCTTGATTTCATTTGAGAGAATTGTTGATGTAAAGAACATATGATATTCATGGTATGTAAAGGACAGTGATGTACAGGTAAAGGTACAGGTTCAAAAATTTATCTCCAAGTGGGAAATTGTTGAGTTGTGGATCTAAACGTCTTCAAAAATTCATGCATTTAAGGTTTACTGGTTTACAAAGTAACTAACGTCGGTTAGCTAACCAGTGTTGGTCACCTAGGAGGAACTGATGTCAGCCATACAACCTACATCTATCAAGATAGGGAACATATATCAGTCAGGACAGAGAACCTACATCGGTCAGGGAACTGACACTGAAGACAAGGAACCTGCATCGGTCAAGGAACCAACACCTGTTACCTATGTGTTTATGATTTTATTTTAGACGCAGGATTTGATCTGATGGTTAATTTTAAAGTGATTGGATGGTTATAAATGCATAGCTAAGGTGGCCTAAGACCTTGTCTAATCTTATATAAGATAGAAAACTAGTGTTAGAACATAAGCTTAGAGGAAGAATGTTAATTCTCCTTGGTTGAAGATGAAGAAGAATAAAAAGAAGAAAAAGGTTACATGAAGACAAAGCTTCAATGGAGAGAAGTTGGATAGAAGGAAATAATAGGTACATCTAATGGTGAGAAGAGGGTATTGTCTTATACTATATTTCCTTTGTATTGTTATTGTCTCATTGTATTGGCTTGCATAGTATGTAAAGTACATAGATTTTCTTCTTGTAGATCCACATCTTGTTGTGAGATCTTGTATTAGATTCTTCTTGTTTGATGCATAGATTATTGTGAGATATTGTATTCATAGATCCATGAGATCATGTTGTATTTTTTATCCTTGTAGATCTAGATATTGTAGAGGATATTTTCTTCTTATATGCATAGGTTGATGTAATGAGATGGAGAGACAGAGAGTTACTTCTTGGTGCACATATATGGTTACACATTGGTAGACCCTTGTGAGAGGTCTTGTTTGTAGATTCACAGTGAGAAATTAGATGCACAGTGGAAGATGCAAAGTAGTTCCTAGTTATGTGAGATCTACTGGTGGTTTGGAGGCATGGTTGTAGTGCACTCAAGTAGATCCATTTAATGATCTGGAGGAGAGGAGATACTCTTGGAGAGATGTATTGTACTCTTGTATTGAAGTGTTGGTTTGTACTCTTGTTATTCATTATATATTAGATCTCTATATTTGTTAGACGTAGCCCACATTGGGTGAACCACGATACATGTTGTGTTATGTGTGAGTACTTTTTTTATTTGGATTATTCTATTTTATACTTCTATTGCTATAAATTTTGGAGAATTGTTTAGATCTTGTGTGCATGATTTTTTATTATTGAATCATAACACTATTCCGCAGTCTTGAATTCCCAACCATGGAATGTGTGTGATTGTATAGTGTATCTATGGAGTTTTAAAATATTCCACTTCATAAGCCGATATAGTTTAGCGTAATATCTCAAAAAAATTCAAGTCTTGTTGATCTTCTGAAGCTTTCAACTTTGTTCAACATGGTTAGATATTAGTAATGAAATTTCAGTAATTAAACTTGAAGGATGAACAAGTGCATATTGGCCTTGCATGTTTGGTAAATCATTCGTTGATGCAAATAAACATACAATAACAAGGAAAATAGATACAACATCCACCAATGATACAAGGCCAAGATGGACAAGATTCTCATTTAGGATAAAATGTTTTAGTTTTATTACTATTATTTGACCTTGCTGAATAAGGAATCTCATGTATGGATCAAAGAAGAATAATAGAATTAAAATTGAATTAGTTCTATAATATTTGGAATATATATAAATATTTAAAAATATATATTATTCTTATTCAAAAAAAAAATTGTTGCCCATTTTATCGTAACTCTATTCTTCTACAGTTAGTCATATAATAATCAGAATGGGCATAATTTAAATATAATCCTTGTAATATTTCATCTTTTATTTATATTCTTCTACTAGTCTCTATTCTTTGTTTGTAATTAATAAAAAATTATAATTAATTACATTCATTTTAATACCTCTAATCTCTACTCTTCTTCTTTCATGATTCCTATATGAGAATAGGAACCTTCCGTTTTTAAAAAAAAGATAAATTTATCTTTCCATTAGTTGTGCATATGCCCAATTAAATACAAATTAAAAAGAATGAGAATAAAGGATAATTATATATTATGAGAATGATCATAATATGTCCATTCTAAACATCTATTATTCTTGAATCTATTATTCCAGCCAGAATGATACAATTATAAACAATAAATTGAGTTATGATTTGAGATATGCATTGAATGATTTCCCATTTTGTGCTTTTCAGATGGGGTGCATGAAAACATGAGTACCTAGTCATTTCTTCAACAAGGAATATTCAACTAGAAATTACAATGAAAGTTATCATTTAATTTTGAATATCTGATTCTTGTTGATGTTTGGTAATGTGTTATCTCGTTTTTAGTGATTCCAGCTAAAATTGAGATAACCATAGAATTTTTTTGAACAAAACCTCCTAAAAATGCCCTTTGAAGGAGATTTTTCATGGGTTTTTAGGGTTTCCATCGCAAGGAAACATGTCTTTTACATGCTTCATGTCGAGTGTCTTCCGAAACCCGAAACCTGATTACATGCTAGTGTATTAGGTTTTCGGAACCTGGGAGCATCGAAACATACCTTACAAAAAAATGTGTTACATATTGCTTGTTTCCTGAAACCCGAAACCTGAAATGATCCTTTATGTCGGGTTTTTGAGAACCCGGGAGCATCAAAACATACCTTACAAAAAACATGTTACATGTTACTTGTTTCCCGAAACCCGAAACCTGAAATGATCCTCTGTGTTAGGTTTTTGGAACTCGATAGCATCCAAACATTTCTTTTACATGCTTCATGTCAGTTGATTCCTGAAACCCGATTTGTTAAGAAAACCTTTGTTTTGGGTTTCTCGGAAGTGCTAATCATGATGACATGGCATTAATGCCGAGTTGTTGGTTAGTTAACACACGTGTCAAAGGAGGTGTAATAAATGCTATGGTTTTATAAATAGTCCAATTTTACACATCATTTCTACCTGACATATTTTCCCTACGTGGATTTTTCGTACATGCTCCTTCAACCTCCAAACCCGACTAAACTTCTTGATTGACTTCTTGATCCATCTTCAACCATTTTTTGAATTTATTGAAGGTATTTTTCTCTTCTTATCATTTTGTGGTCTTTGGGTTTGTTTTTGAAGTGTTCTTTTGGCATTTTTCCTTTTTAATTTTTTCTTGCCTCTAAGTTTAGGGTTTAGGGTGGTTTTCTTCATTTTCTATTCAATTTCCATGAAACCCCTTGTTTGAAAACTCATCCTGGGTGTTTTCTTATTTTCTTCCATGGATATACTCTTATAGTTTTTGGGAATAATCTATAAAACCTAAATTACAAGCTTGGTGGAAATTTTACCTATTCTAACATCCCAGAAACCCAATGCCTTTGATTCAGGTTTTACAGGGTGTTTTACACTATTTGGTTTCTGCAGTGTATCAGAGTTTTGGAAAGTGCTAAACATCCTCCAACTTCTGTTTATGTCAGGTTTCACGTAGATTGTCTGACATCTTCCAACTTCTGCAGAGTATCAGATTCTACAGGGTGCTCAACATCACCTGACTTCCACCTTATGTGTCATGTTTTTTTGAAGTGTCCGACACGACCTAGTTTCCAATATACTCTACAGTGTGGTGGGTCTATAGGATTACTGTAGCAAGCTTCCCAAGCCGATTGTTCAAACAGGAGTTATCATAGGCATCTTTCTCAAAAAAATTCAGTCTTGTTGATCTTCTGAAGCTTTCAACTTTGTTCAACATGGTTTACATTTAGTAATGAATTTCATAATTAACACTTGAAGGATGAACAAGTGCCTATTGGCCTACAATGGTTTTGGTTAATCATTCGGCGATGCAAAAAACATACAATAACACGGAAAATAGATACAACATCCCCAATGATACACCAGCCACAATGATACAAGGCCAAGATGGGACAAGAGTCTCAATTTAGATAAAATGTTTTAGTTTTTTTTAATTACATTTTTGACTTTGTTGCATAAGGAATCTCATGTATGATCAAAGAGAATAATAAATAAAATTGACTTATGTTCTATCATATTTGGATATATATAAATATTTAAAAAAGATTATTATCTTATTCAAAAAAAACTTGTTGCCCATTTTATCGTACTCTATTCTTCTTCTACATTAGTCGTATAATAATCAGAATGGGCATAATTGTTAAATATAACCTTGTATATTTCATCTTTTATTTATATTCTTCCTACTAGTCTCTATTCTTTGTTTGTAATTAATAAAAAATTATAATTAATTACATTCATTTTAATACCTCTAATCTCTACTCTTCTTCTTTCATGATTCCTATATGAGAATAGGAACCTTCCGTTTTTAAAAAAAAGATAAATTTATCTTTCCTAGTTCGGCATATGCCCAATTAATACAAATCAAAAAGAATGAGAGAAAGTAATTATATATTATGAGATGAATCTAATATGTCCATCTAACTCTCTTCTTCTTGAATCTATTTATTCCAGCCAGAATGATACATCATAAACAATAAATTGATATGATTGAGATATGCCATTGAGATTTCCCATTTTGTGCTTTTCAGATGTGGTGCCATGAAAACAGGTACCTAGTCATTTCTTCAACAAGGAATATTCAACTAGAAATTACAATGAAAGTTATCATTTAATTTTGAATATCTGATTCTTGTTGATGTTTGGTAATGTGTTATCTCGTTTTTAGTGATTCCAACTAAAATTGAGATAACCATAGAAATTTTTTGAAAAAACCTCCTAAAAATGCCCTTTGAAGGAGATGTTTCATGTTTTCATCACATGGAAACATGTCTTTTAACATGCTTATTCAATTCTTCTGAAACACGAATTTGAATTACCATGCCCCATGTATTGGGTTTTTCAGAATCTGGGAGCATCGGACATACCTTACAAAAAACTTGTTACATGTTTACTTGTTCCCGAAACCGGAACCCGAAATGATCCTTTGTTCAAGGTTTTCAGAACCCATTAGCATTCGAAACATACCTACAAAAAACATGTACTGTTGCTTGTTTCCCGAAAACCTGAAACCCGAAATGATCCTTTATGTTGGGTTTGTTTTGGACTCGATAGCATCCAAACAATGTCCTTTTACATGCTTCATGTCATTGGTTCCCTGAAACCTGATTTGTGAAGAAAACCTTTGTTTTTGGTTTTTGTTTTTCGTAAGTTGCTAAGGCAGATGACATGGCATTAAATGCTGAGTTGTCCATTGTGTGACCACGTGTCAGAGGAGGTGTAATAAATGCCTACGATTTTTATAAATAGTCCAATTTGACACGTCATTTCTAACCTGACATATTTTTTTTTGCTAGTGGATTTTTTATACATGCCTCCTTCTACTCCAAACCTTACCAAAATTTTTCAATCGACTTCGTTATCCCTCTTGTGACCATTTTGAAAATTTATTGAAGGTATTTTTCTTCGCTTCTTATCATTTTGTGGTCTTTTGGTTTTGTTTTTGAAGTGTTCTTTTGGCATTTTTCCCTTTGCTTTTTCTTTCCTTTGGGTTTTAGGGTTTACGGGTGGTTTTCTTCATTTTCTTTGATTTCCATGAACTCCTTATTTGAAAACTTCATCCTAGTTGTTTTTCTTATTTCTTCATGTGTATCAACTCTTATAGTTTTGTGTGTTTTTTGGGATAAGCTATAAAACCTAACTAAACTTACAAGCTGTTGGAATTTTCCCTTGGTTCTGACCTCCCAGAAACCCGACGCCTTTGATTCAGGTTTTACAGGGTGTCTGACACTATTTGGTTTCTGTAGTGTATCGAGTTTTGCAAAGTGCTCAGCATCCTTCGACTTCTGCTTGTGTTGGGTTTCGTATATTGTCTGACATTTTCCAACTTCTGTAGACTATTGGATTCCACAGGGTGCTCAACATCACTTGATTTTCGCCTTATGTGTCAGGTTTTTTGAAGTGTCCAACATGACCTAGTTTCCAATATACTCTACAGTGTGGTGGGTCTATAGGATTACTTAGCAAGCTCCCAAGCCCGATTGTTCAAACAGGAGTTATCTAGGCATTCTTTCTTTCTCAAGACGTCTCATGTCAATCTATGGATCATCTAAGGAATAAAGTTCAGTAGGTCAGGAATATTGAAGTACAATACCAGAAAATGAATCCCGTCCTCCATCGATTTCACAAACTATGACATCTGAGACACGAGCTTGGTAACATAGAGACAGAGGCCTTTTGGAACATAACTCAAGGATTCTTCTCTAGGTCCTCTGATGAAGTCACTAAACCATTGGCCTCCCTCTCACAACAGGGTTTCCCATGTGTGCTCAAGTGCCCTGAGTCATTTTGCCTGTGCTCCAATTATGACTCAGATTTCCCGCTCATGAAAAATAAATTATAGAAACCATAGTGAAGGTGGACGGAGGTTACTACTTTGATGCCTCCTTAAGATTGCCTGCCCAAATTTAGGAATTGTTCCGATTAATCTTAAGTAGACAGAACGCCTAGCAAAGATCAAGAAGATTGCATCATCATGTGAATAAAAGTTCTTGATCGAGCAAGTCAGCATCTCTAGGTTTCCCAATTTGTCCCCAGGAGTTTATTTCCCATCCTTGAAATTAAGTGACAATCATCACCCTGTTGAGTTGAGAGTATTTGGACCTCCTTGAGTCAAGAGACTTTCCAAGTTGGATGTATCAATTCCTGGTCATTATAGAAGTAACGAACAAGGGATTGATTGGAGTAGTCTTATAGAATGAGATTGATTCACTATGAAAGACAATCTTGACCCTTTATTGGTAAGTTTTATATGGCGTCATATGTCACCTATGCACATCAACCGCTGGCATGAGGAATATCTAGGGTTGGAACGCGAAGGAAGGAGGTCAACTAGACATATTATTGGTATTTCCCCTCAGGTGACAATGAGGGGTCGGAGGATCATTCAAGACTTAATTACGCCTTCTTTTATGAGAACACTACATGTTGACCATGATTTTAAGAAAGAGGAGAGTCTCTTATGAAGCATGGGCCAAATATCAAAATGGGGTGGATGTTCTTACAGTTCAGAAGTTTCACATACCTTGGGTGATCCTTTTCCCGATTGCCCAGGTTCCCATGTGTAAGTTGATCCTAATGGAGTTGGTTTAGACAATTGTTGGCTTTTCACAAATTCCAATAGATTAGCAAAAGGCCTCTGTTCCTTCCCTATTTCCATCGGAGGGTACCACATGCTCCACATGGGGACAAGCATTTTCAACTAACCAAAGACATTAGATTCAGGATAAAGATTCTCAATGAAGCTTGCAGTAAATTAAGGGAATCAAGAGATCAATTGGTCAATGACACGAATGACATAGAAGAAGAACTAATCAAGATCTGCGCTAAGGTGTTGAATGAAAGCTCAAGTATTCTTCCTGTTGATGATCTTTACAAGTAGATCCAAGAATCAATTCAGCATGAACCAACTTATGGATTCGGCCTGCAAATCGTTGATAGGTTTGTGAAAATTGAACATTCTTTGGAAACACTGAGGAAACTCAACAAGATACTAAAGAAACTTCTTGGCAACGCTAGCGATACTCAAGGAAACATGTGAAGTTCTGAGTGATAATTCCACCGCGCCTGATGAAGATGAGATGTAGGGTATAATCTAAAAGTTCCAAGAATTTTAGGATAAGCAGGATTTATTGGAGGAAGAAAAAGATGATGAAACAAAATAGGCATAATGTTGCATGTCATTTCAATCCTGAAATCGACATGTCTTTTTCATTTTCATTTCATCATGTAGGAAGAAAATTTTGACTTGGTCTCCTGCGTGAGAGTCAATTAAAATAGGACTATCATTAGAAAGACTATTTTCTAGGATTTATCCTATTTTCTCTCAACTCCTTTTATTATAAATAAGGGATGCTTATGCATTCCAAAGGGTTGAGATTTTTGGAATATTGAGAACTATTGTGAAGAAGAAAGACTTTGTGTTTTCTTTTAATTATTTGAGGAATAGAAACTTACGCTATTTTGCAAATTGTGTGTTGTGAGATGTATCTTTCTTAAGATATTGTTATTATGTTCATAATCTTAAGATATTATTTGTTTAGCATCTTAATTGTTCTAATCATTTCAAACATTATATGTGTTATCTAAAGCTCATATGATTATATTGTGCTGTGTTTACTCGAAAGAAAATATGCTCCTCTCATTTCCTTTCCATTGTGTTTCTTCCACAATAATAATTTCCTTTCTGATCCATTTCACTTTGAAAACAACAATATCTTCACCTATTGTGGATATGGATTTCAGGATTCCATCCCAACCCCAATGGTTAGGTTAGTGTGAATACTGTATATATTATTTCTACTGTGTTTTAGATTAGTAATAAATAGGCAGCCTCACCTGTCTTTGAGGAGGGATTTTATCCCATGTAATGTGGTTGAACCTCATATTTTGGATTGACAAAATATCCAACCAACATAATGCAAGACCAATATGTCCATGAATGACATCTTGAGGAAAAAATTCTTCACTTCTATTACTACCTTAATTCTTCACTTCATCTTCAAAATGAAATGCTTCACTTTTGTTACTACCTTGATTAACATCGGTATTTAATATGATGAGAACTACATAAGGCTTGATCCCTCTAAAGGGTATGTAGTGCAACACTTGGATCTTCCAAGGATAGTCTAGCCAATATGATATAATTTAAAACAATTAAATAGAGTAGAGATAAAGAAATTCAAATCACAGAATAATAATAGACATAAAAATAATTTGAATTGCATAAGAAGAACATAGGTAAAATTTACTATGATCATATTAAGCGTATAAATATGTGTTTGTGTGTACATATATGTATATACATACATACATACATACATATATATATATATATATAGAGAGAGAGAGAGAGAGATTATTCACCTGCATTGAATGATTTCCCATTTTGTATGTGCATTTAACCTTTTAGGAGGGGGTGCTAGGAAACTAAGCTTTCACGAGGGGGTGCTAGTATAATACAATTAGGAATTAATACAAAACAAACAATGTTTGTTTTTATGATAATGGGTTTGTGCCCATTATAAATGTGCACAACTTCTATAAAGGCTGTCATAATGCATAACTTCCCATTCTAAAAATAATTTTGAATCGCATAAGAATAATATAGATAAAATTTACTATGATCATATTAAGCGTACAGATCTGTGTCCAGTGGATTAAAAACTACATCCAAAACAAAAATATCCAAAGGGTAAAAGAATGCATCTAGAAGGTACATGACTATATCCAATGGATAAAAGAATGCACCTAAAGGGTACAGATCTGTGTCCAGTAGATAAAAGACTACATCGGAAGAATAAATATTCAAAGGGTAAAAGAATGCATCCAGAAGGTACACACCTATATCCAATGGATAAAAGAATGCACCCAGAAAGTACAGATGTGTGTCTAGTGGATAAAATAATGCACATAAAAAGTACAATTGTTAATATAAAATTAGATTATACATATCTCTTTTTCTACCACCTGTATCAAAAAATAGAGAAAATCACAAAAAGTTTCTCAAAAAACCTAGAAAGCTGATATCATTTTTGTGTTAAATTTTTTTTTTCTATAAATAAGTATACGGCATTTTTTGAGAAATGTGTAAAAAAACCCTTTAAAATGTCTAGATTTGACTGTCTTAGAACATAATCAAGTTTATAATTGATCCTAGGGCTTAAGAACCTTCTAAATCTAATAGTGCACTCCGTTTTGCATAAAAATACATGATACAAAAAAGTGCTAACAAAGAACAAATACATGAAAACAAAAAACCATTTCTTGCAAAGAAAACTTATAGATGGATGTCTACATCATCTATTGCTTTGATACAATGAAAGGAACAATAAAAATATTTTCAAGTCGTGAAGATCTCAAATAATAATATCACAGCACATTTGATAAGCTGAAAGAAATTCACCATAATAACTTTACAAAATAATTTACAAACAAAGAGCAGTAATGGATCATATATTATTATGGAACTCTCATGGGTATGAGTACAATGAGAATGGGACTTGCTTATATAGGAAAGGAAGATCAATTTAAGAACTAGTAAATGCCATAGATCAAGCTATAAATCAAGGAAAGAACTAGTCATCAAAAAGTTAGTCAAGACCATAGATTTAGGAAATAACTAGTCATCAAAGAACTTGTAAAGACCATATATTTAGGAAAGAACTAGTCATCAAAGATCTAGTCAATACAATAGATCAAGGAAAGAACTAGTCATCAAAGATCTAGTCAATATAATAGATCAAGGAAAGAACTATACATAACAAATAGATAATATCTTCTTAAAATCTAAATAAGATAAAAGAAATATCCACACAAATAAGTGGGTTAGGATAAATACAATAAAGGTAAATAAATTACCTAGGTGAACATGAGCTAAGGTAAATACCTACTCTAACATCCATGAGGAGAGTACAAATTAAAAAGGAAAATAATGGTTGGTTTCAACAAATATAAATTGGTGACATATCAATTAAAAGATGGAAAAGAATCTAAGATGTGTGAGCTTGTTATAGAACAATTACCTGTAACAGAATATTTAGTCAAATTCAGAGAGGAAATTTTTTATGATTATGTAAAACACACACATAAATATTGATGGTTGGGTGAAAAATTCAAGTTAAATAAGGACACATTCCCACTTGGTACTATTGTTTCAATAGTTGACTTCACATAGAATTACACATCATAACCACAAATAGAGGTTCAATATACTATAACTCGGTGCAAGTTGATATTTTCATGCATATAACATTCATGCACTCTCCAGAAATCACTGAGTAAGATCAAAAAATATTAAGAGAGTATTGTTTCTACATTAGTGATGATTAGACACATTCTACAGAATATGTGCAAGGTTGTTTCCAGGTGTTTTATGTGAACTTGAACGAGATGAACATTTTATTCAATCAACATTACATTTGGTCCGACAATTGTACATAAAAATTCAAGAATGCACGGATGTTTTATTGGCTAAATAGGATACACAAAGAAACAAGTGTACAACATATCTAGAGTTTTGTTGAGGCATGACATGGGAAAAGAGAGCATGATAGTGCATGAGCTTGTGTGAAAAGAGCACTTGCAAGTGAATAATTAAAGTTCAAGGATGATGTTAAATTTAAAGAAGAATTGTTGATTGGTGTGTCAAGAACATGGGCTCTCAAGATAGTTCAGAGGTTTTTATATATTTCTGGTTGATAGAGGAACATCATTTGGCAAGCTATGACAATTTTATGATAGTTAAATGATCAACTGATATGCACTCGTTCCGTAGTTCAGATGTAAGTTCTTGGACTCTTTCAACTAGGTAAATGGCATGTTTTTGTATATCATGTATTGATTTTGTGTGGAATGAATGTGAGTTACAACAGTGGGTGGATGAAAGGATTTTTAGACCTCTAATTCCACTCAACAATGTATACGAATTTCCACGAGCATTACAACTTGCAGTGTCTTCAAATCATATGACAACATCAATTGACTTTGACCAAGTCTCTGATTTAGTGCAACAAGGTACATATGTATGTCATGTTTTAGATTTATAAATTATTAAATGATCAAATCTTAATGTATTTTGAATTTGAATTGAGTTTTAAATTTTATGTAGGGCATGTTTTTGCAATTATTGCAACAAAATTTAATGAAGAGGTAACAAAGTACTTCCTTTCTCATTGTGTAGAGGGGGAAAAATTGAATTTCAAAGTAATTGATGGTGAAGGCCTTGAGTATCCCACCGATTCAGTGGTAGTCACTTGAACTTGGCTTCGACAATAACCTATAAAAAATAAAACATTTGGTTATTTGAAAACTATGAAGTACATTAAAAGATACTTCACTATTCACATTTGGTTTTTGCAACGAATATTAAATTGATCAAATATCAAGGTAGGCCATTAAAAAAGAATTTGTGTAAGGTTCATGAATCAGATCATGAAGTAATTCTTGCTAATGTCAAGAGTAGAGTTGATCCATGTGGTTCATTGGATTGAATTTAAAAAGGCATGTTCTTCATGGATTTAATATGAATATCTACTTTAATGATTTTTTCAAATTCTGTAGGATTTAAAATTCTATTTAATTTCTTACTAACATATTTATGTAGGTTAGTGGTTCTAAACAAGCTTCTAGTTTCACGTGGTTGGCACTGTTAGTAGAGAATTTATTATTCTCGAAGCCAAGTGAAGCTAAGGGAAATTAAATATTAGAAAGGAACAACAAATAGAAATTATAATTTCACCTCCTATATTGTAAAAATATCTTATTAAAATTATAATTTCACCACCTATATTATTCACATGGTTGGCAATGGACAACCTTACACTGACTCAAACTGGACTATTTGGTGCTTTTGCATACAATAGGAAAACAAAATGAAAAAATTGAGATGGATAAAATAGAGATGGTATTTTGTAGAGGGTACCAACGAGGAGGTGTAGGATCTAACGAGACCTCTATAGGTGCCACGGAGTCTAAGAAATCACCCAGTGAAGTTATAGTCATTTTTTAGACTCAGGGCTCTTAAGGAACTATGTCCAGATAAAGTATCCTGGAAGCCTTAGGAGTGCAGGGGACCAAAACGATGCCTCTCTTAGTGTTTACCAGGTCATCTTGATGCATTAGCATAGTTGTTTTGGTCTCATGAGCTTCTGTTTGAAAAATATTGCATCGAACAACCTTATACAGACTGAAACTGCATTATTTGACACTTTTGCAAATAATTGGACAATGAGAGGAATGAATTGATATGGAGAAAACTGAGATGGGATTTTGTAGAGGGTCCCGACGTAGAGGTGTAGGATCTAACATGATCTTTCTAGGTTCCATGGAGACCGAAATATCACCCGTGGAAGTTAGTCTTTATTCATCTCAGAGATCTTAAGGGACTATGCCCGGAAGCACTGTGATCTTTAGCCTCTGAAATGACAACTCCTATAGCATTTATTATGCCACCCTGACATGTTGATGCAGTTGATTCAGTGCCAAGAGCTTCCATTTGCAAAATATTGCATCGAAAAATATTACACTGAATCAAAATGTAGTATTTTACACTGTTGCAAATAATAGAACAACAAGAGAACTGAATGGAGATGGATAAAAATGACACAGGATTTTATAGAGGATCTTGAGGAAGAGGTGTAGGATCACATGAGACCTCTCCAGGTGCTATAGAGACTAAGATATCACCCATCGAAGTTATAAATTTTTTTATCTCAGGGATCTAAAGGGACTACGCCTAGATGAAGTAGCCTAGAAGCATTGGGAACTTTGGCCTCTAAAACGATGCCTCACCTAGCCCAAAATTTGGTTTGTGGAAGGTGGGGTTGTGCCCTTGCTGGTTTTTTCTCATGGCATCATAGGTAGCCTTTCTGGTATTATCAAAAAGATCTCTTCATGCTTGTGTGATAAGTTTAAAACCTCCCTCGACTCCTGGGAACCTTTTTTATCAGGATGCAATAGTAAGGCTAATTTTAGAAAGGCAATTCGAATTTCCAAGCTCTTAAGGGAATTTGCCCAAACGAGGTTGCTCAGAAGAACTTAGAGGGTAGGGAACCAAAAAGAACGCTCCCCAAGCATTTACCAGACCATCCGGACATGTTGGCACAATTGGTTCAGTCCCACCATCTCCCTTTACAAAACATAGCATCTGATAGTGTTACACTGACTCAAAGTATAATATTTTGTGCATTTGTAAATAATAAGACATTGAGAGAGCTTAATCACGTGAAAAAAACATAAGATATTATTTTGTAGAGGGTCCCTATGTAGAGGTGTAGGATCTGACAAGATGTCTCTAGGTGCCACAGAGTCCAACAAATCACTCGTCAAAGTTATAGGGTTTTTGGGTCTCAGGGATTGTAAGGGACTTCACCCATACAAGGTTTCCCGGAAGCAAAAACACCACCCCACACCAAAATGAAGCCTCAACTAGCATTCACTTAGCCATCTAGACGTGTTGGTGTAGTCGGTTTGGTACCACTAGGTACCTTTTGTAAAATATTGTGTGTGACATCCTTACACTGACTCAAACTGCAATATTTCGTGTGTTTGCAAATAATAGGACAACAAGAGCATTGAATTGAGATGGAAAAAATTGAGATAGGATTTTTTACATGGTCCCTATGTAGAGGTTTATGCTTTGATGAGACATCTCTAGATTCCACGTTGTATGAGAAATCACCCGTCGAAGTTATAGCATTTTTTGGTCTTAGGGCTCTTAAGGGACTACGCCTCGACAAGGTAGCCCAAAAATAATGACATCATCTTGTACCCAAAATAATCCTCCACTAGTGTTCATCTTTCCATCTAAATGTGTTGGTGCATTCGGTTAGGTCCCACGAGCTTCCGTTTGCAAAACATAGCATCTGGCAGCCTTACATTGACTCAAACTGTAGTATTTGGTGCGTTTACAAACAATAGGACAGTGAGAGAACCAAATCGATATTGAAAACACTAAGATAGGATATTTTAGAGGGTCCCTACATGGAGGTGTAGGATCTAATCAGATTTATCTTGGTACCAAAGAGTCTTAGAAATCACCCATTGAAGTTCTAACATTTTTTATCTCAGGGATCTTAAGGGACTACGGCCAGATGAGTTAGCCCAGAAGCAACATCGCCACCCCACAAAAAATGAAGCCTCAAATAGTGATGACTATACCATTCAAACATTTTGGCGCAATCAGTTTGGTGCCACAAGCTACCATTTGCAAAATATTGTGTGTGACAACCTTACACTGACTCAAACTGCAGTATTTCTTGTGTTTACAAACAATAGTATAATAAGAGCATGAAATTGAGATGGAAAAAACTGAGATAGTATTTTTTAGAGGGTCCTTATATGGAGGTGTAGGAACTAGTGAGACATCTCTAGGTGCCACAGAGTATGAGAAATCACCTATTTAAGTCATTTTTTGGTTTCAGGGCTCTTAAGGGACTCTTCCTAGACGAGGTAGCCCAGAAGCAATGACACCATCCCCCACAAAAAAGTCCTCAAATAGTATTCACCTAGCCATCTGGACATTTTGGCACAGTCAGTTTGGTCCCACAAGATTCCATTTGAAAAATATAGCATCTGGAAGCCTTACACTAACTCAAAGTATAATGTTTGGCGCGTTTGTAAAAAACGGACAATATAGTGTTCACCAGACCATTCAGACGTGTTGGCATAGTCGGTTTGGTGCCACAAGCTACCATTTGTAAAATATTGTGTGTGACAACCTTACACTGACTCAAACTGCAGTATTTCTTGTGTTTACAAACAATAGTATAATAAGAGCATGAAATTGAGATGGAAAAAACCAAGATACTATTTTTTAGAGGGTCCTTATATGGAGGTGTAGGAACTAGTGAGACGTCTTTAGGTGCTACGGAGTATGAGAAATCAACCGTTTAAGTTATAGCATTTTTTGGTCTCAGGGATCTTACAGGACTACTCCCAGACGAGGTAGCTCGGAAGAAATGACACTGTCCCCCACAAAAAAGTCCTCAAATAGTATTCACCTAGCCATCTGGACATTTTGGCACAGTCGGTTTGGTCCCACAAGCTTCCATTTCAAAAAATATAGCATCTGGAAGCCTTACACTAACTCAAAGTATAATGTTTGGCGCATTTGCATAAATAAGGAAAACAAGAGAACCCAATCGATATGGACAAAACTGAGATAGGATTTTGTAGAGGGTCCCTACATGGAGGTGTAGGATGTAATGAGACATAGCTAGGTGCCACAGAGTCCAAGAAATCACTCGTCAAAATTATAGCATTTTTTGGTCTCGGGGATTTTAAGGGATTACGCATGGATGAGGTAGCCTAGAAGCAATGACACCGCTCCACGCCAAAATTAAACCTCAAATAGAATTCACTTTGCCATCTAGATGTTTTTGTGTAGTCAATTTTTTTCCACGAGCTACCGTTTGTAAAATATTGTGTGTGACAACCTTACACTTACTCAAATTGAAGTAATTCGTATGTTTGCAAACAATCAGACAACAAGAGCACTGAATTGAGATAGAAAAAACCAAGATAAGATTTTGTAGATGGTCCCTATGTGGAGGTGTAGGATCTAACTAGATGTCTCTAGGTATCATGGAGTCTAAGACATAACATGTGTACGTTGTATCATTTTTGGGTCTCAATTAGACTACACCCAGACGAGGTAACCCAGAAGCAATGACACCGCCACACACTGAAACAAAGCCTCAAGTAGTGTTCACCTAGCCATCTAGATGTGTTGGTGTAGTCATTTTGGTCCCAAAAGCTATCGTTTGTAAATAATGGATTGTAAAACCTCTCACTCTATTTCCCTCTCATGATTTCTCTCTCTCTATCTCCCTCTCTCACACAATCCCAATCTCACTCTCACAATGTATTGAGCTCACCATGTTCTTGTTAGTTGTTACTAAGTATCACTGCCAAATTTTTATTTTTCAAGGTACAATGATTACATTTACAGGGAATTTAAAATCCATATTAGTCTTGTTGATAGTACTAATTACCCATGAAATCTAATTCTCCATCATTCATTTACTTTTCTCATCTTCCACGTCATAATGCTAAACAATTTGACAGGGGAGCTTCCCTCTTTGATGATGATACAATGAATATGAATATGATCCTTGAGAGTCAATCCTCATCCCACCATAATACCAGTATGAAATTTGTTATTGGTAATGTTGCACGATCATTTTCCTTTTTGTGAGATATGCTTTTCTTAACAGATATGTTCCAGATTTGGTGGTTTGAGCAAGTGTAAATAGGATTGTTAAGCATGTTTTAAAGAGTTTATATTTCATGCTTCAGTGTTCTATTTATTTTTGGTGTATTGAGATAGTATTTGCAAAGTGTGAACTGTTTGGAGAAGTGAATGATAAATCTCTAAGGAGTTGTGGGAATTAGAGTATGAGATTTTGGGAGCACCTTAGGGATGGAAAAATTGAACTATTGAACCTTGTAAAACTTTTTAGATATCCTTAGATTCTTCTATCTGTGCTTGTTGCAAAAAACATTATCTTAATGGGCATAGTCAATAGTTTTGGTAAGATGAACAACAATGGTGTTTGGATCCTTATGAATCAAGTTAGTGATGGTCCTAATTATGTTTAAGGTGTTTTAATAGGGGAGAAAACTAAGAAGCTTTGAAGAATGCAGTAGGTGCATGATGAGATAGGAACCAGTACAAAGATACCATGAGCAAGAAGAAGTGAAAGTGTGGTAAATACACATATACACATTGATAAATTGAATGAATAATTACTCAGATTAGGTAATTATTTATATACATACATTATATAAATATTGATTTCCAAAGTTTTATACATATTATACATTGAAAATGCTAGTACATGCATCACCAATAAATGAAAAAAAATCCATAATGTCTTAAATATTGTCAATTGTACATAATATTGATTTCATACAAAAATAATCTCATAAATGTAATGTATCATACAAAAATATCGAGTTCCAAATAGTATTAACGTGCACAATAAATATAAAAAATACCTGAATAGGTCATATACTATCAAATTCAAATTCCCTATAGGAATACATACAATCCCATGCAAATAGACATACAAACAAATTTCATGTAACACACACACACACACACACACACACACACACACACACACACACACACACACACACACACACACACACACACACACACACACACATCCTAATCATAAAAATATATCCCTCTCTTGGCCTTGCTCGAAGAAGGCCCTCCCTTAGATAAAGATGGAGATCTATGAGATGACTTTAGATCGTTCGTTCCCATGCTACGAGTCCTCTTCCGTTGAATAATCGCTTGTAGTTGAACATGCAAATGCAAACAATTTTTTTCATCAAAACTTAATTTATATATGTTTTCAACATGTATTTAAGACCATGCTACTGAAAGTATTTACATAAATACACTCACTTACCGAAAGGTCTCGGTTACGCTGAATCTACATCTCACGCTCAAATGAGTCATCGAGAGCTCCTGGAGCACGAACTGGGGTATCAAAATGATGAGCTTGAGGATTCCATGCCCTCGAAGTAAAAATGGAAGTGGTTAAAGTTCCCTACATACACAAAAGATCACAAAATCAAACATCAAAATTAGACAAAATAGAACTATTTTAATAATAAATTTTTTGAGTGCAAATAAAAAAAATTATGCTAACTAAGTACATGTATGTGTAATGACAATATTTTAACTAATTTTATCAATATACAACTATTTTATTTACCATGCCATGCTTGCGAATCAATTGAAAAGGGCTTCTACCTATCGCAGGTAACTCCTATGTATACACAATGAAGGCCATTATTAACATGTAATTTATCATAATATGAATTACATGAAAAATTTAACGAAAATACATGGTGTTTGAATATCTTAGTGAGTTGTTGCGCGAATGGAATCAAAGTGGCAACAACTTTCTCTACTCATTGCAGATATGGTGGGGTGTTTAGTGAAGTCATCATCTTTATAAAATATATATCGCATCAACTTAGTTGAACATTCAAGTACATACATATATTTGATTTTAAAAGTTATATATATATATATATATATATATATATATATATATATATATATTCATATGTGAAAAATTTACACAATTAACATTCTAAATTACCTCTGTGAATGTATTCATAGGCATGGTGATCACAACTTATGGTTGGAATGATGATGCCTCTCCCGTGCGCTGTAATGTCAATGCATACATATATAAATAAAATTATTTCAAAAATTTAACATATATAAGTAAATTAAGGGAATCTAATATTTTTGTAACACACATAATAAAACATAAAAAATACCTTCAAAGGTGATGACGATGAATGTAATACAAATGTCTCAATCAAAAAGGTATCTGACATGGTGGCAGTATCATGTGCACCACTAATGGATACTCCACCAAAAACCGTATGCATGAAAGTATCATCCTCCTCAGGCCCCAAACATATGTTACAACATGTTGAGAAAAGATGTGGCCTCATGTTATTACTCCCTAAGGGAATACTCTGTGTACCTCCACTAGCATCTGTATCAAAAATCTCCCTCAGATGTCAAACAAGGGTATCAGATAGCCCCTGAAGCGCGTGGAGTGTATCAATCTATATTGTTTCCTTCACTGTTGTAGGTAAAGTCTCAAGGTGATGGGGCTTCTATGTGTGGACTCTACCCTACTGAATAGATGCGTGTTGTATAACCGGTCTATCCTGTGCAGAGCCTTTTCCTCGGTGTTGGAAATCCCAGAAATCAAAATAGTTCATGACCTCATTGAGGATAAAGCCACAATAGAGTTTCCTCATAAAGTATAGTGGAATCTCATTGTTATTGCAAGATGGAAAATTGAACACCATCCACCAGCAATCCCAAAAATTATTTTTAATCAAAAAATTATTGCACCAGTCGATGGGAAACTGTTTGCATGAAAACGAAATAGGAAAATTGGTACGAGGGTCTATGAATAAAGGACATATGATGTCTTTTGTAATTTATTTTTTCTTTACATTTACATATGACAATTTGTTGGAATAATAAACCCTACAACGCTCTCTATAAGATGACCAATGATCAATTTGACCCATTGTTGTGTTACCGTGATCCACTAATGCCTCCAATGTGTTTGCAAGAGAGGCATGATGGGGGTTTGTAAAATGTAAAGCCCTCATTGTTTTGATTAAATCCTCAATTTCAATCTTATTTTCCACTATATGGGCTGCTAAATTTTCTTGACTACCCAAGGGATGTTGAGCAACTGTAGGAGGGCTAGGAGGGATCACAAGAATTATAGGGTTTGGTTGTGGTTGATTGTGTTGATGTGGAGCTGTAATAATACAAAAATATGTATTCAATTCAAATTCTACTCTATAATTACAAAATTTCAATGCAATTTTGAAAAAATAATTGTGCTTACCTCTTCTCCTTGGCACCATCATCGATTTCGATGTTTCCAGTGATTCTTATACGATCGTTTGAGGAAGATCCAGTTGAAAAATGAAACATGAGGGCATGATTTTGTTGTAAAACTCACGTTTGGGGGGAATTCAAATGAGTATGGACTGGTCTATTTTTTTTGTTATAAATTAACATAACACGTACACATTATAATGTGTATGAGTTATAATGTGTACACATTATAGGTTCATGAATTACCAAACTAAAGAAACTACACTGTGATCGCGTTATTAAAGAACGCGTACACATTTCATTTTTTTTCGAGTTCCACTTTATGGCCCCCCAACTTGGTGCACTTACCCCATTGCAAAGTTATAAATGTAAATCAATACAATATACTTAGTAAAGTAATATGATATTTATTATTTCTTAATATTACTAAAAATTTGGTAGACAACGAACATATGCCCATTCTCAAATAATAGATATAATGTTGGAATAGGTATAAATTAAGTATTTACTATGCATTATGAAGGTTTAAAAGTATTAATTAATACAATCAGTATTTCCTATTCTTACTAAAAAACTGTAAACCCCTAAAATGGAAATCACTCACACATGATATGTAATTATAAAAATCCCCTTTTTGGATTGCAATAATAGCTAAATAAAATTCCAATATTTGGTTCAAGTAAAACCAACATAGCCAATTTCAGTATTTAATCTAGATTGTAAAATGTCCACATTTAACAAAATTATGGTTGAAATTATTTTTGGTTCTTGGCGTTTTGGACCCGGACAAGAAAGGTGAAGGTGCTAGTGGCCTTCAGGATATGGGCGTTAGTGTCCTGCTTCTAGTTGCCCTAGTCCTACTTTTGGGCACCCATGTCCAAAAAGTCTGATTTTTGGCCAAAGCGATGTAAAAGTGAAATTTGATGTGTAGTGATGTCATAAGTAAGCATGTGTGTATTTGTATGGTGTTATAACATTGTGTTTGGTGTTGTTTTATGTTGTGTAGAGGGACATCCAGTCAAGCAAGTTCTGTGGTGGCCATAAATTGAGTACATTTCTCAAGTTGGGTTTATTAGATGATGATTGGGAAGTCATGGACCATTCTACTATGCGACACATAGCAAGGATGGGGGATGCGTCCCATAATATGCCTATGTTGACAATTTTTTGTGAGAGATGGTGTGGAAACACTTGCATGTTTTAGCTACCTACAGGTGAGATGAAATTCACATTAGAAGATGTATATCACATACTGTGATTACCAATTTTTTGGGAGAGGGTATAGGTCATGGTTGTGGAGGATATAGAAAGATAGATGAGGTCTGCTAGGTGGTATTTTTTGCGGACTCGAGTGCCTACCGAGGCCCATACTAGTTTGGCTGTGATTTTGACGTCATGTGTTTTGAGCTTGCGGAAGCTTATATCTATGGATATTCTGTCATTGATTCCAATATAGGGAGGTGGTGTGGGAATCTTATATGAGATACATGATATTTTCACCCCAATAGAGGAGAAGGGTACTAGGTATGCTTAGGCATGATGTGTTTTGACCCACATGTATAGAGATGTTTATAGATTTACAAAAGAGGAGCTTGGAGGTGAGATCAAAGCTACTACATTATTCCATGTATGGTCCTATGAGCATATAGAATTATTGAGGCCAATTGGTTGTCTACTAGTAGATTGTGCTCGGCAAGACATATTTTCTAAGAGATGGATTGGTGTGCATGGGAGGAATATGGATACTTAAACCTGTAGAGTTTTGATATATCAGAGGGGACCAGAGGAAGTGATATTAAGGCCATAATGAGACTATGGAGGATTGTTAGAGGATGTAGTAGAGCTACAATGCATACGAAGGATGATGTGGTTGGAGGATTTCTTTCCAAGGGTGACCGAATTATTTTCAGTGGAGCGAGTATATCGATAGTTTGATATGGCCTGGGATGTTCTCCTAGAGTGATGTGCATGGGTTAGAGGTGTTAGAGCACTGATGAGGGCCGAAGTTAGATTGAGGCCCATAAGAAAGTAGCTAGTACCTCCAAGGACAGACCAGGCAGATGCGGCGATAGAGCCTATAGACGTAGATGATGTAAGGTGTACAGAGGCATATCATGCATAGTGGGTGGTGCATCGATCGGTTTTTCTGTTTCCATTATTTGTAGATGTGATGGGATTAAATTAAGGAGGAGGAGTGGAGGGTAAACACATGCCCCCAAAAATGTAGTGGTGGCAATAGCGGAGCATGAGTATCTATATTTTTATGTGCTATGATTTGTTACTTACTTATGTGATGGTTATAGTTGTCTAATGTGTTGTTCTATTGGTTGTAGGTGACGTGTATTAGTCCTTGATTGTGGACACATCTATCCAAAAATTTACGTGGAATGTGCCCACCGACATACATGCAGATGGATGGATATTGGAGCTTGTGGATGAAATTGTTTGAGCCAATGGTGATAACAATAGAAACATAAACTGTGTTGTTGAGCGAGAGGGACAAGCCATGCATGGATACATACAAGATAGAGAGGCGTAGAGTGGTGGTCCCTTAGTGTAGGATGTGTTTTCTCTATTTATATAGTTATACAGTCTCTTTACCGAGTAGTCTACGGAGGTTACACTACTATGAACGTAAGTGGACAAATATCGAGATCATGATCAACGATGCTGAGTTAGCGGCGAGGCTTCAAGTTCTAGGGTTCCTGCGATATCAAAGAGTAATAGTGATGATGAGATATTATTTTCATTGATGTATTCAATGTAGGGGAGTTTCCCCCAGTGATGAGATGTTTTTTTTACTATGAGCGTAATCAATAGATATAGATGAATTTATCAACATATAATGATTATATTTGTTGTATATTGATTTGATGATGTGATTGATGATATATGACTTGTGAATGATTGTTGGGATGTGAAATGTGTTGAATATTGTTCATGTTTTTTAAATTTAATTAAGATTTGTAGTTTTTTCATAATTTTATGATGGTATAGTGTTTGCCATGACAGATGATGTATGTATTGTGAAGAATTTTGTGATGATTTATAAAAGTATGATGTGGTCGTAATAGTATAATGAAGCATATGTTAGTAAGATGAAGATAGGGGGAGGAGAAGATTAGTGATGCCCCCAATGTATAGATGATGAGGTTCATTTAGATAAGATCCCTCAACATTCAAGAATGAACCACGTAAATCAAGAGTCCATCATTGGGAAATGATTTGATAAAGCACGCTAGTTGAAGCGATAGAGTGAGTGAAGAGAGGTTATTTTTGTAATAGATCCCTCAATATTTATGTAAGATCCGTAAGAACACGAGTGCGTCATCGAGGGATAAGGTGATAGCAATCACCTACTAAATACAAAGGTGGTGTGAAGCGGTGAAAGCACGTGGAATGAAAGCAGCATGAGCGTATGAACCAAATTGAATTTCATGTGGAGTGGCAGTGGGAGGTGAAAATGTCAAGGGATCTAGGAGCCAATGTGAAGTGGTATTGTGATGCGATGCTGCAACGATGGATGCATGTGATGGAGAGTGCACATGAGTGACAACCTATGGTGATGGATGAATAATGACCTTAGCACTAGACGAAGGAGATAAATCAATCATAGTAGGATCTCACCGACGAGGGAGAGGAGCTACAAAACTTTCATGTGAACGAGATCCAAAGGAAATGATGTCCTTATCCTCTAATTGTTGCACTCAATCATGAAGGGAAAAGTAATCATTATCCATATGGCCAGTGATACGGTGATAGTTACAGTAGGGTCAATCATGCTAATGTTGTAAGCGATGTTGTGGATGATGTTGGTTAGAAGGTAAGAAAATTAAACACTTATCACATCATGTGGGTGAGCATGGTGAGAAAAATGAAATGGCTCGTGTGAAACAGGTGTAGAAGATTGAGGTGTACCTATCATGGAGTAGGAGAAGAAGGATTTTTATGTGATGTAATAGATTGAAATTTCTTGTGAGGAGGAGATGGAGATTTTGTAGGAAACTCAATTGATGGAAATGGAGAAGAACTAGGTGTTGTATTTGTAGTAAAAATAGGTGGAGGATCTATAACATGTGTAGCAATGAGATCTTGTTCTAGATCAATGACTCTATAGAATAGAAGTGTGATAGATTCACATGTATCATATTGCAATATATATCTAATGGTAGAATCAAACCACAATAGAAGATAAATTTCTTCTCTAAGTCGATAGGTTGAAAGACTGATTAGTGTATACATACATTGAATTGTAAGATGTAATCAATGAGAGGTTTTGTTTTTACTTGATGTAAAGTAGGTAGGTGATCATATGTAACTCAAGGGCAATTTTTGATGATAAAGCAATGGAGAAAATCTTCTTTTATGTCACAATAAGTGTTAATGGATCCAAATGGTAGATGATTATACCATTGTCGAGTGTCATTTGTAAGACTATGGTGAAAAGTTTTAATTAATAATCAATCATTAGAGTATGAAGCCATATCCATATGGTAATTCTTGAGATGCAAGTAGGGGCTTCTAGTACCATTGAAACATGAAAAGGCATGCATGATAAAATCCTTAGGAAATTATGAGTTATAAATCTTCTTAGGAATAGGGTTTCCATGTAACAAATTGTTATTAATGGAATCATAGTAGGCCTTGCTTTATATGTGAGTGATTGAACCTGAGATTGTAAGTACTCGATAACATGAATGAGAGATAATATGTCATGTGAAGGAATAGTTAAGGATGGAAATAATGTGTTAAGAGGTTGTAACTTTCCATTGTTAGTAATCATAGGGATGTCGAGAGGAGACAAAGGAGATTCCGATGCTAAGGGTAGACTCGGTGTAGGTTTTGAAGAAGAAATATGTGATGAAGGACATGGAACATCCATATAAGCGGTAGGAACATCATCAGAAACATCCCTAGGAGATGAAGCAATAGATGGAGATGCGTTGATAGGAGGAAAAGAAATTGTAGATGGAGATGGAGTGATAGGAGGAGATGAAGTAGTATTAGGAGATGAACTAATAGATGGAGATGCCTTATGCATGGTATTAGATACAAGTTGAGAAGAAGTTAACAATGGATCAAGAGATTCACACCCAACATTATGCATAGTATTAGACTCATGATTATCAATTGTTTCATTGAAATCAGAGAGAGACTGAAATATGAAAATGTCATTAATTTTATCATCAATTGTGTCATCAACATAGTAGGAAGGAGTATGTGAACTAGAATGCAATGGATCATGAGAAAGAAATTTCTAAAATAGGAGAAGCATGACATGCAACTAGGGTATTGGTTTGACTAGGAGGAGAATCAGTTTGCATATGTATATTATTGTCAAGACCAAACATGAAATTAATAAGAGAATCATCTAGAATATCTTTGGAAATGTCCGATGGAGGATCGTGGCTACCTATATAACATGGTGTACAATAAGTGAATCTCATCACATCAGAAACAATGCCAATAGTATAATTCTCAAGCCTAGTAGGCACTTTGCATTCATTGGCTAAGAGTTGTTGAATATGATCCGACATAGTAACATCACGATATAGAGCTGTAAGTTCAATTATAGTTGCCTCATCATAGATGGGATTGAAACTGACATGAGGTATGAAGATCCGAGAAGGAGAAGATCTATCTTTAGCCATTAGGGTTGCAAGCAGATGCAACAGAAAAAGTTCTAATCTACTGGTTCACAAAAATGATTCAATCAAATTTGGATATTTTATTAAAATATGAAATGTACAACTATGATAAATGACATACAAATGAAATATAAATGCTAAGTAATTTATTTTATATTTTAACTGAAATAAAATAAAAGGGGAAAATACTTACCTGAATTAGACTTACCTCATAGTGATCTGGGATTGAACAAAGTGATGGAATGGTAGAACAAAGCATCACAACAAACTTCAGAAAATTTCAACAGATGCAGATTTGGCTAGACAAGGGCACCTAGGGAAGGATGAGGATGCCTAGGGCACGCTGGTCTGAAATCTGGGCACCCTAGTTTTTCAAACAACTCAGAATCTAATTCTGATATGGTCATTAGGTATTTCCAATACTTTTCCTTTGGTCGCGTGAATGTCGCACTTGATTCACCGATGTCATCGTAAACCTACAATGAAGAATCACCTACAAAACCCCACACAAAGCATCAAACCCTAAAAAAGAATGATGCATAATGAGGGGTTGAAATTTCCTTAGCTACCACAATAGCTAACTTACAACTAAGTGATGCCCTACATCACAGACCTAATGTAGTTCTTTGTGCTTATGTGTGCAATAATGTTCATAGGTTTCCCTAGTGCCAATGACGCAAAGATAACAGGCAATAGCTAGATATAATGTAAAATGGTGGATGGAATTAAATTTATTCCCCTTCCTATGCAGTGTGTGACATAGACTAATTCCCAAATGCATTCCCTTGCTCTATGTAGATAGTTATCCCTTAATAGAAATTGTCTGCCCATAAGGTAGTATGCATGTTGTGTTTATAGATGGATCTCTTGTTCAAATTTCAACACCAATGACCTGAAATGATGACTAGTATCTCAGGAGATGAGAGAGAAAACTAAAAATATTAGCATCAAATGTCAAAAATAAAACCAAGTGTTACGGGGACCAGGGTGCTTGAGGTGCCCTAATCCTTCTATAGGTGCCCTAGTTCATAGACTAGTGATGAAAACTGAGTGAGCCCTAACATATAAGGATCCCTGAGATCTGAGTGAAACTGTGTGCGTGAGTGAAAAATGTACAATACCAACAATGGTAAAGATCAATAAGATAGATGATTAGACCATAGAATGGGTCATCAATGAATACTCTTCTTATGCAAGACCCATATATAAAACAACATAATTTGTGGTATAATAATAGTAGTAAGTGCATGATTTTGTGACTACAATCCCCCTTAATGTTAAGTGGGGAAAACATGCCAAATTACCTTTTTATACAAAAATATTTACATTCTATAAATCATCAACAATGATTCAGGATAACATGTAAACAAGGGAAATCATACAGATTTTTCCACGCAAAAATTCTTACGATAAGTGTTTTACATATGAAGACTTATATCATATTATGGACCCTTTTATAACTTCGTTGGGATTTACAAGTAAACTCATGTGTTGTGATCATTTACTTAAGAATCACATATAATGATCTATTACAAAATAGAGGAAGTATATTAAGTTTACTATAAGTCATTAAGAGGTGGCATTAACATGCAACCCCCCTCAATGGCCACTTTGAAAGGCCTAACAAAGCAAAAAACTTGCAAAACTTTGCAACACTTAGTGGCTTCATAAAAATATATGTACCTTGATCTTTATTTGAACAAAACTTGAGATCAATGTCTCCATTTAGGACTTTTTCTATAATGAAGTGCATATGAATCTGTATATGCTTTGTTCTTTGATGTTAAACTAGATTTTTTGCAAGAGTGATGTAACTTTGGCTGTCAAATAAAAGAGTATTTATTGATTTGATGCCCATAGGGAATTCATCCAACAGTATTTTCAGGCACATGGCTTCCTTTATTGCTTCCATATCACTTCTATACTCTACTTCAGAAGAAGAGATAGAAATTGTCAATTGCTTCTTGCTACTCCAAGTGATGACACTTGCACCAAACTTGAAAAATATATCTAGAAGTAGCTTTTCTATCTATAATATCACCAACATGGTTTAGAAGCACAATATCTATATATTGATCCATTATCATAATAAACATAATATAAATCATTATTGATTTCAATTTTATCCATCTATGCATCTTACATGATAGGTTAAAACACGAGTTTTATAAAAATTGAAATGATAATAGCTTAAAAAATTAACCGTGTCATATTACCAACATGTTGAATTTTGGAAACAATTTTTTCAACATTTTAATCTTGAAAAAATATATTATATGCAATCAGTATTGAACGTCTCCAATATAGACACAAAAGCGTCCCCAAGTGTCATTCGATGTGCATATTGTTAGAGTAAGTATTTACTTTAGCTCATGTTCACCTAGGTACTTTATTTACCTTTATCATATTTATCCTCACCCACTTATGTGTGTGGATATTTCTTTTTATTTATTTAGATATTAGGGGGATATTATCTAGTTGTAGGGTATAGTTTTTTCCTTGATCTATGGTATTGACTAGATCCTTGATGTCTAGTTCTCTCATAAATCTATGGTCTTGACTAGTTCTTTGATGACTAGTTCTTTCCTTGATTTATGGCTTGATCTACTACCTTGATTGGTTTTTATATTGTTATTCCTTGCCTATATAAGCAAGACCCGTTCTCATTGTATTTCATTGAGTTCCATAATAATATATGATATTGCTGCTCATTTGTTTGCAAAGGTTTATGTAAAGTTATTCTGGTGAATTACTTTCATCTTATTGATCGTGGTGTTTGATTAGCATCTGTGTTCTTGGCTTGGTACGATCTGGTTATCGTTCCTTTTAGTATCTCGGTAAACTGCCAAGGTTCATATTGACAACTTTTATTTGGCCATTTGTCTACGGGTGATATGCAAACATAAACTTTAACTTCATGTTGAGATTCTTCCGTAACGTGCACCAAAAGTGTCCCACAAACTTGGTATCCCTATCAGATACAATGGTGTGTGGAAATCCACACAATCTCACAACTTCCCTGAAAACTAGTTATCACGATTGGTTTTCTTATGAGAAATAAAATGGGAACTATTTTTAGAATCTATCAACAAAAAAGAAAAAATCATGACTATTTCATTATGGGAAATCCCAAAATAAAATCCATACTTAGATGCTCCCAAGGTTTCTCAGGTATTGGAAGTGGTTGATATAACCTTGTATTTTAGATTTCCCCTTCGCCAACTGAGATGTTGTAATTCTTTGCACATATTTGTGCACATTGATAGTCGTAGTTTAGTAACCATTTGCAGCCAAAAATATCTCTCCCCTGATTACACCTACCAAATCAAATTCTCCATCATTAACCTTTAACTTATTCAAATCAATTGATATAATGGAAAGTAGTTGTAATTGTTAAATAGTCAAAATAAATTGATCGTTAGTAATATCAATAGGGATAGTGGATGCCACACTATCCCTGACATCATGTATTTTTTTTTTTACTATTTCTAGAAATGTTATCAATCTCTAAAGGTGTAAAAAGAAAAAAGATGACCAAACAATGTACCATATCTTGAGATTAATTATTTTTTAATTTGGTAAAAAGTAACCAAAGATTGTACTATATATTGAGACGGGGTTATTTAATCTTTGATTTGGTAAACATTTATCACTTGGTTAACCAAGAGTTGAGAATCACCATATACTTTAATAGATTTTATCCTTTTTATTTTTTGGCACATTATTCTAAGATCTAAGCGTTGTACTCAATGAAAAACATGAAAAACCAAGTGATATGATAATGGCATAGTCTACCCCTAAGGAATAACTTATTCTATACCATCCTCGGCACCTAAGGTGTGTTTGGATCCATTAAAATACACCATTTAGATATGTATATTTATTCTATTATATATGCAGCAAAGTCATCTATAAAAGTATCATTGAAAGGGGACTCGTCAAATTATGTGGCTGCCATTAATTCGCTAGCAATTACTTATCTTGTAACATGAGATTTAATTCATATAAATCATTAGTAGCATGACCCATTTGGATATTTTTCTTAATATACGTAGTTATGACACAATGTACTTAAATGAATCTACCTTTTCTATGAAACGTGCTTGAGTGTTAAGCATGCAATGTCTCACTTTTGTGTTGTACGTATGATATTGAGAAAATATTTTCGGCTGCATTAAAAATGATTCTATAATCCACTTGTATATGATGATGTAATAAATAGTTAATTATCTTGTGCTAATATATTTCCTAATGTATGCTCAAGAATAGAAATGTAAAGAAGTGGGTTTCTATGAATAAGTGGCATCCTTATATATTTCTTAATTGTTTTAATCCTTTAGGCAGAGACATGTCGACTATGGATTTCATTTTCTAAGATCAACTTTAATGTCATGATATGATATTATGTAGCTTCTCAACTTACCTAATTTAACTTTGAATACAGTTTATTTTTGGAGTCAATCACACATTAAATTTTTATAGGTTCAAATATATTTCAACAATATTTAGAATTATCTTTTTGATATTTATATTTTTCCAATAAGTCATCAATGTGTAATTCTTCATAGTCTTATGTACAAGATCATGAAATATGTGCATCATGGATCTTTGATAAGTATCTTCGGTGTTCTTTAGTCTGCAAGACCGAACGACATAAAAAAGTGCCCCGTGGTGTTTTAAAGGTTATCATATCTTAGTCATTAGGATTTATCTTAATTTGATTACAACATGCAAATTAATCTGTGAAGGATAACATCACATACCTAACCATATAGTCAATAATCATATCACTTTTAATGTAAGTCCATGCATATCCTGGTTCTCCCATCAGATTTAGAAACTGACACAATATTTATAATCTAAGGTGAATAAATAATAAGTTTTGTAAACCACATGCATATACAATTTTTTTGATGTTTTTTTCTTTAACTACTAAACATGCCTTAAGATTCATTTTTCTAATTGCTTTTATTAGCCACTTTGACATTAGGATGGACAAAAATATTATAAACTTGTACTATAGAGGAGTTGATATCTCTAAAGGACTTGTCATCTTCAGCCCCCCATCATTGCTACTAATAGAACATGTCCAAGATCCATAGTAGTATCACATGATTTGTTAATAACACGTTAATAAGGATGTTCCTTAATCATAGAAACTACTTTATGTTTATATGTGTAAGTTATTAGAGAATAAAAAAAATTAATGAGTTAATATTGTGTTAAGCTCTCAACCAAATTCATCATTTGGTACCCAAATGGAAGCATACTTTACTTTTGAAAGTTCATAATAGTTAAGTTATTTTGTAGGCATTCATTAGATCATACTATCCTTTGAAGTCATACATATTTTTGATTTGGTTAGTTTTTAAAATCACTTTCCATTTTGGCATTGCTATCCACAATTCACATGATGTTCCTGAATGATAGATCCACCATCATCTCTCTCTCTCTCTCTCTCTCTCTCTCTCCATCTCTCTCTCTCTCTCTCTCTCTCTCTCTTTGTATTTTAATAGCATCTACATCTAATTCCTTTGTTTGTCATTGGCTGAATGTGTTATATGTTGTTCCAAAGTGAGCTATGCTAGTGCTTTTAGTTATAATGTCTAAATAATTGTCATTTAGGTTTGTAAATAAATTGGTATTAGAAATTTGGTTTCACTTTTTGTGTCACTATTGTGTTTGAAATATTAAAATTAAAAATAAAAAAAATAATTTGTTTCGAGGATGCATTTTCAATGGAATCCAATGTCTGATGAGTGTGTCTATCTTATGGGGGTTATTCTCTCTTAGAAATTACATATAGCTAAGTCTCAATGTTGAACTCGCCAAGTGAGAAACCACTAATTAGAGAATGAAGGTATAAGAGGTTGGAGTTAGATCAACGACCTCTCATTAGTCACTAGTAACAGGGTTGCAAATTACATTACTAACAAAAAAGTTATGCCAAATCGACTAAGGTCAAAATTGGTAACTACACCAGTGGATAATAGTTATGGAATTCAGGATTTAAGTTGTAGTTCGGTTTTTTCCTATTTTTGGGCGTTAGTTAATTTTAGTCTATTACTTGCATTATGAGTTAGAAAGTTGGCAATTCCTCTAATTTATGAATGTAGAAAATGCATGAAAATTTCTGTGCCCGTACGAATAAACATGTGAACTTACTAAGAATAGCAGGTTCTAGTAAACTGCTAAAAATAGTAATTTCCGCCACCTAGAGTAGATTTAGTCAAATTAGTTAGAGTTTTCTTGGCAACTCAAGTTGGGAGTTGTTTTCCTATTTAGGACACATTGCAATTCATTATTTGATAACGAAGAAGGAGATTTATTTCTTTTGGAGTTCATGTTATTTGCAGAATATCAAGTTTGTTTAGAATTTGGCTACATTAGATGCCATTCATGATGAAAGTTACCGGTTTTGCAAGTTTTTAATCCATTTCAAGCTAGTAAATGATCCTCAAATGCAGATTAGGGTAGAAATTGTTGTTCAACTTGCTTGTTTGGATGAATGTATGAAGAATAGTGTTTTTCTCTTCATCATTTACACCCTTTTCCATTAGTTCATCAAAATCATTATTATTAATATCATTCATATGATATTATGCATCTCACATAATTAATTCACATTTCTATGACAACTATATTCCATTTTCCAAACATATTCCAAGTGTAAACCATGACATTTATATCATCACAAAGCATTATATGGTTTTAATTTGTTGTGAAATTGAGTTAGGGGGCACATTTAGCTCCTCATATGATCAAAACATTTAATTTTCTCCTTTTGATGTTACTCATTAAAATTATAAATAAATCTTATCACTTTCCTAAATTAAGACCTTTTTAGAATAATATATTTGCATATAACAATTTACGATTACCTCAATGTGATTATCTTTTAATGAAAACATATAGCTCTCATTTTTCTATAAGAAATGGCTATAGGTTTTCCACCTCTTATACCAACTATACTCAAGTTTGGAATAAAAGTTCACTACATTATTTCCTTGTAATAATATATAAAATCATATTACTTCATAATCCACATGGTTACATTAATTACGTCATGATAATTTGTTTTAAGTTTAATATTCTAGAATACTCAATAAAATAATTCATCATTCACTCTTGACTCAAGATTCATAATTCATAATCATGTTGTATTTAGCCAAAGGCTTTTAATTTTTTACTTATCATAAATATAATAGAATATCATGGTTAATTTCACTATATATTTCTTATAAATAAATCATTTTGTAATCTATATATCATGGTGATCTTAATCTAATCCATTAATCTCTTGAATTATTTATCAATTCAACACCATCAAAACTTTGGTTTAATATTATTTATATTCACCTTTTAACAAGAGTCAAGTTTTTGACCTATTAGATTAAATAATTCAACACCTTCAAAACTTTGGTTTAATATTATTTATATTCACCTTTTAACAATAGTCAAGTTTTTGATCTATTAGATTTCCAAAAGGGTATGGGGAAGCATTCGTACTTATGCCCCTCACTTCAAATGTGTCAAAACATCTTACCTTGTCTTCTATGCAATCTTGATATATAATGACTAAGATTTTTGTTAAAACAACCATGCGAGGAATAATTACAAATATTCCCCCTTAGTGGGAACAAGGAGAGAGGAACCCAATGAACTAAACAAATCTATATTACCACCCCGAAAGATGTATCTCAGGGTTTCTTAAAAATACATCCATTACATTGAATATGAATTTATTACATTGAAGATTATCCATCATAGATATGAGAGTTTTCACAAAACTAAACAATGACTCGCAACATTATTTTTTGACAATAAGAAAAGATAATATAATAAAACACATAAATGTATTAATACAAAACTGGAAAACATCAACTTAATAAATCTTATAAAAAAATAATAATAATATAATTCGCCAACTAAAAAAACCTTCAAATAATTTACATATAAAAGATTTAAAACATAGAACTAAATACAAAATTAATTTTATTATAACAAAAAAGTTAAATAATTATTAAAAATTGTTATAATTAAATAAATCAAATATTATAAAGATAAAAATGTATTGACTCAACATGAAATCTAAATAATAAAACCTAATACCACTTACACAAAAAGTATTGACAATATTAAAGAATTTATTTTTTTAAAAAGATAATAATAAATGCGTTTTAGGAATTAGTCCTAACATTGGTACATCTTGATTATTTGTATTTAGAATATTAATGTGTGATGCATATAATAATGTTGTAAGTGAGTTGTGAAAACAACTCATGTAAGAATTACGATTGTGTTTTTAGGAAGGTTGAGGCAAAATAGGTTGTGAGAGAGTTACGGAATATAGGTGGTTGAACCACCCACCTAGATTGTGTAATGTTGGTGGAATTGTTATAAGGATTCTCCTATAAATATGTAACCAAAATTTATCAATTAATGTTGAATTTTTATAAACTTGAGGGTATGCCCCTTCCATATGAAGGGGGCAACCCCGACATTTGGTATCAGATTTTGTGTGGCCTCTTTGAGTATTGTAGCTCCTTCCATTCATTGTTTTCCTTCCCCACAACACAATGATCAAACCACTTAATGATATAATTGGTTTGTTGTTCACTCTGCTTGCATATTGCCAATGGTCTAATAATGCAGACCACGTGTTAGACTAATGTAGCCAAATTCTAACCAAACTTGATTTACTGCAAATAATATGAACTCCAAAGAAAATAGATCTCCTTATTTTTTATTGAATAATGAATTAAAATGTTTCCTAAATAGGAAAACAACTCCGAACTCGAGTTTCCAAATAAACTCTAATTAAATCTGACTAAATCTACTCTAGGTGGCAAAAATTATTATTTTTAGCAATTTACTAGAACCTGATATTCTTAGCAAGTTCACATGCTTATTCGTACGGGCAAAAAAAATGCCACACATCTTCTACATTCCTAAATTAGAGGAATTGCCGACTTTCTAACTCATAATGCAACTAATAGACTAGAATTAACTAATGCCCAAAAATAGGAAAAAACCAAACTACAACTTAAATCCTAAATTTTCGGCCTCAAGATGGCGGATTTGGGGACCGAAAATTGTGTCCAAATGTTGCTCCCCAACCAGTAGGGATGGTTGCTGGTGCGTTTGTCTCATCAAAACATGTGGTTTAAAAAAAACAGACTCAAACAGACACCCGGAGCTCAAGTTAAGACCTTGTCAAGTTCTTACTAATTTTGGCACATCATAAATCACTTTTTCTTTTCTCTCCTTGATTCATGACACCTTCTATAATTAAGAAATCTAAATCCACCTTTTACACTCCAGGTGTACTCCTTCTGAATGCTCCATATTCTTCACCTTGCTAAGTAACAAACCTATATACAGAACATCAAAGGAATCATTAGATGGAAAATATTTGAGTTTCCTCTACACTGGTTTTTGATTTATGCCTTCATAAGTCTGTATTGTTTTCTCGGAGCTTGCACATGCACCATTTGGTCTTATTGAATCAAAATTTAAGGAAAGATTTCTTTGAAATACCAATATAATACTCTCCTTCTTTACACCGGGCCGTACAATATCATTGTATGAGGCATTGAATGCTATATCTTTCTCATCTGTATGTTATGTTTCATTACCATTGTCTTGATCCCTGTCCGTCCAATTAACTGTATAAGGGTTTTCTGTTGTTCTAAGATCTTCGTGTATATCATCCATCCTCTACTTTCATAATCACTCATGGTTTTTGCAAGTCATTTTGGTATTCTCTGACTCTCCAGCGGATTCCATCCCCACATCTTCTTGACTCATACTAGTTTTTTCCTCAAAAGCATCACTTGGCCCCATCCTTTCCCTCTGGACAAGAATGTCTTTAGATCCCATGAACACTCACTCTTTACATACTCTTCATGCCATCGCTTTCTTATCTTTAATGGATTCATAGGCATGTCTAATCCCATCACTTCATTAAATGTATGCTGCTCATGTTCCCACCCATCATGGATGGATCCTTTTTGTCAAATTTCCATGGTCGTTCAACCAACTCAACAAATCTAGAGAGCCATGTTCGGCCGCTCGCCCACTCCATACGGCTTACAAAATCTTCACTCGAGCTCCTCGGATGCAATCCTTTGCGAATACTATCACAACTACATCGACTATTGATTTACCAATACTTGATGCTCTCTTGTGAACCAGGCTCGCTTTGTATGGATGAGGATGTTTCATTCCAATTCAAATTCAACGTTTTTCAACCATTTCAGTGGTGAATAAATTATCAGTGCTACCATTATCCTATGATCTGACTGTGACTTGAATGGATCTCCAATGTCGGAGATCTCTACTCCCCTCTGGAACATACAACCAACACAGCGGATAAAAAATAATCAGTGACTCGCGACTCGTGAGGTAACCGTAAATGGGTAATATTTTCTTCTTTTAAGCAACTCACGAATTGTTAATTTTTAAAATTAAAATTAGATTACATTTCTTGAACAATTGAGTTTGCCAAGGAAAACTCTTACTAACTTTCACTAAAAATTGTTCTAAGGGGAAGGTGGCAGGCGGAGGGAGATTAATATTTTTTAGCAGTTATACTAGGAACTTGATATTCTTAGTAAGTTTGCTATGGATTACTTCATACGGGCATCAGAAATTTTCATGCATCTACCGGTACATACCTAATATCTAGAAGAATTTTGAGATCGTTTCCAACTCATGATCTAACTAAGAGCCCCTAAAATCTAGGCGTAATGCCCCCTTAAATAGAAAAAAATCAAACTACCAACTCGAGGATCCTAAGTACTCTTCAGCCTCAAGATGGCGGATTTCGGTCCAAGAAAATGTGTAGAAATGTGCTCCAACATCTTAGGGATGGTTGACTGGTGTGTTCATCTCTTCAAAATGGGTAGTATACAAAAAAAAGACTCAAATGGACACCTAGAGCACAAGTTATGACCTTTTCAAGTTCCTACTAATTTTGGTGCATCAATTTACCTTTGGCATTGTATATGGTTTTGAATAATGTTCTCCTCTGCACTGGTTCTTCATTTTTTCTTGCATTCACCAAGGCTCTTATCATCATCAATGATTATCTCATTTCAAGTTCCTTCACTAGTGATGGTGATGCTACACTCTCCTCCTCATCTTCATGTGCAATTTGGTTTCTTACCTCATTATCCCTTTTACTGCTTGCTTATGAATGTTCAGGAAACTCAAATGATATATGTCTAGCAAATGTATTACATATAAAGTACCTTCCTTAGAATTCACCTCTACCTCTTCCATATCCACCTCTTCCTCTGTATGAGTATCAACTTCTGAATGTATTATGTGTTTACAAACTATTCACTTATTCCTCATTAGTTTTCTATTTTTACCCCTCACCCATTGTTAAGCAATCTCCTTGATTCGCGTTCGGTTCTACCTATTACTTGGGCTGGGGGGGTTATAAATCAAGTGAACTTCAAAACATCATCACCAAGCCAATTAATGTTGCAATGTCGAGAAGTGGTTCATCTCCTCCTGTTAGCACTAAGGGGGGAATGCTAGGAATTAGTCCTAACATTTTGTGACTATTTTTGTTTAGAATATTAATATATGATGCATATAATAATGTTTTAAGTGAGTTGTGAAAAAAAAATCACATAAGATTTAGGAGAGTGTTTTTTTATGAAGGGTAACAATAAGTTGTGATAGACTTACTGAATATTGATGGTTGAACCACCTACCTAAATTTGGTATGTAAGGTTAGTAAAATTATTATAAGGATTTTCCTATAAATATGTAACCAAAAATTATTCATTAATATTTAATTAAATATTTTATTAAGCTTGTGCTCTTAATGAATATGGGTTAACACCCACATGTATAGCCTATAAACTTAAAACTAAAATAAACACTTAACCTTAAAAACTAAGTATCTATACAAAAAATTAAAAATAAAAAAATAAAAAAAATATCAAAAACTTAAAACTACTAAACTTAAATATTTAGCTAAACTCTATGGAAACCACATATATGAAGTATATGGTGCAGAGGGGGATTAAGCCTTAGGCAAACTAGGCAGTTGCCTAGGGCGTCAACACTCAGGAGGTGCATGAATCTAAATTTTTTCTTTTTGTCAGTTAATTTTATAACTTAACCTTAAAATAATTTATTTGAAGACCTAATATTGATCACCCCATTTATAGATATTATTGTATAGCAACATAAATTTCACGCATACACATAAAAACGTTTTGTAATATTTTTTCAAGTAAAAGAAAATATCGCATATTTATAAGCACATATGATTTTTTTGGTATTGTTATCCATTCTCTGATGTAGCTCCAGATTATGTAGGTGTGTAATTTGTTCTAGAAATAGGTTAATGTATTTTTAGAATGTTGCTAGTGTATTTAGTAGAGGTGAGTATAATTAAAGGAAAAAAGTAATTGATTTTCTATTCTTAGTTTTTTGGGAAAATTTTCTATTATTTTGTTGTGGAGGAACCCATAGGCCTAATCCAGATATGATTCTTCACAAAACCATGGGAGCTACATAAACATTTTTGTTTCTTTGCAAATAAATGGTATTTTATTTCAGGATAGAGTTCATGTCACCTACTTGATATGGCTAAATCAGACTTGTCAGAAGCCTTGTATAAAATATTGTATTTTTTGCATTATGAGCATCTCCTATGACTAATGTATTCCATCCACAAAATATTTTTCATCATTCTGCAATAATTTATTAAAATATTTTTATAATTATTTCATTATGACCATGAGGTAAATTTAAAAATACAAAAATATAGACAAATTTTATTTATTTACTTTGTGGAAAAAAAATATTAAATACATTTTTGAGGAGGGCTCCCACTCAAACTATTTCCTAGAGTGTTCCCAACCTTTAATTCAACCCTGATATGGTGTACAGAAAAGAGAGTAGTTTTTGAGACACACATAAGCCAAAGGCCATTGTTTGAAGCCAAGTTGAAATCTAGCTCAACATGGAGCTGTTTTGGAGAGTATTCAATGACGGATAAGGCTACTTGCAATTCTTAGATTGATGCATATGCAAATTAATTTGATGTTTGTTTGTGAAAAAGACAGGCAAAATTAAATGATGATTGTGTCAAAATGCATGCCAAACAAAAAGCTCTCCCAAATGAAGAGATCATCACAAAAAAAGTCTAGGTTTGTAAGTAATGTTATGAAGGGAGCCATTGTCATCGGTTGTCATGCTTTGTGTAACCCTATGCAAAGCCAATGATGTTGAGTTTCAAACAAGAATCCAATACTAACCAGGTTAGAGGCTCTAAGCCGAGTTAGATTGAATGCAATGAAAACCCGATCGCAAAGCAATCAATAATATAGACACAACCAATAAAAAAGATTCACGTCCTCCATCAAATTCATCACTTTACCACATAAAAGTACTCACACAATAAATTATTTTGGGTTTTGTTCGTCTCTAACTGAGCTTCTCGAGACACATTGAAACTCTTAATTTCATCAAGAAACGAAAACGATATACTAATTTTTTTTGACATTGTTTAAAACTATTTTTATATTTTCTGGGGGGATTATGCAAATAGTGGACAAAATGGTATGAAGACTATGGGCAGAATGAATAAGATGGAAGAAGAGAAGAGAATGCATGGGAATGGCGTATGTAAGCAAATTTTCACGTGGTCTGTAGTGAGAATTGTTGACAACTTGCAAACAGGGTGGATCGACAAAAATGGCATTTGAACATGTCCTCTAGTGCATATTCATTGTGCCATTTTGATGAAAAAAATTGGATGGGAGGTAGACAAAGAGTTCTATTGGGAAATTTCTCTAATACCAAATGATAGAAAATGATTAATATTAATCTAAAAATAATTTGGTCGATCTCAAATACTTAATGTTATCCAAACAATTGAGAGCTTTTTATACAAGTGTTTGGTCATATAAAGTAGGAGTAATGTATTATATCTTATCCCCACAAATCTCTCGTTTATCTCCAACAATTTTTTTCCTATTATCTCTCTGTAGTTCCCACTAGTTTCGTTCCCTTTGATGACGTTGAATCCATTTTTTATGCATGATGGGGATATTTGATTTGATATTATAATGACTAGTTGACTCAAATAATTATCATTAGGCTATCATGTAGTGATTAGTTACTTTCTCTTAGCAGGGTGACGTGCAAGGAATATGATGCTAATTTACTATTCTTTTCATTTATTTCTTGGTTTAGTAATGTTGTTATGGATTTCATTAAGATAAGATTTAGATGAATTATATCTTGATTTATTATGAATGATTATCGTTTTGGTTATTTATCTCATTATGGATAGAAGTTGATTAATTATTATGAATGGTTTAGTTAGAGGTGAATTTGATTAATTGGATATATGTAGTATCATTTCACTTGGTTTATTGTATCGAACATGTATGATGATGTGTGAATCGATTGTATAGCTTAGAGGTTCACCATAGGAGAATAAGGGACTCGGGGTTTATACCTCCAAGATTTCACAATTTGGTCGACTGATCCAAATCCTCACACTCTTTGTTTTATCCATTTTGTCTTGTTTATCCTTGGTTTTCAGTGTATATGAGAAAACAATTCTCCTTGTGTATTTTTTTTGTCATTTGATATGGGCACCCTGGGTTGTTGCATCTTTCGACTCATTTTGGTGCTAATTATGTTAACCTCTTGTTTAAAGTTTTTTTTAAAAGGGTCTAATGATCTCTACTTGTATAAGTGGTGTTTCTCTAATTTATCTTGTTTAATTAAATGTGGGACCACCTAAGCATGTGATAGGTAGGCTCCACCACCTCTCAAAGTGTTCCACTTTTCCCAAACCCGAATTTGGGATAAAAGTGGAATTTTTAAGAGGTGTTTTACTTGTTAGGGGTCTCATTTACACTAAAATGGACCCCTTGAAGCTTACCTATGGGTAGGAGGACCTTTTTCAAGTTCTTATGGTCACTTCCCTCCCATTTGATCCTCTCTTGTCCACATCCAAATTAATGAATTTATTTTATAAGCCACTTTGAAATTTGGAGTGGATAATGTTTTGTTTACTTTTTTTTTTTTTGGATATTCCTCCTTTAAGTCTTTTTTCGTATGTGTGATGGGGAAATGGGAGTGTCTTGCTTTGAGAAGGAGATGGATGACGTATGTCACCCTCTCATTGGTGAGAATACCATGTATTCTCTTTTTTATTCCTCCACTTTGGATGAGGTAGGGACTTCTTGTTTCATTCTTGCACTTCAAGTTTTGGGGAGAGTTGGAAGGAGCTAGCAGCTCAGAGAGCTTGGATTGCACTTAGAAGCCATTTTTCTTGGCTCCTGAGTTAGGCCTCACACCTCTTTCTTTGGATTTATGTTCTTTAAGAAAATGATGGATTGGTATGAGTGTTTTGGTCTTAGGAATTCTCTTGTGTGTTGATTGATGGGTGTTTGGTTTGGTATTTTATTTGTCATTCTCCATCCATCTCACTTGAAATGGATTTTGGAGAGATGGGAAAAGGGAAGATCCCCTCTTGAGAAACATGGAGCTTCTTGGTTGTGTTTGGGTTATGAAAGAAATTAGGAGTGGCGTTTTAGAGACTTCTTGCAAGTGATAAATGTATTTGAAAATTAAAATGTGATCAAATTGGAAATTTTTCCCACTTCCCTCTTTGGAGAATCTCAGAGCTTCTAGTTGGTCTTGTTTTATGGTTTTGTGTTTGTTGATAAGCATGAAAATATTTTCTTTCCTCCCTTAACTTGTGCATGTTGCAAGCATACAAACTCTCTCTCCCATGGGATTAGAGGGAGGCTAATATGTCCACTAATTGATATGGCATGTAATGGTTCCAATTGGTTGGGTTGACCTTGTGTGCAAATTCATCATAAATTAAGGAGCATAAAGCTTGGGTTTTTTCTTGAAGTGTATATGGTTTAGAGAGGGAAGAATTAATTGAAATTTTGGCATGTTGTTCATTTTTTAGGGAGGCTTTTCCACTTGTATTCTAAGTTGTAGTATTCTTGTAAAATTTTAAGGGTATAAAGATTGTAAGATGGTTTGGATTAGAGTTTTAAATTATATTTTTATCTCTTTTGTTATCCTTGTTTTGAAAGTGTAATATTGTGTGAATGAATAAAGAATATATCTTTTACTTTCTATGTAATCTTAATGTTTCAGTAGAAATGGAGATATTGTTATGATGAAAAAAGGAGATATTGGTATAATGGTGCAAGAAGAAAGATCTAATGTCCTTGTGTGGTGTGTGTATTGTTTACTAAGAAAGGAAATCCTGATTTTGGATGTAAAGGAAAGTGGACTTGGTTGATCTTATTGAGAAAAAAAATAGTTTTAGCTGAGTACTATGAGTCTTGTTGAAGTGTTTATTAAAATTTGGAGTTGCAAGTTGAAAATAGGATACCATAATGCCATCTTGTGCTTGTTCAATAACAAGAATTTGGTCCTTATATTGAAAAGAAAAAGTTTGTTAACTTGTGCAATTATAAACCTTCAAATTCCCATTTTTTTCCAAAAGAAAAATAGTGTTATTTTGGGTGATTATAATAAATATGAATTGTGGTAGAGTTTTGGAATTAAAAACAACATCCTTATATAGTTTCTAAGCAAATAAATGGAGAAGTAAAGAAAAATGGTGAAATGAAGTCATTGGATTGGTATGAGATCATAGAGAAAATTAATTACTCTCTAAAAAATTTAAATGTGAATAGAGGAAGAAAAAATTGTATATATATAAATTTACGTTATCGATGATAATACACACGTAAAAATTATAGATAGACCTATATTAGTTAACATTATATTATCTTACATTCACATATGAATCTATTATAGCTTAAAACAATATGTATATATATTATTTATACTTATTAAAACAAATGTGAAATCTTCCTCATATGTTCTAGGACATTGTTTTAGGGATTAAAGAAAATGGTTTTATTTTAACCCATTATGAAATTAATTTCAAACTAAATTATATATATATATATATATATATATATATATGAGCTAACATTATATCCGAACTGGATGCTTTTGTTCATTTATTCAATCCTGCGTGGCCTTCCCTGTCGCCTACAAGTTATCGCCTCTTGTTCTTTGGTTGTATCCACTGTATCATCAAACCCACGTACATACATACATACATACATACATATATAGGCCACATGACCACCCTTATTTAAGGCCTAAAATTATATATAAATCAAAACATATGTATATATATCTGCACTTACTCATTACACTCATATTTTCATTATATGGAATACAATCCCCCCAAATCCCATTTTATTGACATTAGGGCTCGGTTGTGATTTTGGAACAGTCAACCCACTCTTATAATCACATACAGGTCACATTATCAAGGTATATAATGTGTGTGTGTGTGTGCGTGTGTTTGTGTCGAAAACCCTAAAGAGGGAAAGAAAGGATATATGAGGTAAGATAAGAAAAGAAACAAAACAATATATAAAAATAAATAAAATCTCCTCTTGAGTGTCCATGAAAGCTCTTATAACCTACAATAGAGTAAATAAGAGAGAAACATGAAAAGGAAATGTAAAAAAAAATCCTAAAGATAGGTAGTGTTTCTTAATTAATTTAAGGATCAATGGTGTAGGTTTAATTCATCCTAAGGCTATCATTCAACCTAGATAAAACCACTTGCATATTAGGGTCTTGATTTGAACTTGGAGGGATACAAGGGTTCACCTTTCCCTAGACCTTGTCTGAATAAGGCTGTTTTAAATTAACTTTATTTGTCTTTTTTTGTTTCAATATAAATGGGCATGACTGTAAATGGAGGGTTCCTATTCCATCTTAAAAAACTTAACCCTTAGTCAAAGATAACATATTTCCTACCTTGTTGAACTAACCTTTTGGTAGGGTAAACAAAATAAATCTAATTAATCATAACTAGTATAATTTAAGCCATGGTTTCATCTGCACAAGTTAGTAAATATAGTTTTTATATGATGTTACAAGATCACTATTAAGAAAAAATGATGCACCAAATAATATTAAAGGAGAAATCAATGATATAATTATTTCCACACTTTATGATCAAGTTTAGTGATTTGGAATAAATGTAGACAAGCTAATCCTCTTGTTAGTAACACTTGGTTTATTTATGGACATCCCTAATTAGAGTTATATGAATTGTGTAATTTTATATAATGAGGTTTTGTGTAAACTCATGGCACCAACAAATGATGAATTTTTGAAAAGAAAAAATCAAGTTGCACATTTGGGTCATCGGTGATTTAGCTACACCTTTGATTAAGAATAACTTCTTGGAATAACAATTAAATTATACCCCCATCTTGTTTACATAGATATATGTCACATGTGTTTTTAACATGAGTGTTGCTAACTCGGAGATTAATAATATGCCTTACTTGTTTCATCCTTTCCTAGATGTTGTTTTGGAATAGAAATTGGTTTAGTGCCATCTAATTTTTAGTGCAAGTATTATTTGGATTTTTTTATAATTGTAATCACGTAAAAAGTGGTACTGAAGTGCAAGTATTAATTTTATCTCATTTTAGCACCTCCTTAGTAAACTAACTGATTTTAAAGAATAATGGTTTAATCACATAAAATTCTTGATGAATCTTTAAAAAAAATGGACCCAATTTCAACACATCATTTGGATGGATATTTTGGGCCATGAAATAATTGTAATAACACTCTCCAAAGTCTATCATATATTTTACAAACTCTACATGAGTTGTTTTCACAACTCACTTACACTATTGAACTATCTCTCCGCATATTAAATAAGCACATACTAATTAAAATTTAATAACGTGGAGTCCTAAAGTAAATTATCTTATACACACATGTGAGGACTTATTCCTTACAAACCTATGTTATTGTTATAATAGTTAGATTTATTAATTTAATTTTAAAGTTTAACAAACATTAAAGGGACTAAAAATGAGGGTATAAAACCTTAAACCAAATTTATACAGGCACAAATACTAACCATTAAGCCACTCAGCTACACACAATATATCACATGAGTATATATTATTTAAGATATGAATATAGAGGAACCTATTAGTGATGTTGATTCCTAATACGCCTCTTCTGTTATTTTGATTTTCACTTCATATAGCGTTTAGCTATCTCGCCCATTCTATAGATTGAATTTCCATCATCCCTTTTATAGCTTGAATGTCTCTATATTTCAAATAATTTTCCTATATGTGTTGACTCCAGTGTTTTATCTATATGATGTGTGTGCTTATTTGGTTTCCTTCTTTCTTATTTTATAATTTTAGTTGAGTTAATATAAGATTTCTCATTTTTCTCCTATGTCTCTTCCTACAAATCAAATTGAAATTAAAACTTTTCTATTTTTGGATTTAACTTGATTTACTGTAGTTTGAATTAATTAATTAAATATTATTAGAGAGTAACTTATTATAACAACTGATGTACAAATTCTAAAATACAATATGACACATGAAAAATAGCATGTAAGGTATGAAACCCTAAGAAAGAAGGAGAGGTAAGAATACTTTGCTAGTTTTCGAGTGAACATGAAGTGATTTGCGTAGAGTAAAGTGTTTAATATGATGTAAAAAACGTCGTAACTTCTCAATGTAAATTTTGGAACTCATGAATAATGTCAGATAGGGGTTTCCGTAGTAGGATAGGGGTACCTGGGTGTTTGTGGCCAGATTTGGTTTCCTGTGACTGTGAAAATTTTTAGGATCTTGTTTCTATTGTGTCATAAGGGTTTCACTGTTGTTCCCTATTGATCACATGATATTTGTTTCCTAAACTCTAAAGGTGCATGTAACCTGCAAAAGATAAATTCACCTGCACATACCCACAAACCACATCAAACCTAAAAATTAAAATGCAAAATGGGAATTCATATTGATCCCAATGGTCACCTTGAGATTGAACTTATAACCGAGCGTTGCACTACATCTTTGACTCCATGTATTTATTTTGTGCGTGTGTAGAAATGATGCCTTAAGATGCCTTTATGCATGCTACACCAATGATAGTGGGCTATATCTAGAATGTAGAAAATGTATAGTATGTGTGGATGAGATAGAGTAGATTTCCCCTTCCTATGCTCTGTATGTAGAAGTATGCATCCCTTTTCCCTTGAATAGAGGCTAGATGGATGCCTTTGAAGTGATTGAGTGCATTTGTAATGCAAGATTAGGTGATGATAGTAATGCTTAGTGCTTGGTACCTCATTTTGAAAACATAACTATGTATTTATATGATTCCTTTGTTTCACCAAGGCTAAGTTTAAATTAAACTCAATTAATCATTTTTTATACCTAGTCTATTTTCCTTGTGGATAATTTTAACTTGCTTCTCTTTTTTTAAATTTAGTGGTGGATTATCTTAAATGTAAATCCATTTTATTAGCACCACATGGGGACCATCAAAGTAGATTCCTATGTAAAATTCTCTCTGGTTAGTTGAAATTTTTAAGGGGAGTATGTTGATTGGAACCTCATGGAAACCATCGATGTACCTATGTGTCACATCTCTTATCAACTAAGCGGTGGGATAGGGGCTCATAATTAGTGCCACGTATCACTACTTGGTTTTCCCCAATCAATTTTACTATGGGCTTGTTCATATGGAGGATTACTTCCATTGGGGCCTCATCACACCCATAAGTGCTCTTGCACTCTTTCTCCTCTCAAGCATTAATTCAAAGCAAAGTACATAAATTTTTCCCAAGTGACACCCATTGATGCTTGGTTTTCATGGTTATCCTAACATTATTTGTGAGTGGAAAGGTTTTTGGTTTGAAATTGTTTTTGTTAGCCTTTAAACATGGAAATTAGGCATTTTATCAACCACATGAGCTGGTTCCATTAGCTTTCCACGTTGATAGTGATTTGGTTCAACCCATAGATTGAGTCAGGATCAATGCAAAAGGAAGGTAGCTTAGATGACTTAACAACAAGGTCTATTGGAATATAAATTTGTTTTACTTAGCTTAACAAGTAAGGTAGATCAGATTTGACATAAATATATGGTTAGTTTGGTTACTTGGTGAGATTGTTCATAAAGCAAAAATCATACGAGATCAGTTGAATGCAACTCATTTCTCATATAGCTCAAGATCCGTGAGCTGGTTATAATACAACTCGGTTGAAATAATATAAATGATTTAGTTATAAAACTCAATAAATATAATTAGAGATATAATCCCACAACATTATTAATCATCCTTGATTCTTTTGTGTTTTCTTAACAACATACCTATTATGTCAATATATGAATATATAAGGAAACGTATAAGACAAAAAGGTAAAGGAAAGCATGCCATTTTTTAAAGGTACAATGTTACCCTCCTATAAATACACAAAGTGACATTGCACTCTTTTCCATATTGAGTGCGTGTAACTCTATCTCATTGTAACAATGTGACCTAATCCATCCCATCACACAAAGTGACAAATAAAAAGCCAAGGTTGAATCACAGAAGGGAATATACTGCCTTAACTTATGGTTTTTGGCACCATTTATCATGTACTAAATCACACATGGCTAAAATATATATCCATATAAATTTACATCTTTCCTTCTCTCTATTATCACATCCTTTCTCAGTCTAGAGAACACATGCACACATGTATAAAAAACTACACAATGTATTATATGTTTCATAAAATTAAATCAATTGAAATAATATATATATATATATATATATATATATATATATATATATATATATATATGTATGTATGTATGTAATGTAAATATAAAATATCATTTACTAAAATCAAATAAAATGATAAGAATGTGTTATTCTAAAAACATGTCATAATGCTAATGAAAGGAATCAAAGTAATATAATATTATGTATCAAATGTGGTAATAACCAACTAATAATCTTAATGTCTCCAAAATATAGGTATGATATTTAGGTATGTGACACACACACATAACAATATGAAGGATGTAAGGTATTACAACAAGTAGACTATTGTGATCTAATTAAATTCCAAATATAATCATTTAAAATCATAATAATGCATTCATACATGTAGAAACTGATAAATAATAAGTAAAATCTCAAATACACAAGAGGAGTGATAAATTTTTTAGTACAAGGCATAACAAATAGAATTTGATGTGCAAGATTGTTAGTAGAGGTTTTTGGATTACTGCATCAAAACTTGCAACATGTTGTAGTCTAAAATATAATAAGAAATTTCATTAAATGATTCAATTACAAACTAATATATATGTAAAGAGTTCAAAAAAGAGAAAATTATCGCCAAAATCTCATAATTCAAGTAGAGTAGATTATAACATACATGGTAAAAGGGATTATACTGATGTAATTTCTGTTAGGATCCAAGATCAACCATCTTTCAAATCAAATTACATAGCTTTATACAATATTTGATGAATGTTGAATTACCAATCCTTTCATCTCCTTGTCATATCTTAAGAGGTTTTTCATATTCTCTACCTATGCACATATAAGGTATAAATTCTACCTTTTGTCTTAATTTAATACATACATACAAAAGTATTGTGGAATTATGAATAATATCCATGTCGACTTACTATCACAATTTACTATCCAATAAGGATGATGGACTAGGTAGATCAAAAACTTGAAATAATTATCTATAAGTTCTTTAGCAAAAAACTGAGTAACATAATACCATACAACTACTATATTGACCAAGATAATTTTGTATGGTCCAAACCTAGAATTGTACAATCTTTGAAAATTTCATATTATGTATTTAGAACTTCCTGTAATGTTTTCTTGTGTATAAATGTCATGTATTATATGTCACTTTTTCTTACACAACATAGAGATGAATTTTAATCACCTGTAACAAGTGGAGACCCTATAAGCCTATAGAAATCTTCATCAAAACATTAACAAATAAAATGGAGAAAACATGTGTGTGTGGTTGAGGCTAGAATACCATGAGTGGTTAGACTATCAATAGATGAATCAATCTAAATGTTTCACTAAATTCCATCATTGCAGATTCAAGCCTCATGTAGTTATCCTACGTGTTTGTACAAATGTGAACAACTAAAAAACCCCCTAGGGATTCCCTCATGTCTCTTGACACCGAGATAGTGGGATAATTTTGTATTATAGAATGTAACAATCATGGTATTGGTGTGATTTTGTGTGCCTCAAATATGCGACATAAACAATTGTTTCTTAAAACCCTTGTACAATGATTGGAATGATATTTCTCTTGTTAAGACATGGCTCTATGAATTTTCATCCTCATAAATGGGGGAAATAAGACTTTTTTACCTTATTGAGTGCTTCATACCTATAGTAGGGATGAATCAAAATGATTTACATCCGATTTCCTTTGAGTTATTTTGGAATGATAATGGTAATAAGATTTTGTTCTATTTTTAGGGGACTCATAAAGTGAAATTTAATTGCTTATATAGATTTTAATAGGTGAAATATTCTAAAAAAAGGTGACCATAGGAAGATGAAAAAAACCAAATAATATATTCAAATTGAAAAAATATCCATTGAACTTAAGGAGCTACTACCATACAAGTTTCCCAAGACTAGACCCCACATGTTAACCTAGTTGTATAAATTTGGAAAAGGGAGAAGAACACCTAACTAGAAAGTGTGAACATGAAGAAAATTTGTTCTTTACTACTTTAATCAGATAATATTATTATAATTTTTTATATAGAAGATTTAAAAGATAATAAATATACAAAAGAGATATACAGATAAGGTGATTCAATTCCAAATGTGAACATTTTTCCTAGCAAGGGAGTATCATCAAAATTGAAATTGCATATTTAAAAGTTACTAATTTGCAGTGTCTATAATTTAAGATCCAAATTATTAATAATTATGATGGGGGGACCATCGGATGAAGAAATCCTTTCTCTAAAAAAAATTCTAAAACAACAAGTCAAAATTTATTACAATTTGTGGAAGAAAAAATATTCAAACACAATAGAGGTTCCCAAGGATTCTCTATCTAAGATGAATGATAAGAAAAGTGGCGACATTGTTAAGAGGAAAACTAATGATATAGAAAATAAATAAATCCCACTCCCATCCCCCCCAAGAAAAGGAAATTTGTGTAATAATTTTAGGGTAAGATTACTTTACTCACAGGTGTGAATAAAAAATATCCTTGTTATAAGATTCCTCATGAGAATAAAAGGAAGAGAGTAGAAAATAATTATCCTAACCCAAGTAGAAATATTATCTCTCTATCCTTCTACTTGTGACATTCATTTGCATAATCTCTTCTCTCATGCATCCTTGATGTTAATGCCACTATATTTCCTCCAAATTTATCAATGCTGAAGTATAATGCATATGATATGGATTTTTTCCTCAACAAACTTGAAAATATAGTCCCACTAATTTAATTATTGTTCATTCTTGAGCATAAAAAGATATATATATATATATATATATATATATATATATATATATATATATATATATATATATTTCTTTGTGCCTAAACTTCAACTCCTTCAACAACCTCTATTATAGAAGATAAATAAGTAAGTGAATAACGGGAAGATGTGCATGAAATTTATTTAGAGACAACACTTATTAAATTTTAGTCTGATGTAGATACATTTTATTCCACATTATTGGTGAATAAATTGTTATTAGAAAATTCCATGATGCATTCAGGGGCATCTTTTAATCTAACGATATTGTTTTTCAAGAATGGTTTGGATAGAAAGATTTCAACAACACATGAAAAATTTAATGTTATGGATTCTAGAGAGGTTCCTACAATAAGATGTGTTATGAGACTAGTAGACTATATTAAAGCTTACACTGGGAAATTATTATTTTTATTATTGGTAAAAGGTGTTGGTGGGACCTTACCCGGGATTACAAAAAAAGGCTCAACAACCAAGAAAAACAATGTAAAAAAGTGTGGTTTTTTAATCCATGGGGTCCACACCCCAACCAAAAGAGGAAATAACGGGAAAAAAGGCAAGGTCCATCTACCTACAATGATCCCAACATGAAACATTGACGAAAAAAATATAGCTAGAAAGCAACACAAAAATTGTTGCACCAAGAATAAAGAGCCAACAACACCACCGAAGAGATTTACTAAAAACTTTAACAACCACCCTGAAAGCCTAATAGAGTTTCAAGGCAATGGCGATAGTATGGTCCCAGTTTGAAGCTTTAAAATTTCTTGTAATATTGGCATTCTTCCAAGTCATGTTAGTAATGCTGCTAGAGTCACAAATTTGGCGGATATGAACTTGCATAAGATCTCGAATGACACTGTGCATAGCCAAGTAATTGATGTGTTTTTCCTCCAGAGCTTTAATCTTAGTTTCAAGAGAAAAAATTTATTTTTTGATGTCAATGTTAGGGTCTGAGGCTTGATCTTTAATAGTAGACTTAAGTGGGAATTCTACATTTTCGTCAAGTGTTTTAACAACATTGGATTGCATGTTGAATTTATTTATTGAATTGGAACCATTTTCTATGATAGGGTGAAAGAGGGAGGCTATCTTCTACAATAATTTATTCACCCGGCTTTCCAGAGCCTAAAAATTCCTTTCCCTTCCTACTGCTACAGAGAAATATTTTTAGGGGTAGCTCAGAGACAAAGTCCCGGTACATGGGGTTTTTGGATCGAATGCGAGTTTGTTTGGGAAGGGGAGAAGCTACAGTAGGGCAGGGGTTGTTGGCATCAACACTAGTCAAGTAATGATTATTGAGATAAATGACACCCTAGTGTAGAGGGATAGTCCCCTTATAACTCTGATCTTTAAAAATAAAATTTTCCATTGACTGCAGAATGTAGTAGGAGAGACTCACCTTCACCTCACTTTTAAAGTGATTAAAAAGGACCATGTGATACTGTGGGACTGTGGAGAATCTTCCTTCAAGTGTGACATAATGCACCATCATCAGTGGGAAATTATTAGATATGGTTGTTGAGGTGGTTTATTTCCCTACTGATTGGAGTTTGTTTCTATCTCATAAGTGGGATACTTTAGTAGGAGGAAGTATCCATATGGATATTTCTTTTGACACAATTCCACTTGAAGTAGAATAAGTTAATATTTCTAGGGATAAATAAATGTTACATTTTATTGAGAATTCAAAAAGAAATTTGAATCAAGAGTTGTGCACTGAAGAGGATTTGTAGATTTTTTTATAAAATACTTAGTTTATTAATAATTACATCAATCCTAGTTGACGTCCATAGGTTAATAATGTTGATTACGATTATCTATGGAATATTTTTTTTGGATAATGTTCAAAAAGAGTTATAGGTTCTATACTTGTGTTTTGTTCCCCATAAGGAGCTAGATATAAATTTTCATAAAATATGTATTTAGAGTTCACAAATAATGTGGTTAAATGTGAGGTCTTGGTTATTTTTTTGAATATGATGTCAACCTTCAACATCAAGGACATTATTTTTAAGGGAGATTCTAAATTGATTGTACAACAAATAAGATAATTATATTGAACAAAGACTAAAAGGCTAAAACAATATAGAAATTCCATATGGGATCCACTTTATTTTTTAATTAATTGAAGATAGTGCATATGGAGCTTTTACTCAATGATTTGGCAAATAAACTTGTTGTTCATGCTTCTCTTTATGAGAATGAGAAGGTTGCACCTTTTTGTATGTATATTATGGAATTCTTAGTGATAAAATTATTTTTGTACCGCGTCAATCATTGACAAGTACTTTAAGATGAAATTAATATTTTTTAGGTTTCTAACAGGTGCAATCGATTTTGAAGACTAACTTATTGGTTTGGAGAATTTTGGTAACAGTCATGATGGAAAAGAAGTACTCTTGAGATAAGAAGTGATTTATTTGAAGACAAATGAAACCCCTAAGAGTTTTTTGCAACTTGAAATATATTATAATGTTACTAATAGAGTGAATTGTTCCATCAATTCATGACACTAAAAAAGTTAATTTGGGTACCACTATATCACCCAAGTTTATTTTTTATTGAAAAATGCATGAATGAGGATGAAATAAATATACGACCAAGATGATATGAAAGGATAGAGATTATATGAAATGTTCCTTTGATAAACTTAAATATTAAAGGGAGGATTTATTTTAACACACCAACCCTTTGCATCCTAATGCAAAACCATTTAGAAAAAAAAGAAGATTAATAAATTTAAATTTAAAAAAAAACATGGAATATGAGTTGAGTAAGTTGAAGGAAGGAAGAATCATTAAAATTTTAAGATTATCCTTGTGTATTACAAACCTAGTTCTAGTAGGATAGAAAAATAGAGAAGTTTCGTTGTCCATCGATTTCAAAAAATAAAAATAAAAATCCTTTGAAGGAAAACTATCCACTTCCCAACATGGATAACATGTTGTAGAATGTCACTGGATTAGAATTAATGTAACATCCTGCTAATTAATCCCTTCTATTCGACAATCTAATTAATCAAATAATTATGAATAAGAGAAATGGATGTTTATCCAATTAATTAATAACATTTTAGATTATGGTACTTGGTCATCTAAGTACTTAATTAAAGATTAAGTACTCAGATAACTAAATACCGCCTATTGGTATTGTTAAATGTAATATGATTTAATACAAAACTTTGTTGTTTGGTTTGGGTAGTGTCATTGCTATAATTATATCATGACTATGGAAATTGTTTTTGAGATGTAGTATTTTTCCAAAAATATATCAGGCTTATAATCTTGGTAGAATGGTATTGTAACACTAATGTTGTGGCTATATTTTTAAAATATTAAATATTAGATATATAAATTGGGGGCATATTGTTGCACCCATGGAGTTGAAAAGTAAGGTTTGATTTAATGATATTGATTTCAAAAATAATAACGTGGTGGTTGAACAATGTAAATGCATGGTTTTTCAAAAGATAATAATTGTTTGGGGATTCAATTATGAAATGAAAATGAGTACCACAATGTGGTAAATGTTTTTAATTATTCCTTTATCCACTTTAGTGGACATTAATGTAGATTAGGGAGGGGAATTTAAATTATTGGTTGAATATTCTATTTCTAATTAAAAAGAATCCCCCACCCACAATGGCATGAAGCTTATCCAAACCATCCATTTGGACTTTTTTGAAATGGGGAAGTAAATGCGACTTAGGTTTTTTTTGGGATTTTTGGAGAGATTGAGGGGAAAAGTAACTGAAGTTATTTTGCATGGAATTTCGAATTGTCAGTTGGAGCTTCCATCATGGAGACAATTTGCCAAATTTCACGACATGTGATGGTGGAATCAATTTTTAGATAGAACCCTTTGTTATAAATGAGGATGGAATTGTGGAGGTTTTGGTTTGTTTTGGAGAGCTAGGAGCTTTAGCACCCATAAAAAATCGACTAGGGTTTCAAATGATATTTGGAGGAAAATAAAACAAAAGAAAATCCATTTTACAGGCAAGGGTTTTCCACCTTGCTCCCTTAAGTTATGAATCTTAATTAGATGGGTCTCTCATTCTTTTTCCTTTTTCGTTTGTGGTTGCAATGTGAAGAAAATTTCGTGAATATAGCTCCTTGTTTGATTTTTGTTTGCTACATATTTGTTTGGTTTTGGGTATTTTTTGTGGCTTTATCAAGTTGATTGGGAAGGAAATTTCATGGATTTGGCTACTATCTAATTTCCTTTGTTGTTATATTGTTTGAATAGTGGGTATTTATTTTTGTATGGCCTCAGAAAATTGATTTGCTTGACCCTCTATTACTTGTTAGCAAAAAAAAAAGTGATAAATGTGATGGTTCTCTTTGAAATTTTAAGTGAAAAATTGATGGGTTTGAAACTCGGTTATTTTCTCTTTGAAATTTTAGCAAAAGAAATAGTGACATCTGAAATTTGTGATGAGCTTGTTAAAGAAAATTAATTTTCTCTGATTGTGTGTACCGGTATAAAATGCAAGGAAATATGGAATGGGATGTTGTGTTTTTTTGTTAGGAATAATGTTAAACTATAACTAGGGTTTTTTAAAAAAGATATTGTGTGATTGGGTTGTGAAATATTTCATTTACAAAAACATTGTATGCTAAATTTGTCTTCAATCCCTTGTGATTAATATCTTTGCCGAGTTTTTCTCTTTACTTGATGTTGAAACATTTTGATTTGGCGGAATGTGGTATCCTTGACTGTTGTACTACCGACATTTGAAAAATTATAAAGGAGTTGGTTATGAGTGATTTACTTTGCTTCTAAATATTGCATGTAACCCAACATGTTGTTTGGTTATGAAGTGAAAGAAAATAAAATACGTGTTATAAGCTAGCCAAGCTGGTAACTCTCTTGTAGGAACAAATAATTATGAAATAAGCATGCTACAAAGGTAAAATTATGCCGATAAGATCAGCTAGTTATGTAAATTTCTTTTCTTTAGATAGATTTCATTTTCCTTTTATATCCCAAGATTTTCCGTCCCAGAGCGTTGGATCACTTGGTCTATATCTTTTATTTTTAAGCATTTATCTCTTTCTTGAATATGTGTGGTTTAATTGGATTGCTAGAAAATTTTAAAAGTGAAAAATACAAGGGAAAACTCAGGATTTTTTTTCCAGAATTCTATACTTAGCCATTTTTCTGACAAAAATATATATGGTTGAGTTTTATGTTACGAGAATTAAACTAAAAAAGTGTTGGATGCAAAACATAATTTATTTCCTTGATTCTTATAGGTTAAATTCTTTGACTGGATGTTTGTTTGTGTAATAGAAATGGATCCGACACAGTTCAGAAACTGGTGTCCCTCATCAATCACACAACTTGCGATTGAAGATGTGGGAGAAACATATGCGGAGTGTACCTTTTGGGGCATTGCATATATATTTCCCGCATCTCTTCCTTTGTCAGCTATGGGATTGCTGGAGGATTCTAGTTCCCCAACTTTCGTGAAAGCAATGCTACTACAAAGTGATTGAGTTAGTTTCATAGACTAATCTTAATTTTGAGTCAAAACTTAGAGTATTAAGTAGGATGACTCTTTCCAGTTCATTGAACTGACACCCCCAAACATACAGTGTCGCAGGTTAAATAAGGTTGATTGGACCATTTCACTCCGTCTTGAGGAATTTACATTAGAATGAATGTTATAATACGGATCTTGGATTCAATTGTAAATTTACTTTCGGATATGTATTTTCCTTGGGACAAAGTATTCTTGTAATAGTCCTTAGTGGACTTCAATGGTTGTTAAGTATTAATAAAGTGAAGATTGGATTTGTACCAATTTCATGGTTAGCATTGTGAATGTACATTATTTATGATTGTGGGCGGTTAACAAATGAAACAATTGATATGTCAAGGTAAGGAAACTTCCAATTTAATAGTTAGTGCTTCTAATGATTATTAGTTAAGAAGCTATAAATGGAGTTATTTATCAATAAAACTATCTAAGAATGCATATAGCTAATATAGGTTTAAAGTAATCTAACTCAATTTGATGGGTAGACCTAGATATAATTAGACGATTCTCTTCAAAGAATCTAAGGTCATTATAACATACATTTTCTTGAATAAATCTGGTTGTGTTAGGCTACTAAGATATGCTAAATATTTTTTTAAAACTACTACCTTAACAAGATAATATGGGAACACAATGTTTGGTTCATAAATGAATAAAAAGGCTGATTTTAAAATGATCTAACTTGCAAAAATATTATTCTTGTCTCTTAATTAAGAATGTTGAATATGAGTAATTTTCTTGGTATTTTTCTTAAATATCATAACGAGAAGTAATCTTGAAAGTAATGTAATCAAGATATAAATTAAATAGTGCAAATTCCATAACTGTAAATTCATTTGGGTCTATAATATATGCTAAGTGTATGGAGGTCTAACCAAGCTAAAGGGAATTAGCCTCAAACAGGGAGTGATATAAAATCTAGTCTATAGACTTATTAATGGCTATGATCAATTTCTATTGATCAACCACACCAAGATATAAATCTTCCTCTGGCTTGATTTTTGGGAATTAATAAATAAGGGGCACACATCTTGAACATTAAAAGTGGATAGTCTAGTTCAATTTTTAATTAAAAGAGAACTAAAGTTAAGAATGATGAACTTAACCTTTTAAGGTTAATTACTACTAAAAAGTAAGGTCTTAACCAAGAGTTTGACTTACCTCATGATGCAAGAAGTAAATCACAAATGACGCTAACTAACTTTGAACAAGTAAAGACGTAAGTGCAGCCCTAATGATGTCAATATTCCTCTTGATTAATGGGTATAAAATCAAGATAAGCCATGTTGTGAATAATGAGGACTAATAATACATATTGGGAATTTTAACTAAGGATTTAATACATATTTCTCCAATAAAGTGTTTAGAATGTATGAAGGGAACAACTAGGTGATAATCACTTCATGACCTTATCCTTTTATCCTAGGTAATTAGACGCGTAAAGTAAAATTCATTAAGTTAATGGAATAAGATTAATGAATCTAGATAATTGTGATGAGACGTTTTTGAGGTGATGTGAAGATAAGTTTAGGTGCTATGTATAGGCGTCTATTCTAAGCGTACATAGTACAACTAAAAACTTATGCACATTTAATGTCTTTGTTGGGTATATTGTCTAATCATCGTGATTCCTCAATTCTGAAGTGTAAGATACAAGATGGGGTTACTATCTAACTCTAGGTAGACACTGGAGGATCAATCACATGTTCTCACTACCATGATGTGGTAAAAACTACGAGGCTAATTAAGAACATTCTAATGAATTTTAAGGTTGACCATGGAGATCAGGGATATATTAACCCTTACAACTGCACAAGGTTTATCACCATGTTATAAGATGGATTAATTAATTATGACATGCTACATAAGATAGCCTTAGCTAGTTATCCAATTTAGTTATATAGGGGAATTCCTATTTTTTGGTAATGTAATAAGACTTGTTGCATTAAATAGCTTAACTAGCTACTTGAATTATATATGCAGAGGAAAGTTTGTTCAATAAAAAAAATTCCTTCTAATTTGAGTTAAAATTTTGAGGATGTTACAGTTAATATCTTTGCTAGATGGATTAGGTTATTACAATTAGGTTCTTTGTAAATAATTGGAGATATATAAAACAATGAGCACCACTCCTTTGGGAACTTATGTGTATGTATGATTACCATTTTGTATCATTAATGTTGGAGCAAAATTTCATAAAGATATGGATTATGATTATTATTTTTTGATTAATGAGATCATAGTAGTTTATTGGGATGACATTACTGTTTTTTTAAAAGATAAGATCAAACCAATTTCATCATTTTAGAATTTTTTTAATAAAATTGTAGAGAGTTTGAACTTCCCTCAATCCTAAAAAAATAATTTTTGGTCGAAAGAGAAAAATTAATTGGTGACATTGTGTCTACAAAAGGTGTTATGATTGATCTAAAAAGAGTAAAATTCATTGATAACATCCCTCTTCCATGCTCTAAAAAGTCTGTTCAATCATTTTTTGGTAAACTTAATTTTGTTAGATGTTTTATATCTAATTTTACTGGGATCACAATCCCAACTACTAACATGTTAAAAAAGGACCAAGTCATTGAATGGAATGCAAATTATCTTATGTTAAATAAGCTCTTAAACAAGCACTGATACTGACTAACCTTGATTATGGTAATTATTTTAAATTTTTATTTTGCTTCCTAACATGTATTAGTTAGTTTTTTGTTGTAAAAGAATACTTAAGGACATGAGTTGGACATAACATTTTTTAGTTAAGATTTGAAACATATTGAGATGAACTACACTGTAATGGAGAAATAAGCTTATGATTTGATTAAGGATATTAAATCTGTTAGATCTTACATTATCAACTTAAAAATTAAAGAATATGTGACCCATACTAGGGTAAAATACATATTGACTCAACTAGAAAATATTGGGAATATATGCATATGGGTGAATAAATTGAAAGAATTGACATCAAGACGCATGCCAGAAAGCTTATCAGAGGGAAAATATCAGAGCTAGTTATTGGTGGCCTTCATTATTTATAGATGTTTCTAAGGAATTTAGAAAATGTGACTTATGTCATTGATTTTTACGAATATTAATAGATTATTTTTATTTCCCCTTGTTTTAGTTATTGTGGATGTTCCATTTTAGTAAGGTGAAATGTATTTTATTAGTAAAAATAGGGATTAGTCTATGTATGGTCATAGATGGATTATGGTTACAAATAATTAATGTAAAAGTGGTTTTAATTTGTTCCAGTAAAGAATAAAACTCAAAAAAAGGTGATGGAAATTTTTTAACTAATATAATCACTAGATTTGGTGTTCCTATTAAAATTATAATTGATAATCTTATGTTTTTCAGAGCTAACCCTTCACTAAAAATGTGTGATTAGTTCAAGATCAATCTAACATATTCTTGTAAATACTACCTAAAAGGGAATGGATAAGATGAATCTATTAGTAAGAACCTGTTATGAATTTTTAGGACTCTATATTCGAACAAGATAAAATGGGAATAAAAGTTAAGGTATACCTTTTAGGTAGATAGGATTACTCCAAATAAATCCACAGGAAAGAGTAATTTTGAGTTACTTTATGGTATGAATAATACATTTATTATAAATTTAGAGCTCCCCACTTTTTAGCTATTAAAAGAGGATAATTTTGATGATATTGAAATGTATTCTAAGAGAATTAATCAAGTTATCCAATTGAATGAGGTTAGGAGGAAGTCATATGAGAGATGCATGAATTTTAAAATTAAACTAAAGATCTATTGTTTAATAGAAAAAATATTGCTAGAGAATTTGAGTTGAATGATTTGGCATTGCTTTAGGATAAAAAATAGAAGATAAGGGAAAGCATTATGTACTTATAACTGGACTATATGCAATTGAAAAATTCACATTGGAGATAGTACTTAGTTCCTATACGATTTTCATGGTAAAATGTTGGAGCTTCGTGTAAGTGGAAAGATTATCAAAAATTATTTCACTTATGGAATGAGTAGGGAATTCATGGATTTTTTTAGTGGTGAATATTCGTAATATGGCAAAAATTCCATTTTAGGAAAATTTAAAAAGGTGATTTTTTCGAAATAGGTCAGTGTCTTGTTTGCCTAAAATTTATAGTATAATTTTTTTAGGGGTCGGCCTCGCCTACCCTTGAAAAAATCTCCAATATAAACCTAGGTGATTCGTCGGGTAGTAAACTAGTAACATACTACTAGCTTACTGAGGTAGCGACATATAAAGTACCATGAACTTGCAAAGCACCAATACACAAAGTGTAGATCAAATTTGTAGTTGGGTGATAAACCTAAACCACTGATGCATGACAAGAGATATTTACTAATCAATGAAAATGGTTATTTTTTGACGTGCAACAAGTGTTATTTGTTGACGCGTGACAAGGGTTCTCTACTAATGCATGAGGTGTTAATGCTCAGAAGACCCAAAAAATTACCAAAACATCTTAGAAGTCCTTATTCAAGTAATTTGGAAACTCCACTGCTATAGATACTGCAACCACCAGCGCCCATACAACTTCCACTGGAATCAATTACAGTAAAGACTGTGTGGAAAGTATTATTTAAGTGGAACTGCATTCTGCAAAGTATCAACTAAATGGCACATATGATGATACCATGCCAAAGCTTGAAGATATTCCTATTGAGATGGCAAAGATTTAAGATATTCATGTTGAGGTACAACTAGGAGTGCATCAAGATATCTCAAATAAAAATACTCAGCAAAATGTAACACAAAAATCAAATGCAAGTTCTGGTTCATGAAAGAGGAAACCAAATGATTGTGATATTCCTCAAAATTCTTCTTGTAAAAGTAATACATTGAAAGCGAACACACATATGTGGACATTTGGGAGAACATACAAGTTTGAGTAGGTTACAATTTTTTTTTTATCGAACCTATATAACCAACTAATTTAGAATATATCCCATCTTAATGTACAAGTACAATATGTACATGAAAATTGGGAAAGTAACAAAAAATGCAACTGAAGCTGGACATAATTGAAAAACATTATGGAAAACAATATTTGACTATAACAAGGGAAGATGGCTAAAAAACACACAGGTGGAAAACTAAAAAAGAATGCATGCATGTTAAATACGCAATAGAGTATGAAGTAGAGTAGAAAATACGCAGACATCTCGTGGAAAATGGCAAAATGATCACATCACCAATTGGTAAGATGAATGAATCAAATTTGCATACTAAAATCATACAGTTCTCTACTTTATTCTACATCCTTAAGAAAGGAAGACCAATTTTTGATTTCCTTGATTTCAAAGTTTTGTATCAATATAATGGAATGCAAAATGTTCCTCAGTCTCATTGGTCAAACAATATTGCATGGGAAATGGCTAAATGCCTTGTAGTGATAGAGAAGGAATATTTGAAAGAGTGTAGAAAATACAAAGTTTATCTCTCTATCAATTGATGAAGTGATATAAGTTGACAACACCGCATGGGTGTGTATCCATGTTTATAGTTTATAAAATCATATAAGGACACTGCATCTATTGGGTGTTTAGAAAATGGTTGAAAATTACAATGCTAGAAACCTATATAAAATAGTTTTTTCTCATTTGAAATATATTGATCGCCTGAATGATTATGAAATTGCTACAAAGTTAGTATGTGTTAGAGAAGATGGTGCATCACTCATGTAGGGTCACCAAACTTGGCTGTGTGTTTGATTGCAAACAACAATTTACCCTCATATGCTAGCAATTCACCGTATGGCTGACATAATGAAGTTAGCATATAAAATGGTTAACAACTATGAAAATGTTGCTAAAGTAGAAGACCTTATCACAAAACTACATGCCTATATGGAAAGCAACCCAAAGTGATTTCTTGAGTTTCAAAAATTTGTAATTGGAATTAAAGATGGAAAAAAACTTCTGAAGGATGATGAGATAAGGTGGATTTCTTTGTATGAGTCTACATGCAGAATTCGTGAGGAGTTTCCATCGATGGTTGGTTTCATGTAAAAATATCATCATGATGTTGACAGGGCAAGGGACTTGTTATTCCGTTTAACTGATTTGGAAACATTACTTACATTGGTTGACATTCTTCCAATTTTGAATGAGATCAATACATTGATTAAACATACACAAGAGATATTAATCTATATTGTTGATTTCATACAGATGAGAAAAATGGTATGTCAAAGTCTTGATGTCTTGTACACTCCCCTAGATAGTTTTGATACACCTATTTTCAATAACTATTTTTTTTTATTAGATCTTAAGAATCCCAGTAATTATTTGAGGTTTAATATCCATTATCACATTTGTATCAATTTTAATGGGAGAGATATACCACTACACATTTTGTAAAAACTTCAAGATATTATAGGATCATACAGAGAAGAAGTTCATGTGACACATAATTTGTTTGATTCTGTTACAGTTGAAACAAGAATAAAAATTAGGAAAATTATAGAATCCTTATCATCAAAAATTAGACAATGTTTCAACAAAGATAAAATTCTTGAAGCTATGGGTGTGATGAATTCAATTTTTTAGAATACTAAAGGCATTTGTGTAGATTTTGTAAGTAAGATTTTCCATAAATCCATGGGTACAATAATGGATCATTTCATGAAGATGTCAGAGGTCAAGGGTATTGAAATCAAAGGTATACTAAAGATTGATTTAATAAAATCTCAGTCAACTGATTTGCAATGACAATGAGGTCCCAGTATAAATTTTTAGACGAACCTTCCGAGAGTGGTGCTATAACAAGGCTATGGAAAAAATATACCAAAGTAGTGTGTTATAGGAAGACATCAATGAATATTTTCAATTATATGAGTTGTGCCAAACAATGATTTTGGGATCTGTGGAGGATGAAAGGGTTTTTCAGTGCTTTATCTTTTATAAAATCAAAACTAAGAAAATGGTTGGATAAAAATATCATAAGTTACATGAGGTGTTATGTTTCTCACTACTCCTTGGAAACCTTTCCTTTTGATAGAGAAATTGTGCATTGGAATTTCCTTTCTGAAAGAATAGGTGTAAATAATACAACTACAAGTACAAATGTTCTCAACGATGATACTGGAATTGGTGCATCGTCAAAATCTACAAATGCGAATATCGGCTATGAAGAAGCTATTGAAAATGGATTGTTTCAGCTTTAAAAAGGTATCACCTTGACCTTAATTTTATAGTTTGTCACCTTTCATTTTAACTGTTGTTATTTATTCAATTTCATATTAATAGATTCAAATATAATTGTTTATAGTTAGACATAATACAATTGTAATTCTGTAAATGCAAATATTGATTATGAGGAGGCTTTTTTTACATTTTTTGTTTCAGCTCTAGTTATCATTGAAGATGTTACATGTATATATATTTACATTTATTTATAAAAAAAAATTCATTTAATTGGTATTTTGGATTTTTCAAACTACTTTGATGTTGTTTTTATGACATGAATTTTTGGAATACTAATTTGCAAGGCCTTGAAAGTTTAGATCTGCATATTCTACCACTCTTATACTCTCCCATACTTCCAGTTGATCTGATCTAATCGTCATCGAATGGGAACTACATTCTTGACACTTGTGTCACCATCAATATGCACATGTTGTGGTTTACTTTAATTTTCTTAGGTCATATTTGTATTTTAATTTATCTTCATTGCATTGATGTTTCTACTTCTTCCTTCATCTTCTCAATCAATATCTCATCTTTTCTTTATCAAAAATGTGGGTTGACATCCAAATATCTCACTTCTCGGGACTGACATTGTCAGGAAACTCATCCATCTATATATACTAATCCATTTTTCATTTTGAAATCTCTGGATTCGAATGTCATCTAGCTCGCTGTGAAGGATGAATTCTCATTTTCATTCCATATGCTTTTTCACCTATCTAGAAGACAAGAGGTTCTTTAAACCCTATCATAGATGAAGTTTTGAGAATAATGTTTAATTTTTTTTAGTATTTGCAAAATGCTTTGATGTAGTGTTTGTGGAATGCATTTTTTGAATACTATTTTTTAAATATCGTAATTAGATGTAATAACTAAACTTTCAACATTAAAGAAAATGCAATTCATGAGAAGAAACTGAAACATGCAATTAGAGGTAATGTGAAGAATCCTATTACAGAGTTAAAATTTTACAAGTAGAGAGAATAATATTTTGATAAGGAAAACTTGTTGCAGAGGAAATGTGAAAAAACCTGTTACAAATTTCAAATTTTACAAGTAGCGAGATGGAGATTTTGCTGTATTAAGTGGAAGAGAATCATTACATGAAATATTTAATGTACTCAAGTCATGTGAAATCATAAATGAGGTAGTCAAATTACATGTAAAAATTTATATTCCCAAAAAAAATCACGTTCTAAATAACTAAACTTTCTTCATTAAAGCAAATGCATTCCAGACATATTTTGATATCAACACATAACAAGAAACTAATTTTCATATGGTTTACAAGTAGATAAAAGAATATTTTGAGAAGGTTTAAATTTGAAGAAACCTGATACAAAGATAAAATTTTACAAGTAGAGAGAAGAAGATTTTCATAAGGTTTAAATGTGAAGAAACCTGATACAGAATTCAAATTTTAGAAGTAGAGAGAAGAAGGTTTTAGTTTATTAAGTAGAAGAGAATCAATAATGTCTAAAGCAAACTATCACATCTCATCATTGTCATACCACATTCTAAATTTTCTTAAAACATAATTGTTTAAATCCATTATCAGCATTCGTGATCATTGTAACAGCTACATCTATGTCCAAATACAATTGATCATCATCCATATCTACTATAATGTCATCATTATAACAAGTAGAGAGAAGAATATTTTTTTGTATTAACAGGAAGACAAATAATAATGCCTGATTTTAAAATCCATTATCATCATCCATGAATCATGATTATCATGATTATCATCTATCAATATTATATTTGTAACAGTCACATCCATATCAAACATAAACACCATTATATACAATCTATAATATCTATATATAATTTATAACAACATATAAAAATCCATATTGTAACATAATACATGTAAAAAAATGAGGTTACATGAAAATTAAAACCGTTACATCATATATTCTACTCCAAACATTTGTAAAATTAAATAAATATTCAAGTTTTATAATTCAATATATAAAATATTTCAAGTTTCAAGTTCCCCACACCCACTGGACTATTTTCTCAATCATTAACAGGTTCCCTAGACCCACTGGCACTTTCCTTTTCATTCTATAGCGACTTCTATGCTACTTTTCCCAATGGCTTGTGCTCTTATATTCTTTGCTTCAATAATTCTTGAACTAATAAGATCCTCTGCAACAATGTCTAGATTCTTTATGATTGCTTCTTCTTCCTTTGAAGCATCTCCATGAGATGCCAAAGAAGGATCCGCAACTACCTTTTCCTTGGAAAAAATATCTAGGTCGAAGCCGTTCTCTTTAATTATCCGCTTAAGTGTATTGTTTTGTTTGTTAACAAAAAAAATAGTTTCCTTCATCTTCATTGATGTAGATAAACCATTCTTATCAGTTTCCAAGTGAACTTAGAACACCTTTTCTTGACTCATTAAGTTTTCATATTTCAACTGAAAAAAAATATTGAGCTCAATTAAACATATTACTAAAATAAGAAATTAATAAAAATATATTATTTGAAGTTGATAATACTTATACTAGTTCTATCTCTTTCCGCATTTGCAATTGCCACCAAATATTTTTCCTTTGACTATTTGTTGATATAGGCCTGGGATTCAGCACTAATATTTTCTAATTTATTCAAAAATTTATCTAAAACATTATCTTTACAATTGTTGTTATATGTGACAGTACCACCTTTTTCTTGGTTGAGTAAGGAATTCATCTTCACAAATTGATTTTGGAATGCACCATATAAACGGTTCCTTTTCCAATGGTTATCATAACGACTGTTTATCTCATTGATTAATACTTTATCCCTTCGCTCCCATTCTATGAGCTGACTTATATGAGGCATAATAAACTCTTTGACATGGTATTCACAATCATAACCAATCAAGTTATCCAAAGGAAATTATTTCAATTGTTCACTATATGTATCCGAAGAGGATGCTACCGATGGAGAGTTATGGAGACTTTTGGGTTGAGCAACGTCTGTTGCTTCTTTTTGCCTCTGAGTTCCCTGATCCTATTTGTGACCAAAAGAATTAATATTAAATTTTTATGTGATAAATATTAAAAAGAGATGAGAAATTGATATGTATCAATGTTGAATAAAGTACATCGAAATAGAAATATTCATACAGACCTCGAATCATATCGCACGTGTTAAAAAAACCTATTGGGTCATTAGTATCAATGCCCAAATAATCTTCATCTAAATTTATTTCATTTAAAATTGGTTTTCCCGTTGTGTTGAGCATGACACCGAAAGAGAGGTTCAGAAATTCAGAGGGAATCATTAGTGTCCCGCTAGGGGCATAATTGACATCATGCATTTACCAATGGTCTTTTTACTTGAACCTTTTGTGGGAATTTTGAATCATAGTGATGTTGTTAGTGGAGGATGTGGCAGTGGCCTTTTTTGAATAGATGATGAAGGACTGCAATGTACTGTAAAGTCTAAGTACAAAATCATTGCTAACTTATATGAAAAACTATTAAAAAGTACACAAACACAACAAGTTATACCTTATTGAGGGGAAACCTGTGGATGTACCGGAGATAGCTATGTTGGAATTTGAATTGTTTGTGTTGGATTTGTGGGTGATAGGTATGGTGGAGTAGGGTTTTGCATTTGTTGCTATTGAGCACTAAAAAATGCATGCAATTGGATTGAGTGAGTGGGTGATGCTTGTTGAGAAGCATGTGGATAGTCCAAAGTACCTGCAACATCTACATGTCAAATCACTATGGTAAATGGTAAATAGTAAATACTAAATGGTAAGTGTAAAAAAACCTATATTGAATGTTAAGGGTAATACGTCTCGGTCGTTTAACTAATGCAAATTCTTGGGGGTTGGGTGATGAGTGAGCTTCCATTTTAGATTGGGAATCTCCCAACGCCTCATCATGTTGTTTTCATCTTCCTCTTGATGCTAATTTTATTCGTGGAAGGGCCTCCGAAAATATTCTCTACACATGGTAAAGATGCAAAAAAACTTACATAATGCTAGTAGAGAGAAGAAGATTTGTCACACAAGTTAAAAACCAAGACAATAACCTTACTAACATCGAAATATAAACTATTAACCTGTTGTTATTCAATATGGATTGAAAAATGATTCATTGTGTCACTTGTGCATGTGGGAGTTGGTTCACCTTTTAAATTTTAATATGCCTCGTAATACAGACCAAAGAGATAGTTATTGGAATGAATAACTCTTTTTTCAGCAAGTCCAACATTTGTAATGTCAGTTTTTATCTTATTAGAAAAAAATGTACACCAATCAAATATTTTCTTTCCGATCGATACAAGAATGCATGCAATAGCCAAATTTTTAATATCACTTTTCTGAACCTACAGAAAAATTCAGGCATGAAAAAAAGAAATCCTGATAGTAAGAAAGTGGTGTGCAATTCCTTGCATATACACTCCTCATCTTGATTTGTTGACACGATTTGTAGAACAAGTCATTAGATGTTGAATTAACCAAAATTTGAATTAATATAAAAATAAAAATAGTACAAATGAAAAAACGTTAGACATACAATCATTATGGAAACTGAAACAAGATTCAAGGTAAATCTTATCATCTTCAGTCAGGGTTGTTTTGGTTGTTAATATGGGGGAATATTTAACCGGAAGGCCTGAGAATCAATAGATATTAGTTGGATCAACACTGAACCTGAATATACAACCATCATCCAAAGTAACAATAAATTTTACATCTTCTGTATTGAATGAGGAGAGGAGGTACTTAATAATGTTATGATCTATTGTAGACACCAAATTTGGATCACGCTCCCCATGGTCCCCTTTAATTAGTTAAAAAGAATGTGTTTTCCTAACCATGACCCTTTTACCTCACATTCACATTAATTTAATTATTTACAATTGAGATAATGTCCATCCTCACATTATTTATTAATCTAGTTAATTTAATTAGGTTAATTTACACATCACCTAGACACCTCACCTAGACACCTAACCTAGATACCTCACCTAGAAACCTCACCATGGACTTATTCTTAGCCTATTAATTAACTAAGACTCAGTCTCCACTTATCCTAACCACCTAGGACTTAGTCTAACCCTAACATTCAATTCCTATTCCCTCTCCAACAACATGTAATTTTATCTAAGCACTAACCATCACTTGAGACCTAGGTCAACAAGCAGAGCACGCAAAAATAGCAAAGATATGTTATTTTTGGTAAACCTAGGATATCCCACCTTAACTAATGTCGGTTAACCATCAACCGATGCCAGTCACTTTGACCGTCGTTGGTCACCATATATACAATTCAGAAACCCCATATAGAAATTTCAATTTATATCAAATAAGAGGTAAGAATGAGGTTGTTTGTTATAACTGCAATCATGTTGGACACATTACAAAATACTAATTTCATGGTCCTTCAAGGAAAACCAAGAGGTTTTTTTATCCTAGAATTGGAGAGAAGAAGTAAGACATGGTACGAGAATTAAGACATTCCAATAAAATCAGTTGTTGAAGTAGAATAAGAATTTTCACATTTTTCTTATCAGAATAAGGAATAAACAGTTGAGTCACACGTACCAAGGAGGTCATGGAATCTCCTCAATTTTTTGTTCTAGATCCCCATTTTTTGGGATGTCTCTACTAATATTCTTAGAGAAATTCATCATCTATATAAAACATGGTGTTAGGGGGACATTAAATGGATGAATTGAAGTGTAGTAGTGTAAGAGTGCAGTCATGGAGTCAAGGAGCTCACATTGGGTTCCCGAAGATTTCTATTTTGTCTAGATCTGGTACAAGTACCATTTTATTAAAAAATTGCTAGATTTTATGGAGCATGGAGATTTATAAAGAAGTGCATGATTCAAAGGGAGCTTGTGAGCTTGCTCTAATATGCTAAAAAAGAACTTTTGGCATCAAAACCAATGAAAAATAGTCCCTTTAATTTTATATTACGACTTGATTAGACCATCAAATGCATGAAGGGATATTGCATGATGTTGAAGGAATGAGTTTCATATATGATTCAAGGTATGATCTATAGGTTATTTTTCAGTCTTGGATTATGTTTTAAGGATCATATGAAGAATTTTTAGGAATGGAAAATATTTGATGATAAAAAGGTGATTTTTAGTTGATGAATAAAGTTTCAAGATAGTATGAGGATGTCAAATGCTAAAAATGTTGTCCAATGAGTTCTTAAATGATTCTTGTGAGATGTAAGTGACCTTTTGGGCTCGGGATGAGAAAATAAGCATAGTGAACAAGACATACCTTTTCCAATAGGTCTCCAAGGTTATATAAAGCTTGATCTAAGGGGGAGTCAATTCCATGGTTGGAAATAGTGACAAAAGAGGTATGAAGTAGGTTTTCTATTATATATATATGCTCTAAGAGGATGCATAATCTTAGGGAATATGGTTTTAGTCATGTATGTTAAGTATGTCCGAGGTGAATGAAAAAATTTACATGATTCCTAGAGGTTTAGGTCCATAAGATGATCTTCAGCTAGTGAAAAGTAAAAAGGATGTATGCATTTTCTCAAGGGGAGTCTTGTTGATATCTAAAGACCACATCCACAATATGTAGTCATTTATTGAAGTCAATAAGGTGAATAAAAACCAAGAAGGAGCTTGTATGTATGGTTAATTCATTGTTGTTGTTTGTATGTCAAGTTTTTATAGGATCCTTTATCATATATTTCAAAGGGAGAGAATGAACTCAGAAACAATAAAAGAGATCCCTGAAGGTGTTTATAAGGTTGGTTTCCGTTAATGTTTCTAAATATAGTTTCCATAAGTGGCAAAGGGGGATATTTTTGGACATGTGTCATTATTGTTTTCATTGATGTCAAATGGTTCCCAAGTGGCATAGGAGTTATCATGAGGTATCAATAATCAATAATCAATAATCACGAAGTTTGATTAGTAGTGTCTTGTTTTAGTGTCATGAAGTGTTGCATCGGTGAAGAGGCATGGTGTTTTGGTGCATTTACATGGTTTATTGCATGGTTAAACTTTTATGTACTAGTGAATGAGCTCTAGAGGTTGTATGAAGTTTTTATATGGTCTAATAGATGTAGAGTAAGGTGGTAAAGGTGTTAGTGAGCTTGAAGGATGGAGAACATGATACGTTCCATGAAGCATGTATTGAAGAAAGCCAATCTAGGACTAGTCCTAGACCTAGTACAAGAAAATGGTATGGTAACATGAGGTATGAAGCAAATCAAGATGGTATGAGCATGTGTGGTGTTATTTGACATTTCATATCATGTATGGAAGGTGTACAAGGCCATGGTTTAGTTGAATAATGCATATTCAATGTCCTTGGAGGTAAGTGCAAGAAGACAAGGGAAATAGCTATGGGAAAACTAGGTTGCAAGATGATTTTTTGATGTATCTAAGAATGGATAAGAATTAGAAATCATGGAGGAGATCATCTTAGGGGTGTATGCAAAGTTTTAGGTCAGGGTCAAATGAGGAAGCATGAAAAGTTATTTTGAGCTCTACCGAGCTCTCAAAACTATCTTTTCCCAGCTCGATGGTCAAATTCAAGTACTCACTCACATGTGTGTAGTCTTCATGGAGACCTAGGATTTGCATGGATGTTAGGGCATGGATCTAATAAGTGTTTCCAAGTGGAATGGGTTCATTTTATCATCATACGTTTATGAACCATGCTAATAATCCAAGCCAGTTTAAATACTCCTAATAACCTAATATGAGAGCGTTGGAAAAAATATAAAGGGTTTCATCACTATATGGCATGAGAAGGATAATATGAAAATTAAGGATTGTAGATTATTCTCCAAATCTAATTTTTGTGGTGGTGGCATGTTCTAGGTGTGATGTTAAACTACAACAAAACCTCTTTTTTATGAAAATTTACATGTACATGTATGTGTTGTAGGGTTCATGAAGTGAAACCAATTGATTCCTCAATCTTAGGATTTGTTTTAAGTGATCATAAAAATATTGAGATAGGTTCTATGCAAAAAACGAGTTAATCCTTTCTCCCAAAGTTACGTACTGCATAATGACCTAAAGGGTGCAAAACCAATCATGGAGGTCCAAGAGGTTTTTGGTATAAATGCATGGTTTAGCAATGTATTTTGAGCATGGATAGTTTTTAAGGGTCCCATATGATGTGTTTGAGCTCATGGTTTTATCATAAGAGGTGTTGTCTTGTTAAAGTCCTAATGGCCTAATCACTCACAAAAAGGCTTGTGGAAAAGGTTTGCAAGTATGAAGGTGTTCGATTTTGAAGAGTGATAATTAGGTGTTTGATACCTAATTTATGGTACTTTGCAAATGGAGTGATCCATGTAGAAGATGGAGATTGCAGAGTTACTTGTGCTTGTTTATGGTTATGAGATGATGTTTATGAATTTTATAGATATGGAGTCTTGATGGATATGCCTTGTGTCATTGAAGTTCAAAATGTGACCATTGGTGGTGTATACCTAATTTTTAGGCCTAGTTGAGCTAGTTTGTATTGTAAGGCTCATGCCAACCTATATGGTATTCTCATGTAACTTGTTAATATTTGTAATGAGTATTATTATGTTGTTTATGAGATACCTTGAATGGTCTAAAGGTATTTTCTAGCCTAGAGTGGTTTGTGGCATCAATCATTTATATAAATCAGAGTGTAAATCTCATTTGAGCTAGTGGTGTGAATGGTGATGTGAGAGAGAAAGAGGAAGAGTGTGAAGAGGTTAGAGGGCTCTAGAGAATATAAGGGAAGAGGAATGAGAAGTTGAGGAGAGTAGAGGAGTATAGAAAAAGGTCATATGACCGAATCAGTCCACTTTGGCGCATTCATGAGTGAAGAAGGAGAGAGATGTTTGAGAGATTTTTTAGTGAAGAGGGTTGAAAGAGTGATGAAAATCAGTTGGTTGAGAAATAACATTATCAACTGGTCTTCATATTAAGGTATCTAAGTGGGTACTTGGTCATCTTGTGGGATTTTAGCCTCCTAATAGAGTGGGTGTTCTACTAAATAGGGGTTGTTGCTCATTGTGGAGTGGGTTCTTCACTAAAGAACTATCTTATGTTGTGTAATATACAATTGAGTCCTTTGTGCTGAGCGATATATGCAAAGGTTCATTTGGTTTTCCTCCCCTTGAGGGTTTCCAACATATATCATATGTCATTATGTCATTTTCTTATGTGTATATTTGAACATGCATGGTATAATCATATTAATGCTTAAAGGTTTATAGTTGTGCATGTTAATTGAATGAAATTTATAAAGGAATAATTCACCCCCTTTAAGTCATTGTGTTTCCAAAAATAATGACCATTCATTCAAAATGATACAAAAAATAATGTATCAAGTTGTTGCAAGATTTAAAATGTGAACACACATGATACTGCTCAATGCAGATTAATTTATCAAATCCACGAATCTTGTAAAACAAAATTGTGTCAAACTACTACAGAAGGAAATTCAAAGGATCGTGAAGATAAGAATCATGGTGCCAATTGAAACAAAAATGGATTATATTGAGGTATCTATCGAGACAGAGGTCGAGGTGATCAAAGAGGCTAGTTTAGCAAATGAACTTTTTATTAATGTGGATCTCTTAATCATCATCATCGTGAGTATCCCAAGAACTTGTCTTGTGCATATTATGGAAAACAGGCATAAGGTAGAAGACTATATGGATTTGTATGTACATATGAGCAAGACTAAGAATGATAGGCTCGTGGTGAGGATATTAGTTTTGAGCTTCAGAAAATGGTATTGGAAGCCTAAATATTTGGCAGTAGTTGAGAAGGAACCCTTATTGGTCACCACATGCATGGAGGTTTCACACGTGTGAGAGAAGATGAGATATAAATCAATCATCATACATGAGGAGATTAAACAACCTACTAAGTATCCTAATGTCGGTCACTAGAAGAAGGTTTTCCAAGTAACCATGGGTCTAATTATATATTTTCAGGGGAAGATATTATACATAAACGAATAAGCATTGGATAGGGAGTGCACGAGACAAAACAAATTACCTGATAAAGATATTGATAAAATCAGTGAAGTATTATTAAGTTCTTAGAACAAATAACATCATGCCCATCTTAGAAAAATGGTTATGTGAGATGGTTCTATTAACCTTTAAGTTAACTTTAATGGGAGGGTAGTTTTAAAAAATTTCTACCATTCCATGACATTTCTTTCCTAGGTTCAGGGAAAATTTTAAGGAACCCGCCTGAAAAACACTTATAGAAATCGCAGGGAATATGGGCGGAACCAGATTCTCTAGGTTAGCGAATTATCTAAAATTTGGGTTTGTTACATTGGCAAAATATAACATATTTTTAAAGGAAATTATAGATGGAACGGAAAAGGAAGGATATTTATTGTAAAAAATGCATTTTTAAGTCCAAATGGAGGTTTACCACATGTTCCCCTAATTGTCACTCTGCCTTATCTAACAGTGGAATTGAAAATTTATTAAATTGGTTCATTCTATGGGCTTGGTGTCCACAAAGTGTGTTTTCCTTCAGGATGCCCAAAATCCTGCCACATTTCCACCCTTTATTCAATTCTGGGTATTGGGGATCCTTTTTCATACCTTTATGCTCAAGTTCCCATAATGGGTGACACATGGCCACTCCTCATGCGACAAGGCTTATCAAAAGTTTTAGTGGATTTCTAGGTATTTATCATAGTCTTTTAAATTTGGAAGATTTTCTAAATGTTTAATGGATTCTGATCTAGATCTCTCTCTCTCTCTCTGTCTATATATATGATATATAATATAATATATTATATGTGTGTGTATATATATGATGAATTTAATCAAATTTTGAAAAAAGTCATAAAAATTTCGATGAATGAAACTAGATGAACATGAAGGTTCCATAGATTTCTTAGCGATTCAAGGATGTTTTAAATCCCTGAGCAATCAATCACACAATGATTCAATAAAAATATATGTTGGGATTGGAAATCTATTGGCTATTCACATGGGAAAAAAAATTTGGAATATTTTGGTGAAACGTGGTCATTTCCATGGTCATAAAAATAACCCAATTCATATTCTAGAATTCCTACTTCTAGCTAAATTACAAATATTAGAGACTAAAATTTTCCCTGCCTAGGTTTTTGGGGGATTGGGAAGTTTTCCAGAGTCATAAATTTAGATTTCAATGTTGGAGAGGTTATTTCAATTTGGGTTTTGTGTATTTTGTAAGTAAAAACTTTGCTTGAGTTCCGAAGCCCGAAATATCGAAGTTCTGAAATTTTGAGACTTTGGGCTTTCGGGTTTCAAAGTTCTCCTTGAAATTTTTGATTTTTTTTGTGTTTAATTTCCAAACTCTGAAATACCGAAGTTCCAAAATTTTAGAACTTCAGGTTTTCAAGTTTCGAGGTTTCATTTTGTTTTCTATATTATTTTTGTTCTGAAGTCCAAAACACCAAAGTTTCAAAATTTCGAAATTTTGGTCTTTGGGGTTTCGGAATTCAAACTTCCCTTTGGAACGGTCACACTCACATTTCTGATTTTGGACTCTCTGCATAACATTTTATCCCCACCCACCCCACACGTTTCAGCTTTCAGGCATTAATTTCAGGTTTACCTATCTAAACTTGGATTTTCACTCGTCATTTTCACCTGCCTTTCACTGTGACACATCGATTTTTACCTCACGGTATCGTAATTTTAAGGCATGGTTTTCAAGGAATTTTTTTAGGTTTTATTCAATTTTTTTGGTTTAGATTGTCATGGTTTTTTTTTTTTTTTCCATTCTTTTTCCTTCTCACTTAAACATGGAATCCACTTCCGATGCATTGTTCATTTTTATTCATTTCAAACATGTCATTTGGTATTTTATTCAATCTTGTGAGCTTCGAATCATGAAGGCATCAAGTCTCATCGAACCCAAGGATTTTTCAAAAACCTCATTTAATATCTTCATAACCTTTAGATTTTAGATTTGGTGTGCTTTTTTGGCATTTTGGAGGTCTATGTTTTAGAGTTATGCGTTTCAGAGGTCTACATTTCAGAGGTGTGATTTTCGGCATTTCAAAATTGTGCTTTTAGAAACTATGAGGAGTTTGATTTCGGAGTTAGCATCTTTTCAAACTTTCGGGACTTGTTGCTTTTCAGATTTTCAAAACTGAGTAGAGTTTGGATTTTCATAGTTTTTGGCTTCATTTTTGTCAGAATCAGATTGTTCTCGTAGATTTTGTTTTCAAACTTTCAAACTTTGGTGTTTTGGAGCCTTTTAAGTAGTTTCCATAAAAATTTCAAGGTTCGATTGGATACCAAACCCAGAACTCATGTGAACTTCTTCATCAAAAGGAAAGAAAAAAACGAAGCATACCTTCTTAGGAGTTTCCCCTCATACATGCCTATCCTCGGATAGGGGAAACATTGGAGACATCGACTTTAGACAATTGGATATTCTAGAATTTTATGAAAGACTAAAGCACATAATAATAAATCTTGGATGCAAGCCATATTTGATAGTGGGATTGTTCTCGCTGCTAGTTTTCCTTCATCCATGCATTACCCTGATTTTTTCTTGGGTGCAACAACTCACTTCGATAAAGTCTCTAAATCAGTAAAATAGGATGATGTAAAATTTGTGATTAGGCTATACACTGATTTTTTCGAAGACTTATTCAAACTTTTGGATGTCAAGGACATTCAGCCTGTAACACACCTAGACTAACATGCTGCTAATGGTCTCATATGGGACCTTATTACACTTTAACACTTGATGTTCCTGCATCAGAGTGCCCTTGATGAGAGAAAATTGAGCTTCTGCTCAAGATATATCTAATCTTCCTTTCTTGAATTCCATTGTCATTCCTCATTGCCTTTATCTAGGACTTACACTGACCTTATTTTGATTTTCCAGTAGAGTTCTGGGTCTACACCTACACTTAGTAATAATGTTTCCTCAGTGGATTTTGGTCTTTACATTGCTTATCTCTTTTAGGTATTTTATCTCCCAGGAGTTTATACGATCTTTGAAAAAATATCAGCAGTTAAATATGATCCTTTAAGTTTGTCTCTTTTAGGTCTTTTATCTCCTTCACTATTAACATTCATGAATATCTTTCCCTAGTTCATAATTGCATGTAGATGCACAATTTCTTGAGACATTGTTAATGGGATGAATATCAAAAGACTTGATAGGATCATTTCTCATCCTAATGAGTTTAATACTCCATTCATAATGGAATTAGGAACTAAATATCTTACGTTGACCTCTTGGTAGGCTTTTCTTGTCTTCCTTTAGACATGTTGATGAAGAATCTGTACAATCACTGAAATATATTTCCTCAGCATGCTTTGAATCTTTCATATGAGCTAAGGGAATGGGGATATCTGATATGTCTTCAATTACCAGGAGAGGCTGAGACATTATGGTCTACACCCCTTCACTTGTCTTGTCTTCAATGGATTACTCAAGATGCCCAACTGATATATGGTTCTTCGTTCCAACTGCTTGTATCAGTCCTCTTAGTTTTTGTTCTATACTAGATATAAAAAATTCACTATTCAAAGAATGCTAATCAATTCAAAGTGGTTATTGCACTACAAACTGGGGCACGTTCTTCCTCTAATAAAATGCCTTTCATATTGTCCAACGCCAGAGCTACTTTCCAATGAGCTATGGACATGGAATTTAAGGGATTAATCAATGATATTATCTTGGTATACTTCGATGATCTCTATTGGATACCTCCAAACCTTCTGAGCATCTCTTCTCTTCCTTAGTTGCAGTTTTCAGGATATGCAGAGACTCCTCAGGGTTTCTCTAACTCCCAAGAAATGTACTCTTCTTCTTTACATTCAGAATGGACTCTCCTTCTTCTTCTTCTCTCTACCAAAGTTCTCTGTATTGGCCATTTAACATGACCTTCACTCATGTGAAGGTTCCACCCTTATGTCGTGTCCAAATCATAAGAAATGACTTCAGATTATTCCTTCGAACAATACATTTGTTGTGAAGATTCATCCCTCAGTTCACAGGTCATCTTTTATGAACCATATAACAACTCATTGTTGGAACTGGAAACTGCCTTCTCTTTCTCAAGGATCAATCTTCTTCATCTTTTACCTCTTTTGATTCACCTAGTGATAGCAATCTTCTCAACTTACCTACAATAGTGAATCTAGATAGTTTGACAAGTATTAAAATACTTGCTAAAGGTCTTAATCTATGTCAAGATAGCATTTGTGGGAATCTTACTTAGAACCTCTTAATAGAGATCAGCTTTGAACAACCAATTGGTGCAAGGGTTATACTTCAAATTGAACTATAACTATCTAATTGAGGGGCTTACCATATCACAATTGGTTTGACTTAAATCATGTTCTCAAGTTACTTCAAACTTTCTGAGACTAGCTTCATTCATATATTGTCAAATAAGTATAGCATCTACATTTCATGGAAACATGTTACACAATCCATGGAGTTTTATCTATTTGCAAACATGCAACCCACCTATATGAATGATTCAAGCACGCTACATAGATCACTGAAAGTAATGGAAAATCGATCTACCACACCATAGTCAATAAGCTATCTTAGGGGTTAGTACTTGTTAGGTTTTAGAGCCTGTTTTCATGTGTGAAAAGTGTTGAAGACTATACACTAAGAGTACTGTACACTTTTCATGTATCCTGAGAAAAAAAATTGGCCTTAAAACGTGCTCGATATACTGGGAAACATGATTTTCTCATATGGGTGGGATTTTGACCCATAGGTTTATGGGACGGTTTTGGCCCATGGTTTTGATACCCACGGTTTTATAAAACTACTTAAGCAGTTGTCTATTTATATGGTTTTATGCATATGATATAAGTATGAGTAACATTGCAGATGTGTTTTGAATTCGGGTGTGAATTATGTAGAGTTTGTTGAGCATAGCTCCAAACAGATCTGGGTATTGTATTGAGAGAGTGGTGGCTTGTAATAAAATTTGAGCAAGTGATTCTTGGTGGATGTAGCCCAAATTGGGTGAACCATGTTAAATACTATCTCTTTGTGTTATGTTATTTTATTCTACACTTTTATTTGAGATCTGTAATATTTTTCTGCATATTAGTTTCTACTGTTGTGATTCTATGAGGGATTATTCCACATATTTTATCCCTTATTTCCTAATCAATTGGTATCAGATCCTAGTTTGGTTTTCTGAAGTGTTGAATCACAGGGAAAGTTTTATCTTGAGTGGGAGCTATGGTAGATGATGGAAGATCTAGGGTTGATAAATTCAATGGGTAGAATTTCAGTCTTTGGAGGTTGCAGATGAAAGATTACCTTTATCAGAAGGATATTTATACTCCGTTGTCTGAGAAGGTGAACAAACCCTCGAGTATGACAGATGTGGAATGGGATTTTCTAGATAGGAAGACACTTGGGACAATCTGGCCATGTCTTGCATCTTTGGTATTATTTAATGTTTCAAAGGAAAAGACTATAAAGAACTGATGGATGCATTAGGGAAGTTGTATGAAAAACCCTCTGCCTCTAATAAGATATTTTTAATGAAAAATTTGTTTAATATGAAGATGTCTGAGAATGGTTCAGTAGTAGATCATCTAAATGATTTTAATATGGTTGTAAATATGCTAGCTTCGGTTACAATATAATTTGATGAAGAAGTTAGGGATTTATTAGTTCTGTGCTCTTTACCTGAGAGTTGGAATAGCCTGGTAATGGTGGTAAGCAACTCGGTTCCTACTAACTCAAAGTTGAAGTTTGAGGATGTTGTAGGGGTGATTCTAAGTGAGGAAATGTGAAGAAAAATCTCTGGTGAATCTTCTACTTCAGGGAATGCTTTGACAGTGGAAACTAGAGGGAGACAGAAGAATAGAGGAAATCATGGAAAATCAAAGGATCAGGAAAGGTCAAAATCCAAAAGCAAGATAGTATGTTGGCACTGTGGAAAGTCTTGGGCATGAAAAGAAGGACTTTTGGGAGCTTCTGGACAAGAAGAAACAACAGGAAGAAAACAAGGAGGAAAATGTGGCAACGGGTAATGTATGTCAGGATGCTTTGATTCTTTCTTTGCACAATATTATTGAATCTTGGGTTTTAGATTTAGGGGCTTCTTTCCATGCTTCTCCACATAGGCATTATTTTATTGATTATGTTCAAGGAGATTTTGGGCATGTTTTTCTTGGTGATGATGAGCCTTGCATAGCATAGTTGGAAAAGGTTCTGTTCAGGTTAAGATGCAGAATGGGAATACTTGGCTATTGAAGGATGTCAGACATGTTCCTACATTAAGATGAAATTTGATATCGACAGGGCAGTTGGGAAGTGATGGTTGTATTGTGATATTTACAGCAGACTCTTGGAAGGTTACCAAGGGTGCTCTTATGGTGGCAAGAGGTAAGAAGGTTGGAACCTTGTATTTAACCACTTATAGCACTAATGTTTGTAATCTTGTGGCTTCAAAAGTAGATACAACATTGTGGCACTATAGGCTTGGTCATATGAGCCATAAGGGCATGGAGATCATAAAGAAGGATTTTCCTGGATATACAGAAATAGGTTTGGAGTTCTGTGAGGACTGCATATATGGGAAACAAAAGTGAGTAAGGTTTCTCAAGGTTGGACCTATAAAGAAAGAGAGTAAGTTAGAGTTGGTGCATTCTGATGTGTGGGGGCCGGCTCAGGTATCATCTCTTGGGGGTTCAAGTTATTATGTTACTTTTATTGATGATGCAACAAGGAAAGTTTGGGTTTATTGTATTAGAAACAAATATGATGTATTTGACACTTTTGTTAAATGGAAATCCTTGGTAGAGAATGAAACAATTCTTAAGCTAAAATGTCTCAAGTCATATAATAGAGGGGAGTATTGTAACAATGATTTTGCTGATTACTGTTCTAAGAATGGAATCCATAGGAAAAAGATGGGTTCTAGGAACTCCACAGAAGAATGGGGTGTCAGAAAGGATGAACAAAACAATAATGGAATGTGCTAGGAGCATGAGGTTACATGCAGGACTACCTCTTTCTTTTTAGGTAGAAGCGGTGAGCACAACTGTGTACTTGATAAATAGAGGACCCTCAAGTGCCTTAGATGGAGGCATACCTGAGGAGGCTTGGTATGGTAAGAAAGTTGATTATTCATTTCTTAGAGTCTTTGGATGTGAGGTGTTTGTTCATATAGACAAGGATGATAGGACCAAGCTAGAGGATAAATCATAAAAATGTACTTTCATTGGTTATGGTGGTGATGAATTTGGATATAAATGTTGGAGTATTAAGGACAAGAAAATCATTCGATCTAGGGATGTGGTATTTAATGAGAAATTCATGTATAAGCAGCAGTTGTAGGAAAATAGGGAAGAATCCAAGAAAGAATATGCAGCAGTAGAGGATCATTCTGGATGGGAAAGTGACACATGAATCAGTTCAGGAACCTCCTCAACAGGAACCCCAAACTCCTATATTGAGGAGGTCTTCTAGGGTAAGAAGAGAACCTGAACATTTTTCTCCTTCTCTTTATTATTTATTACTCACTGATAGTGGAGAGCCAGAGAGCTTTGATGAAGCAATACAGGTAGATGCCAGGAAGAAGTGGGAGCAAGCCATGGATGAGGAGCATCAGGATCTCATGGAGAACCAGACATGGGATTTGGTGAAGCTACCCAAAGGAAAAAGAGCATTACAGAACAAGTGGGTGTTCATAGTCAAAGAGGAAGAAGGAGGAAAGAAAATATACAAGGCCCAGTTGGTGGTCAAGGGGTTTGCACAGAAAAAAGGTATAGATTTTGATGAGATTTTTTCTCCTGTAGTAAAAATGACTTCTATTAGAATTGTTCTAGGAATAGTTGCAGTACAAGACTTACACTTAGAATAGGTTGATGTAAAGACTGCATTTATCCATGGTGATTTGGAGGAGGAACTATATATGCAGCAACCAGAGCACTATGAGGTCAAAGGTAAAGAGGAGATGGTGTGCAAACTGAAGAAGAGCTTGTATGGCTTGAAACAAGCTCCACGTCAATGGTATAAGAAATTTGATAGCTTCATGATGGAGCAAGGTTATATTAGATGTCATTTTGACCATTGCATGTATATAAAGAAATTTGAGGATGGTAGTTATATTATCCAATGTCTGTATGTGGATGACATGTTGGTTGCAGGTAAAAACATGCAAGAAATAAAAGTACTCAAGAAGCAGCTAAGTGAATCCTTTTCTATGAAGGATTTGGGGGCAACCAAACAAATCCTTGGTATGAGGATATCTTGGGATAGGAAGGAATGGAAGTTGACTTTATCTCAGGAAGATTACATTAAGAAGGTCTTGGAGAGGTTTAATATGCAGGATGCTAAACCGGTTGGGACTCCTTTGACATGCCATTTCAAGTTATCAAAGGAACAGTGTCCTAAGACAGAGTAGGAGAGAAACCAGATGTCCAAGGTACCTTACTCATCAGCGGTTGGTAGTTTGATGTATGCCATGGTGTGCACTAGGCTTGATATTGCCCATGCAATGGGAGCAGTGAGTAGATTTATGAGTGATCCAGGTAGAGATCACTGGTAGGCAGTAAAGTGGATCCTTCGGTATTTGAGAGGGACCATGGGGACAAGTTTTTTACTACAGTGGATCAAACACCACTTTGTGTGGTTATGTAGATTCAAATATGGCTAGAGATGTAGACAGTAGGAGGAGCACAACAGGTTATGTTTACACTATAGGTGGAACAACAGTAAGCTAGATTTCATGACTACAGAAGTTGGTGGCTTTGTCAACCACAGAGGCTGAGTATGTTGCTGCCACAGAGGCAAGCAAGGAAATGATTTGGTTACAACAATTACTTGAGGATTTGAGGGCATAAGCAGGAGGAAGGAAAAGTCACATAGTGATAGTTAGAGTGCTATACACCTAGCTAAGAACTCTGCTTTCCACTCTAGGATGAAGCATATACAGTTAAGGTACCATTTCATCAAGACAACTTTGGAGGAAGAGAAGTTGAAGCTAGAGAAAATTCATACCAGTCAGAATCCTACAGACATGATGACCAAGGTGGTCACAAGGGAAAAACTAAAGTTGTGTTCAGCTTTGGTTGGTCTTCACAGAAACTAGTGAAGGGTTGAGAAGCTTGCTCAGAGGAAAACTAGTCTCCAAGTGGGAGATTGTTAGGTTGTGGACCTTGTTTTCATGTGTGAAAGTGTTGAAGACTGTACACTAAGAGTAGTGTACACTTTTCATGTATGTCTAACTGAGTTTCGGGGGTGCAGCCCGCGAGAAAACAAACTGGCCTTAAAACGTGCCCAATATACCGAGAAATTTGTTTTTCTCATATGGGCGGGATTTTGTCCCATAGGTTTATGGGACAATTTTTTCCCATTTTTTTGATACCCACGGTTTTTTTTGCTAAAGTTGTCTACTTAAGCATTGGAGTAACATAGTAACATTGTAGATGTGTTTTGAAATCGGGTGTGAATTTTGTAGAGTTTGTTGATCATAGCTCCAAACAGAAATGGGTATTGTATTGAGAGAGTGGTGGCTTGTAATAAAATCTGAGCAAGTGATTCTTGGTGGACATAGCCCAAATTGGGTGAACCATGTTAAATATTGTCTCTTTGTGTTATGTTATTTTATTCTACACTTTTATTTGAGATCTGTAATATTTTCTGCATATTAGTTTCTACTGTTGTGATTCTGTGAGGTATTATTCCACATATTTTATCCCTTATTTCTTAACAAGTCATTGTGTTAGTAGTTAGCTTCTAATTTGAAGTCAAATTCAGAAGAAAATATAGTGATACTTAATGAGTATCAGGATGACGACTGGGAAAATTGGCTGTCCAAAATGAGTGTTTTTATCCTTTTAATAATATACCCTTCTAGCATGGACAACATTCAAAGATGAAGTTTCCATCTTCAGCCTATTCCTTACGTTATGGTGGATCATGTTCTCTTTCTAAGGGATCTCAATGGTGTTCTTCTTTGGTACATAGGATCAGAATAGGTAAATAAGATACTAGAAGAATTACATGATGGTATATCAGGAGGGCATTACTCTGCGTGAAAAAATGTTATGAAGATGATGAGGGTTGGTTACTATTGGCCAGATTTGTTCAAGGGTACTCATTTTTGGGTAAGAAAATGCAAGGAATGTTCTTTCTTCATGGGAAAATAGAGATTGGAAGCCCTTCCTCTTCACCCAAATCAAGTTGATCAACTAGCGGGGATTGGATTTCATTGGGATGATTAACCCTCCATCTAGTCATGAACATAAATGGGTTCTCACTGCAACAGACTATTTCACTCATTGGATGGAGGATGTGGCACTAAAAGAAGGAAATGGAAAGGTTGTTCTTGATTTTCTAGAGGGTATAATGACATAGTTTGGTGTTTCATTTACAGTAATTTCAGACAACACAATGGCATTTCTTCGTTTGAAATTAACTGAATGGTCTGTTAAGAATGGGGTTTATCTGAAAACTTCATCCAATTATTACCAACAAGGGAATGGATTATTCAAGTCCAATAATAATAATCTCATACGAATCATCAAGCGTAAAATAGAAACCAATAGAATAGTTTGGCACACTCAGCTCAAAACCTCCCTGTGGGCAAATCATATCACACCCAAAAGGGATATTGGGAATTCACCTTTTATATTGGTATATGGAAGGGAAACAAAAATCCCGCTATCTCTATAAGTTCATTCTTTGGAATTGGGACTTCAACTAGAACTTATGGAAAGTGATTCAATGACATTCGGGTACTCCAAACTGATGGACCTAGAAGAAACAAGGAACAATGAAAAGAAGACTCTAGAACAACACCAATCTCAAGTTAAAATATATTTTGAAAAAAAGGCATCCAATAAGGATTTCCATGAAGGATATTTGGTTCTCAAATGGGATGCTGACAGGCCCAAACCTGGTATGCATTCTAAATTTGATTCCCTCTTGAGTGGACCATATATCATCACAATTTGCAAGGAAATAATTCGTTTTGCTTATCTAGACTCAATGGAGAAGAATTATCCATTCATGTGAATGGGATTAATCTCAAAGTTTTCTTTTGAGAATTTTTCATGTGTAAAATGTTTTTTTTGTTCATATCCTCCAAGTGCTTCGCACATTGTTTTGTTTGCTTTTCTATTTATTTTTTCATTTTTGGTTTTTGTTTTGGTGTGTGCTCTGAATATCTTTCTTTTTGAGACCCTTTTTCCCAATGGATTGTATAAGGCTACTGGCCTAATGGTTGGCATGAAAGCATTCCCTGGATGTCAGCAAAAATGTTAACCTTTAAGTTACCTTTAACGAGAGGGTAGTTTTAAAATATCTGTTTCTACCATTTCGTGAAATTTCTTTGCCTAGGTTTTTCGGGGATTGGGCAGTTTTCCAGAGTCTAAAATTTGGGTTTTGATTTTGTGGAGGTTCTCTTACTTCAGGTTTAGTGTCTTTTACAAGCAAAAATTTTACTTGAGTTCTGAAGCCTAAAATACCGAAGTTCTGAAATTTTAAAACTTCAGGATTTTGGGTTTCAAAGTTCTCCTTGACATTTTTTTGTGTTTAATTTCCGAACTCCGAAAATACCAAAGTTCCAAAATTTTTAGAACTTTGGGTTTTTGGGTTTAGGGGTTTAACTTCATTTTTGAGGTTATTTTTGTTCCCAAATTCTGAAGTCTATAACACTAGGAGTTCAAAAATTATGGAACTTCAGTTTTATGGGTTTCAGACTTGGGTTTCACATTTGAATGGTCACAATAGCATTTCAGATTTCATACTCCTCGCATAACATTTAATTACCAAACACCCCATACGTGTTAGCTTTCGGGAATTAAATTTAAGGTTTACCTAAATAAACTTGGATTTTCACCTAGATTTCACTCTGACACCTTGATTTTTACCACACCATATTGTACTTTTAAGGCATCATTGTCAAGCTAATTTTTGTAAGGTTTTATTTAATATTTTTTGGTTTTAGATTGTCATGGTTTTGTTTGTTGTTCCTTTCAATTCTTTTTTCTTATTACTTAAACATGGAAGACACCTGTCGATTAGTTGTTCATTTTTGTTCATTTCAAACATGTCATTTGGTCTTTCATTTAATATTGCGAGCTTCGAATCATGTAGGCGTTGAGTTTCACTAAACCCAAGGATTTTTCTAAAATCTCATTTCAGATCTTCAGAACATTTATCTTTTGGAGGTTGTTTTATTTCGTTGGTGTGTTTTTTTGGTGTTTCGGAGGTCTGATTTTTAAGAATGTTAAAATTGTGATTTTTGGAACTATGAGGAGTTCAATTTTGGAGTTAGCATCTTTTCAGACTTTTGGGAATTTTTACTTTTCATAATTTCAAAACTAAGAAGAGTTCAGATTTTCAGAGTTTCAGGCCTCATCTTGTTAGAATTAGATTATATTCAGACCTTCAGACTTTGGTGTTTCAGAGCCTTTTAATTCATTTCCATAAAATTTTCAAGTTTCAATCGGATTACAAACCCCGAAATCATGTCAACTTCTTCATCAAAATGCAAGGAAAAAATGAATGATACCTTCTTAGGAGTTTCCCCTCATACATGTTTGTCCTCATATTTGAGAAACATTGGAGACACAAAATTGGGATAGTTGGATATGCTAGAATTTTGGGAAAGACTAAAGGCCCCTAATAAGAAATATTAGATGCAAGACATACTTGATAGTGGGCTTTCTCTCGTTGTTGGTTTTCCTTCATCCATGCATTGCCCTAAGTTGTCTTAGCTATAGAACTTCACTTCGATAAGTCCTCTAATACGTAAAAGATGATGATGGAAAAGTTTGAGATTATGCTAGACATCGATTTTTCGAAGACTTATTCAAACTTCTGGATGTCAAAAAATATACAAAAAATTCCGTAAAGGGTGCAATTGAATATTGGGATAACGAATCTAAACTATGTACAAAGGTCATGATGAAGAATTTTTTCCAAGATTGTTACTAACCTCCCTAAAAAACATTCCGCTTAGACTTCATCTAGGAATTCAATGAACTATTGTGATTTTTATTAGAGTTTCGGGTCTCACTTCAGCAAGATAATTTCAAGAGGGGATGTTTCTTTACATGCTACCATTAAGAAAAATGAGGATTTTATCAGGTGGGAGAACATATCAATAGTTCAATTGTTTTCAGTTGGGAAGTGCCTTGACTTCAAAAAAAATCTTCATGACTTCTTGTCCTCATCTATGCGGCAGCTACCATGGGAGAATTTAATGGGTTAAATATAAAAGGTGTTTAGGAGAATTTCACATATTATGAGTTTTATACTCAACTCACATGGAAAAAGGAAATAACATTTCTGTAGAGTGAATGGTGCCTTTTTGTTTTCTTCCTTTATCATTTTGATAAGATTTATACAATCAACAACTTTGATGAAGCTTTCAAGGAGGCAAGGGAATGGGAAGCCATATATCTCCAGTCCCAACATTCACATACATCAGGGTTCCAGGTTTCCTAGGTGCTCCTAATGAATTACCAAGATGACTGACTGATAATATGTCTTGTTAGAACTAGTTTGTTAGTTATTGAATTATCATAAGATTCAAAATAAATGATATAAGACAGGAGTCCAATTTCCCATTTCAATTGGAAGATACACTTGTGCTAGTATTTAGAAGGTAAATAATGTCGATGGAGAAATGTTTGAATTTACCTTGTAAAATTTCCATCCTAGAATTAAATTTGATTATTGGGTAAAATTTAGCAAAATAGGGTTGTCCAGTTCCAATGTTCCTCAGTTAGAAGATATCTGGATCCACTGTTGAGATGAGGTCATCATTAGATAATGATATTTTGAAATTTTAACTCTTGATGAAGTTAAATAATATGGTTTTGCATATTTTCCTGATGGAATCAAAGATGATGATGATGTGCTTGACATAATTAATAGGATTGATAATATTTCTAATCAATTATTACCATGGATTGATTGGTATGAAGAACAATGTTCTAATACAAAGGAAAGGGTGGGGCTCATCTTGCAAAGAACATATGATTGATTAGCTACCTTGGGAATCACACCCAAAGGGTTAGACCAACCTATAATAATAGAAGCCCAGCCAACCCTAGGTTTTCCTACACCTACAAAAGGTAAGAGGTCTACTCAGAAGGCTACTATAGCTCCAAGAAAGATATCATTTGTTGTTTTTGGTTCTTCTGTTGCAAAAATCCCTACTACCAAGGTTGTTTCTTCTACAGTGCAAGTATCTGAAGTTATTGATGTTAATATTTCTCTGGTTGTATCACAAGGTTTTCCACTTTCTATTTCAATACCATTATCACCATCCTCAGCTCCATCGCCTCCATCATTATCTACCACACCTTTTCACATCTATTTTTTTCCATCTCCATATATGGCCCAAGTTTTCTAATCCTTTCCTATTCTCTTGCTTAGATATATGATTGGGTCTCCATTTTAACAGCAACTTCCATTTTCATTTCTAGTCCCATTTCATCTGCTCCCAAAGATATTCTAAATCCTGCACAATCTATCATTACCACTTCCATTTCAACTATTGTACCTAGTGCTATTATTTTACCCAGTGCTCCAAGTTCAAATATGACCATGCCACTTTCGTCAATCGTTGTTATACCACCAGACCACTAAGCAAAAGAATAAGGTGCCCCTCATAGATGTGATTGAATTGAGTGTGTTGGCACCCAATCCAAAGAGGCAGGATAAATGGACAAATATTGTTTGTAACTTATAAATAAGACAATCAGGAGAAAGGTTCATGTAGATACCCACCCCTGCTAAAGGAAAACCCAAAGAAACCATTACTACAGTAGATTATAAAATCTCTAGGTTTGCATTAGGAAAGGCAACACATGAGGGTGTAAAACAGGATGTTCAAGTGGCCCTTGGGAATTTGTTAGAAATGTATGATAGTGATAATGCTTCTAAGGATGAATTAAGATTAAAGGTTGAGAAGCTCACTGCTCTTTTGAAGAAAGTCACACAACCTACTCCAACCATGGATCCTTCAACTACAAATGCTCTGACTATCTCTTCCCATCTTGATGATATCTCATATCATAAAATTGAGTAGATAGGTCAGAAGGGACAATCATTGGACGAGTGGATTGAGTGTATTCTCCATGAGACTAACCCTTTAATCGAAAAATTTTTAGAACTATACAATGATTTGCAGATGGAAAAAGTTTCTATTTAGAAGCTAGATTAAATCCTCTATGAAGATAATAATAATTTGAAAATGAATTAGACAACTTGGGAGGAAATTAGAGATATGAATATAGATCTTCTTCTCTAGGAGGGTATAATTGATAATGTCTCTAAGTTGTTTGAGTATCAAAAGGCCATGGAATTCATATCTCAGGTGTTGCATGATTTAATCAAGAAAGTGGAGGATAATCATGTTGAAACAATGGATGGACTAAGTGACATTTCAGAGGAGTTTTGTAAAATCAACTGTAAATTCTTCAACGGGAATATTTATGCTCTTTTGATTGATCTAATTAAATAAATTTTCAAAGTTTTAGTTAAGAAGGATGATGAGGTAACTAAAAATTTCAATATTAATTCAATTTATAAATTAGTTTCATGTCATAATTTCATAAACCAGATGATGAAGGTTGTGAACAAGTTGAAAACGCTTCCAGTAAAGGTTGCAAGAGAGGTTGACACAACACATGTCATAAATCATTATGCGTGTGGGCTAGAGGAAGAAGAGATACAAGGAATTATCAAATGTTTCATTGATTACAACAGTGTTTAGATATGTGGAAAAAGCATAAGGAGAAATCTGAATAAGAAACATATGTTGCAGGTCCCAGCTAAGCCTAGCGGCCATTGTTGGAATGACTCCAAAGCTCTAAGTTAGTCAAAGTTGCAAGGTTGACTTGGTCAAACCCATGTAAAAACTTTACTATTTTTATGGGAGCCTCTTCCCTTGAAATTAATTGCACTCTATTTTTAGTAACTAGTTAGTTAAAGGTTCAGCTGTAATGGCTCAACTTGTTGAGCTTATAAATAGTTAGATGCATTAAGATTTAAAGAGACTTTTAGATCATTTGAGGAGTTACTCTTCAAGCTTGGAAGAGAGCTTAAGATACTTTGAGTCTTTCAGTTATATTCAGAACAATATTTTTCTGTGAAATATATGGTTTATTGTGTTAATCATTGATGAGTTCATAACTTGTGAATTTTTAATTCCTTGATGTGATTGGTTAATCTACCTTTATCTGAGCTATCTTATTTCAATCTATGTGAAAAAATAATATAGTTACTTTGAATATTAGTTATGGAAAATTTATCTCCTTTCTGTTATAAATTTGCATTATTATTTACAAGCATAGATGGAGGAAGATTGCAAGACATGTGCATATCATATATTGTTGTGAGGTGTTGATTGTGCATTTAAGTAGGTCCATCTATTAAATATACTTGGTGCATCACCTTATTTTTCTTTTATTTATCTCTAACCTTAAATCCCATGAATTGAATATATTAGAAGTATTTTCAAGTGCTTTAACCTTACACATTTATCTTAAATCAAGTGTTCCAAGTCTCAAAGGAAGTCGGAATTCTTCGGAGGTTCATCCAAAGGATACAAGATCCCACACATTGGGGATGTTGAACATTACACAGGATAACTCATAGATTCAATGGGTGTGTGATCTGAATTATAATCAGTTCCACACATGGAAAAGCATAGGCATAGAAAGATATTACATCCAAATCTTCCAACTCAAAACTATGAATATGATAAAGAGATCACCTTGGATACATTCATTGATGGCTGGCTGGTGAGCAGCATATTGATTGACACTGGAGTACAGGTAAATGTTTTGAATCTGGATGCATGGAACAACATGGGTAGGACACCACTACAAAATTATTCTAGTGTCATTTATATGGATAATAAGATAAGGGAACTTCCTATTGAGGTCCTTAAAGATACAAGAATTACTATACATGGGGCCAAATTTAAAGGTGTTTTTGAGGTTTTAGAATTGGAAAAGTCTAATAATTTCCCTTATTCAATTAGAGGGCCTTAGTGCTAAACCAACAATGGAGATCTATGTTTCAATAATTACTATTAGCTTTGAAATGAGGATGAGTGCATGGTTATTTCAATGGATGGTACTCAACTTTCATCCTACATAGATCCACTAATTGAGGAAGATATGAATCGGATCTATGCTTAGACTGTACTCTTTCTAGAAAGGATTGAGCATATAAAGGAAGGAATGCTAAAATGTGGAGAAGCGTAATAGGTAAGTGAAACTGCTATCCTTTCATTTCATTAATGGGAAAATTAGACTTATGATATGGTTCGAAGAAAATTTTAAGGGAGAGTAATCAAGGTAATTAGGTAATGAAAAATTTGGACAGTTAGGAAGGATTGAGATTAAGAAGTATACTTGAGAGGAAAATCCTAAAAAATTCTTGTGCGCCATGGAAGAAAAACTATGGGATGAAGGAAATATAATAAATATGTTTTTGTATTCACTAAGAGGAACAACAATAAGATCGTGGGTTGTGCATAGGGATAATTGTTTGAGATGGCATGAAATCAAAGTTGCTTTCTTAACTTAGTATTTTAAGAATAATATTCCTTCAAAGATACCAAACTATCATGGAAAAAAATCTCCCATGACTCACATACAGAGTTGTGAGAAAATATTGCTTGAGGGTCCTGACACACGTCTGCCATCCTTGTGGGTACACAATTTTTATTCATCTTTTCCTGGGTTTTCATGCACATCATATATTCTTATTGAGTTGAAGCGGGAGACTATAAATTGTAAAAAAATGACCTCAGGTATTTTCCATGTCTTTGATTATTTTTCATCTAAATCTCCTTTACATGAGGAATTGTAGTTGATGAAGCATATCACTTTGGGGGATAGTGCAAAATTAGAGGAGCTTGTGACTCAATTGTATGAAGAGACTATTCAGGATGAGTGCGCCAATGAATGCACTTGGTTGAACAATGATGATCATCTCATAGAGTACACTTGGAACTTAATTAATGATTCTGATGTTGAAGAGTTGAACATAGAACATACCAAGGGAGAGAATGAGGTATTGGATATGGAAGATGAATAGGCACACATATATCACTTTCCTCCAAATAACAATAAAGTATATATTGGGGTGAAATATGCACTAAAGTAAACAAACATTGGAGATTACTAGTTTGAGGCTAAATTTTCCAATATTATTGAGTTGTTGAGTGAATTTTAGATCTCATTCCTAGGGACTACCATGAGCTAAACAGTGTCCATCCTTCATTAGGAGAGATGAAAATCAATCTAAAAGAGGGCACGTGACCAGCTTGAAACATACCATATTAGATGAATCCCAATTTTTGTGTCAAGTTTAAAAAAGAGATTTATAAGATGATACAATTTGGTGTTTTTGAGCATATAAAAGAATCTGGATGGATTAGCCCTATGGTTATCAGTATAAATAAAGATGGTAAAATAAAAAATCATGTGGACTATAGGATGTTAAAGGATTCTTCTATCCTTAATCCATTCCCTACACAATATACCAAAGAAATTATTGAGGGTGTAACATGAGACAAAATATACTCCTTTATAGATGGTTTCTCGTAGGGAAAATTTTAGTGGCGAATTTTTGTAAACTCACGAATATTAGGGATTTTTGAAATTGGAAATGGTGAATTTTCAGCAGTCGGTTGCCACCCAGTTTTCCAAAACTTTCAGCCAATAAGTTATTTGTATCAGTCATTTCACCTACTATTTATATGTAAAAATAAACTTATACATGTATTCGCCAAGGTATAATACATAGCCTGGGGGGTTTTAGGGGGGTACCCATTTAATAATAACATCCAACAAAGAGTGATTGTCTGTCCAACTTAGGTTGGATGGAAAACCATTTTCTACCATCCAACCTAGGTTGGATGAGGTATGATGGATGATTGTCCAACTTGGGTTAGACATTCATCCAACCTAGCCGTCTAACCTAGGTTGGATGACAGATAATGTGCAACCATCCAACTCAGGTTGGATGACTAGGTTGGATAACAGATAATGTATGGTTGTCCAATACATGTTGGATGGTTGGGTTGGATGGCTGACGATGAATAATCATCTAACCTAGGTTGGACGATAGATAATGTATGGCCATCCAACCTAGGTTAGATGAATGGGTTGGATGGAAGATAACATACAGTCGTACAACCCAGGTTGGAAGGCTGGGTTGGATGACAAATGATGAACAGTCATCTAACCTAGGTTGGAAAACTAGGTTGGATGACTGGATTGGATGGTTGGGTTGGACGGTTGGGTTAGAAAGTTGGGTTGGATGGCTAGATTGGATGGCTAGGTTAAACAACTAGGTTAGATGGCTGTGTTGGGAGGCCTGGGTTGGATGGCTAGGTTGGACGACTTAGTTGGACAGAACAAAATGGAAAACCATCCAAGTCAGGTTGGACGACCATCCATAAATTGTTGCATAACTTGGGTTGGATGGCATCCAACCTAGGTTATACGAAATACGATGGACAACCATCCCATCCAGTTGGATTTTCCACGAAACAATTTTTAAAAAAATTTCCATTGATCTGAAAGTCAATTTTGGAGATTCACCACCAATTCTAAACTAATTTTTTGAAGGGGGGTCTTAAAATGAACCTTGGTTTCTCGATTTATCATGAAGTTCATATTACACACAAAGACCAAGATAAGACAACATTTTCTATAGAGTGGGGTTATTTTTCCTATATAGTAATTCCTTTTGGACTGAAGAGTGTGTTAGTGCAAAATGACAGCACCCCCGAATGGCCAAAGATGTGAAGTGGTTAAAATGGGGCATTCGGTGTGATATCCTAACATTGGGTCATCTCTCAAGCTATGGGACTTGCAAACCTAAGATGATACTCCAGAGAAATTTGGTTCTTGTTAATAAACTACCTTCCATGAGCTACTCTAATGCAAGAAAAAACTAAACTCTCCTAATCTAACCATTCCAAGAACCAAAGAGAAAGAGAGGGTGAAAGAAAATCCTACACTAAAGCGGTGATACACCAGAGAAGGAAAGGGGTGAGATGCTCTGTTGAGGGAGGATGAAACAAGGGAGAAAGGAAGATGGGAATGTCAGACAGAAATGACACAAACCCAGACCCTAATGCATGATCAAAACTCCATGAAACACAATGTACTGCACCTACAAATTTGAAATACATGCACAAAATACAAATTTGAAAGGGAGAGGCACAGATATACAACAAAACAATGCAAAGGGTTGAAGAAACACCACAAAAACTCGTTTTATTTCTCTATATGGGTGCACAGACCATCACGTTTTTGCTTAGAGACACAAAAATTCTTGTCAGGCATAGGAGAAGGTTTTTAACTCAAAATGGAGTCAGGAAACAAATATGACAGAGTTTCCCTACACCCAGAATAATCTCCTCTTCTCAAATGAGAAGTGTTACAATGTATAGAAAGAATAAGAATCATGTTTCAACTACCATATGATATGCATTGAATCCTGCCTTAAAGACTCAACCACTATCAATCAATGCATTTCTCAAATCTGTCCCAAATCTATCGATTTTGGCTCCCTCTATCTTTCCAGCGTATCGAAGAAGAACGGTGGATCGAATCGAATCAGATCTAGTAGTTGGAGAAATTAGGATCTGTATTAATGGCCTGGAAGACGTTCTCCAAATTTTTACCCACCAACACCTGTAAAAAATGATATTTTATGTTTCAAAGGCATAGAGGGCATAGAGAGGTTTCCAAATTGAGTTCTCAGTCAAAATATATGGTCATTTGAATTTTTGGGTCGTAGGCACAGAATATTTAAATGAGTCTATCTATACCGGGTCCACGTAGCAGCTCTGTGCTCATTTGAGATTTGACTCCTTCCTTCACTCTTGTAATAACACCCATGTGACATGTGACGGCGTCTGTAGGTTTCCCTATTTCCTTTGTATTCTTCCTAAGTTTTTTCCATAGGTGGAGGCATTGTATCTAACCTAAGACACATGGAGGCTTTACACGTGTTTAGAAACTAGCCCCATACTTCACCTTTAGAGTAGCATGGATATGAAACGTGGATACCTCCACAGGCCTTTGGAATTTTCAATGGTCACCCTCACCTTTTTGGGCTCTGGGACATGTGGCAAGCCGATGCTTGTTTGAGATTTTCTTTTGGACTGCACTTTTTAAATGGTGTTGTGTTGACACTTGGCACCTTCCCCTACTGGACCGCCTCTTCTTTTACTATTCAAACTGTAACTTTGTCCCCCCTTTTTTAAATCCTGGGACATGCGGCGAGCCCACACTCGTTTGATTCTCTACCTACGGTCTCTCTTTTGAATGTGCATTTTTTGGACACTTGAAGCCTTCCACCTGCATTCATTACTTAGCCATTTTGGACCCGTTATCCTTTTGACCTTTTTTTACCATTGGCTACGTGGAGGGTTAGAGCAAGTTTGAGCCTCTACCGTGGGCTTCCATTTTAGAATTACGCTGAACCGTCACTTAGCACCTTCTGCCTAGTTGAATACTTTTCAACTATTGGTGCAACTTTTGGAGCTCTGGACTCGTGGAGGCTTGGCACTTGTTTGAGCCTACCCCTTTGGACACTTGTCAACTTCCACTGTCTCCTCCATACTTAGTCAATTTCGGGGTCTGTCCTGAACTATTTCAGAGCCCAAAGACTTTGAATCTTCGTCGTTTCTTTTCCTTTTTGCTCCTAGCTCTTTTGACACTGCTCCTCCTTCCCCGACCCTGTTGTTCCGTTTCTGAGCCTGCCAGTAATTTGTTTAATGGATTTAAGGCACGGATTCACTTGACAGAGCTATTTATTAAATCTCTCTTGTGTAGGTTCATTTGATCTTTTGCAGGCCCCACCACTTCCATTGTAGAGTCTCTCTGTAACTTGTTTGCAGGATTCGAACATGATTTCTCTAGTTTTTTTTGTGCGGGGTCATGGCTGATCCAATATTTTTCTAGGGGGGGAATATGGATAGCAAAGTGCACCATTAATTTTCTCATGTGTATTTGTACATGATTTTGAGGATTTCATCTATAAATCTCTACATGTATATCTTGATGAATGGTTTGCGTATGGTTTATTTAAGGAACATTGTGATTTCTTAAGAATCATATTTGAGAGATGTAGATAGATAAATATCTACTTGAATATGTATAAGGGCATATTTTCTACACCTTTTTAAACCTTATCTTATCATATTGTTTGTGAGGAGGGTCTTTTAGTTTATCTTGCCAAGATAACAGTTATATTGGTGTTGGAAGAACCCACTAATCAAAGAAAGGTGTGTAGGTTCCTTTGTCATATAGGTTACTACCCAAAATTAATCCATGGATATGCAAACATATTTGTGCCAATGAAAGAGATCTTGAAATCTAAGGGGAATTTTTACTTGAAGGATTCACACTAAAAAGCTTTTGAGCAATTGAAGGAGAGATTGGTCACTGCACCTATCCTTCATTTCCCTATATGTAATTTACCCTTTCATGTTCATGTGGATGCCTCAGGAATTGCAATTGGATATCTGTGTTAGCATAACCCATGGTGAAGGAAATATTAATCATCCCATTTACTTTAAAAGTAAGAAGTTAACACCCGTGGAAACATAACTATACAACCACTGAGCGCAATGCCTTTATCCATGGTGTATGTGCTTCATAACTTCAGGTAATATCTTCTAGCTACTCACTAATTATATTTTATACTGACCATATGGCTCTAAAAAAACTTGGAAAATAAGTCTATGTTACAAGGTCAAATTTGCAGATGGATTCTATTGTTCCACGAGTTAGATTCCTCAGTGATAGTAAAACCTGGTAAGAAAAATCTAAGACCTGATCACCTTTCGTGCACATAAATTTTGGGGAGGATGTGTAAATTATTAAAGATATCATGTCGAGATGCCCAGTTGTTCAGGTTGCTAGAATGCGCTCATAGACTTAGAAGACATAGCCTAGTACTTTTGCATACTAGGTATCATGCGTCTCAAGGGATGAAGACTATGGAAAAAAAGTAGTTATCTAGATGCATTGCACCTTATCAACTAGTTAGTGGAGACCTTTACAAAATGGGTTAGGATGAAGTATTGCGTAGATGCATTTTGGAGCATAAACATAAAGCAATTATGGAAGAGGACGCATGGTGGTATTATCTGGAGGAACATTATGCTGGAGAAGCCGCCTTAGCGCAAGATACTTCTTAGTCAGTACTTTGGTGGGAAACCAATTAATAAGGATACCAAGGAGTTCTATAAGGGCTTGTGATCATCGTCAGAGGATTGGTAAGCCAAGACAAAAGAGATGAGATGTTGTTATGACCTACTTAATCTGTAAAACCTTTTGAAAAATGGGCCATTGATTTTGTTGGGACAATTGTGCCAACTATGTGAAGAACTAGCATGCAATATATTATCACTTGTATTGATTATTTGACATGATGGATTAAAGATGTTGCACCTACTAAAGGACTGTACAACTGCTACAACTGTATGATTTCTATAAAAAAAATATTATAAGCAAATATGGCTGCCCATTGAGCCTAACAAGTGATAGGGGTGCTCATTTCCTTAATGAGACCATCAGGCTATTATTAGTCAGAATTCATGGTGGCACATCACACGACAACTCCTTATCACACACATAGGCTAATGGAATAATCAGATGCCTTTAATAAAATATTGATCCAAAATTTGATTAAGATTTGTGATGTTGGTAGGAAAGATTGGGATGATAAAGTTTCAACTGTAATTTGGGCGTACAGAACTACTTATAAGAGGTTGAATAAAGCCACACCATTTTATTTGGTATTTGGTGTGGAAGTAGTATGGCATGTTGAATTTAGTGTTACCATCCTTGTGCATTACATGCGCAAGAATCATGGATGAACAAGCATTGGAAACGTGCATTTAATGGTTGTTACGATTGGATGAACGATGTGCCATTGCAAGATGTAGACTAAAAGATAGATAAGGAACGACAAAAGGCTTGGCATGATAGGCATATTTGGAATAAGTATTTTTTCGTTGGTGGACTGGTACTTCTCTATGACTCAAAGTTTACGTGCAACACAAGAAAAACCTGAAGGTACACTGGTTGGGACCATTTAGAGTAACCAAGATTTTGGAATCTGATGCTTGTTAGTTACAAGCGCTTGATGACACAATGTTACCTGGTTACTTCCAATGGAAGTAGGCCGAAGCCCTACTATAAATAAGTTTCTTTTATATTAGTTTAGTAATAAGGCAATATTGCCATTTAGCTTGGATTTTCTATTTCAAGTTTTGTTTCTGATAGATTTTTCTACATTAAATGCGTTTACGTGCAAGAGCTGATCTTTTTTTGAAGTTTGATGTGCAGAGGACCATGTATCCCTTTAGTGTGGGGTAGTAGGTAAAGGAAATTGTAGGCATTTGGAAATTTGTCAATAATTGGAGCATAGTGGCTGATGGTGAATGAAACAATGGTGCTAATTTAAAAATTGTGGACTATTTTTCTCGATGGTGTACAAGAAAACTTGGTAATTATGAAAAAAATGGAATCTATTGATATAGAAGACAAGATAATGTGAGGAACGCAACACATAAGTAAATCTAATCGGTGTGTGGCACAAAGGAAGGAAAGGTGCGACTCAGGAAGGCACACACAAGGGGATCTATGACCTTGGACAGTAGCTGCGTGTCAGAAGGTTATGAATGCTAGACACACAAAGGATAATTATAATACCCATAACTTAGTGGAAAAAGTGGGAAATTTAAAATAAACACATTAAATCTTATGTATGGCGCAAAATTAAAATCACTCCAAAAGTAAAACAATATATAGAGTTAAGAATTTGTTGTATTTTTCACTTATGAATTGAGAGCTCTTGTGATATTTGTGTGATTTGGTGAACTTAAGCATTGACAACCTAGGGAAATTGTGAATCTAGCAACCAGAGACTATGAGCTCCTTTCACTTGGAGGGTTTGAAGTTCCAAATAACAAAGTGGTAGCTAAGGATGGATTTAGAGGGAAGAAGTGTGAAGTTTGAGAGGTGTGAAAAGTGGTTCTGTAGCAACGTTGGTCATGAAAAAAATTGTAGAGCTAGGGCACAATGGGTTGGAAGAAAATAATATTGTGATTGAAGAGTAAATTTTTCAAGGAACACACTAAGTGATAAGGAATTGATATTGTAATAAAAAAAAGGGTTATTATACCGAGGGAACACAATTTCCAGGATTAATTTTTATTTCATGTTGTAAATTTGAGAAATGGAACTAGTAAGAAAGATAACCAAGGGAAATAAGATAGGGGACACATCCCTTGATGAGTGGTTCTCTGAAATGAAATATCCGTAAGAGGTCATTCTTGGAAAATAATGGGATTCCAAGGTGTGGAAGTGAAAAATAAGTGACTACAATCGTCATGCTCCAGGGCATGAAGGGGATATAAGGAATGATACCTTGGCATAAACATGAAAGTGTATGGAGGAAGGTCAAGTTGTGATTGATGACAAAGTACACAAGATGTTAGAAATTGTTGACATGTTGCAACTCTTTGAGTTTCCCTTATTTAGAAAACACGCACAATTTTCTTAGTGGTTTGTATAAAGAGTCCATGAGGACTATTTTTACTTTGGGGGAAGAAGAATGTGCATCACTACCTAATTAATCAACAATGTGAAAAGATTGAGAGACAAGGGTGATGAAGTCCTGATGGATATGAACAATGAAGCAATAATGGAATAAACAACCACAAAATTACACTATCATAGGAGAAGCCACACATTCAATATTTCCAACATCTCTGACCCTAAGAAAAGAGTGGTTGTGCACTTTGTTAGCTGTAAAATGGCAGCCTCATAGTAGTGGTTAGAGGTAAATGATAAATTTTTGCATATAGCACATTATATGGAAAATACAACTGTTGGTGTCGAAACGCAGTACCCCTGGGACTCTGCAACACGATGGGTTGAGACTCCCAGTGCGATTGCACAACATGGAGCTTTTCCCAAGTGTGGGACCTTGCGAAATCGAAAAAGCTCTCCGGATGAAGGCCGGTTCCTATTCCTCTGTTCAGATACACCAATAAAATGTAGAGGGTTTACTAAAAACCTAATCTAACTTGCCAGGGAGACAGGGTAAAGAATGCATAAAAATAAAACCTAAACTATGAAGGTGATGCACCGAGGAATGAAGAACATATGTTTTGCCAATAAACACAAAGCATAGAAATACAATGCAATATCATGCATGGATAAACATATTCGTAGTGAAAGATCAGGAGGATGAAAAATGAAACACATAGAGGGTTGAGAAAACATCCACAGTCATGCATTTATCTACTCCGAAGGTTTGATACAATACACTACAAAAATGCTAAGAGGCAAAGGTTGCATTACAGTTTCAAATGGGAGGTTTGAGCTCCACAACTCCACCTACCAAAGAGAAGAAGGGAGGGGCCAAAACAAGAATGTCCAACCTTTTGGAAGAAGCCCCTCCTTACATTTTTATATGGAGAAAAGAGAGGGAGAAGAGAGGAATTTGAAAACTACCCCAACCACCTCCAAGACTGCACTTAACTCCTCATCATGGCGGTAGGTGAGATCCCCAACAACCTCAAAATATGGTGAACTATATTTTTGCACTTTTAAGAAATTTTTCCCACCCAATTAAAGATATCCAGTCGTAGTTGCATAGAGGATGCCGAGAGCTTTCCGAAAAGTCCAGCCTTGTGTGAATCCGAGCTCCCTGTGAAAAGTTATGGCGATCTGAATATTTCCCACGTCAGGGTCTTGTTGCCTGTCGGGTTCAGGGTTTCTCCTTTGCATTTGCATCAGGTTTGGAGGATGCCCTCGACATGTGTCTGATGCTTGTGTTTTCCCCGAAACCCACTTCCTCCAGTATTTCCAAGATTTCCTTTATTTCGGGGTGGAAGATGACACTTGCATGCACATTGGGTTCGAAGGGGTGCTCGACATGCTTCTTTTTCATGTTTTCCTGACGTGCTTCCCCAATGCCGAGGCCTGATTTCTTTGATGTCGGGTTTTGGAGACCCCCCGACATGTTCCTTTTGCGTGTTTCTCCACCTTGTTTCTCCGCCATGTTTCTTCGCCTTGCGAGACCCCGATTTTCCTTACTGTCAGGTTTTCCAACCCTTGTGACATGTCCTTTGCGCCATGCCTTCTCCCCCTCTGAAACCCGATTTGTTTACGTTTATCTATATTTACCTGAGGGGGTAAATATATACAACAATTTGGCGACTCACGGGGTTACATGCCTGCTAGGTAGAAGATCAATGGCCTTTTAGCGATCCATTGGGCATAGAGTCATAAGAAATAACCTGAAACCAACCTGATATCTGATCCCGAACCTGATACTGCAACTCCTTCTCTGAGAGCACACTGAACTGTAGAAAACCAACCCAGGAGCAACAAAACTTGTGCCAAAGCACTTAGGGAAACTGAAACCTAACTACAACAAGACAATGTGCATATGCACTTAGAGGAATTGAAACCTAATCTAATATTTACAAGGGTAAAACTTTTCTCTTTTCAGTAGCAATGTTTAAGATAGATTCCGTTGACCAGAATCAGGAGTTCTTCTCCATCCAATGTAGACAATTGGAAGGCATTGCTATTCTTACATTCCATAACCATGTAGGGGCCACTCCAAATGGCATCAAACTTGGAATGCCTTCCCGGTTTTGCCCGATCTGCATCCCATTTTAGAACTAAGTCCCCTTCCAGGAAGGTCCTTGCTCTTGCTTTCTTATCAAACCATCTTTTCACTAAGGCCTGATCTTTCTCAATCATTTGAATTGCATGTTCTCTAATTTCTAAAAATTCCATTAGTTCTGCATACCTAGCCTCCATTGGTTCGAACTCAGCCAACTCCAACTGCTTCATGAACTCCAATGCAGGTAGTTATAATGATATAGGCAATACTGCCTCTTTTCCATAGACCAACTTGTAAGGGGAATTTCCTGTAGATCTCTTTGGTGTTATTCTATCAGCCCATAATGCTGATTTTAGCCTGGTATGCCATGTTCTTTGATTTTCATCTAGAGTCCTGATGATTCTTAGCAAATTTTTGTTCATGGACTCTGCCTGTCCATTACCCTGCGGGTAATAATTTGAAGAGGTGCTCAAATAGATTCCATTCTTGATAGCCCATTCTGTAATCCTGGAACCTATGAATGCCAATGCATTGTCTGATATAATAGTGGCCGGCACACCAAACCTGGTCACTATTCCTTCATAAAATTCTAGTATATTAGGCTCGTTCGCCTCTTTGAGCGCTACTGCTTCAGTCCACTTGGTGAAATAGTCCGTTGCCATGAGAATCCACTTGTGGCCTTGGCTTGAGTTTGGGTTGATGACCCCGATGAAATCCAATCCCCATTGCAGAAATGGTTGGTCAACCAAGATTGGGTGCAATGGAAGTGCTGCTAGTTTTTTCTTTTCCTGTGAAGAGTGCACATTTCTTACATTTTCTTATCCATGTATAGCAGTCATTGAACACCGTGGGCCAATAATACCCTGCCTTCATTATCTTGAGAGTTGTTACTCGTGGGGAAAAATGTCCACCAGAATCTTCATCGTGAAAATCTCGTAACACCCTCTCAATTTGACCTATCCTAATGCACCTCAATAGAACTCCATTGATGTCTTTCCTGAACAAAACACCATCAACAAGCACATATGGAATGGCTTGTAATCTGAAGTATCTCCTCTTTGCTTTGCTCATTTTTGGAGGGCATAGTCCTGTCTGTAGGAAGTGTATCATATGCTGAGTCCAACAAGGAGTAGGCACATCATCATTTTCATGTTCTTGGCCATCCTATAGTACCAAGATAGCTTCGTTTTCATTACCTGCTTCAACTTATTGACTCAAGGCTAGCTGCTCACATAGTCCCTTTCCACGTACTAGTTTTGTGACCTTGATCTCGATGTCATATTCCATGACACGAGTGATCCATCCTGCACACTTCTCATTCAGATCCTTGTTTAGAAGGAAGTCCTTGACTCCCGCATGAGAGACCAATAATTGGATCTTGTTGTTTGAGACTAGGTGTTTGAATTTCTTTAAATTCCTAATCACTGCAAGGACATGCTTTTCAATGAAAGAGTACCTAGTTTCATATTCCTCCAAGCCTTGACTGAAGAAAGCAACTGGTTGTTCTAATCTTTCTTTGTTCTGTTGTACTAGGATTGCAGAAATTGTGTCTCCACCACTGAAGGCATATATCATGAAATCTTTGGAGAAGTCTGGATTGACAAGATTCAGAGCTTGAGATATAGCTTCCTTTATCACCTTGAAACTTGCCTTGCCTTCAGATGTCCACTTAAATGCCATGCTCTTCTTTAACATCAGCGTTATTGGTTTTATGAGAGCTGCAAAGTTTGGAACAAACCTACGGATGAAATTGATCCTTCCTAAGAAGCTTTGAAGAGCCTTCTTGTGACTTGGCAATGGCAATGCTTGAATTGCTTCGAATCTCTCTGGGTCAATCGTCAACCCTTCCTTTGAAACAATATGGCCTAGAAGTTTTCCCTCGTGAGCCAAGAATATACATTTTTTGGGATTCAATGATACCCCAAATCTTCTACACCTCTGAAATACTTGCCTCAAATGAAAGAGGTGATCCATTGCATTTTTTGAGAATACAGTGATGTCGTCAAGATATATTAGAACTATTTTATTGATCAACCCCTTAAATGCCATATCCATTGCCCTTTGGAAGGTGGCTCCAGCATTTAATAGCCCAAATGGCATCTTCTTGTAGGCATAGGTCCCCCATTTAGTGGTGAAAGCCGTCTTGAATTGGTCATCTTCTTTCACCATCACCTTATTATACCCTGAGTAGCCATCTAGGAGAGATAATCTCTCTAAACCAGATACTACTTGCAATATTTGTTCCATTGAAGGAAGTGGGTAATGATCTTTGAGAGATGCCCTATTGAGGTCTCAGAAATCCACACATAACCTGCTTTCTCCGCTCTTCTTCCTGACCGGAACCAAGTTTGCAACCCAGCTTGAGTGCTTGATCAGGAATATAATGCTTGCCTCTATTAGCTTATTTAGCTCTTTCTTCATTAGAGGCTCAATGTGAGGGTTGACTGGTCTCTGCTTCTATCTTATGGGCTTAGCATCTGGATCCAATTCTATGGTATGTTGTGCCAAATTTGGATCGAATCCCCTAAAGTCTTCATAGCTCCAAGTGAAGACATCTGGAAATTCTTGGCAAAGTTGTATGAAATCTGATTTCTCTTGCTCAGCGGCCACTTTACCAATTTGAAGCGCTTTGCCTTCCCCAACCAGAATTGGCCCTGAATCTTCTCTCTTGACCTGTATGTTAGCCTTTTCCTTACGAAACTGGTCGTTAGGGTTGAAGATAGACTCCAATGTTACTAAACCCTTAGGAAGCTTGTTTGTCCACAGCTACACTACTTGATCCCCATACTGCTGCTCTAGTCTATCCTGATTTCTAGTTGAGAATTCAGCTTCTTCTTGTAAGAAATTGATGATCTGTTGATCGTTCTCAAACACCTGCCAGCTTGTGTTATTATCTGGAACTGCTAGCCTCACAATCACATGGATATGTGGTTGTGTTTTTTCCCTTCTGATGTTGTCAACCACATCAAATGTTGCTCCAACTGCTGCAAGCCTATCTGCGGCTTCATTTTTTTTCCTGGGTATGGACACAATGTTGAAAGCTTCAAAATCCTCAATGAGGTCCCATACCCTATTCTTATAGCTCTTTAGCAGGTCATTCTTTGTGGCATGTTGTCCCCTAACTTGGTTGAAGATTAGCTCGCTATCTCCAAACACCTACAAGCTCTTTATGCCCTTTTTCCTGGACCAATGAAGTCCGTGAATCAAGGCCTCATATTCCACTGTGTTGTTCAAACAAGAAAACTGGAAACGAAAAGATGAATAATACTTGATGTCTTGTGGTGAAATCAACATTGCACCACCTCCAGCACCTTGCCTGCTTCTCGAACCATCGAAGAATAATTTCCAAACTTTGTTTTCATCTTTTTGTTCAGGCTGAATGATGTCGGGAATGGGTGAATTTTCTTCGTGTACACAATACACGCCCAATTCAGATTCTTCAATTTCCTTGTATGGGTCAAATTCATGACTCTTGTTTGCCCATTCATCCAAAGTTAAATCAGGAATTCCCTCAACCTTAGTACCTACTTCTAGATCACTTGAACACTCCTCTTGATCAAAAGCTGAGCAATTTGCATTGATAGGACCTAGTACATAAGGCTTAATATGGAAATTGGCAATTGATTCTGACCTGATTGTTGCTTTGGCCCCATAACTTGTCCTGAAAATCATGTGTGACCAATCTGTAGATAAATATCGACTGATTTTTGCAGTGAAGTCTCTTGATAGACACAACGCAAAGAGTGGCAGAAGGTCAATTACAGACACATCTTACAAAACTATAACATTAGGACATGAATGTAGTGTTAGGCTTAACTCCTTGATTACCCCAATTGTTCCCCACTTAGCCGTTCCATCTAGCTGTACTACTCCTTTTAACACTGGTTCATACTTCAGACCCAATTGATCCACTATTTGCTTCGGCATCACTGAACTACTTACCCCTGAATCTATCATGCAGTTGTGTACCAAGTGGTTTCCAACAATCAACGAAACATAGAATGGTGGAGGCTTCAATTTTTTCCTTGTCTGGCCCCCATCATGTTGCACTACATTAGTGAGAACTTTCTCATGTCCCTGATTTGATACATTTGTGGCAGACCAATTAGCCATTGCAGCTTGCAATAAATCTCATTGCCCTGGGATCACCAGTGATTCCCACATGGAAATGTTCACATGTGTCTTCTTCATTTGATCGATGATGTTGAAGGGGGATGAATTTTCCTTTTGCCGTCCCTTACTTGGTGCAACCTTTTCTGGAGCTTGAAAAGGTGTATGTGTTGCTACAACAGGTACCTTAGGTTGATTTTGCACATTCGGAGCTGCGTTTGGTCATACTGACCCCCTTGTTGTATAAGAGTGGGTTGAGAAACAACTAGATTAGGTGGATGTCCTTCTACTATGCTTCTCTTCTTTGACCGTGTGTTGGCAGCCACGCCTTGAAAAGGCTGTTGGTTAACTCCACAGAAGTCTTCCGTTTGCCAATTTTCCAATGTGGTTTCTATTGGAGGTCCCTCGTGTTACGTTCCTTGCTGCTGATTCTCTTCCTGACTTGGTTCTTGAGGAACACCAATGGTTTACACCATCAAGGCCTGATTCAGTGTGCCATTAAAACATGCTGACTAATTGTGAGGTAGATTGCAAGGGTAACACCAGTCGTACTCCTGTGCCATTTTTTTTGCATTGGAACTGTTGATGCAAAATCACAGCACCCCTGGATGCAGATCAAGTTTCTAGGTTGATCACTTGGCATCTAGTGTGATTGCATAACATTGAATCCTTTCTCCAAGTGTGGGACTTGAAAAATGAGAAAGGATTCTCCAGAGAAGGCTGGTTCCTATTCCTCTGTTCAGATGCACATGAAATATGCAGAGGGTTTTCTCAAAACCTAATCTAATCTGCTAAGGAGACAAGGTAAGAAAATTCATAAAATAAATCTAAGATAATAGAGCTGATGCACCGAGGAATGAAGAACACCTATTTTTCCAGTAAACACAGACCATTTGAATGTGATATAAGATCATGCACAGATGACAAAACCTGCAGTGAAAGACTAAGAGGATGCAAAAAGAACACAGAGAGGGCTGAGAATCATCCACAGACATGCATTATTTGCTCCAAAGATTGATACAATACACTACAGAATGCCATGAGGCAGAATAGTATTACAGTTCAAATGAGAGGTTCGAATTCCACAAATTCGCCTGAGGAGAAGAAGGGAGAGGCAAAACAGAAAAATGTTCGACCTTTGAACAGAAGCTCCTCTTTACAATATATAGAAAGAATAAGAGAGGAAAGAGAGAAGGGAAAGCCGAATCTACCCCAACCACCCCCAGGTTGCATTCAATTCATCTCATCTTGGCAGAAGCGGCAGATCCTGGCAAAACAGAGGGCTGCCTAATAGAAGCGGCGAACTGTCTGCTGCATTAAAGTTGTTTGTTGAAGCATTACTTCTGCTTGTTATTTTGTGCCAGATGCGTTTCTTGATTTTCTCTCTCCAAACTGAACCAAAATGCAAGATTGACCCTGGAATCATGTAGAGAATCTCACAATCTTTCCGTTGATATAAGGAACGTGCAAATCCGAGCTCTGGATCAAAAGATATGACAATCTGAAGATTTAGGGCACGGAACAGACCAAGACGGATTTTGAAATATTTTCCCGCGCTTCGCCACCTGGATGACACGTGGCAAGCTCTGATTCGCTAAGAAACTCTCTCTCCTCCACCTCTCGGCGGGCTTTCTTTTGAAATTTCCTTGTGGGCCCTGGTTGGGACACGTGACGTAATTTTATTGGTTCGGGTCAGTGCTCGAGACTTCACCCTTTGAATTTTTTGACCTTTTTCTCCTTGTGACACGTGTCGTGATCTGGATGGTTCTCGCCCCTTTCAGCTCCTTCGCGTCTTATTGTCCCATTTGTCCCACTTTGTCCCAAATTCGGACTGTTTGTGCTCATTTTGGCCGATCCGGACGGTTCGGGTCTTTTTGTCCCATTTGTCCCACTTTGTTTCGGACTATTTCGCGGTGCTCAGTTCTCCTTTTTCGGCCGATCCAGCTGGTTCAGGTCTCTTTGTCCCATTTGTCCCTGTTGCTATTTGGGCCGCCTAGAGGCTTTTCGGTCGATCCACGCCTTGATGTTCCAAATGTCCCAATTGCTCCTAGGACTAGGAATTAGCTGATTTTCACAATTTTTCCTGGATCAACCTACTTGCCTGAAACTGCAAAACTCTGATGCATGTTATCGAAATTTACCCTGGGGGGGGAATTTTGACAACAGTTTTGACGACTCAGCAGGGTCACCTGCCTGCTAGGTAGAAGATCAGTGGCCTTTTAGCAATCCATTTGGCATGGAGTTATAAGCAATAACCTGAAACGAGCCTGATACTGCAACTTCTTCTCCAGCGACACTCTGAAATGTAAAAAACAACCTGGGAGCAGCAAAATCTATGCCAGAGCACTTAGGGAAAAATAAACCTAACTACAACAGGATAATGTGCATACGCACTTGGAGGAATGAGAATCTAAACTAATATTTACAAGGGAAAACCTTTTCTTTTTTAGTAGCAATGTTTAAGATAGGTTCCGTTAACCGGAATCGGAAGTTCCTTTCCATCCAATGCAGACAATTGGAAGGCATTACTATTTTTGCATCCCATGACCATGTAGGGACCACTCCAGATGGCATCAAACTTGGAATGCCTTCCTGGTTTTGCCCGATCTGCATCCCATTTGAGAACTAGGTCCCCTTCCTGGAAGGTCCTTGCTCTTGCTCTCTTATCAAACCATCTTTTTACTAAGGCCTGATCCTTTTCAATCGTCTGAATTGCATGTTCTCTGATTTCTTCTAATTCAATCAATTCTGCATATCTGACCTCCATTGGTTCGAACTTAGATAACTCAAACTGCTTCATGAGCTCCAAGGCTGGCAATTCTAATGATATAGGCAATACTACCTCTTTCCCATAGACCAACTTGTAGGGAGAATTACCTGTAGATCTCTTTAGTGTCATCCTGTCAGCCCATAATGCTGATTTTAGCCTTGTATGCCATGTTCTTTGATTTTCATCCAGAGTCCTTCTGATGATTTTTAGCAAATTCTTGTTTGTGGACTCTACCTGTCCATTACCCTGCGGGTAATAATTTGAAGAGGTGCTCAAATAGATTCCATTCTTGATAGCCCATTCTGTAATCTTTGAACCTATGAATGCTAATGTATTATCTGATATGATGGTGGCCGGCACACCGAACCTGGTTGCTATTTCTTCATCAAAGTCTAGTATGTTAGAATCACTTGCCTCTTTGAGCGCTACTGCTTCGGTCCACTTGGTGAAATAGTCTATCGCTGTAAGAATCCACTTGTGGCCTTGATTTGAATTGGGATTGATGACTCCAATGAATTCCAATCCCCATTGCATGAATGGATGATCTACTGAAATTGGACGAAGGGGCAGTGCTGCTAATCTTCCCTTCCCTGTGAATAATGCACATTTCTCGCATTTCTTAACCCATGAGTAGCAATCATTGAATATAGTAGGCCAATAGTAACCAACTTTCATGATTTTGAGAGCTGTTACTCGTGGGGTGAAATGGCCTCCTGCCTCCCCGTCATGGAACTCGTGTAAGATCCTCTCAACCTGACCTGTCCCAATGCATCTTAATAGAACATCGTTGATGTATTTTTTTAAACAAAACACCATCAACAAGCACATATGGAACTGCTTGTAATCTGAAGTACCTTCTTTTTTCTTTACTCATTTCTGGAGGGCACGTGCCTGTCTGTAGGAAATGTATCATATTCTAAGTCCAACAAGGAGTGGACACATCATCATTTTCCTGTTTTTGATCATCTTGTAATAGCAGGACAGCGTCTTCTTCATCTTCTGGGTTGTCTGGTTGTTTGGAAGCAAGCTGCTCACACAAACCTTTGCCTCTTACCAGCTTGGTGATCTTGATCTCAATGTCATACTCCATGACACGGGTGATCCATCCTGCCCTTTTCTCATTCAAATCCTTGTTGAGGAGGAAATCCTTAAGCCCAACATGTGAGACTAGCAACTGGACCTTGTTGTTTGAGACTAAATGCTTGAATTTCTTCAAGCTTCTGATTACTGCAAGCACATGCTTTTCAATAAAAGAGTACCTCACTTCGCAGTCACCTAGGCTCTGGCTGAAGAAGGCAATCGGCTGTTCATCATTATCTTTGTTCTGCTGTACCAGAATGGCAGAAATAGTGTCATCACCTCCAAATGCATAGAGGATGAAATCCTTGGAAAAGTCTGGGTTGATGAGAGTGGGTGCTTGGGAGATGGCTTCTTTGATTGCTTCAAAAATCTCCTTGCCTTCTGCCGTCCATTTGAAAGCCATGCTTTTTCTTAACATTTTGGTGATGGGCTTGACAAGGGCTGTAAAATCTGGGACAAACCTCTGAACAAAGTTTATCCTTCCCAGGAAACTCTGAAGGGCTTTCTTGTGGCTAGGAAATGGCAGAGCTCTTATGGATTCAACCCTCTCTGGATCAATTGCTAATCCTTCCTTGGAGACAATATGGCTAAGGAGCTTCCCTTCATGTGCAAAAAAGATGCACTTCTTAGGATTCAAAGACACTTCGAACTTTCTACACCTCTGAAACACTTGCCTGAGGTGAAAGAAATGGTCTGCTGCATTCTTGGAGAAGACAGTAATATCATCTAGGTATACCAGCACTATCTTGTTGATCAAGCCTTTGAATGCCATATCCATAGCTCACTGGAATGTTGCTCTGGCATTCGACAGTCTAAATGGCATCTTCTTGTAAGCATATGTGCCCCATTTGGTTGTGAAGGCTGTCTTGAACTGGTCTTCCTCCTTCACCATAATCTAATTGAAGCCTGAGTAACCATCAAGTAGTGAAAACCTTTCTGAACCAGCTACGACCTGCAATATTTGCTCCATAGAGGGGAGTGGATAATGGTCCTTGAGAGAGGATCTATTCAAATCTCTGAAGTCAACACACAGTCTGATCTCTCCACTCTTCTTTCTGACTGGAACTAAGTTGGCAACCCAACTAGAATGCTTGATTGGGAATATGATTCTTGATTCAATCAGCTTGTCTAATTCTTTCCTCATGAGAGGCTCCATGTGTGGATTGACTGGTCTCTGTTTCTGCCTGACAGGCTTAGTATTTGGATCCAATTCGATGGTATGTTGAGCTAAGTTGGGATTGAAACCTTTCAAGTCTTCATAGCTCCAAGCAAACACGTCAGGAAATTCTTGACATAGCTGTATGAACTCACACCTTTCTTGCTCAGTTGTCATCTTTCCAATTTGCAATGGCTTGTTCTCTTCTACCAAGATGGATACCGAATCTTCTCTCTTGACCTGAATGTTTGCTTTTTCCTTTCTAAACTGATCATTGGGGTTAAAAATGGACTCCAAAGTGATAAGTCCTTTGGGCAGCTTGTCAGTTCTCAGCTGTATCACTTGGTCACCATATTGTTGTTCCAACTTCTCTTGATTCTTAGCTGAGAACTCAGCTTCCTCTTGCAAGAAGTGGATGATTTGCTGGTCATTCTCAAATACCTGCCAACTGACATTGTTATCCGGCACTGAAGGCCTCACAATCACGTGGATGTTTGGCTGTACCTTATCTTCTTGAATGTTTTCTACAATGTCAAAGGCTGCCCCTACTGCTGCAAGCCTGTCAGCAGCTTGATTCTCTTTCCTAGGGATGGCTTTGATGCCGAAACCCTCAAAATCTTCCATGAGGTCCCACACCCTATTCTTGTAGCACCTGAGTAGATCATTTTTGGTAGCATGCTGTCCCTTGACCTGATTTACAATCAATTCAATGTCCCCAAAAACTTGCAAGTTCTTTATTTTTCTCTTGATTGCCCAATGCATCCCTTGCACCAAGGCTTCATATTCAGCAGTATTATTGGAGCATGCAAATTGAAATCTAAAAGCTGAATAATACTTTACTCCTTGAGGTGAAATAAGCATGGCTCCACCTCCTGCACCTTGTCTATTCCTTGATCCATCAAAAAAAAGCTGCCACACCTCATTGTCATCCTTGTGGTTTGGCTTGGTGATGCTAGGAATAGGTTGACTTTCTTCGTGTATACAATAGACTCCTAGTTCAGATTCTTCTATTCCTTGATAAGGATCAAAAGTGTGTACCTTGTTTGCCCATTCATCAAGAGTTAGATCTAGGATGTTTCCAACTTTAGTGTCAGTTTCATCCGTGTTTGGGTGATCTTCTTGATCAAATGCTGAGCAATTGGCATTAATTTGACTTGGAGTATAGGGCTCAATGTGGAAGATTGCAATAGGTTCTGACCTAATTGTAGCCTTAGTTCCATACCTTGTTCTGAATAGCATGTGTGACCAATCAGCGGACAAATATCCCCCAATCTTGGCAATGAAGTCCCTTGATAAACATAGGGCAAAGAGTGGTGGAAGGTCTATGACTGATATATCTTGTAAGACAACAACATTTGGACATGCATGCAAGGTAAGACTCAAATTTCTAATCACTCCAACTGTTGCTATTTCTGTCCCATCCAGCTGCACTACTCCCTTAGATGTTATTTCATACTGGAGCCCTAATTGATCAGCTATCTGTTTAGGCATTACTGAGCTACTTGCCCCGGAATCTATCATGCAATTATGCACTAGCTGATTTCCAATGATTAACGAAACATAAAAAGGGGGAGGCTTCAACATTCTACCTTGTTGTGCTCCATGATTTCCTTCAGGCTGGGTAGCATTTGTGAGCACTTTGTCTTGCATCTGCTGATTCGAAGCTGGCCAGTCCTTCATGGCAGCTTGCAGCAGATCTCTTTGGCCTGGGATGGATAGGGATTCCCACATAGATATATTGACATTTTTCTTCTTCATCTGATCAATGATACTGAATGGTGATGAAGGATCTCTCTGCTGTCCCTTGGTTTGCACATTTACTCCTTATATGTGGGCAGCAACAGCTGGCATTTGAGTTGGCCTAGGGATTGTTCTTGGCTGCCCTTGTGCATTTGAAATGGGACTTTGCCTGCCAATCATTTGTGGAGCCCTGGAAGGTTGTGTATTGGCTGGGGCTAATGGCTGCTCTTCACCCAAATTTCTCCTTTTTGACCTTGTGTTTGCTGTAACACCTTGAGAAACTGCCTGGTTCATGCCACAAAATCCTCTGCTTGCCAATTTACCAATGTGGTGTCATTTGGGGCTGATTGCTATTGGAATGTTTCTTGTTGTTTGTTGTTTTCTTGACTATTCTCACCCTCCACACCAGTAGTTGTTACCATTAAATCTTGAGTCAAAGCACCATTGAAGCACATGGATTGATTATGAGGATCATTACATGGAAAACACCAATCATACTCCTGGGCAATGTTGTTTTGTGCTGGTACTAATGCCTTAGAGGTAGATATGGCATTTGGATTATAGGGTTGGAATGGTCTATTGGCAGGAGGCCTTGCTTGATTCTAATTTGCAGATGAATTAGGTGGCCTTTGAGGTTGATATGGCTGCCTATTAGGTTGAGCTTGAGGCTGATACGAAGGTCTAAAACCTTGAGCTTGCTGTCTCTTGAGTGTGACCAGCTCATTGGCTAGATTTTGCAATTGCTTCATGACCTCTTGAAGCTCATTTGGGGCACTTGAAGATGAAGTGGAGGCTTCATTTGAACTCTAATTTCTAGGAGTGGGAATAGGAGCTAAGACAGGTGCTTGACTAGCACTTGGGCTCTCTAAACTTGGATATAATGGCATTGGAGGCCTAGGAGCCAGTTTACCAGCTTGAATAAGACAGTTTTCAGCTCTAATAGCAATGTTATAAGCAGCAGGTAAGGTTGTGCCTCCCATTGATTGAATTAACATAGAAATATCAGAATTCAAAGCTTTAAGATAGTAGAGAAAAGCACCTTCTGCTGTTGGCCTGACTGCCACTGGAATCCTATCCCAAGACCTTTGAAATCTGAAGTTGAAGTTAGTTAGCTGCTCATTGGGGGCTCTCTTGATAGTTGTCAATTGTTCTAGAAGAGACAAGTTGTCTCCCTTCTCTCCAAACTGCATGGAGAACTATGCACAACTGATTCTAATTTGTGATAGAACCAGCTTCAAGGCTTCTGAACCATTGCAATGCCTTCCCTTTGAATGATGATGCCAGCAGTTTGATAGCCACATCCATTTCATTTATCTCATGGATTGCACAGATGTTAGCAATGTCTTTGACATGATCACCAGGAAGTGGTATGATTTTTCTCCAGTAAAAAATGGAATGTTCTTCAACGCTGCAATTGGAACTGGATTCTGTGCATTGAGGGCAAGTGGGCTGCTGTCAGTGAAATTGATAAAGGGCTTTGCTGGTTGCGCCATTCTGATTGGTTGAAGGACTCTTGAATACTGAATGAAAGGCCGAGCATGTGGAGGAGTTGAGAGAGTTCTGTTTGGTGGAGATGGAGACCTTTAAATCCTTCTTCCTCTTTGCCTTCGCCTTAGAGATAATTGCAGGTATTCAAACAACACTTCCTCTTCTCCAACTCTTGACCTTGTGATTCTTCTCATAAGCTTTTAGGCCTGTACTGCTAAAACTAGTTGATCTTCCTCTTGGAGTCGCCAGATATGCGAATAATAGCTCTTTTCAAGCAAGAAAATTGCAGCGGATGCATATCAAATTTGCTGCAATAAAAATGAGACCTCTATGTCCCACTGGGCGTGCCAAAAATGTTGATGTAAAATCACAACACCCCTGGATGTAGATCAAGTTTCTAGGTTGATCACTTGGCATCCAACGTGATTGCATAACATTGAATCCTTTCTCTAAGTGTGGGACTTGAAAAATGAGAAAGGATTCTCTAGAGAAGGCTGGTTCCTATTCCTCTGTTCAGATGCACACGAAATATGCAGAGGGATTTCTCAAAACCTAATCTAATCTGCCAAGGAGACAAGGTAAGAAAATGCATAAAATAAATCTAAGATAATAGAGCTGATGCACCGAGGAATGAAGAACACCTATTTTTCCAGTAAACACAGACCATTTGAATGTGATATAAGATCATGCACAGATGACAAAACCTGCAGTGAAAGACTAAGAGGATGCAAAAAGAACACAGAGAGGGCTAAGAATCATCCACAGACATGCATTATTTGCTCCAAAGATTGATACAATACACTACAAAATGCCATGAGGTAGAATAGTGTTACAGTTCAAATGAGAGGTTCGAATTCCACAAATTCGCCTGAGGAGAAGAAGGGAGAGGCAAAACAGAAAAATGTTTGACCTTTGAACAGAAGCTCCTCTTTACAATATATAGAAAGAATAAGAGAGGAAAGAGAGAAGGGAAAGCCAAATCTACCCCAACCACCCCCAGGTTGCATTCAATTCATCTCATCATGGCAGAAGTGGCGGATCCTGGCAAAATGGTGGGCTGCCTAACAGAAGCGGCGAACTATCTACTGCATTAAAGTTGTTTGTTGAAGCATTACTTCTGCTTGTTATTTTGTGCCATAGGTGTTTCTTGATTTTCTCTCTCCAAACTAAACCAAAATGCAAGATTGACCCTGGAATCGTGTAGAGAATCTCACAAGCTTTTTGTTGATATAAGGAATGTGCAAATCCGAGCTCTGGATCAAAAGATATGACAATCTGAAGATTTAGGGCACGGAATAGACCAAGACGGATTTTGAAATATTTTCCCACGCTTCGCCACCTGGATGACACATGGCAGGCTCTGATTCGCTGAGCAACTCTCTCTCCTCCACCTCTCGGCGGGCTTTCTTTTGAAATTTCCTTGTGGGCCCTAGCTGGGACACGTGGTGCAATTTTATTGGTTCGGGTCAGTGCTCGAGACTTCGCCCTTTGACTTTTTGACCTTTTTCTCCTTGTGACACGTGTCGTGATCTGGCTAGTTCTTGCCCCTTTCGGCTCCTTCACGTCTTTTTGTCCCATTTGTCCCACTTTGTTTCGGACTGTTTGTGCTCATTTCGGCCGATCCGGCCGGTTCGGGTCTTTTTGTCCCATTTGTCCCACTTTGTTTCAGACTGTTTGTGCTCATTTTGGCCGATCCGGCCGGTTCGGGTCTTTTTGTCCCATTTGTCCCACTTTGTTTCGGACTGTTTGTGCTCATTTCAGCCGATCCGGTCGGTTCGGGTCTTTTTGTCCCATTTGTCCTTGTTGCTATTTGGGCCGCCTGGAGGCTTTTCGGCCGATCCACGCCTTGACGTCCCAAATGTCTCAATTGCTCGTAGGACTAGGACTTAGCCGATTTTCATAATTTTTCCTGGATCAACCTACTTGCCTGAAACTGCAAAACTCTGATGCATGTTATCAAAATTTACCCTGGGGGGGAAATTTTGACAACAGGAACCAAGGCTCTTGAGGACATTGTCGCATTTAGATCATACGGTTGAAATGGCCTGGCAGCTTGAGGTTGTCCTTGGTTTTGGTTTTGATTTGCAACCTGAGCTGGTGGTCTATTCTGTTGGTATGGGGGCCTAGCCTGGTACTGCGCTTGAGGCTGATATGGTCTAGCACTTTGAGCTTGCTGTCTTTTGATAGTCACAAGCTCATTTCCGAGGTTCTGTAGTTGTTTCATAACCTCCTGCAATTCCTTTGAAGTATTCAAAGAAGTGGATGCCTCATTATTGCTTTGATTTCTAGGAGTTGGAATGGGATTCAACTCTGGTGCTTGCCTGGTTGTAGGATTTCCCATCTCTAGATAGAGAGGCATTGGCGGCCTTAGTGCAAGCTTGCCAGCTTGGATCAAACAGTTCTCTACTCTGATAGATGTGTCATAGGCCTTTGGCAGTGTTGTCCCTCCCATTGATTGGATCATCATGGCTATGTTTGAATTTATAGCCTTTAAGAAATAAAGGAATGCTCCTTCGACAGTTGGCCTAACAGCTATTGGAATCCTGTCCCATGTCCGTTGGAACCTGAAGTTGAAATATGTCATTTGCTCGTTAGGAGCCCTTTTAATTGTTGTCAGCTGTTCCAATAAAGACAAATTATCTGCCCTCTCCCCAAATTGGTTGCAAAGAGCTGAAAAAAGTTGGTTCCAATTTGTAATGGACCCTAATGTAAAGCTCCTAAACCATTGTAAGGCCTTACCTTTGAAAGATGAAGCCAATAACTTAACTGCAACATCCATTTCATTTATTTCGTGGATTGCACATGCATTAGCAATATCCTGGATGTGATCAATAGGAGTAGTATGATTTTCTCTTGTGAAATAGGGTATATTCTTTAGCGCTACAACTAGAATTTGATTTTGAGCATTTAGGGAAAGTGGACTACTGCCCGTGAAATTGACAAAGGGATTCGGTGGTAGATGCACCATTATGATCGGCCTAAGAACCCTAGTTGATGCGAGAAAAGGCCTACTAGGTGGAGGTGTAGACAAAGTCCTGTTAGGTGGAGATGGTGATCTTTGTGGTCTCCTTCCTCTCCTTCCTCTGCCTGGTGAAAGATGCAAGTGGAAAAATAGCCCTTCTTCTCGAGTATTGGACCTGGTTCGAATTCTTCTCATGTGCCTGGGCAACTTGTGCTGCTACACCGCTAAATCCTATCCCTTCGGAGTCGCCAGATGTGTTAGATAACAAGCCTGTAAAAGGCTAGGTTTTGCCAGGTTACACACCAAACTTGACAATATTGAAAATCTAATTTAAAAATTTGAAGGACCCAGAGGAGACAATCTTTAATCCGGAATTCGGGCCTTGTTGTGCAGCTGTGAATCCCCGAAAGGTACAGGCAGAACTCAGGTCATGCAATGCAACTCAAAAAACCCGAATTGCCATGTGTCGGAACTTGGAACATGCTCGACATCCCTCAAAACCTGAATTCACTGCCGTCAGGAAATAGGACCATGCAATGCATCCTCCAAAACCCTAATTGCTGCTTTGATGTTCTCGGACCCCGAAAACCTGAAATCACTAAATACCTGAAATTTTGAAAATTAAAATCTTGAAAAACTAAAGATATCCTTTTGAAGATTATCCTCAGATATACCAACTGTTGAAATTTTGACCTGCTTTGAGCAAGATAAACCCTTGAAAAATGATTTCAGAGTTCGGCCTAGATGGAGCAAAATCTGAAATTTTAAAACTTGCAATTTTCTCAGTCCGAATTTCGTGAAAACTCCTTCAAATTTTTATGGAATGACCTCTTGGTCCCACCGGGCGTGCCAAAATTGTTGGTGTCAAAACGTAGCACCCCTGGGACTCTGCAACACGATGGGTTGAGACTCCCAGTGCGATTGCACAACATGGAGCTTTTCCCAAGTGTGGGACCTTGCGAAATCAGAAAAGCTCTCCGGATGAAGTCTGGCTCCTATTCCTCTGTTCAGATGCACAAATAAAATGCAGAGGGCTTACCAAAAAACTAATCTAACTTGCCAAGGAGATAGGGTAGAGAATGCATAAAAATAAAACCTAAACTACAAAGGTGATGCACCGAGGAATGAAGAAACATATGTTTTGCCAATAAACACAAACCATAGAAATGCAATGCAATATCATGCACGGATAAACATATTTGCAGTGAAAGATCAGGAGGATGTAAAATGAAACACATAGAGGGTTGAGAAACATCCACAGTCATGCATTTATTTGCTCTGAAGGTTTGATACAATACACTACAAAAGTGCCAATAGGCAAAGGTTGCATTACAGTTCCAAATGGGAGGTTTGAGCTCCACAACTCCACCTGCCAAAGAGAAGAAGGGAGGGGCCAAAACAAGAATGTCCAACCTTTTGGAAGAAGCCCCTCCTTACATTTTATATGGAGAAAAGAGAGGGAGAAGAGAGGAATTCGAAAACTGCCCCAACCACCTCCAAGACTGCACTTAATTCCTCATCATGGCGGTAGGTGAGATCCCCAACAACCCCAAAATATGGCGAACTGTATTTTGCATTTTTAAGAACTTGTTCCCACCCAATTAAAGATATCCAGTCGTAGTTGGGTAGAGGACGCCGAGAGCTTTCGAAAAAGTCCAACCTTGTGTGAATCCAAGCTCCCTGTGAAAAGTTATGGTGATTTGAATATTTCCCGCGTCAGGGTCTATTTCCAGTCGGGTTTGGGTTTCTCCTTTGCATCTGCATCAGGTTTGGAGGATGCCTCGACATGTGTTTGATGCTTATGTTTTCCCGAAACCCGCTTCCGCCAGTATTTCCAAGATTTCCTTTGTTTCGGGGCAGAAGATGAACCTGCATGCGCATCGGGTTCGAAGGGGTGCTCGACATGCTTCTTTTTCATGTTTTCCCGATGTGCTTCCACGACGCCAAGACCCAATTTCTTTGATGTCGGGTTTTGGAGACCCCCCGACATATTTTCTTTGCGTGTTTCTCCACCTTGTTTCTCTGCCATGTGAGACCCGATTTTTCTTGCTGTCGGGTTTTCCAACCCTTGCGACATGTTCTTGCACCATGCTTCTCCCCCTCCGAAACCCGATTTGCTTGCGTTTATCTATATTTACCCGGGGGGTAAATATATACAACAACAACTAAGTAAAATATTTCTCTCTACATTACAGAGAGTATTATAGGATAGTACCAAATCCAGCATGGAAAAGGTGAGAAGGTAACCCGAGGATCCATTTTTCTACTTATTGTATTTAGGGATATTGAAGTCCCATATGGATCACATGGGCGCGAATGGGAACACTTTATGAAAAATTGATCCCTACTGCAAAGATTTGTAAAATATACTTGTGATGGAATGATCAAAATTCATACAAAGATTTCTTTGAATTGTCATACAAATAGATACATGAAGCCTTTGGGAATGAATGGTGAATCCTAGGGAGCTACCTACTATGTTGGCAGGATAAGTAGAATTTTTTTTATGCAAAAGTTTTGTAATACAAGATTTTATTTGTTGAATGGAGAAATGGGTCCTTAGTGAAAAATTCCTTTGGTATTAACAACTAGGTAATTTAGAAGATTGGTTAACAAAATAAGTGATGAACATCCATTAAAATTTAAAGTGGAGAAGGTGGACATAGAGTACCATGCTCTGTGCAAGACCTACTACTACACAACAATGCAATCTTATGTAGAAACTTTGGAGTTAGATGGTATGGACCTCAATCACATTGTAACTTTAGTAGTTGGAAAGGGGGATTATAGAGTGTATGTATATATGCACCTAAAGTTACAAGTTGGAAAAGTGGTGGAGGTATGCAACATAATTATTACACCACCACTTTTGGGAAGTGCAGTTGGGAGACAAAATAAGTGATTTTATGAGCCAGATGAAGATGAAGTAGATGAGACAGAGGGGAAATTAGACCAGAGTGCATAGAGGAGGAGAAAAAAACATGATCAAGTTTAGTGTACACCCCTCCTTAGGTCTCTCCAACTAGCTCAACTAACACAGTGTGCATGATAATCACAAGTGTAGAGGAGTAGATTAATGAAGAATGGAGAAATTGATGACCTAGGGAGAGTAGGGAGTCCATATACAATACAAATTAATGATGAAGAAGATCCAAAATAGTATGAGGTACATGATGAAGAAGATATACCCATTGACACCTCATAAGTACATATGGAGGTAGGACAAGAAGATAAGGACTGAGGATACAAAAATGAAGAGGTTGGCCATTGAATTGAAGAGGAAAATGGTCATGTGCATGAAAAAAATATAAAAGATTTGTTGCATGAGAAACAATCAGAAGGACCAGGACCTATAAAATCAGAAAGAACAAGGTTAGGAGGAGGCTCCCCTCATCAAAATTTATGTCTTATGTTAATAACCCAACCAAGGTCATTATATTAATATTCGAGCATGCTACAGATCCATAAGATTTGTATTGTTGGGAAATTTTTAAGAAAACATAATGCCATATCTGAACATGAAAGGTTCTTTCATTTACTATGAAAAATCACATGGAGGAGTTATAATTCAAAATAAAACCAGAGGCCATTGATTATTTTCGAGGAAAGAGGGATCTAATCAAGGCACTCTTAATTTCAGATTCAACAAATTCAACAAATGAACAAGCTAGAAATTCACTAATAAAATTGGCTATGGAGGTCACACACATAAATATTCATAAAGGAGATGGAAAACACGATGAAAAAAAAAATGTTTTGAGGATTTCTGTAGGAAGAACAAGAAGTTAGCAGTTGATCTAAACAAGTTCAAGGGAAGGTACACCTCCGTTAACACTAAGGAAGCTAAACTTGTTGAAACTATTGCACATTCATGTCTAGAAGTAGTTTAGGGCTCCAAGCTTGATCAAAATAAAGAGATTGATCAGCCAGGAGAATTGGCTACCTTTTTATTAACAAAGGTAAATAAAAGACATGAACCAACCATAGAGGAACTATTTATGGCTAGGAAAGAGATGGTGGAGAAGAAAACAAAGGAGTATGTGTTAGAACTATAATATTAAGTGCATCATAATATATAGTTTATATTTAAATAAAATATAGAATAAATTATATTCTTATTATTTAAATACGAACTTTATATTAGGTGGTTGTTTAATCTAATCAATTAACTAATTAAATCGGGGTGTTCCACGTCACTTAAGAAGGACATAACCCTTCATGTTATTTAAATATGACTATTCAATAATAAATCCTAGTAAATATAGGGAATAGAAGTGAGGAGTGAATTGTTGGACTGGTTGTTGTAAAATTTTCTCAATAGTTAATTTATTCTTTGTGGTTTTTACCCATTTAGGGGTTTTCCATGTTATATGTGGTGTTCTGTGTTCTATGTGTTATTTAATTTATTTATGTTGTATATTTACATTTACATTTACATTTATGTTATAATGTTTAACTTTACATTTGATTGATTTGGTGAATATATTTTTCTCCCCTTGTCCTAACATGGTATCAAAACAGGATTAATAAATTAAGTTAATCCTAAAATAACCTAAGGTTGTAATGGTTAGAATTCATTTAGATAAATTATTTTGAATGTTATTTAACCCACCCCCTTCCCTCTTTGAACGTTTTTTGATGTTGATTACACAAGTGAAAAGGAATTTGGACTTTCAACTGCGTGTGAAAATTTTAATTTTAGGAATTACCAAGACTTAACAATTAAGTTAAGGGTGATAATTTTTTTAGAAATATTTTATATAGTTTTACATAGTGTCCAGGGGATTCAAGAAAATAAAAAAAGGAAAGTAAAAAATTCAATGTGAAATTCGAATTTACAGGGGGGGACAAGATTTGAGAAAATACGTCCTTTTAAATTTTTTCATTGGGCAAGTAAAGTTCTTGTCCCCTAGTAATACATATGTTTTTACTATTTTTCACTGTGAATTTGAATCCCCTATTCATTTCCTAAGTAAGGCCTCTCTGAATTTTTTCATAGTTTAATACAAACTATAATAGTTGTATAGTTTTTATTAAATTTTTGTATTTTATAAAAATACAACACACACACACACACACACACACACACACACACACACACACACACACACACAGACACACACACACACACACACAGACACACACACAGACACACACACACACACACACACACACACACACACACACACACACACACACAAAGCTATGGTTTATATAAACCTAAGTACCTAAAGTTATATCTAACTGAACCTATCTATAAACCTACCGCACACATATATTTAAATAAAAAATATAAAAAAAACTACAAACATATGGGGGTGGCCCCCTCCAAATTGCCCCCTCTCTATTTAGTGCCACATGGCATGAACTAATCACTTCGTGAGCCCTCTGCTATTCCTGTCACTTGTCCCTCATGGGATCCCACATCCACTCTTTCACCCGTGATAGATACTTCCCCTCTTGTATGCATTGGGTTTAGTCCTACATTGTGGACGCCCAGTCAAGTGGAAGGCTTTATAAGCCTTTCCAAACAATTTCGGTGGTGTGATTATGGTCACACCACCCTATTTTGTTAAAAGGCCTCGTGGGTGCAACTCTTAGTGAGCTCAATTCTCATGGTGAGTAACTTAGTCATGGTTGTATTCATGTCCTCTTGTGTGGCTTGGATGTGGTATTCATTTAACACGAATGACATATATGTGTCTTGGTTGGTTAATTTGCATTGTATTAATTTGAAAATTAAAAGGTATAACATTAGTATTGATAGCTCAATGAAAACAACTTGCTGAGTTGGTTAGCCAACTCGGCCAAGTTGACAGAAAAATCCTACCTAAATGAGCAAGAGCTCCAAAAACTTTATAAATAGTTTTTTTGGAAAATGTATATACAACTAATTTGTTTATTTATTCAATAATATAGGAAAAATTATTAAACTTATTTTTTGTAAAAATAGTAAAATTATCATTTTTATTTAAAAATGATACGATATGACAACAATCTCTTCATTGTCATTTTGTAACAAAACAAAAACAATTTCACTTACATTTCAATTTAAGTTTTTGATATCACTCTAACATATTCGTGTATAGATTATTCAATTAAACAGGACCTCCTTTTTTGATGTAAATTGATCATGTTTGATTATGAGGATTAAATTACAACAGGGGGAATTTTTACAAAACTCTTATTTTAATCATTTTTTAGAAATTATTTTTATTTAACAATGCATATATATGGATATTGTGATTCTAACCATGCTGGTGATGTGATATATCACAAATCTACAACTGGATATGTATTCAAGTTTGGTGCAGGTGTCATTACTTGAAGTAGTAAAAAGAAACAAATAGTTTCCATTTCATCTAGTGAGGTAGAATATAGAAGTGTAATGGAAGCAACAAAAGAAGCCATGTGGTTGAAGAGGTTGTTGGAAGAGATGCACATGGAAGTTAAAGGAAGTACTCCTCTTATGTGTGATATCCAGAGTTACATTTCTCTCACTAATAATCCAGTTTAGTATCAAAGAATGAAGCATATAAAGATACATATGCACTTTTTTCATGAGAAGGTTCTCAACAGTGATATAGATCTCCAGTACTGCCCAAATGAAGATCAAGTTGTAGACTTGTTCACAAAGCCATTATGTGCTGTGAGTTTTTGCAAGTTCCATTCAATGCTTTTCCTTTCAGAGTTTCCATTGATGGGGAGTGTGCATGGAAATGCCACCTCCTAACGGCTGACCGGTTGTTGAATCCTCTATAATTTTATTCTGGTTTAAAATCATTATAAAATATATTATATGATCTAAAGTAAACTAATAGATTTTACAAGTAAATTGATAGATTTTATGAATAATACATTTAAGTGTGCATCTAGTTTTAAAGGGGGTCCTTGTGTTATAAAATCCCCCTAAAGATTTAGTATAGGAATACTTCCATAAGAAATGATGAGATTTAGTCTAACAAATACATGTGTTATCCTGAACCTTTAGGGTTTATGGATTTGTAAATCCTCTTGTACAAATGTGTAATGTTGGCATATGGATCCCCGATTAATATTAAGGGGGAGTGTTAGAACTATAATATTAATTGTATCATAATATATAGTTTATATTTACATAATATAGAATAAACTATATTCTTAGTACATAAATTTAAACTTTATATTAGGTGGTTGGTTAATCTAATTAACTAAATAATTAAATCGAGGTGTGCCCCATCACATAAGAAGAACATAACCTTTGAGTTATTTAAATATGACCATAGGTCATATTTAGGATAGTCCAGATCAATCGATCAAATAATATTCAAAAAGAATATGATGGTAAATCTTGGTAAAAACATGGAGTAGAAGTGAGGAGGGAGTTACTGGATTGGTGGATGCAAAAATTTCTCAATAGTGGATTTATTCTTTGTGATTTTTACCCATTTAGGGATTTTCCACGTTATATGCAATGTTTTGTGTTCTATGTGTTATTTAATTATTTATGTTGTATAGTTACACTTACATTTATGTTATAATGTTTAAATTTACATTTGATTGATTTGGTGTATATTATTTTCACCCCTAGTCCTGAAAATATGAGATCCTTGGTGCATAGGTGAAGGTAATTTCACTCAAGGCGGAAAAGGTGTTCATTAATTTTTTAGATTCCTCCATCATAGACGTGTGCCTATCTGAAGATAAAATGAAGCGTAGTAGGCTAAATTCCTATTGTATACTTAGCATAGAGTGACATAAGCACAGTTTTTATAGAAATTATAAGGACTCGAGAAGACCATTAATAACAAGCGCACTGCGGTAGAAGAAATACTATAGGAGTTACAAATGATGGTTATGAAAGAGCTAGACATCCTGGAGGGAATGACTTTAGAATGGGATGTTGTTTTGGAATAATTAAGGGAAAAGGCCAGTGCAGTAACCCTAGAAGGGATTCAAGAGATTATCATATCATTACCGGGAAGGTGTGTCAGTGAACTATATGAGTGAAAGTGGCTAGAGGAAAATCTTGGCATGAAATTCCTATAAATCCTCCATGTATCTTACTCTCATTATTTATTGCACACGAGAAGATTATTCTTTATTCAATATTATTCTTTGTATTATTTGGGATATTTCCTGTTATTCTTTCATTCATTCACTTATTATTTGTATTGCTTGATGACAAAAAATATACCTAGTGTGGGATAATGTTGAGCTAATGAATTTACTAACTATAATATGTACGCAAAGGTTGAGAAGTGCACAAGAGTTTTGTGTAAAAGTATGAAGGAGGATGTGTGAAGGTTGGTGTGCATGTACATGAGAAGATGTGACACATCTAGGTATGATAGGTGATAATATGTTATAAATAAAAAAAAAAGATGACTTGATCACAAAGCAAACCGAAAATAGAAAAAACTTGGATAAGATTTGGGTGATAACAAGATAAGAGAATGCATGAATAATATTAGCGCATGGATAAAGAAGGGATATTTATAGTGCATGGGATGGAAATAAATCTTCAAGAGGAAATTAGACATCCTTTAAAGAAGCGTAGGTTTGAGTCCAAGTATAGATGACTCTAAGTTTTTAGAGCATGCATTCTATGTATAGTACTAGTTTATTTTCGTACTAAAGCATGACCAATCTGTGAAGGAAAATTTCCAATCATATAAATACTTGTACTATCCTTGTAATTTGGAAATTTGGAGAATATTTGAGTATGTTGTGTAATGTCTTGGTGTGTCACGAAGAGTAATGTAAAGACTTGAGTCATATATTTTTTGGTATTGTATTGAATATCATATTATTAGTTGAAGCTAGATGTGGATATCTATAAGTACATATTTTGCATGTAGTGTGAAGTTGTCATAGTAAGATTTCATATATGTAATAAATCATGATTTATGAATGTATAATAAGATCAATTAAGGTTATGTATAATTTTCTTCATACATGATGTAGTTCTGTGAATGTGTATTCCCCACATGGCATGCATGTATGTGGTGGTAATCATGTGTGTCGGATTTGCATCTTGACATTCGATACAAGAAGAGACATGGTAGAGATTTGTGTGCTTCAGGTGAGAACTTAAAATTCTATCTGGGTGAAGTTCCTAAGTTCCTTAATATGTCTTGTTAATCCTAGAGTACATCATGAAAAATATCATAGAGATTAAGAGGTAAAAATACTCAAAGACCTAAAAAAATGGAAACACGGGGCTCAATGATAATATAGGTTGGAAACAAAAAATAAGAACAAAAAATCCAATCACGAGAAGTTAGAGGAGCCCACTATTGATAAAAATGGATACTTTTATCCATATTTTGCCCCCTAGAAAAATATTGGATCAACCATGACTCTGCACAGAAATAACCTGAGAAATCACATTCAAATCCTACAAACAAGTTGCAGAGGGACTCTACAATGGAATGTCGAGGAATGCAAAATATCAAACAACCTTGTGCAGTAAAAAAATTGAGAAACGACTATGTCGAGTGAATCTATGCTTCAAATCTAGTAAAGAGACTCATGCAGGCTCTAAAATAAAATAGCAGAGTCAGAGTGCGAGGCTGAGCGGTGCATAAGGAGCTAGAGGCTTGAAGAAAATAAATGGCTAAGGTTCAAAGCTGTCAGGCTCTTAAACGACTCAGAACGAGCCTCGAAACAACTAATAATGGAGGAGAAAGAGGATGTTACCAAGTGTCAAATTGGCGCACCTCCAAAGATTAAATACCAACAGGAAGACTCAAATAAGTGTCAAGCCCCCACATGTCCCAGGTCCAAAATAGAGGCAGATTCAAAGCTAAAAGTCAAAAGGCAGACATGGCAGGCCTCAAAAAAGACTAAGTATATCTTGGTGAGAAAATTTGTTGAGGACAAATTGGTGGTTATCTTGCCAATGCTTTAGGAGTCTAAGTCCCTCTACTTAACCGGTATAGCTTCCGTATGTGCATGCGTGAGTGAAATGTGAGTTTTATCCTGATGGCCTTTCAGCCAGGGATCCAATAGGGGCACTCCACTGACCCTGTAAAAAATGCTTGTATATACCTGTAAGAGATGACTTTTCTAGGAAGGTAGGAAAGGGAATGATAAAATTAGAAAAGAGAAAAAATAATCCTGCAAGTAGAAAATCAAAGACTTGCATACACCAGCTAGAAGTTTCATTACATGCACTCGAATATAGAAGAAAACAAATCCGCATAATAGCTACAAGACTAAATGAATCTTAATGGGCACAAATTACCAACAAACTCCTCAATCAAAGAGGCTAAAATTCCTTCTTCCTTTATTGAAGCTCAAGAAGAATTTGTACATAGTGTGAGAAGTACAAGACATATTTTTAATAGGAGAAATGGAAGAAACTTTCTATCTCTTGCTCTCTTCACAAGGATAACTCTCTCATGAATTCACAAAAAATAGTTCCAACATCTAAGAAGTAAAATTCAGAAGACTTTTTAGAAGACCCTCAAATGAGGAGCTTCTTACAATTTATAGAAGAGGAGGAAACTTTTCATCTTCTTAGTGACTTTTCGAATACCTTAATGTGACTTAAGACTATTCACATTCCACTTTAAATATTTAAGTTCCTTTTATAATAGTAAGGTGACTTAAATTTACATTATATTTCTAAAGTCACTTAATTCATATCAAAAAGTGCAACACTCAACACAAAAATATAACATTGAGGAGAGAGAGTGTTATATGAGAAGGGAAAAGAGAGAGAAAGAAGAGGAAAAATAAGAAGAAGAAGAAGAGGAATTATGCTGAAGGATGGGCTGCTGTAGTGGACTTAGCCTCATTCTCTGACTGCTCTCCACTTTGTGATCTTGAGAAGGCTTCTGTCTTTCCAAGATCTTGGTTGAAACGAGCCACTACTAGTTCTACTTTGTCGGCATGAGGGATACGAATGCAACTCAAGGTTTCAGTCCATCCATCAGTCACACTATTGATGTCCTTGCACTTCCAAAACTATGATGAATGCTTCTCTGTGATAAGTGTAATAGAGGCTTGGATTTCTAAGAAGAATTCAAGAGTATCCTTAGTGAAGGACAATGGGTTTCCACCCCTTTCTTGATGTATTCTTCGAAAGGGCCAATCAACTCATCAGCAATTGAGTGTTCACTCATTGCAGGTACTCTAAGTTTTTAAAATTTCTGATTTATGTTGTCCTACAGCTTATATGTTTGTTCTTCTCTCTCCTCTAGCTCTATGAAGGCCCGATTGATTTCTTAAAATCTGATTGCCAAGGCCCTATCCCATACCCATGTTAATTCTTTTCCAGGAGTTTCAAAAACCTTCTTAACGATCAATTCCTGATGATGGGTGTTGCTCATCTCACTCACTACTTGTCCTAGAGGTTCTCAATAATATCTTTCTTTCCCCACATCCTCTTTGAGTGCTCGTGATTTATTAGTGGTTGTGCACATGTATGCAAAGAGCTTGACTGCCTATTCAAGTGATGACTTCCCTTTTTTAGAGATTGAGTCGATCCATTCATTATTTTCTTGCCACTGCATCATGAGCTCATGCGTTCTCTTGATAGATTCTGGATCAAGGCTACTGATGGGTACCACTTTTTCAATAGGAAGTGTTATAGTGCTTGGTTCCACTAGGTTTTGTACATAAGATGAAAGAGTTCATACTTGTTCCTCTAGCACCTCAATCTTCTCATTATATTCTTTATTCCTTACCACCATGCGAGAAGAATATTATTGGTATATGTGTAAATATCCTTCATGAGTAGTTGGTCCCAAGTGGATCATGCTCATCTCATAGTCAGCTAGTGTCATCTCATCCACTGGTTTGATTACTTTTGGCTGAGCTACTTCAATGTATTGATTACCTATCTCCCCACTATAGAATCCTAATGTTGTCTACATAATCTTTCTTGACCTTTTTTCTTTAGCCATCAAGAGAATTGATGATAGATTAGGGGCTACTACTTGTTGCACATTACGAGTGTTAAGGATGATCATTTCCCGCATCCATGGAAACATCTCTCCAGATTTAGGCTCAATGATGGATGCATCAACCATAATTTGTTTTGATGGAGGAGGCAAGTCCTGAATGAGAGGAGCATCGGAATCAACAATAAGCAAGACCTCTTGTAGTGGCTCGAATACTAGATCATGAGTCATATGCTCCTCATTCACCTATGCATTTGCTGTTGAATTTTCTATTTGTATTACTAGGATCAGGTCTTCCTCTTGCAGCAACACCATCGAATCTTTTTCTCCCCTGAATCTTTTGGATGTCTTCAATTTTGCAGCCTTCCTTTTTGAACTCACTCCAGATTTTTTAGAGATGGAAGTTACCTCTACTAATTTTGAAGATGAATGATGTGAATCTTGCTTATGGATTGGAGAAATTCCTCATGACCGAATGATCATAGTCCTCTTCTTCTGAAACCAGTTCCTCATTCTCCTTACCATATTTTCAGTCCACTCTAGTATATTTCCTGAATCACAAACATGCCAGTTGATTTAGGGAATTGGGGACATCTTGACTGTTGTGTACTTAGGATTGAGCATCTCTGTCCCATCATCATGTAAGATGTCTTCATACCAAGAGAACTTGAATTTATTCATCTCACTGATTGTCATCCTCATGTGATCTTTTTTACGTACTTCAAACTCAACAATACAGTTAGCCCAGTAGTCCTTGATTTGTGGCTCATTTTGCAATTCTGGGACATAGAACAAGTCAGAATCCTCTAAGATGTCAAAGTTACACCTAGTAATGAAGTAATGTAAAGTAAAATGTGCGAAAGTAGCCTCTAGGTGAGATGCATCATTTGAGATTTTACATGTGAAATCCCCTGGAGATATAGGGAATGAAATCAATTTCTTTCTCCTACTTCTAAGCTTGTTATTTACTAGGGTGATCTACTTGTAGAGTTTAAATAATACAATCTAGTCACTAAGGTACTTAGGTAGTTTCAATGGAGATTGGTCGAAGCCAACAACTCGTATGTAGGAGAATGTTGACAATTGTATGAAGTACAAGCCATATTCCTTAATCAGGGATGCCGCTTTTAGTGACATCCTAGATTTAAGGTCCCCTTCCAAGCTTCGGACCACATAAATGGTGAATGCATCATTCACTCGGTAAAAAATCCTTTTTCTCTCCTCTAATATTAATTATGGAAGTTTCTCGAATGTAGGTACCTTGGAAGCAATGTTCTATGTGAGATCCAATCCCTTGAATGATCGTGAGCTTGCGAGGAGATAAACCAGATAAGAAGTCACGTGGAAGTTCTTTGTTGCAGATACTTAGAGTAGTTGTAGATGGAGATTGTCATTGATGATCTGCCCCCAATCAATTCTCTACTTTCCTTTTATCAATGTTAGGATGAAAAGACCCATCCAGTCTTATAAATCTCTCATGCTTGCTTTGCCCATTACTTTACTGAGGAGAGTGATGACATCAGAATACCCTTCTCGTAATTCACACCTTGGTAGATTCTTGGGTATCCTGGAAGGCTTTCTTCCTATCTTTAACCATGAGCCGAGTGCTACTCCTTGGACATATGAATCCATTGTCTCCCAATCATGCACAACCCTTTCCTTGGAAATGAAAACCATGTTGGGGGACATTGGTATCTGCTAAGAGATTGAAATGGTCCTAGGGTTGATGACCACCATCGTTGTACCGTTTTCATCTTGAATGGTTTGTGTCTCAGGCTCGTAGTGTAAAGCGTAGACTAGGACTAGCTCAAGACTTTGGATAGACACTGGATGCCATGTATTGGCAAACAAGCCACTTGTGAATATATGGTCTTCAATCCTCCTTCAATCCTTGGAGGCCATGCGAGTCTCAAGGTCATTTAGCTCTATGTACAATACATCACTGTCTTCCACATCATACTTGTGGGAAAAGGGTTGTGTCAGCTTCTGACCTGTCCATTTTGTCTTCATATCTCCCTTCGAAAAAGAAACTTACTATTTTTAGTAAGTGTGAAAAATCAAGTCTCTGATCTTCAACTGGATGTTACGGCTTATTTTTCCTCTTTCTCCATGTGTTCTTCATTCCTTCTGGATCAACTTTCTATTTTTAGCAAGTGCTCGAGGGCCCACTTACTATTTTTAGTAAGTAACAAAAATTTCTGTTCTGGTGAATTCTCAGCAGTAGTGCACCTCCAATTTCTGTCTCCTTCGCAGGTTCTTCTGTTGTTGAATTTCCCAAAATAGCAGTTTCTATGTAGGAGACCTGCTATTTTTAAAAAGTTGGCCTTTTTGAGTTGGATTGACGTGGAATGAAGTTTTTTGATATGGGGTTTTTCCAAATATCCTCCCTCTATAATTTTGGACCCGCCCGCTTAATAGTCTAGGACATTTTAAAGTTTTAATTTTCAGACCTGGCAGTGATTCTGGGTACGGCAGCCACTAATGGACCTTAAAAAGGCATGTCTAGAAATATCCTCCGTTTGTGAAGAAAATTATATTTTTTTATGTGGTTTTTTTCTTCTGGTGCTTCATGTGTGATCTTACTTCAATCCAATAACTGGTTTGACGGGAAATCCCACTTCTTTCTTTGTTGAGATGGAAACGAGATGTCTTCATTGTGGATGCTCTGTCACACAAGGGGCAATTTTGAAGGTGTGTTTTTTATGGCCTTGGACTGAGGAATGAACAATAATACATATAGTTTTTTGTTTCATGCACCAGCTTGCAATATTTCTTCATAGATCTTCATTTTTAGGTTATGGAGATTTTCACCATCTTCCTCCTCTTATTCTTTTTTTCTCCTTATTTTGATGAAAAATCCTTTTGAGACCTACACATCACTATGGGGAATTTGTTTTAAGTGTTTGCGGTCATAGCTTGTTTGAGCATTTGCAATGGTGGAGTGATGTTAGAATGTTGTAGAGGAATAATGGAGGAATGGAGTGCACCTATAAGTGTTAGAAGTTAGAAGCAGAAAAAAGTGGCACTTGGAATTTTTTTTAAAAGATATGCATAATTAGTTCTTAGGAGAATTTTTTTTAAAAGAGCATGACATGTGGCTCCCGATCCAACGACAGGGAATGAAGGTGGAAAAATCCGATTTAAAGCACTCAGGAGCTGAAAGGAGGTCACATGGGTGTCCAGAAGACCCCCTTTAGGGGATGGACACATTTTTCAAGGTCTAATGTCCCCCACCTCAAGTTCATAAGGTACATAAAATTCCATAGTGGTCAAGGAGCTGACACATGGTGCCTAATCCAACGGTAGGGAATGGATGCTCCAAAAATGCACTTGGGGGCTGAACTGTCAAGTCTGGAGGTCACATGAGGGTCCAAGAGGTCATATGAGGGCTGATATTCCTTCAAGGGGGCTGGGAGAAATTTTCCAAACTTGATTTCCCTAACTTTGGGGTACGTGAGGGACATAAAATCTCGCCAGGCTCCTGGTGCTGACACGTGCCCTCCCAAAAATTTGGCTAAGTCCTGAACTTGTAACAATGATAACTTGAGCTCCTGATGGAATTTTTTGGAAAAAAATTATATGATCCTAATTTTAAATGGCCCTCTGAATCCAATTGTATGGGGTAGCATGTCTTTATTATTCTATTTGATCCCTGAAAAAGTCATATTTTTTATTTTGGACTCCACATGTGCTTGAGAAAACACTGCTTGCAGACCTAATGCGCTAAAGTGTTGTGAAAAATATTATTTCACCATAATGTAGGCATTGGAATCCTCTTTCTGGATATATATATATCTTTTTCTCCTAACTCCATCTGGAGCTCTCGAGAATCTTCTTCTGAAGCCCAGTACAGCTGTTTTAGACATGTGTACCGCCTAGGCTTGTGAACCCTGTTTTTTACTCAAACTGCTCCAAGTCTTGCAAAACTTCCCCAAACCTTCAAAAATCATTTCCATTATGTTTTAAGGTCTTCATTCCATCTCTTTGTTTAATTTTTCCCTTTCCTATCTGCTCTAGGAATTTTAATCCAGTCCTGGGAAGGCTAGCGATAGTCCTTCCCGTCACTGCCCAAAATTTGCATTTTCAATGAACTCCTAAAATAACCTAGGAAGAATGAATGGAATTTCCTAAATCACCTAGGGGGGATGTTATAACTTTTGTTGGGAGGTCATTTGGACTGACTGGATGGAGGTCCATGGTTTCCTAGGAATGATAAAACATGAAAAATTTGGCATAGGGGTATAGTTGTCATGCTTGGAAACTTTCAAATTTAGTCGTTGCACATTTTCACGACAACAGTTGGCTATAGCTTGGGGACATGGCATGGACTAAGTGAAGTGAATACACGACATGGGAATCTAGAATCTCAAATTTAGACCATATAATTCATTGACCAGTGCCTTATCCATTGGGCCTTGCAGAGTCATGTACAACTTCTAGAAAGAGATATTAGAAGAGGGAAACACACACGCACACAAACACGACGGAAAGGGGAAACACACCAAAAAAAGGGTGAAACACACCTAGAAATCACCTATAGTACAAGGTGGGGGATAACCCACTTTCACTGATGATATAATTTTAGGTATTGCCCACTGCAAGGCAATTCCAACGGCATTCCATCTCAAATATGAGAAGTAGGAAAAGCATTCTCACCGCAAGATTCATGAATTTGGAATGGACTGAGCCATAATGAATCAAACTTTCCATGGCTTCCTTTTGGTTCCCTTCTCTTGTCATATATTAGGATGAAGTCTCCAATTTTGAATTCTCTCCCTTTAGCCTTCTTATCGAAAATAATTCTTTACTTTTAACTGGTGCTCTTTGATGCGGTCCACCACTCAGAGTCTATTTTCTTCTATCTTCTCAAGAAAGAGGATCCTCTTGTCGATGGAATCCTTGTACTAGCCATCTTTTATTTCCTATAGCAACTTGAGAGTTGGCATCTCGATTGTGAGTGTGATTTCCTGCCTTGACTCCATACAACAGTTGGAATGGTGACATACCTATTTCCTTTTTGGGAGTGATCCTATCCACCCACAATGCATCATACAACTTTTTGTGCCAGTTCCTTTGGTTCTCGTCTACAACCTTACGAATAATGGTAAAAATTTTCTTGTTGCTTGATCCGGCATATCCATTCCCCTATGGATATTAGTCTGATGAATGAGATAGAGATATTCCATAGCCATAGAAAAACTCGGTCAACTAACTTGAAGAGAAATAGATGGCATTTTCTGCTAAAATCTTTTGTGGTACTCTGAAACATACTATGATATTTTCCTTGATGAATTTGCATATTGTTTCAGTGCTGGCTTGCTTAGTAGGAATTACTTCCACCAACTTGGTGAAGTAATTAGTTTCTATGAGCATGTAGGTATGTCCCACACTTGAGTGAGGATTCAGAACACCAATGAATTCTAGCCCCCACTGCTAAAATGGTTCTTCAATAACAACTGGCCTGAGTGGAAGTGCAGCAAGTTGTGGTCTCCCAATGAATTGTTGGCATGCTTCACATTTGGAAACCCAAACTTGAGTGTCTATAAAGAGGGTGGGCCAATAATACCTCCCTCAGAGGATCTTGTGTGCAGTGACCATTGCTGAGAAATTCCCACCACATGCTTGGTCATGATATGCTTTAAGCAATTTTTCTTGTTGTTCTTTATCCACGCACCTGAGGAAGCATCCATCAAGGCCTCTTTTGTAAAGAGTGTAATTCCATATTACAAACCTTGTTGCCTTCAGCTTGAGTGTTCTCCTTTTCTTGTAATCAAGATGAGGAGGGAATTCTCCATAAGTTAAGTAATAGGAAATATCAGCATATCATTCATCAGTAGTGGTTACAAGGAGAACATGTGGGTTGTCTTTGGAATAAGTTAGGAAAGCACAATTTTTTTCGTCGTTTTGAGATCTGAGTGTTTCATCTTCAGTAATCAACTTGCATAAGCCATTCCCCCTTACCAAATTGGAGGGTCAAATCTCCAAGTCATATTCTTGTGTCTTTGCAATCCAATTTCCTCTTTTTGCTCCAGGATCCTGCTGTGTCAAGATGGATTTGATTGCACTTCCAGGGACCATCACCACTGTATGAGAGTTGAGGATGTAGAACCTGAAGTTTTTTATAGCCTTAACCACTGTGTAAGCATGCTTCTCCAATTGGATATAATTTAGTTCATGTTATTTTTCAATGGAAAACTCATGAAAGCAATAGGTGCTTCCATGCCTTCATCATTTTTATGAACAAGAGCAACAGAGAGGGTGTGTTCTAAGGCATAAGAATACATGATAAATTATTTGTTAAAATTTGGAGACACAAGGGTTGGAGCTTTAACAATGGAATTTTTTATCTCTTCAAATGTTTCCTTCCCTTCATTGTTCCATTTTAAGTTTACCTGTGGTTTCATCATGGTGGTGATGTGCTTTGTTAATTCAGAAAACTCAAGAACAAAGTGACGAAGAAAATTCACCTTTCTGAAGAATGAATGAACTCCTTTCTTGCTTGTGGGCAATAGATCTAATGCTTGAATGGATCGTACTCTCTCAAGATCAATATGTGCTCCATGTTTTTTCACAATGTGACCCAACAATTTTCCTTCTGTAAATCCAAAAATGCACTTTTTGGGATTTAGTGATATGCCATGCTTTCTACACCTTGCAAGTACTTGTTCTAAGTGATGGATATGGTCTCCCCTCTTCTTTGAAAATATTGTGAGGTCATCAAGATATATGAAAATGCAATGTTTTAGATCTCTGAAGGCCAAGTCCATCACCCTTTGAAATGTGGCTCCCACATTGATTAGGCCGAAAGGCATTCTGTTGTAGGCAAAAGTGCCCCAAGGTGTCGTGAAGGCTGTCTTGGCATGATCCTCCTCTACCACTTTGATTTGATTATACCCTGAGAATCTGTCAAGCAATGAAAGCATCTCGGATCCAGTGACTACTTGTAAAATGTGGTCCATGATAGGGAGAGGATAATTGTCTTTCAGTGATGCCTGGTTCAGGTTGCGGAAATCTACACATATTCTTATTTTTCCATTCTTCTTCTGCACCAGCATAATGTTGGCTACCCATGTTGAATGGTGGATGGGAAAGATGATTCTTACATTGAGCATCTTCATTACCTCCTCCTTGATGGTATCAACAATCTTGGGATTATATGGCCTTTGCTTCTACCTGAATGGCTTAGCATCCTGCTTCAAAGGAATCGAGTGATGCATCTCCTTCGGTTGGAAGGATTTGAGTTCATCATAAGAGTAGGCCAAAACATCTGAATATTTCTTGAGAAATGCAACAAACCTTCTCTTCTCATTAGGTGAGAAAATTTTTCCAATATTGACCATCCTTGGCTCTTCCAGGGTGCCAATGTTTTCCTTATCAAAATCAGTTGGGCACCAAGAAGATTATTTTTCTTTCTCTTGAATGAATCTATCATGTTTTTCAAAGAGGTCTTCCAAAGAAACTAGACCTTTGGGAATCTTGTTCCCTTTCAATTTGATCACTCCTTCATTATCAATACCCTTAATTCCTTCTTTCTCTCCTTTGGCTACCACTTCACGATGTGGATTTTCACTTCCTTCAAAGAAGAGGTTATTGAAATTATCCCTTTGTTCCAAAAATGATAGAATTTGGTTATCATCATTAAATACTTGCCAATGATTTGCATTATCTGGTACACTAGGCCTAAACACCATTTCTATGGTCACCTTATCTTTACCAAAAGAAGAATGAGGTGTCACTAGGGAAGCCGATACTGCAAGAGAATCAGCCTTTCAATTCTTTTCTCTTGGGATAGATTCAATGGAAAATGCATCAAAAGATTCAATGCAGTCCCATACTATATTTCTATAATGCAGGAGTCTTGGGTTTTTTACTTGATATTATTGATGGAATTACTTTACTATCACTTGCACATCACCTCAACATCTCAGCTTCTTGATTCCCATGTCTTCAGCCATGCCTAATCCTAAAAGGAGAGCTTCATATTCCTCTGTATTATTTGTATCATCGAATTGCAGCTTATAGGAAAATAGGTACAATTCACCAGAGGGAGAGTACAACACTACACCTGCTCCCGAACCTGCACTGGAATGACTACCATCAAATTCCATCATCCAAACTTGCTCTTCTTCCTCTTCCATAAGGAGTGGCACGTTCTCTTATTTTTCTGATGTGAGGAAGTAGTTTCCTAGCCCGCTATCTTGAAAAAGAATGTTTTCCTTTGGATCATCATACTTCTGCACTGTGAACTTCATCTTTCTTACTAGCAACAATTTCTTCATCTCACCTTTTACTGGAATAATTGCAAATGACTAGTCTATTTTTATTTTTCCACCCAAGTCTCTGTAGAAGCTTTGGCTCAGTAGCATGCCAAAGGATGTTGGGATGTCTGCTACCAGGATGGTTAGGAGCACCTTCTTGTCTGGAAAATCACGCTACCTAAGCATGCTACTTGAGCATCTTTGATCCTTCCTACCAATGGAACTTGTTTGGATTCCATTAATAGTAGGTTCCATTTTCTCGAGTCAAGGTGAGGCCAAGAGAATTTGTAACTTTGATGGGCATCACATTATTAGAGGCTCTGGAATCTATGATACAATTATTTAGCTCGAAGCCTTTAATGAGAAGTGACAGGTAGAAAGGTTCAACCCTATCGGTTTTGGAGGCACTGAGGGCTAGCATGTTTTGAGAAGGTGGTGTGGATGGTGTGGGGAGTAAGTCTTTGGAATTTGGACCCAAGGTTATGGGATTACCCCCATGAACCACATCAATGAACCTATCGAATTGGGTAGGATTTGTTTATAGGTATTCTATTTTTGAGAGATAGAATTTAGTTTTGCTTATGTGCTCCAAAAAGTCAAATGGGGTTATGGTGGGTGAGGAAGAGGTTCCAGGAATAACAGAAGCTTTACATGACAAAGGTTTTTTTGTTTTGTGTGTTGAAATTTCTTTCAAGGGTGCAATAACTAGCTTGGAAGGAGATGGGGATGCAGGTTTTGATGGCACCTTAGATGTTTTTGTAGGAAAAATATTTGAAGAAGAATTATTCTTAGTAACCTTTGAGATGGGGAGAGGATTAGATGACTTACTTGGTATGGCAACATGATCCTTACTAGCTAGTGGGTCTACTTTCTCTTTAGCTGACTCCATCGAAGGTGGTAGTGGTGATCCTCTATTGATGATTTTATTTTGTGGGACCTCTGAAGGAGAACCCTCTTTCTTCTTCTTGTCCTTTACCACAGCCATTGAGGATGAAGCACCTTTCTTGGACTTGTGCGACGAGTAAAAACTGCACATGAGAAACCTGGATATTCTCACCATCCTCATCTTCATCATCAACGTAATCAATTAGGCCATTGTGTGTATCACCATCAACTTCCTCGACCTCAAGATAGATTTCATAATCCTCCACATTTTCTTCTTCAACTTCTTCAATTTCTGCTTCCTCCTCTGGTTCTTCAGTGTCACAGATGGCATTGACTAGTGGTGCTTCGAGAGCAAGCTAGCAAGGAGGTGGAGCAATCCTTGGCCTATTTGGGGAGTTTGGTTTCCTTGGAGCATTCCGCATAGTGATCTAGGACAGTTGTTTCTTCAAGGCAACCAATTCGTTTGCCATTTTTTGGAACATTGGATCCATGGTGACTGAGTTTGAATTCTGACCCTTTTGTTTCCCATTTGGGCCTTTCACTTTACCAGACAAGATTAGATCATCATCATTGGTTTCTATTGCATGGTCTTGAGCTTCTCTCGATGTTCTTGGTTGGGTTCTTCTAAGGAAGAAACCTACTTCTAATGGAAATGCACTGATGAAGAATCTCTTTAGATTATTTTCAGGAGGCACCACATCTTCAGGGATTCTTCTTATCACTCTGTTATATCTTGTCTATGAAGTCTCTCATTGACTCAGAGGCTTCTTTTTTCATTTGTACCAATTGGACCAAGAGATCTTGACAATATTCTGTGGTCTTGAACCTTTTTTTGAATGCACTTCTTATATCTTCCCAATAGGTTACAGACCTTGGGGGTAGTATGTAGAACCATTCGGTAGCATTCTCTTGAAGTGACTCCATAAAGAGTCGGACTGACACATCTTCGTCCTCAACACCCAACACACTGCAAGTAGTGATAAATGCTACTACATGTTCTTCAGGGAGCTGAGAACCATCCCCTCTGAACTTCGGGAAGTTTTTTCTTGAGCCCCTTAGTAGCTCGTGGAGTGATTGAGCAAGAGCAAGTGGACTAGTGTTTCCTCCCCATGGTACATTAGGCCTACGGGCCTCACAATCATGATCATGCTCATGATCCCCCATTCTATTTATGTTTCTAGCTTCCCACCTTGCTAAAGTTGTGGCTTCTACTGCTGCTCTCTCATTTGCCACGTCTTGAAGTCTTTCGATTTCATCAAGTTGAGCCCTTATTTCCTCTTCCACTCTTTCTTCTCTTTCTCTAACTTCTTCTTCAGTTTCTATGTCAGTGAAATCTTCAAGGTTCTTGTTGATGTATGGAAATTCACCATCCAAAGGATTAGCAACACTCAGGTTCCCAATGTGACTGGTTGCTTGATGAAGGGGAGGCCTCTAAATTCTGAGCATCTCTTGTCTTCTTTGAAGTTCTTCAAAAATGGGGTTGGTTTGTCCTCCTTGTCTCTGTTGTCGGGTGTATCTTCTATCTACCAGCTTGGAAATCTATGCTTGCCTTTGTGGTGTCAAGATTTGTCTTTGCCTCTCCAAATCAGCAGCGTGTTCTTCTTCAAGGTCAAGGATTCTTGTGGCAATGAAGTAGTGGTTGACACTTTGTTTGTTATGCCAAATAACTTCTCTCAAATGTGAAGCGATATCTTCTTAGATGTGGAAGAGCAATTCAGGTCTTTCAACAGGAGTATTTCCCGGAATAGCCATGGTTTGTAGACATGTGGCTCATATAGCTATTCGAATTCCAGAAATTTTCTCTTTTGAATTTTGAATTTTCTAATTTTTTTTGTGTATTTTTCAGACCTTTTGGTTGTATTCAGGTGCAGATGTTGCTAAATCTGCCCCACATGGTGGGCACCAAAAATTTTTAGCAAGAAAATTTTTTGGGGACAAATTGGTGGTTATCTTGCCAAAGCTCTGAGAGTCTAAATCCATCTACATAACCGGTGCAACTATCATATGTGCATGCGTGAGTGAAATGTGAGTTTTACCCTGGTGGCCTTTCAGCCGGGGATCCAATAGGGGAACTCCACTGACCCTATGGAAAATGCTTGCATATACCTACAAGAGATGAATTTTTTAGGAAGGCATAAAAGGGAATGAGAAAATTAGAAAAGAGAAAAACTAATGCTACAAGTAGAAAATCAAAGACTTGCATATATCAGCCAAAAGTTTCATTACATGCACTTGAATATAGAAGAAAACAAATCCACATAATATCTACAAGACTAAATGAATCTTAATGGGCACAAAGTATGAACAAAATCCTAAATCAAAGAGGCTAAAATTCTTTCTTCCTTTATTGAAGCTCAAGCAGAATTTGTACATAGTGTGAGAAGTAGAAGACATTTTTTTTAATAGGAGAAATGGAAGAAACTTGCTATCTCTTGCTCTCTTCACAAGGATAACTCTCTCATGAATTCGAAAAAAATAGCTCCAACATCTAAGAAGCAAAATTCAAAAGACTTTTTAGAAGACCCTCAAATGAGGAGCTTCTTACAATTTATAGAAGAGGAGGAAAATTTTCATCTTCCTAGTGACTTTTCGAATACCTTAATGTGACTTAAGACTTTTCACATTCCACTTTAAATATTTAAGTCCCTTTTATAATAGAAAGGTGACTTAAATTTACATTATATTTCTAAAGTCACTTAAGTCAATCAAAAAGTGCAACTCCCAACGTAAAAATATAACATTGAGGAGAGAGAGTGTTATATGAGAAGCGAAAAGAGAGAGAAAGAAGAGGAAGAAGAAGAAGATGAGGAACTGTGCTAAAGGATGGGTTGTTGTGGTGGACTTAGTCCCATTCTCTGACTGCTCTCCACTTTTTGATCTTGAGAAGGATTTTGTCCTTCCAAGCTCTTGGTTGAAATGAGCCACTACTGGTTCTAGTTTGTTGGCATGAGGGATATGAATGCAGCTCAAGGTTTTAGTCCATCTATCGGTCACACTATTGATGTCCTTGAACTTCCCGAACCATGATGAATGCTTCTCTATGATAAGTGTAATAGAGGCTTGGATTTTTGAGAAGAAGTAAATATTATCCTTAGTGAAGGACAATGGGTTGCCCACCCCTTTCTTGATGTATTCTACGAAAGGGCCAATCAACTCATCAACAGTTAAGTGTTCGCTCATTGCGAGTACTCCAAGTTTTTGAACTTTATGATTTATGTTGTCCTGCAACTTATATGTTTGTTCTTCTCTCTCCTCTAGCTCTGTGAGGGCCTGATTGATTGCTTCAAATCTGATTTACAGGGCCCTATCCCATACCTATGTCAAGTCTTCTGCAGGAGTTTCAAAAACCTTCTTATCGATCAATTCCTAATGATGGGTGTTGCTCATCTCACTCACTACTGGTCCCAGAGGTTCCTAATAATATCTTTGTTTCCCCACATCCTCTTTGAGTGCTCATGTTCTATTGGCAGTTGTGCACATGTATGCAAAGAGCTTGACTGCCTCTTGAAGTCCTAACTTCCCTTTTTCAGAGATTGAGTCGATCCATTCATTATTTTCTCTCCCCTGCATCATGAGCTCATGCGTTCTCCTGATAGATTCTGGATCAAGGCTACTAATGGGTACCACTATCTCAATAGGAAGTGTTATAGTGTTTGATTCCACTAGGTGTTGTACATAAGATGAAAGAGTTCATACTTGTTGCTCTAGCACCTCAATCTTCTCTTTATATTCTTTATTCCTTACCACCATGCGAGCAGAATATTGTTGGTATATGTGCAAATATCATTCTTGAGCAGTTGGTCCCAAGTGGATTGTGCTCATCTCATAGTCGGATGGTGTCATCTCATCCACTGGCTTGATTAATTTTGGCCGAGCTACTTCAATGTACTGATTACCTGTCTCCCCACTATAGAATCCTGATGTTGACTACGTAATATTTCTTGACCTTTTTTCTTTAGCCATCGATATAATTACTGATATATCAGGGGCTAATACTTGTTGCACAGTACGAGTGTTAAGGATGATCATTTCCCACATCCATGGAAACATATCTCCAGATTCAGGCTCAATGATGGATGCATCAACCATTATTTGTTCTGATGGAGGAGGAAAGTCCTGAATGAGAGGAGCATCAGAATCAACAACATGAAAGACCTCTTGTAGTGGCTCGAATACTAGATCATGATTCATATGCTCCTCATTCACCTGTGCATCTATTGTTGAATTTTCTATCTGCATTACTAGGATCTTATCTTCCTCTTGTGGTAATGCCATCAAATCTTTTTCTCCCCTGAATCTTTTAGATGTCCTCAATTCTACGGAATTTCTTTTTGAACTCACTCCAGATTATTTAGAGCTAGAAGTTACCTCTCCTAATTTTAAAGAAAAATGATGTGAAGCTTGCTTCTTGCTTGGAGAAATTCCTCGTGACCAAATGATCATAGTCCTCTTCTTCTGAAACCAGTTCCTCATTCTCCTTGCCACCTTTTCAGTCTACTCCAGTATATCTCTTGATTCACGAACATGCCAGATGATTTGGGGCATTGGGTACATCTTGACTACTATGTACTTAGGATCGAGCATCTCTATCCCATCATCATGTAAGATGTCTTCATACCAAGAGAACTTGAATTTCTTCGTCTCACTGATTGTCATCGTCATGTGATCTTTTTTACATACTTTGAACTCATCAATACAATTGGCCCAGTAGTCCTCGATTTGTGGCTCGTGTTGTAATTATGGGACATAGAACAAGTTAGGATTCTCTCAGATGTCAAATTTGGGCTTGACAATGTAGGAATGCAAATTCAAATGTTTAAAAGTGGCCTCCAGGTGAGATGCGTCATTTGAGATTTTACATGTGAACTCCCCTAGAGATATAGGGAATGAAATAAATTTCTTTCTCCTACTTTTGAGCTTGTTATTTACTTGGGTGATCTACCTATAGAGTTTGAACAATACAATATGGTCACTAAGGTACTTAGGCAGTTTCAATGGAGCTTTTTCGAAGACAGCGACTCATATGTAGGAGAAAGTTGACAATTGTATGAAGTACAATCCATATTCCTTAATCAGGGATGCCTCTTTTAGTGACATCCTAGATTCGAGGTCCCCTTCCAAGCTTCGGACCACATATATGGTGAACGCATCATTCACATGGGGAAAATTCCTATTGCTCTCCTCCAAAATCAATTACGGAAGTTTCTCGAATGTAAGTACCTTGGAAACAATGTTCTATGTGAGATCCAATCCCTTGAATGATCACGAGCTTGTGAGGAGATAAACCAGATAAGAAGTCATGTGGAACTTCTTTTTTGTGGATACTTGGAGTAGTTAGAGATGGAGATTGTCACTGATGATCTTCCCCTAGTCAATTATCTGCTTTCCTTCTATCAATGTCAAGATGAAAAGACTCATCCAATCCTGGAAGTCTCTCATTCTTTCTTCACTCATTACTCTACCGAGGAGAGTGATGACATCAATACCCTTCTCAGAATTCACACCTTGGTAGATTCTTGGGTATCCTAGAAGGCTTTCTTCCTATTTTCAACCATGAGCTGAGTGCTACTCCTTGGACATATGAATCCATTGTCTCCCAATCATGCACATCCATTTCCTTTGAAATGACAACCATGTTGGGGGACATTGGTATCTGTAGAGAGATTGAAATGGTCTTAGGGCTGATGATCACCATTGTTACACCGTTGTCAGCTTGGATGGTTCGTGTCTCAGGCTCATAGTGGAAAGAGCAGGCTAGGACTAGCTCAAGACTTTGCATAGACACTAGATGCCCTGCAGCGGTAAACAAGCCACTTGTGAATATATGGTCTTCAACCCTCCTTCAATCCTTGGAGGCCATGCAAGTCTTAAGGTCATTCAAGTCCATGTACAAGACATCACTGTATTCCAAATCATACTCGAGGGAAAAGGGTTGTGTCAGCTTCTGACCCATCCATTTTGTCTTCATATTTCCCTTTGAAAAAGAAACTTACTATTTTTAGTAAGTGTGAAAAAGCTAGTCACTGATCTTCAACTAGATGTTGTGGCCTAGTTTTCCTCTTTCTCCCTATGTTCTTCGTTCCTTCTGGATCAACTTTCTATTTTTTCCAGGAGCTTGAGGAGCCACTTACTATTTTTAGTAAGTTCCAAAAATGTCCGTTCTGGTGAATTCTCAGCAGTAGTGCATCTCCAATGTCTTTGTCTCCTTCATAGGTTATTTTGTTGCTGACTTTCCCAAAATAGCAGTTCCTATGTAGGAGACCTACTATTTTTAGAATGTTGGCCTCCGGGATTCATATTAACCTAGAAAAAAAAATTTTGATATGGTTTTTTTCCCAATATCCTCCCTCTGAAATTTTGAACCCACCCGCTTAATAGTCCAAGATAATTTAAAGTTTTAATTTTTGGACCTGACAGTGATTTTGGGTATGGTAGCCATTAATGGAACTTGAAATTGTAGGCTTATAAATATCCTCCATTTGAAAATAAAATTATATTTTTGATGTGGGTTTTTTCTTCTAGTGCTTCACGTGTGATCTTACTTCAATCCGGCAACTGGTTTGACGAGAAATCCCACTTCTTTCTTCATTGAGCCGGAAACGAGATTTCTTTGTTCTGGATGCTTTGCCACATGATGTGGGAGTTTGAAGGTTTATTTTTTATGGCCTTGGATAGGGGAATGAATAGAAACAAATGGTTTGTTGTTTCATGCACTGGATTGCAATATTTCTTTAGATCTTCATTTTTAGGTTATGGAGATTTTCACCATTTTCTTCCTCTTGTTCTTCGTTTCTCCTTCTTGTTTTGATGAAAAATCCTTCTACGAACTGCACTTCACTATGGGGAATTTGTTTCATTGTTTGGTTTTATTTTTTCTGAAGATTTGTAATGGTAGAGTGATGGTAGAATGTTGCAGAGGAAGAATGGAGGAATGGAATGCACCTATAACTATTAGAAGTTAGAAGCGGAAAAAAGTGGCACTTGGAATTTTTTTAAAAAGATATGCACAATTAGGGCTTGGGAAAAATTTTCCATGATTTATGTCCCTAGCATCAAGGATTTGAGGGACATCAAATTCCATGGTGGTCAATAGCATGACATGTGGCGCCCGATCCAACAGTAAGGAATGGATGCTCCAAAAATGCACCTGGGGGTTGAACTGTCAAGTCTAGAGGTCACACGAGGGTCCAAGAGGTCATATGAGGGCTGAGAGGGCTTCAAGGGGACTGGGAACACTTTTCCAACCTTGATGTCCTTGACCTTGGGGGACGTGAGGGACACAAAATCCCGCCAGGCTCCTGGTGCTGACACGTGTCCTAAAAATTTAGCTAAGTCTTGAACTTGTAATAGCGATAACTTGAGCTCTTGATGGACATTTTTGGAAAAAAAATTATATGATTCTAACTGGAAATGGCCTTATAAATCCAATGGTGTGTTTATCATGTCTTGATTATTCCATTTTATCCCTGAAAAATTGGATTTTTGATTTTATACTCCACTTGTGCCTGAGAAAAACTACCTATAGACTTGATGCGCCAAAGTGTTGTGAAAAATATTATTTCACCATAATGTAGGCCTTGGAATTATCTTTCTGGATATATTTTTTTTACTCCTAACTCCATCTAGAGCTCCCAAAATCTTCTTTTGAAGCACAACAACTATTTTAGGCATGTGTACAACCTAGGCTTGTGAACCCTATTTTTTACTCAGACTGCTCCAAGTCTTGCAAAACTTCCCCAAACCTTAAAAAATAATTTCCATTATGTTTTAAGGTATTCATTTCATCTCCGTGTTGAATTTTTCCCTTCCCTTCCACTCCAGGGAGTTGAATCCAGTCCTGGGAAGGCTAGCGATAGCCCTTCCTGTGACTGCCCAAAATTTGCATTTTCAATGAACTCCTAAAATAACCTAGGGGGATGTTATAAATTTGGTTGGGAGGTCATTTGAACTAACTAGATGGATCCGGGGTTGCCTAGGAATGATAAAACAAGAAAATTTCAGCTTAGGGGTATAGTTGTCGTGTTAGAAACTTCCAATTTAGTCGTTGCACATTTGCATGACAACAATATAGAAGTGCTAGCAGAAGATGCCACATGTTAGCTTAGCACATCCCCAAAGGAAAAATCCTTAGTGGAGACTCAAAATTACGTCAGCCCTCCACATAGCTAATGGTCAAAAAAGGTCAAAAAGAGAGCGGGCCCAAAATTGGTTAAGTCTCTGACCCCACGGAGGCCTCCACGTGTCTCACCGGTGCGTTGTCAAAAGGAAAGTCTGGAGGAAATTTTCAAATGAGTACAGGCTCCCCACATGTCCTAGATTTTTAAAAGGGATAGATTCAGGGTTTGAATAGTCAAAGCAAAGGTAGGACGGTAGAAGGTGCCAAGTGTTAACACGATGCCTTTTCAAAGGTAAAATTGGGGGTAGGTTCTCAAACAAGCGCCAAGCCCGCCAAGGAAAAGACTCAGAAAAAATACAAGGGACCCCAAGGACCTCACGAAGGCTGCCACATGTCATTCTGGTGCTATTTCAAGAGAAAAGGGCAGGGTCCAAATCTCCAAGGTTCACGAGGCGGCCACGTGGACCCTACAAGGGCATACTCTTTAAATATTGTGCCCCACAACCCTAATATTCAAATGGCCATATCTTTCGACTGGAGAATCAAATTTGGGCATGAGAAGAATTTCTGGAAATTTCTTGACCCCCTTTACACATTAGGAACATAAAATATAATTTTGGGAAGGCTTTGGTAGGTGAAAACTAGGAAAAATTCTTCCAGGACATTAACGCAGAATCTAATCTCTTCAACTACCAGATCTGATTCGATTTGATCCACCGGGCAACCAGAAGTGACATATTGTGGGCATATTTATAGAAGGCATTGATATTCAATATTTGATCTTTCAAAATGGGATTCAATGCGTATCTCAAGGTGGTTGGAGAAGGATTTGAATTCTTCCCTCTTCTCTCTCCCATTCTTCCTATAAATTGTAATAAAGGGGTACATTCAAATGGTTGGTTGCTGTTTCTTTTCTACCCCCTCTCCCTTTCTTCCTTAGGGTCGAATGCAGAGTCTAAGACTCCTCTCATGGCTTTGTAATGGCATTTTATTACCTCTTTCCCACTGATGGTGCACTGTGTAACATTTTGGAGCAATAAAATCTATTTTTTGATGCATTTGTCCATCATTGCCTTATTTTGTTATCTCTCCTTACCTCTCATTGTCATAGGGTATACTGTGCATACTTTTGATGTCTATTGGAGGTCCTGGGAGTTGTGTTTAATGGGTTTTAAAGTGGTGTTCTATTTGAAATCTATCTCTGGTATGTGGTCTGTTTTATCCACCCTCTCCTCTGCTCACCTCTCTCTGTTTCAGGAACTTGGTTTTGTGATCATCCACTTCTTTTTTTGGTGTATCACCACTTAGTGTAGTCTCTTTCACCCTCTCTCTCTCTCTCTCTCTCTCTCTCTCTCTCTCTCTCTCTCTCTCTCCCCCCTTGGAATGGTAGATTAGGATAGAATAGGTTCTACCTGCATTGGAGTAGCTTATGACAGATAGATTAGGAGGCAAGAACCGACTTTCTCCAAAGGTCCATCTCAAGTTTTGCAAGTCCCACAGCTTGAGAGATGGTCCCATGTTGTGTAATCACACTGGATGCCCCACTTCACACCCAGGCCATTCAGGGGTGCTATGATTTTTCACTAACAATTTTGGCATGCCCGATGGGACACTGAGGTTAGATCTCCCATATTTCCAAGGTGTCTTGTTACAACAGAAAAGCATAAGCCACCGTGTAGCCACACTAATAGTTTTGGCATGGTGGGACATGTCTAAAGCACCTTACCACTTCGTCTTAGTATTTTGATGTGTTCATGTTAAGGGTCAGCCTTTTGAGGCACTTTCAAGCAAATTTGGCGACTCCATCTGGTCAATAACCCATCCTCTGAGTTGCAGACATTTTCCATTTCCATTCATTTTCATTCATTTTCTTCTTCCATCTCTTCCTTCCCCCGCCCCCCCATTCCATGAAGTTGTGCAATCATGAATTCATTTCCTTCATGGAACTCACACTTATAGCAGTAATGTAGTTCACCTCCAATGCATTTTTCAACTCCTCTAGATCAGCACTATGATCAGATCCAAAGTAACTATGCTTACCCATATGAGCAGGGTCAAAGTTAGTTTGGCCATGGAGCTTATCAAGAACAAGGGTATGCATACAATGACAACAGTCAAATGGAGAATCCTAGTTTACTAGAGAAGATTCAAAAAACGGAGGCTAACATGGTTTAGTTAAGGGCCATAGCACAAATGAAGGCATTCAAGATTGGTTACATGGAAACTTGTCGATGGGAAGGCCATTTTCCAAGACATTATAGCCCTCAGGAGAAGCTTGACTTCATGGTTGAAATGTTTCCTCAGCTTACACAGTGGACTGAGGACATTGAAGCTTATGAGCAAAGTGCGAGACAACCTTGTCAATGGGTAATTCAATCACCAGCTCCTTGTCCTTCATTTCCTTTTTCTCAAACTTTATCATTTCAGCATGGTTAAGAGTCAAGCCCCTCAGTTGCTGCCCCAAGTGTTGGTTTCTCTTCTCCATCCCTTGATCTTCCACCTCATCTCAGTTCTTCTGTCATTTTCCCTTCTAAACAGTCATCCCCTCCAAACAAACAAGAAGTTCCACCTCCCTTCCCACCACAAACAATTGCAAATATGGTTGAACCCCAACCTGCCACTCCTCTTGCTTTCCCAAGTCCATGTTGGGAAGAGACTCAAGAATCTAGTCAAGGAGAACAACAAAAAGAGGATCCCAACAGAAAAGAAATGACAGAAAATTTGAAGAGTTGGGCTTCCAAATTTGGGTTTACAAAGATCCCCTTGATGGTCAAGCCAATATAGGAGGTCAAGGTTGAAGAGCCAATGGTGGTTGAGGCTGATTTTGTAGAAAAAGAAGAGTAAGAACAAGACGAAGAAGATCAATAGTCTGTTTGCTCCGAATTAAGTGTACCTAATGGCACTTTGTCTGAGGAGAATGCTGATCTAATCTAATCTGCAAAACTAGTTAAAGAGGAGGAACAATCAGCTCCAAGCCCCATTAAAGAGGAGTAATTGGGAGAGATCAAATCAATGTTGGGGCCACTCAATGAAGAAATGATAATTGAATTTGTTTTCTTTCATTTCAAGGTCCTGATTTGATTGATGAACCCATGATGGAGGAGGACCATACAATTTCAGAGGCTCCAAGTGTGGAGCAAGCTACATAATAACCTTCATTTATTCCTCCCACTTCATCCCCTTCAAGCTCTGATGTTGAAGAAGAGTTTGATCTTTCAAACTTCATGTTTGAGAGTGAAGGGAGCCATGGTGATCAATTTGTAGATTAGGAGGACACCATGGAGGAGTTAGAGCATATGCAATAGGACAACAAGGAGATAAATTGTTTGTCTGACTTAGAGGATTACTTTGATGGAGAAGAGCCCATGGAGATCACATCATTTACTCCTCCATTACCCACCTTCCAAGAATATGAGCATATTGCCATGAAGGAGAACATCCAAGTGCAACAGCTTACACTACATAATGGCTCTCTGAAACCAAGGTTGGAAGATATGATTCTTCCATGTTCTTCACAGGAGAAGAAAAAGAAAAGGTAGAAGAATATCACCATTTCTCTCTGGCCTTTCATCTAAGAGGGTCTACAAGAAAACTCCATTCTTGGAGTTGAAATTTGGAACAAGGGGCACATTCCAAGGATCGGACCATGTCTAATCAGGTACTTGGCTTCATTGGAGCTAAGGGAGAAGCCAAAAATAGTCATGCCTACTTCAGGGCATGAGGATGAGCATCAAAGTACCAAGGGTCACCATCAATACCTCTAGGAGTCCAATGCAAATCATCTTGAAGAGGTATTTTCCATTAATGTTGATACCTTGATGATTTGGGTGGAGGACCAACTTATTGTTAGTTTTTCACTCATACAGGAAGCTATATTTAGTGTCAAATCATTTGCATGGATGCCCCTTTTGAGAAAGGGAAGCTACTTCTCCCTATGTGTAGCAGGATTTGTTTAGCATTCTTTCTCTCTAGTTAGTTTAGGAGTAGGATTAGATTTGATTTCAGAAGAAGAAGTGCTTATACACACTCTGCATGTCTCATTTGAGGCATGTATGATTTGGTCTTTGTATATAAGTTTTGTCCATTTTGCTCCAAGGGTGCATCAGGATAGCATCTTTAGTATTCAAGGTAGAAAGACTCATAGCTGTCTGTAATAGTTACTAGTTCCAAAAGGTAGAAAATGCAGAGAAAATTAAGTCGTTTCGAAATAGTCCATTTCAGGGAAAAATGAAAGCCTCAAGGTTAAACAATTTTCTACTCTCAGAATCCTTATTTCAAGATTTCTTATGAAAATTGTGAGTGTAGATGCGTGGGTAGGTTCAGGGTCAGGAAGAGGCAACAAAGGCAGGCAGTCGAGGTCCATTTTATAAGAAGGATCAGTGTCAGGATATCATTCTTGACTCCATGCCCAATGGATGCTTCAAGGCCACTGGTCCATTCATCTAGCAGGAAGATGCCCCTGTGAGTCACCAAAACTGTTATCCATATTTTGCCCCTGGAAAAATATTGGATCAGCCACGACCCCGCATAGAAAGAACCTGAGAAATCACATTCGAATCCTAAAAACATATTGTAGAGTTACTCTACAATGGAGTGGCAGGGCCTGTGAAAGATCAAACAACCCTCTGCAATAAAAAATTGAGAAACAACTCTGTCAAGTGAATCTGTGCTTCAAATCTAGAAAACAGACTCAAGCAGGCTCTAAAATGAAATAACATAGTTTTAGTGTGAGGTTGAGTAATGCCAAAGGAGCCAGAGGCTTGAAGAAAAGAAACGACGAAGGTTCAAAGCCGTCAGGCTCTCAAACGACTCAGAACGAGCCTCGAAATGACTAAGTATGGAGGAGACAGAGGACGTTGCCAAGTGTCAAAGTGGCGTACGTCCAAATATTAAATCCCAAGAGGTAGAATCAAACAAGCGCCACACCCCCACGTGTCTCAGGTCCAAAACAGAGGTGGAGTCAAAGCTAAAATTCAAAAGGCGGATAGGGCGGGCCTAAAAAAAGACTAAGTATAGAAGTGCTAGCGCAAGCTGCCACGCGTCAACTCAGCACATCCCCAAAGGTAAAATCATGAGTGGAGACTCAAACTTACACCAACCCTCCATGTAGCTAATGGTCAACAAAGGTCAAAAGGAGAGCAGGCCCAAAATTGGTTAAGTCTCTGACCCCGCGGAGGCCTCCACGTGTCTCACCGATGCATTGTCAAAAGGAAAATCTGGAGGTAGTTTTCAAATGAGCGCGGGCTTGCCATGTGTCCCAAATTTTTAAAAGGGAGAGATATTCAGGGTTTGAATATTCAAAGTAGAGGCAGGCTGGTAGAAGGTGCCAAGTGTCAGCATGACGCCTTTTCTAAAGGTAAAATTGGGGGCAGGTTCTCAAATAAGTGCCAAGCCTCCACGTGTCTAAGGGTCAGATTTTTGGCTTGCCAAGAAAAAGACTCAGAAAAAATACAAGGGACCCCAAGGAGCTCGTAGAGGCTACCACATGTCAGTCTAGGCACTATTTCAAGAGTGAAGGGTAGGGGCCAAATCTCCAAGGTGTGCGAAGCCGCCACATGGACCCTACAGGGGCAGACTCTTTAAATATTACACCCCGCAACCCTAATATTCAAATGGCCATATCTTTTGACTGGAGAATCAGATTTAGGTGGGAGAAGAATTTCTGGAAATGTCTTGACACCCTCTACACCTTGGGAACATAAAATATCATTTTGGGAAGGCTCTGGTAGGTGAAAACTAGGAAAAAGTCTTCCAGGCCATTAACGCAGAATCTGATCTCTTCAACTATTAGATCTGATTTGATTTCATCCGTTGAAGTGACATATTGTGGGTGGATTTATAAAAGGCATTGATATTCAGTAGTTGAGATTTCAACAAAAGATTCAATTTGTATCTCAAGGTGGTTAGATCAGGATTTAAATTCTTCCCTCTTCTCTCTCCCATTCTTTCTATATATTGTAATAGAGGGGCACATTCAAATGGTTGGTCATTATTTCTTTTCTGCCCCCTCTCCCTTTCTTCCTTAGGGTTAAATGTAGAGTCTAAGCCTCCTCTCATGGCTTTGTAATGGAATTCTCTTGCCTCTTTCCCACATTGATGGTGCACTGTGTAACATTTTGGAGCAATAAAATCGGTTTTCGTGATGCATCTATCCATCCTTGGCTTATTTTCTTGTCTCTTCTTACCTCTCATCGTTGCAGGGTATATTGTGCATACTTTTAATGTTCTTTTGCAGGTCCTGGGAGATGTGTTTAATGGGTTTCGAAGTAGTGTTCAGTTTGAAATCTATCTCTGGTCTATGGTGCATTCCATCAACCCTTTCCTCTACTCACCTCTCTCCATTTTCAGGCAGTTGGGTTTGTGATCATCCACTTCCTTTTCTAGTGTATCACCACTTAGTGTAGGCTCTTTCACCCTTTCTCTCTCTCTTTGTCCCATTGGAATGGTTAGATTAGGTTATATTAGGTTCTTCCTGCACTAGAGTAGCTTGTGGCAAGTAGATTAGGAAGTAGGAACTAGTTATCTCTGGAGGTCCATCTCAAGTTTTACAAGTCCCAGAGCTTGAGATATGGTCCCATGTTGTGCAATCAAACCGAATGGCCCACTTTACACTCTGGCCATTTGGGGGTGTTATGATTTTACACTAATAGAAACCATTGCTTAGTCTTGAGATACATGAGTGTTATGGATTTAAACATTTCGATGGTTGAATATAAATAAATTTTCACTCAGTATGTGGTGTTGAATTCCTAATACACACTTAGTTACTTTTAGGAACACTTAAGGTGTGAAATCATTGTGATATGCAAAGAATTAAAATTTTACATTCACGATTAATTATCAAAATATATAGTTCATTTTTTATATGCACTGCAGGTTTTAATGGTAAAATATATTTGGTTTTCAATATTGGTACATAGAAGATTAACTAAGTATCGCAGAATTACAATTAAATCTCAACCCTTGAGCTAAAATCAACAGAGAGAAATTTTATAATGTATGTCATGGATTTAAAAAGTATTAGTCATTCTCCTCAATCAATAAAATAAATGAAATTCATATATACACTTCTGTTGACGTCTATGTTAAAACCATTTAACAATAACAATTATGTATATTGTTAGGTTGAGAATACGAAGGACCCAACCAATTTCAATAGGTTCTCCTCCCATAAAAGATATTTTACCATATAATTAAAGTGTATTAAATATTGAATCCATAAATTGCTAATAAAAGTAGATAAAATTCCCATGAAAATACCTATTCAAGGATTCCCTAGCTCAGTGCACTTTGAAGCAATGATTTGTGGGTTCTCCTACAAACACCATGGCATTGGTAAGTGAAAATATGTTTAGGGACTTTTACAAGATTCCTAAATCAAAAAATTCATATGACCAAATGTCATTGATGTCCTATGAAACAATCATAGTATTTGGGAGAATAGATTAAAGGAATTGGTTGATAAACCTATATTTTAACAACAATCAAAATTAAAATTAAAATCCCTATTTCTAGATTTAGACTTGAAATTAGCATAGCAATGAATTTTTTAATTATAGTATGGGGGAATAATACCACTAAACATTTGAAACAAATGTGGGCACCCCTTTTTAATAGGGATTATGTTAGAGGATTGGGTACTTGATTGGGGTTTCTTCATTTGCTTCAACTAGGAAGACAAATGAAAGTATATATCAAAGGACCCCCATCCAATATTTTCTATATGGCTTCTTATATTTTTAGATGAACTATTTTAATTTATGAAGTCTGAATTTCCTACTCTCTACTCTTGGCTATAAAATATACCTCTTTATGTGTTATATAATGCCTTATATTCTCATAAATATTAAGCTTTCATGAAGGAGATGTGCATTTAGTTTTACGTAGTTGTATAAAAATAAATCCATGTTATGGAACGTTAGGATAGATATTAAGTTCTAACTAGTATTTAATAAATAATTATTAATTAGGGTACACATTCTATTTTTTCTTTCATGTCATAACTCATGATGATTTGCACTTTATTCCACTTTTCAGAATTATCTGTAGAAATTTCTTCTTTATGTTTCTATAGGCAGAAACCTCCTGTTCTAGAATCTTCCCTAGAAGATTCTTCTCTCTTCTTACTTTCCTATTTATTGGCATTCAAAAATATATTTTAATCAACTAAGTATTGAGGATTGTATGTGAGAGAGATTTTGATTAATGATAATCTTCTTCTTTTTTGCAGATTTATAGTCTTTTCTTATTTGTTGGAGATGTCTTATGACTAGATCTTTGTTGTCTTCATTTCCCTTTCATGGTATTAGAGAAATGTTGTGTTTTGGAATGCTCGTTCATTCTTTTAACAAAACATTATGCAAAAAAAATCATGTAGAGGGGTAGGGTGTGAATATTATTGTGTTTGTTTTGTTCCATCCATGGCTTCAACCATGTTTAGAGGCTTCTTTATATATAGTTTATAATTCTTGCACAATGTGAATAAAAATACCTAATGAACAATGTGAAAATGTGAAGCATGAGGATCATGTCAGATGATGTGAACATCGACCGAGTTGCACTCCGGTAATGTCACGAGGTCTCATGGAGGGCGACCATCAACCATAACATGGATGAAAGATTCAAGGGTGGGAAAAATATCAATCAATCTCATTCCATATAGATCTAAACAAAGGAAGGTGTAAAAATAGAGGGTACTGTGTAACCCCCACTGAAACAATAATGACCTCTCAAGTGGAGAAGGGGAGTAACATTCCCATAATGGGAAGTAACTCCCACATGATGGAATAACACGTAATGATGCATAAGAAATATCATGATACACATAAATGACACATAGACCTATGACATCACCTACATAAGATGAATCGCCACATGGCGTGGAAAATGACTCACACCAACCCCCCTTCATTGTAACTTAGGATGAGGTAGAAATTTAGAAATGAAAAATGGGTCCCAACACTAAAGCCTGATGAGGCACCCATGAACAACAAGGATCTTAAGCAATGGAGCCAAACCAAGTAAGAAAAACATCCACCATAAGAGATGAAAAAAAATCTCTAATCTAAGAAAGATACCACAAATGTGTCCCTAAAATTGAGGAGCCTGATAAGGTATCCATGTATAAAAGGGAAATCTCTTTCGATGAAGAATAAGAGAGGAGAAGTGGGAGATGAGAGAACCCATAAGATGCCATGGACAAATCTAAATTCTGTAATTCTACAAAGTTTCTAAGAAGAGTGTCGATGATGTAGTCCTCTACATCTAGAATAAAGAAGATCCACACACACTGAATTATGTGCCTACCCTTAGAAAGGATTGAAATGGAGTTATGAAATTCCGCCCACTCCTAAAAGGAAACCAAAGGGAGAAGTACGAAGAACTCTGAATCTGTCGACAGAAATGTGACATAGGTCTAGCAAGAAGGTGCCAAGGAACTTAAGGTAATGCCACAAGTGCATAAGTGTCAGAGTGTGAAAGAGGAACATTTGCTGAAAGGATTCCTAAGTAAGGTGAAGGCAACGCAACAGCTCCCACAACAGAAAGAGGATCCACAACCAAGGGTGGATCAATGATGATATCTTGAAAGGTTGATGTGATAAGAGTATAAGAAGGGGCACTCCTAAAGGAGATGATGGACTCCTCTGAAACACCTATAGAAGGATGAGTAATATATACTGCATCACAAGTAGGTACTAAAAATAGATGATGAAGGTCTGGTAGATAATATTCCCAATGAGGGAGCTCAACAAACTAAAGAGTGATATCAGAAAGCTATGAATCATCTATGCATGAAGGAAGAGGAGTGGAAAGAGCCTCACACACTTGAATTGGAAAGGAGGATGATGTAATGATGGTATGAGGCTGAGAATGAGACTGATCGATGTCTTATGAGAAGGGGGGAGTGTCAACATACTATGGAAACGTGAGAGAAGGATGAGAGGAGTCCTATGTATTACTCTCATCATCATAACTAGAAGCACAATCCTCGTCATCAGAAGTGGCAACAATCGAGTCTATGTCAGTAGAATGGTCATCACACGAAGCAGAAGAGGATACAACTAATAAGGACTGAAATATGCTCTAGATGGTGTAGGGAGGATCTGAGTCTGCCATGTGAGGTTTGGTGACATACAACATTAAGTGGCCAATGACATGGACGCATATGACAAGATAGTCCTCAAGACGATGATGATCAATCGGTGCAGGAATGGGCCCAAGAAAAAATTGTGTAAGACCCTCGTATGCGAAGTAGAATTCCATAGAAGCACACCATGATGTATAGTCCTCTCTCCCAAGAGGAATTGGTGGAGGTTGTAAGGTGATCCTGCGACACTCAAGTCTAGAAACAACATCCTCTATGATGCGGAAGCGAAACATGAAAGATGCACAAGAAGAGGATGTGTGGATACAAACAAGGTGGAAAGACATAAGACTCGATTGCGTATGCGTCTGCATGTAATACAATACCCGAGAAATAGTGATAACCCCATGTTTTTAGAATGGTGCTCTCTTGCTGCAAGGTTGTGGCGGATGCGCTCATTAGCCACAGATTAAGAAAAGAAATATAATGCAATAACGAGTCAAAGGGGGCCTAAAATGCCAAAAACATTTCTAGAACGCACACAAAACCACCAAAAAATGCAAGAAAGGGGTCTAAATGGTACCTAGACACAATAGAAAGGAAACACACTCCCATAAATAGATAACAGGAAAAAAGGCCAAGAAACCCTAGTTTGGAATATTTTTTTCCCATTTTTATTATTTTTGTAAAACGAGCGAAAAATTATAAAGGACTTAATTAAAAAACTAGGAATTTCCTGATTTAATTCATCTCCCAATAAATCCACTTAAAAACCTTTTAATTATACCAATTAAAATGACCCACCCTTTAAGATTATTAGACCTTAAGACCTAACAATTAATAGAACCACCTTACCCTTTTATACACACCACTCTACCTTATAAAAAATCCTGATCATATATAAAGCCCTGAACCTATTGAAAAAAAATACCCACTTTATTTAAAAGGAACTTAAACTATTCAAAAGGCCTTCAAAACTAGGAAAGGTAGGAATAGGTTGGAGGCGTAGTGAAGGGAGGTCAAGAAGGAAGCATGGAAATCCACGTGTAGGGAACATGAGTACACGTGGAGTGTAGGAAGCGATAGGGTAGTGGGCCTTGTGGAGAAGTGATAAGGGGATGAGGAAGGAGACAAATATGAAAATGCACACAGGGAGCCACGGGTTTGTAGGGGGTAGAGGCACAAGGCACAGTAACAGGGAGACATGGTAGTGCAAGACCAAGGCACCCAACTTATAAAAAAACATCTCATGGAAAAACTAGTAATACAATGCTAAGGCCACGTAGGAGATAGCAAATGCAGGGTTTAAAACAAAGCCGAGTTCAGAAAGTGAGCCAGGGAAGAATGACGAGCAGTATCAAACCATGAGCGACCGAGCTAGAGCAGAGCATAGAGCCTGAGGATCTGGAGCATGAAGGGAGTGATTTAGAATGTAGAACGAAATTAAGTGCATGTAGGGCACCGAGAAGGGAGCTCAATAAGGGCCGAGCCAAAATAGTTAGAACCCACAACGAGAACCCAACACACGAGGCAAAAACCAACAAAGAGAAACCTTGATCAACATGAAGGAAAACATAGAAAAATAGCCAATGGATGCAAGCCATGAATAGGGGTTTGAGCATGAGTCGAAGATAAAACCCAATGTGGAGCATCCGAGGAAAGTTGCAGGGAAAACGAGAAGTTAGAGATATCAAATGAAACCTGATGCAATGTAAAACTAAGCCAGTCAGTGTGTAAGGCAGCAATCTGGGGGCAGCTTGGTTCCCAACTCGGTGAGTTGGGGCTGAGTTGGGGCCGAGACCAACTTCACAAAACCTTGAAAATGCACAAAACCAACATCAGAAACTGATCTGACCTGCAACCTGAAACTGTTAAATACCTCCAGAACTGCATGCAAAGGCTGAAAACCCTAGGGAACCACAAACACAACCTCAAACAAAACCCAAACAATATTTAAAAACCAGAACTCAAAATGCATTTGACGCAAGAATGGAATAGCCACTGCGATGGATGCACACAAAACCCAAAAATCACGAATGAAGAGAAAGTGAAGAACATTAGATGGTGAGTAACATGAAAAAGAATGTGAAAATGAAGCACGATCGAGTCGCACTTCGGAAGCGTGGCAAGGTCTCATGGAGAGAGAACATCAACGATAACATGCATGCAAGATTTGGAGGGAAAAATATCAATCTATCTCATTTCACATAGATCTAAATGAAGGGATACAAATAGAGGGTGTTATAACCCCTAGTACAACAATCATGATCTCTCAAGTGGAGGAGAGTTACATTCCCAGAATAGGAAGTAACTCCCATTTGACGCACTAATGTGTAAGGAATCTCATGATCACCCTAAATAATACCTAGACCTATGACCTCACCTAAATGAGATGACTAGCCACGTGACATGGAAAATGACTCATAGAAACAATACCATTTTCCATATTTTATCTACTTGGGAATTTTCTGGTCTTGGTGTGATTATTGATGCGCCAAAATTAGCAGGTACTTGAAACAGTCATAATTTGAGCTCCGGGTGTCCGTTTGAGACCATGTTATTTTTGAAACCACATGTTTCGATGAGACGAATGCACTTGTCAACTTACCCTACAAGTTGGAGCAAGTTTTGACACATTTTCGGGCCCGAAATCCACCATCTTGAGCTGAAAATTAAGATTTAAGTTATAGTTTAGTTTTTTCCTATTTTAGGGCATTAGTTAATTTTAGTTTATTAGTTGCATTATGAGTTGGAAAGTTGACAATTCCTCCAATTTAGACATGTAGAAGATGCGTGGCCGTTTCTCTACTCGTACGAATAAGCATGCAAACTTACTAAGAATAACATGTTCTAGTAAACTGCTAAAAATAGTAATTTCTGCCACCTAGAGTAGATTTAGTCAAAGTTAGTTAGAGTTTGCTTGCCAACTAGAGTTGGGAGTTGTTTTCCTATTTAGGAGACATTGTAATTCATGGTTCAACAATGAAAAACGAGATCTATTTTCTTTTGGAGTTCATTTTATTTGTAGTATATTGAGTTTGTTTAGAATTTGGCTACATTAATTATGCACCCTCCTATTTTAATTTTCTTCTATATTTATTGAATATTTATGACCTAGTAGTTAACACAAAGGTTTATTTATAGAAACCCCAAACAGTCTCTTGCAAATTTGAGTGGGTAGATCTACACATATGTTTTCTTATTTTGAATGGTGGTTGTGGAACTCAAAGGTAAGGGCATCAAGCTTGGTCTAAGAGCCCAAAAAAAATCACAATGAAAAGGAGATTTTAAATAATGACCATTCAAAGAAATTCCAATCATGTGTTGCATGTAGACAAACATCAAATAAATTTCATTTTCTAGTTTCCTGAGCCAATGGTATGAAGAGACATGTTTAATCTTCCATATCCATGAGAATTCTTTTATTCACTAAAATATGCATACAAATACCCACTCCCATTGGTTGATTTATTATAATTTTTCATTAGAATATAATTTTATTTTTATATAGCTTGTGAAAAAAATTGCCTTTTGGGGGTAATTTTCTATTTTTTTGCTAAATTAGTTTTTGTTTATTTCAATTCTCAAATTACAAACCATTTTTGAAATCTACACTCTTCTATTTCCAGCGAGTGGTCACACGACCACTTTCCCCTCTGCATTGAATAATTTTTTAATCGTTGACACATATTTAATTAATTTAGGCCTTTTTTTTAAGGGAAATAGAATTGATTATAAATTTTGCATTATAGCTCTAATTTGAGTGCCATTAAAAAAAGTTCCTAACTTTTCATTCTCTATCTATTGGTTACATTTTTATTAAAATCCAAGGGTTTATTGTTTTTTACGATTTTTTTGGAAAATACTCTTGTAGTGCCTTAGAATGCATTTTCAGTGGTACCCGACGTCCATCCAAGTCCATTTATGTCATCTTTTTTTCCTATGGAGCTACAATTATTTGAGCCACTTTATACTTCTAATTATAATGTCTTGAAACCAAATATGCAACAATTACTAGAATTGAAGGGCTTGTGGTGCGTGGTGTTGGATAGTGGTCTAACCTTCACTTCTAAAAAATATCATTACATGATTGAGTGTAAGTAAGACAAGAATCTTGGTTTGATTGGGTTGAACTTTTTTGAAAGCTTGATGTTCCAGCCTTAGCATACCCTAAGAAGCATGGGACAAGTTTTCCTAACTCTTTAGTAAGGTGAATGAATTCAAATTGTTGCAACTAGATGCAGAATTATCTTCCCTTTTTATATTCTCTTTTTCCACTATAGAAGAATTTTTGTCCAAGTTTGATCCAAAAAATTGATCATGAAAATCTCAATTCTATGTAATCTCTATATATTATACTTGCTCTACATATTCTCAACTTATTATGCATTGACAAGATGATATAGTCAGGTTGAGGGTGATCTAGACACCTTCAAATGACAAAAGAGACCATTTTTGGTTAAGTTCTTTTTATTAGTTGTTTAACTGCCACAGAATTTCTGTATTTCAAATGTTTTCTGGCTGATGAAACTGTCACGATTTTATGTCCCTTTAATGCCAAAATGGAAAATCCAAAAAGTTGCAAATGTTTGGGCTTCTCAATTGATATTTTTCACCTTCTTTCCATCACTTAGGGTAGAATAACTATAAATATGAGTGTAGTTAATCAATTCCAGCAAGTGATTTTGAGTGAGAACAAGTGTGAGAAAAGAGGAGTTGTATTTCTTTCTTTTTTTTTCATTGAGAGTGAGTTCTTCATTATTGAGGATTGTGAGTAGGAAAATACAATTAGAAGGAGTGTTAAATCCTTCTTGAAGTCCAATTATTAGTAGTACATTGTATTTTGGAGATTTACATAGTGAGAGGGAAGCAATTTGCTTACGCACTGGAGTTTTCCCCACCTTGGGTTTCTCCAAGATAAATTATTGTGTCTCTTTTGCATTATTTTCCTCAATTTACAATATAGTTGTGAATATTAATGCACATTATATTGGTTAAAATTAACTCACGTATTTCATTCATTTTTCACAAGCATAAAGATCTATTTATTGTTCAAATTGGGTAGTTTACGGATCAGATTGGTATCAGAGCAGTTAAGATTTCAGTTCTTTATCGTGGTTTAACTTGTGTTGAGTTTGTAGTTAGATGCCCCTTACCTGAAAGGGAAAAGAAAGTGGTGAAGGTATCCTAATTCCCTGTTTTAAGCAAAGATTTCTACAAGAAAGTGGAAGCAAGGAATTTGTGAGATGGCTTGAAGAGGTGATGCAAATGATAACGATGAAGAAAGCTTCTACAAGCTGGAGGAGAATGTGAAAAATATGTCTAAAGATGTGGGAAAAATTTCAACATCCTTGGGGAAATTGGATTCCATAATAGGACTGCTCATAGAGAAGCTTGGTGTTTCGAAGGATACCCTGAAGACCATGAAGAAGAGGTTCATGAAGAAGAACCATCCCATGTCATTCCCATAAATCCTCTGTTCAAAGAAGAGAAAAAGATTAAAATTGAGCCTTATGAGGGAGATGTGAATGTTGAGAAGCTAGACCATTGACTAGCTCAACTAGAGGTATATTTCAGTTTGTATTACATTAATGAAAGTCAGCAGATTTATTTTTCTCAGTTAAAATTGACCAATCATGCTTTAACTTGGTTTGAAAGTTATGTTCATTATTTGGTTATTAAGAAATGTCCTCCTATTACTAAGTGGGATGAATTTATAAATCTAATAAAAAATCAATTATATCCTATTTTTTATTAGGAAGAGAGGTCCATGTATTGACAGTATCTCAGGCAGAAGCAAGGCCAGACTGTGCAGGAGTACATTAGTGAGTTTTAGAAGAATGATATCCATATGGGAAAGGATGTAGCAGACCAGGACTTGTTGATGAAATACATTAGTGGACTCCATATCCACTTAAGGAGACCCTTCCTTTTTGCCAAGCTAGAAGATGTAGATGAGGATTGTACGCAAGCTCATTATTTAGAGATGGACAACCAGAAGAGCTTATCTACCTCTCAGTACGCTTAAAACAAAGAAGATGACATCAAGAAGAAGGGAAAGGAAAAAGGGAAAGGTAAGTAGAATGCTACTTCTATTTCTAAAAATAATACTAAGATTCATTGTAGACATTGTGATATTGACACTCATTGCGAGGAAAAATGTTGGAAGCTCCACCTAGAATAACATCCCTTGAAAAATAAAAAAAATAAGAAGAAGGCCATGGCTGCCCTCCAAGGAGAGGAAGTGTTTTGTAGTGAAGAGGTGGATGAGACTATGTGTTGTGCCTCCATCTGCAGAGAGGTATGTTTGGGTAATAGTAGTAATGCTCAAGAGAATGAACTTACTAAGCTCTTTCATAAAAAAATCAGTTGAAGAAGACCAAAGTTGATGCTCTTTTTTATACTTGTTTGCAAGATAATTTGGTTAGTAAGGAGCTAGTTGATAGGCTGATGTTGGAAAATCACAATCACCCAAGTCTGTATTCTTTGGGTTAGGTAAAGAAAGGTGTAGACATCAAGGTTACTAAGCAGTGCAAAATCACTTTTGGTATTGACAAAAAATTTATTGATGAAGTTATTGTGGATGTTGTTCCCCTTGATGTGTGTGGTGTAGTTTTTGGTAGCCCATATTTTTATGTCAGGGATGTCATCTTCATGAGAAGAGCCAACCAATAACATTTGGTGAAGGATGGTAAAAGCTACATCATTTCAGCCTTTGCAGGAGACATGAAGATTTCATTGGTAAGTCCCACTAAAGCATGAAAAATGAATGCTAGTGGGATATTTTCTTTACTACTTCTAAGGGATAGACAAGATGAGGAAGTTATATATGAGACCACTCATAACATAGTTACTAACAAAGAGTATAAGTAAATGGTAGATTTTATGAAGCAGTTCATGGAAGATCTTATGGGGCTGCCCCCGGATATGCCAATTGAGCATATGGTGCATATTTTACCCGATGGTATGCTTCCAGACTTGGGATTCCACAAGAATTCCATACATGATACCTACAGAAAGAAACAATAGTTATAGTCCCTATTTGGGAAGAATGCACTTCAGGGGTGGTTGGTCACTCTAGTGTGACAGAGACTGTTGAGCACTTATGCATGAGTGCAATTGATGTTGTTTTTCGATTACCATACAGAGACATGACAGAAAGGTGGGACTGGAAGTCCAAAAGGAGGATATGTTTCATTGGAACAATCCAGTAGATACACCTCCAGAGTGCAGGAGTGGTATTCCAAAAAGGATTTAGGGAAGAAATTTCCTCACCTCATCAGTCCTTGAAGCTTTTAGGGACTTAAAAGCCTCAAATTGGAGAGGTATGATCCAAAACATGGACCAAGAAAAGCCCAATTCTATGTAATATATATATATATATATAATACTTTCTCTACATATTCTCAGCTTATTATACATTCACAAGATGATATAGTTAGGTTGGGGGTGAGCTAGACACCTTCGAATGATAAAAGAGACCATTTCTGGTTAAGTTTTGTTTATTAGTTGTTTAACTGCCACATAATTGTTGTTTTTTGGTTGTTTTTTGGCTAATGAAACTGTCGTGATGTTTTGTCCCTTTAACACAAAAATGGAGAATCCGAACAGTTCCAAATGTTTGGGCTTCTCGATTGATTTGTTTCCCCTTATTTCCATCCCTGGGGTAGAATAACTATAAATATGAGTGCAGTTAATCATTCTGAGCAAGTGATTTTGAGTGAGATGCAAGTGTGAGTAAAGAGAAGGATTTGTATTTATTTATTGTTTTGTTCATTGAGACTGAGTTCTTCATTGTTGAGGATTGTGAGCAAGAAAATACAATTAGAAGGAGTGTTAAATCCTTCTTGAAGGCCAATTATTGGCAGTACTTTGTATTTTGGATATTTACATAATGAGAGGGAAGCACTTTGCTTACCCAGTGGAGAATTTCCCACCTTGGGTTTCTCCAAGATAAATTCTTGTGTCTCTTTTGCATTCTTTTCCTCAATTTTTAGTATAGTTGTGAATATTTATGCAAATTATATTGGTTGAAAGGAAATTGCGTATTTCATTCATTTTTCACGAGCATAGTGATCCATTTATTGTTAAAATTGAGCACTTTACGGATCAAATTTTAATTCTATTCACTCATAATTAAAAGTAGGAGGAAAAACTAAAACTGACAAAGAAGTTATATTTCTTATCTTCTCTAAGTTAAAGGGAGATTTTAGTGTATTTTCCTCTACCTTATATCCGGATATGGATGCCCTTGGTGACTAATTCTAATGGCGTACTTTTGAGCTCTTTTTTATTATCTTACTAGGGAGAAAACCAAATTAATGTCCTTGGATGCCCTTCTTAGTAGCTCTCACGCTCTTGTTTCTAGCTCTTCCAAAGGCAAACCCAAGCCTCAAAAAATACCCCACCTTCTACAACATTAGTAAATAGACCTCCTCTTTATTAATCTTCCAGGCCTACTCCATATTATCAGTCCATTAAGTCATTCAATAATCCTAATCCTAAAGGAAAATCTAAATAAAAGAATACCCATGGACATTGCACCTTTTATGGTGACACAAATCATTTAGAGAATAGTTTTTTCAAGAAGATTAAATACTTGGAGGAAGTCACTAAGCAACATAATATTTATGTTGCTCTCTCTTTTTATTCATCGAGAAAATGGAAACTTATTTCTTAACAAGATATTTCTGCATTTGATGATAATTGGATCATTGAATCAAGGGATTCTCATCACCTCACACATTCTCAAGATCTTCTATCTTCATTTTCATATTGCAACACTTCCCATATTGAAGTTGGTAACTCTTCATGAGTTGATGTTTTGGGGAAAGGTGATGTTCAGATCCATGATGGTTGTAATACTAATTTACTTCTTGTTCCCAAAATTAGTTTTAATTTATTTTCTTTCTACCAAATTTGTAATTCATGCACTGGAAAAACTATGGAGTTTACTCCGCATAAATTTTTAGAAATAAAATATCCTTAAGATGTAGTGGATATAGGTGTTGTGATCATAGTGCTCGTCTCTATAATTTTGAGATATTTGATCCCTTTAAAGGTTCTTCATCAATTTCTCATGTTGATTTAGTGATAAAATTGTGGTATGTAAGATTTGGCAACTTGAAGTACAAATACTTAACAAATGAGTACAATGCAGTTTATTCTTTGTCTTCTGAATATTTCTTGCACTGATGGAATAATTCCTGGATGTATTTTTGAAAACAAAATGAGGACCCTTTTATAAAGGGAAAGGACACTAGAGCATGATCTCCTCTCTATTTGGTACATAATTATATTCCCCTCTTTCCAAACCGTTCTTATTCTGGAGCCAAATATGTGCTCAATTTTATTGATGATTGCTCTCTCCAAACTTGGGTATATTTCGTTAAGTCCAAAAGTGAAGTTTTTGAGAAATTCAAATCTCTTAAGGCTCTTATAATGAATAAATAATCTATTCCACTCAATATTATATTAGATGATAAAGGGGTAATATGTTAGCAATGCATTCAAGGATTTCTGTACTTAGCATGAGATTTGTCATCAATTTATTGTGCTTTATAATCCTCAACATAACGGTGTGGCTGAGAGGAAGAATCATACTTTAAAGGTGATGTCCAATTGTGTGATTCATTACAATGAGATGGATACTCAATATTGGGTTGAGGAAATTAATTATGTAAACTACATTCAAAACCAGATCATACATAAGGCTTTGTGGAATAAGACTCCTACACAAGTTTGGTTGAGAAAAAAACATGATGTTTCCGATTTTCATGTATTTGGGATTAAGGCATGGAATTTTTTTCCTGATGACATATGCAAGTAAATGGATAATAAAATCCAATAAATTATTATTTTTTGGATATTGTGAGACTATTAAGGATTATCACCTTCATGACCTCGTCAGTAATGATATTTTATTTTAGCAGGATGTTCATTTGATGAGATTGATTCTTATATGGAGACTTCATTTCCTAACACTCTATCCTTTATTGTTCATACTTATCCTTATTTTTATATATGTTTACATGTTTATGATGGGGACCTAGTTAATGCACATATACAACCTCCTCCCCCCCACCACCGACTGCTTCACACTATGCCAAAATGGGATTAATCTAATTTGGATTTAACTGGTCCTATGGCTGGTCATCCTTCATTAACTCTTCAAACTCCCTAAAAAATTTATTGTAAATATCTTCTTATTCTTTCTATTTTAGATGATCTCGTTCCCTTTTCTAAGGCTATTACAAAACCAGAGTGGGAGATTATTATGCATGGGGAGTATTCTTAACTTTTGAATAATCACACTTGGGACTTAGTACGTCTTCATAAGGGAAGAAAACTTGTTCAATGTAAATGGGTATATATAAGAATAAGTATGTGGAAGATGGTTCTATTGATAGGTACATGGATCACTTAGTTATAAAGAGTTTTTCACAAGTTGAGGGGATTGATTACTCTGAGACTTTTCCCTTATAGTGAAGATGGATTGTTTTCTAGCTGTACTCTCCCTTGCTACAACTAATAATTTTCCTGTATACCAGATGGATGTAAAATGTTTCTTTTTAAATGTTTATCTTCATGAGGATATGTATATGGATAATCCTATAGGTTATTTACAGGACCCTTCATTAGTATGAAAAATCCATCATTCTCTCTATGGCATCAAACAAGCTCCATGTGTTTGGTACGAGAACATGGATTTTTTTTCTCTTTTTTTGGATTTATTTAGTCTCACTCAGACACTAATGTCTACATTTAGTGGAATGGGGATAATATTATGATATTGTTCCTTTATGTTGATGATCTAAAATTCTCAGTTGTAGTTTAGATTCCTTTACTCGAGACATTCAACATAGATTTATGGAGCATTTTGATATGATTGATATGGGAATTCTACATTTTTTGTTGTTTATAGGTTCATAACACTTCAGAGGGGATTTCTATTTTCCAATAGAAGTGTGTTCATGATTTACTTCATCGGTTTCATATGGTTTATTGTAAGACTACTCCTACTCCTATTCATTCATGTGTTGTTTTATTTATTTCTTGTAAGACTCCTCTAGTTTATCCCACCTTATATTGGAAACCTATAGGAAGTATTCTCTACATGACACACACTTGCATTGACATCACATTCATTGTTAGCCTTATCTCTGTATTTTCACATTATCCTCATAAGAGTAATTGGAAAGTAGGTAATTGTATTTTGTGTTATCTTTAGGGAACTTTACACTTTGGCATACAATATACACCATTGGTTTATTCATAGCTAATAAGATATATCGACTCAGACTGGGAAGGTGATGTTGACACTCGTACATCTACTTCTTGATATTTTTATTATCTTGGTTCTTGTCTAATTTCTTGGTGATGTAAGAAGCAGACTATTATTGCATTATTTTCAACTAACGATGAATATCGAGGTGTAGTTAGAGCTAGTCAGTAGGCTATTTGGATTTGAAAGCTACTTGATGAGTTTGTTCTTCAAAAATATGTTCCTACTACTCTTTGGTGTGATAACCAAAGTGCTATTACTATTTCTTACAATCCAATCAAGCATCAATGTACCATTTTTTTGAGATACACATGCACTTCACTCTAAAGTTGATACAAGATTGATTCCTTTCACTTGAGTTTGTTCCTACTACTAACAGGTTACCGAAATATTCACTAAACCTATAACAACTTCTCATTATCTTCATTTGTGAGACTTGCTTGGGGTGAAGGAAGTTTTACTTGGGTTGGATTCACCATGAAGTCCTTCCTTCCTTATTTTTTGTTTTATGTACATGGGTGCCTAATATGGCCTAGTAGCCGAGACCCATATTTGGGTTATAACATTCCTAATTATTCATTTAAGGGAGGCTGTTAGGATGGATATCAAGCTCGTATTATTATTTAATAATTAATTATTGATTAGGGTGCACATTTTATTGTATTTTTTTTTCATAACTCATGATGAGTTGTACCTTCTTTTACTTTCTATAACTCTCACTAGACATTTCCTCTCTAGGTTTCTATAGAAACCTCCTTTTCTAAGATCTTCCCTATATGGTTATTCTCTGTTCTCACTTTTCTATTTATTAGCATTCAAAACTCCACTTGAATCAACTAAGAATCGAGGATTGTATGTGAGTGAAATTATAATTAATAATAATCTTCTATTTTCTGTAGATCTGTATTTTTTTCTTCCTTTTTGGAGATGTCTTTTGAATATATCTTCATTGTTTGTGTTTTCCTTTCTTAGAAATTCCTATAATCAAATTGAAAATTAAGAAATACATTTTGATTATTAGGAAATATTGGTAGTATGATTATTGTACTAGTATGTGCAAGATACGCTTGCATGCATTGAGGTTTCTATCCAGTTAATGTATGGTGTAATAGGGATACAAATAGAAATAAACAAATATTATAGTTTTGTATAGTTTTTTATTTAACATATATTCGCATTTGTAATTGGCATGTTGTTTCCAAATTATTGATCCAAATGCAATAGTTTAATGTGAAAAAAAAAATGTATTTAGATACTGGGATCCCCTTAATGGGGTAACATCTCATTAAGAGGACTTTAAATAAAAGATTGGTCTATATGTCTATCCTCTAGATGACTAATTACTAGATGATAAAATATTCATGAACCTCATGATGTAAAATGGGGTTTACGATAGGAAGAGAAGTAAGGATTTTTTTAAACATGTATATATGGAGGAAATTTAGGAATTTGATCATGAAACAAAGAAGGAAGGAACAAACACTTTTTGTAAGAACATCAATTCTCAAGAGGCTTCCACATGCTTCTATTTAGGTCAAAAATCCAATTTACTCTTCTTCCAAGGGATAAGTACTAGATACACATTCTTATTTACCTCCTCATGATGATGAATCTATTACAATAATGAATGTGGATACTGGAGGTGACTCCATAAGTTCTCTAAACATTTTTTTATCTTACATCAAGTTCCTTAACCATGGTAAGATTTTTCACTCATCCTTACACAATGGTTTATGATACATCTCAATTGGTTTCAAGCATGATTAACCCCTTGACATCCCCTATTGTGTCAATTATTATAGGAAACATTTCCACATTTCCTCCAATTTCATCTAATTTTAGTACTATGGTTTCCCTTGTTGTTTTTGACTCTCCTATTTCCTTAAGTGAATATTTTGTTTATTTTTCAATTGTTGCAATTTATTTCAGTTTACTATTATTTCCTCTAATTTTGGAAATAATTTTCCCTATTGTTCCCATTATAGTATGTTCCCATATTGATATACTAACAATCCTTTGGTTCTAGTTGATTTTTCTATTATTTCTAATGTAAAAAATTTCAAGTTCTATAAATGTAGTAACTACCATTTTTGATGATCGAAACAACACATCAAAAGCTATTAATGTATCCTCCATTATTCCTAAAACTCTTATGGTATACCCTATTTCATCCACATTCCCAACTAGTCATAATTTGATAACAAAAACTCTAGGAATTTAAAGTGTGGTTACAATTGGACCTTCCACTTCACCTCCATCTCCTATACCTTCTTCTGAGGTTACCTAAAATTTAATTTGGGGAATATCTATTCCACTCACTACATCACCTACCATTTCACCCATTTCCTACAAAGCCATTTTCTCCACTCCAAGTCCTTTAATTGACACAACTAGCAGTGTCCATGACCCAATTCAAGAAGATAATTCACAGACTCTTTTGGTGCAATAAGGGAAACACTTAAGAGAAATATATACAATTTATAAGTTCTTAACCATTTCTAACACTCTTTCCCCTAGTATTTCCCTTAATTGGTCTCCTATCACATATAGAACTTCATTTTTATGGCCCCAAGAGTTAAATAGTTTATATTTTAGCATTTTAACAATTGGTCATCCATCTTCCATGATTATTACTCCATCTTTCACTAGTTTTTATTCTAATCTAAATGTTTCCACCTCTTTTTCCACCATGGTGTCTTCCACCACACCTATTCCTTTTTCGACAACTATAATTTATTACATTTCAATAATGAATTCAATGCCTAACACTTCACTGAGGATAACATAGACACAATTTATCATAACTAATATACATGATATGTCTTCTATAACTGAGGAAGGGTGGATATACATGTAATTCTAAATGGTACATAAATATTTATTTTCTCCCCCTAAGTCTAGTTTTATATTGGAAAAACCATCCATATATTTGAGGAAAGTGACCAAAACAAATTTGTAGCATTGTGGACACATTACCTTCCTATATAATGAAGAAAACATCATCTCTTAGGACGTAAGAAAAAGAATGAGGGACTCCACTTGGGATTAGTTAGAGAGCACAAAGATAATGGTAGAAATTTTCTATATGGTCAAATCAATTAATATTTAACTATGTAGAATATGGTTGAAAATATGTGAGAAGACATTGATAAAGACAACACAAGATAAAAATACAGCCTACTATTATTGTGGAGCTGAAACAATTTATCAAAGAACTCTTCTAGTTTCTTAATAATGTTAGAAATACTAAGGATCGGGAAAAAAAACATTTATAGAAATGTTTAATCCCTCATTTCACATATCACCAATTGGATAGGAAAATTGTACACATTTTAGAATGTAACTAAGAGAAAATTTCTCCCCAATCTATCATTGATTACCCTAGAAGAGGTGACATGTTTTGTGAATTTATTAGCAAGGGAAAAATGAATGATCTAAGAGAACGGTAACTCATTACATATATCTATAGGATATGTAGATTTGTTTATACCCAACATTCTTTATTTTTTCAATAGTTCATGGTTACCATAAGTGTATAGGATAAATAAGTCCATGTTGTCTAATAAATTTTTTGAGTTTATATTAAAAACACTTGTTGACATTTCTCTCATCTCTTGTTCATCATAATGGTTAATAACCTCATCAGCACCATTACTAGAGCCATCTGAATGGGATATCTTAAGGGTTTCAAACCTACTTCCTTGGAGATCATTGTTTCACATAAAAAATTGCTGACGATACCATTATTCTGCTCCTAGCATCTCTTCTTGAAGCTAAGATGATGAAAATCATTCTGTAGAATTGTGAGGATGCTTCAGGGTACCAAATCAAATTTGATAAAATATCTCTATATTTATTCAATGCATCAATCATTTGAAAAAGAAAGATTGATCATATCTTGGGTGTTGAGATAAATTATCTCCCTATTACCTATCTTGGACTTGCTTTGGGAACTAAAAAAGTTTCTACAGATGTTTGGAATTCTCTTCTTGACATGTTCCAAAAAAAACTTGCAGGATGGAAAGGAGAAGTTATCTCTAATGCTGGGGAATGTTTACTTTTTAAAAACACACTGTAAAATCTCCCTATATATGTTATGTCTATGATTTTCATTCTAGCATTTGTGATTGACGGAATTGAGAAAATTCACAAGCATTTCTTATAGACATGTACATAGGAAAAAATAGGTTTCATCTTGTCACTTGGGATAAGGCTTACACTCACAAGATACCGGGAGGTTTATGTATAAAGAATATCAAAAATTTGAATGTAACCCTCATATCCAAAATGATATGAAGGATTCTAAAAGAAGAACATCCTTAGACTGAAATATTAAAGAGCTAAATATTTATCACAAGACAAATCTCAAAGATTTCTAAATTTTGAAACTCTTCCTTCCGACTCTATATTCTAGAATAATATAGTCAAAACTAGAAGGGACTTGGAGAAGGGATGAAAATGAAAAATAAGTAATGGAGAAAAAAAATTATTTTGGAAGGATAATTAGGAATATTTTTAGAACCTTAAGAGTAAAAAATCTTGGGATCAGTTAAAATAAAACCTCATCTTTGAATTTGGTCATAAGGTAATTGATTACATCAGCCATGTTAATGTGATATTTTAGTAGAAGAATCTTCATATTGGAATATCCAAAATTGAAAACCTTATTGATATTATTCAAAGAATTACCAAAAACATCCAGATCAGTCATACTTAAACTAGGGATTAATTCTTCAAGATTAAGTATTTTGATGGATCCTATTCAGTGAATACTATGTACCAATAACTCTTAGGATGTACATCCATTGTGACTTTGATTGGAGAAAAATTTGGCACAAAGAACTAGATTTTAAAATAAATAATTTTCTTTAGTTGGTGCTGAACAACAGGATACTTATTATTGATAATATGATTAAGAGAGGTTCTACCATACCTAACATGTGGTGTCTTTGTAGGAAAGAGATTGAAACTATCTAGTATACCTTCCTTTATTGTCCTTCTGATTCATGCTTATGGGAACTCATCCTTGCTATATTTGGAGTTGAATGGTCTTTCCTAAAAGACATTCTACATGCTTGATAGTAGTGATAACCCCCTTTCAAGTGTAATATGCTTAGAAAACTACGAAGGATTATTTTACCTCATGCTATATGGAGAATTTGGAATGTCATACACTCTATCATATTTAGGAATAATAATAATTCAAGAAATATACTTCTAAAGATCTAATCATCGAATCTAAGGAAAATATCATAAAATTCATGCCCCCCTAAGAAACAAAAATTTCTCAAATAAGAGGAGAAATTCCTGCTAAACTGGAAGATTTCTATTGAGTATATTCAAAACAGAACTCTCACCATTGACGACTCCCTCATACAGTGGATTCATTCTCATAATTTTTTTTCCAAACTATATTTTGATGATGCCTCTAAAGATAACCCAGGATCTGCGTGTGGTGCATGCATCATTAGAAATAATCTTGCTTATCTCATTATTGCATATGCATTCTCTGTGGGAACCCAATCCAACCCCTATGATGAGGCACTTGTTGCTTTATGGGGTATAAGAGTTGGCATAGAACACAAGATTACTAATATTATTATCTAGGGTGACTCCTTATATATTATTAATCATATTAAAGGTACTCGCTCTCCAAGCTAGACTTTAGGGATTTTATTCATGAGGCCATAATTATTTGTAATAGTTTCACAAATGTCAAATTTTGTCACACCTATAGAGAGGGAAACAAATATATTGACTCCTTCGCCAACGTAGGGGTATCTAGTAATCATTTAAGTTATTAGCATGATTATAATGAAATCCCTCAAATACTAACTGAAATCATTTCCAAACATAAAATATCCAGCTGTCCTAAAGACTAGTACTTGCAATTGGAGAGGGAAAGTGAGAAATTGGTTTTATAACTAATTCACATGCTTGGTTCATGTTTTTCCCCTACGGTTTAATCAAGACACCAAATTTTTTCTAAATCCTTTAAATATATGTGCTTCTTTGAATCATTTCGATTACCATCATAAACATATGGGTGCTCTATTATCTAGCGTATTTATGGTTTCCATAGCCATGGGTGGCCCTCCCTACAGATTCGAGCCATTTTGTGACCTAACTTGGAAAGAAAATGAAGAGCTCTAGAAGGTGTTGAACATGGAAAACTTTACAAATTTTATGAGGTAGATCAAGGGCCATGATAAGCATATCTCTATGAAATTTCCCAAACACTTGAAGGATAGTGTAAAAAAGTACAAAGGTAAGTAGTTTCTCATCACTAAAAATATGACATTGTTTGTTACATGGCTAGGTATGAATGGAATAACATTATTTAGAAACAAATTTGATAAAAAGGCAGAGGAGAAAAAAATTGCTGAGAGGTTTGAAACCCTCAAATATGTCAAGGTAGGGCTTGTTTTCTCCTCCATCCCTTCCCCTTTTCATGAGTTCACCATAATGGTGGTTAGATATATTACACTTGAGGGGAGATTATCAACCCTTCCTTTACACTTAACACTACCTTTTCCTTCTGAATCATTTCCATAGGTCCCATAAAGTGAGCTTGTTGTATTACATTATGTAGTCCTTAGAGAAATCCATTCTTGAATTCCACTCATACCAACTTCCACTCCATTAGGGAGTTATCCTTCATTTGCATTAGTATTGTTATTATATTGTTTCTAATGTCCCCTACCATCCTATTCCTCTTGTCGAAATCCCTTTGTGTCATAAAGTGAAGAATAAAAGATCTTATACCCCCTCTCCTCCGCCAAAAAAAGGGCTCTCTAAAGTAGTGTCAAAGGAAAGGATCTGGACATAGAAGAGATTTTATTTTCCATTACCCAAACTTCTAAGGATTCCTCGATCAGTAAATATCTGAAGGCCCAAATTACAAATCATGTAGAAAAAATCAAGGCCCTTAGGGAGGAAATGTATATTTTACTCAAAAAGGGACGAAGAGAAAAGTAGGTTCTTGAATAAATACACAAGAAACAAAAGGATATTGAGAATATCATAAACAAGAAGATTGATCACCTTACTATGAATAAGGACATCCTTGAATTCATTGAAGTGTAGGTCAAACAAATTTCTGATCTCAGTGACATTCCTTCAAGAATTTTGAAAGGAGGTAAATAAAAAAAATGGAAATCACTTCAATCAATAAGGACCAATCTCAACACACTTCTCTTAACCTATTTAAGGCTATCGAGGAGGTAAAATAGTTCTTTAACAATTCTCTCAAAGGAAGGTTTTTAGGTCTCTACTTTTTGGTCTTTCGCAGATGTACAAATGTTGTTGTTTTGTTGTTCTTTGGCTTCATAAATGAAGGTCACCCCCTTTATTTGTTTTTAACTATTTTTTCTAGCTGTGAGGCCTTGTTCTCTTGGGTGTGGTCATCACTTGTCAAAAAACCAATGTTGTTGTCTTGTTACATATTATTATTGAGCCCTTTTTATACTATGTGTTAGGGTCCCCTTAAAAACCATTTACTAATAATAAAATAACTATTTGTTAACAGTTTCAAAATATAGCTTGAAACATAGGGAAAATAGGAAAATGAAGGTATTATTAAATACATAGTTGATATTGCAAATAAAAAAAATCCAAGTATCAAAGAGTTACTAAATATACCAGTGTATTAGTCTATCAAAATAATCAAATCAATCTCCACACAGCTTGGGAAACCCACTATTGACACAAAGAAAAGTGAAAGTGGTAATGGAATTTGTGTGGCTACAAATTATCGAGGGAAATAACTTGTATCCAAATAGTATGTGTTTCTTCAGTTTTATATATACATGATTTCATTTGTCTTAGTTGATTTTGGTGATCAAGATTTTTCTTAATCTTGATCTTTCATTAAAGGTGATATTTATAGGATTAGGAAGATGTATCTAAGTGTTTTAAAAATAATCCATAAAATATAACAATATTATAATCTTTACAATAGTTTTTTTTATATATTTAGTTTCATGTAGGACTGGTATGGATGCATCTTACCATTGATTGTAATAAATACTTTTGTAATCCTTTTTATCAATTAGATTTGACTTTTCAAGAAAAAGCAAGGAGTATCTAAAATTATGTGCTTCTTGTGGATTTGTGTATGATCTTTTCTCACTTATTTAAATGAATGTCATGTTTTGATTTAGATTAAGAGCTAAAAATGATACTTGTGGTAAATTAATGAATAAATTAATTCTATTTTGTGTATTTCAAAAAGTTAATTTGATTTTAATTTATGTGTGATTAACTAGATATGTTAAGGTGACGAGTGAAACATTTCATGAACTAAATGTTAAAGTATGATATTGTATTAAATTAATTGCAATAGGTGAAGTAGAATGATTTGGACATATTTTCATTTCAATCATTCTTATGCTTTCATAAAAGTGTAAAGAAAAAAATTAGGCTTGTTCTTAATTTTAATCTCATGCATGTAAGAAGAATATTCACCCACTTAAACATTCAAGAAAGATATTTGTGAATTTGAGTTTTCATAAAAGGTTCTATAAGTTTTGGTTTCCATCATATTAGGTTAATTTTGTAATCTCATGTTTGGTTTAAGAAATGAAGGAAGTTTAAAGGTATTTTTCCCCCACCCTTCCCTCCTTTTAGGTTTATTTATGAGATCCAAGTCATTTTATTTAGGATTAAATCAATTTGAACATCCATAGGGTAGATCTTGGTGCTAGTTTACTTATCCAAAGTTTATTTATCGCTTAAATAATTACAAAAGTTGCACAGTTCCCATTAATCTATACATTCATTGCTTTCCATATCTTAGGTGTTTTAACTAGAAGGGATCCTAACTGATGCAAAACATAACACAACTTCAACACACTCTACAAAGTTAGTTAAAAAAATCAATTAATCACTACTAGTTTGTAAAATGCTTGGTTTGACAACTCAAGATACCTACAAAACTATTAATTTAGAATTCAAATGCTCTGAAGGCTTGATGAAAACCTCACATCATCTTCTTATCCTATAACCATGCTAAAACATTCAAATTTTTTATTGAAATCACTTAATTTAGTTGTTTTCTCTTTTATTTTTTAAAAACAATCTTTCAATGTCTCTTAAGAAATTTGGTGAAGTGGTGAGTAGAACAGACGACAAGGATTTATAGAAAACTAACCTCATTTTAGAGAAAAATTTACAAATTATTAGGTGTGGACTAATTTTTTTTACAAAATTCCTAAGGTAGATATCCTTTCCTTTACAATCCTCTTCCTAAGCTTGATTCTTGATACTAGCCATGATTTAGGCAAAAAAGGGGTGTAATTTTTAATTAGTCTTTAAATTACAAACTTGTAAATTTTTTGAATACCCATTATGGCCTAAACTTAGACTACCAAGTTTTAGGATGACTTGTTTTGTAAATTTTCATCTAACCTTCACTGTTCCACACTCTTCATTAAGTCTTTTTAGCTTGCTACAGGACTGTGCTTTTTCTGTCAGAGTTATCTGTACTCAGAAGATTTTAATGGAAACATTTTTGTGGATTCTTGTTTAGGCATTGGTATTTATGATTTCATGATTATTTAAGCCTCTGAGAGGATAGTTAAAGCCTCATATCAAATGTCTATAGTTAAACCCTAAGAGGGTTTCTTCTCTAACCTCGACACAGAGATTTATTCACCAAATAGACTAGAAACACTATTTAAAAATTCCTAATCACCTATAAAGGATTTGTGCTCACACAATGGTGTCTCTTTGATTTTACAGTGAGGTTTTTTAAGGTATTTAACTATAAAAAAGATGGTAAATTACCTATCACTATCCTTCCAAAATAGAGTTTTTCAATAGTTAGATGTATACATGAAAATAAGAGTAAATAGTTACCTATCCAAGCTTTGAGGGGTCATATTTGGTCAGATTATCCTTTGATAATTTTTCTCTAAGTCTCCTTTTACTATTTATTTGATCTAATAGCTTTGTTGGTCCAAAGTTACTAGTCTAGGTGAAGCTTAACTAATTGCCCTGAGTTTACAAAGATAAAGTCTCCCTTTGACACTCTCTACACCAATCACCAAAACAATGAACAATATTGAATGTAAATTTCACAATGATTCTATTAATATAATGCTCATGCATTTTAAATTCTACACTAGTAATACCAAAAATGATTGTTACAAGCTTGTTTGCACACATAAATATTTTGAACTTTCTCTTGGATCTCCAAGTTCATGCATCAATTGATAAATGAATTAGAAACAATTACAAAGAAATTTTTACACTTCCCTTGCTCAAATTCCTCCATAACTAACTCTTGGGTTATGAAAACAATATTTTAAGAGGAGGTTACATGCAAAGAAGGGGATCAAAAGCAATATTATAATTTATAAGACAACAAATGACACCCAAAAGAGACTCCATGACCATGTTGGTACCTAACCAACTAAAACATGATTGAAATAAAAATTTAAACTTTTAAATGTACCTAAGAAGAAAAAATTAGCTCAAAGATAAATTCAAAATTTCAAATATAAAAAATGGAGGGAAACCCCCAAATTTGAAATCTTGACCTCTTGAGTACACTAAAAAAATGATACTTAGGACTTATAAGGACCTTCATAAGCCAAAATTGATTAGCTCCCTTGTTTCTTTCTTTGTTTTCTATTAACCATGGTCTTCTATGAATGCTCCTTGACCTAGTTTGTTGCTTCAAGTGTCTCTAGTGATTGTACCATACCCTTTGAAAGTATTTTCTTCCTCGAATCAAACATCTTCATGAGCTCATTGATGATACTAGGACTGCATACTATCCTTTTTACCTTTTTCTTTAGATTATGCACTTGGTTCATAACCACTTGTGATGGTTCTTGATGTTCTTTGACTATTATATTATTCTTAACACCTTACTTTTTCTTTCCTTGGATCACTTCACCTTTAAAAATGAGAAATCGTGGTATTTTCTTGAAGTATTGATCTTCATATTATTGTTCCATCCTTATTTCATCCATCACATCTACATAAAATACAATAGAAGCAAGATTAGTTTGAAAATTATGATTTTTTCCTCCATTCGTGACCTCCATTTATTATGTATTCTTTTTCTCTCCTTACTCTAGAAATATCATGTTTCCTTGGAATGTTTTGTCATACCTTACAAGGCCATCTTCACATTCTACTATGTCTGATTGTGTCTTGTCTCTTTCATGTTTTGATTTGTAACATTTCTTAACTATTCACATAATTTGTTCATTTCCCTTGTTCTCATCACCAAATTCACTTTCTACACCTTTCATATTCATTCTCTTTTGCAAGTTTCCTTGGTATTAAATTTCTCCACGTAGCCATTCCCACATCCTATTGACTGTGCTAACTTAGTTCTCCTTCACTTCACCTTCTTCTCTCTATTGAAAGAATGTTTTAAATCCTAAGAAAATTAGTCTTGAATGCTCCTCTGGCCATGCTTTCTTATCGTTAAATGGATTCAAGGTATGTTCAATCCCATACTTAAAAAATGTATATGTATTGGCCCATCCATCATGGCTGGATTTTCTATAAAATTTCCATGGTATTCCCAATAAAAGATGACATGTTGTTAATAGATGTTTTTACATTCCTACTTTGAATTAATGAATCCAAACAATAAAACCAAAACTGACCTCAGAAGATGGAGGGGTTGACTGAAACCCGTGATGATGTGTGTTGAAGCTGCTGTTTGATTAAATTCATAGCGTTCGTATGAATGTATGAGTCCTCTTATCCTGTAAAGAAACATGCACTCAAAGACACTAAACATAAAGGATTAGAAAAATGGATAAATGAGATACCCATGTACAAAAGGGAAATCTCTCAAAAAGATAAAAAATAGAGAAGAAGAGGGAGATGAGATGGATGCAGGAGATGCTATGGATAGATCTAAACTCTACAACTCTAAGAAGTCTCCCAGAAGAATGTTGATGATGAGATCCTCTACCTCTAGACTGAAGAAGAGCCATCCACACTAAACTGTGTGTTTTCCCTTAAGAAGGATAGAAAATATGTGGTGGAAATATGCCCACTCCATGAAGGAAACTGAAGGTAGTAGCATGAAGAAATGTGAGTTTGGTTCATGAAAGTGAGTCATAGGTATAACAAGTGAGTGCGAAGGAACCAAAGATAATTTCACAAGTGTAAAAATGTCAGAGTATGAAGGGTGAACACCTGTAGAAATGATTTCCAACTGATGTGAAGGTAAAAAAAATCCCCCACAACAGAAAATGGACCCACAAGTAAGGGTGGATCAATGAAGGTCTCCAGAAAAGTGGAAGTGGTAAGAGTCCCAGAAGGGGCACTCCCAACAATAGAGATGATGAACTCCTCTGAAATACCTGTAGATGGATGAGGGACCTGTAGCACATCACAAGTGTACTCTGTGAAAATATGACTGAGGTCAAGAAGATACTCATCCCAATGAGGGGGCTCAAGAAATAAAAAAGCAATGTCAGATAGGTAAGAGTCATCCAATGAAGGTAGAGGAGTGAAAAGGGCCTCATACACTGAAGGTGGAAAAGAGGTGGGTGTGATGCTTGTATGATAATTTATAGGAGTTTTCTCAATATCTGATGAGATGTGGGATGTGTCAACACTCTCTGGAATAGTGAGAGGAGGAGAAGAGTCCTCTATAGTACTCTTGACATCAGAACTGGGTACACAATCCTTGTCATTAGAAGTAGAACCAACTGAGTCTGTGTCAATGGAACTATCATCACATGAAGAAATAGAGGAGATAACTAAATCAGAATTAGAGGTGAAGAAAGAGTGGGGTCCAATGAAATATGAGTGAGTACATCTCATATCTGAAGTATCTCCAACTAAATCTCCAACACTTTGCAAAGTTTTCCTAGCCCAAAGAGGACCAGGAGAATCAAGCTCAGAGTCAAGAGATTCTTCACTTGAGTGAGAAGGGACATAGTCCTCATCATCACTACTGTCATAATCAGAAGACTCAAAATTTTTAGGGTCAAGAAGAGGATCACGCTCAACAACATCATCATTTGAGGAGTTAGAATCCAAATTAGAGAGCCAAAGACCCACAAATAGGTAGAGAAGTAGAAGTTGAATAGGACTTAACGGTTCTCTCAATATCAAACAATGAAGTGGGTTTAAAATCAGAAGTAAAGTGGGAAAAGGTAGACAACTATGAACGATGATCTACCTTTCCCTCAACCACTGTAGTATCATGGTTAAGCTCGCGAATAATCACCGAGTTAGGACCAAATTCCACTCACATTCCTTCACCAAGGTGAGTAATTTGTTAAACCGATAGGAGATTGGTAGAGAGATTAGGAACACTCAACACTTGGTTAAATGTTCCCCCATCTATCTCTACCGATCCACTACCAGAAATTGACACTTTTATGTTATCACCCAGCATGATTTGGGACATATCACAAGGTTCTATGTTGGAGATCTCAACATGTGAAGAAGCCATGTGGTGCGAGGCACAAAAACCTATAATCCATGTCAATGAAGGAGAAAATCAAGCTATGAGCATCTTTCCTTTCTTCTTATCAGATTTAGACTCTCTTATAGTAGAAGACTTGGTCGTAAGAGAATTTTGTTTGATAGACTCGAGAACACCTATTTGATTTTTCTCAAGTAAACGAGTAAGGTGATCAATTTGTTTTCTTATACATAGATGCTCTTTATGACTAGATTTCATGCAATAGGAACACAAAAACTTGTCTTTCTTTGCTCTAGGCTCAGAAGGCGAAGCATTCGTGTTAAATTTAGTTTTGGTCTTGGTTTCCTTCTTAGGTTGATCCTTTTTCTCTATCGCATTATAAATCTTCTTTTCCTTACTAGTACTTGTTACAAGGGCATGTGACTTGGACTTGAGAGACCCCATTTGAATGAGTTTGTTTTGTTTTCAAATGAGCTAGGAAAAAAGACAGTCAACGGAGGGTATATTCCAAGCATTGCCCAAGACAATTGTTTTAGTGTCAAAATTTGACACGAAGACAGAGTATTTAGGACCTAACTTAGAAAGAATCGACATGATCAATTAGGAATCTTTCTTCTCTACATGACATTCCTTTAACAATAATATAGTGTGGACAAACTTAGAGAAGAATGCTTGTAGATTTTAAAAATCACTAGGATTTAACCCTAGTAGTTCATTTTCTAACTTATGCACTCTCATGTCATCTTGTTGTCCAAACATTTTATCTAACATTTTCCATGCAGAATTAGGTGTTTCAGATGAATCAATGCAGAAGAGCAAGTTAGGAGAAATAGACATGCAAAGAAGACCTAAAGCTTCATCACTACAGTTTAACCACTTATATTTTTTAGGGTCGTCATCTGGTTCAGTCTTAGTTCCCATGGTGATGCAGAATAACCCTTTACCTCTTAGTTTCATAATTATTTTTGATCTCCACTCTAAAAAGTTGAACAGTGTAAGCAAAGGAAGTGAATAAGCATCCATTGTGAAGAGAGAGAGAAGGAATGTAGAAAATAATCACAACCACCCATGATAATATAGAAACCCCCTACTTTCAACACTTTATAGTTGAGTGCGTTGGATACAATCGGGTCCAACCATGCATCTTGAAACAATTGGCAACTCACCATGCAATCAATGTAACAACGTGCAAGAGAGGAGACCACAATCGTGTTTCGTGGAGTGCAACAAAGTGACACCGTATACAATCACAATTTGTAAACAACTAGGAAGGAAGCGAAATCAAATCCTGGTTGTGAGAAAGAGTGTCTCACGTCGCAAAGGATACCCCCTTGCTACAAACTCTAGTGGATGCACTCACTAGTCACAAGAAATAATAAGGGTAAATACAAGTTTTAGATGAACTCAAGATGAGTCCCAATGATCTTCAGAATGCTAGAAAATCCCGTGGAAGGAAAATAGGTGCTCAGAGTGTCACTGCACACTTGAGCACACAATTAGTAAAAAAAATCGATGATAATGCCTAAAAAATTATCGTTTTGAAACACCGAATTTGGCTAATTTTAGAGCTATTAGAAAAAAATGACGATTAACATTAATTTAAAAGACAATTTAAATTATTACTAATTGTAAAAGATAATTAGATTAGAAATTAATAAAACTAGATTTAATATATTTAAATATAATTAATTTCGAATAATAAAGAAGCACTAATTAAGATCTAATTAAAATTAAATCCTAATTAAATATTTAAATATATTTCCCATTTAAAAAATGCCCACCCAAAAATTGAACAACCTCGAAAAAATCCCACCAAAAAAGGAATTTTTTTAAAACTTACCAAAAATTAATTTTAACAAACTTACTGTTTGTTTGTAATTCGTTGGAAGTGGAGACCGTTCGGGTGGATCCTGAGTTGGGTGGAGATGGTTAGAGGTGGAGACCGTTTAGGCACAAGAAGATAGGGAGATCGAAGAACAACACACGGGAGAAGCCGTTAGTAGAGGTGCAGGCTTGTGGGAGTGAGGTAGAGCACACAGTTAGGGAAAGTCAAGGCGAGGTGAGGTAAAGCCAAGGGCACCAGGGAGCTCGACTGCACCAGATCTTGGCCAATGTGGGAAGGATCTCCAATGCATATGTAGGCGCGTGGGTACAAGGGAGGCAGAGGAAGTGAAGGATGAGTCAGGGTCAAGGGTAGGAGAAGCTCGATGGAGGATGTAGGAAGAGAGGAGAGAAGGCTCAAGGCAGAGCCAACGCACCACACAGTTGTAGTCTGAGCCAGAGGAGGTTTCCAAGCACAAAGAACTCAGGATCATAGGTCACCAATCATAGGTAAGAGTTGAACATGAGCTAGATCACAACTCACCAAAGAAAAATATGGAAACTGAGCTTGAGTAGAGAGAAAAATGACTTGACCATACAAGAGTTCAATAGGCAAGCTGAGCAAGAGCCAGGGAGTCATGGCGAGTTGAGTGAAGAGGTAGGAGCTCATGGTGAGCTAGAGGAGCTCGGGGAAAAGAAGAGGAGCTTGGTGGAGTTGAACACAACAAAACACCCCTTCACATGAAATTTTAACCTCCAAGCCATAAATGGAAATCTGTATTTTGCAAAAAGACAACAAAAACAAAGAAACCAAGAAAAAAATAGAGATCTAAAAAATTTCCAGTTTAATAAAATTTTAAAAAATAGAAAATAACCTCTATTTTAACTGATCTACCAGATTTAGCTTTAGTTAGCCAAATGTAGTTGAAAACCCCAGAAAGCTTCAGGAATACCTGCATATGCATGAAAAACATAGCAAAAAACAACTTTCTAAGAACAACTTGTTAAATACGTTAGCAATAAATTTCTACAATATAAAGATAAAAAAACTTGCACGAGGAGTAAAAAAATGAGACTAAGAGTAATCACAACTCAAATGATGAATGCACATTTACACAATCTTAGCTCTGATACCATGTAAGATTTTACGAGAATAGAATTGGAAATGATGCACCATGAAGTATTTTCAATCAAACGGAATCGTGATAGCTCCAGCGTAATCGCAAGGATCGATGAATAATGGAAGAACTTGCTCAACAGAAATAAAGATTACACATAGAGGAAAGACAGTGGAGTGTCTTGGTATACTCATAAATCATAAATGAAAGGGTACATATAGGGTGATGAGTAAGCCTAGTGCATGACACATAAGCAAACCCTAAACCTAACCCATGTGAGATGACCCTCCATATGTGAGTGGAGGACACATAGGATCCCACACACCAATAAATGCTAGTAATTGGATATGAGTGACCAGGAAATGCCATTTAATAAAGAGCCATGTTTGAAATAAAAATGTTAAATGCAGAGGATTTGATAAAAACTAATAAGAAAGCTGATAAATTGATAAAATGGTGTTTTTGAAAGGAATCATCAGTGATTTGGGCCAATAATTGGTAATGAGGGTGAATTGCTAGTTATTTCCGTGTTTTTGACAGTTTAGATAGAATGAGAACTTGAAGTTCTAAAATGATGTTTATGATTGATTTAAGATTTTGATATGATTGAAAATGGGCAAAGAGAAATTAAGGAATACCTTTGGGTATTTTGGAGCTAAATGATGCCTCAAATCTTTAGCAGGAGAGACCTGAGTAGGTAAATTATTTTGGGATGTTGCTTGATGTTTGAGTGATGAAACTAATCACCAAAAACACTTGAAAATATTTGATGTTGATCTCTAATGGTGCTTTATGATGTCTTGGATGCTAGATTACCTAATAATGAAGTGTGAGAGCAAAACGTATTCCAGAGATTTGAGATTAAAGATCAGGAGTTGAAGATCCTAGATGAAGAGTTAAAAGGTGCTATTTATAATCGTTAACGATTCAACTAAATCATCAATAATTTGAGATACTTGGGGAAACCACTGTCAAAGTGGTTAAAACCACTTCTAATCAAGGTTTTTTTATTGGGGTTTGGGTAAATGGTTAATGGGGTGTTGAATGACGAGGTGAAGGGGTTGAAATGGTTATAGGTTTGTTTTCTCTTGTTTATTTTTAGTTTTTAAGTGATTTTGGGAGAGATAAAATATGATTTTACAAATGTGAGATGATGTAAGAAGAAAATTTACATGGGGTAATTATTATGGGGTAGTTTTAGACTTATAGGGGATATATGAATTAAATGGCGACCTAGATAAATTTAATTATAGAGATAGTGTTTATGGTGAGGAAAATGAGCGGTGCAAATTTTAAGTGTCTACATTTGTCCCTTTTTTTCAAGTAGTTTGGTTAGGCAAAGTGCTGGAAAAAAATAATGATAAATTGATTTGTATGGGTGATTCCATCCTCAAAATTGGGTGACTACAGTGTAGTGTAAGGAACACCATTTTGACGAATGTTTATTTTGTTCGATAGCTATGAGGTACATTTCATTAAAATTTTCCCAAAGACGGGGTATCAAAACAATAAATGCTATTGTGGAATAAAGTTATAGGGGAAACTAAGGGGTTTATTTCATATGGACATATGATTCGTAAAGGTAGGGTGTAAGGATAGGGAAGCCAAATGATTGGGGGGGGCAAAGGGCTCACGTCCCATAGTCATATGACATATCCCAAAATGTTTGTATTTTTTATATTTAATTTTTCATTGTTCAGGGTCTTTTAAATGAGACATTTTTTTGAAAAATGTGATAAGGTAGAGTAGATTTTTAAAAATATTGATTGGTGGTAAAAAAATAAAATGAATTGCTAACGATTTATAATGGTCACTGGTGATTTAGGTAGATCACTAATGATTAAGGGAATCCTCAGAGATTATTGCGAAAGTTTGGGGGAGGCTATAAAATATTCAAGCTAGTGATGAAGAGTTCATTATTGTGACTTGCTATTTGTGATTTGGAGAGCTTTGAGGTAGAATACAATAATCTTAAGCTATGGTGTTAGAGACAAGGAATAAGTAGCCTACACAGGTAGAGGTGAGTGCCCAAATTTGTTGTTTTGATTGATTTTTAGCTATTTTTGTTTGTGTTTTTCATTTTTTGATGGTACAATGGGTTTAAATTTAAAATCACTAGAATTGTCGGCAATTCAAGTTGATCAACAGTGATTCAAGTGAATCACTGGTGATTTCACTGAGTTTTCTTTGACTGAGTTAATTAGGTCATGACCTATATATTTGATGAATTTTTTGATGATTTTTGTAATGAAAAAGGGTTCTAATGTGTGTTTTTGCATTTTTATGTGTGCATGTGAATGTAAAATTGACTATTGGTGATAGGATTTCATTGATTTTAGCAGAGTTTCGAGAGGATATGTCTGATGATGATTGGAGTTTTGTGGAGGAGGTTGGATTTATAGGGATGTGTGATTATAGACACATTCATAGGTGTAAGGGTTTTTTGTTGTCTTTGATGGAGAGATGGGATCCAACTACCTACACATTTTGGTTACCGACAAGTGATATTATGATCACGGTGGAGGATATCCATAAGATTACTAGACTATCGGTACATGGAGAGGGTATCTATTGTATTGATGAGATAGAGAGGAAGGATGTGATGAGGATATTGTATGGAGATGATGTAGATGATGTTTGATATTTTTTAGGGGGATTCTATTATTAGGATATCTATTCTGCATAGAGAGAGGGGTAAACATGGATGAGTATGTTTATGATGGGTATTTCATGTTTTGATTTTCCTGATTCTGGGGGTGGTAATTTTCCATGGATGATGACTAAGGTGGTTACTGAGATGATGGAGCATCATACTATGTTTACTTGGGCATCTGCCTTATTAGCACAAACATACAAGGAGCTATGGGCTTGCAAATTCTAGAAGAGATTTTGTATAGATGTTGCATTTTTGTTATAGTGTTGGGCATTTGAGCACATATCCATAGCTCGTCCACACGCTTTTTTATGGGGAGGTACAACTATGAGTTGTAGATCAGATGGGTTTATGAGATGGCGTGGAGATGTGGGGAGGTCGAGGGGGAAGAGGGAGGAGGATCATTACAAAGAGCTCCTTACAGGATTATAGGTTGGATATGTGGTGTAAAGGCCATATGTCAATTTTCTAGTGTGGCTAGGTTGTGAGTGTGAGTTGGATGGTTTAAAATAGGAGTATTGGGTATATTGAGGCTCTAGTGCCTTATTGATGAGAGGAGGGAGATATTAATACTCCTAATGTAGTTATAAGACATACGCCACTTATAGTTGTTTAATAGGGAGCCATGGGTCTAGATGAGTATGGTGACTTAGTGTTGATTGATGATACTAGAGTGACTGTTGATTAGAGGAAGTGGTGGGCTGGTGCATATGCCGAGTCTTAGAGAGCACAACTTACTAAGAGGGGGATGAGGGTGCGTGATTGAGTAGAAAAGGAACATGAGGTTGTTGATTTCATATATGATGGAAATGATGATGGTGATGAAGAGGACCTGAAGGCCATAGTTGCACAGTTGATGGTCAAGAAGGCTATAGTTGAGGATGAGAGGGATAGTCTATGGAGGGAGAGATGACTTGATTGGAGTGAGGAATACTTTGAATGGTGAGAGAGATGGTGATATTACTGAGCATGATGGTTTTAAAGCATAGCTTACAAAAACCACTACTGATCGAGATCGATATAGACAAGAGTGAGAGACCCTGAAAAGTGCTTTCAAAATTACAAAATCATCAATGTTAGGTGCAGAGTTTGCGGCACAAGCATAGGATAATAGTCAGATGGGTTCCCCAAGCATGATTATTGATACTCATTATCAATATTTTATAGAAGAGTTTCTTATTATTAGGATATGGTGATACATCAATTGCCTAATGTAATTTTATATTTTGATCACTTAGCATAGTGAGGAGCGGCTCCCAGTGCTAGTCTAGAGAGTGTGGGTCAGCCACCTCGAGGAGTTGCTACAGGAGTTAGTGGTCATGGAGGTATACATGAGGGTGATGGGAGTTCTACTCATGTTATTGGATTCCCTAGTGATATTAATTTTATTAGATAGATGTATGACATGGGTTGTGTTTTGATATGTATACGGCTCTTTTTATGAAGCCTTTGATGCATAGTTTTTGACATACATAGTGGGGGAATCCTTGATGATGTATTTGAGACTTTGATTTTATATATATATATATATATATATATATATATTATATATATATATATATATATATACTTGGTGATCTTGTTTGGGATTATATGTGTTGGTTATATATGTTTTGATTTAATTGTATGTTGTGGAATGAGTAAATATTTTCAATTTTTTTAATGGATGTTTTGTGAGATTATGAAAATATTCTATGGTGTAATTTTTTTATATAACTTATGTGATTTGGATATATAAGATGGTTGTGACTTTATATGTGATATGGAATTATCAAAATGTATTCTAACTTCGTAGAATAAGAGTAAAAATGGAATGACTACTTTAAAGTTGGATTTGATAAATACATGATGGGTATAGAAATGTGAAAGCACCTTGTGCTTTTAGCCTTTAAAAAGTTAACAAGAGACTATCAGTGGGTAGTGACACATGTGGGATCTTAGCTATAGAGATGAAGTGATCAGATGTACCTTCATGGGACATGAAATGGGTTTGACATATGTAGATAATGTATGAAAGATGGTTATCCTTTTCAACAATTATCATAGAGAAATGCCCAAGCTTTAGATATTTTGATTTTTGATGCAAACTAATCGATGTAGGAAGTTTGCTTTGATGGAAAAGATGATCGATGCAGGAAGATTTCCTGGGATGCTTTTGCATTTGAATTTTTGAACAATGGTTGATGTAGGAGTCCTTTTTACATGGGTAGCAATCCTTCCAGGGCGTGGTCTACAATTTTGACTTTTTTTATTTCTACAGATAGCCTTCCTTCAAGGGATCGGTCTATCATTTTGACTAGTATATTTCCTTTGGGGGACCAATATTATTTCTAATTTTAATAATTTGATACATTTTTTAATAGCTTTCCTTCAAGGGATCAATCTATTATATTGATATTTGATAAGAAACATCCATAGATATTTTTGAATTTTATTGAGATGAGGGGAAAACCCTAATAGACTGTTTCAAGGAGGGGAAAGGTATGTGCACATGACCTAAACATACGTGCCCCATGACATGATTTAGTTGGTACAAGGTAGGTGGATGTAATGATTGGAAGGTTCTTCTTAAGGAGGAACATTTACATGTGGAAGATGCGATGAAAAAATTTGTGATGCTTATCTTTAAGGTTTATAAGGAAAGTAACATAAAACTATATACTTTCAAATCTTTACGATGAGAAAATTACTAGTTGATGATGTAACCGATATTTATATGTGACTACTAACATGATGGTAAAAAATTAATAGTAGAAAGGCTGTAAGTGCAAGGAATTCAAAGGTTCCTTTTCAGGTATACCATCAAGGGAGGCTAAACGATACGCTCCCGACCTATACTTATGAGTGATGACATATGGAATGGTCCAATTAGGGAAAAACTTTTTATGTTTACTCTGTTCTAAAGTAGTGACATTTTAATTTTCTTTTAGAACAAGATCACCAATTTTGAAGTCATGTTATTTTACATATTTATATATGTGCATTTGACACGTTCTTGATAGAATTAAATATTTTCAAGGGCCATTAGGTGTTTATCGTCTAATAATTATAATTGTGTAAGATAGTCTTTTCAATATTATTCATCGGGGATAAAGTATTTGAGTGATACAAAGAGTAATGGGATTTGAGATTCAAGGGGTAGAACTACCTCGAAGCCATAAACTAGTGAGAAGGGTGTAGCACCTGTAGGAGTACAGATGCTAGTTCGGTAAGCCCAAAGAGAAAATGATATTTGGAGATGTTAATTCCTGCTTATGTCATCTACTATTTTCATGAGGATTTCAGTGAGTTTTTTGTTAGATGATTCAACTTTTCCATTGTCTTAGGGAAAATATAGTGATGAAAACTTTGTTTAATGTTGAATATGTCACAGATTTTCCTAACATCCTTGTTCTTGAAGTAACTTCCATTATCTTTGATAAGATTATGAGGGGCGCCAAAGTGGGAAATGATATATTGATAAATGAAGTTGATTATTTGATTTGATTTATTTGAAGTGAAGGGGATGGCCTTGACCCATTGTGTAAAATATTCAGTGGCTGTAATAATTTAGTGATGTTGTTGGAATGATTTAGGATTAATAGTGCCAATGAGGTATAGCCCACATTATGAGAAAGGCCATATATCATGAGTGGGTTGTAAATATTAACTGGGAATGTGAATGAGATTAGAATGTTGTTGGTATCTTACACACTTCTTAACATATGCACAATAATACTAATTGATAGTATGCCAATAATAGCCGAGTCATAAGACACATTTAGTGACAACATTACCATTGAAATGTCGAGCACATATACTATCATGGAATTCTTGGATTACTTTAATAGATTTTTGAGATTTAAGATATCTTAATAGGATGCCATCAAATTGACATTTATACAAGATACCACCTATGATGAAGTAACAAGTGGAGCATTTAAGAAATGAGGTTTTAGTGTTATGTGATAAGTTAGAGGGAATTTTGGATTCCGAAAGAGAGTAGAATATTTGTGAGTACCATAAATCAATTGGATGATTGTTGATGGTGTCAATAGGAGGGAGTTGATTTTATGTGAGGGGTGATCCAATATCTGGATGAACATGGATAATTTGGGATTTTTGGTTGATTCTTTAGTTGATAAGAGAATGAGGGCTCCCAAAAAATCCATAATATCTGTAATTTTTTTAGAAGATCATGGAACTGTTTGGATAGTGTAATGATTGAAGGCTCCAAGGAGGAAATCAACACTTGATTTATGTTTTTGTAATATCTCATTTTTAGATTGATATTCTCCTTTGATTTGATTGATAATGAGTTGTGAGTCTCTATAGATTTCAAATATTTGAACACCTAATAGAATACCAGTTGTAAGACCCATGATCAAAGCTTCGTATTCTTCCATGTTATTAATAAATTCAATGTTAATTTTAAATGATAGTGGATTAGGAATCCCTCGGGGAGGTATGATGATGATACCATCCCCTCCCTCTTACTGGCATTTATATCCATCAAAGAAGAGGGTCACTTTCATAGGAGTGAATTCATATTCATCGACAGAGTTGATAAATTCATCTGAAAATTTTTCGTGAGGTGAATGAGTATCAGGAAGTGGTGCTTCACCAACTTGGTCTACATTGGCTTGGCCCTTAATGGATTTTTGTGATATGAATTGAAGGTAAAACTCAATCATAAGAATAAGCCACCGAGTTATGTAATCATTGTGATATGAATAAGAATTCATGGTTTTAAGAGGGTTAAAGTTGGTAATAATGTATGTTTTGTGATTGAGAAGATAATGGTGTAGTTTGGAGGTTACAAAATATAGAGCGTAACATAATTTTTCGGATTTGGTATAATGGGTTTCATATATATGGAGTTTGTGACTTATGTAATAGATGGCTTATTCACAAGCTTGGTCATCATGATGGGCGACCATAGCTCCTAAGGCATGGTCTGTGGTGGATATATAGAGATAGAAGGGATCCCCATCACAAGGATTAAGAAGCATGGATCCTGATAAAAGATAGTGTTTGAGTTAGGTGAAATATTTTTGGCAATTAAGATCCCATTTGAAATCTACATCCTTGCGGAGGAGGTGATGGAATTGTTGAGAAAAGTCAGATAATTGAGATATGAAACATCAAGTAGATTGTAGTTTACCTTGAAGGCTATACAATTGTTTGAGGTTTGATGGAGGTGGCATTTCAATAATTTATGTAATTTTGTCTAGATCTACTTCAATACCTCGGATAGATATGATGATCCTGAGGATTTTTTTGGTGAACACACCAAAAAAAAACTTACCGGGGTTGAGATAAAGGAAATACATAATAAGATAGATGAAGATTGAGTCCAGGACAAAAAGATGGTCTCTTCATTGTTTAGACTTTCCTAAGAGATCATCAATGTAATCCTATACAATTTTGTAGATAAGAACATGGGAAATGTATTTCATAGGACATTGATAAGTGGAACCCATGTTTTTGAGTCTAAAGGGCATAACACAATAGGAGAAGGTCCCCTAAGGGGTAGTGAAGGATTTCTTGTGTTGATCATCAGTGGCAATAAGGATCTGATTGTAGCTAGAGAAGCCATCCATAAGGGAGAGAATTTTGTGGTCAGTTGTTAGATCGACAAGTTGATCGATATTTGGAAGAGGGAAATGATCTTTAGGGAATGAAAGATTGAGATCTCAAAAGTCAGTACATAAGTGTAACTTTCCTGAGGATTTGGTTATGGGTATAATGATGGAGTCCAATTGTGGATAATCAATGGGTATGATGAAATTTTAAGAAAGAAAACATTACAACTCTTCCTTGATAAGGGGATCCATGCGGGGATGTATTTTACGAACCTTTTGTTGACAATTTTTGCATTGGGATAAGTGACAATGTTATATACGATGATATTTGGATTGATACCTGACATATCACTATATGACTAGGAAAAATATTAACTATACTTGAATAAGAAGTTAGTGAAATATTCTAACTATTTTGGATTTAGTGATTGACTGACCTTAACTACATGGGGTTCTTGAGCGGTTCCTAAGTTAATGCTAATGGTGGATTCACTGAGAAGGGTTGACATATCAGGTGGTAAGGTTTTTTGAAGGAAATTGTCGTCTTCTCCCATATGGGAGAGAATGTCTTGATCGTTGTGACATTGAAGGCTATCAATGATGGGAGAATATTCTTCAATCATTTCTGGCCAAACATGAGGAATTGTTTTGGTGACATGGATGGATTGATAAGTTAAATTTTATAAGGAAATAATATTGACTAAAAAACGTTAGGTTGGATGGAGATGGTTTCATCAATGTCCATGGGGTAATTAGATTTCATGGATGGTAATGGTTTTAATTCGGTAACACGTACGTACAAGGTTTTTGTAGATGGGTTAGTAGTGGGTCTTTCATATCCTAAACCATATTTTTGTGTGGTTTAAGAGAGTGCTGGATGATTAATTCATGTATTCCTGTTCATAACTCTGACAACCAAAGCCTTTCCATTAAAATAATGGAGGTACATTTGAGAAAATATTTAATTATATAAGGATTGGAAATCTAAAGAAAAGGTCATGACATGATGTTATTATAGGGATTGTGATGAAGGTCGGTTGAATCCTCCATAAATGAGATTAGTTTTCAAATACACTAGACCATAAGAGATTATATATCCTTCATCAAGCTCGTACATAGATTGTTTGTTTGGTTTACCATAAATTTTAGGTGTAGGTAGTGAGTTAAGCATGAGGAGGCGGTTTCTCCTAGCGAAAGAAATTGCATGACATCTCCGAGGGAAGAGTAATCTAGTAATTTGGATGATGGGATAGATATATTGGTGGATGATTTATCAGATGATTATGATGTTGATTTAGGTATTAAAACATAATTTGGATGGTAAGTCATGTTGTAGTCAATGAAACGATTGGGATCCATGGGTACTATAAATTTTTGGCCCTTGTGTTCATATTTAACACAACGGTGAAGGGTTGAGGGGAAACAATGCATGGTGTATATCCAGGGTCTACCGAATAACATGTTATACTAGAACTCTCCTTTTATGATGTAGAAGAGTTATATAAGGGTTTTGACATAAAATTTGAGTTGTAGTGTGATGATACATAGTGTGGGTGCGATGGTGTCATTAAAATCCCAAAGTAAGATGGGTGTTTGGGTGATAACAATGCTTTGTAGTCTAAGTTGTTTGAAAGAAATGGATGAGATAATGTTGATAGTGGTGCACCCATCAATCATGACCCTTTTGACTAGGACATCATTCATTTGAGCAGTGATGAAGAGAGGCAAGTCATAATCCTCCGGATGAAGAGATGGTATTTCAAAAGATTGAAAAGAGATGGTGGAAGATGCTATGAGAGTACCCACGATGTTTGTGAAATAAGCTAGATCGTATATGGGTATTGATATGGATTGAAGGGATTCATTCATGGATTTCATGTGTGATGGTGATGTTTGAACAAGATCGTAGAGTGAAATTTTAATCGGGGATTCATGTAATTGTTTGATAACAACCTTCTATAATGTGGTGGAAGAAGGTGGTGTGACAAGGATGGAAAATTTGGATTTTTCAGAAGAGGAGGAAAGTTCTAGAGGTGGAGGGATGATGAAAAAAGTATTCAATTAATTTGATTCTGATGAATCAATATTTTGATATTGTGAGTTCATGGTGCTATGGATGGAATTAAATTGATGAGGAAGGTCCCTTTTAGAGGATGCCTTATATGTGTTTGAGGATGTAGCGGTAGATGTTGTGTGAGGTTTTATGGATTGATGTGACTCTGAAGGAAGAACACCCTTACTCTCAAGTTTCTCAATGATTGTGTGAAAGGCTTTACAGTCTTCTATAGAGTGTCTTGATGTCTGATTTTAATCACAAGAAGCTTCAAAGTTATATGAGGATGGTTTCCATCCTTGAGAGCTGGATGGTTTGAGAGGAGGAAGCACTACAAATGTTTTCTAAAGTAGTTTTTCTAGAGTTTTTGCATAGTGGAATTTAGGTGCAGATGTTGATGGTGACGGTATCTCTCTTGATTTGGCATTCAAAAGAGATGTTATTTTGGCTGTAGATTGTTTGGTCTTCTGTAAGTGGATATCTTTCAAAGATGTGCTAATGATAGGTGATTTAGTCAAAGGGTGTGAACCCAAGATAGATGGTTGATATTTTTAGTTTTGCATGGGATGATTTCAAGATATGACCGTAACCTTTCTAGATGGGGGTGGAATAATTTTTTAAGGTTAGGTGATGTACTCATCATATGATATTTTTCATGATTTGGATGACTAGTTACATTTGAGGTGTTTGAAAATAATCTTTAGAAGGGCTAAGATAAGAAGTGATAGTTTCAGAAGATTAATTTTTGATAACAGGTTATGGGGGTGTTTCTAGTTACTTTTCAGATGTTGATCTAGGTGTGTAATTAGAATTTGTGGGTGTGGATTTAGTGATAGGAAACATCTTATTAATGGTGTTTATGCTATGGTGAGATTGTATGTTATTAGCTTGAGTTTGACTACTTGATGGAGAATGATTCGAGAAGGGTTGTTTAAATACATCAAGGTTTTGATTTTGTGGTGCATTAGGGTTGTTTAGATACAATTCACCTGTATCAATCAAATCCTAAAGGAAATTGTGGAAGGAATAACACTTTTCAATGTTTTGGCCTTTAAATCTGTGGTATTTTCCTTAATTATTAACCAAATACCAAGAGGTCTTAGAAATAGATGAGTTGATTGGTCAAATGGGTGGAAGAGAGATCTTGTTAACAGTAAGAAGTTGATCAAAAACTACATTGTAAGTATTTCCAATAGGGGTATAGCTGTGTTGAGGTTGGGAGCATTCAGTGGTCGAACATTAGTTAGAGGTAGGTTTGACGACTACTACATTAGTTATCGATGACTTGGATTTATTTGGATTGGAGGATGGCTTGGATGAGAATTATGATTTCAGAGCCTTTGGTCTAAGTTTGAATCTACCTTTTTCAAGGGCTCATAGATCAAAATTATGGGTCATGGTAAAATCTTCATCAAAATTCTAAAAGGAATTAATTTGGAGTGTGGATGAGATGATTATAGCACATGAATGGGATAATAATTCAATAAATTTTGTTTGTGGGAGTGAGAATCAATGTTGATCTATTATACCCCTCCAGCAGGTAAAAAAGTCTGTGATAGACTCATTTTCAAAAAATTTAATGGCATAAAGGTCTGTAATGGTGATTTTATGTGAGATGTTGATTGAAAATTTTTCCAAGAAGATTTGGGAAAGTTGTGCGGATGAGAAAAAAAGAGTACTGTAGGATGTCGTTATACTAGTCCAGGGAAGGACTGGGTAGAGACATAGGGAATGTCCTAAGCATCAAGTATTTTATATGGGATATAAGATAACAAGCGTGGGGAAAGGCTCAGATATGTTATTGGGGATCTTATTTTCACTATAGAACTTAAGAAATTTCGGAAGTTCCTAGTGATGTGGATAGGATTTGTAAGGCACATATGGATGAATAGGTTCGCTACAAATTTGTTCATATGAAAGTGTGTTCTTAGGGCCCATGGAAGTAACTTAAAGACTAGATATTATGTTCATTAAATCTTGAAGAGGGTTCATTTGTGGTGTTTTTTCTATACCAGATGAGGATGAGCCAGGTTGGTTAAATGAATACTGATTAGGCTATTGGTATGATTGATACTATTGAGGGGTGAATTTTTTGAATGGAATGTTTTGTTGAGGAATGTTTGTGGGGATGTTGTAAGGGGTTTGTGATACTAGGGGTTTCCATGGTTGGATATACTGATACTGAATGTGAATAGATGTGTTCAAGAGAGCTTGTGATTGCTGAGGAATGTGTTAAAAGGGGATGGATGTGTGGATAAGAGGTTCTGAATACTGGGATGATTTTTGAAAAGGAATAAACATTCCAACAAAGGGTTGTTATTATTACACATTCTTTTATAAAGGAAGGGAGTGCAATTGTTGTGGTATGGATTGGGAGGAAGCAAGTGGTTTTAATGGTTGAGGTGTATGTTGTGAAATAAGGGGGTTGGAAGATTGTTGTGAATTTAGATGAGTACTAGAAATAACACTAGTATTGATGAAGGGTATGGATGTGGAGATAGACATAGTAATGTTTTGGAGTGTTGGTGTGCTTTTTTGGGAGGGTGGTGGATGAGATACACCAATAGGAATAACGACATAACTTATGAGGGGGTTTGAATAACAGAGGAATCTAGAGGGACATGTGAGGGTGAAGAGGTACCCACATTGTTTTGAAGTGGTGTAAAGCTTGTGGATGGATTGCGTGAGGATGTGGGTTCCTGAGTGATTGTGTCTTGTAAAGAGATTACATTAAGATCAAAAATGCAGAAAAAAGGCACAACATTGGATGTTTTTGGTTGGTTTTTAAGAGGATAATAATATATTTTCTGAATAACGGGTTTGTGATTTGGATCGACCATGGAACCCTATAGGATTTAAAATCATTTCTGAACTTACCCCATTAAAATCAATTTTCACTAATGCAAGAATTAAAAACACACTACACACAGGTTGATAACGGAGGTCATAAGAATTCCTGCATCTCCATGTTCATTAATAGAAATGATACGTTATCCAATTCAAATACTACAATTCTAATGTTAAATTACAATCTAAACATGATAATACTTAATAAAAATGAAACAAGAACCTTTACACCAAGTATCTATCTTGGCAGATTTTATCCAATATTCTATTTGTGAAGACCTCTATGCTTCTATTACACGGTACTAATTCTTCTTCCAGAAACCTCCACGCCTCCACTGTATGGTGCTAAGTCTCTGTTTACAAACCTCCATGCCTCCGATGTATGGTGCTAAGTCTCCAGATGTTAGCAGAATAAATTTTTGCCAAATAACTTAAAAATAAACAATGACCCTCCTCCAAAGCTAATGGTTTGACGACTTGTCCAACGTACTGAGGTTATGACCTCTACTACTTCTCTGATGCTCTATCATGTCCCTCAGCTCCATGGCATCTCCGGGATCTAGCTTGAGAAGACTCTTTATTGGTGAGCTAAAAAATAATAATTCCCAAACCATATTGTGCCTATTAAATAATAGGTCTTATCTTCATCTTGTCGATAAAAAATAATATCGACACTCTATATTTGTATAAAAATAAATATGAATTACTTCTTCATACTTCCCATAACAAATAATATAGACCTTTGGTAATGCCTATCAACAATAATAATAGGGCTTTTAAATATTTCTTGCTTAGAACAAATAATACATGCATTATATATATTTTCTCTATGCACAATGCCTATAATATAATAGGGCTTCCGTCTCCATAACACCTCTACAATCACCTTTGAACTTCATTTCATCCTCCTTGGATCAAGTATGGAACACTTCTTCTTGGAGAGAACCCAAAGATTCATTGCCTATAGGACTTATACAATGCCTATAATAGGCCTTTAATAATATTTGCTCCAAAAATATGCCTATTAAATAATATAATAGGACTTAATAATAATGCCTATAATAATAGGGCGTGCATACTTTTAGCTCCAAAAGATGGGCCTTCATCATTTTTCAAAGGCCACCTTACATCTCCCTTTATACTATACTCATTGTAGACACCTATTTTTAGTTATAACACCCCTCCATCATCTCACATGCACGCAATTTCCATTCTCGCTTCTCTTTTTTTTAAATTAATTGAAATCCTATCTATTTGCTCACATTATTTGATTAATTATCAAGTGGGCTCCATGTAGACCCATTTGATAATTCAACTTTTTGATATTATCCCCATCTTCCATAAATTATTAATCCATGAGTATTAATACATATCTTCAACACCTTTGTTTAAATGGAATCTTTTATCTCACCCACCATGTCAATCATGCTCCCCACTCCATCTAATAATTCAAGCCATGGTCCCCACTTAATCATATCAGGTCTCTTAACTCAGGTTACTCTACTAAACCCCGGTTACTTGTTAACCTCAATCTAACCTCACATCTAAGTTATAAATATGGTTTTTTCCCCCATATTTTGGAGGAAGAAAAAGTTAGAAAATTTAGGTGAATACTATGAGATTTTAGTCATTTTAGAATATAATTATTATTCTATCTAGGTGATGGCATGTGGAATTTCCATGACATTCTACTCATGATTTGGGTTCATATGATGAGATTCTTGTTGCACACATTAGATCAGTAATTCTGTCTACACACCAGTACCATCCAGGTTCTTTTGTTTATCAATTTGTATTTTATTAGTTTTGGACGCTATTGTATTATTATTCTTAATGCATGGGGGTTAACCGCCACTGAGGAAGTTAACGCTTCCCGGATTTGCTTTTTCAGGAAACCTCTGCATAAAATCTCTAATCATTATTTTCCTAGTATATGTGAGCTGCAGGTTTGTTGAGATCACACCGAGGAGTCCGATATCAAATTTACACCTGTATCATCCATCGTCATCTCCAAGGTACTAAGCCCTTGTATACTCGACGTTGTTTAATGTTTCTTGATTACTTGTGCACTCATTTGGACAGGAAGATGGAAATGCAGATCAACATTTGGCATGCCCGGTGGGAGCAGATCTAGGCTTTGGTCATGTTTTTGTTTGTTTACTTTATATAGGTGTCATATGTATAACAATTATTGTAATTTGCATTATTGTTAGTATGACATTGCGTTAATCTATATGTGTTTTGCAGTTTTCATTTCTAGACTCACTTGCTTCCGAGATCTTTGGTACTGTCTTCGTCCAGGTGTTGTGATGCATGTATAAGTAGTTGATTGTGTCGCCATTAAGGTACGTTGATGCCTCATTTGCAAAGGTTGGTTATTGATTTGTTTATAATCAGGGTAAAATTTTATTCTTATTGCTACTTGTTAATAATATATATATATATGTATGTATAATAATATATTAATAATAATTAATTAAAAAATTAAAAAAAAAAAATATATATATATATATAAAGAACAATCGTAAACCTACCCTACTCTATCCCGTCTCCACCTTACTCCCCACCTCCCCTAACCGATCTACCCTTCTCTTCACCTCATCCCCTTCACCCAACCAATTCCTCAAATCATAGCCCCTTTGCTCATGCCCATCTCCACCGCTGCTCCATCTCTTTTCCACTCGCCTTATTTCACATAGTCCCACTTCCTTATCCACGTGCCTATCTCCCACACAAACCACTTCTCCCACCTTGCCTCATGTAGATCAGATCAAACCCAAAGGATAAGACTACGCATTCCTCCCAAATATCAAAAGTAAATATTTTGTATATAATGTATGATATGAGATTGCATATTCTCCTCATGGTTTCTATTTAGTGGTTTATAATTACGTAGCTTATTCGGAGAGGCCGTGATTATGAGATCAACAAGAACTTAACATAATCTCTGAAATATTTTTGTGAAGCATCTTGTGCACTAAAATCTTAAAATCCACCCCCATCCTCAGCTCGCACATCACTGTGATCCTCATTTTTGTTGATCCCAGGCCATACCGTCATCACTAGTTCTATGTATTCCACTATTTCACAGAGCTTGTTGTCTTCCTCTATCCACACTCTATCCTCCACACCCCTCACCATGCCACTCTGATTTCACCCCACCACTACACCTCCTTCATTCCATCCCACAGATCCACTCCCTATCTAATGCCTATGCTATGATTTCTATCCTCCTACATCGACAACCTTCCACTCAACTTGACTCCCATTCCTTGTTTATATATTTTTTTTAAAAAGACATTCCACCACCTCTTAGATGATTAATCTCCATGCATATAGTAGGTCTCTATGCAACCTTATGAGGTCTTAGTGTTTGAATCTCCCCTTTGGGTCTGTCTTAGCATCAAGTTCATAGCTTTAGGGATAGTGACTGAAAATCCACTTTATTGCAATCAGTTGGTTTGGAGTATATCTGTCAGAATAGATTTTCCTTCTCTGTCCCATCGATTAAACACCTCACCTCATTGTATGAGCTATTAACATTTGAATTTCAACTATATTTTATTAGTATTAGATAATTATATGTTATACCATTTTTATACCATTAATAAATGTATATTAGTTAAATTTCTTTAGATTTTGATGAGTTGTTAAATAAATAAATACATATTCACATTGGTTTTTAGAATATTGTTTATCATCTGAGCTTAATTATTATCTTATTCATTTATCATTCATTTTTATAAGTTTAAAATGGGTTTGTCATTTATATAGTTTGTGTCATTGTTTATTATTCTGATTTTGATTATCACATTGTCGTGTCTATCATTTTGCATTATGATTCACATTACTTTCATCCTTAGATCATCATTTATTTTATCACTTAATAATAGTCATTGCATTATTTAGTGTCTAATTCAATTTATATTTGACTAATCCCGATAATTTTTTTATTCTAATTTATTTATTCTTTTTATCTCTTTTGGGTCATATCCACTAATTTTCATATTTTCTTTTACAGGATTGCGCTCTCAAAGATAAAATCTTAAACTCAAACTACATCACCAATAGTCTCTTGTCAATCTCATCCGTAGTCATAAGTTCCTTGGACATTCTTGATCATCGATTATCATTTTCAAACATCGTTTACCTGGATACGACAAAAGGTGCTTTCTAGATCACTTAAAGATTACACTTGGCTCAACTTGCTGTTAGATAAAAAGGAAAAGTGAATAACATGTATTCTCTAGTTTTCCCTATTTCCTCTTTTCTGCATGGTACTGTTGTCATTTTGGGTGATTGTCAACATCAAATTTCATACTTTGATTTTGGGAATAAAATGAACCTATGCATTCTGCCTGCTCACATAGTGTAACTAGGGGTTTAATTTTATTTTTTTGCATCACACCTATCATCACACACTGCTTAAAATTTCACAAATTAATCAACACATCGAAACATTCCTTACACCTAGTTCATTGATTGGGATTTGATCACCCAAAAAAACTGTTTTAGATATTTCCCATCCATAACTTACCTGAAACCAAACATAGTTTACCTTCTTCTAGGTCCTCTTTCAGCCATTTTTTTTACACACATTCTTGATTACAAAAAAATTGTTTACCTCACTTGTTTGTTGATATAACAACGATTTCCTTTTTAAACCCATAATTAATCGATCCACTGCTAAAAATATGGAACACAACCTCACCACACATACTGCTTCATCTCAATCAATCACTATATCAACAACTTCATCATCCATGTTTCTTCCTATCTCATTCATAGGAACCCATTCTCTCACTAATATACCTCATTCAATACCTTTCACCCACACTATGACATTAGACCAACACTCCATCCCATCTAGGCCAGTCACTCCACCCTCTATCAAATCAGAGCCTATTGGTACTTCCATCTTCCCTCTTGGAGACCAAAAATTTAGACAAATTATTGACACCAACCCTCTGGCCCTTCAAGACTATTTTTAATAAGACACATACACCTCCCTCTGGATGGCCCACTGCTTCAGTAGGTCTATCCTTATAATACTAGTTCTGAAATGCCTCAATCCATGGCCTTACATGATTTTGTGTCATCCTCCACCAACCCATCGGTACACCAGACCACCCAGGTAGTCATGCCCATTCTTACCAATCTTACTCACATCAACATGACTATCGTGACTACCATCCCTACCACTACAAAAATTTCGATGGTCACTGGTACATTTATTCAACCATCCCATGTGTTAAATCCCTCATTTGAATAGTAAATTCCTTCTACATCACAAGTCTATACCCTCACTTCTCAACTTCCTCCAACCATACCTTTGCAACATACCATGTCATTTCCAGTCTATCAACCCACATATACTCACATCCCCACTCAACAATTACTTCCACAACCTGTAGAATCTGAAAAATCATACCATGCCCATGTTTCTCACCAACACACATTCTATCAACAACCACCTTAACTATCACACATAGCTTACATTCACCCATACCAAGTCCCTTAGATACCTACACATACACAAGTCCAACAACCACCTTTCACTACTAACAGGAAATTCCTAATGACCCTATGCAAATCTTGATAGGTCAGTTAGCAAACCTAGAGGCTGCTACATTAGGGTCCAAAGTCACATTGTCTTATGAACAGATATGTAATGAACCCATCCATCCATCCATGTCCATGAAACCATATCCTCCACACTGGGAATTTCCAAATTTTTCCAAGTTTAATAGCAAGGAGGAGCCTTAACAACATCTCAGAGAATTTAAACATACATGTTATCTCATTGCACATGACCAAGACTTGATGCTTCGTACTTTCCCCATGTATTTGGTTGGTCCCGCCTTAGAGTGGTATAATCATATTCCCCAGTACTCCATATGTTATTTTTCCCATCTTGCACAATTATTTCTTAAGCATTTCTCCATTAATATTGTGAGTAAAATAACCATCAATGACCTCTATAATATCCACCAATTCAAAGATCAATCCATCATGGATTTCGTCACACGATGGCACAATATGATAAATCAATAATATTTTCCACTACTCCAAACTGATCTCATCGAGCTCTTTGCGTGCTCTTGCACTAAGCATATTTCCTTAGCCTTTCAAATCCAATCATTTCACACTTTTGAAGAGGCTTTTACCATGGCCCGCAAACTTGAGACATGTTCTTTAGAACATGGGCATTTAAAATTAAAGACCAATAACCCAAAAACTAAATTTGTCAGACCATCCATATCAAATGATAAATCCAAAACAACTGCCAATACCGTCATTGTTAGATCATCTCCTACCCCAACATCTACCATAGTAACCCAACAACAATTCACATGGCCAATGCCCAATTATACTCCTTTAGGAGAATCATACAGTCCCATCTTTGACAAATTGATAACAAAACACTTGATCACACTACTACCTATCCAACTTGTTAATGAATCTAGGCCACGACCTATGTGGTATTGAGAAGATCACTATTGCAAGTATCATAAAGTTTGAGGACATGACATAGAAAAATGTTGGACGTTGAAGGATTCTGTCCAAAGACTCATCGATCAGGGAGAACCTCAAGTGGATAACACAAATGCCTCATCCAATCAACCTTTAGATATTTTTAAACAACCATTTCCAAATCATACACCCACATCCATAAACTAGACTGCTCCTACTTCTGTATCTCAAACCCCTAGTACCCACACCATAAACACTATCGACGTCGATGATAAAAGTCTAGTTTCCCCCCACAAGATTACCTCATTCACCAACCATTACACCAATACCCTTTGATACATTATCTACACCCCCAAACGCATCAACATTAGTTACATCCACGCCCATATTGGTACCCTTTCCTATACTCACATCTATCTCAACACCTACCACCCCCTCCTCAGATGCAAATATAACTTTTGTGTCATTACCCCTTACATCTACTCCGTTAAACCCAATCACCTTGTCATAAATTATCCCACCTCTACCTGTTATCTCATCCTTAACTTCTCTTCCAATCCCTCTTTCTGCACTTCTACCAACACCTACTACATCTACTATTTTACAATCATCTATCTCATCTCCCTCTTCCACGGTCATGTCATTTACTCGATGAATTTTGGAAAACATTCCAGCATTCCTTAATTTTCAAATTATCGTCCCATTTCTTCTATACCATTAGATACTCACATATCGGCACATTCCCCACAAATATCCACTTCAATATCTCCAGTTCCTCCTGTAGAGATTCTGGTCATTCCCTCTAACAATCCCCATTCATATACAAGACCTAGACCCCCATTTCCCTAAGCATTCTCCTTCACATCCTTGTCCAAAAATAGACCTCACTATTCCCGATAGAAGCTACATGAAAACTACATCATCTCCTTCTATTTTAGGACCACACCCCTCATCTTCCTCTTCCATTTTAGGAACCTTCCCTTCACCAACAACACATACTACTAACCACCCTTTTCTAACCAATATCTTAAAGCAAATTCAAAGGTGTCTGTGTCTTCCACTACTATCCCGCATCAAGCACATTCATCTGCCCTTTCCAAATCCAAAACAATGTCTAAAACCATTATTTCATCACCATCTTCCCATGCATCATTCAAAATTTCTCCATCAATAACACTAGGTTATTATACCACTATGTTTCACCAACTACTCCAAGCCTCAACCATCACTTTACCATAAATTAAAATTTTTGATCCAAACACACCAAGGCCTTCCTAGTTTAATTCCAATCTTGTTTGTGCATTTCACCGTGCCCCTGGACATGACACTGAACATTATAAATCTCTCGAAGCCTTTGTGCACCATTTTTTCAATAAAAATATTAACGATGAAAAACCAATTCTACCATCTCCTCCATCAACATCCACATCCCAACATGCTATCTGTTCAAACATCTCGACCACTCTTTTCATTAAGAAATCCTGTCAGTATTCCACTACCAAATAAAGATATAACCAATGATACCACCAAAATATTATCAAAAGAGGATGATCCTAAGGATCATCTTCCTCTTGTAATCAACCGTTGTTCGAATAACCACCCGTTCAAAGCCATATAACTTTGACTTCACCTCACCATTCCGCCCCTAAGATTTATGTCGCTATCCCTCCTCCGAAGGAGATTGCTACCTCCACACCTCCATCACGACCAAAGGTTGTCATTGCAATGCTCCTACCAATCATCCCGCAACAATAGCATATTCATCTTCTTCTAAAGCCAAGGTATCTATTCTGGCCACCCTGAATCCTTCCCCCATTGAACATACCATTATTAAACAACTTCACTAGGCCCCTGTCAAAATTTTACTCTATGAGCTTATCCAAAGCTCTCCACACCATAAACAAGCTCTTATGGAGGTCTTGCAATAGATCCCATGATATCCTCCGATAAGCCCCAACCTTTTGTGGCTTTAGCTCATGCCTTCACAACATATGTTAGTGTATCATTTGAAAGTTTAGAAATCCTTAGGATACCACAAGAAGAACATGATCTACCATTATTCATCACAATCTATATCAATGACACCTGCATTCTATTGAACTATGATTGACAATGGTGCCAGTATCAATATCATTTCTTCTCATACCTTCAATCAACTTAAATTTCCCAATACCATTATTACCAAGTCTCCTTTCATTCTTCATGCAGCTTTAATGATGCTATCACTCCCCCATTAGGAATGGTTGTTCTTGCATATCCGTGTCGGCCATAAACTCCTCCACAAAATTTTATACATCATTGAAGGAGAATTCTAATATAATCTCTTACTGGGACGTCATTGGATTCGTGCTATGCATTGCATTCCATCTACTCTTCATTGTTGTATCAAATATGAACATGAAGGGACTACTTGTGCTCTTTCAGATTGAGATTCCCCCATTCTAAGACATGTCACATGATCTATAGACCTAAAGATGTCCTTGTTCCTAAAACCAATTTTTCTCCTGATGCATCCACTAGTTCTTCTGTACTTCCATCTAACTTACCTCATATGGATTCTTCTGATACTATTGTTGTATCAACGAATCATAGCACCCCCGGGTAAATACAAGTCCATATACTTGAAATCATGGTGCGACATGTGAAAATTCATGGCTACAAGGCGCTAAGCTGTGGGGACTTGCTACAACACATAGATTGTCGACATGTGAAAGTTGGTTCGTGCTCCTAAGGCATAGGTTGGGGGCGCACAATCTACTCTAAAGCAGTCGACATGCGAACTATTCTGTTCTCAAGGCGTAGGGACAAGGGGGCGCACAATGCACAAAGTGAAATCCTGACATGCTAAAAATTTGATACACCAAGGCACAGGCTGGGGTGTGACAGTATCCTTTCAAAGTGTTGACATACAGAAGCAATTTGTGCACACAAGGCACAGGCTGGTGATGATAGTTCTCCACGATCTAGACAAAAAGTGCATTGACATGCGAAAATTTGCACCCATAGGCGCAAGGCTAATAGGGTCCCGCATGAACACAAAGTAGAAAAAACATGCTTGTAATCAAGATTGGAGGCGCAAGAAGAATGCAAGAAAACATAGGCTAGGCGAAGATACATCCACAAACTTGTCGATTTTATTGCTTCATGATATGCACAGTTCAATATATTACAAGGCGAAGGATAAGGGTCCGTATCATCACACAAAGTGTCCACTTACAAGGGCGTACAGCACATTGGCTGCCCAAGGTGCATTTTGCTAGAGGGGCGCTACAACTACAAAGTGTCGACTATGCGAAAATCTGCGCCCAAGGCTCCAATTTATAGAAAAATTGGAAGAGAGCGCACAAGGGACAAAGTGTCGACATCCTGACATTTTCAGCGCCTATGGCAACCACTTAAAATTAGGTATGACATGGAGTAAAATGATTGTAAATTGCTTGCAAAAGGCTCCCCATACTTTAGGAGGTCCTGCAACATTTTGAGCATGGTGACCATGCCTCGACAGAAAGTAAACCCAACTACGCAAATAAAACACTGTCATGAACCCGGCCATAACGTTTTCACAGGGATCCCCCACTCAGATTTCGCATCAAGGTATGGAATTTATTACGGAAAGCTGTACGGGATCGGAGCCTCTATTCCAATGGTACCAATTTTAATTGGGTGAGAAAAAGTTCATTCATAAATGCAAACTTTATGGCAATTCTGAGTGCGGGCAGCTTTTTTGGGTCTTGCTAGACGTTTTCTGTCACCTGACAGCCATAATGAGATGAATTAAATGCAACCTAGAGCCGAATATGTTGGGGTAGATTTGGAATATATCTACCCTCATTAAAAATAATCTCTCTCATTTTTTCTTGGTGTATAGGACATCATGCTCATTCCAGGAGGGGCAATTCTTGTGATAATCAGAGCTTGGAGTCAAAAGTTATTGCCGTTTGAAGTTCACAGGTCCCTTCTTGGCAAAATCTTTGGTCAGTGTGTCCCAGATGTTGTGGATGAATCCTCAAACATCAGCCGATTTAAAACTGTCCTTGTCAACTTTTTCAGCCTTGGCACCTTTTCACGTCCCACGTGTACTTGTATCCCGGCTATCCCGGACGCAAATAATCCGCACTGTCTGCAATGGACCGTCTTGCGGCAAATCAGCCGATCTGCTGCCCCATGCATAATTTTCATCCTAGCTGTCCCAATCTTTCACAAAACAAAAAACTTGATGATGTTATCTGTGCTATGGATCTTGCACCTTTTCGCATTTTAATGCGTCCCGTGCATACTTATTGTCCTAACTGTCCAAGATGAAAATCTCCGCACTTCCTCGGTGCATAGACCATCTTGCGTTAGTTTAGCCGATTTGTATTTTATGCATCTTATTACCCTACTCTCCTGTGGACCAAGTTAGACAAAGGTTTCTGACTTAGCTGAAACCCTATGCCTTTTTGGTCCTAAACTTGGTACGATGAACATTGGTACGAACAGCATTGGTACGATCCGGACCCTTCAGACCCAAAATGATTTAAAACAATCCTGGAGACCTTCTTTTTTCCATTTTTTCGCAAGGTCCCACACGTTGGGAAAAGTTCTTGGATGGGAGAGTTATGCAGATCGCAGCTGAGGGAGTCTCAAACCCATCGATTTCAGGCCTTGCATCAATCTACTTGCTTGGGACTGAAGAATTTGATGCATGTTATCAAAATTACCTTGAGGGCTGAATTTTGGATAACAACTATAATGCAAAATATTACTTTAGGGGAATATTAAATCCTCACTCTCAATACCCTTCCTTCTCGCTAATCACCTCAGCCATGCCATGATAAAGCCCCTATGTATCAATCGAATGTTGGGGAAATTGTCTCGTTTGGCCTTTCTTCCCTCAAAACCAATTTAGTATATGGTGCAGACATTATCAACCTTCTTCTCACACTGAAAATAATTTTCACACCAAAAGATATACAGGTGATTTCATATTTATTACTAAACCATCTTTTGCTCACACATACCTCTATCATTGTGCAAGGAAGGGGTTTGGTTTGGGGCACTATGAACAAGGCCCTCACGGAAATATATTTTCCCAAGCCCATGAATCATGCCAAAAATTTAGATTTGGGATATGATGATCCCACTATATACCCTTCTGGCACATCCACATCTTCTCCCATTCATATTGATTCATCCACTTCTTCTCCATCTGAATATACTACCAATTCAAAACATACTTCTTCTCTGTTCGACTATCCTATAGATTCAAATAATATCTCATCTCCTTTCCAACTATCCTTCTAGCTCAGATAATGATTTTTCTCCATCCAATTATCTCACAGATTCAGATCAAGATGATACGATTCCTATTCCCCCTATTTTTTTTTGATTTCCACCATATTTCTCGGACTGTTGACTTATCAAGCCAAAAATGAAACCTAGATATTTTCCCCTTAAATATCTAGAGATGGTAGAGGAATATTCCCCTATCATTGACATTCTTCAATGCGATAATGACACTTCCATTCTCTCCTATATGGGAGCCGAAGGTTCACAAGATCAGAAAAATCATCCGCTAGAAAAATCCAATCTCCTAAATGTATCCACTATCGAAATTACTATCGGAGCTCCTTAGGAGCACCACATCCTTAAAATAGGTCAGTCTTTGAAACCTCAAGAACTCAAAGCCTTCACTTCATTTTTTTCCAAACATAGCCAAACATTTACATGGTCATATTTGAACATGCCAGGGTCTTGACCCCTCCATCATTGTCCACAACATCGTTGTCTATCCCCAATGCCAAACTAGTTAGACATAAGCTTCGTCGAATGCATCCTCGAAGTTTCTGTTTTTGTGAAAGAAGAGTTACAACGTCTCCTATCTGCCAACTTCATTATTCCTATTGATTATCCCCAATGGGTTTCTAACATTATACTTGTCACAAAATCTTCTGGAAAGCTTTGTATATGTACTGACTTTCGAGATCTTAACCTCGTATGTCCTAAAGATGATTTACCTCTTCCAAGTATTGATCAAACTTGTAGATCTTACAATCGGGACATGAGATGCTCTCTTTAATGGATGGTTTTTTTGGTTATAATCAGATTCTGATTGTACCTGAAGATCAGCACAAGACATATTTTATCACCCCATGGGGTACCTTTTGTTATCATGTCATGCCCTTTGGTTTAAAGAATGCTAGGGCTACATATCAATGAGCCATGACGTATATCTTTCATGACCTCTTACATCAAACCGTAGAGGACTATGTTGATGACCTCTTAGCAAAATCTAAACATATTGTGACCATCTCTGGTCCTTGAGATACTTTTCAAGCATCTCATTCATTTCTCCCTTCACCTCAATCTGGTGAAAAGTGTGTTTTTGGAGTTCTTACTGGAAAAGTCCTTGGCTTCATTGTCTCTATCAGAGGCATTGAGGTTGACCCCGCAAAAATCAAAGCAATTCTTGAAATGCCTCCTCCTTCCAATCTCAAGCAACTTCATAGTCTTCAAGGTCGACTTCAATCTATTCGTCGCTTCATATCGCAACTTTCTTATTGTTGTCAACCCTTTCATCACCTTCTTCAAAAAGACATAACCTTTGATTGGGATCAAAACTATAAAAGGATTTTGAAGATCTTAAGTAATATTTTTTATCTCCACCGGTACTCACACCTCCACGCAGAGGAGAACCCTTCTATTTATATGTTTATATAATTGATCATGCTCTAGGAGCTATGTTAGCACACTGTGATAATCAGGGACGTGAACAAGCCATTTATTATATCAGTCATACTCTCAATGATTGTGAAACATGATACTCTGAAGTGGAGAAATTATGTTGCGCTATCTTCTTCGTTGCATCAAAACTTCGACACTATCTTCTTAATCATAAAACCTATATTGTTACTAACTTTCAACCCCTTAAAGTGATGCATTCTAAGCCATATCACAATGATCTCATCACCCGATGGCTCCTTCTCATGGCCGAGTTTGACTTGGAATTCATTCCTCAAAAGGCAATTAAGGGTCAAGCTATTGTGGATCAATTAGCTAAGGCCCCTCTTTCCAATACACAGACTCCTAATAATTTCCCAGATGAATCAATCAATCAATTTTATCATGATCCCCTTAAAATGACTCTTTTCTTCGATGGTTCCAAATGCCAACAAGGTGGAGGGGCAGGAGTTTTTCTTATTCCTCCTGGGGATTCCCCAATCTCCTTAGCTTTTAAATTAGATTTTGAATGTACAAACAATATGGTAGAATACGAAGACCTTATAGTAGTACTATAAACTACTATATTTCTAGTCGTTCATATCCTTGACATTTTTGGTGATTCTGAACTAATAATAAAGTAGGTCACTAGAGAGTATCAGTGTAGAAATGATATTTTACAACAATATCGTGATGTTTCTCATCATCTTCTTAAAGCCTTCAATTCTTACACTATTCAATCCATCCCACGGTCGACCAATCATTTTGCTGATACAATGGCATCCCTTGCAGCCCTTATCCCTTGGAAAATGCAAGAATCCAAGCTTTCGATTATTATAAATCATCATATAAAACCATTCTATGACATACCTCAGATTCATCTGGTTGAATCTAATTTTTCAGATCTCTGGTATTCACAAATTTTTGATTATTTATTCAAATCCATTACTCCCCTTGATATTTCTAAAAATGCTAAGAGATCTTTTATCCAATGTGCTGCTCATTATGTAATCCTTGGCAGTATTCTTTACAAGTGCGGGTTTGATGGTATCCTCCTCTGATGCCTTCAATCCCATGAATCCTCTAGAGTTATCCAAGAAGTCCATGATGGTATCTATGGTGGGAATTTTAGTGGATTATCTATTGCCAAACGTGTTCTTCGTCTTGGCTATTATTGGCCTTCTCTAAATCATGATTGTTGTGAATATGTCAAGAAGTGTGTAAGATGTCAACAACACTCTAATCTTATTCGTATTCCTAGCCAAGCTTTATAGCCTACCCAAGATTTATGGCCCTTTTCGCAGTGGGGCCTTGATCTTATTGGTCTAATAAATCCCCGTTCATTACAACAACATCATTCTATCATCACTGATACTAAGTATTTCACTAAATGGGTGGAGGAAATCCCACTCACCTCTACTAAATTTGGCCCAATCATTAATTTTATATATCAACATATCATTTGCCACTTTGGCATTCCTCATAAACTTATTATGGACAATGGAAATTCCTTTAAAAACAAGGACCTTAAAAATATCGGTGATACATTTAAGATCCAACTTATCTTTTCTTCCCCGTATTATCCTCAAGCTAATGGCCAAGCTGAGGCCACTAATAAAACTCTTCGAAGTATCTTGGCTAAAACTATTGACCGAGCAGGATGAAATTGGCATCTCCAACTTCCCTTTACTCTATGGGCCTATCGCACTAGCATTCACACTTCCACAAAAGCTACTCTGTTTTCTCTGGTATACGGTTCCGAGGCCATTCTTCCCCTTGAAGTCCAAATTCCATCTTTACGTGTGTCTCTTCGCAACTTCATTTCTGATGAAGATTATCACCAGGAACATCTAATGCAACTTGAGTTATTAGACGAGCGTTGCCTTCTTGCTCTTGAGCACCATCATATCTATCAAGATCATATCTAATGTTCTTATAAAAAACACATCGAAGAGCGCAATTTCAAAATAGGTGACCTAGTTTCTAAAAGAAAATCAAAATGTCACTACCTTAGAAAGAAGCCAACGGGGAAAATTTTCTCCCAACTAGATTAGACCATATATTATCACACATAAGTATTGGTTTGGGGCTTATTGTTTAGCCTCTCCTGATGGTAAACTAGAGATTGAACCTCTTAATGCATTGCACTTACGGCCATTCTATTGTTAGTACACACACTTATGAGTATAGTCTTATCTTTAGACCATGTCTCCACCATTATCCACTTCCATCTGTCATGGTAATGATATGAATTATGTGGTCTACCATCACTACCTTGATATGACCTTGAATATAAGTACAATGGCTCTACTTATAGCATATTCAATATGGATAAGTTCTCCCATTCGGTGAGAATCCCGTAATCATTACATCCATTACCTTCTCATTCTCCTATTGACAGCCATGTGAAAGGTCTAGGGTGTCTCTTGTACATTCCTTGTCCCCTATTAATTGGTTTACTTATCTAGTCCCAGCTCTCCCCTGCGTGAAGCTCAAACTCAAGTATGCAAAAGAAAGAAGTCAAAAGTTATCCAAAAACAGACTGATCCCTCGAAGGACAACTGTTCATGCAAAAAAAAGGATACATAAACAAATAAAAATCAAATCAAAATCAAAAGAAATAGACCGATCCCTTAAAGGACGGCTATTATATTATTCTTGTCATCTACGTTATGTATTAAAATAGACTGATCCCTCTAAGGATGGATATCATCCTCACCATCTATGTTGTATATATAGTAGACCATACCCTCGAAGGATGGCTACTCTTTTGTTATGGCATTCAGAAAGCTTCCCGCATTGATCAGCTTTCTTCTATTATTGTTCTTTCCCTTTCCTAGAGCTGGGGCATAGACTTAAGGAACACCACCTTTGGAGAACCTTCTTCCCACATACAGGTACATCTCGAATCCCTCATCATGTCGACATTAAGATTATGAGAATATTTCATCCATATCTTCCTCTTGGTCTTGTGATATAATCAAATCTCATTAGTTATGTACTAACATATGTTATCGGTTGCAAGTGCAATGCTTTGATTAGTACCTATCTTGTTTACCTCTTATCCGTTCAAAGGCATAACTTTCTTACATGGTCCTTGCTATGGTTATGTGACACCCATCTCATCAAAATCATATTTTATTACAATTATAATAAATTTTATATCATTAAATCTGCATCTATATTTTTTTACTCTTAAGGATGTCCCCTATCAATATCCTCCACGAATCTATGAAGTTTGTTACTATTTATACACACTCTCTTTAATACACTATTCGGTTTGGGAATTCTACTTGATCTCTATTTTAGTTTGTGAATTCTACTTGAGATTATCTCTCAAGTAGCATCCATTATCCGACAACTTCTCATCCTCCACCATGACCAATGTTATCTTTCTCCATCCATTCTTTCGCATCATCCTTCTCTTCTCTAAAATCACCCACCAATTTTATTTTTCATCACTCTTATTTTTGTTTGTCATCTAGCATTGACATCATCTTCTTCATCATCATAGACCTTTCACCCCCAGCGTGGCACATCTACATAATTCCTTGCGTAGCACCGAAACCCTACTCGAGGTAGACATGTCATTCTGGACAAGGTCTCATTCGTGATCATGTCTGTTGACCATTCCTTCCTCCTAGCCCTCTTTATCAACCCAATTTTCTCCTAAAATTCACCTCATCTCATTCTCCTGCTGCTCTTCTCACCCATTTTGTCCTTCTCCATTGTTTGTTCGATACTTCATGTGTCATCCACCCGGGCCATTATTTTTGTGTTTTTCTCTTAATATCCTTTTACTGCCATCTATTTTATTGTTCCATTTCCCTTTCATTATTCTTTTCCAGCTTGAAGATCCTACTTAATCACCCATTCCATGTAGGCTTCTTAATCACAATGCAACTCTTTCTTAAGATCCTGTCGTTGTAGAAACTCCTTCATTGTTTTTTGTTCCCTTCAAAGCTAGAAACATCTTCCTACTCCATAACTTCTACTTAACGCTCTAACATCATCACTCGTACAACATAGGCATCCTAATTAAGAATTCCCCTTACACTCTCCATCCTACACTGCATACATTCCTCCATCCACTCATGTCACACTCCTTTGTTTCCTTGTTATTACCTCCTTTCACTTCCTGTTCCATTTTGGTATACACCGCTCAGTATTTTCATCATTCTTCTTCTTTGGCTTGGTGATCCTACTTAACCATTCCTACGGCATGGAAATCTTACTTTAAGAGTCTCTCTTAAGAATGATCTATCTCCTTTCCTTTCCTCTTTCCTTCATATTCCCATCATCCGTATTTTTTCTTCATTCCCCACAAACACATCCTCTTCCCTTCTCTTTTTCCTCACACAAAATATCTCAAACTTCCTCGAATATCATCTCCATCATCCCTCATTTAAAATCCAACTTAACTACTTCATACCCTCTCTTACTATGTCTTGTTCCTTCATCTTTACTTTTGTCATCTTCATCCACATCCTCATCCATTACATTCTCTCCTCGCCTTTATCTTCTTACATATCGTTAGCCCTCCTTTCTTTACTCTTTCCGGTCCATTTTCTAGAATACTTCCCCATATCTATCACCACATTTACTCGTCATTATCATTTTTCATCTAACATTATGTCATCATCACCTTCCATTCTCGTGCTAAGAATTATCAATGGACTTCTCCTAAAACTCGTTTCTCCCCATTCTACTAATATCAGTTCACTCTTTTTACCTACCTCCATTTTCCCTTCCTCCCTTTTTCCTTTTGTGCCCTCTAATCATTATCGGAGGATTTCTCCTAACATCCCTCTGTTGGTGTTGCCTTTTCATCTTCCCTTTGCCTTTTTCAATATCTCTACTATCTTCATCACATGTTACCTTTGCATCATTTTATTTTTTGTCCTCTCCTCCTTTCTACCCCTGGTTTTCTTTCATTTCATTTGTATCATCTTCATCTCCTCTTCTCCTCACACTTTCATCTCTACTTCTCCATTGATAACCTGACTCACCAGCATTGTCCCATATTTTTAATCATCCCACCATCCACATGCATTTCCATGCATTCTGTTTCATATTCAATTCCCTTCCTGTTTTGGCTCTATCATCTCTTCTTTCCCTCTTATTTTCATTTCCCCCATTACTAAACTTCTTTCTCTACCACCCCTATCTTCCTAACTCCTCATAGTTCCTTTCTTTCTCTTTTCCATTCTACCTCCTCCCCCATCTTCTTTAACTTCTTCATCTTCTTCATCTCCTTCATCTTTCCATCCTACTATACATATTCATCTCTCCAATCATCCTTCTCTCATATTCTTCACAACTTCTCTTTCTCAGTTATGTCATCTCTTTTGTGATCCATTCTTTCTCTCCCTCTGTTTCAATATCCATCTCCCTTTCATCCCTTCTTCTGTCATTTTCTTGTCTTATTCTTTTTCCTTCATCATTTCTTTCTTCCACCATTTCTCCTCTTTATTATATATGCTGCTTCTTTACTATGATATATCTTCGTACATTCACCTTCCCTTCTAATCTCTTTTCCCTTCTCATCTCGTCTTCTTCTTGTTTAGACTTCCTCCTTCCCTTATTCTCCTCCTCTCTTTCTCTATTTTATTTTTCTCCAGGTCCCTCATACCTTACCTATTTATTTCCCCCTTATCTTTTTCCACTACCCTCTTATTGAATGTCACTCTCTCTCTTTTGTGTCTTCATCTATCTTCTCACCTCTCTTATCGTCCTTCTCTACTATTTGATCCCTCTCCTCCACCATGTCTTTTCTACCCCAACCATGTCTGCTTTCTCTAATCTCTATTCTTTATCATCCACATCTTTCATCCCATCTTCCTGGGACATTTTTGTCTTGGAGGATACCATAATGGCCAACATCTATCTGATTTTTTACTCTTCCATGAATATTTTCTCTGCTTTTGTTTTGTCACAAAAGTATCTTGACTTCTTATCCTACTTACCGAACAAGTAGGGTTGCTTTTATCTTCTAATTTGCTAACACTTATGCATCTTTCCTATGAAACATGATTACCATCATATTTATCACACCTTTAGGGCATTTTATCTCAGATTTCTATCCTATCCATCTTGTCCACATTTATGATTATTCCATCTATGTCTTATGTTGGGGCATATTTTCATCCATATACTTGTCAACACATATCACTCACTTTGTGTCCTTCCCGTGCACTGTGCTGGGGCATCATTATCTTCATCCATCATCCCATTTTGATGGATGACACATGATTTTTTTTTCACATGATTCCTCGTAGACAAAGGATTGTGCACATCTTTCGCATTTAGTTGTGCATATTTTGATGTTTTCATATGACCCATTGGTCATCTTGGTTTACATCCATACTGCAGTGGTCTTCACCCACTCACTGGTCTATAGAACATTGTCTTCTGTCTCCATTGAGACCACAATTGTCCTCTACTGATGTGATATTGGAGTCACCGCCATACTTTTTTTATTGTTATTGCGATCCTTTTTTACCTGAGGCATCTTACCTTTGGTCATGTCTTCATCCATCCTCGAACATATATTTCATCTAACCCTTTTTGTTTTTGTCTCGTGGCTTGCTGTCGCAAACCACTCAACAAAAAGGGGTAAATGTAGACACCTATTTTTGGGTATAGCATCCCTCTGACATCTCACATTCACACAATTTCCATTCTCGCTTCTCTTTTTCTTAAATTAAATGAAATCCTATCTATTTGCTCACATTATTTAATTAATTATCAAATGGGCACCATGCAGACCCATTTGATAATTCAAATTTTTGATATCATCCCCATTTTCCACAAATTATTAATCCATGAGTATTAATACACCTATCTGACACCTTTTTTTAAATGGAATCTTTTATCTCACCCACCATGTCAATCATGCTCCCCACTCCATCTAATAATTCAAGTTGTGGTCCCCACATGATCACATCAGATCTCTTAACTCAAGGTTACTCTACTCAACCCCGGTTACTTGTTAACCTCAATCTAACCTCACATATAAGTTATAAATATGGGTTTTTTCCCCATATTTGGAAGGAAGAAAAGGTTAGAAAATTCAGGTGAATGCTGGGAGATTTTAGTCATTTTATAATATCATTATTATTCTATCTGGGTGATAGCACGTGGAATTTCCATGACACTCTACTCGTGATTTGGGTTCATGTGATGAGATTCATGTTGCACGCATCATATCAATAATTCCATCTGCACACCGGTACCATCCAGGTTCTTTTATTTATCAATTTATATGTTATCTATTTTGGACACTATTGTACTAGTATTATTCTTATCGCACACGGGGGTTGACAATCCACCGAGGAAATTAACGCTTCCTGGATCTAGTTTGTTAGGCAGCCCCCGTATAAAATCTCTGATCATTATTTTCCTAGTGTATGTGAACTACAGGTTTGTTAGGATCACACCAAGGAGTCCGATATCAACTTTGCACCCGTATCATCCATCGTCATCTCCAAGGTTCTAAGCCCTTGTATACTCAACATTGTTTAATGTTTCTTGATTGATTGAGCACTCATCTAGACAGAAAGATGGAAACGAAGATCAACACTCATCCTTTATAATTTTACTAAGGCCTTTTAACACATTTGCTTCACTTCTTGCCTTTTCGGGTTGCTTGGGAGAGCTTCTTCATAGCTTGGGAGAAGCTTTCTTTACCAAAGAATCTCACAATCAGCTTATGTGTCAAATGGAAGAGTCGAACAACCTTTTATAGGGCTTGGGCATCCCAAGATATACACCTTATATATTATCCCCCAACCAATTACCAACCAACTTGGTTAGCCAAGTATGTTTGGTTGTTTTGCTTGCGATAGAGAGGTTACAGGTTCTAATCCCACTTCTTATGTGAGCGTCCACCATTTTGCACCTATCATGCCAATTGTTCCATGTGACCCTACCTCCACAGTGCTGACTGTATCACATCACTGACCCCTTCTCTATGCCGAGCTTGCTAATGTTGTTCACTGTACACGTGGGTGCCACGTCCTCACCATTCCTACCGACCCTTTTAGCATTCTTCATGGATTATCCACAACATTGTGGAAAATCCCAGATTTTTGGGGGAGAAGATAGGATAAGGATTTAAATATCCCATCACCACCAAGTAAAGTGTGGCATATGATACATAGATAAGATCTTACCGAACAAAGAAATAACATAGCTGACCAGATAGCTCGATGGGCTGAATGATCAACTCACCCCGCTAATGTGGATTCACTGATGCACAACACAGACTCGCAAGTGCATATAATTCGTTGAGCTAATTATAACTTTCTCGAGTTGACTTGTGGAAAAATGGTGGCAGGCCACGTGGTGGCTTAAGGACCCACCACGTGGTATATTTTTTTCGATCGGTTGATGATGAAGACTATCCCACATGATTACGAGTGTCGAAGACCGGAGGTATGAAACTTAGACCCATGATTATCACCTTCTCCTGATCTTGACTTCACGACTTGTCCTTCAAAATGTCCTCTGGATAAAAAGGTGATAGTTATAATCATTGGTGATCTGGGTTTTTCAGGTGACAAGTATTAAAGTGGTTAAAACCACTTCTTATCAAGGTTCTTTGATTTCAGGTTCAAGTAAATAGTTAAGGGGGTGTTGAATGATGAGGTGAATGAGTTGAAATGGTTATGTGTTTTTTTATTTGTTTTTACTTTCTAAGTGGTTTTGGGAGAGTTAAAATATTATTTTAAAACCGTGAGATGATGTAAGAATAACATTTACAAGGGGTAAATATTGTGTGGGAGTTGTAGACTTATGATAAGGGATATATGAATTAAATGGTGACCTAGATAAATGTAATTATGGAGATATTTTTTATGGTGAAGAAAATGAGAGGTGTAAATTTTAAGTGCTTACACATGCATCTATGGGCATTACATCACAAAAACCTGACCATGATACCTACCAAATTTCCAATCAACTAAATACTATTGATTTACCAATACTTGATGATTTTTTTGAACCCAAAAGACTTTGTGTGGACTAGGTTGTTCGTTCTCTTGAAATTTAGTTTTTCAACCATTTCAGTGGAAACTAAGTTATCAAATCTACCATTATATATGATAATTTTACAACACTTATGTTTTACCTTGCATATAGTTCTGAACAATGTCATTCTTTGAATGGGTTCTTCATTTATTTTTCTTACATTCACCAAAGCTCTTCTGATCATCAAAGATTCATAAACTCTTTAGGTTCCTCCACTAAGGATGGTGATTCTACACTTTCCTCCTCATCTACATGTGAGATATGGTTTCTTATATAATTAGCTTTGTTTCTTCTTTCTTGTGGATGTTCAGGACATTCAAATGATCTATGTTCAAAAAATTTATTTCATTTAAAGCACCTACTAGTGAATTCACCTCTACCTCTTCCATATCCATCTCTACCTCTGTATGAGTATCCTCCTCTTGTGTATCCACCTCGGAATGTATTATGTGTTTGTGAACTGTTCACTTCTTCCTCATTAGTTTTATGTTGTTGTTTTCATCTTCTTGAATGCTGGTCTCTTCCTCTCATTCCTCTTCCTTTTCCTCTCAAGTACTAAGTTTTATTTCTTGATAATTTCCCCTCTTCGTATAAGGCTGCATGATAAGCCTCTACTAGCAAATTTAGATGGAATAAACTTATTTCATCTTGTTTACTCAACCTCAAACCATTTACATACCTAACCACTTTTTCAACATTATCATGTATATGAATAGATACCATAGATAATTTGTAGAATTCCGTAGTATAATCAGCCACACTTAGTTATCTCTGTCTCAATTTTTTTAACTTCTTGAATAAGCTAGTCTAGTATTCTGAAGGATTTAACATAAATTTCAACTTGGCCACCATCTTCTCCCATTTCTTGATATTTTCTTTTCCTCTACTTGGTATTTCCTGTTGGACAAAGTTAAACCAAATGGCAGCATGTCCTACTAATTTGGTAAATGTAAATTTCACTTTCTTGTGCTCTATAAAGATCTCAAAGCCAAAGTAATTATCCATATTTTCTATCCAATATATTACCTCTTCTGGATGAAAGATTCCTTCATATTCTAACACCTTGATCCTTGATTTTGTACCTAATCTTATGACTGCCTTTAGGAGCTTTATATCTAGTCATTTTTTCTATTATTATCTCTCTTCTTCATCAGTGTCTTTATCTAATGCCTTTGCTCTTCTCTGAGAAATTTCTAATGCTTCTAATATGCCCTCAAGGTTTCTTAATATTGTAACCAAATCAACATCTCTTGGTTTCTCTATATTTCCTACTCTGCCCACTCTTCTTTGTGGAATTTTGAGAAAATTGTCACTCTTCTTTTCTTCTCACTGCTTTTTTCTCTTTTCTATGTGCTCTTCTTGCCAATTTATTCTTGTTCTCTTCTCTGATAACAAATGATGTAGAGCATAATAAAAATTTAACAACCTCAAAAATGTGAGTTAGTTCAACACAAATTAATTAATCACTCCTACCTTGTAATATGTTTGGTTCCACAACTCAAGGTACCTCTACAACTAGTAATTTATACTTCAAATGCTCTAAAGGCCTGATGAAAACCTCACATCATGCTGCTTATCCTCTAACCATGCTAAACCATTCAAAAAATTGATTGAAATCACTTAATTTAGTAATTTTTTATTTCCTTTGTTAGAAATTATCTTTCAATGTCTCTTAAGGAATGCTTTTGGTTAAGTGGTGAGTAGAACAAACTAAAATGCTTCAAAGAAAACTAACCTTTCTTCAGAGTACCATTTACTCATGCTCAGGTGTTGGCCAAAATGTTTGACATGATTGCCAAGGAAGATATATTTTTCTTTATAATCCTCTTCTTAGGCTTTATTCTTGTTACTAGCCCTCATTTAGGCCAAACACGGGTCCAAAATTTTATTCCAATCTTCAAATTACAAATTTTTCACTTTTTTAAATACCCATTAGGGCCTAAAATCAGAATACCAAGTAATAGGGTGAATTGTTTTTTAAATTTTCATCTAACCTTCACTATTCCACACTCTTCACTAGGTCTTTGTAGCTTCCTATAGGAATGTGCTTTTTCTATCAGAGTTATCTTTAGTCATGATACTTTTCATAAAAAAAAATTTGTGGATTACTATTTAGGGATTTTTATTTATTCTTTCTTGAGGATTTGATCCTTTGAGATGATAGTTAAATCCTACCATCAAAAGTCTATGTTTAAACCCTTAGAGAGTTTCTTCTCTAACCCAACACAAACATTTCTTCACCAAACAAACTAAATTCTATTTTAAGCTTCCTAATCACCTCTAAAGGATCTATGCTCACGAATTGAGCATCTCAAATTTTATAGCGAGATCCTATAAGGTATTTAAAACTAAAATGATGGGAAATTCGCTATCTCTACCCTTCCAAAATAGAGCTTTATAACAATTAGATGTATACATGAAAATATGAGTAAATAGTTACCTATTTAAGCTCTGAGGGGTCATATTTGTTAAAACTACACTTTGAAAATTGTTCTCTAAGTCTCCTTTCACAATTTCTTTGATCTACTAGCTTTCTTTCTCCAAAGTTACCAGTCTGGGTGAAGCTTAACTATCTGCCCTGAGTTTAGAAAGATACAGTCTTCCTTTGAAACTCTCCACACAAATTACCAAAATAATGAACAATATTAAATGTAAATTTCACTCTAATTCTAGTAGTCTCATGCTCGTGCATTTTAAAATCTACATTACTAATACCAAAAATAATTGTTACAAGCTTGTATACATATAGGAATTCTTTTGAACTTTCTCTCTGAGCTCCAAGTTCTTCTTGCTTTGATTTATCAATGAATTAGAAACAACTACAAAGAAATTTTAATACTTCCCTCACTTTAATTCCTCCATAAATGACTCTTGGGTTATGAAAACAAGATTTCAAGAGGAGGTTATATGCAAAGAAGGGGATCAAAAGCAAGATTACAAGTTACAAGAAAAAAATGAAACCCAAAAGAGACTCCATGACCATGTTGTGACCTAAATAATTAAAACATGTTTGAAATACACCTTTAAAATTCTATATCTACCTAAGAAGAAAAAAATGACTCAAAGAGAAATTCAAATTTTCAAAATAAAAAATAGAGGGAAACCCCCAAATTTGAAACCTTGAGCTCTTGAGTACACAAAACTAAAACCAAATGACACCTAGGACTTCTAAGGAACTTCACAATCCAAAATTGATTTTAATAACCCTAGACTATCCCTTCGAGTGATGCCCCTGAATCATAATCCTAGGGAAAATGAGAAGTCTTCCCATGGTGTTCTTGCTTATAGGCTTGTCACTTGTTTCTTTCTTTGTTTCCATTTAACCATGGTATTCTGAGAATGCTCCTTGAATGGGTTTGTTTCTTCCAATGTCTCTAGTGACTCTACCATACCCTTTTAAAGTCTTCTCTTCCTTGAATCAATCATATTTATGATATCATTTGTTGTACTAGGACTTCATACTATCTTGTTTACCTTTTTATTGAGATGATGCACTTGGTTCATGACCACTTATAATGGTTCTTGTTGTTCTTTGAGTATTATATTATGCTTGACACCTTCCCTTTTCAATCCTTGGATCACTTCACCTGTTAAACTAAGAAATTATGGTCTTTTATTAAAGTATATATCTTTGTATTAGTGTTCCATCCTTATTTCATCCATCACATTTGTATAAAATACACTAGAAGAAAGATTAGTTTGTAAACTATAAGTTTTTCCTCTATTTTTGACCTCCATTTCTTCTGTATGCTTTCTCTCTCCTTGTTATAGCAATATTATGTTTCCTTGGACTATTTTGTCACATCTTACAAGGACATCTTCACCTTCAGTATGTATGACAGTGTCTTGTCTCTTTCATGTTATGAGTTGTACCATTTATTTATTTTCCCTAAGAGTTGTTCATTACCCTTATTCTCATCACCAAATTCACTTTCTGTACCTTTCATATTCATTCTCTTTTACAAGTTTCCTTGGTATTCACTTTTGCCACTTAGTCATTCTCACATCCTATTGACTATGATAACTCGGTTATCCTTCACTTCACCTTATTATATCTTCTGAAAGAATGTTTTTAATTCCATGAGCATCACTCTTGACTACTCCTCAAACCATGCTTTCCTATCCTTCAATGGATCCAAGGTATGCTTAATTCCATCCTTCACAAATGTATATGTATTGCCCCATCCATCATGGATGGATTTTCTATCAAATTTCCACGGTCTTCCAAAAAAAATATGACATGCATCCATTGGAAATAAATCACACAAAAATTGATCATGATAAATGAATATTTGAGACTCATTTCACAGGTCAGAAGTTAAATGGAATTTCTAGATAAAATTTGTAAGGGGGATTAATACCGACATTTTGACTCCAGTACCATAACCATCATCAAGATTAAGGTATTGCTTGAGACAAGAGATGGAGATTGAACTATTATAAATAATCCATTTACCAAGAGACATGTTGTTTCAAAAATATGTGAAGCTAAAATAACAAGAAAATGAAAATAAGATCATGATACCTACCAACTTGAAAATCAACTACACACTACTGATTTACCAATACTTGATGCTTTCTTTGAACCCAAAATACTTTATATGGACTAGGATGTTTCATTCTCTTGAAATTCAGTTTTTAAACCATTTTAGTGGAAACTATGTTATCAGTGCTACCATTATCTTTGATAAGTTTGCAACACTTACCATTTTCCTTACATATAGTTTTAAACATTGTCCTTCTTTGAATGGGTTCTTCAGTTATTTTTATTGCATTCACCAAATGTATTCTCATCATCAATGCTTCACCAACTTTAGGTTCCTCCACTAAGTATGGTGATACCACACTCTCCTCATCATCTAGATGTGTAATCTAGTTTCTTACCTCATTAGAGTTGCCACTAATTGCTTTTGGATTTTCAAGACATTCAAATGATCTATGTCCAACAAATTTATTGCATTTAAACAAATTGCTATTGAATTTACCTCTACCTCTACCTTTATATGAGTATCCTCATTTTGTGTATCCACCTCTGAATGTATTATGTGTTTATGCACTTTTCACTTCTTCCTCATTAGTTTTATATTTTTTTGTCCTCTTCTTGAATTCTAACCTCTTCCTCTCATTCCTCTTCCTTTTCCTCTCAATTACTAAGTTTTCTTTCTTGATAGTTTATCCTCTTCCTTTAAGACTGCTTGATAAGCCTCTTCTATTGACCTTAGATGGAATAATCTGATTTCATATTGTATGATATTCATCATCAAACCATTTACATACCTAACCACTTCTTCAACATCATCCTGTATATGACCAGATCTCATAGGTAATTTGTATTATTCCTCAGTATAATCAGCCACAATTAGTTCTCTCCGTCTCAAATTTTGTAACCTCTTGAATAAACTAGTCTAGTATTATGAAGGAATGAACTTACCTTTCAACTTAGCCACCATCTTGTCACATTTATTGATCTTTTCTTTTCCTCTACTCATTATTTTCTCTTTGAAAAAGTATCCCCAAATGGTAGAATGTCCTGTTAATTTAGTGCATGTAAATTTCACATTCTTGTCCTTTGTAACACTCTCAAATTCCATTTACTCATCCATCTTTGCTATCCAATATATCATCTCTTCTAGATGCAAGATTCTTGTAAATTTTGGTACCTTAATCCTTTATTTTGTACCTACTCTTATGGCTTCCTTTAGGATATTTACATCTAGTCCTTCTTCTCTTACTCTCTCTGTTGCCTCTCTCTCTTTTCTTCATTAGTGTTTTGAACATATAATGCCTTTCTGCTTCTCTGAGAAACTTCCAATGCTTATAAACTGTCCTGAATGTTTCTTAATACTACAACCAACTCAACATGTCTTGATTTCTCTCTATTTACTCCTTTTCCCACTCTTCTTGGTGAAATTTTGATAAACTCTTCACTTCTCTTTACTTCTCATTATTTCTTTCTCTTTTCTCTGTATTCTTTTTGTCAATTTCTTCTTGTTCTCTACTCTAATACCAAATGATGCAAAGCATAATACAACTTCAACACACTATACAAAGTTAGTTAGTTCAACACAAATGAATTAATTACTACTAGTTTGTAAAATGCTTGGTTCCACAACTCAAGATACATCAAATAATAGTAATTTAAAATTAAAATGGTCTAAAGGCCTTATGAAAACCTCATATCATGCTCCTTAGCTTCTAATTATGCTAAACCATTAAAAAAACTGATTGAAATCACTTAATTTAGTAATTTTTTCTTTCCTTTGTTAAAAACTATCTTTCAATGTCTCTTAAGCATTGTTCTTGGTGAAGTGGTGAGTAGAAAAAACCAAAAGGATTAAAAGAAAAATAGCCTTAATTTAGAGTACCCTTTACCAAATCTCAGGTGTGGGCTAAAATGTTTGACACAATTCACAAGGAAGATATCCTTTCCTTTACAATCCTCTTCATAGACTTGATTCTTGGTACTAGCCTTGATTTAGGCCAAAAATGGGTGTAACTTTTTATTCAAGTCTTTAAATTACAAAATTGTCACTTTTTTAAATACCCGTTAGGTCCTACACTCAGAATACCAAGGTTTAGGTAACATGTTTTGTAAATTTTCATTTAACCTTCTTTATTCCACACTCTCCACTAGGTATTTCTAGCTTGTTACACGACTATGTTTTTTCTATTAAATTTACCTTTACTGAGGAGAATTTTCATGGAGGTTTTTGTTGTGGATTGGTATTTATTCTTTATTGAGGATTTGATCCAGTGAAATGTTATTAAAATCCTCTCATCAGATGTCTATGGCTAAACCCTAAGATTGTTTCTTCTCTAACCCAACAGAAATATTTCTTCACCAAATAGACTAAACACTAATTCAAATTTCATAAAAACATCTAAAGGATTTGTGGTCACCAATGTATTCTCTCTAATTTGACGATAAGGTTCTTGAGCATATTTAACTGTAACAAAAATGGAAAATTCTCTATCTTCGCCCTTTCAAAATAGAGCTTTTCAACATTGATATGTATACATGAAAATAAGAGTAAATAGTTACCTATCCAAGTTCTGAGGGGTCATATTTTTTATCTTAACCTTTGTCATTTGTTCTCTAAGTCTCCTTTTGCTATTTATTTGATATACTATCTTTCTTTCTCCAAAGTTACTAATTTGGGTGAATCTTAACTAATTACCATGAGTTTAGAAAGATACAATCCCCCTTTCACACTCTCCACACCAATCACCAAAATAAAGAAAAATAATTAAAAAACGTAGAATGTAAATTTCACACTGATTCTATTAATTTCATGTTTATGCATTTCAAATTCTACATTACTATTACCAAAAATGACTGTTACAAGCTTGTATGTGTTGGTGTGAGTTATCCTATGTGTCCTCCTCACATATTGGAGGGTCATCTCACATGGGTTAGGTTTAGGGTTTTCTATTGAGTCATGCACTAGGGTTACTCAGCACCCTATATGTACCCTTTTATTATTCATTTATGAGCATGCCAAAACACTCTGTTGTCTTTTCTCTATGTGCAAGCCTTGTTTCTGTTATGCAAGATTGTTCAGTTATTGATCGATTCTTCTTGTGATTACGTTGGAGCCATTATGATTTAACCAAAGTGCAACTTGATCATGGTGTGTAGTTTCTGATACGATCCGTCAACTCTTTCATGGTATCAGCGCTGAGATCGGGTAAACGTGCACTCGGTTTTTATAGTTGTGATTACTCTTGTTTTTCATTTTTTTAACTCGTGTAAGTTTTCGATCATTATATTCTATTTTTTCCTTACTAAGTGTATTTAACAAGTTTTTCTTGGAAAGTGTGTCAGTTGTTGTGTTCATTGTGCATGCAAAGGTATTTCTTGAGCTATTAGGGGTTTTACAGTTACATCTAACTAGTTGTAGCTGAATTTTGCAAATTAGCTAAGGATAGAGGTTTTTTCTGGTTTTTTAATTTTTTTTATTAAAACTGGAAATTATTGTGTAACTCTATTTTTTTGTGTTTGCATGTTTTTTCACAGATTCAGGTGAAAATATTGAGTTTTTGAAGTTTATTGGTATTATGCTTTGTCCCGGGATACCTCCACCAATCTGAGCTACAACAGAGCTCTTTCAAACTCTTCTTTGGCTGAGTCATGTTTAGTGTGGGAGAGTTTTTTTACTAGGGCCTCCTAGCCGAGTTGCTAGTTCTTTACCCTCTGCTATTTACTATTTACAGAGTTGGGAGAGTTTGCTATTTGTGTTTGCTTTACTGCAAATGTAAGTGCTCTGCCATGGCCTCCACCTCAACAAAAAAACCTACACCTCCGGCTTCTTCCACGACTTCTACCCTCTAGTCTACCCTGCTACGTGCCCCCTCCCACATGTTGGCCACTCGTCCCTCCTCATTGCTGGTTTACATGGTTTCCCCTCCCTCCTCAAAAACCTGCATGTTTTTCTTCACAGGTTGCGCGCTGGTAAGTTTTTTATTTTATTTTTTTGTAAGTATTTCAAAAACGTATTTATTAAATACTCTTTTTAAAATTCTTGTTATTTCTTTACATTCCAAAACAGCAAACAACTAAACTGGTATGTTTCTTTTTTCATTTAATTAATCTTCTTTTTAAAATCTGCGTTAAAAAAAAGCTTTCTTTGTTTCAAATTCTTTCTTTTTTTATATGCTTTTTCACTTTAAAAAAAAAAAACGTGCAAGTTTTTTTGGTAAAGTTTTAAAAATAAAAATAAAATTCTTTCTATTTAAAAAAAGAAACTTTTAAATTTTTTAATTTAGATTTATTTAACTTTAAAAAAGAGGGAAAGTATTTTTTTAAGGATTTTTTAAAAATCTTAATTAATTCACAATATTTGATGAAATTTGTAATTAATTTGATATTAAATAATCGTACTTAATTAAATTCTTTTTTTGTTTTGCTATTATCATTTATGGTTAGTAAATATTTTAAAAATTGTCTCTTATTAAATGTTTTTTTATTGTTTTTTTAACTACCATTAGCCTTCAATTAGCTAAATTGGGCATTTTCATACGATAATTTTTTAGGCGTTTAATTGTCGTTTTTTTCTAATCGTGAGCTCCAGTGTGCAGTGACACTTTGAGATTTTTTTTTCCTTTCGAGTATTTTTTTGGCGTTATGAAGACCTTTGAACTCCTTCAAGTTCATTTAAATCATTGTATTTTACCCTTATTATTGCTTGCGACTAGTGAACGTGTTCACCAAAGTCTGCAGTAAGGGGGTTTTTCATTTGCAATGTGAGACACTTTTTCTCACAGCCAAGATTGACTTTCACCTCCTTCCTTATTTTTTACTTTTGCTTGTTTACGGTGTCCTATTTGTTGCACTCCTTGAAAAATTGTTGTGTTCTCCTCTCTTGCGTGTTATTACGCTGATTGCAAGACGAGTTGCCAAGTGTTTCAAACTACACACATGGACCTGATTGTAATCAATGCACTAAATTATACAGTGCCGAAAGTAGGGGGTTGTTATATTGTCCTGGGTGGTTGTGTTTCTTTTTTGTATTTCTTTCTCTCTCTCTCTCACTATGGATGCACTTTCAATTCCTTTGCTTATGTCATTTAACTTCTCCAAATGGAGATAAAAAATAATAATGAAACTAAGGGGTAAAGAGTTATTCTACATCACCATGGGAACTGAAACTAAACTAGACGAAGAACCTAAAAAATCTAAGTGGTTAAACCGTAGTGATGAAGCTTTAGGTCTTCTATGCATGTTTGTTTCTTCTAACTTGCTCTTAGACATTGAGGCGTTCGAAACACCTAAATCTGCGTGGAAAACATTGGATGCAATGTTTGGACAACTAGATGACATGAGAGCACATAAGTTGGAAAAAGAACTACTAGGGTTAAATCCTAGTGACTTTGAAAACCTACAAGCTTTCTTCTCGAAATTTGTTCACATTAGATTGTTGTTAAAGGAATGTCAAGTAGAGAAGAAAGATTCTCAACTGATCTTGTCAATTCTCTCTAAGCTAGGTCCTAAATATTTTCTCTTCATGTCAAATTTCTATGCTACAAAAGCTGCTTTGGGCGATGCTTGGATTATGCCCTTCTTTGACTGTTTTTCATCCCAACTCATTCAAATGGGGTATCTCAAGTCCAAGTCACATGCCCTTGTAGTAAGTACTAGCAAGGGAAAGAAGAATGAAAAGAAGAAAGAAACAAAGGATCAACCTAAGGAAGAAACCAAGACCAAACATAAAAATGACACAAACACTTCAAATTATGAGCCTAAGGCATAGAAAAGAAAGTTTTTGTGTTCCTATTGCAAGAAGTTTGGTCACGACGAGTACCCCTTTTTTCATAAACATATTGATCACTTATCTCATTTACTTGAGAAGAATAAAATAAGTGTTCCTGAATCCATATAACAAAATGCTCTGAAGGCCAAGTATTCTACTGTAAAAGGTTCTAAAAATGATAAGAAGAAAGGAAAGGCCCTTGTAGCTAGAGTTACTCCTTCATCGATGTGGATTATAGATTCTAGTGCCTTGCACCACATGGGTTCTTTGCATGTTGAGTTCTCCAACATCGAACCTTGTGGAATGTCCCAAATCATGATGGGTAATGACACGATAATGTCAGTTTCTGGTAGTGGATCGATAGAGATGGATGGGAAGAAATTTAACCACATGTTGAGTGTTCTTGATCTCTCTACCAATATCCTATCGGTTTACCAAATTACTCACCTTGGTGAAGGAATGCAAGTGTAATTTATTCCTAACTCGGTGATTATTCGTGAGCTTAATGATGACACTACAATGGCTGAGGGAAAGGTAGATCACCATTCATGGTTGTACACCTTCTCCCACTTTACTTATGATTCTACGCTCACTACCTTGCTCGCTCATGCAAATAAGGTTAGCAAGCTATGACATGAGTGTTTTGGACATCTAAATTATCACTACCTTGAACAATTGAGCCAAAATGAAATGGTCAACGGGTTACCCCGCATTAAGGTTTCTAAGGGTCTTTGTGAGGGTTGTACCCTTGGAAAGCATCCTTAAAATAACTTTGATAAAGGAAAATCCTGGAGAGCTACTCATCCCTTGGATCTTGTTCATAGCGATATTTCTAGTCCATTTCCTTCTCCTTTGTTTACTAGAGATTTTTATGTGCTAACCTTCATTGATGACTTTTCGCGATATACTTGGGTATATTTTCTTAAGCTTAAGTCTAAAGTCTTTGAAAATTTTCAGGACTTTAAGGCTCTTGCTGAGAAATAGGTAGAATGGTCTATCAAGGTTCTTTGAACCAACAATGGAGGTGAATATGTAAATAATAGGTTCATGGATTTCTATACTTCTGAAGGGATCTCTTTGTAGCATACAATTTCTTATAGCCCTTCGCATAATGAAGTCACAAAAAAAAAACTGTACTCTAAAGGAGATGGCCACTTGTATGATTCATTCGAAGTCTCTTCCTCTATTGTGTTCCACACAAGGTAGTAAGAGGGATGACACCCTTTGAAGCCTGGTTTGGATGTAAGCCTAATGTTGATCACTTTCGACTCTTTGGATTCAAGGCTATGGCTCAAATTCCCAAGAAGAAACATAAGGCCTTGGAATCACAATCCAAACCTTGTATCTTTGTAGGGTATCCTGATGGCGTGAAGGGATATCGATTGATGAATCCTATTTCTCATGAGCTGTATATTGAGAGAAGTGTTAATTTCGACAATTCTTCTTTGACTTCTACTTCTCCACCTATTGAGGTTCTTCAGCTCGCTGATTCAGATTCTGACTCATCAGATGATGATGTTGTTGAGTGTGGTCCTCTTCCTAATCCTCCCAACCATTAGATCTCTGAGTACTCTGATTTTGACAGTAGTGATGACAAGGACTATGTCCCTTCTCACTCAAGTGAAGAATCTTCTGACTATGAGCCTGATCCTCCTGGTCTCCTTTGGGATAGGAAAACGTTACAAAGCGCTGGAGATTTAGTTAGAGATACTTTGGATATGAGACTTACTCACTCATATTTCATTAGACCCCACTCTTTCTTCACCTCATCTTCTAATCCACAATCTTTCTGGGAGGCTTCTGGTATTCTTGAGTGGGATTCTACCATGGATGAGGAGTATTCCTCTCTCATGAAGAATGATACTTGTGATCTCACCCCTCTTCCAAAAGGAAGAAAAATCATTGGGTTTAAGTGGGTGTTATGAACAAAGTATGGAGTAGATGGAGATGCCAAAAATTTTAAAGAAAGATTAGTAGCTAAGGGTTTCTCCCAGATAGATGGGGTTGATTATACTGAAACCTTTGCTTCGGTTGCGAAGATGACTTCTATTCTACTGACCTTAGCCATTACCACATTGAATAGATGGAAAGTCCATCAAATGGACATTAAGAGTGCCTTCCTTCATGGTGACCTAGAGGAAGAAATCTATATAGAACAACCTTTGGGTTATGTCCAAGATCCCTACCTTGTTTGTAAGTTAAAGAAGTCTCTTTATGGTCTTAAACAAGCCCATTAGGCTTGGTATGCTAAGATGGACTCCTTTTTACTTATATAAGGGTTTACTAGGTGTCACTCTGATCCAAATGTTTATATTCTATAAGATGAATCCATACTCATTCTTGTTCTCTATTTTGATGACTTGTTGATCACAGGAAACTCTTCCTCTATTATTGATTCTGTGAAGATTGCCTTGTCCAACAGGTTTTCCATCACTGACTTAGGTCTACTTCATTACCTCCTTAGGATCCAGATTTCACAATCTGACTCGGGAATTTTGATTTTACAACCTAAGTATGCTCTTGATTTGCTAGCTCATTTTTAGATTTTTAATTACAAGTCTTATCCTACTCCTTTTATTTCTAGGGTTAAGTTGGTTTCAGATTTCTCTACTCCTTTGGTTGATGGTAATCTTTATCAATAGTTGGTGGGGAGATTGATTTACTTGACTCACACTCGACTAGATTTATCATATGATGTTGGGATCATGTCCAGATTCATACAAGAGCCACATGAGCTACATTGGAAAGTAGCTAAATGGATCCTTAATTATGTTCATGGAACTTATACTGATGGCATTCACTATCATGGAGGGGTAGATATCGACTTGATTGGGTTCACAGATCCTGATTAGGCCGGTGAATTAGATTGAATCGGAAATCTACTTCTGGCTATAGTTTCTATCTTGGTTTGGGTCCTATTAGTTGGTCTAGCAAGAAGCAAAATGCAATTGCAATATCATCTATAGAGGCAAAATATAGAGGAGTAGTTAACACTACCACATAAGCTATTTGGCTACATGGTATTCTGACAAAGTTTGGCATCCACCTTAGGCATCCTACCATTATCTTTTGTGATAACATGAGCACTATCTCCAGTTGTAGAAATCTAGTTCAGCATCAGCGGATGAAGCACATTGAGATCTATATGCACTTCATACAAGAGCTTATTCATGATGGCATCATCGACATTTAGTACATTCAGACAACTGAGATTATAGATTTATTTACAAAGCCCTTCACTGAGATGAAGTTTCTTCACTTATGGTATCTTCTTGGGGTGAGGTCTTCTGCAGCTATTCATCTTCTTAAGGCTATCTAGTCCTTTTATTTTTCTTCTTCTAGGAAGATTGTGTTTGTATATGGGCACCTTATCAGGGCTTTATTTTCCGGGCCCCATTGACATGTCTTTCTTAGTTTTTTAGGACTGTATTCTCTTTCAGTCTGACTCATCATAGCCGCTACCCCAACTTCGATGAAGGGGGGTGTTGGTGTGAGTTATCCTATGTGTCCTCCTCACATTTTGGAAGGTCATCTCACATGGGTTAGGTTTAGGGTTTACTATTGAGTATTACACTAGGGTTACTCAGCACCCTATATGTACCCTTTTACTATTCATTTATGAGCATGCCAAGACACTCCACTGTCTTTTCTCTATGTGCAAGGTTTGTTCTGTTATGCAAAATTGTTCATTTGTTGACCGATTCTTCTTGTGATTACATTGGAGCCATTATGATTTAACTAGAGTACAACTTGATCGTGGAGCACAGTTTCCGATACGATCCGTCAACTCTTTTAGTATGCACACATAATTGTTTTTAATTTTCTCCTAGAGCTCTAAGTTCTTCTTGCATCGATTGATCAATGAATTAGAAACATTTACAAATAAATTTTCATACTCCTCTTGCTCAAATTCCTCCATAACTGAATCTTGGGTTATGAAAACAAGATTTCAAGAGGAGGTTACATGCAAAGAAGGGGCTCAACAGAAAGATTATAAGTTATAAGACCAAAAATGACACCCAAAAGAGACTTCATGACCATGTTGTGACCTAACCAACTAAAATATACTTAAAATACACATTTAAACTTCTATATCTACCTAAGAAGCCTAAATTTTCTCAAAGATAAATTAAATTTTTTAAATATACAAAATAGAGGGAAACCCCCAAATTTGAAATCTTGACCTCTTGAGCACACCAAACCAAAACCAAATGACACCTATGACTTCTAAGGAGCTTCAAAATCTAAAATTGATTATAATAACCCTAGAATACCCCTTGGAGTGATTCCCCTTCATCACTAACACTATTGAGATTAAATTTTCATCTTTTGTTGGATCCCGTATTAAAAAGTACATCAATACATGCATTCATTTTGATTTAATTTATCAATTATGTAGACACCTAATATATGCTTACACTTAGCATTTCATCCAATTCAACTTATTAACGACACTTCGTTAATTCCTCATACTCCGCTCCATTCTCAGATGCCCATTTACGACACCTTCTTGGTCGTATTCCTCCTATAATTAGCTTATTTGACTAATATGTCTCTTATTAGCTAAACATTCCTCCTTTCGACCATTTAAAACCTCTCTAGTTCTCTCGAGACCACTTTTATTGGCTTCGTAGGCTATCTATCAGTCACAATTGGTTATCCAGACCCATCCCAACTCTCAATGAGTCTCTAATCACTTGTTAATGAAGTTTAACTAGCCTAAACCCTAGTTAACTAACCAGAACCAAGCTTAACTAAGCCTAAAGCATGTTTATCCTAATCTAATATAAAAGTGCTTTATGAGCTTTAGTCCCACATGCACCCAAATTCCAAACTCTTCCATTTGGAAAACTATAAATAGAAGGGTCACCCCTCCCTCTCAACCTTACACCTTGTTTTCATAACAAATCTATCTCACATTTGGAGGTATTGGCATTAGACCTCATTTGCATTAGCTAAGCTAATAGGCATTTGATCTTGGCTATCCTCCATTGTTGAAGCTCCTCCATCTTGCATCCATAACTTCATAGTAGGTTAGTAGGAGGGTATCTAACTTGGTCTTGTAGCCATTTTAGAGATACCTCTTCACCTCCATTCAAGAAACAACAAATCTAATTTGATTGCTCATAGGTTTAACTAGGTTCAATTTATGTTTTAAGTAATCATAGAGTAGTTAGAGATAAAATGATAGTGTTTTAGTTTAATTCATTATTGTATAAGTTATCTTGTTTAGCACTCATCTCATGATGCATGGATGAGTTAGCAAAGCTTTGAGGTTCTTTATCCTCATTCCATAGCTTTTGCAACTTTCCATTGCATACAAGTTATTATCTTAATTAAACAAATGGAATATTTGATTCTTCTAATTGTGAAATGATGAAAAGAAAATCATGTAGATAGATGTGTAATCAAATTATACTTATGAGTTCATGTGATTAATATTGGTAACCCTAATAATTAGTTTAAATTTTGATATAACTACATATTTAAGATGAATATCCTTTTTCCATAAGAAGATTGTAATTGGGAAGAGATGAATAGATATGGAGCTTGAACTATCTTACATGAAATTTTTTTAATATATCCATAGAATCATAGGCTAGGGATTTTTTTTTGCATCCTAATCATGGTCTAATATTGGATAAAATTTCCTTGTTAGAATTAATTAAAGGAAATTCAAAATTTATCACCTTATGTGATCTAATCATAGTGGATGTGCAATGAGTATTCATATGTCTCTCAGGACCTTTAAACTAGCAATCATTGTAATAACATAAGTATGTTATCAACTTATATATATATATATATATATATATATATATATATATATATATATATATATATATATATATAGTTTGTCACCTAAAATTAATACTAGCTGACTAAGTTTCTTTAACTGAAATTGAATGGGTTATGTGTGTGTGTTTATTTATAGGTTACACACACACATAAACACACAACAAAAGAAACTAAAACTTTTCTACCACTCTAGGTGATTAATAATCAACTATAACTAATCTGGAAGGCCAAGTCATTGGGGAAATTAAGATAAATTTCTATTCTGGAAATATATATATATATATATATATATATATATATATTGAACATTAAAAAAATTAAACCATACTATTCTGATGGATTAAGGGGTGTGGAAAATAAAAAATAATTGGAAGGAGAAAAATTAGGATAAATAAAAACTGTGAAAGAAGAAGACAAAATGGATAAATTTCTATTACTATAAGGAAAATAAGTGACTCTCATGTATGGGAAAGTGCATTGTTGAACTAGGAGTTAAAGCATGAGAACTAGAAACTACTGTGGCATTAGTAAGAGGTATGGTGTTGGACATAGTAACCATAATTTCATTAATTTTAGACATTTTACAATCTAGATTAAATATTGAAATCAAATATATTAGTTTTTTGTATACCAAATATTGGAATTTGATTTGGCTATTATTGGAATCCAAAAAGGGTATTTTTGGAATTTGATTTGGCTATTATTAGAATCCCAAAAGGGATTTTTTGGAATTATATATCATGTATGAGGGATTTCCATTTTAGGATTTTACAATTTTATAGGAAGATTAAGAAATACTTATTGGAAAAATTAATACATTTATAACATTGCAATGCACAACAAATACTTATACTATCCATTCTCATAGAAACAAACATTTTTATATTGTATTGAAAGGAAATATGTCCATTCTCATACAAACAAATATTTTTATCTTTATTGAGTGGGAATATGCCCATTCTCATATAAGAATCATAGATGAAAAATAAAGTCAATATAGAAAGAAATAAAAAATTGGATGTGACTTATTTTAACTATGGGTCAGTGTGTATTTGAATGTTGTATATTTTACATATTTTGATCATATATATATATTTGTGTGACAAATGTTTAATTGTAACGTGGATTTATTTGCATAGAATGAAGGTAGGAAATGTGTTATGAGATATTTACAATATAAAATGATGGTAATAAATGAATTAATAAGAGATAGTCTATTAAAAAACCAATTTTAATATATTCTTATGAGATAGACTACAAAAAACAAGCCAATTAATTTATATTTATTAATCAACTTAATAGTAACAAGTAAACTCAATCAAGCTCAATAATCGTGGAAACGTGATGTTATGAGATGATAAAATTCACAATTTTTTTCTACATAAAATGATGGTAATAAATCCAATATTAATGATTTTTTATGAGAAAAAGGAACAAATAAAAACTAAATTTATCTATATAAACTCAGTCAAGTTCAATAATTATTTTTTAAAATGTTTCCGAAGACCGACGTAAATTTGGGTGTGAACCCACATGATTTAACCATGTACACATTAAGTGTGAAAAAATTTCTATAATACATTAAAATTTCCACCCCCAAAACCAATAACTTCTTTTCATGGAAAACAAGATATTTGTATAAACCTATCAAAGCTAGTTTTGAGCATTATATACTAATCACATCATTTGGATGAAATGTGAAAAAGAACTAAAAAAATTGTAATAAAACACGTTTTGAGCACTACATACTAATAACCATCAATAATATCACCTCAAATGGAAAATGGGAAAAAGAACTAGAAAAATGTAATAAACACAATTTTATATATTGATTTGTTTCACTGTTGTTTAAAATAGAGAACGTCCATTTAAGATGTCTCTTACATCATCCACAACCCCTACCAAGAATAGTTCTGCATAAACAAAGATGACATAAGCTACTTATTATTTAAAAAAATCTTCATCAGAAACCTTTGGAGACACCAAAAAATGTCTTCAAGGAGCTCCTTTGTTGATTATATTTGTTAGAGTAGGTATTTACCTTAGCTCATGTTCACCTAGGTACTTTATTTACCTTTATTATATTTATTCTCACCCACTTATGTGTGTGGATATTTCTTTTATCTTATTTAGATATTGGGGGGGTATTATCTAGTTGTTAGGTATAGTTCTTTCCTTGATCTATGGTATTGACTAGATCCTTGATGTCTAGTTATCTCCTAAATCTATGGACTTGACTAGTTCTTTGATGACTAGTTCTTTCTTTGATTTATGGTTTGATCTACGACCTTGACTGGTTCTTAGATTGTTATTCATTGCCTATATAAGTAAGGCTCTATTCTCATTGTATTTCATTGAGTTCCATAATAATGTATGATATTGTTGCTCATTTGTTTGCAAAGGTTTATGTAAAGTTATTATGGCGAATGCTACTTTCCATCTGGATTGATCATGGTGTATTTATTAGCATCTGATTTATTGGCTTGGTATGATATGGTATATCGTTCCTTTCATAGTATCAGACACTCATAGATGATGTAGACATCCATCTGTAAGTTTTTCTTTGCAAGCAAGGGATCTTATTGCATTTTCATGGTATCTTAGAATTTCTTTATGGTGACTTTTCTGCAGGACTTGAATCTACTTATGCATTAGAACATGTTGAGTGCATTAACAACACATGGATTTACCACAGGTGTCAAAACCCTAAGAATTGAAACTATAAACTTGACCATGTGGTGAGGACAGTCAAATCTAGACATTTTAAAGGGTTTTTGGCTACATTTTCTGCATAAAATTCATACCTAATTATGTAAAGACATATTTTTGACTCATTTAACCGGTTAGGCTCATCGTGTTATGGGTTTTTTGAGAAAATTTCTGGGTTATTATCTATCAGGGATTTTACTTATAACCAGGTAGCTCATGAGCCATAACTAAGATAGTTCTGCAGCAAGTCAAGCATTTTGTATTAAGAAATTATATTTTTTGAAGAATGCAGTAAAGGAAATCCATTGAAGATATGGGGAAGATGTGCATACCAATTAGTAGATAGCAGAGCTTATTTTACCCTCATAGAATATTTCTATTTTGGATGCAGTTATCACACTAGAATTATAAAACAGATATGCACCCTTTGGGTGCTAGATCTAAAATATCACAAAGTTGGATATAAGTGATGTAACCTTAAAAGGATGATTTCAAAATACACCTTTGGATATTTCAAAGTTCTCTGGAAACCTGCAGTCCTTTGTATTCCAATGGACGCAGATTTGTACCCTCTAGGTGCATTCTTTTATCACAAAGTCTAGGATATAAGCATGTACCTTCTCACAGATGCATGATCGTTGATTAACCCTATAGATATCTTCCTGTACTTGGATGTAGTATTTTATCCACTTGACGCAGATCTGTACCCTATGGGTGCATTTAGTTGAACTGGCACATTTGATATAAGTCGTGCAACCTTCTAGACTGGCATTATTTTACCCTCTTAGATATTTTTGTTTTGGATGACATGTCTGATTTATCCACTGGACGTAGATCTGTACCCTCTGGGTGCATTCTTTTATCACATCTGCCACCTATCTCCACGTAGTTGACTTCTATGAATGAAATGGCTTTTAAACCAATCTCTTAGACATGTATAGGTTAATTGATCACGCAGGCTTACTTTATCGGAGGAAAGAAGAAGGAAGAGGAAAGCTAACTTTGTTAGTCGCAAGCCTGTATCGAAGTGGAATTCATAACTTTGTACCCTTTGGATATTTGAAGGAAGATCACAGCTGACTTTATCCTTTTTAAAAAATACATGCAGCTGATTCAAAATATTATTTTAATAGCAAAACCTGGATCTAGAAACAAGCTCATAACTTTTGCAATCCGTTAGAATTGAGATTAAGGTAAAATTTTGCCTTTAAATTGTGTATTCTCTTTTAAATCCTTTGACAGCATTGACAGTTCATTCTGTTATACATGCATCATTTCAATGTTTGTCGTAGATAACTCAGTCATCTGTTATTCATTGTAATATTTACATGCACTCAATTATAAATCTTGTCAAGCATTTGGGAGGGTGAATGTAGATCACTTGAAGGACGTAATTTCAAGATGAGTTCACATGTCTTACAGGACTTTTGGAAGTGTATACATTTATCCATTTCTCTTATTTCTTGACGATATTTTGGATTTGTATTTTCGAACACTTTTTTGGCATGTTAATAGTCTCTCTTGTGCTAGGAGCTATTCTGGTGAAGCCCAGTGTTAGATTTGGATCAGTGTTCGAGTAGTTACATCTGCATCTGACAACTGCAAATAGATCTGTGGTATCTGCTCTACTGCATTCAGCAAAGTATAGGCAACAAGGCTGTGGATGTTGATATTGATTATTTGGCAACTCGTCTTAATTGCCTTGTTACCTTGGTTTTTCTTAGATCGTGGCACTCATGAGTTTAGTTTAGATCCTGCATGTCATGAGTGAAGTCTTTTCCTGCCTCTGGTTATCTGTTTTTGGATCGTGAGCACACTTGTTCCGTAGCATTTGATCCTTGTTTCCAATATCTGTAGATTTAGAAGTGATGCATTGACTCCATTGTTACCTTGGCTTTTTCATCTATATTGTGGCACTAGCTTATGTCTATCTTGGATCTCGAATGTCTTTTGCTTCTTATTTGCCTTGGTTGTTCTTCGATACTGGTAGCACACCTATTTGTAGCAGTTGATCAAATTATGGTTTTTTTTTACAATGTATTTGACATCACTCCATTGACAGTCTCCTTGCATGGAGCTATTCTGGTGAAGCACCAGTGTCAATTGTTTTTTAGTTCTATGATCAAGTAGTGTATTCAGACCACAGTGGCACACCATACTTCTTCAACATTGTACATGTTTAATTGGAGCCGAGCTTCTGCAGGATATCTTACAAGCGGAATTTTTCTCTCTCAAAAACTTTGTGTATTACTAGTTTTGGGTACCTTGCGAGTGCATGAATCCTTTCAACAATTATTGTGCGTGAGCTGCCTGTATCAGGCCTTGTTGTCAGGACCCACCTTATTTTGCCCACCTAAGATCAACCTGCTTCATGAGCATGCGGTATTAATGTAGGTTAGCTATTTAGCCTTGTTTCCACCTTGCCTTAGGATAATTCTTACACTTTAATGTTAGCTCTACTAATTTCCACTTGGGTGCATCTTGCTTGACGTGTGACTAGTTGTGTAGAGTTCAGCTTACTAGTTGCTGTCGATGCTTATATAAGCTTCTCAATTCTATAATTAATAGTTACCCTTGCAAGTCTTTTAGGAAGTTAACTTAACTACTAGTCATTGGTCTAGTGGGAGTTCTTAAAAAACCACATGATTTAAGGACAGCCATCCAATAAATGCACTTCCCTCCAATCCTAATAAGTCCACATATTCACTTCACTTGAGCTAATCCACAGTCATTGCTATTGACAATAGCCATTGAGAATTATGGAATTATGATGGATAATCCATATATGGTACTTTTAAAAGCTATTCTATTCCTTACAAATCTAAAGTGGTGCTACTATTAAATCGTCTTAGCATCTGTGTTCTAATGGTTTGGTACGATATGGTTATCATTCCAATTGATTATAGTATCAGACGTCTATCTGCTAAGTTTGTTGACTTTTCCACAAGCCAAGGGTTTCTTATTTTCATGTATTCAGAATTTGTTAGCAACTATTTCTTCAGCATGCATTTTTATGCACCCAAGGTAGAGGCTTCCACTTAGATCTGGATAGGTAGAATTCTAACCATAAGAATCCACTATAAACTCGGATCATTTACCCTGCAAGGCAAGTCAGTAAAATTTGGTTTTTTTTTGTTACAGAGACTTTACATTGGTTTCACCTTGAGAATTCGCACTATGCATAGGAAAGAAAATCAAAAATTCCCGCCTTTCTGCAGCTTTTATCGGGGTTCCCATCGCAGATCTAAATCCTGGGTATGTTTTCCTGTTATGCGCCCATAGAGTTTTCAGGGGCTTTGCTGTGCAAGAGGCCTCGAGTCATATGGTATGGTCATCAGTGAGGGCTTAAAGCTCTGATGACGACTTCCTACTAGGCATAATGTGTGTATATGTTTTCCAGTCGCTCCAGGACAAAAATCGATTTTATTTGTGTGAGTGAATTGCTCAAGAGAAATTTCACATTATGTTTTACGTGGCACCATTAAAATACAATAGTAGATTGCCATAATAGTTACAAATAAAGCTTGTATCTTTTGATAAGGTAAACTCAGTTTTGAGCGTCGTTTTTTGCAATAAGTAACTTGTTCGCTTTTTATAGAGTCTAAAACATTGCGCAAATATTTATTTACATAATCGGCACTCATAATTATTAAAGTATCAAATTTCCCGTAGACACACATCTCGATTGTACAGAGTGCCAAAACAATGGGGGGGCTTTTGTTGCATTGTTTGGGGGTCTTGTTGCATTGCTTGGTTCTTACATATGGCTCTTTGGTGATTTATCTTGACTGCAATACAAGATCATGTTGAGCGCATTAACAACAACATAATTATCACATTATGGAAACCAAGAATGGAAATAATAATCAGATAGCGTAATCATAGATTTTAGGGTGAAATCTGATTGACACTTCTTTAGAATAACCAGTGTTCACTAGAGAATATGAGAAATTTCAGTACTAGTGCAAATTTGATGAGTGTATGGGTTTGATAGGAACTTATGTAAGTGACATTCTTTTGTTTCATTTGGAAAAATGTGACTCTCCTTTCAAAATATGGGAGAAATTGGAGGATTTATTTGGTAAGGTGGATCATATGAGAGCCATACAACTTGACATTGAGATAACCTCTCTTAATCCTGAAGATTTTCCAACAATTATAGACTATCTTACCAAGTTCAACCATTTTTTAACATAGTTGAAGGGGAGTGGAAGAGATAAAAAAGATGAAGAGTGTGTTTACTTGATTCTATCCAAGTTGAGAAGATCATTTCAAATATTTTGCTTCAACATTTTTCTCTAGCATGGATGCCTTAGATGACAAATTCAAAATGTTTGACTTAGAAATATTTTGTAAAAGGCTTACTAGGGAAGAATCCAAATTGTTTCACCTTGAGTCTTCCACCTCTCAAAAGGAATTAGTTGCATCTAATCCTAAGGTCAAGGGAAAACCAAAAATTAAAAACCAAAGCCACCCCTTCTCCATCTCAAAATACTCCTAAACCTAAAGAAAACAACTCTAAACCCAATGAGTCTTCTAAATCCAAGAATAAGTTTAGTTGTTCATGCTCTTTTTGTGGGCGTAGTGGTCATGAAGAACATAGGTGTTATAAGTGAATGCAAGCCATAGAGGATGCAGTCAAGAAACATAAAATTTCTATCTCCACTACACCTCCTTCTAATCAGCATGGAAACACACTTAATGTTGTTGGAAGATCTCAATCACCACTTGCAAACTATTGGGTTATAGATTTTGTGCTTCTCATCACATGACTTCTTCCAAGGAGTCTTTTGTTTCTCTAGGTTTGAGTTCTACTTCTAAAATTGAGGTTGGAGATTCTTCTTTTCTTTCTGTTGAGGGAAAAGGTAATATACAACTTAATGGTAGTAGTATCCAAGATGCATTATATGTTCCTAACATCACTACAAATTTACTTTCTGTATATCAAATTTGTCATTATGGTCAAGGGAAAATAGTAAATTTTATACCACATGGTGCAGAAGTAAGAACTTTGTTAGAGTCTTGTTCACTTGTTGCTTAGGGTATTTTTGATCATAGCTCTAAGACTATATCACTTTGATGGTTTTTGATGACACTTCTTCTATAGGGACGAGGATTGGTTTCTCATGTCAGATTCATGAGAGTAAACTTTGGCATGAAAGATTTGACATCTTAATTATAGATATTTGAAAGAGTTGAGCTCTCATGGTATGATAGATGGTCTTCCTAGAGTCTCTTTTATTGAGAGAGTTTGTCTTTAGCTATACATTAGGGAAATAACACCAAGATCCATTTCCTAAGAATTTGTTTAAGAGAGTTTCTTCACCACTTGAGCTCTGTGCATAGTGACTTGATGGTTTTTTCCTACCCCATCTTTCAATGGAGCTAAGTATGCACTTTTCATTTATTGTTGATTTCTTGAGGCATACTTGGGTTTATTTTCTCAAGTACAAAAGTGATGTTTTTTCACACTTCAAAGTCTTTAAGGATTTTTTCAAGAAACAATCTTCTGAGTTGCATAAAGAACCTTCACACTCATAATGAGGGGAAGTACTTCAGCAATGAGTTTTCTAATTTTTTGGTAACTCAAGGCATTATTCACCAACATTTTGTTCCTTATACTTCACAATAGAATGGCTCAGCAGAAGTGGAAGAATATAACTTTGAAGGAAATGGCTAACTGCATTATGCATTATAGAGATTTTCCTCTTATCTATTGGGCAGAAGTAGTTAATTTTGCTAACTACATTCAGAATCACACACCACACATAGAGCACTCGAGCATTTGACACCAAAGGAAACTTGGTCCAACACTAAGCCAAATGTCTCATTTTTTCAAGTCTTTAGGAAGCCATGCTTAGGCTTTTTTGCCAAATAAGAAAAGGAAATATTTGGATAAGAAGAGTCAAACCCTTGATATTTGTAGGGTATTGTGAGGACATGCGAGCTTATCAACTTTTAGATCCTGATATTCATGATGTTATTTTTCAATACACATGTTCAGTTTGATGATCACTTCACTCTTCATGATTATTCATCTTCTTCCATGCCTTCTTCTTCTTCATCTCATCTTGAGGATCCTTTCTTTGAGGAGTTTGATGAGGAGCTTATAGATGTCATTGAGGATCATATTCCCACTGATGTTGTCACCATGCCTAAATAGGCTTGTACTACAATTTTCTTAGGCAACACCTTTCATACAGGATCTTCCACCCACTAGGCATCATCACGCACATTCTACAAGTTATGGACTTTTGTGTCAAGTAGTTTCTGAGGATCCACAATCTTTTTCAAAGATTCATGGGATAACAAGAGTGGGATGATGTGATGGCAACTGAGTATTCTTCTTTGATGAAGAATCATACTTGGGATTTGGTCTCTCTTCCTAAAGGAAGAAATATGGTTAGGTGTAAGTGGGTATACCAAATCAAATACGTAGCTGATGGGTCCATTGACAAGTATAAGTCCCATCTTGTTGTAAAAGGTTTTCCACAAGTTGAAGGTATTGATTACTCTGAGAATTATTTACACTCATTGCCAAGATGGATTCTATACACCTTGTACTTGTTATTGTTGCATCACAGGGGTGGCTTGTATACCAGATGGACGTGAAGGGTGCATTTTTACATGGATATTTACAAGAGGAAATATACATGGAGCAACCAGCTAGATTTGTTCAGGATTCTTTTCTTGTTCATAGGCTCTGAAGGTCTCTCTACGGTCTCAAACAAGCCCCTCAGGCTTGGTATGAGAAGATGGATTATTTTCTTCTATCTATTGGTTTTGTTCATTGCCACTCCTATCATATAGTGTATCTCCAGCATGTTGATGAGGATATTGTGATACTTGTCTTGTATGTTGATGATCTATTAATTACTGACAGCTCTTCTTCCCACATTTAGAGTATTTAGAGGGCTCTTTCTACACAGTTTGACATGACAGATCTTGGGCTATTGTATTATTTCCTTGGTTTGCAGATTTCTCAGACAGATTCAGGGATTCATTTGAGTAAGCAAAAGTACACCCATGATCTTCTTAGGCACTTTGATATGGCTGATTGTAAGCCAAGTCCATCTCCTTTTTAGTATGGAGTTACTCTTACATCCAAATGTAGCACACCACTTTGTGATCCTACGTTGTATAGGAAATTGGTTGGAAGTCTCATGTACTTGACCCATACTCACCCTGATATTTCATTTGTAGTAGGGCTTGTATCTCAGTTTGCACATTCTCCTCATAGTAGTCACTAACAGGCTGCTAAAAGGATTTTATGCTATTTGCATGGCACTTCCCACTTTGGCCTACACTACACTAGGGGCTCTACTCAGTTGGTTGGGTATATAGATTCAGATTGGGTAGGTTCTATTGATGATAGGAATTCCACTTCTGGCTATCTTTTTTTTCTTGGTTCTTCTCCAGTTTCTTGGGTGTGCAAAAAGCAACAGGATATTGCACTTTCATCTTCAGAGGCAAAGTACAGGGCAATAGTTACAGCGAGTCAACAAATTCTTTGGCTTCATCAGTTATTAATAGAGTTTGGATTCCCACAGGATGCACCGACTATACTTTTGTGCGATAACCAAAGCGTAATTCACATTTCTCGCAACCCAATTGAGCACTAGCGGACCAAGCATATTGAGATACACATCCACTTCATTTGGCAACACATTCAGGATGGAGTTCTTTTCTTGGAGTATCTTCCAACTCAGTAGCAGGTTACAAACATCCTTACGAAGCCTTTTGCATCACCTCGCTACCTTGAGTTGCATGGAATGCTTGAAGTTTCAGAAGTTGTTCTTGGGGGGTGTTCATGATAACATCTTCCTTCTTCTTCTTCTTTCTATTTCCTAATAGCAGGATTCTTTCCTTTTTTGGTTCGAAATTTCTTCATGGATATATTGTACATGAGTACCTCATCAGAACTAGTTACCAGGACTCATATACTGTGGACATGCCACTTTTATTTTAGCCCCTAGCTTCACTTGAGGGGGGTGTTAGAGTAGGTATTTACCTTAGCTCATGTTCACCTAGGTACTTTATTTACCTTTATTGTATTTATCCTCACCCACTTATGTGTGCGGATATTTCTTTTATCTTATTTAGATATTAAGAGATATTATCTAGTTGTTAGGAATAGTTCTTTCCTTGATCTCTGATATTGACTAGTTCTTTGATGACTAGTTATTTCCTTGATTTATGGCTTGATCTATGACCTTGACTGGTTCTTAGATTGTTATTCCTTGCCTTTAAGCAAGGCCCATTCTCAATGTATTACATTGAGTTCCATAATAATATATGATATTGTTGATCATTTTTTTGCAAAGGTTTATGTAAAGTTATTCTGGCAAATTGCTTTCATCTTATAGATCGTGGTGTTTTATTAGCATCTGTGTTCTTGGCTTGGTACGATCTGGTTATCGTTCCTTTCAACATTGACTACAACCATATTTTCACATTTGTATGGAAATTATGGTGTTATCCAAATTGTTTCCAAATATTTAATAAATCTATCTCCCTCTTTTTTACAATACTCCATACCCCCCAAAAAAGAAAGGATGCACGTCCATTTTAACTGTGTGTAATAGTTTCATCGCTAGTTTTTCTACATTGGCATCTGTATCCAACATATACCATGAGAATGCAATCCGATAAAACTCTTTAGATACAAAAGTTAGAAACTGGGAAATAGACATTTATTATTAAATGTCATTATTAACTCCTATGTATTTCAAATACGATAATAATATTTCACAAAAATACTTTTACCTATTTCTTTACACATATTTGTTAGTTGCAGATTTTCTAGATTTTATCCAGATGTCTCTCCACATAAAAATTAAAATTAAGATATATTTATAGAATTGATTCCAACCGATATTGAAAAATTAAAATGTTTAATATTTTAACCTATTTCTTTACATATGTTTTTTGGATATTCTCCAGCTGTATTTACACATACAAATTGAAATTAATATATATTTATCAAATCGATTCAAACTCATATTGACAAGTAAAAAATAATATTAAATTTAAAAAATACTTGATAATTGTTTGTGAGCCAACTGTCATAATTGATGGTGAAGGGTTTGATGTAGCTTCAGTATGGGCATATACTCATTCAATACATTACAAAGGCTATGAGAATTCTCTACTTCCCACTCTAAAACAAAGTGAAAATATAGAGGTATTAAAATGTTTGTTTGTCTGAGAGTGGGCATATGCCCATTATAAACATTCAACTACAACCGATCCCTTATTCAATCTTTTTAATACCTCTAAATATTTTGAAACATATTAATTTTGTTTGTGTTTGTCTTTTGTGATATCTATATGAGAATGTGCATATACCAAACATATTTAGTTTTTCCGTGTTCGTCTTCTATGATATCTATATGAGAATGGGCATATACCCAAGCAATATTTAACTTAACCATTTTGAGAAATCTATGAAAGTTGTGAGAATGGATAAATTTTAAGTATATTCTTCTAATTAAACTAGTTGTGGGAATAGAGAAATTTTAACTCAATTATTCTAATTAAACTTCTATCTTCTGCTTACATATATTCTATATCACGAGATTAACTTTTAGGAGTTAACTCTATGAAGAATGTACATCTTAATATTTGAACAAAGTAAACATTCTTAACAATTAATGTATACATAATGACTATAATAAAAAACAACACAAAAATTGTAGAGGGGCTGCACCTGGAGGCGTAGTTATACATTTATAATATATTTGGAGCATGATCTCCTACTTCCGATTCTCCACCATAAAGATAAGCGAGGAATTATTTGTTTAATGCATTTTTCCCACCATGTAATATTAATACATGGGACACATTAGAGTTGCATCTCTCAATTGTTTGCTCCCAAAAATGCATTGATCTCGATCATTTGAAAGAATGTTTAGGGATGAAAACTCCAATTTCATTCAGTTTGATAATATCCACGGGCTCTAAATGTATCCAATCTAGATCCACTATCACATAATCCACTTCCATACCAATTGAATTATAAACACTATGTATGGAAAAAATAACTGACATCCCTTGAAATGCATTTCATGAATTCATAATTCACAATTTTTTATAATTGTATCATATTGGCTAGATTATCCCTAGCAGAACTAGGTGTTGTACTACATACCCTCTAGAAGGATCAAGCCTTATGTAGTTATCATTTTATTATATATATATATATATATAGGAAATATAGAAGAAGAATAGATATTTTGAATAGTCATATGCGGATTCTCATATAAAAACTATAGAATATACAATTGGAAGAAGTGCATTGTGACAGTTTCAACAAGATTTCAAGAAAAATTTTATACTAATTTTACTCTCCCCACTTTATTTGTTAATCCTTTCCTCTTTAAAACTTTAATAATAGATATAACTTTAAGTTCCACATATTTTATTTACTTTCTTTTAACATGGGAAGGAATGGGAAGCTATGCATTTTTAGAACCTTTATAGAAGTTGCACACTTTTATAATGGGCACAAACCCATTCTCATACAAATAAACATTTTTTGTTTTGAAGTTATTTAAAACTTTAAGAATAGATATAACTTTAAGTTCAACATATTGTACTTAATTTCTTAACATAGGAAGGAATGAGAATTTGTGCATTGTAACAACTTCTAAAGAAGTTGTGCACATTTATACTGGGCACAAGCTCATTCTCATACAAACAAAGATTTTTTTGTTTTAAAGTAATTAATAATAGTATTATAGTAATTGGACTATCCTAACAGACCCAAGTATTGCACTACATACCCCTAAGAGGTATCAAGCCTTATGTAGTTCACACACACACACACACACACACACACACACACACACACACACACACACACACATGTATGTATGTATGTATGTATGTATATGTATGTGTATATATATGTATGTATATATATGTATGTATGTATATATATATATATGTATGTATTATATATTTATGTATGTATGTATGTATATAATACATATGTATATATGTATACATATGTATATAAACATACATATACATTATACATATATATACATACATATATATGTATATATATGTATGTATATATATGTATATATATGTATGTATATATACATAGGTATATAATACATACATACATACATAAATATATAATACATACATACATACATACATACATACATACATACATACATACATACATATATATATATATATATATATATATATATATATATATATATGTTTATGTTGGGAAGTTACCATTCTCATGTAATTTTTTTTTTGTAACTAATAGATGGAAAATCAAGATTCACAAGGAATTGTTTTTGGGCTTCCATTGTATGTTGCCCATCAATAATATAGAAATGAGTTTCAATGTCATGAATTTCATGATCAAAGTGCATGTTAAAAATAACACAAGTAAAAATTTTGAAAAGGAAGAAAAAGTACATCTCACTGAAAAGGTACATGGTTGTATAACGAAGAGTGGAAAACGAAACTGACACTTGCTAAATCGAGTGATCTATATTGGTACTTTGCAAGAGCTACATGAAAATGAACAATATCAATTTTGAATGAATTTTCATCAAATAAAAAAATATGAATCTTTTCATCAATTTTGAGCTTGTTTTAATAATAATTTCTCTTTTATAGATTGCTTCAGCTCTTGAAAGTGTGATTTTGAAATGCCTTTTTCCAACATAGATAAGTTTTGTCTTTTTCTCTTGGTAAACATATTTTTATCTTCTGGGCATGGTAAAAAAATTTGAATGTAATTTTTGTTGGCCTAATTCCCTAACCATATTCATATAATGGGAAACAAATGAACCAAATGAGTCTTATGTAGTTCTATTATTTTGATTATAATTGTTGTTTTGGCTGGACTAACCTTGGTGGAGCCAAGTGCTGCACTACATACCCTCAAGAGGGATAAATCCTTATGGAGTTATATTACTTAGTTTTAGAATGGGAAGGAAATATTAAACTCAATCATTTTGACTAGACTAAGCCTCATGTCTTTTGTGTTTAGTAAAATCATTTTGGTTTTTATTTTTTATTTTTAGAATCGTTAGGTGCCCATTCTCGTATAGGAATGATTAAAATATATTGTTTACCACCATGACACCATCCCATCCTCATATTAAGTAGTTTTATTGTTTACGACAAATGCCCATTCTCATTCTCAAAAAGAAATCATTAAAATTTAAAATATATATTTAACAAAGTTTATTTATTAATTAAAGGTAATTGTTTTGAAACACGTATTACATTGACAAATGAGGAGTGTCCCATTGTAAAATAAATTAATCTTCATCTTCATGTCAAGCCCATTCAAAATGGGTAGATGCCCATTCTTGTATAAAAAATGTAGAAGAACATATAAAAGAAGAATAGATTTTTAGAATGGGCATGTGTCCATTCTCAAATAATAATCATTGAAGAATTGTGAGCATTTTTTATCTCATATAAAACATAGAAGAACAACATATAGAAGATCAATAGATGTTTATAAGAGGCATATGGAAGATAAATATTACTTTGTTTTAGAATTGGGGAAATGCTCATTTAACATATAGAAATCATGAAAGAAGAATGAGTCATAGAAGAAGAATTTACTTTTTTTAAATTGAAGATAAGTTTCAGATATATTTCTAACTCTTATATGTTGATTTATTATGAGATTAAGAATATCATCTAGCTTTCTTTCTTTTTTATTCTAATCTGGGTATGAAGATAATGCCATATTTTTGATCTTTTGTATTTTGATATGTGTTTTAAGAATATCACTTCAATCTTTTGTAAGACTTGCATAATATTATCCTCCATAGTTATAAAAAAATGCATATAAATATGACCAATTCTTGCATGTTTCAGAGTCTCAAAAAGATCATTCCCTTGAAAAAAAATATATAACTACACAGAAAAAATGGGAAATCATTCAATACAAGTGAATCGTGTCCATGTGTGTGTGTTTGTGTGTGTGTATATATAATTAGCTATATTTTTATGCAATACGGGCAATCCAAAGTAGAAATACCTATGCATAAGGCATGGTTACCTATTTTTTGAGCTAGGTGGCCTAGTTGCGCATGCCTAGATGAGCGGGTGAGGTGCGATAGACGAGCTCACTTACCAAGCTAAGCAATATTAAATGATGTATCTAATGAGAAAATGTATTTTATCATAATTGGAATCATAAAAGAAGAACAAAGATAAAATGTATCTTATTTTAAAATGGATAGGTGACCATTCTCACATCCTTCATAGAGTTATTGAAAAGAATAAATTCAATATTTCTTGTATTACAATGATTAGAATTGGCATACGCCCATTCTCATAGAAAAAAAAACTTTTTTTAATCTTCCATTGAATGGTTAGGTATCCATTTCTCTAAAGGTATTAAAATGTTTAAGTTCAATATTGCTTGTATGAATGGGAAGATGCCAATTTTCACATAAAACATATATGAAGAATATAGATCAAATTTAGTTTTTTTAAAAGTACAATTATTAAACCTAAAACATGGCTACGATATTGTTTAATATTTATATTTTTTTTTTTACCATGATATAGTGAGACCATTAATTTGAAAATAATTTTTTACCACCTTTTATTAATTGAAGGTACTTGTTTGTCAAACACGTCTTTGACCTCCCATTGGAGGGAAATTAGAAAAATTTATGGCAATTAATTCATGACACTCCATGACACTATAGAGATACTGATGGTGGTTACTATTTTTGATATTGGTAGAGGTCATGGGAATTGTAATGTTCACTGCGGGTCAGTGAATCTATCTCTTTCGTGTTCATCCTTTCTGTTTTATTTTTCATCTAGTTTCCACTTTTCAGGCTTCCTGTATTTCATAAAAGTACATATACTTACACACACACACACACACACAAACACAAACAAAAACACACACATACACATGGAGATGATTCAACATCATCGAATGGTTTCCCATTTTTTCTATGTAGTTAACCATTCAGGAGGGGGTGCACGGAAACTAAGATTTTAGGAGAGGGTGCTAATATAATACAATTATTAATTATTACAAAAAAAACAATGTTTGTTTGTATGAGAATGGACTTGTGCCAATTATAATCATGCACAAATTCTATAAAGGATGTCAAAATACATAAATTCCCATTATAAAACAAAGTACCTTCCCATAGACCGTTTCATCCTGTGAAGCCGAATATTTGAGAAATATTTCTTAGATATTGTTTTTTCTCTCTGCTAAATTTTTGTTGACCCTTTCCACTTTAGTATCCCTCTGTTTCGTAAGACCGTTTTGTCTTGTGAAGAACAAAATTTGAAGAAAATGTAAGTCATAGATTATTCAACTCTTCTCTGTTGAATTATTATGAGATGAAGAATATCACTTGGTTTTCTTTCCCTTATATTTTGTTCTCAATTTAAAGATAATGCCCTATTTTTGATCTTCTGTATTTTTTGATCTGGGTATTAAGAATATCATTTCAATGTTTTGTGAGACATGCTTAGTTGGTAACCTAATCGTAGTTTCTAATACGGGGAGTTACTTATTTTTTCAATTGAAGACGAGTTTCATAGATATGTATAACTCTTCTCTATTGTATTCCGAGTTTCTGGGTTATAAAGATAAATTATAATTCCCTATTTTAGATATTTTGTATATTTGGTATGGGTTTTAAAAATACCTCTTCAATCTTATGTAAGACTTTCATATTTTTTATCCTCTATAGTTATAAAAGATTACATCTAAATATGACAGTTTCATGCATTTTTCACAGTCTCAACATGATCACAATCCCTTGCAAAAAATGTATATGATTCTCCTTATTGGTAAGATGGGGACTTAGCTAAAAAATCCACTGTCAATCCTTCATGCTAAGATGGGGAGTTATCTGTTATGTTTTTACCAAATTACAGAGTAGGCTTACCACCTAGGAGGCATTTATTTATTTTTGAATTGGACATGACAGTTGATAAAAAAATGATAATTCTATAATTCTTCTTTCATCCATAAAATTATATTTTTTGTTCATGATCGATGTTCATCAATGTTAGATAATATTAATAATAGTAAATAATTTTATCGTGAAGGTGAATCATTTGCAACTTGGCCTTGCATCAATGGTGAATCATGTCAAGTAAAGAATTTTATCCCGACGGTGAATCATTTTCTATTTGTCCTTATATCAATGGTGAATCATGTCACATCTATTAGCCGTAACATCATATGTTTCTATTTACATTGTTGAATGAATTACTGCATATGCAAGGCTAAGGTACACATGGTTTATCCTTCAAGATTAAATTTTTCACTTCCATTACTATGATCTTACCTTGCTGAACAAAATCCTTCTATTGTATAGTATTGGGTATTAGAATGTTTATAACGGGCATAAGCTAAATTTTAATTGTAAATATTCTTAAACAAACTATTTTTATTTCTACTATTCTACTTTGATTCATACATGAGAAGGGGCATATACCCATTCAATACAAGTAGATATTGAACTTAAATAATTTTTAGACCTCTATAAAGGATTTGAGAATGAGAAGTTAGTTTGCACAAGAACTCAATCATTTTAATACCTTTTTATATTTTATGAGAATGGACAACTTACACTTCAATAAAAGAAAAAAATGTATGGTTTCCTAGAGGCTGTGAGAATGGGCAACTTCCGATTCAATATAAGGAAAAAATGTTTGGTTGCCCAATTCAATACAACAAAAAAGGTTTTTTAATATGAGAATTGGCATATGCCCATGCTAAATGTTCAAATGAAAGAAATTCATTACAAGACATAAATTTTTGTTAATATGATAAATGAAAAATGCCCATTCTAAGAATTTTAGCGTAATAAATGTTTTAAAAATTGTATTTTAGTATTATTTATTTTTCAATATTCTAATAACTCTCTAAAAAATTTAAAGGTGTCTCAACATTAGGAATATTAAAGCATTATAACATGGTTGGTAATTTTTTTTATAAAAATATTGGTCTCATGTTATGTTTCATTTCACTCCATATTTTTAAATAAGGTTTGTAACTACGATTGGAATTAGTCATATTGCGATGCTAAAAAACATTTATATCATTTTGGCTAGACTAACCTTGGCAGAGACAAGTGATTTTGCCAAGTACTGCACTACATATCCTCAAGGGTGATCAAGCCTTATGTAGTTTTATTATTATTTTTTAGAAAGGGCATCTTAGCTCCACCAAGTAATGCACTACATACCCTTGGGAAGATGCCCATTCTTGTATTATGTAGCTCTCTTTAATAATTTGAATTAGAAATGGAAGATGCCCATTCTCTACCCATTTTTATATAGGAGAAATTAACATATATTTTTAAAGACCATGACATATCGAGACCAGCATGAAAATATATTGTTTACCACAGTGTATTTATTAATTAAAGGTAATTGTTTTAAAACAAGACTTGGAACACTCATAACAATGAGAATAGGCATTAGAAAATTATCTATACATTCAAACATTTTGTTTTGGCCATATTTTTGGTCAATTTTATTGGACTATTTAGAAATATGGGATTTTTTCCATCCTCTAACAAACAAACATTTATATTTGGGTTGTCCCCAATTTTTCATCGAAGGAAGACCTTTGCAATCAAAGGAGGACCATATTAGAAGAAGAATAGTGTAAAAACATTCTGACATCCTTTATAGAGTTAGTAATTGTATAAAATTAGTTGGACTAACCCTAGTGGAGCCTAGTACTTCAGTGCATACCATTAAAGAGGGATCAAGCATCTATCTCTAATTGTTTTTTATTCTTTCGCTTTTGGGCCCCCTTTATTTTCATGAAGAATATCAAGGATATTTATGAGGAAAAACAATGAATATTTCTAACTCATCTCTATATGAAGAATAACATCTGGTTTTCCTTCAAAATAAAAATGAGGCCTAACCCATTTTGTCTTCATGTCATGCCCATTCGAGTTTTCCATTCTTTCATACAAACAAACAAACATTTTTTTCATTTTATCTTAAATACAATTGTATTGTTTTGGATGGACTATCCTTAACGGAGCCAAGTTCTACCTCTGTCAAGTACTAAACTACATACACTCAAGAGGGATCAAGACTTATGTAGTTCTTTAGTCTTGTTTTAGGAATAGTTATATTTATGGGCATTTATCCATCCTCCAACAAAAAAACATTTATTGTTTGATTATTCCCCATTTTGCATGGAAGGATGACTATTGCAATGGAAGCACACATTCTAACAACCTTTATAGAGTTAATAATTGTATCATATTGGATAAAATATCCCTAGAAGATATCCCCTATGCTTTTGGTCTATTTATCTTTTCATGAATTTTTTTTGAATATTTATAACTCTTATCACTGTGAAGAATAACATCTGCTTTTCATTTCATTGCAAAAAATGGGGAACAATCCATTTCATATTCATATCTTTCCCATTCGAGTGGACATATTGCTATATGTAGTTTTCCTTATGCTTATTTTTCTATGTGATTCCTATTATTAAAATGGGCATATGCCCATTATCAAGATGTTACAAGAAATTGATACAAACATAAATTTCTAATTTGATCTTTGCATAAAATGAAATTTTTCTAATACGTATATTAGAATAAATTAAGATGAATTGAATAGGAAGATGCCCATTAAATTATAATATGAGTAGTAGAAGAAAATTATTCTTAGTTTAGCACTTCTGTAAACTTAATCATATCTAACTCCACAATTAAAGATGATAGTGGAGAGATAAAATTTACTTTTCCTTTGTTTAAGAATGAGAAATTTTCCATTCTTTCATACAAAAAACAAACATTTTTTTCATTTTATCATGAATATAATTATATCATTTTTCATGTACCATGCCTAACGGATCAAAGTTCTGCCTCCGCCAAGTGTTGCACTACATACCCTACAGAGAGATCAAGCCTCATGTAGTTCTATAGTTTTGTTTTAGGAATAGTTATATTGAAGGAATTTTTCCGTCTAAATACAAACAAACATTTACTGTTAGATTGCTCCCCATTTTGCATGGAAGGAGGATGATTGTAATGGAAGGGCACATTCTGACAACCTTTATAGAGTTAATAACTATATCATATTGGTCAGACTATCCCTAGCGAATAGCCCCTATGATTTTGGTCTCTTACTCTTTTCATGAAACACCAAAATGAATATTTCTAATTCTTCTCAATGTGAAGAATAACATCTTCTTTTCCTTTCATTACCAAATGGGGAACAATCCACTTCATGTTCATGCCTTTCCCATTCAAGTTGACATATGCCCATATGTAGTTTGCCTTATGCCTATTTTTCTCTGTGAATCCTATTATTAGAATCGACATATGCCAATTATATGGATGCTACAAGAACTTGATAAAAACATTTTTCTAATTTTATCTTGCATACAATGAAATTTTTCTAATATGTATATAAGAATATATTGATACGAATTGAATGGAAAGATGCCCATTCAGTTATAATATGCATAATAGAAGAAAATTATTGCCACTTGAGCACTTTTGTAGACTTAATCATATCTAACTCCACAATGAAAGATACTATTGGAGAGATAAAAATTTACTTTTCCTTTGTTTAAGAATGGGAAGTTTTTGATTCTTTCATCTAAACAAACAATTTTTTTTTTCATTTTATCTTGAATATAATTGTATCGTTTAGGTTGGAATATCCCTAGTAGAGCTATGTTATGCCTCCACCAAGTGTTGCACTACATACCATCGAGGGGGATTAAGCCTTATGTAGTTCTATAATTTTTATTAGGAATAATTATTTTAATTTGATTTAGAAATGGTAGATACTCAAACTCATATTGGAGTAATTAGCATATTTTGTTAAAGACGATCTCAAGGGGGATCAAGCCTTATGTAGCTCTATTATTATGTTTTATAAATGAGCATCTTGGCTTTGCCAAGTGTTGGACTACATACCCTTGAGATGATTCCTATTATTATAGTTGTATTAAATTGATATAGAAATGGCAGATGCCCATTCTCATATAAGTATTATATTGATTTAGAAATGGTAGATGCCCATTCTCATATTTGTATTAATTTGATTTAGAAATGGAAAATACCCATTCTCATAGTTGTATTAATTTGATTTAGAAATGGAAGATGCCCATTCTCATAGTAATTAGCATATTTTTTAAAATACCATCTTGAGGGGGGATGAAGCCTTATGTATCTCTATTATTTTGTTTTAGGAATAGGAATCTTGGCTCTACAAAGTGTTGCACTACATACCCTTTTCCAAATACCCAATCTCATAGTTGTATTAAATTGATTTAGAAATTGTAGATGCCCATTCTCATAGTTATATTAATTTGATTTAGAAATGGCAAATGCCCATTCTCATAGTTGTATTAATTTGATTTAGAAAGGGAAGATGTCCATTCTCATATTGGAGTAATTAGCTTATTTGTTAAAGACCATCTCAAGGGGGTTAAACCTTATGTGGCTCTATTATTTTGTTTTAGGAATGAGAATCTTGGTTTCGCAAAGTGTTACACTACATACCCTTGGGTAGATGCCCATTCTCATAGTTTTATTAATTTGATTTAGAAATGGCATATGCCCATTCTCATAGTTGTATTAATTTGATTTAGAAATGGAAGATGTAGATTCTCATAGTTTTATTAATTTGATTTAGAAATGGCAGATGCCCATTATCATAATTGTATTAATTTGATTTAGAAATGGCAGATGCCCACTCTCATATTTAAGTAATTAGCATTTTTTATTAAAGATCATCTTGAGGGGAATCAAGCCTTGAGTATATCTATTATTTTGATTTAGGAATGAGTATTTAAGTAATTAGAATATTTTGTTAAATACCATCTCGAGGGGCAAACCTTATTTAGCTCTATTAATTTATTTTAGGAATGGGCATATTGGCTCTGTTAAATGTTGCACTACATACCCTTGGACAGATCCCCATTCTCATAGATGTATTAATTTAATTTAGAAATGGCAGATGCCCATTCTCATAGTTGTATTAATTTGATTTAAAAATGGCAGATGCCCATTCTCATATTGGATAAATTAGCATATTTTGTTAAATACCATCTCAAGGGGGATCAAGTTTTATGTATCTCTATTATTTTGTTTTAGGAATGGGCATCTTGCCTCTGTCAAGTGTTGCGCTACATACCCTTGGGAAGATTCCCATTCTCATAGTTGTATCAATTTGATTTATAAATGAAAGATGTTCATTCCCATATTGAAGTAACTAGTATATTTTGTTAAAGACCATCTCAAGGGGGATCAAGCCTTATGTAGCTCTATTATTTTGTTTTAGGAATGAGCATCTAGGCTCTGCCAAGTGTTGCACTACATACCCTTGGGCAGATGCCCATTCTCATAGTTGTATTAAATTGATTTAGAAGTGGCAGATGCCCATTCTCATCGATATATTAAATTGATTTAGAAATGGCAAGTGCCCATTCTCATAGTTCATAGTTGTATTAAATTGATTTTGAAATGACAGATTCCCATTCTCATAGTTGTATTAATCTGATGTAGAAATGGTAGATGCCCATTCTCATATTGGAGTAATTAGCATATTTTGTTAAATACCATCTTGAGGGGGATGAAGCCTTATATAGCTCTATTATTTTGTTTTTAGGGATGGGCATCTTGGCTCCGCCAAGTTTTGCACTACATACCCTTGGGAAGATTCCCATTCTCATATAGGAGTAATTATCATGTTTTGATAAAGACCATCTCGAGGTGGATCAAGCCTTATGTAGTTCTATTATTTTTTGGAGGAATAGTTATAGGCATTTAGAAATATGGGAATTTTTCCATCCTTGAACAAACAAACATTCAATATTTGATTGTTCCCCATTTTGTGTGGAAGGAAGACGATTGCAATGGAAGGGTAAATTCTAACAACCTTTTCTAGTGTTAATAATTGTATCATATTGGTTGGACTATCCCTAACGGAAAGTCCGAACTAATGGTCAAGAGTGCCTTACGTACTACATGGAACTATAACCATTTTATAATTTCTACTATATGTGGAGTAAATGAAGATATTATGTTGGTGCTCAAAATAGTCTTGCCCTAGTTTGCCTTTGAAAATCTATCAATGTACGGCCTCTATCATTTTATTTTTCACCGTGTTGTGCTTGGTTAATCTTTGTTTCCATTTTTAATCTGTTCCTAGGTTGTAGGTCACTTATGGGTCCATGGTTTACTCCTAGTTTCTTTTTCCCTCTGGAAAAAGGCCTGTAACTTGGGTCCCCTATTCTCTGTTCATCTAAAAAATTGGGTTCTCCCATGTTTTCCGTTCTCTACGGTCAAGATTTGTTTTCCTTTCCATTTTTGTTGTAAATACTTGAAGAAAAAAGAATGGATGTGTCTCTGATGGATGCATTTGAGCCTTGTAACACTTCTAAATTATCTATCCTTGGAGAAATTTTCATTTTCGGGCTCAAATGATTGTTTTTCTATATTTTACGATTTGACGGGAATTTCTCCTGGTCAAATTTTCATCCTTGCATCGACAAGGAACGTGGCCTCTTTTGGTTGGATGTGGATTAGCTGGGTATTTCAAAAATTTCATGAAAATACTTAACTCAAAAATTTTCCACATGGCAAGCCCGCACTCATTCAGGGTCTCCGCTTTAAGTTTCATTTTAAAGAAATTCCTGGAGGACACATGGAGGCCTCCTCTCACTTTGCATTTTGCTTAGAATTTTAAACAACCAAAGGAGATTTCCTCGGAGTATGACACATGATTCCTTCTACTGAGCTTCAAGCATTTAGAAAAATGTTTTTGGGCTAGGACATATGGTGAGCCCGCACTCATTCAAGGTATCAAATTTTTGGGACCATCTCAAGGTGTCCATGGTGACACATGGGAGTTTAAAAAGTCAAAGGGGTAGGGAAGAAAACCATCGGAGGTAACTTGGATTTTTTACCTCTTGTCCTTAGAAGGGTTAAAATCTCAAAATGGCATGCAAGCCCAATAAGGGAAAAGTCAAATCTTGCTCTAGTCAATGGTGGAGGTGTGGACTCTCGAGGGAAATTTGGAAAAATTTCCCTCTTGGAGAAAAGAGTTAAAACATCAAAATGGCACACGGACCCGATAGGAAATAGTCAATATTTTACCCTGGTCAATGGCGGAAGGGCGAAGCTATGGGGAAAATTTGGAAAATTTTCCCTTTTCCAAAAAGGAGGTGAAATGGTAGAATTTGGCCACAGTCCCGCTGGGGCCCACCTTAGGACATGTGTCAAGCTCATTTCCCAAGGGTGGAGGTGTGGATCAAAATGGATTTTTTTTCCATTTTTCCAAAATATTTTGAAAAGTCAAAGGAAACCCTCGGGATTGTTTTAAAGTTGAATCTTCCATGTCGATGACCCAAATTCAAAGTAAAGATCAACGGCAGCTGAGAGTATGAATCTGATTTTCCCCCCATTTTACTGAAACATGCCTGGAAGCGTGAGTCTTCATGATTTCTTGGTATTTCTTACACTCAAAGTAGAGAGGGGAGTTAATATTGATATCTAAGTTTGGTGGGAAGATTTGGAAGACATCTTTTGCCATTAAAATGTTTTGACTATTGTGCTCGATCATATTTTCTATTTTTCTTATCCCGAGCATGTAAGGAGCTAGATTTGATAGATCAAGGGTAGAATTGGTTGGTAAATTGAAGAAAGAGTGATCTACCAGATGAAGGAGTTGAATGCAAGATATATTTGATGAGATCTGCCCTGTCGAGCACCTGGCAAATTTTTACAGATTTGATTCTGAGAATTATGATCAAAATCATGGTGCGTAATGGTGCATTAAACATTTTTTGTCTTTGGGGAAAGAAGGGGCTCTATTGTGAATATTATAAATGGCACAAAGTTTTCGTGTAAATAGTTGGAGTGTGAGGGTTCGGGACTGAATTTTCTAATAGAAAAAGCTTGACAGAGCCCATCATTTTGAGAAGGAATTTGAGAAGCTTGTATATCTATTTTGTATTAAATATGATCATGTTAAGGTGGTTGCAAGTGTACAACCATTGGTAAGCTTTGAGATTGTTCTAGAAACTTTCTCCCACTGATATATTTAATCAAATCTGAGTTGTTCTATGTTGTCTTGAAGCAAAATGTGTTTGTTTTATTTATGAATGTATGCGAGTAGTTTTTCTTGTTTCTACTATAATCATGTATTAAATCTTATTCAATCACACATGCTTCAATCTTTGTGACATTTTAGTGGCATCTGCAATTTCATTTCTCAGAAGAGGTTTCATCTAGGATTGGAATAAATGATTTAAAACACTTCTCTTTCATTTGATGACAGAGATTATATGTAAGCCTCTGGGTGTACCTTAGGCATGATTTGGATTAGATCTTGATACTTTTTTGGGTTTCCTAACTTGAGCCTTCATGATAGAATCTCAAATATTGTGTTAAAGAGTGCTAATATGGGCCTCCATTGAAGCACATATTCTAGTTAAAGAAACATCTTAGCTATTCAATGGCACTCTGTTGGTTTAACCTTCCATTTTATAATATTCATCAAGGATATGGTGAATCAAGTTCATCCTGCCCCATCTCCCACCAAAAATTCATTTAAAAACCAACAATCCTACCTGTACTACCCTTGTTTGTCCTGTGTGTGCACAAATGCATAATTTCCATTACCAAAGTATGCAGAAACAACTAAGATTTCAAATTTCTTTAGTAGCCTTTGTTTTGTTGTGAAAATATCTCCATGATCTGGAAGTGACAACTTGTGAGAGATAGATTTAGTGTGTTGATCATATTTTCTCCAAGGTCTCCTTAACCTCTTCATTGAGAAGGATATCTCCATCTCCTCCATAAACAACATGCTACAAAAGGGTCCTCTTACCTTGGTTGAAAGGCACAACCTAAAATATATCAAATCCTCTTGAGGGTGCTATCCATTTCTCCACATTTGAGAGACAGAGGGCCAGTTAGATCTCACCCCCAAATACAAAGTATCTCACCATAATCTGATCTATCTCCAAGCTTCCTGTTAATCTAGTGATGCTGCTCAGACTTCAAGGGAGAATCAATTTGGATACCAACACTTGAGTGGCACCATTGTTAGGGACTTCAGTTTAAAATCAAGGACCTAGTAAAACACTTCTTGTATGCTCTAAATGTTGTGTGTAATCCTTTCAGTTTTCACACCTAGTGCACAATATTTCATTTGTTAAATATGGGTAAAGAAAGTTTAGAATATTTCCATTTCCAATTTCTAGCATTGATAGACATTTGATAGATCATACTTAGTGCATTTGCACAACTAAGGTGGAAATCATTAGTGGAAACTCCCTATTGATTTGATTTTTAATGAGTATCAGTGTCTTAGAACTCTATCAAAATTAGATTTGTTACTAATATTTGCAAAGCTGGAAGGAAGAAGATCTTTCTTTGCTAGGGATCCTACTAGGACATTATTTCTAGAGCTAGGAAAAGAAAAATCAGAAGGAAGAAAATCCTAGAGAGTTATGGGAGATCAACAAACAAGAAGAGGGATCTCCATTGATGAAAGTGATCAGCCTATTATTGAAGACTGCAATTCAAGTGACTCTGAATCAGGTAGCCTCTTTGTGGAATTGAATTCTCTAGCTGGAGAAGGGCCTTCATTTGATTTTGAAAGGTTTTCTTCACATTCTGTACCTATCTTTTTTGAGGTTGATAGGGATTTCTAAGAAGCAAGGGCTTTGGGGGATACCCATTTTGAAAATTATACTCCTATGCTCCAAAGACCTTCTGCCCCTTATCAATTTGTCACCCCTAAAGGGTCACCTTCTTGAATCAACATGGTGCAAACCCCACCTAGACCCCCTTTTGTTGTAAACACCTTTGGACCTATAAATTTTGTGGGAATGGTTGGATATCCAAATGCAGTGCCTCAAGATGTAAGGAATAAAATGTCAAAGTTCTAAGGAAACAATGTTATTACTGGTGATCAACATCTAAATCTTTTTATCTATATGATGGAATATTTTGAGATTGAACATGAAGATGTATATATCAAGTTATTTATCCATATCTTGGAAGAAGATGTAAGGGATTGGTATAAAGAATTGCCAAATAACTCTATTGATTCTTAGACTGAGATGAGCAATGCATTTAGATTGCAGTATGGTGATAGAACTGACCCTAGGTTTCTTTTGAAAAAATTTGAAAACATAAAAAAGAATCCTAATGAGTCAGTACATGATTTCAACACAATGTGTAATAAGACCTTGAGGATATTTCTTGTTAGGATAAGGCCTTGTGATGAGTCATGTTTGATCAAATATTTTGATGCATTTGATAAAAAGGCTGCATATTACTTAAGAGACAAAAACCCCACAAATTTGAGGTAGGCCTTCACCATGACTTTGCAAATAGAGAACAACAGAAAGGAAATTGGAAAGCCTCTAAAAAGGGAGGGTGTAAAGTCTGGTTAACCTAGAAAATCCTTAAACAAGAAAGGCTGCTGATTTGGAAGAAGTTGTGAAAACTTTGGCAGGGGCCTGTTAAAGAAATTTCCTACAAACTATCCTTGGATGAGAAAGGAATTGGGTAGAACTCACAAGGTCAACACAAGAAACAAGGCCAAGAAATGTTTAAAAATAACTAAATATCTGATGATAGAGGCAAAGGACCTATTGGATTTTGAAATAGGTAGCCCCAAGGTAGGGAAAATAGAATGATGCCTGATCCTTTGGCTACCAAAGTTGCTATTGTGGAGGATACAAATGTCATTTATTGGTTTGAAAAAAAATTCATGCTCCTTGTGAAGAAGATTAGCAAGAAAAATATGAAGCTGATGATAATTACGATGATTTCTGCATGATGGGTTATTCCACAATCTTACAACAAGAGGTAACTTAAATTAATGTGATAAGTTCTCAAACTACTGCTAGTTTTTGGGACTGCATTCATATGGTACCTACTCTTCCTCCCTCTCATACTTTAGAAGTAGATATTGTACAATCTTTTGAATTTCCCAATAATGATTTTGAATATTTTAGGACTTTAACGATAAAGAAGTATGATGGAGGAATCCCATTTGAATAAGACAAGAAGTTACTGATGAATGTTGTTGTGGCTCAAGAAAAGGAACACAACACAAGAAGTAGGGTTATCAAAGGGGCAGGGCCTCAATCCAAGACAAAAGCTCCCTTACTTTCAAACATTCCTAAAGAGGCTCCTAGGAAAGATGCCCCTGCTAAAATCCCTACAGTTCCAAACAAAAAGCACACCCCTCCCCATTCCCAATCTGTAAAGGGTCATGTACCACCTAGTGAGTGTGTTAGCTTTCCTTCCAATACTGCCTTGCCAAAGAATGTCCCATATGAAATTTCCCAAGTTTTAAGTCAAATCAAAGTCTCTGTTCCAATTGTTGAGTTGCTTAGGATTCCTGAGCACAAAAAGAGAGCATTTGAATACTTGGGGTTGAAAGAAGAGAAGACTGCCCTAGGCAGAAACATAAACATTGTGGAGACCCCACCAATCATTAAAGAACCAGAAGCACCACCAGCATTAGAAGAGCTAGATGAACCACCTGAGGTCTATTTGGGGATATCCTTGGTGGAATCTCAACTAAATTTGGATCCATTCTTCACTACCCTGATCATTAAGGATAGACTGCTGCACAACTGCATGTTTGACTCACGGGCATCATACAATGTCATGCCTTTAGAAGTTATGAATGAGTTGAATATCAAAGTAACAATAGCATATGAGAAGTGCACTGCTATGGAATCTAGAGAGGTGCCAGTGGTAGGATGTGTGAAGGGTTTGGTGGTGCAGCTTGCAACTTACCCAGGTAAGAATTTAAAACTTGATGTTGTCATCATTGACTGCCCAGCCAAGTGGGGCATGCTACTATTAATAAAATTGGCTGCTAGTGTTGGTGGGAGTGTCCAAATGGATATGTCCTATGCCAACATTCCAATTGAAGGTAGTCTTGTCAGGTTGTATGGATAAAAGAAAATGTTAAATCTTATTATGGATCCCAACAATACATCCTATGAAGTATTGTACACAAATGTTGATGCTGACAACTTTGTAGGATTTGCTGATGGAAGGGAGCACAAGATTGAGGAATGCTAGTGCCTTGAACAAGTGGGATCTCCTTGGAATCTATTAATTGATGGATCTTGCTCCAAGTTTGGGAATGGTGTTGGTGTTGTTCTACTTTCTCTTGGTCAGGAAAAATTTGATTTTTTCATTCAAACTCAATTTTGAGTGCACCAAAAACATTGCTGAGTATGAGGAACTATTGTTGGGTTTAAGAAATACTTGGAAATATGGTATCAAGGACATCATTGTCAAAGGAGACTCAGAAATAATTGTAAAACAAGTTAGAAAACTGTATGCCACAAAGAATCAGCGAATGAAACAGTATAAACATGCAGTTTGGGATCTTATTAATATGTTTGATTCATTCAACATAGTTCATCATGATAGGAAATTCAATGACTTGGCAGAAAATCTTACAGTATTGGGGTATCAGTTTGACAATTGTACAATGTCTCCATATTGTGAATATGATGTTGAGGTATTGACAATAGCTTATGTTCCTGACAGCATTAAACATTAGTAGGTTTTTGATGATGGTGCTCATATCAGAAGATTTATGCAGAAAAAGGGTGAGTTTTGTTGATCAATGCATTGATTTGGAGCTAATGGTATGTACAACAGAAGGAAAATAAAACTTGTTTAACAAGGGCATCATCCAGCTAAAAAACAATACCATTCCTAGAGGGTTGATTTCTCTTAAGTCCAATTTTGATAATGTTGATCGCATTGTTAACATATGCATAGTAGCCTCAAGGGATATTGAGGAGTATGATCTTTGTACAAAGGAGAAGCCAAGGAAAATCTGGTTAGGAAGTAATCTTAGCAATGAGAAGAAGCAGTCATACATCCATTTGTTGAAAAAATACCAAGATTGCATGGCTTGGACCTATTCTGAACTAAAAGCATACAGAGAGGACCTGTTTCAACATGATATTCCCTTGGAGTCTAATGAAAAGCCATTTTGGAAAAAATAAAGGCCCATCAATCCCCTCTTATCTCTTAAAATGCAAGAGGAGCTGAAGAAACTGAGGGATGGAGAGATTATTTAGCCCACAAGATATTCTTTCTGTGTTGCAAACCTAGTACCAGTCAAAAAGAAAAATGGTGACATCAGGTTATGTGTGGACTTCAGAAATTTGAATAGAGCATCAATGAAGGATAATTATCCTTGACCAAATATGGAGAACATGCTGCAGTTAGTGACTAGTTCTGAGTTGCTTTCCACCTTGGATGGATTTTCTAGTTATAACCAAGTTATGGCGAAGGAATCAGAAAGAATCAATGCAGCCTTTACTACTCCTTGGGGGACCTATGTCTATGTTAGGATGCCCTTTGGTCTGATGAATTTTGGAGCCATCTTTCAAAGAGAAATGGATGTTGCTTTTTCTAGTTACATCAATGAGTTTATTGCTATCTACAAGGATGATGTGACTTTGTTTTCTAGAAGGAGAAGTGAACACTTTCTGCATTTGGAGAAGATGATGATAAGATGTAGAGAATATGGCATCTCACTCAAACAAAAGAAGTGCCATTTTGGAGTGCAGAAAGAAAAGTTTCTTGGTCACATAGTGTCACAAGAAGGGGTGACGATTGATCTAGAAAGAGTAGAGGCCATCAACAAAGTCCCAATCCCAAGAACCAAGAAGGGAATTCAGTCCTTCTTTGGGTAAATAAACTTCATTAGAAGATTCATATCAAACTTTGTTGAGTTGACCATTCCAATCACTTCCATTTTGAAGAAAGACCAGGTCATCAAATGGGAGGAGGCTTCCATCCAAGATTTCAATGGGATTAAAGAGGCACTAAAGCATGCACCTATTCTAGCAGCTCCATATTATAAGAAACCCTTTCAACTGTTTTCTTTTACTTCAGAGAACACTATTGATTCTTTACTACTGCAGAAGGATGATTAAGGGGTAGAGAGGGCAATTGCATTCTTCTGTAAGGCCTTGTAGGGGGATGAGCTAAAGTACACTATTATGGAGAAGAAAGAATTTGCATTAGTAAAAGCAAAAAAGGTTTTCAGGCCTTATACTCTAATTTCTAAAATTGTTGCTTATGTTTCCCACACCATGGTGAAAGACATCTTGTCAAAGATGGAAGTTTGAAGCAAGAGATGCAGGTGGGTGACCAAGTTGCAAGAATATGACATGGATATCAAAATCATGAAGCTGGTAAGAGTCTTGGGCCTAGAAAAGCTTATGGCTGAGAGAAACTTGTGAACTATTGAGGTAAATGAGGTAGAAGAAGAAAGGGCAGGTGTTTTTGAAAGGTTGATGAGTTCTGAGTGGTACAAGGATGTAATTTTTTTATCTTAGACAGTTATGCTTCCCTGAGCACTTAAGAACTAGAAAAGAGATCTTAAATTGGCCTCCTAGAAATATGTCATTAATGATTATGTGTTGGCTTGAAAGAACCCAGAGGGAGTCCTCTTTAGGTGCATCACTGAAGAATAAGACCCCAAGATAATTGCTGATCTCCATGGAGGAGTTTGTGGGGGAATTTTGCTACAAGAGTCACAACACACAAGATCCCAAGGGCTTGTTATTAGTTTCCAACTCTCTTCAAGGATACAAATATTTTGGTAAGAATATGTGAGAGTTGCCAACACTTCTCTGGAAGACTGAGAGCTTCAGGCTCCCTTCCTTTGTAGCCTGTATCAATTGAATCCACATTCAAGCAATGGGGAATGGATTTCATTGGTGAGATTTTAGACCCTTCACGTGCTAGCCACAAGTGAATTCTAGTGGCCACTGACTACTTCACCAAGTGGGTGGAGGCAATCCCTACTAGGAAGGAAACACACCAAAATTTCATGGATTTTCTATTGAACCTTATCATCTGTAGGTTTGGGGTACTAGTCAAGATTTTTGCTGACAATGCCATGAGCTTTAGAGCCAAACCTTTGGTGGAAATGTGCAAGGAGTGTGGAATCAATTTGACAAATGCCTCCAATTACAATCCCCAAGGAAATGGACAAGCTAAGTCCAGTAATAAAAAATTATTGAAGATCATCAGAAGAACATTAGAGCAGAATAAAAGAAAGTGGGGTGAATGGTTGAAGTTTTCTATTTAGGAAGATAGGATCATTGTCAAGAGGGTCACTGGAAAGAGTCCATTTGAGTTGGTATAGGGGGCTCAGACCCTACTGCCTCTTCATATGCAACTGTCTTCATATCAGTTTATGCAATAGATTGAAGATCAAGATGTAGGTCCATATGATGCTTGCATTAATCGGATTGTTGAGCTTGATGAAGAGAGGAGGGCATCCCACCAGAGGCATGTAAAGTTCATGGAGAAAATGAAGAAGTTATTTGACAATAAGGTTACTCATAGGGCCTTCAATGTTGGAGATATTGTGCTTCTATGGGATAGGAGACATGAGGATAAGGGAAAACATGGCAAGTTTGACTCATTATGGATGGGTCCGTACTCCATTGATATTAGTATTGGTGAGCATATCTTCTTCCTCAAGGACTTAGATAGTGAATTGCTCAAATCACCTATTAATGGCAGACATTTGAAGCATTTCTTGGATTGATTCCCCGAAAATCAAGGAAAAAATATTGTGTAAAGTGTATAGTCTATTGTTTGTCTCTTCTCTTTTATTTTTTTGATCGTTCTTGTCCTCGGTGACCTGTTTTTGCTGGTTTCCCTGTTTTGTTTTTTTGGAGATGGCTTTGTTTCTCTGCTCCGCAAATTAACTCTATTTCCAAATGGATATTTTTACACTTGGTCTACCTTTGTTCTTGTGGCACTCACAGGGAGTTCCCATCCTCAAGTTAGAGTCGATGTTGGTTCTCAAAATAGTCTCGCCCCATTTTGCCTTTGAAAATCTATCGATTTACGACCTCTGTCACTTTCTTTTCCTCGTGTTGTGCTTGGTTAATCTTTGTTGCCATTTTTAATCTGTTCCTGGGTCATAGGTCACTTATGGGTCCATGGTTTGCTCTTGGTTTCTTTGCCCCTCTGGAAAAAGGTTTGTAACTTGGGTCCCCTGTTCTCTGTTCATCTAAAAACTTGGGTTCTCCCATGTTTTCCATTCTCCATGGTTGGGATTTGTTTTCCTTGTCATTTCTGCCCTAAATACTTGAATAAAAATGAATGGATGTGTCTCTGATGGATGCATTTGAGCCTTGTAACACTTCTAAATTCTCTGTCCTTGGAGAAATTTTCATTTTCGGGCTCAAATGATCATTTTTCTGTATTTTAAGGTTTGACGGGCATTTCTCCCAGTCAAATTTGCATCCTTGCATCGACAGGGAACATGGCCTCTTTTGGTTGGATGCGGCTCAGCTGGGTATTTCAAAAATTTCATGAAAAGCCTCAACTCAAAATTTGTCCACGTGGTGAGCCCGTGCTCATTTAGGGTCTTCGCTTTGAGTTTCATTTTAAAGAAATGCCAAGAGGACACATGGAGGCCTTCGCTCACTTTGCATTTTGGTTAGACTTTTCAACAACCAAAGGAGACTGCCCTAGAGCTTGACACATGGTGCATTCCGCTGAGCTTCAAGCATTATGAAAAACTTTTTCGGGCCATGACTGTTGGCGTAGCAGCTGATTAACACGATGAGATCCCTCTCCACCATTAGTTCGAGCTTTTGGTGTGATGACAAGTCATGCATATCAGAGCTAGGCAGTTAAGCGCGCCGGCCCCAGAGTAGTGTGGTGATGGGTGACCTCATGGAAAATTCCCGATGTCACTGCCTCTTAGTGTTTTTGGGCCTGATAGGGTGTATACCCAGCTCCATCATGCGGGAGGGTGTTGGCATAGCAGATGAATAACATGATGAGATCCCTCTCCACCATTAGTTCGAGCTTTTGGTGTGATGGAAAATTGTTTGGTATCAGAGCCAGGTAGTTAAGCGCGCTAGCCCCAGAGTAGTTCTGGGATGGGGTGACCTCTCAGGAACTTCCTAGTGTCAGTTCCTCTTAATATGTCGTTGGGCTTGATTGGGTGTATACCCAGCTCTATCGTGCGGGAGGGTGTTGGCATAATAGTTGATTAATATGATGAGATCCCTCTCCACCATCAGTTCAAGCTTTTGGTGTGACGGCAAGTTGTGCATCTCTGATACCTGGAAGTTAAAGCCCACTAGCCCCAGAGTAGTGCTGGGATGGGTGACCTCCTGAGAAATTCCCGGTGTCACTTCCTCTTAATATGCCGTTGGGCCTGATTGGGTGTATACTTGGCTCCATCATGTGGGAGGGTATTGGCGTAGCAGCTGATTAACACGATGAGATCCCTCTCCACCATCAGTTCGAGCTTTTGGTGTGACGGCAAGTCATGTAGCTCTGATACCATGAAAATAGTTTGCGAGAATCGAATCAGAAATGAGGCACCACGAAGTAGTTGCACTCTAATGGAATCGTGATAGATCCAGCAATTGCAAGAAGGAAATGATCAGTAATGGAAGAACTTGCTCAACAAAAACAAAGCTTTCATAGAGAAAAGACAACGGAGTGTCTGGCATACTCATAAATAAATAGTAAAGGGGTACATATAGGGTGTTGAGTAACCCTAGTGCAAGACACACATGAAACCCTAAACCTAACCCATGTGAGATGACCCTCCAATATGAGAAGAGGACACATAGGATAACTCACACTAATAAAGACACGTGGCTAGTCCGCACTCATTCAAGGTATCAAACTTTTGGGACCATCTCAACGTGTGCCATGGTGACACATGGAAGGTTCAAAAGTCAATGGGGCGGAGAGAAGCGAACCATCGGAGGCAACTTGGATTTTTTTCCTCTTGTCCTCGTAAGGGTTAAAATCTCAAAATGGCCCATAAGCCTGATAAGGGAAAAGTCAAATCTTGCTCCAGTCAATTGTGAAGGTGCAGACTATTGGGGGAAATTTGGAAAAATTTCCTTTTGGGATAAAAGAGTTAAAACATCAAAATGGCCTGTGGACCCCAGCAAGAAATAGTCAATATTTTTTCCCGGTCAATGAGGGAAGAGCGGTAGTTATGGGGAAAATTTGGAAATTTTTCCCTTTTTAAAAAAGGAGGTGAAATGGCAGAATTTGGCCATGGTCCCACTGGGGCCCACCTTAAGACATGTGTCAGGCTTATTTCTTGAGGGCGGAGGTTTGGAGCAAAATGGAAATTTTTACCATTTTTCCAAAAGATTGTAAAAATTCAAAGGAAGCCCCTGGGCCTGTTTTAAAGTTGAATCTTCCATGCGGACGGCCCAAAGTCAAAGTAAAGATCAATGGCAGCTGAGGGTCTAAATTTGATTTTCCCCCCATTTTACTAAAACACACCCTGGAAGTGCAAGTCTTCATGATTTATTGGTATTTCCTACATGCCAAGTAGAGAGGGGAGTTAATGTTGATATCTGAGTTTGGTGGGAAGATCTGGAAGACATATTTTTCCATTAAAATGGTTTGACTATCGTGCTCGATCAGATTTTCTATTTTTCTTCTCCTGAGCACGTAAGGAGACATATTTGACAGATTAGGGGTGGAAGTGGTTGGAAAATTGAAGAAAGAGTGATCTACCAGAGGAAGGAGTTGAATGCGGGAGATATTCAATGAGATCTACCCCCTCGAGCACCTGGCGAATTTTTACAAATCTGATTATGAGAATCATGATCAAAATCATGGCGAGCACTGGTGCATTAAAAATTTTTTGTCTTTGGGGGAAGAAGGGGCTCTGTTGTGAATGTTATAAATGGCACAATGTTTTCATGTACAAATTATTGGAGTATGAGGGGTTAGGAATGAATTTTCTAATAGAAAAATCTTGATAGAGCCCATCATTTTGAGAAGCCATTTGAGAAGCTTATGTATCTCTTTTCTATTAAATATGATCACGTCAAGGTGGTTTCAAGTGTACAACCGTTAACAAGCTCTGAGACTGTTCTAGAAACTTTTCCCTGTTGATAGATTTAATCAAATTTGAGTTGTTCTGTGTTGTCTTGAAGCAAAATGTGTTTGTTTTATTTATGAATGTATGCGAGTATTTTTTCTTGTTTCTATTGTGCAATCTTGTATTAAATCTAATTCAATCACACAGGTCTCAATCCTTGCGAAAGTATAGTGGCATCTGCAATTTTATTTCTCAGAATATCTTTCATCTAGGATTGGAATAAACGATTTAAAATCACTTTTCTTTCATCTGTTGATAGAGATTGTCTGTAAGCCTCTGGGTGTACCTTAGGCATGATTTGGATTAGATATTGATACTTTGTTGGGTTTCCTAACTCGAGCCTTTGTTATAGAATCTCAAAGATTGTGTGAAAAAGTGCTAATCTGGGCCTCCATTGAAGCACATATTCTAGTTAAAGAAACATCTTACCTATTCTATGGCACTCTGTTTGTTTAACCTTCCATTTTTGTAAGATTCCTCAAGGATCTGATGAATCAAGTTCATCCTACCCCACCTCCCACTAAAAAAATCATTCAAAAACAACCAATCCTACCTGTACTACCCCTGCTTGTCCTATGTGTGCACAAATGCATAATTTCCATTACCAAAGAATGCAGAAACAACCAGGATTTCAAATGTCTTTAGTAGCCTTTGCCTTGTTGTGAAAATATCTCCATGATCTGGAAGTGACAACTCGTGAGAGTCAGATTTGGTGTGTTGATCATATTTTCTCCAAGGTCTCCTTAACCTCTTCATTAGGAAGGATATCTCCATCTCCTCCATAAACAACATGCTACAAAAGGGTCCTCTTACCCTGGTTGAAATGGCACAACCTAAAATAGTGAGGATAGATCAAATCCTCTTTAGGGTGCTATCCATTTCTCCACATTTGAAGAGACAAAGGGCCAGTTACATCTCATCCCCGGCTACAAAGCGACTCACCATGATCTAATTTATCTCTAAGCTTCCTGTCAAACCAGTGATGCTGCCCAGACTTCGAGGGAGAATAAATTTGGATACCAACATATTCAATAGGATGATTTTTAATTTACATATGGATTCCATAATTTTTGGTTGTGATGAAAAACCATATCCAATTAATTAATGTCATAAGTTTCTTCAAATTGATTTTAATAATTTTATTATCAATTATAAAAATCAAAAATCCGTGTGTTTTTTTCCAAGCTCCCAAATGTTATAAATAATTTGGAGAGTGAGCACATAAACCAAGTGAAACTATTGTAATATTCATCTCCACATGCCCTACATGATTTGTGAATTATGTATTTCCAAATAAAAATAAAATTATTCGAATAGTTAAACCGCTGTAAAGTTAAAATCCCACATGGTTCATGCCTTCTCTCTTACCAAATATAAATTAAATTATTTGGCACGGAAGTGATAACATGACATAATATATAATAAAATTTCCTATTGAAAAATTTGTGTGATTCCTCCTCCATAGTTCATGTTGATTCTTCCTAGAAAACCGTTATTAATTTCTCCTGATTAATTATATTTTCATAAATATTAATTCCATTTACAGATTAAAAAGTATAAGAAAGAATTAAGAATCATAATATGATAACATTATAAATCGTTTGACTCCTAGAATGCTTGAACATAAAAAAATTTAAGAGTTCCCACAAACACTTAGAAAGTGAGTATTTCTTACTTAGATTGAATTGGGTTCATCATGTTGTATTATATATAATTTTTTAAAATTATAAATATACAACCAACTTAAATGTAACAAATTTTGTCTTCCCCTACCTTCCAACGCCCTTGGCAACTTCTTAGGTTGCCTAAGGGATGATCTGCCCTTTCCTGATGAAGAGCCCCTATCTGTAATTGTTGTTTACTCTCTCTCTCTCTCTCTCTCTCTCTCTCTCTCTTCATGAAAAACAAAAAATGAATATTTCTAACTCTTCTCAATGTGAAGAATAACATCTCATTTTTCTTTCATTGCCAAATGGTTTAAAATCCACTTCATCTTCATCTCATTCCCATTCAAGTAGACAGATGCCCATATGAAGTTTGCCTTATGTGCATTTTTCTCTGTGAATCCTATTATTAGAATGGGCATATATTAATACGAATTGAAATATTATTTGAAATTTATTTGTATTATTAAATGATACGATGTTAAATATTATTAATTATACTTGTTAATTAATTAATTTTCTGTAGTCCTAATATCATATGTTAAATACATATTCTTTGATTTCTAATTTATTGAAATAATGGAGTTTATGTCATTAATTAGTTTTATAAAGTTTTATCATATTTTTCATAATTTTAAAATGCACTATAATTAATTAAGCATTATAAATAGTGGTTATAAGGTTTTTAATTATTTTTATTAAATTTAGTTATATTTTTTAAATATTATTTAATTTCTTAAAAAATATTGTTTATCCGTTTGATAATATAATCAGATGTTATTAATATGTTTCTAGTTAATATAGTAATGTAAATTTGTTGGCAATAATAATTGTGGTATTTATTTATTAATATTATTAATTATTGTTGTTAATTAATTAATTTTCTTTAATCCTAATATCTTATGTTAAATACATATTCTTTGATTTCTAATTTTTTGAAATGATGTTGTTTGTCTTTAATTAGTCTTATCATATTTTTTTATAATTTTAAAATGCACTATAATTAATTAAGCATTATAAGTAATGGTGATTAAGTGGTTAATTAGTTTTATAAAATTTAATTATATTTTTATAATATTATTTAATTGTTTTAAAAATATTGCATTTTCGTTTGATAATATAATTAGATGTTATCAATATGTTTCTAGTTAATATAGTAATGTAAGTTTGTTGGTAATAATAATTCTTGTATTTAATATTATTTGATAGGATGAATTTTTACTAATAAATTATAATATTATTAATTAATTATTGAAATTAGTAGCAATACTAATTAATTACAATACTATTAACTACTAATATCATATCTTGATTAGAAACACTTTGAATAATACCAACATGTTGTTATTGATTAATTAATGTTTAATAATACAAACATGATTATTTCAAATTTTAAATTTTCGATGCTTTCTTTTTGGAAGGCTCTTAGTGGTCATTTATCATGGTATGTTTGATTCAAATTTTGAATTTTGGGCCCTTTTTTTTATGAGACACTTTTTTGGCCAAGTACATTATAAAAATATTGATTCTGAATGAACCGGGTTTTGATTTTTTCTCTATTAAGGCTGATATTTTTTCATTCAAATATTTACTTGGGGAAAATTGAAGAACATAGATGTATATAGAGAAATACAAAGATACATAAATTTTTCATAAGAAATAAGAAGATATAGCTATGGATAGCATGAGAGATACAAAGATACATAGATTTTTTAGAAGATTGAAGAAGAAATAACCACCGATACAATGATTTTGTAAGGGAGACTTTTTAAGATTTCTTGAAGGGAAAACAACAATGGTAGAGAAGGATATTCAAGGTTTTTATATGTCATTTTTTCCATGGGGTAAGTGCACCAATCTGGGGGGCCAAAAGGGGGTCTTAAGTGGACGCATTTTTCTAAAAAAAAACTTCAACTTGTATGAGTTTTTCGAAATAGTTACACTCAAAATTGGAAGATGTAGAAATATGAATCATAGCATTTTGAGTCTAGTTTTTAAGCTACTAAATTTTATTGAAAACGGATAAGTTTAAGTGGGTCAAACAACTAAAATAACAATAGATACTTTTGTTTTTGTTAAAAAAACATAATAGAGCGACTTTCATGCCCCCCCCCCCCCCATTTTTAGAGCACCATTTAGTATTTTTGAAAACCCTTTGGTAGAAAGATAGCTAGGATCATCTAGTTTGGGCTCCATTTTTAAAAGATTTTTTTAGCGAATATTTTTTTATTTATAATTTTTCTAGTACAAAAATTTTATGTTTTGAAAAATAATGGAGCTCCGACCGCACCCCCCCTAACTACCTAAAAAATATCAAAAATTAGATTTTTTTTAATATGTATAGAATTATGCCTAGTTTGGGCTAGTATAATTTTTTTTTTAATTTCGATCACCTAAAAAAAAGATACACCATGAAAGATAGACATATTTACACTTTAAAAAATAGCTATAAAAAGGCATAGTTAGAAAATAAATAATATGGATACCTTATATTAGTCAGAAAATTTAGAAAATTATATTTTAAGAAAGAAGAGACTCTACTCTACGTCATGGTATAATTTTTTTAAAATGGATTGATTGTTTTATTTTGATTTATCATAGAGGAAGTGTCATTTTTACATTTTCTTGTAAAAACTCATTGTTTGTTGTGTTTGTGCAGGTCCATGCCTCAAGCTTGGGGATTCAAACTGGATCCCAAGACTTGAAGCATGGCTTGGGAAAAGAGAAAACAAAGAACGGATACGCATTATGTAATGCGTACGCGTTTTGCTTTGTTTTATATCTTGTGGCCCCCCAACGTCCCTTTCATATATTTCATGGGAATTCTACAAACATTCTATTTTGTCTGCAATATTCTCTACATTCTTGCATGATTTTTTAGTATTTCATTTTGTCCCCTACCCCACTAGTTGATTTTTTCTAATCATGGGCGATAAAGGTCGAGCTAAGGACAAGAGGAAAGTCAAGAATAAGACACCAGAGCAATTGAAAGAGAAGAGAATAAAGAAATTGAAGAGAATGCAAAAAATTTGAGCAAGGCAATGTACATCCGCTATATTAAATTTACCTAATGTATTAGAAAATTGGGATGAAATACATAATGAAAATTTAGAGAATAATGTTTTACAATGAATAATGATATTGAATTGAATGATAATGTTGGTATGGATGAAGAAATTGATATGAATCCAATTGTTGAACCCTTACTTGAGAATCTAAATGTTAAACCTGAAATTTGTATGAAAACACTGAATGAAGAAAGTAACCTTGTAAACGAATCTTCACCTCTAAGAACACCTCCTTCCATTTTTCAAAGAAAACCAATTCACTTAATGGAAATTGATGAAAACATTATAAAACCAATGCTTAACAAAATGTCTGAAAGAAATGTGAGAAGAAAAGCTAGTGGAATTCGGGATAATTACTTTGAGAATTTAAATGACACACAAAGATGTCAATTATTTGTTTCATTGATGAAGTTAATTAAGATGAGACATATAATGAAGACCTTGGGGTTAATAACATCTAATGTTGTTGATAAAAATGTGTCAATTGTTGAAAACATACATATATCATACCAAGCTATAGGTGGAAAAAGACACACCAAAGATAGTAATGCTACATGATGTGCACTAACTAATTGTATAGTAAGTGATAAAACAGTTAATAAATGCTTTATTAGAAAAACAAGAGATGCTTTGAAGCTAAATAGAAAAAAACTAATGAAAGCAATAGAGAAACGTAAACGTCTTGAGTCAGTCAATAACATTGACTATTGGGATTTCTCTAGTAGACTTCCACAAAAATACAAGAATACATCTGATATTCTAACAAAATTAATTATAAAATTTTGGAATGAGAACACAAGGGTGTCACCGAATAGAAGAGATACAATAAAAATAATAATAGGATCTCGTAATCGTGAATCGTGTGTAAAACATTTTTTAGATATGACTCAAACAAAAATGTTTTCTAAGTTTAAAAATGAAAATCCACAAATTAACATTAGCAAAAGATTCTTTGAAATGAACAAACCCTTTTATGTGAAAAGTTGTATCCATGAGGAGAGTACATATTCAATAGGAAAATAATTGGTTGATTTCACCAAATATAAATTGGTGGCATATCAATTAAAAGATGAAAAAGAATCTAAGAGGTGTGAGCTTGTTACAAAATAATTACCTGTATCAGAATATATGGTCAAATTCAGAGAGGAAATTTTTTATGAGTATGCAAGGCACACACATAGAGCTCGATGGTTGGATGAACAATTCAAGTTAAGCAAGGACACATTCCCACTTGGTACTATTTTTTCAGTAGTTGACTTCGCAAAGAATTACACATTACAACCACAAATGGAGGTTCAGTCTCAATATTATAACTTAGTGCAAGTTTCTATTTTCATGCATATAACATTCATGCACTCTCCTGAAAGCACCGAGCAAGATCAAAAAATATTGAGAGAGTATCATTTCTACATCAGTGATGATCAGACACATTCTTCAGAATATGTACAAGGGTGTTTCCAGGTGTTTTATGTGAACTTGAATGAGAGGAACATTAGCTTCGATCAACATTACATTTGGTCAGAAAACTGCACATCACAATTCAAGAATGCACGGATGTTTTATTAGCTAAGAAGGATGCATAAAGAAACAAATGTACAACATATCTAGAGTTTTACTAAGGTAGGGTATGGAAAATGAGAGCATGATTGTGTAGAAGCATGTGTGAAAAGAGCACTTGTAAGAGAAGAGTTAAATTTCAAGGATGGTGTTAAATTTACATATGCAAAAAGTATTGTTGATTGGTGTGTTAAGAATATGGGCCATGAATCTCAAGAGAGATCAAAGGTTCGTAGATATTTTTGGTTGATAGAGAAAAAACATCTGACAAACTTTGAAGATTGTATGACAGTTGTAGGATCAAGTGATATGCACTCATTTCGTAGTTCAGATGTAAATGCTTGGATTATTTATACTAGGTGCATGACATATTTTTGAATATCATGCATTAATTTTGCGTGGAATAAATGTGACTCACAGTAGTGGGTGGATGAGTGGACTTGTATACCTCTAATTCCACTCAACACACACCAAGTTCCATGAGCATTACAACTTGCAGGGTCTTCAGATCAAATGACAATATAACTTGACTTTGACCAAGTCTTTGATTTAGTGAAACAAGATACATACATATATGTACATGCCATGTTTTAGATTTATAAATTATTAAATGGTCAACTCTTAATGTATTTATAAATTGACTAAATAGTTTTACTTTGTGATACATAGGGCACGTTTTTGCAGTTATTGCGACAAAATTTAACGAAGAGGGAACAAACTGCTTCTTATCTTATTGTGTAGAGGGGAAAAAAATTGACTTCCACAACCATTGATGGTGAAGACCTTGAGTATCCCATTGGATCAGTGGTAGTCACTGGAACTTGGCTTCAGTGATATCCTATCAAAAAATCAAACATTTGGTTGTTTGAAGACTATGAAGTACATCAAAAGATACTTCACTATTCACATTTGGTCCTTGCAACAAATATTAAATTGATCAAATATCAAGGTTGGCCATCAAATACAAATATTTGGAAGGTTCGTGAATCAGATCATGAAGCAATTCTTGCTACTGTTAATAATAGAGTTGATCCTTGCTGTTCAATGGATTGAATTTGCAAAGGTATGTTCTTCATGAATTTAATTTGAATATTTACTTAACTGATTTTGTTTAACTTTTTTATGATTTAAAATTCTATTTAATTACTTGCTAACATGTTTATGTAGGTTAGTGGTGCCAAAAAATCTTCCACCTTCACATGGTTGGCACTGTCAGTAGAGAATTTATTATTATCAAAGCCAAGTGAAGCTAAGAAAAATTAAATATTAGAAAGGAACAACAAACAGAAATTTTCATTTCACCACCTATATTGTAAAAATATCTTATTAAAATACTCATTTCACCACCTATATCACTCAGGTGATTGGTAATGGACAACCTTACACTGACTCAGTCTCAATGGAGATGGAGAAAACTGCAAGAGGCTTTTGTAGCCTGGACGAGGTAGCTTGAAAGCACAGGGAACCAAAAAAAAGCCTCCACTAACATTCACTAGGCCACCCTGACATGTTGGCATAGTTGGTTCGGTCCCACGAGATTCTATTTGTAAACTACAGCCTCTGACAACCCTACACTGACTCAGACTGCACTATTTAGCACGTTTACAAACAATAGGACAATGAGAGAACCAGATGGAGATGGAGAAAATCATGAGAGAATTTTGTATAGGGCCCTAAAGTAGAGATTTTAGATCTGACGAGACATCTCTAGGTGCCACGGAGTCCGAGAAATCACATGTCAAAGATATGGTGTGTTTAGGCCTCAGAGCTCTTAAGCGACTACGCACGGATGGGGTAGCCCGAAAGCACGAGGAGCATAGGGAACCAAAAGAAATCCTCCAATAGCATTCATTAGGCCACCCCAATGTGTTGGCATAGTTGGTTTGGTCCCACAAACTTCCATTTGCAAAATACAACATGTAGCAACCCTATACTAACTCAGATTACACTATTTCACGCGTTTACAAACAATAGGACAATAAGAGAACTGGATGGATATGGTGAAAACCACAAGAGGATTTTTTATAGGGCCTAGATATCGAGCTCTCGTATCTAACAAGATGTCTCTAGGTGCCACGGAGTCTGAGAAATCACATGTCGAAGATATGGTGTGTTTGGGCCTCTGGGCTCTTAAGTGACTACGCTTGGACAGGGTAGCTTAAAAGCACGGGGAGCATATGGAACCAAAAAAAAGGCTCCACTAGAGTTCACCAGGCCACCCCAATGTATTGGTGTAGTTGGTTTTGTCCCAAGAACTTCCGTTTGCAAAATACAGCCTCTGACAGCCCTACACTGACTCATTCTGCACTATTTCTCACGTTTGCAAACAATAGGATAGCGAGAGAACCGGATAGAGATGGAGAAAAAAAAAAGAGGATTTCGTAAAGGGCCCCAACATGGAGCTCTTGGATCTGATGAGATGTATCTAGGTTGCACGGAGTCTGAGAAATAACATGTCAAAGATATGGTGTGTTTGAGCCTCATACTTCTTAAGCGACTACGCCCGGATGGGGTAGCCCGAAAGCACAAGGAGTGTTAGGAACCAGAAATCCTCCACTAGTGTTTACCAGGCCACCCAAACATTATGGCATACTTGGTTTGGTCCCATGAACTTCTATTTGCAAAATACCGCCTGTGGTAGCCCTACACTGAGTTAGACTGCACTATTTCGTTCGTCTACAAACAATAGGACAGTGAGAGAACCAGATAGAGACGAAGAAAGCCATGAGATAATTTTATAGAGGGCCCCAACATGGAGCTCTTGGAACTGACGAGATGTCTCTAGGTGCCATGGAGTCTGAGAAATCACATGTCGAAGATATGGTGTGTTTGGGCCTTAGGGCTCTTAAGCGACTACACCCGGACGAGGTAGCCCGAAAGCACAAGGAGCATAGGGAACCAAAACAAAGCATCTACTAGTGTTCACCAGGCCACCTCAATGTGTTAGCATAGTTGGTTCATTCCCATGAACTTCCGTTTGCAAAATATAGCATGTAGCTGCCCTACACTAACTCACATTGCACTATTCCGCTCGTTTACAAACAATAGGACAGCAAGAGAACCAGATGAAGACAGAGAAAAATGTGAAAGAATTTTGTAGAGGGCCTTAACATGGAGCTCTTGAATCTAATGATACATATTTAAGTGCCACGAATTCCAATAAATCACATGTCGAAGATATGGTGTGTTTGGGCCTCAGGGCTCTTAAGCAACCACGTACGGATGGGGTAGCCCTAAAGAATGGGGATTGTAGGGAACCAAAACAAAGTCTCTAATAGAGTTCACCAAGCCACCCCGATGTATTAGCATAGTTGGTTCGGTGCGACAAACTTCTGTTTGTAAAATACATCCGCTGATAACCCTACACAGACTAAGACTGCACTATTTATCACGTTTGCAAACAATAGGACAAAGAGGGAAATAGATGGAGATGGATAAAACCATGAGATAATTTCATATAGGGCCTCAACATGGAACTCTCAGATCTGACGAGATGTCTCTAGGTTCCATGGAGTTTGAGAAATCACATGTCGAAGATATGGCGTGTTTAGGCCTTAGGGCTCTGAAGTGACTACGCCTGGACGGGGCAGCCTGAAAGCATGGGGAGCATAGGTAACCAAAAAAATCCTCCACTAACATTCACCAGGCCACCACGACATATTGGCATAGTTGGTTTGGTCCCACGAACTTTCATTTGTAAAATATAACATCTGACAGCCCTACACTGACTTAGACTGCACTATTTTTCATGTTTGCAAATAATAGGACATCGAGAGAATCGGATGGAGATGGAGAAAACCGTTAGATTATTTTGTAGAGGGCCCTAATGTGGAGCTCTTGGATTTGATGAGATGTATCTAGGTGCCACAGAGTATGAGAAATCACATGTTGAAGATATGGCGTGTTTGGGCCTCAAGGCTCTTAAGCGACTACGCTCGGATGGGGTAGTCCAAAATCTCAGGGAGCATAGCTAATCAAAAAGAAGCCTTATTTAGTGTTCACTAGGCCACCCTAAATTGTTTGCATAGTTGGTTTTCTCCCACGAACTTCCATTTGCAAAATACAGCCTCTAGCAGCCTTACACTGACTAAGACTACACTATTTCACGCGTTTACAAGCAATAGGACAACAAGAGAAATAGATGGAGATAGAGAAAAAAACAAGATGATTTCATAGAGGGCCCTAACATGGAGATTTTGGATCTAACAAGATGTCTCTAAGTGTCACGGAGTCTGAGAAATCACATGTCGAAGATATGACATTTTTGGGCCTTAGGGCTCTTAAGTGACTACGCCTGGACGGGGTAGCCCGAAAGCACGGGGAGTGTAGGGAACCAAAACAAAGCCTCCAATAGCATTCACTAGACCACCGCAATGTATTGGTGTAGTTGGTTTGGTCCCATGAACTTCCATTTGCAAAATACAGCCTCTGGCAGCCCTACACTGACTCAGACTGCACTATTTCTCATGTTTGCAAATAATAGGACAACGAGAGAACCAGATGGAGATGGAGAAAACCATCAGTGGTATTCATAAAGGGCCCCAATATGTATATCTTGGATTTGACGAGACATCTCTAGGTGATACGAAGTCTGAGAAATCACATGTCCAAGATATGGCATGTCTAGGCCTCAGAGCTCTTAAGCGACTACACCCCGATAGGGTAGTCCGAAAGCACGGGGAGCATAGGTAAACAAAATTAAGCCTCCACTAGTGTTCACCAGGCCACCCTAATGTGTTGGCATAGTTGGTTTGGGCCCATGAACTTTTGTTTGCAAAATGCAACCCTTGGCAGCCTTACACTGACTGAGACTACACTATTTTACGCGTTTACAAACAATAGGACAGAGAGAGAACTGGATGGAGACAGAGAAAATTGCAAGAGGATTTCATAGAGGGCCCCAATGTGGAGTTCTTGGATATAATGAGACTCTCTAGGTGCCATGGAGTCTGAGAAATCACATGTCAAAGATATGACATTTTTGAGCCTCAGGGCTCTTAAGCGACTATGCCCGGACGGGGTATCCTGAAAGCACGAGGAGGATAGGGAACCAAAAATAAGCCTCTTCTAGTGTTCACCAGGTCACTGTGATGTATTGGTGTAGTTGGTTTGGTCCCATGAACTTTCGTTTTCAAAATACAACATCTAGCAACCCTACACTCACTCAGACTTCACTATTTTGCTCATTTACAACCAATACGACAACAAAAGAACCAGATAGAGACAGAGAAAAGTATGAGATAATTTTATAGAGGGCCTTGAAATGGAACTCTTGGATCTGACGAGACATCTCTAGGTGCCACGGAGTCCGAGAAATCATATGTCAAAGATATGGCGTGTTTGGGCCTCAGGGCTCTTTAGCGACTACGCCCGGATGTGGTAGCCCAAAAGCACAGGGAGTGTAGGGAACCAAAATGAAGTCTATAATAGAGTTCAGTAGGCCCCTCCAATGTATAGGCATAGTTGGTTTGGTCCCATGAACTTCCGTTTGTAAAATACAACCGTTGACAGCCCTACAATGACTTAAACTGTATTGTTTCTTATGTTTGCAAACAATAGGACAGTGAGAGAACCAGATGGAGATGGAGAAAACTGCATGAGGATTTGGTAGAGGGCCCCAACATTGAGCTCTTGGATCTGATGAGATATCTCTAGCTACCATGGAGTCTGAGAAATCACATGTCGAAGATATGGTGTGTTTGGGACTCAGAGCTCTTAAGTGACTATATCCAGACGGGGTAGCCTGTAAGCACGGGGAGCATAGGTAACCAAAATGAAGCCTCTAATTGCATTCACTAGGCCATCTCAACATGTTGGAATAGTTTGTTTGGTCCCATGAAATTTTGTTTGTAAAATACAGCCTCTGGCAGCCTTACACTGACTGAGACTACACTATTTTGTGCGTTTACAAACAATAGGACAACGAGAGAACCAGATGGAGATGGAGAAAACTGTGAGATAATTTTGTAGAGGGCCCTGATGTGGAGCTCTCGGATCTGATGAGATGTCTCTAGGTGCCACGGATTCTGAGAAATCACATGTCGAAGATATGGCGTGTTTGGGCCTCAGGGCTCTTAAGTGACTACGCATGGACAGGGTAGTCCGAGAGCACGGGGAGCATAGGGAACCAAAACAAAGCCTCCACTAGCATTCACCAAGCCACCCCAATGTATTGGTGTAGTTGGTTTGGGCCCATGAACTTTCGTTTGAAAAATACAACATCTAGAATCCCTACACTGACTCAAACTGCACTATTTCGCTCGTTTACAAATAATAGGACAGTGAGAGAATCGGATGGAGACAGAGAAAACTGTAAGAGGCTTTTGTATTGGGCCAACCATGGAGCTCTCGGATCTGACTAGATGTCTCTAGGTGCCACAGAGTCCAAGAAATCACATGTTGAAGATATGGCATGTTTAGGCCTCAAGGCTCTTAAACGACTACGCCCAGATGGGGTAGCCCGAAAGCACGGGGAGTGTAGGGAGCCAAAAGGAAGCCTCCACTAGAATTCACTAGGTGAACCCGATGTATTGGCGTAGTTGGTTCGGTCCCACGAACTTATGTTTGCAAAAGATAGCCTCTGGTAGCCCTACACTGACTCAGACTGCACTATTTATCACGTTTGCAAACAATAGGACAACAAGAGAACCAGATGGAGATAAAGAAAACTGCAAGATGCTTTCATACAGGGCCCTAACATGGAGATCTTGAATCTGACAAGATGTCTTTTGGTGCCATGGAGTCTAAGAAATCACATGTCAAAGATATGGCGTGTTTGGGCCTTGGGGCTCTTAAGCGACTACGCCTAGACAGGGTAACCTGAAAGCACGGGGAGCATAGGTAACCAAAATGAAGCCTTCATTAGCGTTCAACAGGCCACCCCGACGTGTTGGCATAGTTGGTTTGGTCCCATGAACTTTCGTTTAAAAAATACAACCTCTGGCAGCCTTACACTGATTGAGACTACACTATTTCACACGTTTACAAACAATAGGACAGCGAGAAAACCAAATGGAGATGAAGAAGACTGCGAGAGGATTTTGTAGAGGGCGCTGACATGGAGCTGTCAAATTTGACGAGACATCTCTAAGTGCCACAAAGTCTGAGATATCACATGTCAAAGATATGGCATTTTTGGGCCTTAGGGCTCTTAAGCGGCTATTCACAGACAAGGTAGCCCTAAAGTACGGGGAGTGTAGGGAACCAAAATGAAGCTGCTTAAGAGCCCTGAGGCCCAAACATGCCATATCTTCAACATGTGATTTCTCAAACTATGTTGCACCTAGAGACGTCTCGTCAGATCTGAGAGCTCCACGTCAGAGCCCTATATGAAAGTCTCTCATGGTTTTCTCCGTTTCCATCCGGTTCTCTCGTTGTCCTATTGTTTGTAAATACATGAAATAGTGCAGTCTGAGTCAGTGAAGGGCTGCCAGAGGCTCTAGTTTTTAAACAGAAGCTTGTGGGACCAAACCAATCATGCCAACATGTTAGGGTGGCCTAGTGAACTGTAATGCAGGCTTTATTTTGGTTCCCTATGCTCCCTGTGCTTTCGGACTACCTCGTCTGGGTGTAGTCATTTAAGAGCTCTGATGCCCAAACACACCATATCTTCGACATGTGATTTCTTAGATTATATGGAACCTAGATATGTTTCATCAGATCTGAGAGCTCCATGTTCGGACCCTCTACGAAAACCTATCATGGTTTTCTCCGTCTCCATCTAGTTCTCTCGTTGTCTTATTATTTGTAAACACGCGAAATAGTGCAATCAAAGTCAGTGTAGGACTGTCAGAGGCTGTAGTTTGCAAACGGAAGCTCATGGGACCAAACAAACTACGCCAACACATCAGGGTGGCCTGGTGTATGCTAGTGGAGGCTTTGTTTTCATTCCGTACACTCCCTGTGCTTTTGAGCTACCTCATCTGGGCATAGTCGCTTAAGAGCCATGAGGCCCAAACACGCCATATATTCTACATGTGATTTCTCAGACTCCGTGGCACCTAGAGATGTCTCATCAGATCCAAGAGCTCCATGTTAGGCCCCTCTACAAAAGGCTCTCGCAGTTTTCTCTTACTCCATCCAGTTCTCTCACTATCCTATTGTTTACAAATGTGAAAAATAGTGCAGTCTGAGTCAGTGTAGGGCTGGCAAAGGTTATAGCTTGCAAAAAAAATTTCATGGGACAAAACCAACTCCACTAAAATGTCAGGGTAGCTCTATGAATGCTAGTGGAGGCTTCGTTTTGGTTTGTTATGCTCCCCGTGCTTTCGGGCTACCTCATCTGGGCATAGTCGCTTAAGAGCCCTGAGGCCCAAACACGCCATATCTTCGACATGTTATTTCTTGGACTCCATGGCACCTAGAGAAATATTTTTAGTTCCAAGAACTCCATGTTGGGGTCCTCTACCAAATCTTCTTGCAGTTTTCTACGTCTCCATCTGGTTGTCTCGTTGTCCTATTGTTTGTAAACAGGTGAAATAGTGCAGTCTAAGTCAGTATAGGGATGCTAGAGGCTGTATTTTGCAAATGGAAGTTCATGGGACCAAACCATCTATGCCATAACATTAAGGTGGCCTATTAAATGCTAGTGGAGGATTCTTTTTGGTTCCCTATGCTCCCTGTGTTTTCGGCCTACCCTATCCGGGCATAGTCACTTAAGATCCATAAGGCTCAAACATGCCATATCTTCGACATGTTATTTCTCAGACTCCATGGCACTGAGAGAAATTTTTTCAGATCTGTGAGCTCCATATCGGGACCCTTTATGAAATCCTCTCACGGTTTTCTCCTTCTCCATCTGGTTTTCTAGCTGTCTTATTATTTGTAAACGCGCGAAATAGTGTAGTCTCAGTCAGTGTAAGGCTACCATAGGCTGTATTTTGTAAACAGAAGTTCATGGAACTGAACCAACTATGCTAACACATTGGGGTGGCTTGGTGAATGCTCGTGGAGGCTTCATTATGGTTCCCTATGCTCCCCGTGCTTTCGGGCTACCTCATCTGGGCTTAGTTGCTTAAGATCCCTGAGGCCCAAACACGCCATATCTTTGACATGTGATTTCTCGGACTCCATAAAAGCTAGAGACATATCGTCAGATTTGAGAGCTCTATGTCAAGGCCCTCTATGAAATTCTCTCACATTTTTCTCTGTCTCCATCGGGTTCTCTCACTGTCCTATTGTTTGTAAACGCACAAAATAGTGTAGTCTTAGTCAGTGTAAGGTTTCCATAGGTTGTAATTTACAAACAGAAGATCGTGGGACCAAAAAAACTACACTAACATGTTGGCTTGGCTTAGTGAACACTAGTGGAGGTTTCATTTTTGTTCCCTATGCTCCCCATGCTTTCGGGCTACCCCGTCTGAGCGTAGTCGCTTAAGAGCCTTGAGGCCCAAACACACCATATGTTTGACATGTGATTTCTCAGACTCTGTGGAACCTAGAGACATATCGTCAGATCTGAGAGCTCCATGTTAGGACCCTCTATGAAATCCTCTCACAATTTTCTCCATCTCCATTGGGTTCTCTCGCTGTCCCATCGTTTGTAAACGTGTGAAATAGTGTAGTCTAAGTCAGTGTAGGGCTACCAAAGGCTGTAGTTTGCAAATGGAAGCTCGTGGGACCAAACTAATTACACCAACATGTCAGGGTGGCCTAGTGAATGCTATTGGAGGCTTCTTTTTAGTTCCCTACACTCCCCGTGCTTTCAGGCTACCCCATCCAGGCGTAGTCACTTAAGAGCCCTGAGGCCCAAACACGCCATATCTTTGACATGTGATTTCTCAGACATCGTGGCACCTAGAGACATCTTGCCAGATCTAAAAACTCCACATCGGGTCCCTCTATGAAATCCTCTCACGGTTTTCTCCGTCTCCATCCAGTTCTCTTGTTGTCTTATTGTTTGTAAACACGTGAAATAGTGTAGTCTCAGTCAGTGTAAGGCTGCCACAGGTTGTATTTTGCAAACGAAAGTTCATGGAACCAAATAAATTACACCAACACATTGGGGTGGCCTATTGAATGCTATTGGAGGATTTTTTTTGGTTCTCTATGCTCCCGTGCTTTCGAGCTACCATGTTCGGGCATAGTCGCTTAAGAGCCCTGAGGCCCAAACACACCATATCTTCGACATGTGATTTCTCAGACTCCGTGGCACCTAGAGATGTCTCATCATATCTGAGAGCTCCATGTTTAGGCTCTCTACGAAATCCTATCGTGGTTTTCTCCGTCTCCATCTGGTTCTCTCACTTTCTCATTGTTTGTAAACATGCGAAATAGCGTAGTTTGAGTCAGTGTAGGGTTGCCAGAGGTTGTAGTTTGCAAACGAAAGCTCGTGGGACCAAACCAACTACGCCAACAAATCGGGGTGGCCTGGTGAACGCTATTGAAGGCTTTTTTTTTTCCTACACTGCCCATGCTTTCGGGCTACCCCGTCTATGTGTAGTCGCTTAAGATCCCTGAGGCCCAAACATGCCATATCTTCGAAATGTGATTTATCAGAATCTGTGGCACCTAGAGATGTCTATTTAGATCTAATAGCTCTACATTTGGGCCCTCTACAAAATCCTCTCATGATTTTCTCCATCTCCATCTGGTTCTCTCGCCGTCCTATTGTTTGTGAATGCGTGAAATAGTGCAGTCTGAGTCAGTGTAGGGCTACCCCATCTGAGTGTAGTTACTTAAGAGCCCTAGATGACTATATTGGCTTAAGAATGAATTTGATAAGGGTATGTCTAAGAACACACATGAGTTATCAATTGCATAGTAAGTCTTTCTTGTTTAGTTCTGGATGAGAGTCAGCTGGCCTACAACTTAGTGACCTTCCATTCATTGATAATTTATGTTATGATAAACCCATGGATGCTTTTAAAATCACCTTAAAAATGATATGGGTAGTCATCAAGCCTAGTGAAGGGTGTGATGTGATTTCCAAATAACTTGAAATGCCTATAAATTTAAAGGTAGTAACACAAATTGCACAGGATTAGACAATCAAAAATCATTGAGTGTCTGAATCAAAATTTCATTGTATCTAGAGACATTCTCAAGCATTAGAGTAATGTATATGGAGAGACATTCTCAAAATATCAACAGATGAAAGGCATCAAATTGTGATGGCTGTCGGGTATTTTAACAAGGGAGAAGACTACAAAGCATAGAAGAATGTACTAAGTCCGTGATAAGATAGGAACCAGTACAAAGAGACCATGAGCAAGAAGAAGCGCAAGTAAGGTAAATACACATATACACATTGATAAATTCAATGAATAATTACTCAGATTAGGTAACTCTTTACATACATACATTATATAAATATTAATTTCCAAAATTTGATGCATATTATAAATTTAAAATGCTAGTACATGTACATCACCAATAAATGAAAAAATAATCCATAATGTCTTAAATATTGTCAAGTGCACATCATATTAGATTCATGCAAAAATAATATCAGAAATGTAAGGTCTCATACAAAATTATCAAGTTCCAAATAGTATTTTAATGTGCATAATAAATACAAAAATACCCAAACAGGTCATATACCATCAAGTTCAAATGCCATATAGGCTTACATACAATGCCATGCACATAGGCATACAAAAACAGTGTTATGTAAGACATATATATTTTCTACTCATCAAAATCTATCCCTCTCTTGGCCTTGCTCGAAGAAGGCCCTCCTTTAGGCGAAGATGGAGACCCATGAGATGACTTTGGATCATCCGAGCCCATGCTTCGAGTCCTCTTCTGCTGAATACTCGCTTGTAGATGATCTTGTAAATGAAAACAATGTTTTTTATGTCAAAACTTAATTTATATATGTTTTTAACATGTATTTAAGATCATGCTAGAATGAAAGTATTTACATAAATACAAAAACTTACTGCAAGTTGTTGATCATGCCGAATTTGCATCTCACGCTCAGATGAGTCATCGGGAGCTCCTACAGCATGAATGGGGGTATGAAGACGATGAGATGGAGGAGTATGTGACCTTAAAGTGAAAATGGAGGGGGTTGAAACTCCCTACATACACATAAGATCACAAAATCTAACATCAGAATTAGCAAAAATAGAGCTAAGTATATGTATCTACATAATGACAATATTTTAACTAATTTTATCAATATAGAACTATTTTTTTTACCCCACTACACCTATGAATCAAATGAATAGGGCTGCGCCCTATCATAGGTAACTCCTGCATATACACAATGAAGGAGATTATTAACATAATTTAATAATTCTACATTGAAAGACATTACTAATATGTAATTTAACATAATATGAATTACACGAGAAATTTAACAAAATTTATGTGTTGTTTGAATACCTCAGTGAGTTGTTGTGCAGATGAAATCACAGTGGCAACACCTTTATCTACTTGTCGCAGAGATGGTGGGGTGTCTAGTGAAGTCAACATCTTTATCAAACATTTATATCACGAGAGTTAGATGGACATACAAGAACATACATATATTTGATTTCAAAACTTATATATATATATATAGACACACACACACACACACACACACACACACACACACACACGTATGTGAAAATTTTACATAATTAACATTCTGAATTGCCTCTATGAATGTATGTGTATGCATGGTGCTCGCTGCCTATGGTTGGGATGAAGATGCGTCTCCCGTGCGCTTTAATATCAATGCATGAGTATAACTACAATTATTTCAAAAATTTAACATATATAAGTAAATTAGGTACTCCAAAAATTTTGTAACACACATAACAAAACATAACAAATTTACCTATGAAGGTGACGCCAATGAACATAATCCAAATGTCTCACTCAAAATGACATTTGACATAGTGACATTTTCATGTTCATCCCTAGGACCAGGTGCACCAAAATCAATACGCATGAAATTATCATCCTCCTCGGGCCCCAAACATATGCTACCACATGAAAAGAAAATATGTGGCCTCATGCTAGTACTCCCTGAGGGAATATTCTGTGTACCTCCATGAGCATCTAGCTCAAAAATCTCCCTCGTATGTCGAAAAAGGGTCACAGATAGCACCTGAAGCGCGTGGAGTATATCAATCTCTACTTTCTCCTTCACTGCTTGAGGAACAATATCAGGGTGAGGGGGATTTTGTGCAGGGAATCTACCTTGATGAATAGGTGCACATTGTGCACCTGGTCGATCCTGTGAAGATCCTTTTCCTTGGCCCTGGAAATCTCAGAAATCAAAATAATTTGGGATTTCATTGAGGATAAACTCGTAATAGAGTTTACTCAGAAAGTATAGTGGCACCTTGTTGTTATTACAAGGTGGAAAATCAAACACCATCCACCATCGGTCCCAAAAATTATTTCTAATGAAATTATTATTACACCAATGGATGCGAAATTGTTTACATGTCAACGAAACAGTAAGATTAGTGCGGGGGTCCGTGAATAAGGCGCATATGATTTCTTTTGAAATTTATTTTTTCTTTACATCCACATATGACAATTTGTTGGAATAATAAACCCTACAACCCTCTCTATAAGTTGTCCAATTATCAATTTACCTCATTTCCTTGTTAATTTGAACAGGTAATGCCTCCAATGTGTTTGCGAGAGAGGCGCGGTGGGGGTTTGTAGATTGTGCATCCCTCATTGTTTTGATTAAATCCTCAATTTCAATTTTGTTTTCAAATATTTGGGCTACTAAATCTTCTTGACTACTCGAGGGATGTTGAGCAATTATGGGAGTGTTGGGAGGGATGTCAGGAATAACAGGGTTTGGTTGTGGTTAATTCCCTTGACCTCTAACTATAAAAATAAAAAATATGTACTCAATTCAAATTTTAATCTATAATTATCATATTTAAATGCAATTTTGAGAAAAGAAACTTGCTTACCTCTTCTCCATGGTGCCATCGTCGATTCATATATTCCCGGTGATCCATAAATGATCCTTTGAGCTTGAGATCTAACTGAATGGAAAAATGTGAGGGCACGAACAAGCTCTGAAACTCGTATTTGAGGGAGAAAAATTGATAGAGGCTCGGGCCTATTTTTTTTTGCTTATAGTCAACATAATGCGTACGCGTTATGTAATGCTTATGTGTTATACTTTGGTGATTCCCGAGCCAAACAGACTAGAACACGAGTGCATTTTAACAAAATGTGTGCGTGTTTTTTTTTTTTTTTCACATTCTTGTCCACTTTTTGGCCCCCCAATTTCGTGCACTTACCCCATGTTTACTTCTAAAGCCTAAATAATATATAAACAAAGATCTTTTAGTTCACAATAGACTATCTGAACCATTTTTCCATATATCTCGTTTATTTTTATGTCTGAAAAATGTATCGATTTGTTTCCATTCATAAATGTAATAGCAAACAAATATAGAAATCAATTTATTTACATTCATAAATGTAACAGCTACCAAATATACAAATAAAAATTATTTTGTTCAAATGTGTACTTGTTTATGGTGTGAAAAAAATGATTAGATAGATTATGTACCACCTGTCTCTTTCTGTGTCTTTTTTAATAACCTCTACAACAAGTTTCTTTTTCAAAAATATTTGTATTTAATCAGGCCAAATCCTGTTCACATAAGCAAAAAATGATTTGATAAACTCAGTACCACTTTTCTCTTTCTGTATCTTTTTTACTACCGTTATAACAAGTTTCTTTTTTCAATAATCTTTGTGTCCAATCAGCCCAAATCCTTTTGCATAACTTATTCTTTCTCATACAAAATATCTGAATGAAAAAATCTCAGTCATAACAGAGAAAAAAAACTCATCGGTAAGAGAGCAAAAAATCAAAACCCTAGCCATTCAAAATCAATGTTTTTATAAAGTAATTGATTAAGAAAAATTGTCTCTAAAAAATGGCACCAAAAATTTAAAATTTGAATCTAACCTACCATAATAAATCACCACCCTTTAATGATTAAATACTTTTAGTATCCTAATATAGTAAGTCTTGAAATTTGAATCTATCCGACCATTATAAATCACTACCCTTTAAAGCTTAAATACCTTTAATATCCTAATATCCTAAGTCTATTGTAAATAATTAACCATGAAAGGGAACATATTTAAATGTGTTAATGTCACATTATCCCAATGTTTAGAAACATTTAAATTTTTTGAAGAGGCATTAGAATAATGAAAAATACATAGTGTTATTGGTGTACATACATTCAAAATTTGAATATATAATACATTAACAACTCACCACCTTTTAATTCTTTAATATGCTTAGATATTTGAATTTATTGGACCCATTAAAATGTTGCAAATAGATATGCGAATGATGAAAAATATATAGTAGAATTTATCGTCATACCTAAGTAGACACATATAATAATTTCTAAATGTCCACATTTACAAAAAATATGTTTTAATAATGAAATCATGAAATTTTAAAGATTTTTTTTAATAATGAAATTTAAATACATTTTACTTTTTACATATTTACTGTGTTTTAGAATGGGCACCCACTCTCGCGTACTGTATAAAGTTAAAAAAATTAAATTATCCTACACTAATAAATCATTACCTTTTAATGCTTAAATTCTTAAATGCTTTAATATCCTAATAGTCTAATTCTATTGTAAATGTTGTAACAAGATATTTGAAAAATGAAAAAAATATAGTAGAATTTATTGTCATTCCTATTTACTTTTTTTTAGAATGGGCAACGATTCTCACGGCCCATTCTCATGGCTTGTATAAAGTTATGAAATTGATTGAGCATTTTTACATTGTCTTGTATAGAATGGGAAGATGTCCATTCTCATATAGGAATCATAAAATACATGTTTGGGAAGGTAAGAATTATAAAAGAAGAGTATGTATTATACATGCTCATAAGTTTAAAATAAAAGACTTATTTTGGTAGACATGAATCATAAACAATATTTTTTGTATGATAATGTTTAAAAAATGCACATGCCCATTCTCATAAAACAAATATTATTCAATCACGACTATTAGAACATGTCCATTGTCAATATATATATATATATATATATATATATATATATATATATATATATATATATATATATATATATATATATATATTACTTGTATTATAATATTTAGAATGGGCATATGCCCTTTATGATAGAACTAATCAAATTTACTCTGTTTCAGAATGTGTGCCCACTCTCACATCTTGTTAAAAGAGTTGTGAAATTGATGGAGATTTTTTGCATTGTATTATATTGAATGGGAAGATGCCCCTTCTCATTTAGGAATCATAGAAGACTTGCTTGGGTAGATAGGAATCATAAAATAAGAGTTTGGATTATGCATGCTCAAAGATTTTAAATAGGTATGAAATTGATTGACCATTTTTACATTTTCTTTTATTGAATAGGCATATGCCCATATCATTTAGGAATCCTTAGTTTTAATAGATAGGAATCACAAACAATACTTCTTGTATGAGAATGTTTAAAATGGGCATCTTCCCATTCTCATAAAACAAATATTATTCAATCATGACTATGCAGATGCCCATTCTCAAAAAATTAAATATTACTTTTAGTATAATGTTTAGAATGGGCATATGCCCTTTATGATAGGAATAATTAAATTTACTTTGTTTTAGAATGTACACCCATTCTCACATCTTGTTAAAAGAGTTATAAAATTGATTGAGCTTTTTTGCATTATCTTGTATTGAATGGGCAGATGCCCCTTCTCATTTAGGAATCATAGAAGAATTGCTTGGGTAGATAGGAATAATAAATGAAGAATAATAAGAGTATGGATTAAATAGTATCACAATTTTTAAATAGGTATAAATAGGAATAATAGAAGTAGTCTCATAAAATCAACATTTATTGTATTACAATGTTTAGAATGGGAAAATTCCCATCCTCATGCAAACATTTTTTTTCATTTTGTATTGAATGGGCATCACATTTCTATTCATCCTATTCTCATATAGGATTCATAAAATTACTCACAAATTTTAAATAAGTATTAAAATGACTATGTATTGAAGAATGTGAACATGACCATTCTTATAAAAATAAATATTAAAATCAATATTGCTTGTATTAAAACATTAATGTCTCAATTCACGTTCAATGTGCACATCCTTGTTCTCAAAAAAAAAATTGTTTGTATGAGAATGTTTAGAATGTGCATATGCCCTATTATAGTTCACATTATCAATAAAAACAAATTTCTTGTATTAGAATGTTAAGAATGGACATATGCCCTATGTTATATGAATAATTAAATTTACTTTGTTTTAGAATGGCCACCCATTCTCACAACTTTAATAGAGTTTTAAAATTTGATTGAGTATTGGGTGATGTCCCCTCTCATTTAGAAATCATACAAGAATTGCTTAAACAAATAGGAATAATAGAATTAGAATATATATACTAGCATCATTGTTTCAAATGGGCATATGCCCATTCAAATACAAACAAATAATTTTTTTCTTGTATTTGGAATCATTGTTTCCCATGGGCATATGGACATTATAAAACAAACAAATATGTTTTTTCTTGTATTAAATGTGAAAATTCCCCATCAGAGTCATTAAATATGTATTAAACTGTGGGAAGTTGAGAATATTTGTCTTGTATTGAATAGCCATATTCTCATTCTCACCGCCATTATATAGGTATCACAAAGATTAAGTTTAATACTTCTAAAATTAGATTAAATATGTATTAAACTGTGGGAAGTTGAGAATATTTGTCTTGTATTGAATAGCCATATTCTCATTCTCACCGCCATTATATAGGTATCACAAAGATTAAGTTTAATACTTCTAAAATTAGAATATGTAAAAATGGCATATGCATATTCTCTTTAATATTTATTTTAGAATGGGAATTTTCCTATTCTCATAAGGGAATCGTTTAAAAATGTCAATTATTGTTCATACTAGAGATAACTGAAAATATCATAAAAATATTTATAGAGATAACATTAGAATATGAAGAATGGACATTTGCCTATTCTCTTTATTATGAATCATAAGAGATGGTCCATTATTGTTCATAAATATATGTGAATAAGTATAATAAAAAGAAAATAGATAAATTTTACTTTTTTTAACATGGACACTTACCCAAAATTTGCCACCTTTTTAGGTGTATCAAATCCAATGTATCACTTTGTAATGATTATTCTGATTCCTGCATACCATATGAAAAGAATAAACTATATGCATGCCGGTTTAATAGAACCGGCATGAGTTTTCAACTCACAATCATGTTGAATTATTATTAAATGAAGATTACAAAATGGTTAACTATCCTTTTTATCTACATAGTACAGTAATATCAACAAACAAGATAATAATACAATCTCTGTTGGAAAACAACTTTTACTACCTTATTTTATAATCATATAGACAACTACAAATTTGATAAGCAAGAAACAAAATTCATTCATCATCACAGTAATCAATATAGTTAAAATCAAGGTAATAGTAACATCTAATAATGATACAAATGTCAACATTAAATAAGATCATTTCACACTCAATATTTTACTTAGACAAAAGTCATACATCATCATAGAAATTAATAGAGATAAAATTTAATTTGTTTCGGAATGGGACAATTCCCCATTATTACAGCTTTATAAAGCTCTCAAAATGATTTACTTCAATGTTTCTTCCTATATGTGAATGGGCATATTCCCTTTCTCATATATGAATCATAGAAGAATATTGATAAAATTTACTTTATTGTACAACAACTAGTTCACTGCCACACAAAGGAAAATTACCAGATGATATTCTTCATCTCTGAATAAATCACTAGAATCGCTATAGATGCAATTTAATTTTCTATTGTTTTGTTATGATTCCTATGTGAGAATGGGCATATGACCATTCTCATATAGGGATCATAGAAGAATAGATATAAATTTTACTACATTCTAAAAATGTGAAATAATTTTTTTCTCTATTATTATGCTATGATTCCTATGTGAGAGTGGGCATATACAATGGGCATATGCCCATTCTCATATAGGAATCATAGAATAAGATTAGAGATAAAAATAAAATGTTGCACAATGGGCAATTCTCCACCATGGAAGGGAAAGAAAACCATATGATATTCTTCATCTCAGAATAAATCAACAGAGAAGAGTTAGATAAATTCATGCCTTTGAACGGATTGGTGTTTCTCAAAAATTTAATTGATATCCTTTTCTTCACAAGCCAAAACAGTCCAATGAAAGAGAGAACCCAAAAGTAAAAGTATAAACAATCAACAATCAAATAGCTCACATGCAAGGAAGCGGTCTAATGAAATAGAGGAGCCCAAAGCAGAAAGGAAGAACAAAAAAAGTGGAGAGATCAAACAATATATCAGAAATTTTCTTCAAATCTTGTGCTTCACAAGACAAAATGGTTGAACAAAATGGGAAAATGTCCGTAGTCATATAGGAATCATAAAATAATAATAGATGTAAAATCTAATTTATTTTTAGAATGGTAAAGCTTCAAATTCCCAAGAACTCTATCATCCTTGAAAACATTAATTGCCATTAATATCTCCACTGTGCCACATAGTGACGTGGATTAAATTCCATTAATATCTCCAATTTCCCTCTAATGAGTGATCCAAGAGGTGTGTTAAAATAATTACCTTCAGTTAATAAATAAATGGTGGTCAACAATATATTTGCATGTGGTCTCGCTCTATCATGGTCAGAAATAAATATAAAATTTTAACATTTTTCATAGCCATGTTTTAGGTTATTTGCATTTAAAATACACTGCCAATAATATCACCTTTGTGCCACATAGTTGCCTGGATTAAGTTCAAATTATATTGATTGTATTAGAATGTTTAGAATGGGTGTATGCCAACTCTCAATCAAACAAACATTTTGGTCTTGTATTCAATGGGAATTTTTTTGTACAAGCAATATTAAAACTAGTCATTTTAATATCTCTTCAAAGGTTGCGAGAATGGGCAAAAAAATTAATTTCAATATAACTTGTATTGTATTTAAGTTTTACTTTGAAGGACATTACTTATAAAATTGTTAAAAATTGTAAATAATGCTTGAATATGTACTGTCATTGCAAATTATTTACTAGGTATGTGTGGGAATAAACAAATTTATGTTGGGGAAACATTTCTCACATAAACCTCAGATAAAGTAGGTGTTGGATTTAGCAATGGAGAATTTAGATTGTTATTTGGAAATTGCTTAAGTGTTTGATATAGGGTTTAGTATTAGGTCTGAATATAGGGATATTTATTTATGGGTTCAATTGAATATATACCTTGACTATTTTAGCATATAATGTAGGTAGGTTTTCCACTAGTAGATATTTGTGCACAAAAATACCTGGTAATTGGATGATCTGCATAAAACACTGTACAAAATATAAATGATATAATCCCATTCTATATTACTCATATACAATGGGAAGATTCCCACTCTCATCTGTGAATAAAAAAGAATACCAAAATTAAATTTTACTTTGTTTTAAAACATTTCTATGACTCCTGTGAGAGGTATTAACATGTTTAAATTCAATATTGCCTTTACAAACACAGTTCTGATTCTCAAAACCCACTCTAAAAATGTTTACAATCATATTAATATATTTTTTGATAAGAACTACATCATGCGTGATACCTCTCGAGGGTATGTTTGTATGAGAATAGCCTTTTGCCCATTGTAAAGATTCTTTCACTAGTAATATTTTCTATCTATAAGGGTTAGTAGAATGCACAACTTCCCATTTTAAAATAAATTAAGGCCGTGAGAACGCACATATTTTCATTCTAAAATAAATTAAATTATGTCTTTATTAGCCTTCTATGACTCTTATATGAGAATGGGAATATTCCACTTCTAAACATCTAGTCTTATTCTACGTTTCCTATATGAGACCGGGCCTTTGCTCATTATAACCATTTTTATAATAGACTTTTAAAAAATCATTTTCATATATTCAACAACATATTATTCCTTCATATTTTTTGTATGAGAAAGGACTTACTCCCATTTTATACAAAATAAAAATATAACATCTATTCAATGCTAAAAAGAAATGTAATGTCTTTTCAATATCAAATGCAAATGTAGCATCCATTCAGTAGGATTGCTACATGATGGACCCCCAAAACCATAAAAAATGTTACTTCATTATTATAAATTTTTTTTTCTCATGTTCACTCATACTATATTGCTACTTGAATAACCTAGGTCTTACATTATTATCAAATTTTCACTTTGGTATATTGCAACTTAAAGGACACCCATAAGACTCAACAACACTACTTCAATATTATAATTTTATAAGATTCTTCCTTTGTGCATAAGAATGTACTTTCTAATTTATAATTTTCATATAAATTTCTTATTCCATAGTTCTTTTCCTCTCCACCCCTTATATCATCCTTCACCATCTCGTCTACTTAATCTTGCACTTTTTTCTGACCTTCTCCAGTTGAACTAGCCTCCTATCAATATCCATAACCATTTTTTAAAGCCCAGAAAAACTCCTCTGTAATGGAATTTTGAGAAGTACAAATTTTCTTCAAGGCCTCAATATACTTCATAAAAATATATACCATGTCCGCCCCAGACTCACAGAGGGAATCAACGTCCTTTTCTAACTATAGAAACATGAGAAAACTTTTGTCCAATTCCATACTCAAATCAGACTCCACATTTTATTTCCTTTGGAAGGTTACCCTCTGATATCAGACATAGAAACATCAGCCACAATATTAATACCCTTCTTCTTCCTTAATTTATTCATTCGTTCCACCAGAGTACAATTGTCATCTAGGCCCTTCAAATTTGGCTTGAAAACCTCCCTCTGCATATTACCAACAACATCTACAGTATTTATCAATGGAATACAAGAATATATTATCCAAAATTAAACTCCAGGGTTATTTTTTCTTTAACAACTTTAAAAAATAAACTTATCCATTTTTATAGGTCTGTGACGGTCAAACGGTCGTAAAATTGTACTTCCAAAATGCACTTGTCGTTGGTATTCAAAAACGCATAGGAGCACAGTTTCAAACATTGGTGGTTTGGTTATAAAATTATAATGATGTTCAAATGCCCATAAAATTCAGATTTAGATTCAATGGGGACACGTGGTAGAAGCTCAGTGTTCTAGGCCCATGAGATAGCTGGTAGCCAACTTCAAAAGAAAAAAAAATCTAAGTCCTCTAGACATAGAAACTGTGATGCGAAGAGCTAGGTGGTGCCATTTCATTAGCTCAACTTTCGCAATCTAACAAATGTGAAGGCCCATCCAAATAGATCCAAACAAAAGAAGACATATTGATAGGTCCTGACACTATGGAAACGTGGAGCTTCCTCATTTGCTCACCTTTCGCAGTTGTCAGTGGGGTTCAAATAGAAGTTTGACAACACATCAAGGTGTGGATATTCCTCATTGGCCAATGGTTCATAGATGTTAGAGGCTAGAGATCAAAATGATTGACATGGGAAATGTGTAGATCCTTTTTATTTGCTCACATTTTGTAATGGTCAGTCGAGGGAAACAATTATGAAGAAACATGGTCTTTTCTTATTGGCTCATGTTTCTAGGGGTCTGACAAGGTTTGAAATGCAAAAGAATATGGAGCCCTTTCGTAGGTCCACATGTCATAGGGACAGAGAAAGGCAAGGGATATTATGTCAGTGCAAATATGTGTGGCATATTTCTTTTGGTTTGTATTTTTTAATACGACAGACCTTTTTAAAGCCAAAGAAAAAGCCCACAAAAGATGAAAAAGAACAAGGACATATGGCAAGTAGGGAAGTAAAGCCAAATATTTTGAGCCCGTGGGAGACTAACACTTGGAAAAAGGAAAACCATGTACACATTAGTTGAGGCCAATCCCCAAACCAATTAGAGGCGACCACCTGTCAAATTTATGTGCCTCCCAATAGGAAAATCTTCAAATGGCCATATATTTTGATCCCGAGCTCCAAATCAGACAAATATTATATCGTTGGAAAGATCTCATCAATCCCTTCAATTGTAAATCATTAGAATCTAATTTTGGTAGCATTTAGTGGGTCAAAATAGAAAACACATATTTTAAAGGAAGAAGAAAACTGTCTGTGCACGGAAATGATCAAATCAAGCAGCTCAACCACCAGAACTCATGAAGGATGGATTCATTCAAAATGAATGATAACTAGATCGTACCAAGACAAAAACACAAACTCTAATCAAACACCACGATCAATAAGATGAAAGTAATTCACCATAATAAATTTACATAAACCTTTGCAAACAAATGAGCAACAATATCATATATTATTATGGAACTCAATGAAATATAATGAGAATGGGACTTGCTTATATAGGAAAGGAATAACAATTTAAGTACCAGTCAGGGTTGTAGATCAAGCCATAAATCAAGGAAATAACTAGTCATCAAAGAACTAGTCAAGACAATAGATTTAGGACAGAACTAGACATCAATGATCTAGTCAATACCATAGATCAAGGAAAGAACTATACCTAACAACTAGATAATATCCTTTAATATCTAAATAATATAAAAGAAATATCCACACACATAAGTGGGTGAGAATAAATACAATAAAAGTAAATAAATTACCTGAGTAAACACGAGCTAAGGTAAATACCTACCCTAACATCATTTTCTTCTGCAAGATGAAATAGACTGAATGATTGCTCTATAAGGTGCATATTGTTGGTGGTGGAAGTCCAAAAAAGTCATGCCCCTTCTCTTTTCCCTCTTCTCTTTCTTCCTTCTCTTTCATACAAGCGGTATATTGTAAAAATATTTAATTTTGAAAGAATGGACATTCAAAAACTATAATGTAACTCTATCAAATTCGTTTCAAAGAATCTATGAGTCGTTAAACCTTAATTTTGGGCTTGGAAATGTGTTATTGTGCCTTACTTTGCCATTGTAATGGTTTGTGCATAGTTTTATTGCTATAAAGCTTGTTTTGTGACACATTTGTCTGTCCTTGCTCATTTTAGCTACAACGTTTCCTCTCTTTTACTTATTGTATTATGTTGTGCATGTATTTATCCTTGCTAGTTCATTTTTGTTGTGTTTCATGTGAGAACATATGGTAAATGAAGCTTTCGGTTTGTATCACTTATGTCTGGCCTCTCCCTTCTTCATTTATTTTTATTTCTCCCTCACTAGAGTGTCTCTGACCCCTTTTATGGTGCTATCACCACATTTAAGCTTAGGATTTCCATTTCATGCATCTTTGTAACCTTCTCTCTCTCTCCCCCTGGTCCCATGGTATGGTTAGTTTAGGATTAATTAGCTTCATTTTACTTTCTAGGAGTTGGATTATTTTAGCATTAGAGTAGGAAGAGGAAGTTGGAATTATTCGTAGGATTATCTCAAGTTTGTAAGTCATATAGCTTTAGGGATAACCCCATGTTATAAAAAAGTAGAGATCTACATTGTCAAATCTCAAGGTGCTATTTTTTTGTGATAACAAACTCTTTTATGTCATCTGAGCCCAAAGAGGAGGAATCCTCGTCATCCTCCTACTCCATATTTTTCTCATCCTTAACATGATTTACATCATCATTCAACAAGCCCCTAAACTTCTCAGATTTGGTGAAATATATTAAACCCAAACGAGATAAATCCATCATCAATCCGTGATGAAGAGGGATTTTCAACTTTCCATTTTGGAAATTCTCAATTTATTTGTGTAGGGAATGACAGAGAAAGAATGGAAAATTATAATGCATACCATGGAGGATATGAATTAACATAGGGAAATGATGGGCATAAACTACCTTATACCTACCCTCCAAGGTGATAAATTGCATCAAGTGTAGGTTGACTTCATTAAAAGGATTAGGTAAAGAATATCTCTCAAAACCTACACAGTGATGTCTTAGTTTTTCTTTACACACAAATTTTTTCCCTATCTCTTTATGACATTATTTCTTCGGTTTATAAATCTCCCCCCTCATTGTTCATCCCAACCACTATAGTAATAAAATCCACATATTTTTTTATAGAAAAACCCCTTATACTAGCTTGACCATCCTTCCACTGACTAGAAAAAACCTTTCTTAGGGCGTCTTTGTGGAATTTAAAACTTTGAAAGAAAGATGAAATACCTACATTTTCCGACATCATCCAAACTCTTCTATTAATCCCTTTGGCCGAATTAGGTTCTAGATTAACCAGATCACCACCCATATTTTTTTTTCTATATTAAAATGGCAATAAAACCAACCTAACTCGAAACCTTATTGTTTGTTCCAAAACCAATGATCATACTTTATCAAGCCCTTGTCTAGACCAAATGTCATTTCTAAACCAAACACAAGCAATTATATCATCCAACCTCTCACATGTCTCCTCATTACTTCTTAATCTTTTGTTATACCTAATACTGATAGAGAATGATTTTCAATCATTACAATGACAAAAAAGTTTCAACATCTTCAACCTCTGTTTGAAAGGTAAACAACAACCTTATTCCCTTCCCTGTAGACATGATTATAGGAAATAAGATAAAGGATGTTTCCATGACATTCTCCCATTATTTTTATTTTAATACAAGTAATAACAAGCTTAATCATTTTAATGACTCTTTGAATGATATGAGAATGGGAAGCTTGCCATTCTAAATATAATTCAATTCTATCACTATTCTTCTTTTATGAATCCTATATGAGAACTCACATTTGCTCGTTTAATACATGATTGAACTTAATAATCAAATTAATAACTATAAAGAATGTGATAATGAAGATCTACCCATTCTAAAATAAAGTAAAATTTCTCTATTTTTCCTAATATATGACTCAAATATGATAATATGTAATTTCCCATCCAAAAATAAATTAAATTTAATCTCCATTCTTCTTCAATGATTCCTATAAGAGGCTGGACATCTTCCCATTCAAAATAAAAATGTTTGTTTGTATGAGAATGGACATATTCTCATTCTAATAATTGTAAGACAAACAATATTAAAATTGATCATTACTAATGAGAAAAGTAATAGGATATAAGAGTGAAAAGCAATGTTCAATCTAATACACAAATTATTTAACTCAATCAATTTAAAAACTATATGAAGGTTGTGATAATGGAAAAATTTTAATTTTAAAATGAATTAGATTTTATCTATATTATTTTTTTTATGATTCCTATATGGGATTGGTAAGTTTTTCATTCGATAGAAGATTGAACATAATCATTTTAATACCTACAAGGGTTGTGTTTATGGTGAAATGCCCATTCAAAAACAAATTAAAGTGTATCTATTTTTCTTATATTATTCCTATATGATAATGGGAAACTTCCCATTCGAAAATAAATTAAATTTTATCTATATCCTTCATATATGATTCGTATATGACAATGGGAATCTGCCCATTCAATACAAGAAATAAAGTATTGTTTGTATGGATAAGGGCATAAGCTTCTTCTAAACATTCTAATATAAGAAATATTAAACTTAAACATTTTAATACCCTTATAGGAATGAATACCTAACCATTTAATTGAAGATGATCAAAAAAAATTGTATGCGAATGAGTGTATGTCAATTCTAATAATTGTAATACAAGCAATATTAAACTTATTATTTTCAATAAATCTATGAAAGCTGTGAGAATGAGCAACTGCCCATTATAAAACAAGCTAAATTTTATCTCTCTTCTTCTTTTATGATTCCAATTTGGAGAACAAGAATTTTTTCATTAGGTAGATCATTGAAATTAATTATTTTAATCCCTATATGACAATGATTAATTTCAATATTTCTTAGCTTAAAAGGTGAGCTCGTGTGCCTATATCGGCAGGTCAACCTCACCCAACTAGCATGGTAGGTCAACTTGCCCACCCAACTCAGTAGGTTATCCCCCCACCCCAACTCAGGAGGTCAGCTCACATGCCCATTTTGGCACGTTAGCTTGCCTTCCCATCTTAACTGGCCAGCTCAACCGAACAACTCAATAGGAAAGCACAACCACTAACTCAAAATATCATCTCACCCATCTAGTTCAGAATGTCAAATCACCCTCCGAGCTTGGAAGGTCAGCTCATCTTCTGAGCTCAGAGCGTCAGCTCACCCACCGATCTCAGCGATTCAGCTCACCCACCGAGCTAATCTTGTCAGCGCAGCCTATGCATCTTACCCACCCATCTTGGCCTGTGTTGTTAGGCCATCCATCTCAGAAAATAAGTAACGTTTCCTAGGTGGTAACCCTACACTATAATTTGGTAATAACATAAAAATTAACTACCTATTTTAGCATGAAGGATTGGAAGTGGTTTTTTAGAATCAAAAATATTTTTTGCAAGAGAATGATCTTGTTCAAACTCTGAAACATGCAAGAAATGATAAAATTTAGAGGCATCCTTTTATAACAATGGAAGATACTACTATACAATTCTTTCAAAAGATTGAAGTGATATTCTTAAAACACATATCAATAATACAAAAATTAAAAATATGACATTATTTTTATATCAAATTAGAATACAAGAGAAAGAAAGTAGAGATGATATTCTTCATCTCATAATAAATTAAGAGATAAGAGTTATAAGTATCTCTTAAATTTATCTTCAATTTAAAAAACATTTAAAAAAATTCCTCACTATAAAACAATAAATTCTTCCGCTAATAATGACTCATTCTCATCTTGCAGAACTCACCCGCACAGCTCGGAAAAAAGAAAATTTTCCGAGGTGGTAATACCACTCAGTAGTTTGGTAAAATCATAATAGATAACTCCCCGTAATACAAACTATGATTTAATTAACAAAAACACATGTATTTTAATACATTGAAGTTATATTCTTAATACCTAGATCAAAAATACAGAAGATAAAAAAAAAAGGCATTATCTTTAAACCCAGAATGAAATATAAAGGAATTAAAATCAAATGATATTGTTCATCTCACAATAATTCAACACAGAAGAGTTAGAAAAATTCATGTCGAAACAGTCTTAAGAAATTGAGGGATCCCAAAGTGGTAAGGGTCAACAAAATTTTAGCAGAGAGAATGAACAATATCTTAGAAATATTCTTCAAATCTTCTGCTTCATAGGAAAAAATGGTCTAACGAAACAAGAAGCCCAAATGAAGAAAAACAAAAAAAGTGGAAACTAGATGAAAAAAAAGTGGAAAGGATGAAATAGAAAGAGATAACTTCGTTGACCAGTGGTGAACCTTGCAATTCCAAAGACCTATCCCATCATCAAAAAATAGTAACCTCCATCATTCTCTCTACAGTGCCACTGACATGAATTAATTGCCATTAATTTTGTCAATTTCCCTCTAATGGGTGGTCGAAGATGTGTTTGACAAACAAGTACCTTCAATTAATAGAATATTAACCGTGGAAAACAATTAATCCAGAGATTAATGGTCTCACTATTCCATGGTCAAAAATAATATAAATATTAAAAAATATGGTAGCCATAATTTAGGTTTAATAATTGCACTTAAAATAAAATTTAAATTTTCAAAAAAATTCATAGCCATGTTTTAGGTTTATTGCATATAAAATAAAATATAAATTTTAAAATTTAACATAGTCATGATTTAGGTTATTTACATCTAAAATGAAATATAAATTTTATACATTATCATACCCATGTTTTAGGTTATTTGTTGCATTTAAAATTAATTTATACTAATTTATACTAGAGAGGGGATAGTTAGGGCAACTATATATCACGCGTGGTTTTCATGAAATCACTGAAATGTTGAATTATTTACTTTCTTCAACCACTCCCTAAACTATAGATGGGAATGTCAAATTAAATAGAAAGAGGAGATGGGGTAGATTGATCCAAAACATATATTATTATTTTTTCATTGATTACAAAGGAAAATCCTATTATTTGGTACTAATACTATATTTCATGATATCTAATTTTTTTTTCTTATTTGGATTTTTCATCACATTTAACCTTGAGTTGTATTTTTTAATATATTTCAATAGGCATCTTAGATATTTATCAAGTTTCATTACAAATATCTTGAATTTACTTGAAAATAATTACATCTCCCAGATGTGTTCATGTTAAAATCACTAATACTATAATATGGTTGTGAAAATGATAAAAACTATATAACTTACAGTAATCACATCAAAGGTTAATGTTCTAAATAATGAGATAGTACCTTAGAAGAACATTTAGAGAAATTAGTGTTTATTCTTTTTTGAGAAAAAATATTATTATCTTGAGGTCCAGGAAAAATGGGCATATGTCCATTCTCATACAAACAAACATTTTTATCTTGTATTGAATGGGCATATTCTCATTTTCATATAAGAATCACAGAAGAAAAATAGAGGTACTATCTTGAGGTAATACACATAGAAAGAATGGGCATATGTCCATTCTCATTCAAATAAACATTTTATGTTGTATTGAATGGGCATATGCCCATTCTCATATAAGAATCATATATGAGAAATAAAGTTAATATTTAATTTTTTCTAGAATGGACAGTTACACATTCTCACATCCTTTATAGTAATATTAAAATGATTAAGTTCAATATTTATTCAATAAGTTAGAAGGGTTAGAATAGGCATATGCCCATTCTCATATAAACAAAGAATTTAATTATTGTGATGAGAATAGGGATATGCCATTTCTCATACAATTTTTTTTAATCATTGTGATGAGAATGGACAATTCCCATTCTCATAAACTAAATATAGAAAGAAATAAAATTTATCCTACACGAAACATAAAGAATGAATGACAATTAGATCCTTTTATGAGAATGTTTAAAATAGAAAAATTCCCATTCTCATAGTCAGTGAATATGGGAAGTATGATGAATTCTTGTAAAATTAATATATGTTATGTTAATATGATGAAGATATTTGGATGAAGCGGTTAGTAATCAAGTTTCTAATTAACTTCTATTTAAACTCTATTTATTTATTTCTCATCAATTAACTTCAAATGATTCAAGTTCAATCATAGTTTGGAAATCATGTTATAAATATATTCATGTCAATTTTAATTATATGTATAATTATGAAGTATTTCCAAATCTTAATGAATTCTAGAACTTCATAGCTCATGTGCTATGTGCATTCAATATAATTATGGTTGTAAATACATGATAATTTTAAATTTATTTTATGCAATGGTTTAATAGATTTTCCATTATCTTGCAAACATTTTATTTTATGTTGTTACAATAGCCAGGTATTTTACATTTGTAGAGGATGATCATGTGGACTTGTTTTCAGAAGGAACCAAAGTTGTAAAGGGAAGAGTATATCCAAGTAGGAAGACACTACATTGAAAATATGTGGGAACAAGATTTTTTGTTGTTATTGTTAACACAATATTGGATGGAAGAGTAAAATTTCCTTTCTCAGTATTGGATGGTAGATGTCAGAAATAAAGGATACTACATTACCTAGGAAGAGAGTGAGTTTTCAAAGCATGCAAATTCATCCATTCCCCCCAATTTGGGAATTGAAAAAAAGTTTAGTGGTTCATAGTATTACAAACAGAGAGAGATGAAGATTTTAATAATGACACTGAAAGCACCGTCAACACAGGTCCTAAAGATATAAGAAATTTTGTCACATAAAATTTCATTCTCAAACAAAAATCTTGTAGTAGAGATGATGACATAGCCTTGGGTTTTATAATTCATGTGCAAGAAGATCATGAAATTTATGGATAGAGGTTAGGTCCTTTGACTTTTTATGTATGGATAGAAAATGTGGTAAATATGTGTTCTGATTTCTTAGACTTGTTACAACCTAATAAATAAATTGTTTGGACAATAAAACATTTGATTTTCAATGAAATAAAAATTTCCCTTATGATTAAGCCAGGGAGAGCTCAACTGGATGGTCTCTACCTTGTACACAGTGATTAGCACAATTTTAAGTTCAAGGGATTTGTTACCAAATTAATCCATTACTGCTCGATTGAGTGAAAATTTGTAGCAGAGGGAACAAGTACAAATGTAGTTGAAGGAGACATGGTAAATTTTAATAGATTGGATGCGAATAGCTTCGGTGTACATATTGATAGATTATTCAACCCTTCTTGCAAAGGATGCTCCCTATCTAAAGGATCTCTCATACAATGGAATGCTAGGAAATTGGTTGACATAAACGGTTCTCAGATGGATATTATATTTAAAGAAGTCCCAAAATAGATTGAGGTCACCATGTGGGATGTATTAGAAGAGTGATAACCTTAATTTTTTTATCCAATTTCATATGATGCCATTAATCAAAATCAATCCAATAGATTTATAAAAATATCTTATAATGCTACAAAACATCTGAAGCTCGATACTGCTCAAGCCAATCCCTCAAATCAAAATCCTGATGAGGATAGAAAATGGTCAATATGTTTAGAAGAAGTGGAAAATGTAGAGTTTATTTCTTGCAAATCTAATTATATCCAAAAATTACCTCTTGGTTCAATTAAAATTTAAAATGTGTGGCATACAACTAGAGCATTGAATGAAATTGATATAAAATTATTTTGTTTGGATGCATTAACAACAAATGCTATCTTAAATGTTGGTAAAAAATCTTTGGAGATGCATAAAATGATATTTGATGGGATTGATACTTTTTATAATGTATGGCACAAAGTATATGGGTACCCAAGGAGTTCCTTCTATAAAAACAAATTTGAATGGATAAGCGTAAATAGGCTTGTAGTGAATGGAAACACTAGAAAAGAGAAACAAATGTCAAACATTGCCACAAAAGTTACCTGCATATCAAAAATTATTGAGAGAAATTCATATATCTCTCTATATTTGACTCGACCTATAAGACATGATGGAGTTAAAGTTCCTCAAAGGTTTCTTCCTTCATTTTATACCCAGAATATACTACAAAAAAATGAAATGAGGAGCCTAAATTCTTTAAACTTCCTCAGGTTTCACAGTCAAGCTTTAGCAACATAATGAACAAATTTTTTCCACATGTTTCCATTGCAAAAAAAAATAAAAATTCCAAGTGTGATGAGTGCACATATTTTTTCAACAAACATAGAGACACCACATGCCCAAAAGAACTTGCAAAGATTGAGCAAGAACAAACATGGCACAATGAATATATTAAATTTTTTTAGTGAAACTTACTATTCCCACAGAGTGCAGTCAAAAGAATAGCCTTATGCATTCCTGAGCATTGTGCAAGATAAAATGGATAAAATGAAAACTTCCATACCAAGGATGGGTAAAAAATAAATTCAATAAGTAATTTTATGAACCTACGAGTTGATTTGACTGTTATGCTCACACATGGACACAAGACAGGGGGTTTCGGCCATTTTGGCCTATAATTTGTTGAACGTGGAGAAAAATATACAGTCACATCATTAGATTTGTGTCTAAGAAAGCTTGAAGAACCTATAATTGATGAGTATGGATATTTTTTTTATCATTTGGGATCATCCAAATAGCCATTACATGATTTATTATTACAAAGTAATGTGCATGAAAAATGTAAAATCTACAAGGAAATATTTTACCATTCAAAATCAGTTACTGTTGGTAGAACGAATAATTTTTTCATAAAGTAACCACCGATCCTCTACTTTTAATTGGATAGTGTTGCAAGTGATAACAATAATCGTACATTATTTACATTTGCATCACTATTGATAGTAAAAAAGGTATTCCACATTGTGTATGTAAGCTTCCTTCCAATGGGACACACCCATGAGGATATAGATGAGACTTTTGGAAGATTAGTAGTATCCTTACATAAAGTGCATACATTTTTTTTTCCACATATCATGGAATCTTATAGAACATGCTAAGAAGGGTCAAGTACTTTCAATCCTTATCTTATTGAAAAAGTGTACAAATTCAAGCAATTTTTGGAGAAATTCATGTTGGAAGGAAGCCATAAGATAGTGGGTATTAGCGAACTGAAGATGTTCAGACTCTATGTTGTGGATGGAATACCGGTGATGGAGTATAAAGAAACATTAAAGGATCTGAAATGGTCTCCTTCTATCCATATATAACATACAAAGGATAATTGTGAACCAAGCTTTTTGAAAGAGCAACCTTCATTGGCACCTTTCAAAGAACTCAAAGAAATGAAAGATCTAAAAATAGAATAAAAGAATATATTGAGCATTGGGGGAAAATTACAATAGGGGAAGGTAGTGACTATTGGCTTCCCAAGATCTCGTATTGGGAAAAAAATTTCCGTGCTTTGAATAGACCATTTGTAAATTGTAGCAAGAGGTCAAATGTTTTTTTGGCCAAAAGTAGTACATGAGAAAGAAATGTGTGATCAAATAACACGAGCCACACATATTCACAAATAATACTACATTAGTCAACATATCCTAAGTAATAATAATATTTATGTTGGGCCTATTTTTGGAAGATATAACCAAGAATTCAATCCATTGAAGGATGTGTTCAAGGGAAAAATGCTACTTATATGACCAGGAAATGATAATGAAAAGACATGGATGGGTAGAGAAAATGAGGATATTTTTCCTTCAATAGGAATGAAATTATGTAAATAAAAAGGTGAGAGTTCAATATTGGAAACCTGTAGGGAGAGGAGAAGGTACAACATTGTATCGGGATTATTTAAAGTCAAATAAAACATGGAACTATCTCAAACGAACCTAAAGTAGATATCAATGTGCATAGCATCATCTGAGTATGGACACCAAACAAAAATTGGAAAAGTGGATCCATATAAAGATACCCTGATAAAGGACAAATGTTGTCATTAAATCATACCTTGAACTACTTGAATAGGATAAGGAATGTTGACTTGGAGAAACTATTGAAGATCATAAATTTGTATGTGAAATCAACTTCGCTGAAGATGTGGGTTTGTTTAAAATAAATTATTCCAAACCTTGGTCCTATACAACTTTACAGTTGTACTATTATTTGATAATTAAATGAAATACTGAGTATTACATTACATTTAAATATTTTTCCATAATATAATTCTATTAAACATTGTGTTGTTTTTGGAACTATTGAATATTATTAATGTATTATTAATAAATTGATTTCCACCATGCAATTAATTTAATTTGAAAAAAAATCCTTAATTTTTCTCTAACTAAGTTTTTAGGGAGATGGATCTTGTGATTTAAAGGGAATTGGATGTGATTTACAAGGAATTCATTTCAAAAGATTAATGCTCTGGATTGTTCTAAGAATTAGTCTTGATTTATGCCTTCATAAAACACAAAATATATGGTATGTCTACGCTATGAGCATTGAGTCAGATAACTTATTGTTTAAGTGTTCTCAAATTTTATAAAAATGTAAACCGTTCTGAAGTAAATACCTAATTATTTGAATGCAAAACTATCGATTGGGAGAGTGTCAAGATTATATTATTGAAGGGTCTCAACAAGAGGGATTGTCGTGATAAATGCACTATGCTTTCACCTATGCATGCCAAGATATACGTTTTCAAAAGTGGTCAAAAAATCCTCATATATGAATTATATAAGAGAATAAATATAAGTTGTGATACACATACAAAGGAATAGGAAAACTATTGTACCATGAGTTGTGATGAGAATGGGCTATGTCATTCTCATAACTAAATAGATTCCTTTTATTTCATAAAACGTGTACCCATATCACATTGTTTAATTTTCAAAGGGATAAAATTCCTCATATAAGAATCCAAAGAAAAAAAATGAGGATAAGAGTACCATAAAAGCAATTAAGAACATAGTTGTGATATGAGTGTGTTTGAGAATGGGGCATATTCACATCTCATAACTCAATAGAGAATTAGGAAACATAACATTACTTGTATGACATCGGGTTAAAAATTGGAATATGATATTAAACTACTTAAATTCCATTGAGTAAAAACATATCGGAAATCCGATAGACATAGAGTTAAAAACCAAAATGGCAAATTTAAGATCTAATTCAACAATTAAAAACCAGAAAGAAAAATAATAGTATAATCTAGATTCTAATTAATTCTATTTAAACTCTATTATTTATTTCTCATCAATTAACTTCAAATGATTCAAGTTCAATCATAGTTTGGAAATCATGTTATAAATATATTCATGTCAATTTTAATTATATGTATAATTATGAAGTATTTCCAAATCTTAATGAATTCTAGAACTTCGCAGCTCATATGCTATGTGCATTCAATATACTTATGGTTGTAAATACATGATAATTTTAAATTTATTTTATGCAATGGTTTAATAGATTTTCCATTATCTTGCAAACATTTTATTTTATGTTGTTACAATAGCCAGGTATTTTACATTTGTAGAGGATGATCATGTGGACTGTTTTCAGGAAGGAACCAAGTTGTTAAGGGAAAGAGTATATCCAAGTAGGAGACACTACATTGAAAATATGTGGGAACAAGATTTTTGTTGTTATTGTTAACACAATATTGGATGGAAGAGTAAAATTTCCTTTCTCAGTATTGGATGGTAGATGTCAGAAATAAAGGATACTACATTACCTAGGAAGAGAGTGAGTTTTCAAAGCATGCAAATTCATCCATTCCCCCCAATTTGGGCATTGAACAAAGTTTCGTGGTTCATAGTCATTACCACAACAGAGAGAGATGAAGATTTTAATAATGACACTGAAAGCACCGTCAACACAGGTCCTAAAGATATAAGAAATTTTGTCACATAAAATTTCATTCTCAAACAAAAATCTTGTAGTAGAGATGATGACATAGCCTTGGGTTTTATAATTCATGTGCAAGAAGATCATGAAATTTATGGATAGAGGTTAGGTCCTTTGACTTTTTATGTATGGATAGAAAATGTGGTAAATATGTGTTCTGATTTCTTAGACTTGTTACAACCTAATAAATAAATTGTTTGGACAATAAAACATTTGATTTTCAATGAAATAAAAATTTCCCTTATGATTAAGCCAGGGAGAGCTCAACTGGATGGTCTCTACCTTGTACACAGTGATTAGCACAATTTTAAGTTCAAGGGATTTGTTACCAAATTAATCCATTACTGCTCGATTGAGTGAAAATTTGTAGCAGAGGGAACAAGTACAAATGTAGTTGAAGGAGACATGGTAAATTTTAATAGATTGGATGTGAATAGCTTCAGTGTACATATTGATAGAGTATTCAACCCTACTCAGAAAGGATTCTCCCTATCTAAAGAATCTCTCCTACAATGGACTGCTAGGAAATTGGCTGACATAAACATTTCTCAGATGGATATTAGATTTAAAGAAGTCCCAAAAGAAGTTGAGGTCATCATGTGGGATGCATTAGAATAGTGATAACCTCAATTTGTTTAACCAATTTCATATGATGCCACTAATCACAATCAATCCAATAGAGTTATAAAAATATCTTATAATGCTACAAAACATCTGAAGCTCGATACCGCTCAAGCCAATCCCTCAAATCAAAATTCTGATGAGGATAGAAAATGGTCGATATTTTTAGAAGAAGTGGAAAATGTAGAGTTTATTTGTTGCAAATCTAATTATATCCAAAAATTACTTCTTGCTTCAGTTAGAATTTAAAATGTGTGGCATAAAACTACAACATTGAATGAAATTGATAGAAAATTGTTTATTTTGATGCATTAACAACAAATGCTATCTTAAATGTTAGTAAAAAATCTATGGAGATGCATAAAATGATATTTGATGGGATTGATACTTTTTATAATGTATGGCACAAAGTATATGGGTACCTAAGGAGTTCCTTCTATAAACACAAATCTGAATGGATAAGCGGAAATAGGCTTGTAGTGAATGGAAACACTAGAAAAGAGAAACAAAGGTCAAACACTACCACAACAATTTCCTGCATATCAAGAATTATTGAGAGAAACTCATATATCTCTCCACATCTGACTCAACCTATAAATCATGATGGAGTAAAAGTTCCTCAAAGGTTTCTTCCTTTATTCTATACCCATAATATAATGCAAAAAAATGAAATGAGGAGCTTAAATTCTTTAAACTTCCTCAGGTTTAACAGTCAAGCTTTAGCAACATAATGAACAAATTTTTTCCACATGTTTCCATTGAAAAAAAAAAAATTCTTTTCCAAGTGTGATGAGTGCAAAGATTTGTTCAACAAACATAGAGACACCACATGCCCAGAAGAGCTCGCAAAGATTGAGCAGGAACAAACATGGCACAATGAATATATTAAATTTTTTAGTGAAACTTACTATTCCCACAGAGTGCAGTCAGAATAATAGCCTCATGGATTCCTAAGCATTGTGCAAGATAAAATGGATAAAATGAAAAATTCCATACCAATTATGGGTAAAAAAACCAATTCAATAAGTAATTTTATGAACCTACGAGTTTATTTGACTGTTATGCTCACACATGGACACAAGACAGGGGGTTTTGGCCATTTTGGCCTATAATTTGTTGAACATGGAGAAAACTATGTAGTCACATCATTAGCTTTGTGTATTAGGAAGCTTGAAGAACCTATAATTGACGAGCATGCATATTTTTTTTATCATTGGGGATCATCCAAATAGCCACTGCATGATGCATTATTACAAAATAATGTGCATGAAAAATGTAAAAGCTACAAGGAAATATTTTACCATTCAAAATCAATTATTGTTGGTAGTGCAAATAATTTTTTCATAAAGTAACCACCGATCCTCTACTTGTAATTGGATAGTGTTCAAAGTGATAACAATAATCATACATTATTTGCATTTGCATCACTGTTGATAGCAAAAAAGGTATTCCACATTGTGTATGTAAGCTTCCTTCAATTGCAACACACCCATGAGGATATAGATGAGGCTTTTGGAAGATTAGCAATATCCTTACAAAAGTAGATACATTTTTTTCCACATACCATGGATTCTTATAGAACATGCTAATAAGGGTCAAGTACATTCAATCCTTATCTTATTGAAAAAGTGTACAACTTCAAGGACTTTTTGGACAAATTCGTGTTGGAAGGAAGCCATAAGATAGTGGGTATTAGCGAACTGAAGATGTTCAGAATCTATGTTGTGGATGGAATACTGGTGATGGAGTATAAAGAAACATTAAAGGATCAGAAATGGTCTCCTTCTATCCATATATAACATACAAAGGATAATGGTGAACCAAGCTTTTCGAAAGAGTAACCTTCATTAGCACCTTTCAAGGAACTCAAAGAAATGAAAGATCTAAAAATAGAATAAAAGAATATATTGAGCATTGGGGGAAATTTGCAATAGGAGAAGGTAGTGACTATTGGCTTCCCAAGATCTCGTATTGGGAAAAAAATTTCCGTGCTTTGAATAGACCATTTGTAAATTGTAGCAAGAGGTCAGATGTTTTTTTTGGCCAAAATTAGTACATGAGAAAGAAATATGTGATCAAATAACACGATCCACACATATTCACAAATAATACTACATTAGTCAACATATCCCAAGTAATAATTATATTTATGTTGGGCCTGTTTTTGGAAGATATAACCAAGAATTCAATCCATTGAAGGATGTGTTTAAGGGAAAAATGCTACTTATATGACCAGGAAATGATAATGAAAAGACATGGATGGGTAGAGCATATGAGGATATTTTCCTTCAATAGGAATGAAATTATGTAAATAAAAAGGTGAGATTTCAATATTGGAAACCTGTAGGGAGAGGAGAAGGTACAACATTGTATCGGGATTGTTTAAAGTCAAATAAAACATGAACTATCTTAGACGAACCTAAAGTAGATATCAATGTGCATAGCATCATCTGGGCATGGACACCAAACAAAAATTGGCAAAGTGGATCCATAAAGATACCTGATAAAGGACATGTTGTCATTAAATCATACCTTGAACTACTTGAATAGGATAAGGAATGTTGACTTGGAGAAACTATTGAAGATCATAAATTTGTATGTGAAATCAACTTCGCTGAAGATGTGGGTTTGTTTAAAATAAATTATTCCAAACCTTGGTCCTATACAACTTTACAGTTGTACTATTATTTGATAATTAAATGAAATATTGAGTATTACATTACATTTAAATATTTTTCCATAATATAATTCTATTAAACATTGTGTTGTTTTTGGAACTATTGAATATTATTAATGTATTATTAATAAATTGATTTCCACCATGCAATTAATTTAATTTGAAAAAAAATCCTTAATTTTTCTCTAACTAAGTTTTTAGGGAGATGGATCTTGTGATTTAAAGGGAATTGGATGTGATTTACAAGGAATTCATTTCAAAAGATTAATGCTCTGGATTGTTCTAAGAATTAGTCTTGATTTATGCATTCATTAAAACCACAAAATTATATGGTCTTGTCCTAAAGCTATGTGCATGAGTCTAGATAACTTATTGTTTAATTGTTCTAAAATTTTATAAAATGTAAACCTTTCTGAAGTAATACCCTAATTATTGAATGCAAAACTATAGTATTGGGAGTGTCAAGATATATTATTTAATGCTCTCAACAAGAGTGTCTGAAAATGCACTATGACTAAACCTACTGCATGCCAAGATATACATTTTCAAAAGTGGTCAAAATCCCTCATATATGAATTATATAAGAAGAATAAATATAAAGTTGATACACATAAAAAGAATTAGGAACATACTTGTACCATGAGTGTAATGAGAATGGGCATATGTCCATTCTCATAGACTAAATAGTTTCCTCTTATTTCATAAAACATGTACCCATATCACATTGTTTTAATTTTCAAAAGGGATAAAAATTCCTCATATAAGAATCAAAGAAAAAAATGAGATAATGCAGATACACATAAAAAGAATTAAGAACATAGTTGTATTATGAGTGTGTTGAGAATGGGCATATTCACATTCTCATAAATTCAATATAGAATTAGGAACATACTTGTATGACATAGTGTAAATATTGGAATATGATATTAAACTACTTAAATTCCAATAGTAAACATATCGGAATCCGATAGAACACTATATAAAAACCAATAATGGCAATTTAAGAATCTAATTTCAACAATTATAAAACCAGAAACAATAATATTATAAATCTAGATTCTTAGTAAAATGTCCATATTTAAAAAAATTATGGTTTAGTTTCTTATTTTTTTTAATTAATGTCAAAGGTAGCATTAAGTGAATGATGATGGCATTCCTATTAATTATGTCAGCATGAAGTGTTCATGTGTCATGAAGTAGTCATATCAAGGTGTCTAGGAAAGTATGCATGGTTCTTGAGGATGATTCAAGAAAGATGGTGTCATAGTGTGAGCCCAAAACGTGGTAAAAGGTTTATACATGGTCTATCATACTTATTGTTACCTGAATTTTTTTTCAATAGGTCTGCATAATGATGCTTAAGCAATTTTTCGTAAAAACATGGGTTGAAGAAGCCATTATAGGACTTGTTCTTGACCTAGTGGATGCATGACATGAAGGTATGAAGCAAGAAGGAAAAAGTAATTCAATTAATTCATGTGGAGTGTGTTATGATGTTGAATAACAGGATTTGGTGGTGTCGAAGGTCAAATTTCAATTGAATAGTGTAGGTATAAGGTCCTTTTAGAGCATGACTACAAGACAAGGTAAGAAAAATAGGTAAATCATGGTGTGTGGAGTGTTTTAGTAGGGTGCAGGTATAAATAATCTTTGGGTTAGTTGGAGAATTTCATTTAAGATGTGTGGACCAAGTTTTAGGTCACGACCATGAATAAAAAGAAAGAAAACTTGTGTTTAGCCATATCGAGATCTTAGAAATACAAATTCCAGTTCGAAGTTCAACTTTGGATGCTCGCTGGAGAAAGTGTGATTTACATGGGAGGATTATTCTTTGGGGTATTTTGGTATATGGGACCAATAAGGTATAGAAATAATAATGAGGTATTTTGGTTTTTACATTTTTATAAACCATCATTAACACCAAAACTTCTATGTTATGACTTAAATATCGTAGGTTGAAAGTGACTTGAGATAAAATATGTTGTACAAGCCTAGAATTGATTCATTTTTATAATATGGTGATTTGATGATGTATGATACTCCTTCATATTTATGTTGATGTATTTTAGCTGAGTTGGTGTTTTATGGACCCCACTCAAATATGTTAATATTTGGAGTTTTTCAGTTTGTGGAAAAGTTTCCTAATGAACCTATTGACTAAATTGCCATTTATAGAAGCATGAGACTTTTAATAAATTCCCACTATAGTTTAAAATCATAATTTAGGTTCTATTATGCAAAGTGTGCCCTATCTACAAAGACTAGCTTTTGGGGTTGAAAAGGAAGTTTAAAGGCATCTGATCTCTTATTTATGGTTCCATGAGAACATAGTGATGTATATTATTTCAACACATTTCATGTGATATATTATACTTCCATGGTTGAGGTCATCTTATGTGGTATTGAGCCTCATCTTTGAGGTCTCAGGTTTGGTGCACAAAGACAAGCTTGGTCTTTGGATGGTTTCATGGATTTAGGTAATGATGTAGATCTTTCTAGTTATGGTGGAAGCATGCTGAGCTATTTTTTTATGTTCCTTATATTATTCAAGGATTTTTTATTATCATGTAGGCTCAAAGTGGATTTGTTTTGGGCAAATGAATTTTTGGTGCTATTAGGCCTATTGGAGATCCAGTGGAGAGTTTTGGGCATGTTAGTGATATGACCGACTTATGAGGTCATTTTTTATGGTGTCTTCATTATGTATTTATCATTTTTTAATGATATATTCTCTATAAAAGGATGACCCACATGGTATGGATGCAAGATACATGTATATAAGTAGTTATAAGGCTCATTTTTTAGTGCTAAAGACATGAGAGAATAGAAAATTTCGGAAGGAAAGAAGAGAAATATATGAAGTAAAAATTGAAGTATATGAGGCCTTGAAAATGATGAAGGAAGCTACCATGATTTTGATACGAAGATGGCGAGATGAATAAGGTCATTAATACATGACCTAGTTGAGAAGAAGACCTAGTTTATTTAGATGGGTTTGAGCAAGCTAGAGGAGAGGTTGAAGGGTGCTGTCAAATCCCGAATTTTCATTTCATGTTGTCACAAAATAGATTTATTATTTTGACACGAGTCATGAGGACTTGGGGACGATAAAAGTTGCTTGGCTAGTGTCACAACTAGGCGTATATAAATTTACCTTGAAAAGGATAAATATACTTACTTGTAGTTGACAAGATAACCATGTAACGATGCTTGTCACCAAGCACTCATGAGAAACCTTATGTTAAAACCCTATTTTATTTTCTTGGTTGTTGAGTTACTTACCTTGTTGAGTTTGATGACTTTCATGATTGGACACTTTTCTTGGTTTTTGTACCTGTTATTTCTATTATTAAATTTTCTTTTTGGCTAGAAGTAATAACTTACAAAGTATAGTTGAATTTACTCATGATCAGAATAAATTATTTCATTATGTAAAAAATATTGTTGAATGTTGAAAGTACTAACTCTTTCAATACTTTAACGATCATTGATCGTATGACAATAAGTGGGTCTTCAATGGGAACAGGTAAACATTCGTTTTGTTAAGCCATAGTTTTGCATATCTTCATTATGGAAAAATGTTATTGCAAGATCATAAACTATTCTTTGTGATTTTCATTCATTTTGATTTAACTTGTTTAGTGGGTAAATCGTCTTTGATTGATCGATACTATTTTATGTATGAATGATCAATTATATCAACGATTATACTGGTTTTCTTGATTGGTTTAAATCAGTTCCTTTATATTCCCTTAGCTGGGCAGAGTTAAGTATAAATGTTGAAAAGAAATTTTGTATGGCTTATTAAATGGTTAATATAGTGGTCTTAGACCATATGCATAAGCATACATTATTTTTAATATGGAATAACCATATGCAATGGTGTTGATTAATGTTAATGGGATCACCAACCATATTCAAAGGCTTTTCTTTGTATTGGAGTTGATATTAAATTCAACCTTTGTCGAATGAAATTTTTTTATGGTAAATTAAATAGATAATATATTTTGATGGCCGATTTACGACCCATGCAAGTTAATTGGTATGTATGTTAAATCAGTCTTCGAACAATGGAGTTAATATCCAAGTGTGTTTTGGAGGGAATTTTGGGATGGCGGTGGTGGTTTAATGAACGGCCACTACATGGCACCTACAAAATTAAAGGGAAATTAATTCCTTGGGAAGCCTGAAGCTTCCTCCAGAAGCTATCATGCATACTTGGTTTTCTATTTCTATTGTTGCATGCAAAAAATTGAGCTCTTTCCTCTCCCTCTCGAGATGTTGCATGAATTTTCATTTTGTTATTTATGGAGGTAATAATGGTGGACTTATCGGTTTATAGCCACGGTTTATCTGGGGATCTTGGGTTATAATTGCATGTATCTATGTCGCTCTATTGGATTTTTACGAAAGGATACTTGGAGGAATCTTTCTTGAAGTTTGAATATTTTTGCAGAGGCTTCTCCAAGCATGGATGAACCTCTCTATGTCTTGTTATTTCGTTACGAAGCAAAGGAATATTGGTTGTTGAATGTTTTTAAATGAAGCTTTATATTTCATTTCGAAGCAATGAAATATTTATTGGGTGTTGAATGTTTTTTGAATTAAGATTTATATTTCTACTGACTACTCCATGTCTTATTATTTCATTTCAGTGAAATGGAATATTTATTGGGTGTTGAATGTTTTTGATGAAGTTTTATATTTTTGTGTTTTACATTGAATCTTATAAAAATACGGTTGTCTCTTGATATGGGTTTTTAGAAATAAATCTGTAATGAGATTCCTTTATAGATAAAGGTCTTTACGTTTGTTTTCGGCCTATATAGGCTGTTACAAAACCTTGACGCCAATACGAGATGGGTAATGGCATTTTCTAGAATGTTTAAGTTACGTTTGTTGTGGTATTCCCGCACTGTCTTAAAACGATAATAGATTATCTTTAGGTTTATAGAATACTCGTTATGGTTAATAGTTTAAAGTGGCTCCTTTAAGACTAATTCGCATGGGTGTTTCTTACACCCAGAGTTTTTATTGTTTCGGTTTGCATGTTGAGATGTGGGTTTAGGGTTCAAAATCGTGACTTAGTAGTCATTATGCTTGATTCAATTCGAATCCACTCCCTTATTTGTAGTTGTGATTAAATATAACTGTGAATGTGTGTTGTGTTGACTGTTTGATTCGAGCTTGAATGTTCGAGTTCAATCCGTTTATCGACTGTTGATGATATATATCCAACTTTGCTATTAGATTTTGAATCGTGTTAAATGATTTCTATAACATCCTTTAGTGAGCTTGAGTTGTGATTTTAAATTTTTAACATGTGACCATACTCTAAATGAAATTCAGTCTAAATTTTATTAGGGATTTGTGTAGACAGATGTTCTATATTAATCTGGTTTGGGTTGCCATTGCTTTTATAGTAGGAATATATTTTTGTTTTCATGTGTGTAAAACTCGAGTCCCATGAAGATATGATAAATAAATATTGAAATGGGTATTTAAAAGAGGGGTTTGTCAATCATTATTTGATTTAATAATAGGCACGTTTAAAGGTTCATTTAACTATTCTAACTTGGTAATGTTTGCATTTTATTGATTCTATCATTGTTGAGTCTGCTGAGTAATTTTGGGTGCATTCACTTTAAGGAAGAGATTATGAATCATTTATTAGTATATGTTCATGTTTTTAATTGGATAAGGCTGTGAGAATTTGTTAACTGTATTTAGCCTAACTAGTTAAGGATTGAGAATACCCATGAATGTTGAAGCTTTTGTTTTTTTAGCATTGTTTTTTTAATGGTTTGTTGAGTGAATTATGTACTTAGTTTACTATACCTTGCTGAGATAAAATAAATTGGAAGTATGTATATATGATGATCGTAAAAGGAACTTGTTAGTGATTATAGAGCATTGTGTTTGAGTTCTTATGCCTTGTCTTAAGTAATACTTGGTTGTTATCATTAAATAAAACAACTTATGTTCAATTATTTTGTAATAAAACATCTAGGCAGAGAGATGTAAATCCATGTTGGTTCTTAGAACTGATCATGTACATTATCATTTTTATCTTAGAGATATTAGGGTGGATTAAGTATTATGAGGAGTTATTTAGACTATTTACATGCATGTTCGTCATGCAACAAATTGTTTATTTGATTTGGAAACATTTAATTAATGTATATTTTAAATTGGATCATGTAATCCTTATTGAGTGATATATTGTTTCATGAAGTTGTAAATGGAAGTTGGCTAATTATATCATTCTATAATTATTATTCTACTTTTAAAATAAGGAATCATCCTAAATTATTTTAAGACATATTTTATTATTTGACTAAATCCTTATGTGATGTAATAATGATGTATGCTAATTTCATCAGCGGTTGTACTTGAAAATGATTGTGAAAAAAGTTGAGCTTGATTATTTAGTTGTACCTTACAATATTATTTAATTTGATTTATTAAGTGATACATATTACAATGTTAATCGTGACATCATTAATTAATGAATAAATGAATGAAGTAAACACTTAATGTTCCTTTGAGAAAATGGTACAAGAGTCGTGAAATAAATGTATATTTCTTAGACTTGATTGTAATAGAATAAATTTAATAATTTCTCCATTATATAGTACAACCAATTATTACATGAATGTCTAATTGAATCTTTGTTATATTAACTATATAAGTGGCATAATGATGTCATAATACAATCATACAAACATCTACAAGTCAGTTATCAAGGATTAAGTAATAATGAATAATTCCAGATTAATGCTGATATATAAATTTACACAAATATTGAAAAGAATATTTATATATCTCCTTTAAGAGGTACTTCATGTCAAATATTGTTTAAGTAAAGTACAACATTATCTAAGTAAGATAGGTATGAATACATAATCTTAAAAGTATGATTAAACTTTAACTAATCTTAATGATGGAAGTCATAAAGTGACACTTGAGTTTGGAAACTTAGAACAACATTAAGTAATGTGTTTCTTATGACTTTCCATTAATCTTAAAACCTCACTTAAACTCTTAAATGATAACACTTCCATATAATTTTTGTATGTGTCAAGTAGACATGGACTCTAAATCCCACCCATTGAGTTCAATATACTCTTACTGTAGCTAAGAGAAGGGTAGTGATTACTTTGATGGGAGTCAAAAGTAATCATTACCTCTCCCATAAGATTCCTAGGCTGGGACTGCCAGCGCATATTAAAATCGAGAGGTGATACCTATATTTTAGGCCTTCTTAATACATGGGTTTTAAATATTTAACTATTAAGATGAAATTTAGATAACTGTGCGGTGATGGGACAAGTTTTTTTCTAACTTGTATGTGGTCCCAAAACTAAGCATGAAAAACATAACTTTAAATATTTGGCCTAAGCAGTGTAGTAGTTTAATACACTGTCAAATCACCAAGTCACAAATTAACAATGTCAAATGTTGGTTGAAAATCAGTAAGCTGATTTTTCAGGTAGACACTTAGGAACTGCATCAATTCACAAACCTAAATGAATAGGCTAAAACATTTCATGCAAGTTATGCACACTCGAAAGAGTAAGGATAAAGGGGATTGGGTAGATCTAATGGAGATTTACAACTACACATGGTTTTTGATGTTATAAGATGGATTGTAAACTAGATCACTTGTTGGATTCTTATTATTGCATTATAAAATCATTGAAGGCCTGTAATGGGGTTAAGAGGTCTATTTTAAAAAGAAACTCTCTTAATATGAAGTTATTATAACATTGGGTGTTACATTTTATGTTAGGAAATATACTTTATTAGTGCTCACATTTGTATAGATTGCATAATATTTGTAAAATATTATTATTATATGAGTTTATAACTCAATAATAATAATATGCATATAGTGTGTGAGTGAAATAGTATTGTTAATATTTGGAGTGTTAGTTGTAAGATATAATCTCACGTATATTGTATTTGTTAGATTTTTTAAGTAGTTTGAAACAACTCATGTATTTTAGGTAGAGCGTTTCTAGCTCCCCTATTTTGTTGGATTCATATTGCCTATAAATTAGGCAATCCTTTCCATATGGAAGATATTGTGAGGTATTATTATATTGTTCTCTGTGTAAATCTGGTCTGCTAAAAACATTCGGTATCAAAGTGAGGCCAATCATTCAGTCATGTGAGTCTACTGTCTGAACAGATCGTGTGGTTCCATTAGGTTGTCATATGATTTGGTCGTGGATGTTAAAATTTCATGTGCATTCATTTTGATCAACGAATTCAGTAGAATACATTGGGACTTCTATTACATGCAGATTTGTTTGTGGAAGAATCTCTGACCATATGCATTGCCACTGATTTGCATTGTCCATTCAATCATGTGCTCGTGTGTATCAATGTCATGATTAGTCAAAATAGGAAAAAGGTTTGTTATTGACGCTTTGCTCAATTATAAAGATACCACATCTAACTTGCACCATAAAGTTTCACCATTGCGGCCTGCATAGCGTTTCATGTGGATCTAGATCAATTAAAACTCAAATTTGTTTGCTACAGTCCTATCTTAGAATTACAATAGAGGATTTTTGATTTCATATTCATGGAATTTATACAGTCTTATATCTATCGAAAACCTCACAGTTCAATCTTCACCAGAAGGAAAAAGGTCATTCACTTGAGGCGTTCAATATCAGAATAACTGCTGCATGTTTCCTCTAAAGTGTAGGGTTATCCAAGCCATTTATCTTCATAAGTGATAGTTGTTTCAAGCTTACAAATTCTCAAACATAGTCCACATCAGCCTTGGAATGCATTACACTTTGACGGTTAAGAGCCGTTTTGGGATTAAGTACTCTCCCTCTGATTACACTACGTCCTCTTTAAAGTCCAACACCACATCTTTGGATTCCCTCTTGACACATCTTGGCCTCCTTGACCGTGTCATGAAAAAAAAAAACCTTTGGGCGTGTAAAGTGAAGTGAGTTGAATGATGTTTATCATTATAATTCGAGTCCATAAGGCATTGAATGGCCACAAGGAGAATATTGAGGCCATCAAAGAAAGGATTAGCTTAGACAAACATTAGCAGCAAGAACACCCAGCAGAAAGAATGTGAACCCTGATTTTAGAGTATTGATTAGTGTTTTTATAGTTTTGTGAATATTCCTTCATAGCTTGTTTGGGTCGATAGCTTTAGTTAGAGGTATTTGTGTCATATTTACTTATATGGTTTAAGTTTATAAGTATTTTCATCGAGTCTTAGTGTTTTGAATCATTTGTATAAATTTAAATATTTTCGTGTCATTATAGTTAAAGTTATCTTCTGTCTTTGTTATGTCATATAGTATTTTATCAAAACTGTTAAAAAGTCATCATCATTTATCATGTCGAAAATATCATTTTGTCATTTTTTAAAGTATTGTCAGAGTCATGTAACAACAATTCGTAAAGTTATTTTGTGTTATCAATGTGGCAAAAGTGTCATTGTATTTTCAAGTTAATCAAATAAGTGATTTTAGAATATTTGTTTATTATCTAGTCCAAATAGTCAAAATTGTCAAAATAAAAATAAATCCTTACAAACACATTTTCGGAAGCGATCAAAGTTCAATTAAGGTTTGTATAATTGAGCCCCAAATTCTAAATTTGCTGAGTGAGCAGCCATACACTGGAGGTAGGAGGCATAGGAGGTTGGAGGTCTATCAACAACCTCTCATCAGTCACCAACGATGGGGCCGCACAGATGATTAGGTGGCATTTTTTTAGTTGTGTGTTTGCTTCAGTTTGGAGTGTTCAATAAGTGAAAATTTCACATTGAGGGGGGGGGGGGAACATGATCCAATGTTCCATTTCCATTATGTCAGCTTTTTCTATGTATGTACAAGCAACAAAATTCAACAGAATTTCCTATGTTATTCTTTGCAGTGAGATGTGATGAGGGCTAAGAATAGTACTTGGCATATCATGATGTGGTTGTAGGTAATCCACTTGAAAATCTTCATTTTTAGTTTGTGGTAAACCAATTGTAAAACCACCATTCTCGGTTTTTGGTCAACTATTTACAAAACCATCCTTGAGGTTTGTGATCATCCTTTGAAAATCACCAGATCATGAGTAGGTGCAAGTACAAAGGCAATTTTTCCCCATGTTCGCACTAAGGGGGGGAATGTTAGGAAATATACTTTGTTAGTGCTCACATTTGTATGGATTGAATAATATTTGTAATATATTATTATTATATGAGTTGATATCTCAATAATAATAATATACATATAGTGTGTGAGTGAAATAGTATTGTTAATATTTGGAGTGTTAGTTGTAAGATATAATCTCACGTATATTGTATTTGTTAGAGTTGTTGAGTAGTTTGAAACAACTCATGTATTTTGGGTATAGCATTTCTAGCTCCCCTATTTTGTAGGATTCATATTTCCTATAAATTAGGAAATCGTTTCCATATGGAAGATATTGTAAGGTATTATTATATTGTTCTCTGTGCAAATCTGGCCTACCAAAAACATTTTAGTATTAGAGGTGAAGGTTAAAACAACTCTTTGACACAATGGGGCCTTACGCTAACATAACAAAATGGTTAGGATAAGAGAAAATGTTGTAAACAATCAATAGAATGGGGCAAAGACTTCCATAGTTTAGAAAATGGACAATCTATTTTCTGTTATACAAGAAACTCGCAATCATATTTTTGTTCTGGAAAAACGTATATTGATTGAGGATGAAGATAATGAAAATGTGGAAGATGAGAAGCCTAAGGGACCACCTTGTGTATCTATATTAACAACACTACAAATAATAATGAAAATAAAGTGGATCAAAGTGTTGCAAACCATGATGCACATGCTATAAATAATAATGCACATGCTGCAAACAACAATGTAAATGTTGAAAATAACAATGCCAATGCTATAAATCCTAACGTTGTAGGATAGAACCAACCTAAAAATAAAAGAGCACATTTGGAAATAGAACTATGAAATGATATTAAGTGAATCAGTCCCCCAAAATTTGATGGTAGAAAGCTAGGGTATAAAGTTGAGAACTGGATTGGCAAGATGGAAAAATATCTCACCATCAGAAATGTTTTAGAGGAAACAAATGCAGTTTGGGATGCGTATCAGCTCTCAAATGAGGCTTCCTCATGGTAGGATGGCAAAAAGGTAGAACTAGGGGTTAATGAAACAAAAATCACTTGGGATCAGTTTAAGTTTTACTTTAGGCAAGAGCTGGTTGTCACAACTATACTATGATCAGAAGATGTCTGAGTTTTAAACATTAACATAAAGTACATTAAATGTAATAGAGTACTAGGAAAGGTTCACTAACTTATTAAAATATGTTCCCCAATACCAAGTTGATGAAAATTTCATAATAAGAAAGTTCATCGTGGGACTTAACCCTGTTATAGACGTGGAAGTGGATGTGCATGGGCCTTTAACTATGGAGGAAGTTTTTGAAAATTCCATCCATCAGGAGTAGAATTTGTAGGCTACATCTACTCATCGTGATGAAAAAATAAAGAAACATTATAGATCATCATCACCCTTGGTACCAAATAAAACTTGATGGAAGAAGGTGGGAAATAAAAATAAAAATGGAAAGAATAATACAATAGAAAAACCTACTGCAAATTACAAGAAAAATTGGAAAACCTATGTAGCAGTAAACAATAATAAAATAGAAAGGAAATGGCCTATATGAGGATGCTTTAAGTATGGTGGTGATCACTACGCTAACAATTTTCCTCAACAAAACAAGGATAACAACTAGAAGCATAAGATTCATGTTGTAGTTGCAAATAGGTAAACTTAAAATCAAACCACACCTATTGAAGTATCAAGTAAGTTGTATAGATTACTTGTAACTAGTCTTTTTGATATGGGTCCTACTAAATGTTTTATTTCCAATAAGTTATCTAAAAAATTAAAAATAAAAGATGGTTATATGAAGAAATCATGGAATGTGCAATACGGGAACAATGTTGTTCATATGGTGAATAAATGCATTTTTGGTGTAGTAATAGAGATGCCTAATTTGATATATGAAATAGAACTTTACGTAGCTCGTTTAGGTTCATATGATGTCATTATAGGTTTGAATTGGTTATTGCAACATAAGGAAATGGTTGGCTATTACAAAAAACAAATTAAGTTCTTGGATGACCCGTAGAAAACAACATTCATTCATAGCATAAAAAAAGACAGTGATGAGACAAATCTCTGCTATGCATCTTAATAAGGCCAAAAATCAAGGATGAATGTTATAGATAGTTGAAATTTTTTATTTCAGTGAAGAAGCTAATACTTCTTTGACTAATTACCCATTGTTACAAGAATACAATGATGTCTTTCAGGAGGAGTTATCTGAACTCCCTCCAAGACGTGAATTTGACTTTATAATAGGCATCAAACCTATAACAAAACCTATTTCTAAAGGTCCTTACCTCATGACTACAATAGAGCTACTAGAGATCAAGGTAAAAATTAATGAGTTATTATCCAAATGACAAATCAAAATGAGTGTGTCTTGAAATATTTGATGAATCGTATCAAAAAATGTGCACCACAAAGAAGTTACACTTTGGTTCAATCGTAATGGCTCCAACGTAATCACAAGGAAGAATCGATCAATAACTGAATAACTTGCATAACAGAACAAAGGTTACACATGTAGAGAAAAGACAACGGAGTGCCTTGGCATGCTCATAAATGTCAAATGAAGGGATACATATAGGGTGCTAAGTAACCCTAGTGCACGACTCAATAACAAACCCTAAACCTAACCCAAGTGAGATGACCCTCCATATGTGAGTGGAGGACACATAGGATAACTCACACCAACACCCCCCTTCATTGAAGCTGGGTTAGCGGCTATGATGAGTCAGACGGAAAGAGAAGACACTCCTAAACAACTAAGAAAGATGTGTCAATGGGGCCCGGAAACTAAAGGCCTGATAAGGTGCCTATATATAAACAAAATCTTCTTAGAAGAAGAAGAAGAAAAAGGACTACATAGCCCAAAGGAGATGAGCAGCTGCAGAAGATTTCACCCCAAGAAGAGACCGTAAGTGAAGAAACTTCATCTCAGTGAAGGGCTTGGTAAATAAATCTTCATTCTGATCAGCTGTCTGAATGTATTGAATGTTGATGATACCATCATGAATAAGATCTCATATGAAGTGCATATGGATCTCAATGTGCTTCATTTGTTGATGTTGAACTAAATTTCTGAAAATAGAGATAGTGCTCGTGTTATCATAGTAAATAATGGTAGGCCACCGAAAGTGGATGCCAAACTCAGTCAGAATACCTTGTAGCCAAATAGATTTTGTGGCAGCGTTAACTACTCCTCTGTATTCTACCTCTGGAGATGATATCACATTTACATTCTGCTTCTTACTAGATCAACTAATAGAACCCGAACAAAGAGAGAAATTGTAGCCAGATTTAGATTTTTGATGATCTAAGTCACCAGCCCAATCAAAATTTGTGAACCCAATCAAGTCAATATCTACCCCTCCATGATAGTGAATGCCATCAGTATAAGTTCCAAAAACATAATGAAGGATCCATTTAACTACTTTCCAATGCAGATCATGTGACTCTTGCATGAATTTGGACACAATCCCAACAACATACGATAAATCTAGTCAAGTTTGAGTTAAGTAAATCAAGCTCCTCACCAACTGTCAATAAAGGGTACCATCAACCTAGGGAGTAGAACAATCAGAAACCAAATTAACCCTAGAAAGAAAAGGAATAGGAGAAGACTTGCAATCGAACATCTGAAAATGAGCTAGTAAATCAAGAGCATACTTAGGTTGTGAAATTAAAATTCCCAAGTCAGATTGTGAAATGTGGATCCTAAGAAAGTAATGAAGTAGACCTAAGTCAATCATTGAAAACCTGTTGGCCAAGGCGGTCTTCACAGAATCTATGATAGAGGAAGAGCTGCCGGTGATCAACAAGTCATCAACATAGAGAATAAAAATGAGTATGGAGTCATCTTTCCGTAGAATATAAAAATTTGGATCAGAGTGACACCTAGTAAACCCTGATGTAAGTAAAAAGGAGTCCATCTTGGCATACCAAGCATGAGGGGCTTGTTTAAGGCCATAAAGAGGCTTCATTAACTTACAAACGAGGGAGGGATCATGGACATAACTCGGAGGTTGTTCCATGTAGATCTCTTCCTCTACGTCACCATGAAAGAAGGCACTCTTAATGTCCATTTGATGGATTTTCCATCTGTTTGCTGCGGAAATGGCTAGGGTCAGCTGAATAGAAGTGATCTTTGCAACCAGAGAAAATGTTTCAGTATAATCAACCCCAGCTATCTAAGAGAAACCCTTAGCTACTAATCACACTTTAAAAATTTTGACGTCTCCATCTACTCCATACTTTGTTTGGAACACCCAATTACACAAAAAAAATTCTTCCTTTCGGAAGAGGGGTGAGATCCCAAGTACCGTTCTTCATGAGAGAGGAATACTCCTCATCCATGGCAGAATCCCACTCAGAAATACTAGAAGCCTCCCAGAAAGACTTTGGATCAGAAGCAGAGGAAAAGAAAGAGTGGGGTCCAACAAAATATAAGTGAGTATGTCTCATATTTGAAGTATCTCCAACTAAATCTCCAGCACTTTGCAAAGTTTTCCTAGCCCAAGGAGGACCAGGAGGATCAGGCTCAGAGTCAAAAGATTATTCACTTGAGTGAGAAGGGACATAGTCCTCATCATCACTATTGTCAAAATCAGAAGACTTAGACATCTGATAGTCAGGAGGATCAGGAAGAGGAGCATGCTTAACAGTATCATCATCCAATGAGTCAAAATCTGAATCAATGAGCTAAAGAACCTCAATAGGTGGAGAAGTAGAAGTTGAAGAAGACTCATCGAACTTAACACTTCTCTCAATATACAACTCATGAGAAGTAGGATTCATCAATCAATATCCCTTCACACCATCAGGATACCCTACAAATATATAAGGTTTGGATTATGGTTCCAAATCCTTGCATTTCTTCTTGGGAATCTGAGCCATAGCCTTAGATCCGAAGACTTGAAAGTGCTCAACATCAAGTTTGCATCCAAACCAGGCTTAAAAGGGTGTCATCCCTCTTACTACCTTGTGTGGAACACAGTTCTAAATGTAATTAGCATAATTTACTGCTTCAGCCCAATACTGTGGAGGAAGAGACTTCGAGTGAATCATACAAGTGGCCAACTCCTTAATAGTACGGTTCTTTATTTCTGTTACTCCATTCTGCGAAGGACTATATGCAACTGTATGTTGTAAGGAGATCCCTTCAGAAGTATAGAAATCCATGAACCTATTGTTTACATATTCACCTCCATTGTCGGTTCGAAGAACCTTGATAGACCGTTTCGCCTGTTTCTCAGCAAGAGTCTTTAAGTCCTGAAAATTTTCAAAGACTTTAGACTTAAGCTTAAGAAAATATACCCAAGTATATCGTGAATAGTCATCAATGACTTGGTTAGCACATAAAGTGCTCTAGTAAATGAAGGAGACGGAAATGGACTAGAAATATTGTTGTGAACAAGATCTAAGGGATGAGTAGCTCTCTAGGATTTTCCTTTGTCCAAGTTCTTTTCAGGATGCTTTCTAAGGGTACAACCCTCACAAAGACCCTTATAAAAATTGATGCAGGGTAACCAGTTGACTATTTCATTTTGGCTCAATTGTTCAAGGTAGCGACAATTTAGATGTCCAAATCACTCACGTCATAGCTTACTAACCTCATTTGCATGAGTGAGTAAGGTAGTGGGCGTAGAATCAAAAGTAAAGTGGGAAAAGGTATACAATTGTGAACAGTGATCCACCTTTCCCTCAGCCACTGTAGTGTCATCGTTAAGCTCGCGAATAATCACCGAGTTAGGACCAAATTACACTCGCATTCTTTCACCAAGGTGAGTAATTTGGTAAACTGATAGGAGATTGGTAGAGAGATCATGAATGCTCAACACTTGGTTGAATGTTCTCCCATCCATCTCTACTGATCCACTACTGGAAACTGACATTGTCGTGTTATTACCCATCGTGATTTGGGACATTCCACAAGGATCGATGTTGGAGAACTCAACATGTGAAGAACCCATGTGGTGTGAGGCACCAGAATCTATAATCCACATCGATAAAGGATCAAATTTGGCTACAAGGGCCTTTCCTTTCTTCTTATCAGATTTAGAACCTTTTGCAGTGGAAGACTTGGCCTTCAGAGGATTTTGTTTGATAGACTCAGGAACACCTATTTTATTTTTCTCAAGTAATTAAGTAAGGTGATCAATTTGTTTTCTCATACATGTATGCTCTTTATGACCAAGCTTCTTACAATAGGAACACAAATACATATCTTTCTGTGCTCTAGGCTCAGAAGTTGAAGTGTTCGTGTTATTTTTAGTATCGGTCTTGGTTTCTTTCTTAGGTTGATCCTTTTTTTATTTCTTCTTTTCAGTCTTATTTTCCTTACTAGTACTTTTTACAAGGGCATGTGATTTGGACTTGAGAGACCCCATTTGAATGAGTTTTTCATGTTCTCAAATGAGTTGGGACAAAAAAAGTCAAAGGAGGGTATATTCCAATCCTTGCCCAAGGCAGCTTTTGTAGCATAAAAAGTTGACACAAAGACAGAATATTCATGACCTAACTTAGAGAGAATCTATAAGATCCATTGAGAATCTTTCTTCTCTACTTGATATTCCTTTAACAACGATCTAGTGTTGACAAACTTCAAGAAGAATGCTTATAGGTTTTCAAAATCACTAGTATTTAACCCTAGTATTTTGTTTTCCAACTCATGCGCTCTCATGTCATCGTGTTGTCCAAACATTTCATCTAACATTGTCCACGTAGACTTAGGTGTTTTAGATGACTCAATGTGGAAGAGCAAGTCGGGAGAAAAAAACATGCAAAGAAGACCTAAAGCTTCATCACTACGGTTTAACCATTTAGATTTTTTAGGTTCATTGTCTGGTTCAGTCTCAATTCCCATGGTGATGCGGAATAACCCTTTACCCCTTAGTTTCATTATTATTTTTGATCTCCATTCGAAATAGTTGAATGGCATAAGCAAAGGAATTGAAAGTGCATCCATAGTGTTCAAAAGAGAGAGAAGAAATGTAGAAAATAAACAAAACCACCCAGGACAATATAATAACGCCCCTGTTTTTAACACTTTATAAATTAGTGTGTTGAATACAATCAGGTCCGAGCGTGTGTCGTAAAACACTTGGTAACTCACCTTGCAATCAATGTAATAACGTGCAAGAGAGGAGACCACAATCGTGTTTCGTGGAGTGCAGTAAAGTGACACCATATACAAGTACAAATTGTAAAAAACTAGGAAGGAGGTGAAAACAAATCCTGGTTTTGAGAAAAAACATCTCACATCACAAATGATACCCCCTTGCTGCAAACTGTGGCAGATGCGCTCACTAGTCACAAACAATATTAAGGGTAAAAAATACAATTTTTTGACAAACTCAAAATGAGTTCGGATAATCTTCAGAACACCAAAAAGGCACGCAGAAGACAAAAAGGTGCTCACAGTAATACTACATACTTGAGCGCACGATTAGTAAAAAAAAATGACAATAACATTTTAAAAAAAATATTACCATTAGGAAATGTCTGATTTAGCTAATTTTCAAGCTAAATGAACTTTAAAAAAAATTGATAATTATGTTAATTAAGAGACGATTTTTTTTTTTTTTTAAAAAACTAACAGTAAATGATAATCGCAAATTAAAAAAATGTAATTAATTACAATTATTTAATGTCTAATTAAATTAAATATTATGAATGAATTAAGATTTTTTTTTAAAAATCCTAATTTAAAAAATTAAAAAAATACTCTCCCTCTTTAATTTAAATTATACCAACTAAAAAGTTTGAAAATCAAATTAGAAGGTATGTAATGTAAAAAACGCTTTAAAAAAAAGAACTAACTAATACGCAAGTATAGTTAAAAAGCTTTTTAAAATTTTTGCTAGATTTAAAAAAAGAAAGTATTTATTAAATACAAATAAAAAAAGGTAATGTACCAATTTGAAACTTGTTTTTTTGGTTTTGTGAAGAAAAACTACAGGTTTAATGGAGGCTGCGTGAAGAAAACTCAGTTGGTGGGGAGGGAGGAGGGAGGAGGGAGGGGCAACCATGCAATAACAATAGTAGGGAGGGGAAACCACACAGCAGTAGGGAGAGGTGACCTTGGTTTGCAAAAAAAACATAGGGCAGAGGAGGGGGCAGCCACGAGGACACATAGATAGGAAACTAATGCAAACATGAACAAAAAATGCCACGAACCAAAAAAAATCCCGTGCATGCAGTCCAACAAATGAACAGTCCAGCAAACTCAAAACACCCACAAACAAGGAGGCAAACACACCCAAATGAACAGAGCAGAGCCTCAAATCATGATTTTTGTGAATATCTGCAAAACCATGTAGAAAACACATAACATAAAGAGAAAAAAACCAAAATTTTTAAAAAGAATTTCTCTTGCAATTTAATAAAATTTATTTAAAAACTAGAAGAAAATACCCTTCATTTTTAACTGATATGCTAGATTTTGTTGCAGTTAGCTAAAATTAGCTGTAAAACCCCTAAAAAATCAAGGAGATCTACACATGCACGAAGAACAAGGAAAACTGAAAACTTTCCAAGAGAAAGAATGTTAGATACATTAGCAAGGAAAAACCAGAAAATAATGATCAAAAACTTGCACAAGGAGTTAAGAAAATGAAAAAACAAGAGTAATCACAATGCAAAAAATGAGTGCATGTTTACCTGATCCCATCTCTGATACCATGAAAGAGTTGATGAATCATATCGGAAACTATGCACCACGATGAAGTTGTACTCTGGTTCAATCGTAATGTCTCCAACATAATCACAAGGAAGAGTTGATCAATAACTAAATAACTTGCCTAACAGAACTAAGATTTTACATGTAGAGAAAAGACAACGGAGTGTCTTGGCATGATCATAAATGTCAAATGAAGGGATACATGTAGGGTGCTGAATAACCCTAGTGCATGACTAAATAACAAACCCTAAACCTAACCCTAAACCTAACCCATGTGAGATGACCCTCCATATGTGAGTGGAGGACACATAGGATAACTCACACCAACATGTCTCCTTAGGGAGCACTGGTCATTTCAAAAAAAAAAGGTGGCACACTAAGGTTATGCATTGACTACTGCATACTAAACAAAGCCACAATAAAGAATAGGTATCCTTTTCCAAGGATAGATGATCTTTTCGATTAGATACATGATGTATCAGTTTATTCTAGAATGGATTTAAGTCATGATACCATTAGCTAAGAATCAAAGATGAAGACATACATTAATAACTTTTATGACAAGATATGGCCACTACAAGTTCACAGTTTTACCATTTGGACTCACGAATGCACTTGTTGTATTCCTGAACTTAATGAACAACATATTCCATTAATTGTCTAGATGCATTATGTTTTTCTTATTTCCTTTACTTAAAAAGTATGTTCAGAATGTAGCAAAATTACTGATTGGATGTTTTACAAGTTCAAGACCTGGGAATCGTAGTGGTTGAATCAATCAGAATTCTAGAAAATCACAAATTCACTTCGAACTAGGCTAAATTTTCTCATGGCAAGTTCCGATGAGACCAGATTCAAGGGAAATCAACACTAGGAGGAAAAAATCTAGAGAAGAACATAAATACAACGTTCCCTTATCTGTTTTAGTCATAAAAACTGATTTTTTTCGATTTGCTATGTTATATTTTATATTATTTTATAAATTATGAGTGCTAAAATGATTTTTTTGTCACATATTAGATAGTATGAAAAAATATGTGTTTTATAAGTTTGTTATAACCAATAAATTGATGGCAGATAAGATAAAATTCTAGTAAAATTTTAATTTTGTATGAAAATACATGACTATTTTTCCTTTGTTATATGATATAAATCTATTTAAGGTTTATTCCATTACTGTTAGTGAGTAAAATCATCAGGATGATGATTCATTAAGGTGGTAATTATGTCACATCCCCCATTTTCATTTCATGTTGTCACAAAATAGAGTTATTAGTGTGACATGAGTCATGAGGACTTGGCAACGAGAAGTGTTACCATGGATAGGGGATCGTCAGGGCAGGAGAGTGCATCCTCAGGGGAGTAAAGACCCTTTATCTCCTCTCCCCATCTATATCTCTATCTTAATGAGATTATCTCTATCAGAATGAAAATATCTATATCTATATCTATATCCTGACTAGTGTCACAAATAGGAGTACGTACATTTACCATGTAAAGGATAAACATACTTACGTGTAATTGAGAATCTAACCTCGTAATGATGCTTTTCATAAAGCACTCATAAAAAACCTTGAATTAATACCCTATTTTGTTTGCTTGGTTGTTGAGGTACTTACCTTGTTGAGTTTGATGACTTTCATGATTGGATACTTTTCTTGGTTATTGTGTTAGGATAAAATATTAATTATGCATTATATGATTTATTATTTAATTATTTTTTTAATTAAATAATCATATTATATGGTTATATTATAAACCATAAAATAATTGTAAGTTGTTATATGGTTTTAAACCATACTTGTCTTTTTGTTTCACAGGGATAATTGTTACATTTATTATAACAATGTATATGCTTCTCGGATGTATTATTGGAAGTAGTTGTAAGTATGGTTTTACCTGTGCAACATATTTGTTTGTCTACACATTGCTGTCCAATATGTATAAATATTGCAGCACTCCATTGTAATAGTTAATAAATTTCACATTAATAAAATATACAGGCTTCCATCCCTATTTGTGAAATTACATTTGGTACCAGAGCGAGAATCTGGACCTGTGAAGCAGTGAAGGTTAGAGAGAGGAAGCATAAAGTTTTGGAGGAGATTCTACACTCTAGGAGAGCCTCTGTTACCTCCAACAACTTCCCAAAATGTTCTGCATCTCCACAACCTCCTGCCATTCTCCAAGTATTTGTAAGGAAATCTTTTTTTTGCCTTGGTGCCTCTTGCACCAGGCAAAATTTGCTCCCTGGATGCAATTTTTTTTTTAAAAGTTTTTTTCCCATCAAGGATTTTACCTCTGATATTAGAGGATATTTTATTCACTGTTAATATCACCAGTCTGCTACATTTGAAGAGCTCAAATATTTTCTTCATACAAAGGCCAAGCTATGTTGAAGTCACAAGACCTGCACAAAGCAATAAACATTGAAGCAATTTGCGGCCACAACCTGAAAAAGTGAAAAAAAAGGAAAAACGTTGGGCCATATTGTTGTGCATCTCCACGCACCTACAAGAAACAAAAAAAAAGGTGGCTATAGAAAAAAAACAACGACCAAGTAAGCAAAAATTAAAAAAAACCGGTGAGAAATAAGGGAAAAGTGTCGGCCAAAGGAGAACAAAACAAAGAAAAAGGAGATAAAGTGTTGTAGATGCTTCAGATCCATTTTTTAAGCCAAAAAATAACCCTAAAATCACCTCACACCAGCTGCAGACACGTGGATCCTTTGCAAAAGGAGACCCACCTAAAAATTGCATTTTCAGCTATTTTTTTGCAATTTTTATCATTTTGGGTTCAGGAGGTCACCAGGACCCTGAAACTGAAATTTTTTGCCTATCATTCAAATTGTATTGTATATTGTACTAATTTGCAGGTTGCCATAGTCAACTGTAAAACTTTTTAACTACTCAGAAACTGGCAGAATTGTAATAAAAAATAGTAAATTTGGTTCTGTAACACTCACGAGATCATAGATCTCATTCGCAGCGTTTGGTATATACAGTGCCTCTGGGAAGCGCTTACGGGTAAAGGCGTCGCGACTACTACTGCACTTAACGCCTAATATAGCTGCAACAACGTCATCTGGGCATCGTCCCTATAAATCGACGGGGAGTAATAAGGTCACAGTGCACACACTATGAACCATCCCATCCGTCTGTGAACGATTGCAAGACATAAATCCGGACTGAGAAATTATCCGAGTATATAGCGAATTTACGCGCGCGTATGAGGATATTTCTTTGAGCCGGTGTCAATAATCGCACAGACCCCATCAGTACTATCTTGGTACCACGTATCGAATTCTTTCACGTACGTTAACGCCTCTTTCACGTACCGTTGGGTATATAGAAAGGGCGAGCTTCTTCCACGTACCGACGGGTATATTGGAAGGGCGCGTATATAGAAAGGTTCGGTATATCGGACTGATGGTATATAGATTGGGAGACCTTATACCTGGAGTGATAAGAGCCAAACCTTGTCAGTGATCTCTGCAAAATGGGCACCAATGCCCCCAAATTTTTTCTTCCAGATTCACAATTGCTCAGAGGAAGCAACTATGCTGCTTGGAAGACAAAAATAAAAACACAACTTGAGTTTGAAGAAATCTGGCCTGTTGTGACTGGTACTCTAACTAGATCACCAACGGATGCAACACAACAATGACAATTTGATAGAGTAGATCAAAAAGCAAAACTCATCATTTTGTTTGGAGTATCCGACGATGTGCAAGTCCACATTCGAGATGCCACATCAGCAAAAGAAGCTTGGGATAAGCTGAGCACAATATATGAGGCCAAGAACAAGAATGTCATACTCAATTTGCAGAGTCAGTTACATACATTGAAATTCAAACAGAATGAGAAAATTGAAGCCTTCCTAAGAAGAGTTGCAGAGTTGAGGGCTTCACTTCTAGCCCTAGGAGAAGAGGTCAAAGATGAGTCTCTCGTTCCCATTGTTCTGAGAGCTCTCCCTTCTTCTTACCAAATTTTTGTCACAACTCTAAACTTGTCAGATACGACAATTAGTTTTGACAAGTTATTAAACCTACTGCAACAAGAGGAAGCAATGCACAACAAGGATGATGAAGAGGAGCAGGCACTATCTTCACATCAAAAATGGAAAGGAAAAGGTAAAGGAAAACCTAAATCCTATCAGAAGTCCCCACATCAAAATCAGTATCATGGGGACAATCAACAGAAGAAGCGATGTCCAATTTACAAAAGAGGACATGACTTGCAAGAATGTTGGTTCAACACATATAAGAAAGGTTCATCAAGCAATGCTAGACCTCAACAACAACAAACTTACAAGGGACATTCAAACAACTATCACGGGCAGAAAAAGGGGAACTGGAAAAGAAGACCCCACCAGCAAGGTAATATTGCTGAGCAACAAGATCAGTCAGATAATGAAGACTTCTTGTTCACTGCTCGATCAAGTGAACCATCCACGTCATCTAGTGACGTCTGGTATGTTGATTCGGGAGCCACTCGACACATGACCGGCCACAGAGACTGGTTTATTTCAATGAGGGACACGCCATCAAAAAATCATGTTTCGTTGGGAGATTATTCTTCATATACAGTTCAGGGGATTGGAAACATTTCTCTACCCCTTGGTTCACACAAATGCAAACTATCAGATGTTCTATATGTCCCTGGGTTGACAAAGAATCTTCTTTCGGTCAGTCAACTCCTAGATCACAACCTGAAAATTGACTTTGATAGTCAATCCGGCAAGAAAATGTGTCTGATTCGAGATAAATCCAGAGGCTCGAAAATAATTGCAAAAGCCTCAAATGTGGGACGAATGTTTCAACTTGATTTCATTCACAAAAATGATCAAGCACTCGTGGCTAAAAACTCCACCTCAGCTCAGTTGTGGCATTGGAGATTTGGTCATGTAAGTTTCAAATATCTCGAAACACTTCGCCGGTGTAATATGGTACATGGGCTACCATCTCTTCAGAAGGATACAGACAAGTGTCCTCACTACTTAGCAGGGAAACAACACAGAGTTTCATTCCAAACGAGTACTTTTTGAGCTCATGGTAAACTTGACCTGGTTCATACCGATCTGTGCGGTCCAATGCAGCCAAGTCATTCAGGGTTCCAGTACTTCATGCTCTGTGTTGACGACTATTCACGAAAAATGTGGATTTTCTGTCTTCGCAAGAAAAGTGAAGCCTTTGAAATGTTCAAAAAGTTCAAAGTGGCAGTTGAGAAAGAAACTGGTCGTCACATCAGAACTCTCCGCTCAGATCGAGGGGGGGAATTCACCAGTGATGAGTTCAGAGACTATCTGTAAACTCACGGGATTCGTCAAAAAATGCCTCCTCCACACACACTGCAGCAAAATGGTGTTGTCGAGAGAAGAAATCGTACTATCATGGAAATGGTGCGATGCATGATCGATGATTCCGAACTTGCAAAGACATTTTGGGCAGAAGTAGCAAAAACAGCAGTGTATTTGTTAAACAGAGCGCCCACAACTGCTCTTGATGGAATTACACCACAAGAAGCATGGTCAAAAAGGAAACCATCCATTGCACACCTCAGAGTATTCGGGTGCAAAGCCAGCATGCACATACCCAAACAGAACAGAAAGAAATTGGACATGAATTCACAAAATCTCATCTTCATTGGATACAGTGAAGAGACTCTTGGGTACAGACTGATGGATCCTAAGACCAGAAAAGTCTACACAAGCAGAGATGTTGAGTTTTTCGAGAAGAAGGAAGAAGAGACTCCTCCTCCGGACTCGCAAGATGTAGATTTTTCACCAGTTATAAAAACTGAAGCAAATGTTCCCTCAGAAGATGAAATTGATGATGGGGATGATGGTGTTGATCAGATAGAACCACAACCCATGGGAACAGCTCAACGTATGCCTAAATGGTGTACAAGCACATTACGAGATGTAAGATTGGATGCTCCACCGGATACATCCACCCCTGGACCACGGACTCGCAGTAAAGCAAGAGAAGAAGTTAACTTTGCTTTGATGAGTAGAGTTGTTGAAACAGACGAGCCATCTACAGTCCAGGAAGCCCTACAGTCAAAAGCTTGGAAAGATGCCATGGATTTTGAATATAGATCAGTGATGAAGAATAACACTTGGTAGCTTGTCGATCTTCCACCAGGGAAGAAACCCATTGGATGCAGATGGATATTCAAAACTAAGTACAAAGCAGATGGGACAGTGGACAAGTGCAAAGCAAGACTTGTAGCAAAGGGGTACGCACAGAAAGAAGGCATTGACTATGAGGAGACATTTGCTCCCACAGCTAAGATCAAAACGATCAGGATGATCTTTGCTCTAGCTGCTCAGTTTGGATGGAAAGTTCACCAAATGGACGTAAAAAGTGCCTTCCTGAATGGAGATTTGCAAGAAGAAGTCTACATGACTCAACCTGAGGGATATGTAGTACCTGGTCAAGAAGAAAAGGTATGCAGACTCAGGAAATCTCTGTATGGCCTCAAACAGGCACCCCGGGCATGGTACATCAAGATTGATGAGCATCTCGTACAACATGGATTCGTCAGAAATCCATACGATCCCAATCTCTACCTTAAAGAGCAAGGGGAGGAGATGGTGATTGTTGTTGTTTATGTCGATGATCTAGTCATCACTGGCAGTTCAGTGAAGATGATTGATGAAACAAAGAAATATCTTAAGCGATCATTCGACATGACAGATCTCGGGCTTATGCACTACTGTCTTGGACTGGAAGTATGGCAGAAAGAGAATCACATATTTGTTTCTCAGATGAAATATACCAAGACAATGCTCGAGAAGTTTAGGATGATGGATTGCACACCAATTGCTACACCTATGGAGAACAGATTACAGTTATCTCGTTCAGATCCATCTCCTAAGGTAAGTGCCACTCTCTATCGGCAGCTGATTGGGAGTCTCATTTACCTGACCTACACTAGACCAGATATCAGCTTTGCAGTGAGCTATCTATCCAGGTTCATGCAAGAACCCAAAGTTTGTCATTGGAAAGCAGCAAAGCGCATTTTGAGATATCTCAAAGGATCAGTGGATCTTGGTCTAGAATACAAGAAGAATGAAAACTTCTTCTTGACTGGATATTCGGATTCAGATCATGCAGGTAACATTGATGATAGAAAATCCACTTCTGGATTTGTATTCTTTATGGGATCTGGACCAATATCATGGGGAAGTAAGAAACAACACTTTGTTTCTCGCTCTTCCACAGAAGCCGAGTATCGTTCTGCAGGAGAAGCTGTCTGTGAAGCGATTTGGCTACGTCGCATACTGGAAGGACTTGGAATACCACAGGACAAACTGACCACCATGTATGTAGACAACGAAGGTGTTCTCAAACTTGTTCACAATCCAGTTTTTCACGAGAGAACAAAGCACATTGAAGTTCAGGTTCATTTCATACGCGACCATGTATTGAAGCACAACATCCAGCTTCAATTTTTTCCAACGGCTGAACAACGAGTAGATATTTTCACAAAGTCACTTGCATGTGACAAGTTCGAGTTGTTCAGAGCATTTCTCTCCTCATCTCTTCAGACAATGCACAATTAAGGGGGGGAATGTTAGGATAAATTTTATTATCCTATTATTAATTATGCATAGTACGATTATTTAATTAATTTTAAATAATTATATTGTTATATGGTTAATCAACCATATTTGTCTGTATTCAGATTGTTATATTGTTTTAAACAGTATATTTGTCTTTATGTAATTTTGCTTCCCGGATGTTATTGGAAGCTTGTGAATTCTGGTTTTTGGTTGCACCTGTGCAACTCACTCTTCTGGATGTATATGGCTGTGCAATATCTATAAATATTACAGCCTATTCAATGTACTGTTTACCTGATTGAGATTAATAAAATCTACACAGGCTTCCGTCCCTGTTTCTCAATCAACATAAATGTCATAATTAATGAGTCATATCCAAGCAAGACTAAAACTCAACCCAAGGAGACTCCCCATGGCAAAGAAAATCAGGATGATGATGAAATTACAGAAGGAAATTAAGAAGAATATAATGAAGATGAAGAAAGATCAGATACAAAATTTCCTTCAAGATAGGTTAAGAGGGATCATCCACAAAATCATATCATAGGGAATAAGGAAGCATGAATAAAAACAATAAGAAGGTTGAAAATCATTCAAGATCAAGAAAACATTGTTGTCCTATCAAACATAGAACAAAAGAATTTTATGGATGCCAATAAAGAAAAAAATTGGATCAATGCAATGAATGAAGAATTGTACCAAATAGATAAAAATGAAACTTGGGAGCTTGTACCTAGGCCCAAGAATAAGAACATTATTATAACCAAGTGGGTATTTAGAAACAAGTTAAATGAAAACGGTGAATTTAGACAAGGAATAAGGCAAGGTTGGTTTTCAAAGGGTATGCTTAGGTTGAAGGAGTAAATTTTCATGAGACATTTTCTCCTTTGGCTATAATGGAGGCTATTAGACTTCTTTTTGGCATATGCAACATATAAAGGATTCAAAATATACCAAATGGATATAAAGTCAAAATTATTGAATGGTCACTTGAAAGAGGAAGTGTACATTGAAAAACCTGATGGATTTTATCTCACTGAGGACAAGGACTATGTTTGTAATTTGAAGAAAGAATTATATGGTCTCAATCAAGCCCCTAGGGAGTGGTACAATAGATTGGATAAGTACTTGGTTGATCAAGGATTTAGAAAGGAATAGCTGATAGTAATCTATACATAAAAGAGGGAGAATGTCATTTGTTTCTTTTTTTTTGTCTATGTTGATGATATAATATTTGGAATTGATAGTGAGACCATGTCATATGGATTTTTAGAGGTCATGACAGAAGGAGTTTGAAATGTCAATGTTTGTAGAAATGTAATTCTTCTTGTAGAAATGTAATTAGGTCTACAAAACAATCAATCCAAAGAAGGTATCTTAATGTCACTAACCAAGTACATCAAGGAGATGCTCAAGAGGTCTCAAATGGATAATTATAAACCAATAAGTACTCCAATGATTTTAGGATGCAAACTCAGCAAGGATGATAGCTCACCAAAATTAAATTATACCTCATAGAGATCTATGATTGTAGACACAAAACCACATACTTGGGTAAATTTATAGGTCCTAATCACATACTACTATTTATATGATTCCTAAGCGAGAAAAATAGTAATTGACACCTATCTCTTGACTCTTTTCTATATTTCTTGTTTCCTCTTTGGTCTTATACACCCAACATCCTGGTCTGATCTTCATTACTTTATCTTTCTTAACTCTAGAAACTATCGCCCAACTAGGATGCCAGTGCCTAGGTGCCCTCATCCCCTCTGGGTGTCCCTGACTTGTTTGTATCCTACTCACCTCTCTTGGGACTATTTTATCTTTTGGGAATCTTGTTTTCTTATGGGTTAGAATTTTATTTTTCAATTATGAAATTCAAACAAGGGAATCATATAAATACAAAGCTATGTGACTATAATAAAGGACCAAGATCTAAGCATATAATATCATCACCTAAGGAATCCATCTAGCACTCAATCAAGGGACACGATACTACATTTTCTACACACACTTCATAGGAAGGTAATTACATTTTTACATCCACACATATATCTATATTGCGACATCTAGCTATTACTCGCTATCAAGTGCATCTTTTACATGAGCTTCATAGGGAACAATTATACAAACACACACATACATAAGAACTACATGAAGTCTGAGATGTAGTGAAAAGCTCAGTCATAATTTCACTCTGTCAGGTGACCATCAGGATCAGTCTAACTCCACATATGCATCTTTTATTTTTTAGGATTTGATGTGTTTTGGATTTTTGCATGATATCATTTTTTAGGTTACAGGAGAATATAGTGATCATCTATCAATACATATACAACCAACAACAAAGGTTAACAACCACCTTGTGACACACGAAAAACTAATTTCTGAGTTTTGTGCAGCCACAAGCACCTAACATGTCTCCAATGTTTAGGATCCCTTGCCCCAGTACAAGTGCCCTAGTCCAAGCTCATCTAGAAATTACATAATTCTTTGGGTGTGGTTGCGATAGTATCTTACTCTTGTTCATACTATTTTCTAGTCTAGAACACTTTATGATTTATTTTGAAATCAACTAAGTCTTTTATTCCTTCTCTTGCACTTAGGGTTTCAATTTTTATTAGCTTATTACTTGCATTGAATATGTGCTTAGTTTATTTATCATACATGACTCTGTAATATCTAGGGTTTAGTTTGAAAATGTATAGACAATTTTGGGGCTATTTCATATGCAAGAGCTTAGAGTAATCCTTTTTCCCTTATCACCGAGATAAAGTGGAAACGATTCAGTGGATGGTCATTAAGGAAAATGATTAGAAGGTAATGAGTATGATTGAATTCTCTATTCTCTTTTAGTAGATATTTATAAGGTGTTTCAGCGTCATGTAATTTTATGATATGGTGTTAAGGTTAGATGATACGCGATCTCCCCATCTTGAATGTTTTTTTTTTATTATTGGCAAATAGTTTTTTGAAAGGGACTATACCCTTGAGAACAAAAGATGGCCTAAGAGCCAGGAATAGGAATGTGAGTATCAAAGAGAAATGAATCAAGAATCTGAGTGTTACAATGAAGCTCAAAGTAGCCCAAAAACAGCTACTCAAACGAGACAAAACAACAAAATTATTGCAAACAAGTAGTAAAGAGACCGTAAAAAAACAGCAAAAAAACAAACAAGAAGCAGCAGAAGCAACCACATACTACTTCTTGGCATCTTTTTCGATGCTGGTCTTGATATCTCTTCCAGGCGTGGAAACATACCCAAAGTTGTCATGTGGGCAGCATCAGTTTTATCAAGCTCCTCAATGGTTCTTTTGCTCTCCTTTTTCGTTGCCCCAAAGTGTAGCCGGGACACCGCTGAGGTTGGAAACACTTTTGGCATGACCCTCAATGAACTCCTCAATTGCCCTAAAGGCGGAAATGTTGTAATCATGTCTAGTTTTGGCCTTCCCTAAACGGGAGTCTAAGGAGTTCAGCTTCTTGTAAATGTCCTCAATCTGACTGCTATCAATGTTCCCCCTCCTCCTCCTCCATGCTTTTCTTGCCTTTCTGTTTAGCCAGGTTCTTGACCTCATCCTTCAGCAGTTTCATCTCAGCTTCTAAGGCCTCCAACCTCTTTGAAGAGCTATCCATACTGCACTTCCCGGGGACTGGCACTGCTGATATTCAGAAGGTCATGTGCAATCTCAAGTTCGAAAGGCTCCTTCTCCACAGCAAGATTCTCAAGGTTGAGCTTCCTGGAAGCCCTGGTGACCGGTCTATTAGAGGTGGAGGCGAGGTGGGTGGTGGGAGCAGCAGTAGGGGGAATGGAAGGAGAAGCTTGAACAGTTGGCAAGGGGGTGACAGCAGCGGTGGCGGGGGCAGCAGGAGAAACAGGGCTGGCAGCAGGAGAGCCCATCAAAGGGGGAGCCGGGCTAGGAGAGGAAGGAAGACCAGGGTACTTTAGAAGGCACAGCATTTATGAATCAACAAAATAAGCCCTTGATGCAAGGGAACCACCCGGGTATGCTTCTAAAACTCCAAAATGGAGCGTTCAAGGGAGTTCAACAGATAATGGGGAAAGACAAACCAAGCGATTCCTACGGAAGTGGTTTAGAAAGATAAGATGTTTAGCAGGGACAGTGACAAACCTACCTTCCAAGGAGATGAACCGAATCATCATGCGAGTAACCTCATCATAGGGCAGAGGAATTGAGCTGACAAGCAGGCCCGCTGTAACATAGATGTGAGCTTCTCAGATCCCTCCACAAATCTCCTTTCTTCAACATCTCTGTCAACCCTTTTGTTGAAGAAGTGGTAGCCCTCCAAACTAAGGCCGGTCGCTTCAGCAATAAGATCTTCATTGACCAAGATCTTCTGCCCCCCATAGTCGACAGTCTGCTCCTTCCATTCCTTAGCAAAATGCACAGAAATGCTTTGGTCATGTCCCTGCACCTTTCTCCATGAAGTTGGTGATGCCACCCTTGCTGAGAATGCTCCAAAGCTCAATATTATCCTTCCAGTCGGGGTCCGCACTTGGCTCAATTTGGCAGGGAGGTCCCCCCATCTTCTCTATGCTTAACTGATTGCAACAAATTCCCAAATTCTTGTGAGCATTGAAACCTGTCCGCTTCTTGCTATTGTAATCTGCACAATATTGGAAATGAGATCCGTTTCTTTTCCCACGAACGGCTGCGTGTCTGCTGATCTGAGCCTGTGGAAAATCACATGTGGGAATAGCCCGCTCCCTGTCATCAATCACATTACTACTGTCTTCGGTTTCCATGGAGCTTTGTATCCGGCTTTTAGCAGTCGCAGTGCAGCCCGCATGCGTGATTTTCAAATCAATGTAACTCCACTTGGAGTTCCCCATATATTTCACACTAACATGTTTATTTGACATGATTTGCATCATCATATTCTTTAAGTCCAACACGTGTGGGAGTATTATTGATGCTGATCCACACCCAAAGATCATGACTCATCTCTAGATATTGCTTGCGTATAGAAATCTGCATGGATGCTGTTGTGGAGCTATTTAGGGATGTTGTTATTATCCCAAACGGTGAGGTTAACATTAATGACATAATTAGCCAGCGCATCCACCAATTTACTACCCTCCCTGTAAGTATGCATGATCCTGATGTTATTGAAAGTATGACTAATACTTATGGACTCTAAGATAAAATCCTTAATGCTCCAACTTGGAGATGAGCACTGTTTAAGAAGATTGATGATATTCAGGGAGTCCCCTTCAATAATGAGGTTCTGAATATTTTGAGTCTGGGAAATTCTCAGGCCCCATAGTGCAGATAATGCTTCGGCAAAATGATTAGTTTGAATTCCCATTTTCCCAGCATATGCAGCAATCAGATTACCTTTATGATCCCATATCGCTCCTCCTCCTGCCGCTATCCCAGGGTTTCCCTTAGAGGCCCCATCAAAGTTCAACTTATACCAATTAAAATCAGGAGGATGCCATTTGATCGAAGATCTATCAATAATATTCCTGGGATTGCTCCGACTGTTGATAGTTCCAATCTGCCAATTGGATAAGATGTATTCTTCATTCTCTGGATATCTCTTGTTCTTGGGGGGTTTAAATCTAGCAATGTTTTCTTTGATACCATTAGAAATTTTACCAATACTAAGTTTATAGTTTTGCTTCTTATTTCTGAAGATAATATCATTTCTATCCTTCCATATCCTCCAGATTAAATGAGGGATAGCCAGCTTCTAGATCCTTTTAACAACACAATTCTGAAGGGTGGGTTCCATTGAGTCCATAGTTGATTAAGATCCTTCGGCAACACCCAGAGAGCTTCAAATTTAGAGAGGGAAAAAATCCATATTCTGGTGGCATATTCACAATGTATGAACAGGTGGCTGATATCCTCAGAATCATTCTTACAAAGATGGCACCTATTAGGAATTATAAATCCTCTTCTCATCAGGTTGTCAGTGGTAAGAATCCTACCTCTGATAGCCAGCCAAAGGAAAAAATTTATTTTGGGAGTTAATTCAGACATCCAAATCTTGTTCCAATTGAACTCTGTTTGACTACTATGGAAGAAATTATTATATCTAGATTTGACAGAGTAATTCCCATCATTGGAATTATTCCATACCAGCTCATCCTTGGAATCCAGCTGACTTAATGGAATAAGATCTAATTGATCTTGAAGGGAGGAAGTAATTTGCTTCAGATCAATTCTCTCCACAGTAAGTTTTTTCCAATTCTTGCTGGTACCATTTCCTTCAATATAGTCCTTGATTTTAATGCCATACTTGCTTATGAGACTGTCCTTAACCACCCCAAATCTGTCCATGAGATTGCCATTAAACCAATTATCCTCCCAGAATTTTATGTCCCTACCATCCCCCACTTTCCATTTACTGCCCTGCTTGATGAAATTTCTGCTCTTAACCAGATTATTCCAAAAAATGGAACCATAGGGGAGGTGCTCATCTTGAAGATAAGAATACACAGCTTGATGATTTAAATATTTTGCTTTGATTAAATCAATCTAGGGTTGTTTCTCAGACAACATTCTCCAGCCCATTTTAGCAATGAGGGCCTCATTCATTTTCTCAATATCTTTTATGCCCAGACCTCCCATAAACTTCGGGTTGCAAACCTTATCCCAAGCCACTAAGTGAAATTTGAACTTCTCTTCCATGCCTTGCCATAACTTTTCTTTTCTGAATCCTCTCAATTTTATCTCTTAAGGAAGATGGGATTTTGAAAAGTGACATGACATAGATGGGCAGATTTTGAAGAGTACTTTTGATGAGCAGGCACTTACTAGCACTAGATAAAATGGCTCCTTTCCAACCAGCCATTTTTTTTTTGGAATCTCCTCATGTCTTGTTATTTTATTTCAAAGCAATGAAATATTTACTAGGTGTTGAATGTTTTTGAAGAAGTTTTATATTTCTGTGTTTTACATTGAATCTTATTAAAACTAGGTGGTATCTTTGTCTTGGTATTTAGAATTAAATTTGTAACAATCTTCCTTTAGAGATAAAGTTCTTTACGTTTTTTTCCGTCCTGTATAGGTTGCTGCAAAACCTTGATGCTAATACAAGATGAGTAACGACATTTTCTAGAATGGTTTTAAGTATATTTTTTTTACATAGTGTCTTAAAATGATAATAGAGTATCTATAGGTTTATAGGATACTTTTGATGGTTGGTAGTTTAAAAAGGATTCTTTAAGCCAAACATGTATGTGTATTTCTTACACTAAGATTTTTTATTGATTTGATCTACACGATGAGATGTGGGGTCATAGTTTTAAAATGTGACTTAGCAGTCATTGTGTTTGAATAGATGGCGGATTTGATTTAAATCTAGTCACTTATTTGTTTTTTTGTGATTAAATAAAAATGTGAATAGGTGTTGTATTGACTATTTGATTCAAGTTTGAATGTTTGAGTTCAATATGGCTATCAAATGTTGACGATATATATTCATTTTTCTATTAGATGTTGAATTGTGTTAAATGATGTCTATATCATCCTTTAGTGAGCTTGAGTTGTGATTTTAAATATTGAAAATGTGACCATTCTCTAAATGAAACTCTGTCAATATTATATTAGGTATTTGTGTAGATAGAGGTTCTAAATTAAAAAAAATTATGTTGTTATTTCTTATATAGTTGTAATCTACTTTTGTACTCCTTTGTGTAAAATTTGAGTGCCATGATGATATGGTAAAGAATTATTGCAATGGGTATTTAAAAGAGGGTATTTTTAGTCATTCTTGGATTTAAAAATAGGTAGATTTGAAAGTTTATTTAACTATTTGAAATGGGTAATGTTTGCATTTTAGTGATTATATCATTGTTGAGTCCACTAAGTAATGTTGGGTGCATTCACTTTAAGGAAGATAATATGAAACATTTATTTGTATATGTTGATGTTTTTAATTGGATAATGTTGTGAGAATTTGTTAAATGTATTTGGAATAACTAGTTAAGGATTGAGAATACCCTTGAATGTTGAAGTTTTTGTGGTATTACATGTTAGATCGTTTATGAAACTTGGAAGGTTGGAGTAGTAATAAGTAGTCTTATCATGTTCTCTTTATTAGTAATAATATGCAAGAAGGTTAATAACTAATGGGCATAGTACATTATCATTGTTTTGTTAATGGTTTATTGAGTGAATTTTGTACTTAGTTTACTATACCTTGTTGAGATCAAATAAATTGTAAGTATGTATAAATGATGATCGTAATAGGAACTTGCTAGTACTTGTAGAGCATTGTGTTTGAGTTTGTATGCCTTGTCTTGAGTAATACTTGGTTGTTATCATTATATCAAATTGTTTACGTTAAATTATTTCTTAATAAAACATCTAGGAAGAGATATGTAAATCCATGCCAGTTCTTAAAAATGACCATGTACATTATCATTTTTATATTATATATATCATGGTGGATTAAGTATTATGAGGAGTTAGTTGGATTGTTTACATGCATACTTACCATGTGATAAATCGTTTATCTGATTTGTAAACATTGATTTAATGTATATTTTAAATTAGATCATGTAATCCTTATTGAGTGATATATTGTTTCGTGAAGTTGTCCAAATGTATCATTTTGTAATTATTATTGTACTTTTAAAATAAGGAATTACCCTAAATGAGTTCAAGTAATATTTTATTATTTGACTAAATCCTTATATGAAGTAATATTTATGTACACTGATTTCATCAGTGGTTGTACTTGAAAATGACTGTGAAACAAATTGATGTTTATTATTTATTTTTACTTTACGATATCATTTAATATTATTTATTAAATCACACATATTACAATGTTAATCATGACATCATTAATTAATAAATAAATTAATGAATTAAACACTTAATGTTGTTTTGAGACAATGATACAAGAGTCATGAAATAAATGTATATTTATTAAACTCAATCATAAGAGCAAAATTTTACTAATTGCTCCATATGCAGTACAACCAATTATTACATGAATTCCTAATTGTACCTTTGTTATATTAACTAGCTAAGTGGCATACTGATGTCAAAGTACCATTGTACAAACATATGTAAATCAGTCATTAATGATTAAGTAATAATGAATCATCTTGGATTAATGTTGATATAGAAACTTACACAAATGTTGAAAAGAATATATATATATATATATATATATCATTTAATAGGTACTTCATGTTATATATTGTTTAAGTAAAATATGAAATTTTCTAAGTAAGAAAGAGATGAATATTTAATCTTAAAAAGATGGTTAAACTTTAACTGGTATTAATAATGGAATTCGTAAAGTGACACTTGAATTTAGAAGCTTAGAACAACATTAAGTAATGTGTTAGTAATGACTTGTTATTAATCTTAAAACCTCGCTTAAACTCTTAAATGATAAAACTTACATATAATCATCTTATGTGTCAAGTAGGTATGGAATCTAAGTCTCTCATATTAAGTTGAATGTACTCTAACTATACCATTTTAGGGAGGATATGGAAATGGTAGTGATTACTTTGACGCGAGTCAACAGTAATCATTACCTCTCTGATTGGTGTCCTAAGTTGGGACTATCAGCATACACTCAAAATGAGAGCTGAGACCTAGATTTTAGGCATTCTTAATACATGTGTTTTAAACATTTAACTATTAAGATGAAATCTAGCTAACTGTGTTGTATAACTATGTGGTGATGCGACAATTATCTTCTAACTTGTGTGTGGTGATCCGAAAATGGGTGTTTTATTTTTTCCACTTTTAAACGCTTTCAAGGATCTTCAATTTTAATCAACTTAAAAGGATTGTATACTTCCAAAAACTGATCAAAATATGATTTAGGATTGAATTCAAACTGAAATTAAGTTTGCAATTTACTCAAAATTTCACTGTTTGATTGAAGCCCCAAAAATCACTGTTTCTTGATTTTAATCAATTTTCTAAAGTTGTTAAATACTGATTACCATTGCATCCACATTCTTTTTATAAAATTAAATTATTGAAAATAATTAGAAACTGATAATAAAATCATAACACAACACCAAATTTCTTACGAGGTTCATAATTCCTACGTCCCCGAGTTTGTGATGAACCAATCCATTAATAATGTTAAAAACTGTAAATACAATAACATTTACATTAACAAATAATGAATCAAAAACCTGCAAAACTATGTTTCAAACCTTTGAAGGACGTTAATGGAGCTCAACCTTTGTCCTTCACCTTCCTGATCCACTTGCAACGGTGTCTCCCTTTGGTTCTACGCCTTTGTGTGACTTTAACAGAAAATAACTCTGTCACAAAAGCTCCAAATTAGAAAAATTATTACATGATCGCGATCATCAAATTTTTTTGAACAACTTTCATATATAACTCAAGATCTGAAAGTGAGTATAAGTGCCCCAAAATTCCACTTTTCCAAAACTACCTCCTTATTCCCTTTGACACAGACCTGACACTTCCATTACAAATACAAGTGAGCTTTAGCTATACCACTTACAAGAGGGTGGTGGGTTGGTAAGGCCTCTTATCTTTTTAGATGAGGTGTTGGGTTCAAATCCCCCTTCCATATGTTTAGGCCCATTGACCCCACATTTGGTGGGAAAGGGATAGGATAAGCCTTTAAATAGATTTTTGTCCAGAAAATCCTCCTTATACCATGGGATTAGGCTTATTCCCATGGAATGGATTAAATAAATTATTATTATTATTATTTTAAATCTAAATCCACTAAAAACCTGCCAAGTGTCACACCCATAATATGCCATTTTTCCACGTCATAGTGTGTCACATCATCATTTGACCACAACTTTGACTATGCATATATTTCGCATATGAAATTAGACTTGGTCCGTTCAAAATGCGTCAGAAATCTTACAACGAGATCTATAACATGGAACTGATTTTTTAAAAATTACAAGACCATCAATTTTGCCTTGTCACCAATTGCCACGTGTCACCTTGTCACTGGTCCACTTGTTGTCCTATTGACTAAAGTTGACTTCCCAGTTGACTGAACTTTGACCAGACATAACTTGAGCTCATAGTATCCATTTTTTGCGTTCCTATAGTCGTCAGAAATCTCTCTAAAGTATTTACTGCAATGCCATGGTTTAGGGAAGTTTAGGGAACTTTTTACACTAAAAACTATCCCCTGATCATGTGGTCATGAAAATAAGCATGCAAAGTATAGCTTAAAATATTTTTCCTAAGTAGTGTAGTAGCTAGAAAAAATGTCAGATCAAAAATTTCTAAATCAAAAGTGTGAGATGTTGGTTGAAAATCAGTAATCTTATTTTCAGGTAGACACTTAGGAATTGTATCAATTTATAAAATTAAATGCAAGGTTTACCAATTGCATATACTTTATGCACACTGTAAAGAGTGAAGATAAAGGGGATCAAGTATATCTAATGGACCTTTACAACAAGACATGGTTTTTGATATTATTAGATGGATTGAAAACTAGATCACTTTCTAGATTCGTATGGATCATGAATGAAAATGAATGATGAATGAAATCGAATAAAGAGTTTAAAATACAGATTATCCCTCCCCTCATTCCATTTTTCTTCCAATAATTGGTATCATAGTTATGTCCTTTTAAAGCAAGTTTAACCACTTAAAGGAGCTCATTGAAGCATAGGCATGATAGGTAGTGAAGTTCAATATTTGAAGACACATTTTATCATTATGATATTTTTTTAAAACCCTTATGGTTAGATATTTGGAAGACATTTCTTAGTGTGTGCTCAAACATTTATAATTTTCCATCTAATAGAGTTGATGAAAATACTTATGAAGATATCAAATTAGGTCTTAGTATAGTTCCTGATGTTTATTTCCCTAAAGAAGAATATGAATATGTCCTAGAAGTAGATCTTGAGGATGTTATAGACATGATTGAACCTATAAAGGAAAAGGAAGAAGAATAAGAGTGTAAATAATCCCTAGTCATTATGAAGTGATCCCAGAAAGCCTAGAAGCAAAGATAATAAGTTGTGAGGAACAACTTAGCATGGTAGAGGTATGGAAAAATTAAGGTGATGTATCAAACAATGTTGTGAATTTGCTAAATGTATGCAAGTTGGAATAAAAAGTTAATATACCTAAGGATAGACCAAGTAAATGTGTTCATAAGTACGAAGAGGTATTCATTCAGTTGAAGAATCCATTTGAATATGCTATCACCAATCCATCATCAAGGAGGAATAAAAGGAGAGGCATTCATCATGTCAAGTATGTGATATATTTCAGTGATTATCATTTCTTCTACAAGCTATATGGACATAGGAATTTGGAAAAGAATAAGAAGGATATGCGTAGGTGCATTGTGCTTGTTCAAGGCATGTAGAGGAATTTTCTTGTTATTTGTTGATCACATGCTTTATATTTCTTTGTTATATTGTGAAATGGTCTATACATCAAATTAAATCTATAGTTGGTATGTTGAAGATCACTTGTTTTCTTGAAGTCTTGAATTTCAATTTGAGGAATGTTTTATAAGCTTGAAAGGTGTTGAAGAAAGAATGTCTTATGATCTTATGTTCTTGAAAAGAAGGTTTGATTGTTATTTTTTTTAGCTTGAAACATCATGGTAAGCTTAAGAATACCTAGTAGTTTACAAAGTTGAACCAAAGGATATGAAGTTCATGATGATATAGAGTAGTCTACGTTAATGTCAAGTATTGAAGGTTTTTTTCTCTATAGTAGATGATTAGTCCAACAATAGCTTGACAAGAAAAGATGAAAGGAGATATTATCACCCATATAAATATGAGGATAGTGTTAAGGCTTGATAAAACTAGTAGTGCAAATGAATAAGTGTCAAGAAGGTTCTATCATATAGAAAAGGTGGAGGTTTCATGGGGTATGCAATCTATGAAGAAGAGTCTCTTATATCATGAATAATGACATTTTCCTACCATCAATTGTATGAAGAAATTTTAAGGTATCTATGTTCTTCATCTTTCTCAGTCTTGGATGCATTGTAAAGGTGTGTTCTTGATGATATTTATAGGTCATGAAGTCAAGTCATGATCTAATAAAGGTATAACAAGTTGATATGATTTGAGTAGGAGTATAGAAAATATTGATAGCCATGGTTAAGCCAAAGGTTATGTTTTGGAGACCAAGAATCATCCTGTGCCACCTAAAGGCATGGTTATAGTCATATCAACGGAAAAATTTCTCTGTGTATGTGGTTAGGGTTTGATAGTAGTTGGTAATATTATTTTAATAAGGTGTGTATGAATTCTTGACACTATGGGTATAGTAGTAAAAGGATTTAAAATATATTTGGGGAGTAATTTAAGATCATAAAGTTAGAGTCTTCTATCAAGAAGGTGTCTTTTGAACCTAGCAAGTATGTAAGAAAGATTATACAATATTCATATTGCTAAGAAGGTTATATGTTTGATTAATCTGGGTATGAAGGATTAATATAAAAGAGGTTTTTTTATGTTCTCCTAGAGTTATAATCAATCTTAAGAAGGTAGTGATATGTCATCAAGTGAAGTGTGTCACTTTCTCACAAGGTGAAATAGTTTGATAAGCTTAATAAAGAGCAAGTGAGGATTGTAAGACACAATGCAAGTACATAGATGATTAAGGTATGATTAATTTGAGAAAAGTTGTTGATATAGTCAAGTTTTAAGTAGATTGAATCATGGTTTATCTAGACTTGTTTAAAGAATTGAAGTATGAGTCCCAGTTCTATGTTCTATTAATTTAGTCAAAAGAAGTGATAAAGGCATGCAGTGTTGGTTATAAACTAACTTTCTCAATGTATAATATTTGGATGTTTGAAGAAATGTGTCTAACTGTTTCAAGTTATCAAATAGTTAAGGAGACAAGATATGGTGATGCTAGATTCTTCATAGGTATGAAGATGTTTAATTGACATGTATATTTATCAAAAATATTGTTGATAGGCATATGGGATTAAGAAATTAGAAACTATTTCTATGGGGAGCTTATTGAGAGTTGATTCAGGTCTAAATTTTATCTGTAAGAAAAGTGAAGAACAGGTGATGTGTGTCAAGTCCAATTTGTGTGCTTTCATATTTGAAGAATGTGCACAAAGACCTTCTAGGTTCAGAATGATAAAATCTACTATTAAGAAGATAGGGGGAGTAGAGTTGCTCCATGTTAAAGGTATGATTGTATCTAAAGCTGATATTACTGGTATGTGCACTAATTTAGAGTAAGATGTCCCATATTTGAGAAAAGAAGATTTTTATGAGTAAAAATAGTCACGAACGTTGCAATATTAACATGAATAGTATTTGACAAAGATAGAGCATCTGGGCCTAGGAGATGAAATCAGGTATGATGAGAAAGAACATCAAGTCTAAATTCAGGTCTACATGATAGGTATGTTTTGATGTTTGTATGATTTCAAGGTGCTTTATCTTGCTTAAAATGTTTGAGAGGTAAGGTTTTTCATTGGGAAATTCAGTCTTGAAGTATGCTCTTAAAATCATGTACATCTTGAAAGGTATGTATGAAAGTTAAATATCAGTTAATGAATAATTTCTCAAGGCTATGTGCAGATGTAAGATGACATAAATTGTTGTTCATTATGTACTTCAAGTATTATTGTGACCTTTGAGAGAAATACTAGGCAAAATATGAGAAAATATATGCATTGAATGTGATAGACCTATTCCACTAGGTCTTAAAGGTTGTTGAGATATTTATTCAAGGGGGACTCTGTCCCATGGCTATCTATAGTGACAAAAGAGGTGTAAAACATGTAGTATAATGTGTTCTTGTGTTATTTTTGTGTTCATTATCCCAGGGGGAGCATGTCAATGTATTGTTTTCTCTAAGAATATGTGTAAAAAAATGTTTAAGGTATAAATAAGTAGTTTATTGAAGAATCTATGTATGTTTTAAAAAGACGGGTCTTAGAAGTCCCAAGATAGTTTGATGATGTCCATTGTGTCTTAAACTAATATGTGTCTGTTGAGAAGAAAGGAAAAGGAATATAGTTATGGTATAAGGTGTATGGGATTGTGATGAATCTTTTATATTCTTTTCAAATTATTAAATGGTATGCTATAAGGAAATATACTAAATTTTCATTAGCAAGTGTTCAAATTTATGAATGAGAATGCTTGAACAAGGTCTATAGTTGTTATGCAAAGGAAGGATAACAAAAGGTTTGATAACAAAGGATACAAAGTTGTGATTGTATGATCTATTATTTGGATAATCATATCATTGTACTTGCATTTGAAGATCCCAGGTTAAAGTCACAAGAAGATAAAAATCCAAGAAGATGGTCAGAATATGGTCCATGAATCATTTACAATAGTGTGAAGTCAAAATAACATGCACATAGACAAGGAGGAATAAGTAAGTTTAGTGAATTGTTGTTATTGTGTCTTATTAAGTTATTTTAATGTCAAATTATCATGGTTAAATTTTTCATAGATGTCAAAGGGGGAGAGTATGTTCACAAATAAGAAAAGATAATCTTATAGGTGTTTGATTATGTGGTTTCCATCAATGTTTCTAAAGGTTGTTATTATCAATGATAAAGGGGGGGATTTTTTAACGTAGTGTCTTAGTTATTATCATTGATTTGAAGTGTCACATTGATGTCAAAGGGATTATTTATCAAATGATGATGTCATGATTGTTCATTATGTCATCATGAAGATTTCTTATGTCATGAACTAGTCATATCATGGTGTCTGGGAAAGTATGCATGGTTCTTGAGGCTGATTTAAGAAAGTATGTGTAATAGTGTGAGACCCAAATGTGGTATAAGGTTGTTACATTGTATATCATGCTTATTGTGATGTTCCAAGGGTGTAAATAGGTCTTCATGATGATAATCAAGTTAGTTTTAGTGAAAGCATGGTTTAAGAAGCAATTCTAAGACTTGTTCTTGACCTAATGGATGGATGACATGAATGTATGAAGAAAGAAGGAAACAATAAGTCAAGATATTCATGTGGAGTGTGTTATGATGTTCCATATCAGGTGTGGGAGGTGTCCAAGGTCAGATCAACTGAATATTACAGGTAGAATGTCCTTTAGGAGAAAGACTACAAGACAAGGCAAGGAAAGCATAGGTAAATCATAGTGTGTAGATTGTTTTAGAAGAATGTCATTATAGAGGTGCGGACCAAGTTTAGGTCAAGAGGATGAATATAAAGAAAGCAAACTTGTTTTTAGCCATATCGAGCTCTTAGAAATGAAAATTCTAGTTCGAAGGTCAAAATTGGATGCTCGCTAGAGAATTTTTTTGTTCATGGGAGGTTGATCCTTTAGTGGATGTTGGTACATGGAACACATAAGTTATAAGAAGAAGAATGAGGTTTTTTGGTTGTCACATTTTTATGAAGCATCGTTAACACCAAAACTGCTCGATTATGACTTCAAAACCCTAGATTGAAAGTGACTTGTGAGAAATGGTTGTACAAGACCTGAATTGATTAATTTTACTAATTTAAGTATTTTATGATTTATTCAAATCCATCAACTTTCTATCTATCTATATTATAGGTATTGATTGTCTATGGGCCCCACTCAGATCTGTTAGTTTGTGGAGTTTCTTAGTTTGTGCAAATGTTTCCCATTGAACCTAGTGAGTAAATTACTATTTATTAAAGAATGGTAGTTATAATACATTTCCTTTGATAGTTTATGATTATGGTTGGGGTCCCATAATTTAATGTGTTCCCTATCTATGAAGGCTAATATTTGGCATCGAAAAGGTAATATTTAGCAAGCTTCTTATAGAGGAGTTTTTAGGAATCTAATTTCGTATTTATGGTTTTATTAGCACATGGTTATGTAGCTGAGATCAATATATTTATATTGATATATTATACTTTCATGATTGAGGTCATCTAATGTGTTATTGAGCCTCATATTTGAGTTCTAGGGTTTGGTGCAAAAACACAAGCTTGTTCTTGGGATGGTTTCATGGCTTGAGTAATGATGCAAAGATTTCTAGGTATGGTGGAAGCATGATGATGTATATTTTATTTTCCTAACGTGATTCAAGGATTTTTTTATGATCATGTGGATTCGAAGTTGTTTGGTTTTGGTGAGATGGATGTTTTGTGCTATTAGGCCTATTGGAGACCTAATGGAGATTTTTTCGCATGTTGGTGATATGACCGACCTATATAGTAATTTTTATGGTGTCCTAATTATATATTTATAAAGTTTTAATGATATATTCTCTACGAATTCCAACCTAGATGGTATGGATGAAAGAGACATGTATATAAGTATTTATAAGGCTCATTTGTTAGTGTTAGAGACATGAGAGAATAGTGGATTTTTTAAGGAAGAGTAGGATATAAGGGAAGAAATGAATTATATTATGCCTTGAAAATGATGAATAAATCTACCATGATGTTGATCTAAAGATGGAAAACTGAAGAAGTTCATTCATACATGACCTAGCTGAGAAGAAGACTTAGTTTTTGTATATAGGTTTGAGTGATCTAGAGGAGAGTGTGAAGGGTGTTGTAAGGGATGAATGGTAGGTAAGAGAAGAGGATGAGAAGTTGAGGAGATCATAGAAGTAGAAAATTAAGGTAATTATACCTAATCAGCACTTGTAGGTGCATGTTTGAGTCAAGAGGAAGAAAGAGGGACAATTGAGAAGAGTTTTGAGTGAGAGGAGTATACATAAAGATCATAATCCATTGTTGAAGAAATAAGGACATCAGGTGATCATCCATTTTAGGTTCCTAGGTGGGCTATTTTTCATCTTAGGGGGTTTTAGCCTCCTTGTAAGGTTGGTTCCTTACAAAATATGGGTTGGTTCTCCTTATAGGGTTTGTTCCCTACTAAACTAGGGTTTGGTGCTCCTTGTGGGGTTGGTGCCTCACTAAATAAATCTTAGGTGATGTGTAATATTCAAATAATTCCATTTTTAAGTAATATAAGTAGATTTTCACCGGGTTTTCTTTCCCTTGAGGGTTTCCCACTTGAAAATGGTGTTTATTTGTTCTCTCTTGCATCTTGTTCTTGTGTATGGTTGATTTACTATTTAAATAAGCACACATATGGTGAATGTATGATTGAATGATTATATGGATCATGAATGAAATGAAATAAATTTTTGAAAGGATTGATTCAGCCCCTACCCTCAATCCATTTTGCTTCTAACATATGGGTACTCTTATGATTTTTATTTATATAAATAGGAAAACTTGCAACATTCTAAACATTTAAGTCCTTTTACTACTTGTTTCATACTAAAATTGTTAAAATTATAGAAACATAGTGTCATTCCACTTTGGTCTTCCTAAACATAATTCAAACTATGAAACCTTTCGTACACTCCGTTATAATAATTTCATTAAAAATATCACATATTGATGAATCCTAGTTCTATATTCCCATACAACATATGGATCATATTTGAACTTAAGATATTTCTCTTCATTTTCAAACCAATCCAATTGGATTTATTTGGCCATGTTATGTTACAAAATATCCTCATTGTCACTAGTTGTATGTTTTGAAACTTACACACGGTACCTATTTATCAAGGAAAGTTTTAGTGGAAACTTTTCGTAATCTCGTGAATATTAGGGGTTTTGGAAATTGGAAATGGTGAATGTTGAGTAGTCACTTGCCACCTAGTTTGCATAAAATTTCAGCCGAAAATTCATTTGTATGGGTCATTTTGCATAGTATATACTCTTAACAATGAACTTATGCATATATTTTTCCAATGTTTTGAATCAAACTGTGCTCGTGGGGTTGCAAGTTCCAGGACCCACGTCCCCTGGTGGGGGTTCAAGGGAAACACCCCCAAAAGCCACATTTTATATGTCTTTTTCTATGAGAGATGATTGTCTATTTCAAAAGAGACTTCCATGTATAGAGACATATGTTTACACATGAATGAGATGATAATAAAAATATGAGCATCCAACACTTCATTTTCTAACCCAGTTCCTTTGATTATACATAGATGACCATCCAACTCAGGTCATTTGTTGCTATGTAGACAACCATCCAACCCAATCCATTTGATTCTATATGGAAGGTCATCCAACTCAAGTCGTCTGATTCTACAGAGACAGTCGTCCAACTTAGGTCATCTAATGCTACAAAGATAGTCATCTAACCCAATAAACTAATTCTACATAGATGACCATCTAACTCAGCTCTTCATAATCTACTAAAATGTTCATCCAACCCAGGTCATCTGATGTTACATAGACAATTGAATAAAAATCATCCAACTTTGTGAAAATGCAGAAAACTTCTTCATTTCAAATTGCATTTTCCACAAATCATTTTTTTGGATATTTTCCATGTTTTCAAAAGTCAATTTTGGAGATTCTCCACCCATTATTTAATATTTTTTTGGATGGGAGGTCTTAAAATGAGCCTTTCTATTTATATTATGTATATTTTTCTAATTGTTGTGGATTTTTACTCTAAATACTTTCTTATATAGTGTGAGGCTTGTGAATAAAAAAATAGTAACATAATTTTTTTAAGGATTGTTTTCCACAGTGATACTTGTTGCTGGAAAAAAAAATTGAGTGGGAAAATTAGCGAGTTCTCACCAATAGTACATGGGATTGAGTCCCTCTACTTGAATGGGGCAGCTCCATTTATTAAAAACAAGGAAATGAAAACAATCTAAACTAATTTTTGGGGTGGCCCAAAGACCGGAGATCACACAGGAATACTTCCCTAAACCTATGGAAATTTCTTGTATTCGATACAAGAGAATAAAATTTCTTAGTGAGGGAGATAAGAAAGGAAACTAAGGAAAGGATTTCAATCGACAAATAGCATAGTAGAGTTTGTTGCATCAAAATCATAAAATTTCACTTGAAATCAATCAGAAAAACCATTTCCAAAGAAAGAGGAACAATCAACAAGAAACACAAAGTCTTATTGCATCATGTTGCATAATTTACAATACTCGTGGAGTACAAGTTGAGATGGAGATAAAATAATAGTAGAAAGGGGACATAAGTAATAGAGGCACTTGCTTTTAGAAAGACAATGAGAGCTAGCAAACAAACATTAACCATCCTTTGAAATGAGGGTGTCATTCATATTTATAGTTCCAAGACTATCCTTTCATCTCCCCTACATGACCTTTTTCCTTCCCTCATGAATTTTAACCTTCTAGGTTCCTGTTGTGACCTTTGGTGTTCCTTCGTCACTTGTGACCTTTCATCTTCCTACATCTCCTAATCACATCATCTCCATGTTGCTCAAAATCTCCTTGACGCATGACATCATTTTCCATGCTGTCAAATATTCCCTTTGTGCATGACATCATCTTGCTGATGTGTGACATTAGAATGGGTCACAAAAATTCTTCTTGAAAAATGACCTCATTTTTTGTGTCACATGACAACATCTTGACCCTCCTGTCACACGCCAGCATTTGACTTCATGTCGTACGACAAAATTTCACTTCCTCTCATGCATCAAAATTTTCATTGTTGCACGTCAACATATTTTTTTGTCTCCTATGGTTTCATGTCACATGTCAAGAATCATTTCTGTCACACATTAAGAATCTTCATAGTCGTGTGTCAAGAATCTTCATTGTCTTGCATCAACACCTTGATGTCACACATATTAAGCCTTTCGGATGCCTGAAAATCATTTTCAGGTGTCAAAAATGTTGTTTTCAGGCATCAATATTTTTTTTCAGGCATTAATAAATTCTTATTTTAATGCGTCAACAATGGGTTGTTGTCGCGCGTCAGCCGTTGACAATTTCACTAGAAACTTGTTTTCACCATTTCGGGAGCAATTTTCATTGAAAATAGCTTGTATAATATATGAATATTTATGAAAAAGGGAAAAATAATCCAATCAAAATATCTATAAGTCCTTAGAATGAAGTATTCATCATATATTTCTTATATTTTAACTTTTTCCTTAAGGTGCATGTCGATATACTGAGTGATAGGAAGAGTTTATGATCACCACAAACTAACACATCATATGGGTGATGAAAATAATTAAATATAATTTTATTTCATCTTTTTTCAAGATCTCAAATATTCACAAGGCTCTTGAAACTCTTCGTACAAGTTACAACTTGTACTAGGATCTTTATGTCACACTGTTGCAGAAGTTTTCACCTCTCAATGTTCCCAAAACATGTCCTTGATGATTTCAACATGAAGTAGGACCTTTTATCTCTCTAATTACTAGGATATGAGCTTCCGATTCTTCACGAGGCTCCCAAAACTCTTCAAACAAGGTGAATATCTTTTTCAAAATGTGCATTTTCCAATACCCTACTCCTAATAACCTGATTTCACACAACTTGTTCCTAAACACTGATTTTCTTCCAAAACCTTCATAAATTGCCTTGGATGCTTACACATATTTGTCACACACTACTTAGAGTCATCAAATATTCTTGGGACATCCCCGAGAGGTGCTCTATAGGTGTAAGAAGTCTGAAACTAGGCCTTTTCAGGCCTCCACAAGAAAATCCTTTAAGGTGAATCATAATAAGATTATGAATTATTCCCAAGAGATTACCTACACATGATTTTTTTTTAAATATATAGTTATCACATCCCTCTTGGCCATGATGGGGTTAACATAGTCAAATATTGGTCAGAGGGAAGGTTCACATTACTCGGTTCATGGATTTTTTGAGTGTGGGATTGATTTTCATGGCCAAAATTTCAATTTTTTATGCTACACATTTAACATGAAAACATTTGGATCTAGCTTCAGGACTTGTCTTGGATTAAACAAAGTGAATACATGGTAAGTAGGAATCCCAGAATCTCAAGACACCAAGAGGACCAGTGCTTTGTCCGTTGGGCTATAGAAGTCATTACAAAATAAGGTGGATACAACAAAACCTTCTTTATTCAACAAAAAAAGACATACAAGAACAAAATGACATAAAGGGAAGCACACAAACCTATATTCACCTATGGTACATGTGGGGGACAACCTGCTTTCACTGTTTGTATAATTTCAACTATTTCCCACTATGAGGAAATTCCAAGTGAGTTTCATCCAAGTAAGATAGTTGGAAAGTATTCTCTCTGCATGTGTCTCATATCTGAAATGGGCTAAGCAATAATGAATTAAACTTTACATGGCTTACTTTTTGTTCTCTCCTTTTATCCCATAGTAGGATGAGGTCGGAAATATGAAAATTTCTTTTTTTTTCCTTCTTGTCAAAAAAATTCTTTACTTTCAATTAATGGTCCTTTATCTGATCAACCACCAACACTCTATCTTTGCATAGCTTCTCCAAGCACAAAATCCTTTTATCCAAGTGAGTCTTGGAACTCATTGTCCTCCACTACTTTGATTCATTGAAATAATGTTAGCTCTATATTTCTTGGAAATTTTACATTTATTCCATATAGGAGCTTGAACGGTGACATGCCAATGGATTTTTTTTTAGGAATCCGATCAACCGATAATGCATCATATAGTTTCTTGTGTCAATTTCTCTAATTATGTACATGCTTCCTCAAAATTATCAGAAGATTCTTATTACTAGATTATTCCTAACCATTCCCATAAGGATAATAGTCAGATGCATGGGCTAAATATATTCCATATCCATAGCATAACTCAGTTAATTCCATGAAAGAGAAATAAGTGGAATTATCAATAACTATCTTTTATGGAATGCGAAAATGAATAATAATATTTCCCTTGATGAAGTTACATACCATTTCTAAATTTGCTTGCTTGACTGGTATAGCCTCCACCCACTTAATGAAGTAATCTATTGCTGGGAGTACAATGATAATACCTACACTAGAATGAGAATTCAAAGCACCGATCAAGTCCATACCCCATTGTTGGAAAGGATATTCAATCACCCCCGGTCTGAGAGGTAGTGTAGCGAGTTGTGGTCTTCCCATAAATTGTTGGCAAGGATCACACTTAGATACCCATTTTTTAGAATCTTGAAAGAGAGTAGGCCAGTAATACCTCCCCCAAAGTATCTTGTGTGTAGTGACCGTGGCATAGAAATGTCCAGCGTAAGCTTGGTCATGATATGCTTTTAGCAACTGCTCATATTTCTCCTTATCAAAACACCTTAAGAAACATGATCCATCAAGGGATCTTTTATACAATACATGGTTTCAAATCACATACTTGCAGATTTAAGCTTCAGGGTCCTTCTTTTCTTCCAATCCATATGCTTTGGATAATCATCATAAGTGAGGAATTAAGCAATATCACTTTACCACTCATTGGTTTTTCTTACAAATAGTACCAGGGGAAGATCCTTACTTATGCATCCATAAAAATGGTGTTCTTTCTTCTCATACTTATTCATGAGAGACTCATCTTCAGATATCAACCTACATAACCCATTGCCTCTAGCCAGATTAGATGGTCTTATCTCCAGGTCATATTCTTGAATCTTAACCACCTAATTTCCTCTTTTCACTCCAAGATCTTGTTACATCAAGATAGATTTTATAGATGATCCATGAACCATTACAATGGTGTGAGTTTGTAAGATGTATAATCTAAAAATATTGACTTCCTTGACCACCACATAAGCGTTCTTTTCAATGGAAGAGTATTTTAGCTCATTATTCTTCAATGGGAAACTCATGAAGGAAATATGAGACTCAAGCCCTACCTCATTCTTATGAACTAAAATAGTTAAAAAATTGTTCTTAGATGCATAAAAATACAAAGTGAAATCTTTACTGAAATCAATACATACTAGGGTTGGAGCTATGGCTATGGCCTTTTCGATATCCTCAAATGTTTATTTTCCATCCTTTCTCCACTTGAAAATATCTTGAGACTTCATCATTTTAGTAATATGTTTTCTTAACTCAAAAAAAAATGGAACAAAATGCCAGAGGAAGTTAAATTTACCAAAAAATGAATGTTATTTGTCAGCATTCTCCATCCACTACCCAAAATCCTATAGACCTACTTTCAGCTCTCTTACCCACAGAAGCTGAAGCTAGTCAATTTCCCGTCTCTAAGACACATTTTACGGGAATTTCCATAAGGTCCTCATCAGCTCCACCTATAGACATGTCATTCTCATGTTTGGTCGATCACTTAGATCATGTGGATAGAGCCTTACTATGGGGACACCTTTTGCTTCCTGTCTTAATGTAGATGTGGAGGTCAGTTGTTGATACCTCCACTATCTACCCAAAAGTATTTTGACTAATCGAACCAAACACAACCACCTCTATCACAAATCCTTTCATGACACCTGTCATAGCTCAAGCCACATCCTTACCCATAGCCCAATTTATATCTAAACCCAAACCCTCACCTATGACATCATCCTCGACTAAACCTATTACCACTTTAGGGGTCACCCTGACTACTAGCCTTACTCATCCACCTATCAAACTGGATTTAGCTACATCCCCCAAAGACAACGCCACACCTACTCTAACACCTAAGTAAAAGCACCAAACCCATAGAACTCATACCCCAGCTGCGCAAATCACACCTGCACCTGTCTCATTCGTCTTAGGATCTCAGCTTCCCCACATGGTCAAGAAACCTCCACCCACCAATAAACTAAAAACACAAAAACCCATTCATTCCTCACACACCTCTAACCTACCCAAACTCCTAACACAACTTACACCCACACCTACAACATCTTAACCACCCATACCTCCAATACCCTCAGTTATTGCTTCACTATCCACTACACTTCATTTGTTGTCCCTTACACTTCCTGCATGACCCGCATTCTCTACCTTCATAGCATCCCCATTATCCCCTTAGGTAACTCATCCTCTTCCCCCATCTGCCTTTCCTTCTCGACCTTGTACACCCACATTACCTTTACCCAAGAGGGTGTGACCTAAAAACAAAACTCCACTACCCCACAATAAGGTAGTCAAAATAACCACACACCCTCCTACCCATCCATCTACTATACCCTTACCTAAACCAACATGCCCGACACCCAAAACCTTTGCTCAAACCACTCCTCCTCTTCCAAAATTTGTTCCTCAACAATCAACCAAACCTACACCCAAACCCACACTCACTTCCCATTATGATCCAGTAGCAGGGTCCTATGCCAAAATTTTAACCAACCTCCTTGAGACTTTTGTCATCACATTACCGCCACTCAGACCTTACGACCCCCTCAAACCCAAGCCAAAAACATTTGACGATACTAAAATTTGTGCATATCATCATGTGACAGGGCATGATGTGGAGAACTGCAAGGCCTTAAAAACCGTCCTTATCCAGTAGTGTCCCCCACAAGCCAACTTTGATGACAATGACCTTCATGACGAGGATCCTGCTTCACCAACACCCATTCCCATACTTCCCACTCAACAACCACAAAATCCACCCTCACAGATCCTAGAGCTACTCCCAAGATTTGATATTAACATGGTTTGCATCAGAGAACTTGCCACACCACCACCCAAATTTTGTTACTCCCAACTCACCTCATAGGTTTTTTCTCCACTGGTAGGTTTTTTCCCGTCGTGTCATTATATCACTCACCCTACACCTTCTCAATTTCACAACTCCCCTCAGATCAACATGATTCACATCACTACACGTTCTCAAAAGGATAATGGTTAAAAAAAGGCAACTAACCCACTAGCCAATCATATACCCAACATACCATCTGCACCCATACCTAAAATCACTATTTGCTACCCCACGTACCCCATTTGTAATGGCGTCACACATCGCACTATGCTCAAACAATTACACCAGTCTCCCCTCAAAATGTGCCTATATGACCTCATCCAAACCTCAGAATCCCATCATCAAGCTCTCATGGAGGTTCTTCAATCTATTGAGGTTTTACCCAATGACCCTACTCCTGTAGCCTCCATTATCACACCCCATCATGTAGCCTCTCTCACCAAATTACCACCTTTATCTTCACCCCACCCTATTCACCAAGTGGCCTCCCTTAGCTTCTCAGAGGAAGAGATTGCACCGCACTAAAATGATGACCCAAACCCAGCCCTCTTCATCTCTATCCATACCGATGACATATGGGTACGCCATGTGATGATTGATGGGGGCGCTAACATTAACATCATTTCATCCCATGCATTCACTCAAATGTGCATACCTAACAATTACATGCATAAACATCCGGTAATGTTGCGCTCATTCAATGACGCTATCATCCTCTACACTAGGCACCATCATCCTCCACATTCGTGTGGGCCCCCGCACTATTCCAGGATTGTTTTACATTTTGGAAGGGGAATTCCAATATAACATGCTACTTGGCAGACCCTAGATTTGTGTCATGGGTTACGTTCCTTCCACTTTGCATCGTTGTGTAAAGTTTGAACATGAAGGACACACTTATACCATTCCAACTAACCCCTCATGTTTTAAAACATGCAACATGCTTTACTGACCCAATGATGTGCTCATACATATTAAGTTGTCTACCTCCGTAACTGCGACTTCTTCACCTACACCTCCACTTACCAATACAGCCGCTGCTTCTACCACACATACCTCCTCCATTCCTACCGCTACCATAACCTCCATGGCTGACCCATCCGATTCCAAATCCATTAACTCCACCTCCACATTGACCTCTGACACATCATCCATTCCAACTACCTACATACCAACCACTGATCCCTTGGAAGGTGTTTTTCAACACCTCACTCTGGGGGAGTACCTCCTATATAGTGTCCACACATTCCTTACTCCACAAGAATATGAAAGTATTCACCAAAAATGTCATTATGATCACCGTATAGGAGAACGTCTCCTGTATGGTCCCCCTCACCTTCGTACTACTCTCACCTATGGGGGACTTGATACTACCACTTACACACCTAAACCAGAGCCACAAACTTGCCCCTTTTCCACTGACATCCAATCACTTACCAATCACCATTTCACCCACACCTTCCTGCACCAATTTGCATGGAGGGTTTTGGTTTTGGATTTTACAAGAAAGGCCGCCATACCATTATTCCATGTACCACCCACAAAAATAATGACCGTAGTGGTATCAGCTTTCCTAAACCACCTACCAAATAGGCCCACATTGAACTCATTAAGGACACTAGCTCTTCTCCACCTTCTTCACCCGCTCCACCTTCATCACCACCCTCACCGACAGAGTCGATGGATCCTGAATCTATCCCTCCTAACTTTTTTTTTTCATAAACACCATTTCCTTGGGGTCTCTGACTTATCAATGCGAGGGTGACACCCCTTCCTGTATCTTGAAATGATCGATGACGATAAACCTTCAATTAATGTCATTCAATGTCACGATGATGAATCCATACTCACCTACCTTGGTGTAGAAAACTCATATATTCATCAATTGTTACCCTCTGAGATGCAAACCATGTCAAATGAATCAACTATCAAGATCAAAATTCATAGTCAGGACGATCCGCACATCCTAAAGTTCTGTCAATTTTGAGATGTTGTTGAATAGGAAGCCATCACTTCTTTTCTCAGAGATCATAACCATGCTTTCGCTTGGTCTTATGTACACATGCTCAGTATTGATCCCACCATAGTGGTCCACAATATCGTAACCATTCCTGAGGCCAAACCCATTAAACAAAAGCTGAGGAAAATGCACCCTCGCATTGACCTTCTTGTCAAAGAGGAACTTTAGCACCTTCTTTCCATTTCCTTCATCTTACCCATTGATTATCCTTGTTGGATTTCTAACATTGTCCCTGTCACTAAGGCGATAAGGGGATTCTACATTTGCACGAACTTTGGTGACCTCAACCTAGCATGTCCAAAAGATGACTTTCCTTTACCTGGTATTGACTAGCTAGTTGACCTTACCAATGGCCATGAGATGCTATCACTCATGGATGGCTTCTCAGGTTATAACCAAATCCTTCTTGCCCCAGAGGATCAACACAAAACCTCATTCATCACCCCTTGGGGGACCTTCTACTATTGGGTCATGCCTTTCTGCCTTAAAAATGTTGGTGCCACATATCAATGCGCTATGAATTACATCTTTCATGACATCATGCATCGCATATTAGAAGATTACATGGATGATCTTATCGCCAAATATAAATTCCGCTCTGAACAACTTGCCATCCTCAAAACCATTTTGACCATCTCATTAAATATTGTGTTCGCCTTCAGCCTAAGAAGTGTGTCTTCGCGGTTCTCTCAGGAAAGCTCCTAGGATTTATTATTTCCTTACATGGTATAGAAGTTGACCCTTCTAAAGTTAAGGCCATTCTGGAAATGCCTCCACCCACTAACCTTAGACAACTCTGTAGCCTGCAAGGTAAGTTACAGTCTATTCACCATTTCATTTAACAATTATCTTATCAGTGTCAACTATTTCATCTACTCAACAAGGATGTCTCCTTTAAATGGGATGATGACTACCACAAAGCTTTTGAGGCCCTAAACCAATACCTTCTCCAACCACCCATACTCATTCTAACTAAAGACGATCAACCTTTTTACCTATACATATTTGCTAAGGATCACTCCTTGGGAGCCATGCTCACTCATCGCGATGAAAAACACAAGGAGAAGGTGGTTTATTACATAATCCACACTCTTTTGGAATATGAAACCTGATACACCCATCCCAAAAAAAATTTCTTATCCTTAGTTTTTGTTGCCACCAAACTCCGTCATTACCTACTCAACCACAAAACCTATGTTGTGACCAACACTGACCTCTTACCCATCAGTGTGCTGCACGATGGCTTATGATTTTAGCTGATCTTGAAATTAAATTCATTCATCAAAATTCCATCAAGGGCCAAGCTATCATTGACCAATTGGCTGCCACACCTATTTCCGAGGATCAACCCTCTAATGTTGACTTTCCAGATGAGTCGATTACTACCCTTTCCCTAGATGAATCCCCTTACTAAATGAAACTCTTTTTCGATGGTTCCAAGTGTCATCGTGGGGGTGGGGCTGGTATTATCCTCATTTCTCTTGAAGGTGAGCCCATGCCTTTGTCTTTCAAATTAGATTTTGAATATACCAACAATATTTCCGAATACAAAGCACTCGTACTAGGTCTCCAAGCCACCTATGCCCTAGATGTTAAATCAATCAACATCTTTGGTGATTCTCAATTGGTCGTAAACCGAGTCAATGGTATGTACCAATGTCATAATGAGATACTTCAAAAGTATAAACATCATGTAGACATAATTTTGACCACCTTTGATCATTACAACCCTTCAAACCATCCAACGTTCAACCAACAAGTTTGTAGATACCATGGCCTTCTTAGCTTCCCAAATACCCCACTTCACCCGCCGATTATACAATCTTTGTCACCATACAATGACTCTAATCACCTTCTTATTTACCTCATGATGTTTACTTGATCAGAACCACTACCCTTGACCTGAGTGACCTTTAGTATAAATAATACTCTGACTCTGCCTTTCTCTCTCCATCTTACCTCCTGATCTCACCCGTAACAGACAACGTGCCTTCCTAAAAAAGGACTCTCGTTACATCATTTTGGGGGGAATCCTCTATAAGCATGGCTTTGATGGTATTCTCTTACGATGCCTCACAAGTTCTGAAATTCCTTAAACCATTACAGAAGTTCATGATGGCATATGTGGAGGTCACTTCAGTGGCCTTGCTATTGCTAAGTGTATTCTTCACCAGGGCTATTACTGGCCAACCCTTAACCATGATTATTATGACTATGTCAAACATTGTGTAAAATTCCAACAACATTCCAATCTTCATCATACACCCAGTCATGCATTACAAGTTGCTTGAGACCTTTGGCCCTTCTCTTAATGGGGTTTGGATCTTGTCAGAGAAATCAATCCTCATTCTTCCCAACATCATCAATGGATCATCACTGCTACCGAATACTATACAAAATGGGTGGAAGCCATACCACTCATCTCCATGAAAGCTGAGAAAATATGTGAGTTCATTAACCACCACATCATTTGTCACTTTGGTGTTCCTTATCGCCTCATCACTAACAATGGAAAACAATTTAACAACAAAACATTGCAAAAACTTTGCAAGACCTTTGGCATTCATCAACAAGATTCTTATGAAAGTGGTTGACGATACTGGGAAGGATTTGCATACTCACAATCCTTTTGCCCTGTGGGCATACCACACTAGTATTCACACTTCCACTGCAGCCACACCTTTTTCTCTGGTCTATGATACAGAGGTAGTCCTACCTCTCAAAGTCTAGATCCCCTCACTTTGTATTTCTCTCCATGACATGCTCAATGATGATGACTTTCATCAAGATCGTTTAACACAACTAGATTTATTAGATGAACATAATTTTAACACTTTGGATCACCTTCAAGTTTACCAAAAACATATCAAACGTGCCTACGAAAAATGTGTCCATGCACGACCCTTCCAAGTCGGTGACCTTATCCTGAAAGAAAATCAACACGTAACCAAAGTAGAAAAAGTAAACAGGGAAAATTTTCTCCTAATTGGCTCGGACCATACATCATGACTCATACCTATGGATTAGGTGCTTATCTTTTATCTTCACTCAATGTTAAACCTTAACCTGAGCCCCTTAATGCCTTGCATCTTTGACCATTCTATTGTTGACTTGTAGTCCTACCTCACATGTTGTCTCTTTCCATGCTCATCCCTTGAGAATTATTCACTTCATACACCTCATTAACGATTAAACAAGAATCATGTGAGTACCTGTCACTTGTTATCTTCTCTTGAATATGTGTACCACAAAGCTACACATAGCATGATTCTCAAGGATACTTTTCATCTAACTTTAGATGAGATCCCACAGTCGTTTCACCTTGCCTTTTGAATAAGAGTCCTATTCTCCACCTTGGTCTTGTCCATGACTTCAAATACCCCACATGGGACCCAACTCCTTGGGTCAAACTTATAATAAAAAGATGACTGCCTCAAAAGGACATCTTCCTCTCAACCACTGCTGCTATAAATAGACTTCTCCATAGAAGGACATCTATGTAAAGATCTTAAAAAAATGAGATCAACCAAAGCTTCCCGCATTGATTAGCTTCATGAAGACCTCAAGGAGTTAAGTTTTCTTCATCCCATATAGACTTCCCGCATCGATCAATCTATTTCAACTATAAGTCAAAACAACAACCTTTTGTCATGGACTTGCCCATTGTGACCTAGGTTCTCTTGTCCGAATCGCATGCTACCTATACCATATAAAAATTACCTACTTTTCACCCTTCAAACCATGCCCACTCACATTTCCTACTGCCTCAAGGGACTTCTTGGAACTTAGACATTTTTGTGATCATGTGACTACTTTTCACCATAGAACAATCAATCACACAATGTCTTTAGGGTATTACGTTCATCACCTCTTTCAAGGTGTGATTTCCTCGGTATGATCCTACCCAATTTGGTGGCTTTATTTCCCCCTCTTTTCTTTTAACCATCTTTGTTTACGTTTTGATTACCTTAAACAGGACCTGGTCCTCGACACTTACTTTTAGGGTAGTCTTCTTCTTTTGCCACAATCACCCTCACCTACATCATTTTACCTATAATCTACCCACACATAACAAACCTAAACCCACAACATGCCCAATAACCTACCTACCTCATTTTTCATACCTCCTCATATTCTTCCCTAGCTTATGGGAGAACTACATCGGCATGAAGTCCCTTTTTTCCGGGACTATGTAAGTAGCACTCCGAGGGCATAGGGTCCTTAGAGGTTAGCTCGGCCATCCTCTACCCTAAACAATTCATCTTCCATGTGCCTCACATTACACCTCACTTAGTTTCCCTCTTATACCCAAAATTAGAAATTAAACCACATACATAACAAGTTGTTTCATATTTTAAACATTATCACTACATACATTTATTATGCCTTACCATTTCTCTATCATCACTATGCATAGATTATATCACATCTCACATATGACCCATAGTATCATTCATTGCATAAAATAATTAATCACCACTTCCTCTACTTTTGACTCAACCATGCCTAAACAAACCTAGCTCAACCATGCCTAACCAACCTAACTCAACCATGCCTAACAAACATAACTCAACCATGCGATCCATGCCTAAACCAACCTGACTCGATCCATGCCTATAACCTAACTCAACCATGCCTAACAAACTCGACTCGATCCATGCCTAAACCAACCTAACTCAACCATGCCTAACAAACCTGACTCGATCCATGCCTAAACCAACCTAACTCAACCATGCCTAACAAACCTGACTCGATCCATGCCTAAACCAACCTAACTCAACCATGCCTAACAAACCTGACTCGATCCATGCCTAAACCAACCTAACTCCACCATGCCTAACAAACCTGACTCGATCCATGCCTAAACCAACCTAACTCAACCATGCCTAACAAACCTGACTCGATCCATGCCTAAACCAACCTAACTCAACCATGCCTAACAAACCTGACTCGATCCATGCCTAAACCAACCTAACTCAACCATGCCTAACAAACCTGACTCGATCCATGCCTAAACCAACCTAACTCAACCATGCCTAACAAACCTGACTCGATCCATGCCTAAACCAACCTAACTCAACCATGCCTAACAAACCTGACTCGATCCATGCCTAAACCAACCTAACTCAACCATGCCTAACAAACCTGACTCGATCCATGCCTAAACCAACCTAACTCAACCATGCCTAACAAACCTGACTCGATCCATGCCTAAACCAACCTAACTCAACCATGCCTAACAAACCTGACTCGATCCATGCCTAAACCAACCTAACTCAACCATGCCTAACAAACCTGACTCGATCCATGCCTAAACCAACCTAACTCAACCATGCCTAACAAACCTGACTCGATCCATGCCTAAACCAACCTAACTCAACCATGCCTAACAAACCTGACTCGATCCATGCCTAAACCAACCTAACTCAACCATGCCTAACAAACCTGACTCGATCCATGCCTAAACCAACCTAACTCAACCATGCCTAACAAACCTGACTCGATCCATGCCTAAACCAACCTAACTCAACCATGCCTAACAAACCTGACTCGATCCATGCCTAAACCAACCTAACTCAACCATGCCTAACAAACCTGACTCGATCCATGCCTAACCAACCTAACTCAACCATGCCTAAACAAACCTGACTCGATCCATGCCTAAACCAACCTAACTCAACCATGCCTAACAAACCTGACTCGATCCATGCCTAAACCAACCTGACTCGATCCATGCCTAAACCAACCTAACTCAACCATGCCTAACAAACCTGACTCGATCCATGCCTAAACCAACCTAACTCAACCATGCCTCAACCAACCTGACTTGATCCATGCCTAAACCGACCTAACTCAACCATGCCTAACAAACCTGACTCGATCCATGCCTAAACCAACCTAACTCAACCATGCCTAACAAACCTGACTCGATCCATGCCTAAACCAACCTAACTCAACCATGCCTAACAAACCTGACTCGATCCATGCCTAAACCAACCTAACTCAACCATGCCTAACAAACCTGACTCGATCCATGCCTAAACCAACCTAACTCAACCATGCCTAACAAACCTGACTCGATCCATGCCTAAACCAACCTAACTCAACCATGCCTAACAAACCTGACTCGATCCATGCCTAAACCAACCTAACTTAGGTCCCTGCTGGCACCTCAACTGGAGCTTGTCTCCGTGCGCTGGTAGCCTCTACCTGATTGGGCCTCAGAGCTCAATGACCCCCTATGCTCTCCACACTGTGAGTGCGGGATCTAGTCCTCTCACTGGATACCTGTTATGCCCTGTACTCGGCATCAGATATAAAGTCTATCTCAGCCGCCATCAGTTGGTCTTAATAGTATCTAGTCTCACCTAGGGCATCCTGTAACCTAGACATAGGCACGGTCTGTGGTGGTCCCATAGGTCTCGGCCCCTATACCTACCCTACAGGACCCTACCCCAGACATGCTTGTGAACTGGTACCTACTCCTAGTGCTCGTGGTGGTGCCCCCTACCCCTATACCTATATCTGGGCATGAAAGACCCCAATCTATGCCTGGGTTATGGCCAACTAACCCTGTAAACCTGCCACCTTAGCCTATAAGGCTGCCACCTGACCATCCCCTTCCTCTCCATCTTTATCTCCTCCACCAGCCATCTGGGCCTGTAGACTGGCCACCTGTATGTGCAGATCTACTACCTCCACCTTCGATCCCTCCAGCTGTGTCTATAATATACCCAACTGGATAATGAGCATAGCTACCTACCCCTATAGGGCGTCTCTCTACACTATAATGGTAGCTAGATCTGGCTACCCCGGTCTGGGTGGTATGGCTCATAACTGAGCCGCCCACCACTACATGTACCTATCTGTACACCTAGAATCATCTATTCGTCAGTCCACTGGCTACTCCTCATGCCCTGTGGGCACTGTAGGTTGTGGTATAGGTAAGGGCCTCTCCATGTCATCTCTCTGATACCGTGGGAAGGGCAGAGGAATGTCCTATACTATCTCAAAATTTCGTTAGAATCTATCTACTGGGTTCATCTCGTCCTCCCCAACATGGTGACCCTGTATCCATCTCTCTAGTTGGAGCTTAGCTAGCTCCTCATGCATATGCCTATATGAGGGGAATCCCACATATGGCCTCCATATAATGTCCACTCCAGATAACCCCTCAAGTAACTATTGAAAATGGGTCACATCGTGTGTGGGCCTCTCATATCTCCACTCTCCTATCACTGGCACCCATCTCCTATACCCCACCCACACAAATCATGCTGGGAATACATCTACTCGGGGCATCCCTATAGGCTATACACAAACTATGTGCTCGTTCACCCAACAGTGCAGTAAAAATATACAACACAAGCTAAACCTGCGTAACCACCCATATGCCCACAACTCCTTGTATAGCTACACCAAGAATGTTGGTGCCTAGGAAAAGTGAGTCTCATGCACCATCATGTCATGGAGTACCCCCATCAGTGACTAGGGAAAATGCCTACCCTCTACACTTGGTAGTGCATAGTAGCACGCTGCCTCCATCAATAGAACCACTAGCCTCGTCTCCTCCAGACAGGCTAGGTACATCTCTCCATAGCTCAAAATGGCACTATGGAATCTTAGATTGGCCATCCCCTCTCAAAAAATAGACACAATCAGCTCCTCTGAGGCCTCATAGGAGATAGAATAAACCTAGGAACCCAATATGGGTAATTGAAGAATCTGGAACACGTCCTCTAGGGTGATAGTCATCTCACCTATCAGTAGGTGGAACATGTTGGTCGCGGAGTCCCATATATCAATGATCACGACCATTAAACTGGGCTGCCAAACTACATGTCTATAATGACGAACCCCACTCAAGCCCACTACCTCCATATGCTGCAGATCCTCTAGGGTCGCTGTGCCTCGCACTATCACTAGTGGAGGCAGAACCCTATCTCGCATATGTAGCTACACTCTCCCCTACATCTGATCCAAACAAACATTAATTTACATGTATCAATTCATATTCAACCATTATCATTTTCCTATACCTTATTTTAACCCTATCCATCTCACATACCTAGCCCACATCACTTTTGGATATTTTTGCCCAATAATCCGACCAGTACCGATTTAGCCTAACCGACCCCGGTCACCCTTTAACCGACATCGGTCACCTGTTTGGTGACTGATACCAGTTCACCCTTAACAACCTTGGTCACCCCTTAACCGGCATCAGTTAACTATTTAGTGACTGATACCGGTTCCATCTAACCAATGCCGGCCAACCCTAACCGACACCAGTCACTGTCATAGAAAATCCCGTGATTTCCCAAAACCCCTATCTCTAAAAAACCTCCCCTTGCCCCTTCTACCCCCCTACAATGACCTAAACTACCCTTGGACCTCCACCCACCACCACTATCCCATTTATTACCTTCCCCATTCCTCAGTTTACAAAATATTTCCCCCCATTCCCAAATTTCATTTTTTCCCACCCACCAAACTGAAAAACAAACAAAACCTAAACCAACACTAAAATAATCCTCTAATATATCAAATCAACAATGTAGAGTAGGGCGCTTACCTCATCGTGCTACCACTATCTCAATGGCATGTTTGGCTGCTGTACTGGTGGCCCACCTTATCCCTCTCTGGCCTCCACCATCACCGAATAGCTACCCACAACCTCTCACCAATCAAATCCCTCATAATGATCGTGTGGACCCACTGCTCACCAACCAATCCCTCGTCAAACACACTGCCAACTCACTATTCCATTTCGTCCAAACACTTTTCTCTCTTTTATCTCTTTTTTGTCATTTTCTCACTTCATAAAATAACAAATGAATAACAAAAACGTGGATTTTTTGTTTTTATAACAAACCCGACCTAACCGACGTCAGTTACCCTTGACTGACATCGGCCACACGCCCTAGTTAACCATTTTTGGTTTACCTCTACTGACATTGGTTATCCATGACCGACATCAGTCACATTCACCTACACATTTCCCTAAATTTTAACCTTTACCCTACCCCTACCTCCCTTTTTTCCCCACCCAACCTTCACCTTGATCATTTACCCCACCCCACCTTTACCCTACCCATTTACCTCATCTTTCTTGATCAAATCATTTACTAACTCCCTTATTCCTCCTTTTGGGACTCATTATTCCACCCCTACCTTGGCCTTACCGATGTCATGACCTAGATATTTGGACCCGAACCATTGCTAGTAACCTTTGACCTCATGTGTTTGCTATACCTTACGGCACTGTTACTTGTGTTGTTGACCTAATGACCTTACCTAGCCTATTGGCATGACTGTTTATCATGACCCTACATTTGGTGTACCGAAACATACCTAAACGTTCTTGAACTTAACCTACGTTGTGTTTCCTGACCATATCCTATACCTTGGATACTGAAATCACTCAACCTTTTTTGGATAAACCTATTGACCTTAGACAATGTAGAGTTTTCCTACTCTTCAATCTGGTAGCATGTTGTAGTTTATATGTGTGTGTGCATTTGAATGTTACTACCTTTGACCCTAACCCATTACCTTGCTTACCAAAGTAGACCTTGCTCCTTTTTTTCCCTGTTACTCACCTTTTTTTTCAGCACATTTACCTTTTATCAAACCACTCACTGATTCTACCTTTTGCCTTGTCAGTTCCTGGTTTGAAGGGGATCACCTTCACCCACACATGGGGAAACCACATCTTATTTTTTTAGTGTCACTTACCAATACAAGCTACGCAACAAAAGGGGCAAAATGTAGACACTAAAATTAGGTCACACTCCCCTTAGGTCTCGTGACGAATAAGCACCCTTCATCACATTCACCTAGCCATGGCCCCCTTCACCTCACTAATATTAATTTAATTAATTAAATTAAATTACTTCATTATCGTCACAATATTTATTATCTAAATATCTTAATTTAAATAATATCCACACATACACTTCACCTAGACACCTCATCAAGCCAACTCACCCTAAGACATATTCTTAGTAAGTTGCCATAACTAACTAAGACTTACCCAAACCCTAAAAATCAATGCCTACATTATCTCTAACCACATTCTCGCATGCTTCCAAGAAGATTCCAATATAATATGTGGGTTAATGACACGAGATCTAAGGAAATCAAGAGGATCTCCCTAGTTTAGTAAACCTAGGAAATCCTTCCTTGACCGACACCGATTACCCCTAACCATCGCTGGTTAAGCTGGAACTACCATCAGTTACCATTTTAACCCCAAAACAACCTTATTTTCAAGGCTTGCAGAAGGTTGGAAAAGATTGGAAAAGTTGGTGAATATTAGCACATTCCAGTGAGAACACACATGCAAGGAAGGAGATCAAGCATCTTTTACTGCACAGCCATCCTAGCAATGATCTGATCTAACCAACCAAAGAGGAATGTATATGCAGCCCATGCAGAAGCTTTCCTTCAATTGGTGATCACTTGCAGCCTTCAAACCTCTCATTAGCACCTTTGTCTCTCACTTACGGACATCTAGGACTAGAATCCAAGTAAGTAAACATTATACTTCTCTAGTTCATTCCATTTCATCATTATATTATCATATTTTGTTTACCTATCCATCCATTGACCTCCTCCAACACTAACCCCTCCATATACCCATTAAAACCTCACCAAATCCTTCCTAAATCACCCAATACCTCATCTTGACCAACCAAATTCTTTTTTTGCAATCACAAAGGAGACCTAAATCTCGTTATGTGGCATTCCCAGTTTTCCACAGTAACCAGCACTAGTTACACCTAACCGCCATCGGTCACCCTAAACCGGCATCGGTTATTGTATTTTCCCATACATTTCAGAACAGTGACCTACCCACCTAATTCTCCCTCACCATCATTCACCTGTGATCTACCTAAGACCTCTGTCAGACCTATAGAGACCTACAAGTAGGAAAAGTGACAAGCGAGCATGGGAATCTACAAGTAACTCTTCCTCACACCTGACCTCCCAAGGTCATGTCAAGACAGCCAGTGGGGATGGAATACACGTGATATATAGAAAAACTAGTTAGGAAATTTGATTTCTTCGACGCGGACTAGTGGAAACTGTGAATCTAAGGCAAAGAAGGCCCTCCTAACCTGAATTGGTGTGATAGATCGATCGGCAAGGATGACTGCTCGAAGGATCCAATCAATATCGAGCTCTGGCATGATTCATTCTATGGGTTGTGGGATACGTGGAAAATGACCTGGGATAGTTTTGTGTATATTTCCAAACAAGGTCATAGGGTGGATGATGGGTATAGCAGACTCTACGAGTGATTATCTGGTCTAGTCCATAATTCCTTGGCTTTATTAGCTGCTATGTCTAACAAGGATAACTGTTCGATGATGATAGGTGGAAGTGGAGTAGATCTGAATACTAATGTGTGTAGGCCAGCATCTATGTCTGATTCACCTGTTGATTTATTGGGTTGTGGTATTTTTGGGTCACAACCGTAGATTCGTGTTTGTTGTGGTCTTGCTATGGTCATGTGCGGAATTAGTCCCTAATCCCTAGTATCCAATAGTTGTATGCTTTCTCAGCCTCTATATTCAAAATTAACAGTTGTGCGATCTTCTTAGAGTATCTCACAGGCGTTCGTGCAACCTGAATTCTTAAGTTGGTATCTATGTCTATGAGAGTGTCTCATGCATCTGGTTCTGGGACCAAAGGATCACAACCGAACGTTTTCTCTCTTTCAAGCCCTTCTACAGTCATGCGGATATACGTATCTAGGGTAATCTGTAGTTTGGTTGATTTGACCAAAACATGTGCGCTTGGTCGTCTTCTATGTTTAACCCGCTTAACTGGAATCTGATCTGTTGTAAGTTTTCCGTTGTTCAGAAGACTTGGATCCTAAGATTTTGATCTATATCAGTTATTGTTGTGACGATATTGGGTTGGGGCACGATTGGCTTGAATACGTATTCTTTGGGATCTCTAGGTCCCGTGATTGTCATACAAAAGCAACAATGTAAATCTAATTGCAGCAAAGTAAAATTAACTATGTGAAGTATATCTATAGCATATATAACTTCTCTTTTGTGTTTTTGATGAACTATTTGAATGAAAATGAAAGAGAAATTATTTAAAATATCTAGCAATTGACAACTAAACTAATCATGAAATTAAAACAAACAAGGCAACCAAGTATAGCTACTTGCCTATGCAGTTGTAAGTCTATTCTAAATAATGAAATAATGATCTAATCTATTTGAAATACTCTCGATCCTACCTCAAAAGTGAGGAATGAATCATAGTTTCTCAGAAACTATCAATCCCCACAACTTCCCTGGCAATATCGAAAGTAAAATTGACTGAAATAAGATGATTGGCTACTCTATTTGATATGCTTATAACTAGAAATTTAAAAGGTAGAACCTGGATTTTGCAAAACAGTGGCGAATCCGATGGTGTGTGTGGTTTTGTCCCCTCAATGTGATCTCTTCATTCCTTCGTGCTCACGTGTAATGCCAGCATCAATAAAAGTAGATATTTGGAACAAAAAGAGCTTAGGATATAGACCGAATACAATGTGAGTAGGAGAGGGATAGCACAAGAGTACAGAGCTTAGCTTATTACAATTCCTAGCAGGATTTATTGTGAGTCATGCAGCATAAAACGTCTAGAACCTGAAACTATCTTTTTTTTACGAGCAAAACCTGTAACTTTAATGGCTTCCTATTGAAAACTAAACTGTTCTACCTTAATGGATTGCATGAAGTAATGAAAACACTTGCACAAGATGGATATGTGGCTTTCTAATGGAAAAATAACACTAACTAAGCATGCAAAGAACAAAACTATGAATCCTAGACAAAATGGAAGACTAAGCTATTGAAATGAGAAATTGAGACGCAAATTTGAGGGGCCATTTGCTTGAGCACAAGCCAACTATTTATAGCATTTGCATTTACCCAAAGGTAAAAACCAAATTGATCTCTTAAACCATAAACAATGCCAAAACACTATTCCAGGGAACTAGAATCATTAATGCAAGCCAAAGGTGGTGAAAAAAAGCTTGTAAAGGTTGAAATTTACATGAGTTGCATGAAAAAGAACATTCTAGAAAATGCGTGAAGGACTGCCGCCCTGAGCAGGGTGGCGGTTACAGGACCGCCTTCCTGTCTAGGTGGCGGTTTCGTAACTGAAGAGCAAAACACAAAGAAAAGAGGGGAAAAGAGAACAACAAAGCATTCACGGGCTAAGCGAGGCATGTGCGATGTTAACGCACACTTGGGGAGATTTTCCAGATCCCGAACACCTTGCAAGGAGACCTGTATCATCATTGGGGCATGTGTTACATTGTTCTGGCAGTGAAGTACCTTACAATTTTGGGTACGTACATATATCCCCCTCGGAGAAGCGTTTTAGCCATGAAGAGGCGTAAAACAGTGGGTCCGAGTATGGCGGTCCCAAAATGGGAAGTTGGAAGTTATACCTGATACGTCCGTGTGTCGAAATGATGCCATCCAAAACTCCTGCCACCTGTAAATTGAAAGAGGAATCAAGTGCAGATAGACAAAATAGATCAGAAAATAAATACTAAAATAATATGAAATGAGGACATACCATTTGTGCAGGGATAAGAACTTACCTCCATCGGCACTCCAAACCTGTGAAAAGGGGATTCAAAATGAGTCAGGTTGCTATATATGTAAAAGTTGGCCCATTTTCCTATTCATTTTCGCGTGTTGATTTGGTCGATTTTGAGCTCTGGGACCCACAGTGATAGTTTCTTACATGAGTATAGTCAAAACGTTCAGGACGATATCGTGATCATGCCTCCATAAGCGGAACACCGACCCGCGAGATCATAGGTTAGTTTTTCTCAATTTACCGTTTTTACCCCCAAAATTTTAAAATTCTAAAATCTTTGTCGTGGGGGGGTTATTTTTGAAAATGTTAGTTTTAAAAGGTCTATCTAGGAAATTTTAGGCTTTGTTTTAGTCAAAATAGTCCCTTTTTTGCGTTTTTAGGAATTTTTAGGGTATAAAACCCATGTGGGTTTTCGGGACATGACCGCCGCCCTGGGCAGGGCGGTGGTTACATGATCGCCATCTTGTTTAGGGTGGCGGTTACAAGACCACCGCCTTTAAGGCGACGGTTGCGAAACCACTGCCCTGCTCAGGGCGGCGGTTCTTCACAAAATGCCAAAAGAACACTTGTTTAAAATTGTTTTTGCATTTTTAGCATATTTATGTGTTTTCATGATTTTTCAAATGTCATTTGGATGCTAACTTGCTCTATTTTGTGTGTTTTTGGGTGTATGCAGGCGAGAGAGGAGTACATTCGATGGAGCCGAGAGAGAGAGAGTGACTAGCTCCTAGCAGTATTAGATGCCCTTTCACAGGATGAGGTGGAAACTCTTAAGAGGGCTGGTATACTACGTATATCACATGTTGCACCATCTAGTCAAATACTTTGTGACTTATTTTCATATTGGGATGCTGATCAGAACACCTTCTGATTACCAGGGGTTTAAGGTGAGCAGACCATTACTTTGGAGGATGTTTACCGTATCTTGGGGGTCCCGATCATCGGGAGATGACTTACTCTTGAGACGGCAGGTTCACGGACTCAGATAGCACAGTGGGCTTCTTACATGGGAGATGCAGTTATCTCCATTGGTTTGAAGAAGGGGGTGAGGGTCCGGTCTATTCCTAGCCTGCCCATCCCCTTGATTCATTAGGCCATTATGGGGATCCTTGCCTTAAGATTGATCGGGGACAAGGGAGGAGACACACTATTATATTGTTGGTCACCCATCATTGCACAGATCAAGGTACATAGCTGGATTTACACCTGGGGAGCCGATATACTTGGGACTACCTACCATGATTTGTACATGGTGGTCCATTTATAGGGGTAGTCTTTGAGCCATCCTGGGTTATGAGCTGGGTCTATGAGCGCTTCATCCCCTATGGTAGAGGTGTAGAGGTGGTAGATCCCAGAGCTATGAGGGTAACCAGATGGACAAACATGTCGGTGCTCAGAGCACCTCACCAGCCAATTGCTTCCCTGACCACTGATGACATGGAGGCCACACCGTATTAGGCCATGGGAGGTTTATGGGGTGAGGAGGCTCTTACTTTGATTTCCTACTCCACCACAAGGAAACTTGTTGACAGGGTAGGGAGAGTATAGATACATCCCTTTGGATGAGTTCCTCAGTAGTTTGGCCTGCCTTACATGGGTATGCTTCCCTCGATGGTGCCACTATATAGGTCAGTTCGAGAGGCCAGAGGGGGTCCTAAGGGCTGGGGTTGGACAGTTGTTACCCATGGCATTCCTATTGCGGCTAGGAGGGTAGTACGTTCTCGAGGGAGAGTCGGTGCTCCTCAGGCACCCTTACTTCAGATTGCCTCCAGCCCTGCCCACAACAGCGACGACCCTATTGACATAGACTCCGAGTCTGAGGAGTTCACAGGGGGGAGATGGAGGAGGAGACTGAGGCTGAGGTTAGCGACTCGGGTGAAGAGGAGGACAGTGATACTGAGTGGCATGACACTCAGGATATCATGTAGGCAGAGAGGGCGGAGCAGAGCGCGGAGAGGGTGACTCTGGTTTTAGAGGAGCCACTCTCCCAGGGCCATGGTGAGGAGAATGAGTCCGTAGCAGGATGCTATGTTTCTCCAGCCATGGGAGGAGTACCTCAGTCAGCAGTGGCATCTGTGGCAGGTGCTGACCCTAGAGATCCATCCTGGAGGCCCGGTGATCCGAGTAATTTATCTTCCCTTTACTTCGAGTTAGGATAGCCTTAATTGCTATCTCTCCTTTTGTTTACACTTATGTTTATCTCTTGTTTTATTTCTAATGCATTTTTTATTTTATTTGCAGAGACTACCGATGAGTGGTGAGACCTCATTCGTTGGGTATGCACTGATACCCTGATGATCCCTATGGAGAGGACCCATGCAGAGCTATCTGTGGGTCCAGGGGAGCCTTCAATAGCTGGCAGGCATACCGACGTCTTTTCCCCAGTATGGCATGTGGTCAGGATGGTATCTACCCTATGTACTGAGCTGGCAGGGTATAGGATAGCAAAGCGCCTGATGAGGAGTCATTCTCATAGCGAGACCGTAGCTGACCCTCAGGATCGTGAGCCCTCCGTGCACTCAGAGCGCTGGCGTATCCGGAGTCCTAGGTGTGGGCATGTACCCTCAAAGGGATCTCATAGGGGTTGAGAAGCCACTTGGCTCTCTTATATTTTTGTATGATGTTTTTGTATTTCTTGGGCTTTTTGAGCATTTTGACCATGCTTAGTGCATGATGGCATTGTACAGGAATTTTGACCATTTATATATATATATTATTTTTGGATCAGACTCTTGGCATCTATGACCTTGCTTCCATTTCCATTTCCACATGTAAACTATGATGTTATACTTATATGCTTTTTAGAATGTATGCAATGGAGAACAAATGGTACAAATGTTAACCTTCTTTTTGTATTTCATCATGCTGATATATGATAATGTAAATACAATGTGATTTTGAACTTTAGTTTCTTTAAGAAACTTTGATACCTCATACCTGTTTTGGTAAAGTGGTGAAGATAAGCTGGTATGATGAGTAGATAAACTTGCCCCACTCCTAACTCCATGCAACTAGTAAGATGCAAGGGATCATCACCGAGAGCTAGAAAGGGCACACATTATGACATGTGTTGGAATGATAGTGATGAGAGATAGACAAAGTTTTGATGGAACCAAATTAGGATGCTGCAAGCCTATTCTACCCGAGTGACTCCATAGTTTGGGATGCAACTTGCTTTGCGGTTTATCTAGACTTAGATTCGTAGATGGCCACATGGTAGACAAAATCTGGGTTTTAGGGTTCTTAACTCTCTTGGAATTTTGGACATCTGATTCATTTGTTTTTGACTCAAGACTTCAAGATTTGAATTGTTTGTTTATGACCTTTAACGTTTGTTTGTCAAGAGGACCCCCTACACCTTGCCCCATGCTACTAGTAAGAAGTGGTGGGTTTATCACCATGGGCAAGGCATAGGCGAGTAAGGGCATTTCCATCCTTTCCCAACCCTACATCACTAGTAAGAGACGCAAGCTCATCACCAAAGGTTGGTGGGGCAAGGAAATGTCTAAATTTAAAATTTTTCTATTTGATCTATATTTGACTCGTTTACTTGAGCAAAGTGTCAATATGTTCTTACTTCTAAAGAGATATACGTATGGGATAGATGTGACATGATGAAGCTTCTAGAACAAACCATAGGCAAGACACCTATCCTAGGAAGAAACCAAAAGTGAGAACAAACCTGCAGATCTTGGTATGGTTACCATTAAGACTTTTTCATATCTAGCTTTATTTGATGAGATGATTCTGAAACAGTTGATGATATCATGGAAATGGAGAAGTATGATTAGAGTGGTTATGCTAATACCATCATAAGTTTGTAATGAATTGATTTGAGAATAAATTCCTTGATCACAAAATTGTACGAAACAAGTAGACAAAATGATCCTAACTATATGAAGATGCAATGTAGCTATAATTATACAAGTAGTGTTGGTTGCTTATGCATAGAATCGTTTAAGGTGTAGAGAATTGATTGTTTCACCAAATTCCTCACCTTCTAGTGTGTATAAGAGATATGCACCATTTCCATAGTCCTTCATGACTCGGTATGGGCCCAACCACTTGGGCCGAAACTTCCTTCCTTCACTGGTCTTTTTATCGATCCACCTGTCTAGCCTTAAAACTAGATCACCTTCATATATGTCTCGTTCATAGACCTTTTTGTTATACTGCCAGCACATCTGGTCAGCATAGACTTTGTGACACTATTCAGCATCTAACCTAGCTTCATCTAGGATTTCTAGTTGGGAGAGACGTGCTTCTCTGTAAGTGTCTTCGTCCAGAATCCCTTGTAATGAGATACGGAGACTGGGTATTTCAACCTTAAGCAAGAGAACTTATTTTTCCCTAAATACTAGCCAGAAAGGAGTCACTCCTGTTGGTGTTCTTATCGAGGTTTGGTGGGCCCATAAGGCCGGATATAACTTCAAATGCCAATCTCGTTTGTTTTCTTTCACCGTTTTAAGAAGAATGGCTTTTAATGTTTTGTTTGTCACTTCAGCTTGTCCATTGGCTTGAGGGTAATACAAGGAGGCCGTATGATGGCTTATTTTAAATTTACTGCACAATTCACAAACTTCGTCATTCTTACAAGAAGTCCCATTGTCTGAGATAATGATTTGCAGGACACCGTACTTGCAAATGATTTGGTTCAAAATGAACTTGGCGATTACAGAACCCGATATAGTAGTAAGAGGCATGGCCTCTACCCACTTGGTAAAACATTCAATGGCCGTGATTATGAAATTATGGCTGTCTATAGATGAGGGAGAGAATTTCCCTATCAAATCTAGGCCCCATGTAGAAAAGGGCCATGGAGTAGTGATTGGTTGTAGAGCTTGTGCCGGCATGTGGATCTCATGGGAGAATTCTTGGCACTTATGACACCTTCATACAAACTCTACTACGTTGTGTTCTAGAGTAGGCTAGAAATAGCCCATCCAATGTATTTCCGAAGTGGCCTCCACATATTCCACTATGAGATTCATGGAGAATCTTCTTGGATTCTTCTGTGTCGACACATCTTAGAAGCATTCCATCAAATGCTTTATGATAGAGCACTTTCTCTATAATGACATATTTAGCTACGATAATGCATAACCACCTTCTTTTTTGTGGTGTAGCACCTTCTAGATACATATGGTCCATGATATAATTAATAATATCAACATACCAAGGACATTCAGAGATAGGAGGTCTGGTTTCGATGTAGTATACAAATTCATCAGGAAAGTCCAAATATAATAGATTGCCTTTGTCTAGTGGGTTATTAGCTAACCAATCCACAATGATTTGTCCTTTAACAGATTTCTGATTTACAAATGTTAATTCAAACTCCCCCATTAAGGTTATAAAGCGTCTAGCCTTTTTAGACAAGGACCCTTGTGTGAGGAAAGTTTGTAAATAGTCTATCTTTACAATGACCCTTGTTTCTTGATTTATCATATAATGTCTTAAGCATTTGGTTGTGAAAATTATGGCAAGGCATTCTTGTTCTGCCTATGTATAATGTGTTTCATAGTCGAGCAACGTTCAGCTAATGAAATAGATCACGCATTCTCTCTTTTCATCATCTTCTTGAGCCAGCATACAGGCTAGCGAGACATTGGTAGCTCGCGAATATAAAATTAACGGGAGGTCTGGCTTAGGTGGCATTAGTGTAGGTGGTGATAACAAGAACGCTTAACTACGTCGAAAGCTTCATTTACAGTCTTTGCTCCAATCAATACTATAATCTTTTTAAAGTAGATTGTTGATTGGATGAATGGCGAAGCTTAAGTTCGAGATGAATCTCTGGATTGCACCAAGCTCTCTGAGAAAAGACCTGATTCTAAATTCATCCAAAGCTGGGACCATTTTGAGAACAGCCCTAATTTTGGTTGGGTCAACATCGATCCCACGTGATGATACAATGTAACCTAAGATATTCCCTCCTGTTACACCAAAGATGCATTTTTCTAGATTTAGCGTGAGTCTGTATTCTATTAGATGTGAAAGAATGACGCGGAGTACTTCCGAATGGTCACAACACTTCTTGGCCTTGGCCAACAAGTCATCTACATAGGATTCCACAATTTTATGAATAATATCATGAAATATATATGTCATAGCCCGTTGGTATGTAGCACCAGCATTCTTAAGACCGAATGGCATAACAACATAGTAGTAGGTTCCCCAAGGAGTTATAAACATGGTTTTAGCTTGATCTTGTTCAGATATTTTGATTTGATTGTATCTTGAAAATCCATCCATGAGAGACAAAAGCTCAAATCCAGTTGTTGTGTCAACAATGATGTCTGTGGATGGTAACGGGAAGTCATCCTTAGGACATGCCTTGTTAATGTCTCAGAAGTCTATGTACATGTGTATCTTCCCGTTCTTTTTGAGAATGGGAATGATATTAGATACCCTCTGAGAGTAATCGACTGGTTTGATGAATCCTACTTGGAGGAGTTTCATTACCTCCTCTTTCACCATGAGAGCTACCTTAGGTTTCATTGGTCTTGATTTTTGTTTAATCATCTTTGCATCTGATTTAGTGACGAGGTTATGTAATGCGATGTGTGGTGCAACCCTTGTCATTTCTTTATAATTAAATGTGAAATCCTTCTGATGTTCTTTGAGGATTCGAGTGTGTATTTCAAATTCTGATAGAGTTAACGAGGATCCTAATTTCAATATCCTTGGTTCATCTTCTGTTTCGATGTTAATATCAATTGTTTCTTTGATTAAAGAAGTGTTACCTTCTTTGAACTCAAGCAGGGCTAGAGGTAATTCTAGATCGTCTCTGTTCTCTACCGTGTATATGCTGGGCTCATTTTGTGGGGGAATCTCTATCATGGAATTTCCAAAGTAGGAAGACGAATGCGGGATTAAGGATAAATCTATCACGTGATGGGTGAGATGTAACACTACATAGGCGTTTAAGTAATCAAGAGTGGTTGTATCACTATCATGTGATCTAGGATAGTAGATTTTTTCTCATCCCTTTTTGTTAAAAGAGAGTTTGATATTTTTTTATTAATGGTTCGATACGAAGGGATACCATGAAATGGGTATCTTCAAACTCACTATTTGGAGTGAAGCGTGATGCCGAGGTTGCTATTGAATCGGTGAGAAGATTTTTTTCTCAAGGGATTACTTCAATTGATATGAAGTCACACTCCTTACTTAAATTCAATACAACTATTTTGTAGAGTTGTAAGTGCTCGGCTCTGGTTTCATACATCTCAGAGACTTGGTTTGCTACCAATTGTGAGTCTCATAACACCTTGATATTATTAACACCAATCCTCTTGGTTAGGACGAGGCCAAGGAGGAGGGCTTTGTACTCAGCACCGTTGTTTGTACATTCGAAATTTAGTTTAAAGGAAAATGGTAGGACTTTTCCCTTGGGAGAAGTAAAGATTACACCTGCCCCAGCTCCATAATGACATTTAGCTCCATCAAAATGGAGATTCCAATACTTAGCTGGGAATATGGGCATTGGGATATTTGTTGTGTTAACATATTCTACCTCTACCATGTAGAGATCCACTGTTGGAAGAGAACCAACACCTAGGGTGTATCCCACACCTACAGAATCAAATGGTAGGAACATTGGTAGATCCTATTCTAGCAATTCAACAATTTTTGTAATAGTTCCTAATGATACTATTTCTACAATATTTGCCTCATCCTTGAGGGCTGGGATCGACTTGACTAGGCTCATAGTCTCAAGATCTTTCATAGGTACTAGCTTTTCCTCCGGCTTTGTGTCGGTGGGTTTATTAAGTTGGTTTGTTGGGAGTTCAAATTCTAAGTGAATGCCTGGTCTTTTCTTTAAGTTAGCTAGGTGTATATCGAATGGTTTTGGATCACCTTTGGCTATGAACACCTTTCCTAAATGCAAGAATCTTACTTCTTGGAATAATGTAGAAGGGATTTCCTTCATACGATGTATCCATGGTCGGCCAAGGATCATATTATAGTTGGTTTCCCGATCTATAATATAAAACTCAGTCAGGATTGTTTTGGGTCCTAAGGTGACCGGTAGTGTTATAGTTCCAATTGACGTGGCTTTGAGGCTATCATAGCCTCTTAGTGTATTTCGAGTCATGGAATACTTAATTTCTCCATACCCTAGCTTTTGAAGGAAAGAGAATGGGACTATGTTAACTGCTGCCCCATCGTCAACCATCATGTGTTTCACATAATTGTTATAAACCCATACTTGCAAGTGTAAGGCTGGATCACCTAGGCGTGCAATCTTAGCGTCTGTTGGCATTTTGTTTATTTCGAATATGAATTCGATATCCCTATCTGGCTACCCCGGAGGGTGGATATCAAAGTCTATATGGTTTACCTGTGTTTCGAGAGGTGGAGTGATGTTAATTAGATGACCTAAACCTAATGCCTCTAAAAGATCAGCCCTGTGGGTAGGAGAATTCTTTAGTAAGTCCAAAAAAGAAATGTGTGAGAAGGTTTTTGTTAGATCACTAATTAAATCGTAGGCACCCATGGGTTTTACTAATATTTGTTGGATATTGTCTATCTCTAATGGGTGGCTTGGACTCAGCTGAGAGGAATAATCTCGTGTCCTTGTTATAGCCTCCACGGGTAGTTTGGCATCTAACTCCACTAAACCAACTATCTTGGGTTACAGCTAACTTCCTAATTATGGTGCAACTAATGGATTTAGTGAAGTTGAGGCTTCATGATCGTTGTTTCCTACCATTACACCCTTGTTTTTCCCATTCAAATTTAACCTGTTGTTGTGATTTGGGAGCGGATCATTGAAGATCTTAAGGGGTGCATTTTGAGGGGAAACTACCCTTGTAAAAGTATTTGATGTCGGTGACATAGGATCTGCCAACAACATATCTATGAAAAGCTATTTTTGTTCCTTTGGAAAATGTTGCATGAACTTATTGTAGTCACGGCACGTTCTACTGTCATGGCCCCGAATTTTGTGGAAACCACAATACGAGTTAGGATTGTAATTCCTAGTTTGTTGGCTTGGTGTATATTGTGGCCCAAAACTCTGATCAAACCGTTGCCTATTAGGATTAAAGTTTTACATTTTCTGTTTTTGGTTTTGGTTCTGGTTTTGATATCTAGTTGAGTTTTGGCTTGGACCGTGTGTAGGGTTTCACTGTTGTTGTTGTTGTTGTTGTGGATGATTAAAATCCACTGCATTGATTGTTGGGGTAAAGTTGTTGTTTCGTTGGTTGTTTATTAGCGGTGGAGTATTCACAACATTTACCTTTTTAACCTGATCGGTTACCCAATCTGTTGTCACTCTGTGATTCTTATTGAGGATTTTAGGTCCTTGATTGACATTCGTGGTAGTAGGATAAGCCGTAGTATTCTCGTTAGAGGTGATTAACCTCCCGTTTGCTCCATATGTCTTGTGACCGCTATTAATTACCGCTTGATCTATTCAGAGAGCACTTTCAAGTACTTCATCATAAGTCCTTAGTGGGAACTTTTGGACTTCTTCCTTCACTTCTCTACTGAGAGAATGAAGGAATAAATCACATAATTCCATTTGGTCCATATTTGGAGCACTGGATGAAGAATAAAGAACTGTACGCCACCTCTGGATGAAATGAGCAACAGATTCATTGTGTTCCTGCTTAATGTGCAAGAATTCCCTGATTCCTGTTCTTAATAGTTTGTTCATGTCAAATGCCTTAATGAACTCTGAAACGAGTTGTTTAAATGAATGGATGGAAGCCTCAAGTATTCTATAATACCAATCGAGAGTGATGCCTTCCAAAGTTTTGGGGAATATTTTAGCAACAACCCCATCCCAAGGGAGTAGTTATCGAATGGCTGTGGCATAAGCCTTGATATGTGCATTCGGATCTCCCTCACCTTTGTATTTGGGCAAGTCGGGAAGAGGTCTTGGAAGCATAATGCTTCGTATGGTGAAATCTAAGGGCTCTTTCAAATATTCTGAATAAGTTCCTATTGCATAGGTTTCGACCATTGATGGTGCCTGCTGAGGGGGTGGCGGTGGAATGGGTTGTTGATTTGGCACACTGGTAGGGGCATAAGGAAACCCCTATGTTTGAGTAAACATGCCAGGAGAAGAGAACATATCCCCTTGTGGTGATTTGGACTACATGTTTAAGTATGAAGGGGGATTGTCTAGGAATGGATTATTTTGTACTAGACCAGGAGGTATCGGAACGGTGTTAGAAATGGCGATTCTTGTTGGAATTTGTTGTGAATACTGAGGAGTCATGCCTAACATGCCCATTCCTATGAGGATGTCTACTTAGCTAGGATGGTGTGGAGGATTAGAATTTCCTTCCTGTATGAATTGAGAATGGTGATTTTCCTGAGCAATTTCTAACCCCCTAACTTTTTCTACTAAAGTCGAAATGACTTCATTTGGTAAAGTTACGGTATTTTGCCTTAGTGGCATTTTTTGTATATCCTGATGTTGTATAGGCATGTGATATCCTGATATGAATTGATTGCTGCCCTGCCAAGTTTCCCTAAGGGCATTTCCTATGTGTAGTGGCATGGAGGTATTTTCTTGAAATGAGACCTCAGGTTGTGTTTGTAAACATCCTACGGGTGGGTACATACTCCGAGAGCAATGTTCATCATATAAAACTAGGTATGGGTCTAATTGTCTACTAATTTTTGGTCTAAGTAGTACCTGAGGAGACGAACCAGATTCTTCTGTGAACATCATATTGTTCAAGCTTGAAGGCTCTATTTGTTGTGTTTGAGCAAGCTGATCCAACTCCTCTATTTGGAAGGATGAGCTATATCTGATCCTTGGAGATGGATTTTGTGTTGACAACTGGTTAGTCAAGTAGTTGTCACCCCATACTGAGAGTGAGGGTGATGATTGTCTATTCAGTTGAGCGTAGTATGCCTCAAGACCTAAGAGAGGCCTGCCATATGCATCGAATCCCGACATATTCGGGGGGTATATGAATACCCGCAGAATAATAGGAAGGAGCAAAGGTGGACAAAAGAGGTAAAGAAAAGAATCGTGTGCTTCACGTTAGGTTCACAAATTTTTTTTGGTGAAGCTAATGAGGTGGAAAAGACAAAAGTAGTTAAATTGAAATAACAAGTAGAAATATGACTTTGAATCAGAAAGTAGGAAGTTCACATCAGGTTCACCAATTTTGTACAATTGAAAAGTAACAAGTGAGCGTGGGAATCTACAAGTAACTCTTCCTCGCACCCGACCTCCTAAGGTCATGCCGAGATAGCCGGTGGGGATGGAATATGCGTGGGATGCAGACAAACTAGTTAGGAAATCTTATGTCTTCGACATGCACTAGTGGAAACTATGAATCTAAGGTAAAGAAGGCCCTCCTAACCTAAACTGGTGTGATAGATCGATCGGCAAGGATGACTGCTCGAAGGCTCCAATCAATATCGAGCTCTGGCATGATTCGGTCTATGGGTTGTGGGATACGCAGAAAATGACCACAGATAGTTTCGTGTATATCTCCAGACAGGGTCATAGGGTGGATGATGGGTCTACGGGTGATTATCTGGTCTAGTCCAAAATTCCTTAGCTTTATTAGCTGCTACATCTAACAAGGATAACTATTCGATGATGATAGGTGGAAGTGGAGTAGATCTAAATACTAATGTGCGTAGTCCAACATCTATGTCTAATTCACCTGTGGATTCATTGGGTCACAACCATAGATTCATGTTTATTGTGGTCTTGCTATGGTCATGTGTGGAATCAGTCCCTAATCCCTAGTATCTAATAGTCGTATGCTTTCTCAGCCTCTATATTCAAAATTAATAGTTGTGTGATCTTCTTAGAGTATCTCACAGGCATTCGTGCAACCTGAATTCTTAAGCTGGTATCTATGTCTGTGAGAGTGTCTCCTGCGTCTGGTTGTGGGACCAAAGGATCACAACTGAACTTTTTCTCTCTTTCAAGCCCTTCTACAGTCATGCAGATATATATATCTAGGGTAATCTTTAGTTTGGTTGATTTTACCAAAACATGTGCGCTTGGTCCTCTTCTATGTTTAACCCGCTTAATTGGAAGCTGATCTGTTGTAAGTTTTCCGTTGTTCAGAAGACTTGGATCCTAAGATTCTGATCTATATCAGTTATTGCTGTGACAAGATTGGGTTGGGGCATGATTGGCTCGAATACATATTCTCTGGGCTCTCTAGGTCCCGTGATTGTCATACAAAAGCAACAATGTAAATCTAATTGCAGCAAAGTAAAATTAACTATGTGAAGTATATCTATAGCATATATAACTTCTCTTTTGTGTTTTGACAAACTATTTGAACAAAAATGAAAGAGTAATTATTTAAAATATCTAACAATTGACAACTAAACTAATCATGAAATTAAAATAAACAAGGCAACCGAGTATAACTACTTGCCTATGCAGTTGTAAGTCTATTCTAAATAATGAAATAACTGATCTAATCTATTTGAAAGACTCTCGATCCTACCTCAGAAGTGAGGAATGAATCATAGTTTCTAAAAAACTATCAATCCCCACAGCTTCTCTGGCAATATCGAAAGTAAAATTGATTGAAATAAGATGATTGGCTACTCTATTTGATATGCTTCTAACTAGAAATTTGAAAGCTAGAACCTAGATTTTGCAGAACAGTGGTGAATTCGATGGTGTGTGTGGTTTTTTCCCCTCAGTGTGATCTCCTCATTCCTTTATGCTCACATGGATCTAGAAAAGCGTGTAATGCTAGCATCAACAAAAGTAGATATTTGGAACAAAGGAAGCTTAGGATACAGACCGAATACAATGCGAGTAGGAGAGAGATAGCGCAAGAGTACAGAGCTTGCCTTATGTAATTCCTAGCGGGATTTATTACGAGTCATGTAGCATAAAATGTCCAGAACTTGAAACTATATTTTTTTGACAAGAAAAACCTACAACTTTAATGGCTTCCTACTGAAAACTAAACTATTCTACCTTAATGGATTGCATGAAGTAATGACAGCACTTGCACAAGATGGATATGTGGCTTTCTAATGGAAAAATAACACTAACTAAGCATGCAAAGAACAAAACTATGAATCCTAGACAAAATGGAAGACTAAGCTATTGAAATGAGAAATTGAGAGGAAAATTTGAGGGGCCATTTGCTTGAGCACAAGCCAACTATTTATAGCATTTGCATTTACCCAAAGGTAAAAACCAAATTGATCTCTTAAACCATAAATAATGCCAAAACACTATTCCAGGGAACTAGAATCATTAATGCAAGCCAAAGGCGGTGAAAAAAAAGGGTAAACGTTGAAATTTACGTGAGTCGCGTTAAAAATAACATTCTGGAAAACACGTGAAGGACCACCGCCTTGAGCAGGGTGGCAGTTTCGTAACTAAAGAGAAAAATGCAAAGAAAAGAGGGGAAAAGAGAACAAAAAAGCACGCAAGGGCTAAGAAAGGCATGCGGGATGTTAACACACACTTGGGGAGCTTTTCCAGATCCCGAACACCTTGCGAGGAGACCTGTATCATGATTGAGGCACGTGTTACGTTGTTCTGGCAGTGAAGTACCTTACAATTTTGGGTACGTACAATCACCCTGAACCGGCATCGGTTACTATATTTGCCCATACAGTTCAGAACAGTGACCTACCCACCTAATTCTCCCTCACCATCATTCACCTGTGATCTACCTGAGACCTCTGTCAGACCTGCAGAGACCCAGAACCAGTTATTTGACCTTCAAATCCTATTCTAACCTAGCTTGTTAGATTAGATCTATTTTTTATCATGTTTTAAGTGAGATACCTAAATCATTTCAAATTACAATAGGTTTTACCTTATTTACCACATTAAATTGTTTAAAATAATGGACTGATAGCCATCTATGAAGTATTAGACTTCCCAAATCTACTATACGCTAGACAGTTCACTACATATATTGTTTAACTTTTTCTAGTGGTATTGCTTTGCATTACAGGTAGTTCCTCCTAGCTAAAAGGAAGCTCTCACAATCAACTATGGATTCGGAAGTCATACATGTGCAACAACCCATCAACCAACATTAAAATAGGTATTCCTCCTACGCCCATTACCCTATCTGTTTCATCAATACTTTAAGGAAACAATCTAGAATCAGGTGAAATAGTTTTTATGGTATTCCGTATATCTTAGGTGTGGGTAGTGAGTTAAGCATGAGGAGACGATACTCCAAAAGTGAGAGGCGTTCCATAACATCTATGAGGGAGGAATCATCAAGTAATTTGGAGCATGGAATGGATGTGCTGGTGGATGGTTTTTTGGATGTGTTTGATTTTGGGATGAGAACATCATTTAGAAAGTGCATCATATTAAAATTAGTAAAAGGATTGGGATCTACAAGGATCATGAATATCTCACCTTCATATTCATATTTGAGACATCGATGAAGCATTGAAGGGACATAACACATGGTGTGTATCCAAGTTCTTCCTAGTAAAATATTATACTGGAATTCTCCCTCTATGAAATAGAAGAGATCGAGAAGGGTCTTGAATCTAACCTTATGCTGTAAAAGGACAATACCTAATGTTGACATGATTGTATCATTAAAATCTTGAAGGAGGATTGTTGTTTAAGTGATGAGAATATTTGGTAATCAGAGTTAGTTAAAGACGATGGATAAGATAATGTTGATTGTGGCATTGTCATCAATCATGAATCTCTTGATGATAAAATAATTGATTTGGGTTGTGATGAAGACAGGTAAATCAAGATCCTCAGGTTGAAGTTATGGTATTTTAGTAGAATCAAAGGAAATAGATGAGAATGTTTTGAGATCACCTACAAAATCTTTGAAAGAGTGGGGATCATTGTAAGGTACACATATATACTTGAGGGATTTGATCATTACTTGTTTTTGTGAAGGTGATGTTTGAACCAGTTCGTAGAGTGACATTTTAACAGAGGCTTGGTGTAATTGTTTAATGACTACCTTTTTTACTATAGTGGAAGATAAAGGTGTAGCTAGAATGGAGATTTTAGTATTTTATTGTGATGTTTGATTAGATGTCTCTAGTGCCAGAGGAATGGAAACCTTAGGTTTATCTTGGGATGAGGATGAGGTGAGCTCTGGAGATAGTGGGATAGTGACGAATGTTTTTGGTTTTATTTTTAAAGTATTTAATTCATGGGTACAATTTTGGGTAGTGATGTGGAAAACATTGATGTAATGTGGAATGATCTTAGTTAGGTATTCTTCGATAATAACGGCTGATGGTGTTATAGGTATTGAATGAATTTTCTTTTATGTTCATAATTTTGAGGGGAGGAGACCTTTATCTTCAATATTTTTAATGGCTGCGTGAAAGGCTTTACATTCTTCCACATAGTGTCTAGGTGTCCGATGATAGTCGCAGGAGGATTCAAAATTATACCAAGAAGGCTTCTATTCTCGAGTGTTAGATGGTTTTAGAGGAGGTAACACTATGAGTGATTATTGAAGTAGTTTTTCTAGCATAGCTTCATAGTGTCCCTTTGACACAGATGTGGAAGACAAAAATGCTTCTTTTTATTTATCTGTCTTAGAATGTGTTGCCTTTGGTGTGGGTTCTTTGGTTATTTTTTTATAAGTATTTTTTGATTGTAAGGAAGTGGTAGGTGTTTAGACAAGGGATTGGGCCCTAAGATGGAGGGTTGATGTTTGATTCTTTGTATAGGAGTAGTGAAATGGTTTATAACTATTACATTTTTATATGGGGGTGGAAGGAAACTCCCAGGGTCACGTAGATGATAATGGGTTGCGAAGTCATCATAGAAAATTTTCATAATTTTGATAACTGTTTATTTTTGTGGTGTTTGTGGAGGTATATTTGAAGGGCTAGGTGAGGAGGACATAGATACAGATGCAAATGGTTTGTTTTGGTTAATAGATTGTGGGGATATTTTTTATTTTTTGGATGTTGATTCAGGTGTGTTACTAGGGATGATTGTGGGAGTGGATTTGATAACAGGAAATTTTTTATTGATGGTTTTTATGGCATGGTGGGACTTTACGTTGTTCATTCAGGGTTGACTACTCGATGGGGTATGATTTAGAAATGGTTGTTTGAAGACATTAATATTTTGATTCTGAAGAGAATTAGGGTTGTCTAAGTGTAAATATCCTTTTTCAATCAGATCCTGAAGCGTGTTTTGGAACAAATGACACCTTTTAATTTCATGTCTTTTGACCCTATGGTATTTAAAATAGTTGTTATCTCTGTAAATATAATGTTTAGACACATAAGTGTCGATAGGTAGGATGGATAGAAGAGAGATCATGTTGGAAGAGAGAATTTTTTTGAAAAATACATTATAGTTCTATCCAATGGGTGTATACCTACATTGAGGATGGGAGAATTCAATGGTTGAGCATGATTTTGGAGAGGATTTGACAACTACATTGTTAGCGGAGGATTTGAGTTTATCTTGACTAGAAGATGATTTGGATGGGAAATCTAGTTTCATTTTCTTTAGTCAAATTTTGAATTTTACTTCTTTACAAGCACGAAGCTAAATCTTATGGGCCATGGTGGATGCTTCATCTATCATTTAGAAGGATTGGATTTGTAACATATAAGAGATGTGTTTGGGCATGAATGAGAGAACAACTTGATCAAATGTATTTGTGGGAGTGAGACTGATAATTGATCGATTATACCCTTCCAGCGGGAAACAAAATCTGCAATGGATTCATCTTCATATTATTTGATTGTATAAAGGTCAACAATGGTAATGGTGATGTTGATTGAAAAATTCTCGAGAAAGAGTTATGCAAGTTGATCGAATGAGAATAGGAAGTATTGTGGAATGCTATTATACCAATCTAAAGCAGGGCCTGTCAATGACATGGGGAATGTTCTTAACATGAGGTCTTGGTCATGAGATAAAAGATAACGGATGCATGGTGAAAGGATCAGATGTGTTGCTGGGGATCCTCCTTACTATACAATTTGATGAATTTTGGGAGCTTCCAGTGAGGAGGGTAAGCTTTATAAGGTACAAACAGGTGAATAGGCTCATTACATATTATTTTTGTATGAAAGTATGTTCTTAGGAACCATAAAGCAGATTCAAGGCTATAAATGTGGTTCATTAAGGCCTGAAGAGGGTCAATTATGGTTTTGTTGTGTACTTGATAAGGTTGACCTGGGATGATAAAATTAGAATTTCTTAGGTTGTTGATATGATTGGTATTGTTGTGGGATATTTTGTTGGAAAGGAATGTTTTGCTGAGGGATGTTCATAGGAATGTTATAGTTAGGTGGAAATATTAAAAGTTGTGATGGTTGGATATATTGATACTGAGGAGGAATGGATGTATTTAAAAGAGGTAATGATTATTGTGGTGTATATTGAAGGGGGATAAATGTGTGGATAAGGTGATGAGAATATTGAGGTGGTTGTTGAAGAGGAAAAAAAGTGAAAATAAGTGGTTGCGATGATTGCAGGATATTATAAAGGGTAATGGACGTATGTATAGGAGGATGAGATGGTTATGGTATAGCTTGGGAATAATTAAATGATTATGACAGATAAGGTATGTGTTGTGACATAATTGGAGTCAAAGACTGTTGCGAATCTAGATGAGTATTGGAATAACGTTGGTATTGATTAAAGGTACAGATGTGGGAATACACATAGTAATGTTCTGAAAAGGTGGTATGGTTTTTTGAGATGACAGTGGTGGAGGTATGCTAATAGAGACATCAGTAAACTCACATGAGGTGTTTGAATGGTAGAGGAAGATATAGGGGTTTGCGTGGATGAAGAGGTGTTTGTATCATGTTGAGGTGTGTCAAACCAATTGAAGGATCGGGTTGTTGGATGGTCGTTGTCTTGTGAGGAAATCATGTTAAGGTCAAAGGTAGTCATGGGGAATAAAGAAATGATGGTGGATATTTCTAATCGACTACTAATAGGGTAGGAATATAGTTTCTGAATAACAGGTTCATGGTTCGGATCAATGAAATGGGAAACACCACCTGAAGGATCAGGTGTATATGACAGTGCTTCTAGCAGTGATGATTGAAGGTGGACACCCCTAGTGGAAAGGTGTGCATTAAGAGCCATAGGGTTTGAGTCAAGGATATCTGAGAAGATGGTATCCCCATTTTTGAATAACCATGAACTAAGGGGATCAGGTATTTCAGATGAAGTGGATTGATTATTGGGAGAATGGGGCTTCTCTAGATCTTCAGGTGGGGGTGAGGCAATGTTTTTTCATGCATGGAAGGAATGTCAGGTGCATTCCAAAGACATTGTTGAGTGTTATCAATGGAATTTTCAATGTTGTTATCATATTTTATATATTTTAGGATGGGGTGTTGATAGGAGTTCTTGAAATTGATCAATGAGTTGTTGGGCTTCATCTTGTTGATTTTGAGCCTTTTGCAAAGTTTGATGGTATTATGGTTTATATTTCTAGAATGGACTAGACATGCTTTTTGAAGTTTGGACTTGGTATTGTTGTCTTGTAAGTACCATATTAACAAACACACAATATCCTAACAAAAAAAATAAATCTAGATGGGTTGTTTATAAAAATAAAAAAAAATCACAGAAAGAATCAATTTGATTATATTGATTAATTGAAAAAGTGGAATGTGTAAAATGGTGTAAAAGGTCCTAGGAAATGACCGTCTATGGATGGTTTCAGGAATGTTTAAGGATGGATTCCTTGATATACCTAAAGGTACGTGAGGCCCAAATATGTGATGGTGTTGGTACATGGCCTATTAGTGGGGCCTACCCCATCACTTCGTGGTCTCTCAGTGATTAGGGAGTTGGGTGCTTAACCAATATACCGATAACTAGTTGTTTATACTTGGCTAGAACACTGGTTTGGTTTCTCTAGTGGGTGATGAAATCCCAATAGTTATCACCTGGGTAAAATTTTTTGATGCAAGTTTGATATTTAATGTGATTTGGTTGTGTGTGAGGGAAGAATTAAGTGAATGCAACAAATTAATCCTTCTAATTAATCTATGTGATCAGGAAGTATGTAATGTTATTTTTAAACCCAAAATAAAATGTTGAATTCGATGAGAAAAGATAACAAGATGCGAAATGGAAAACAAAAAAGAGAGGAAAAGGACTCACCTCAAAAATGCTTCCTTTTTAATTTTCAATTTTTTATATTTTTTTAGCAAGGCAATAACCAGCAAGCAAAAACCTCCAAAAGAAGAAACTTGTAAAAATGTTAGAAAAGGAAAAAACAAAACAAGAAAATGATGTTAGAGGCTGACTAATAGTTAATCAAAAGCATTCATAAATATCATCGGTGAGTGATAGAATCATTGGTGATTCACCCAATCACTGGCGATTTAACTGGATCGATGGTCATTACAAAGCAAGAAGGCCTAAAGTGAATAAAATTAATTTAAATGAAAGAAAAGAGGGAATAAGGTCCCATCAGGCATTCCAGAATGTTCAGAGATGTTTTCACCTTTCTACTCAAATTAATGCAGTGAAATAATAAAAACAAGACCAACCTCAGAAGACGCGGGGTTTATCGATACCCGTAGAGATGGATGTTGAAGTTAATGTTCAATTGAATTTGATCAAGTCTAAGTGTATGTGTATTTCCTCCTGTACTACAAAGTGACCATTACTCAAATACATTAAATAGAATATATTAGATAAATGGATAGACAAGATGCTAAAAAAAATCTAGTTCCAAGAATCTAGAAGGCTTCCTTGGAGGATGTTATACCGTTTTGTAACAATTAAGTGAGTTGATAATAATAATATGGATGAATATAAAGATATACAATCAAAGTAAATGTGTAGATAGAAATAAATAAGCTCTAAAAATCCAGCTGAATGGGAAGGTCCTCTCTGGCCTCCAACGAGGCCCAAGTGAGGTTGGATGTGATCTGTACACATTCAAACTAGTTATACCAGAAGTCATTAAACTATTGTTCATTTTCATGTACAAATTTAATCTGATCTTCGATGTCTTATTTAGTTTTATAAAATTGGATTGCACATAGATTCAATTCATGAATGATGTCAAATTGTTCCCAGTAGAAAGGTTGTCAGACTATTGGAAGTGAATGAACGCTTGTGATTTTCTGTGATTGACCAAGTATTGCCATCTAACAGAGAGCCATTCTCAAAGACATATTAGAAGATACATATATCATGAAAAGTTATAGAAGATAATGATATAAAATTATTAATTATTATAAAATGCATATTTGATAGGGATCATCGGTGATTATGACAATCATTGGAGATTAAGTGAATCAGTGGCGATTTCAGTAAATTTTGATAAATTGATTAAAATGAGTGTTTGATGACATATAATGATATTTCATACTAATTTATGTCTAACTAAGATTGATAAAGGATAAAAGAGGATTTCAAGATTACATTGAAAGTTTCATGAAGCTAAAAGATGCCTCAAACCTTTTTCTTGAAGATGATCTGATTGATTGAATCCTGGTGTAGTTTGTAACTCGATTGATGAAGAATGATCTCCAAATGCTTTGAAAACATGATGATGACGGCTTGATAATTCTTGATGTTTCTTGAGGTCTCTATGTTCGTGATGAGGTGTAGGATTTTGGTGAATGAAGTAGAAAGTGAGGGCTCAAGATTCAAAATTGAGGATCTTGGAAGGAGGTAGGAAAACTTCTATTTATAATCGTTGGAGATTACCAAAATCACTGGTGATCTAGGTTTTTCAGGTTTTGGGATGGGAAAGTGGTTAAAACCCCTTCCAAATGGATTTTTTTGGTTTTTTCTTTGGGTAAATGGTTATTGATTTTGTTAAGGATGAGGTGTTTGTGGTTAAGGGGTTATGGGATGGTTAAGATGTGGTTTGTTTTATTTGTTTTGAGATAGTTCTAGGTGGTTGAATGTATATTTTACAGCTGAAGGGGATATTTACATGAAGTAAATATGATGGGGTTTCTTTGGCTTAGGATAGGGGATAAATAATGAGATTGATTAATATATGATGAATGTACTTGATGGAGGAAAATGAGGTGTGTGAATTAACAAAGAAGTTAAGCCTTAAACTTTGAATTACATCTTGAAACCTTAACCACAGATGGAAAGTGATAATGGGTTCACTAAAATGTAATTTTAATGTTTGATGGCTTCATAAATGGAAAAATATGCATGACAATGTTCCAGGATAGGGCTAATAGAGGTTTCAAGGGTCTAGGTGAAGAAATTGATTTAGTGATAAAATAATAAGGTGTCTAGTTTTGGAATTTAGGAAACACCTTTTTAAGGTTAAAGGATATTTGAATATATTTACATATTTTGGTGGGAACTTTTACAACACTCCAAACCTGAAATTTGCATGATGCTTGGTCTTGAGGACAATTTTAGAGCTATTTGGAAGAAATTTGATGCTTGTTCATTTTGAGATAAAATAAGATTGAATATAACTTAGCATGAAGTGGTTAATTATGGTACATATGTGGATAGGATACCAAATTCTTAGGAGGAAAATTTGAATGTTGAGCTAAAAAGTAAGCAGAAGAAAAAAAACAACAAATCTAGGGAGGTGAGTATATAGAGATATTGCATTATTTTTTGGTAATTTTGATGGTTGAATTAGAAAATAAATAAAGTTCTAAAGTAGGGTATATTGAGCATTGAATTCATTTAGGGTAAATTGGTCAATTTTGTAAATAATAAGCCATTTATTGGGTTTCGGATTGATTCTCATTTACAAAGTTTTAGAGAGAATTGCTGATGGAAACTTACTGAATTTGATTGATGGGACTATTTAGGTGTTTTCAAATAAATCAGAAACATATGATACATGCCATGATTTGGAAAGGACCAAATCATACACCAAAAATAGGTTCGTATATCATGTTGTTCCATTATGACACATGCTACAAATTCCCAAGTTTCCTACTATGATTTACTCCAATTTTATATCACAGGTAAACATATTATCTTGGAAGTATTGAAACAAATAACATTCCTTGTTCATACATCACCTTCCCATATGGATTTTATTTTGATATGTATTCCAACCCTTTCTATTAGTCATTACAACATATTTCATAAAGTTTTCCTAGAGTCTATTCAATCATTACAACATTATTTTCAAGCCCAATTTCAAGCTATGAGAACTAACATCAAATCTCTCATGGATGAGATTAACACATATAAAGGATTCCTCTTATTCCCATATTTAAAATTTATGTACACATCATGATCAGTCTATTTCTTAGGATGTTTTTAGGTAATGTGATATATATGTTATACATAATACATGTTCTTATAGAAGTGAATTGAAAGTACTACAAAGAGGGAAAAATGTGTATTTTCCAATAAATCAATATTTAATACTAAGGAAACCATAGAAAAAGTAACTTATTTGGTTTGAAAAATATGTTAGACAACATGGTATTTTATATGAGATAATTGATAAGTGATTAATCACTTTATTATCCACTCATTAGTATCCCTCTTATCAGTGTGAAAAAATTAAAGGTCAACCATTTTAAAAGTACCATGTAATTAATGGACATCATGATAATGATTATAATGATTTATAATGAAGGGTTCAAAAATGAAGTGTAAGGGGTTTATTCTTTCAATACATGACAGTCTAATTTGAAATCTTCTCAAGTCCCTAAATCTCAATGGGTACACAAAGCTATAAAAACTATTTCATATGACCATAACACAATACTAAATGATAAACCATTGGATATTAAAAAAGAGTTTACTCACAAAAAGAATAATAATGCAACATATCCATGAATAGAACCACATTTAGTGAGATAATTACATCATAACATTGTGTAAATAGAAATGGATGAAATATTAAAGGATCCTAAACAATTGCATGCGGTATTAGATCACTTAGAGCATACATAATCCAAACAAGACGGAAACACTACAATGGATTATGTAGAAATATCTACTTTAAAAAAAATACTAGGATAGATTCCAATTTAAATGATATCAATTGTGATATTAATTCTAGCATACATACATATGATACCACTCATGTTTCCTTTATTAATAAGGTGGAACATACTACACATGGATGTAATTATATAAATACAAATGACGATGATAATGATTATATTTAAATTTCCATAGGCATGGAACATACTATATTAATCCTAAGTTTTATTATATAAATTCCTCTTTCACCAAAATATCCCATCTGCAATAAGGGAAACATGGGTAATAATGTCATGGATAACATTTATTTATCACTACTAATAATTTCAAACAATAAAGATGATTTTGATACTGATTAATATTATAATGAAAATAAACAGTGTCATATGATTGTTGAGCATCTTTAACAATCAAATTTTAATATATTAATGAATAAGAGGATATAATTTTGATATAAGTGTTATTTATTTCTCAAAAATGTGTTTCTAATAATCTAGCTACATAAAGAAAAAAATTTATATACAACTAGGAAGTAAATTTCATTTTCCTAAACTCATTGAAAAGAGTGCATCTTAAGGATATAGATTAGTCATATGTCCTCTATTTGGTTAACTTTCCCATCATGACGCATCATCATACTTAGTCATGTTACTGTTGTAAATATCTCCCCCCGGGTCGATATAGACAAACAAGAGAATATAGAAATCAAAGAAGCTCAAATCCCTGACATACAGAAGGTGCAGGAAAGTGGTGCACATAAATGAGTGTCGAAAATGAAAAGGATGCACCCTTGGCACATGGAAGTGGCACATAGAAATGAGTGTCGACACTAAAATGTATGCGCAAAGGCGCAGGAAAGTGGTGCACAGAAATAGATGTCGAAGGGTAAAGGATGCGCCCTTGGCGCACGAAAAGGGCACATGAAATAGGGTGTCAGCATGACAAAAGTCATGCCAAGGCGCAGCTAAAGGGCACATGAAAATGGGTGTCGACACAAGAATATATGTGCCAAGGCGCAGGAAAGTGGCGCACAGAAATGAGTGTCGACAATGAAAAAGGTTGCGCCCTTGGCACACGGAAATGGCACATGACACAGAGTGTCAACATGGAAAAATTTGTGCCTGGGCACACGTAAGAGGATGTCAACACACACATGGATGTGCCTATGGCACACCTTCAGGAGGCGCAACATTTTGAGCGCTGACAGGAAGTAGCCCCTGGTGCAGATATTCAGACGGCCATAAATTTTGACTGGGAGCTCGGATTCATGCAAGGTTGGACTTTTCGGAAAGCTTACAACGTCCTCTGTCCAACTACAACTGGATATCTTTAATTGGGTGAGAAAAAATTCTTAAAAATGCAAAATATAGTTTTCCACTTTTGGGTTCGTTGGGGTTCTCATCTACCATCATAATGAGATAATTAAATGCAGTGTGGAGGTGGTTGGGATAGATTTCGAATTCCTCTCTCTTTTCTCCCTCATTCTTCCTATAAATTGTAAGGAGGGGCTTCTTTCTAAAGGTTGGACATTCTTGTTTTGCCCCTCCCTTCTTCTCTTTGGCAGGTGAACTTGTGGAGTTAAAACCTCCCATTTGAAACTGTAATGCAACCTTGCCTCTTGGCATTTTGTAGTGTGTTGTATCAATCTTTGGAGAAAATTAATGCATGTCTTTGGATGATTCTCAACCCTCTCTATATTCATTTACATCCACTTGATCTTTCACTATGAATCTGGCTATCTGTGCATGATCTTGCATTGCATTTTAATGGTCTGTGTTTATTGGCAAGACAGGTGTTCTCCATTCCTCGGTGCATCACCTTTGTAGTTTAGGTTTTATTTTATGCATTTTCTTACCCTGTCTCCTTGGCAAGTTAGATTAGGTTTTTAGTAAACCCTCTGCATTTTCTACGTGTGCATCTGAACAAAGGAATAGGAACCGGCCTTCATCCGGAGAGCTTTTCTGTTTTCACAAATGTCCCACACTTGGGAAAAGCTCCATGTTATGCAATCACACTGAGAGTCTCAACCCATCGTGTTGCAGACACTCAGGGGTGCTGCGATTTGACGTCAACAGTTTTGGCACGCCCGGTGGGACCTTAGAGGTCTTCCACTTCATCTTTGCAGGTTGGTGTGTTCCTGTGAAGATTTCAGCCTTTGGAGGCACTTGCAAACACATCTGGCGACTCCATCTGATCAATAACTCATTCTCTGAGTTGCAGACCTGTTTTTCATCCATTCCCACCCATCTTCCTTTCCATCTCTTTCATTCTTTCCCATTCCATGAAGTTGTGCAATCATGACTTCATATCCATCATGGGATTCACATTTTCAACAACAGCAGCAGTATATTCCACCTCCAACATGTTTTACAAATCCTCCGAATCAGCATTTTGAGCATTTTCAAGATCAGTATGCATACCCATATGAGCAGTAGTGCCAAAGTCAGTTTGGATATGAAGCACACCAAGAGCAAGAGTATGCACATAATGAAGACCATCAGATGCAAGATGCTGGTCTGTTGGAGAAAATCCAAAAGATGGAGGTAGAGATAGTGCAGTCCAGAGCAACAGCTCAAATGAGAGCTTTCAGAATTGGTTGCAGGACTCCTTGTCCATGGGGAGGCCCTTTTCCAAGACACTTCAGCCCTCAAGAGAAGCTAGACTTCATGATGAAGATGCTACCCCAACTTGCACAATGGACAACAGAGATAGAGGCCTATACACTTGTTGTTGAACAACCTTGTCAATGGGTAAGTTCTACACCATCATCTGGCTTTTCTCTTCCCATTACTCAAGCAACACCATCTCATTTGGAATTGCAAATTCTAAATTCTCCATCTGATGTCCCAAGTGTTGAATCCATTTCTCCACCTCTCAGTCTTCCACCACACCTCAATTCTTCTTTCCTTTTTCCTTCCAAATAGTCATCCCCTCCACAAGAGCTAACAGTAATACCCCCTCCTCCAAAGAAACAAGAGTTTCTACCTCCACCACCATAAAAAATTTCCAAGCCATTTGAGTTACAATCCACTTCTCCTCTTGCATCCCTAATTCCAGGTGGGGAAGAAGAAATTGCAAAAAACAGTCATCAAGGACAGCAAGAGGAGGAGCCAAGAAAAGAAGAAATGATTAAGAGCTTAGTAAGTTTGGCTCTTAAATTTGGAATTGAGAATATCCCTTTACTAATAAAGCCTACATAAGAGGCTAAGGTTGGAGAACAAATGGTGGTCAGGATTGATTTTGTTGCAGCAGAAGAAGAAGATCTTGCAGTCCCAACTTGTCCTCTAGAGTAGCAGATCGAGGAGTTTGACTTAACAAACTTCATGCTGGAGGAAGAGTTCAATCAAGAGCAAGATTGTCTTCAAACATTGGAGGAAGTTGAACATTTGCAGCAGGACAACAATGAGATAATTTATCTGTCAGATTTGGAGGACTGTTTTGATGAAGAAGAACCGGTTGAGTTTCCACCATTCTCTCTTTCATCATCCACATTCCAAACACTTGAGTCTGCTGCCATGAAGGAGAAGATTCATTTGCAGCAGCCTGCATCTTATAGCAGCTCTTTGGAATCAAGATTGGAAGATTTTAATCTTTCATGTTCTTCATTGGAGGAAGAGAAAGGATAAAATAATTTAACCATTTCTTCCACACCATCCACCCAGGAGGGTCTACAAGAGAACTCCATTTTTGGAGTTGAAAATCAGAGCTATGGGCATATCAAATGGATCAGACCTTGCCCAATTAGGTATTTAGCTTCATTGGAGCCAAAGGAGAAGTCACAACCAGTCATGCTTGCTTCTGAGCATGAGGATGAGCTACAAAGTACCAAGGATCAGCCGCCATACCTCTTCAATTCAAATGCGGAGCAACTAAAAGAGGTATTGAATTTTCCTTCAACTGACACCTTGATGATTTGGGTAGAAGGTCAGCTTCTTGTTGATTTTCCACCCATCCTAGCAGCCACACTCAGCTCCAAATCATTTGCATGGCTGCCAATTTTGAAGAAAGGAAGTTATTTTGCACAACCAGTTGCAGGGTTTGTTTATCCCACTTTTGCTTCCGGTTAGAATAGAGTAGGTAGGTTTACTTTCAGCAAAAGAAGTTCTTGAGCACACTCTGCATGTTCCATTTGGAGCATGTATGATTTTTAGTTCTGTACATAGTTTTTGGTGTTGCTGGTTTTGCTCTGGCACAGTTCATTTCAGTGGCATTTTGGTGAGGACAACTACAAGTTCAATGGGTTTCAAGTGGCTCAGAAGGGATTTTTCAAAGTTCATATCAGTTTTCAGGCTTGCTTATGACTCCATGCCCAATGGATTGCTAAAAGGCCACTGATCTTCTACCTAGCAGGCAGGTGACCCCGTTGAGTCGCCAAATTGTTGTAAATATCTCCCCCCGGGTCGATATAGAAAAACAAGAGAATATAGAAATCAAAGAAGCTCAAATCCCTGAAATACAGAAGGCGCAGGAAAGTGGCGCACAGAAATGAGTGTCGACAATGAAAAAGATGTGCCCTTGGCACATGGAAGTGGCACACAGAAATGAGTGTCGACACTAAAATGTATGCTCAAAGGTGCAGGAAAGTGGCGCACAGAAATGGATGTCGATAGGGTAAAGGATGCACCCTTGGCACACGAAAAGGGCACATGAAACAGGCTGTTAGCATGAAAAAAGTCATGCCAAGGCACAGCTAAAGGGTGTATGAAAATGGGTGTCAACACGAGAATATATGCGCCAAGGCACAGGAAAGTGGTGCACAGAAACGAGTGTCGACAATGAAAAAGGTTGTGCCCTTAGCGCACAGAAATGGCGCATGACATAGAGTGTCAAGAGGGAAAAATTTGTGCCTTGGCGCATGTAAGAGGATGTTGACACACACACGGATGTGCCTATGGTGCACCTTCAGGAGGCACAAAATTTTGAGCGCTGACAGGAAGCAGCCCCTGGCACAGATATTCAGATGGCCATAAATTTTGACTGGGAGCTCGGATTCATGCACGGTTGGACTTTTCAGAAAGCTTACAAGGTCCTCTATCCAACTACAACTGGATATATTTAATTGGGTGAGAACAAATTCTTAAAAATGGAAAATATAGTTTGCCACTTTTGGGTTCGCTGGGGTTCTCACCTACCATCATAATGAGATAATTAAATGCAGTCTGGAGGTGGTTGGGATAGATTTCGAATTCCTATCTCTTTTCTCTCTCATTCTTCCTATAAATTGTAAGGAGGGGCTTCTTTCTAAAGTTTGGACATTCTTGTTTTTCCCCTCCCTTCTTCTCTTTGGCAGGTGAACTTGTGGAGTTAAAACCTCCCATTTGAAACTGTAATGCAACCTTGCCTCTTGGCATTTTGTAGTGTGTTGTATCAATCTTTAGAGAAAATTAATGCATGTCTATGGATGATTCTCAACCCTCTCTGTATTCATTTGCATCCCCTTGATCTTTCACTGTGAATCTGGCTATCTGTGCATGATCTTGCATTGCATTTTAATGGTCTGTGTTTATTGGAAAGACAGGTGTTCTTCATTCCTCGGTGCATCCCCCTTGTAGTTTAGGTTTTATTTTATGCATTTTCTTACCCTGTCTCCTTGGCAAGTTAGATTAGGTTTTTAGTAAACCCTCTGCATTTTCTACGTGTGCATCTGAACAGAGGAATAGGAACCGGCCTTCATCTAGAGAGCTTTTCCATTTTCACAAATGTCCCACACTTGGGAAAATCTCCTTGTTATGCAATCGCACTAAGAGTCTCAACCCATCGTGTTGCAGACACTCAGGGGTGCTGCGATTTGACATCAACAGTTACTTTATCAATTATCATGTAATATACAATCCTTGTCAATATTAACTGATGTATAATCCCTTTTTGAATACACAAGGGGCATATACAGATCTCCCTTACTTATTTTTGAATAATAAGTTTCCTTACACTATGTACTATCTTATCTACCTTGGTATGGTTTTTTTTTCAATATGTTTTCTAATACCTTTCAAACTATTCTTAATCACAACATGTTATATCCCATTCATTCAATCAAAATTGGTGTCACATGTAAATAAAAAATCAATACCAATCAAATACAATACCTTCATAAATGATTATGTAATACCAAATTTTAGACTCTCAAATTTGGAAATATATCCTTTGACACCACTTGTCTTGGCATTGCACACTTTCATGGATAAATGTACTCTCCTCGCTCTTTTTTAAAACACCCTAATAAGAATTTATGTACATTTTTATCTTTGCACACATCTTTGTCATATGTTTCTAAAATTTAATTACATTAAATACACTTATAAACACTCATGCTTATGCCCATAAATTCAAATTTTTCTTTCCTCCTTCTGGTCTACAAATTTCAGTTTCTATTGGTTTGTAAAATTACAATACCGACCCTATTATATGGTTTTAGACCGATATGTTGTGAATTAATTATTAGAATTACATAACCTTAATACAAACAAGTATACTCCCTTCATTAACCTTTCATGGAATAACAACCTTTGAAAGAATATATAATTAAGGGAATCATACCTAATTTAGGATACATGGAACTTTATGAACTCCTCATGTAAAATAAATCACTAAAGGAACCCAAGGCTCACTAAACTATGAATTAACTCATTCTCATCAATTAAGGAAGCACCCTTTATTGGTTTGAAGTATCCTTTCAGGTCTATAAGTCTCCATTTTCAAACTATAAGAAATAAAAGTGACCCTTTCGAATCATTTTAGAAAGTTTGAAACTCTAGTGAAGCATTGTTAAAGAATAATTGGCAAGTTATGGTTACACTATAGTATGTATCACATGCTAAGAAAATAACATGTAGTTTGAGCCCTCTTCATATTAGTGGCGACATCAGTGGTGAAGAGGGGTGCCCAAAACCCACCTAAGTATATTTTTAAGAGGTTTGAGAATATTTTATATATCCATTTAAAAGGTGATTAAAGAATAGTGATACAAAATGACATACATTTCAAGGATGGAAAAGCACCCAGGAATTTGTAGACATAAATTTCAAGAAAGTGTAAGACCATACATAAGGTTCAGGAATGTACATTGAATATAGAAAGTAGTGTATGGTTTTAACTAGTGATGCAGAGAAAAATAATATCATGCATATATTCAAGAAGGTATTCAATTAACAATGAATTTTAAAACAATTATCATCTCCAAGCTCTTCCTAAGAGGATCAATTACAAGTCTATGAGGGCTAAAACTTGCTATATTTTCACAAATATTGACTACACTGTCACTATATCACCTTGAAATGGTCTTCACAAGGTAATTACTTGTCTTTACCCTACCTACCCCATCATTGAATGCTAATGCAAGCATCACATCCAACTAATTGCATTAACTCCTTCTTATACTTACTTGTCACCTAACCTGTCAACTTCTTACTTCACAATTTCTTATCCAAGCATGCAACTTTCAAAATTTTCTTCATTATCACTTCTAAATCATCCTCCCTTATTCATGTACTTAAAAATATTGCTAAAACCACTAAATACATTATCTTAAAGTGACTAAGAATCCACACTTCCTCAACTTTGTCAAAACTGTCAATTATGCCCCTTAAGACAATGCATCTTACAACAAGCATTTATAGAATGATGTAAAGATAACCAGAAAGTATTAGAAAATTCATTAGTTAAATTTTAGAATCACTAACATGCTCCCAAAGTATTAGACTCCAAATCCTTCTTTGACTCCTCATTGACACTTTTTGCATTTTAGCTCTCAAACCTTCAACTAGGTATGCCCCAACCTATTATCATGCATATATTTATCACCATAAGGTTTCAAGGCACAAGATATACATTTATGAGGACCCATGTTATTATTTTAACTTTTTTTTAAAGTTTAAAATCTGATCTCAAAGTCTATCTCCTACTTCCTTTGAAAATCAACCCTTCAAACTAGGCCTATGGATTGTGGTAATTGTCTTTCTTCAAATTGTTAAACATAACTCTAAATTCCACCAACAAAAGTGAAAAATTCCTTCAACATATCCTAAAATGGATCCTTGTTATGATATGCTGAAAAATTTTAAGCAAAATAACTTGATTTGAGGCTTGGAAATGTAAATCCTAGCTATGTCTTAAGGAAACCCTCTTATGCACCTAGTAAAGGTATTTTTAGTATAACTTATTTAAAGTTTCTCCTCAAAGCACGAAACTTAAACTCTAGGAATATTTTAAGGTGCTTCACTTGATAAGATTACTAGTGGAGGCCAATGAACATGATAAAATATTATTTCATTCACATATTCATTGTCCTTGTCTATTGGGATGTATAGTTACAGTATAGATAACCTTCCAATCACTAGATATAGTGACATAGCTATATTCCTGAGTGGATATTATCTACCTATCTTGATCCTTGATGTCTTAAGCAAGGTAAATGATCAATAATCCTATCACATGCATTTAGCCAAACATTTAATAGTCACCTTCTAATCATTCACAGCCACAGTTCATTATAGTGATTGTCAATTTGCAAAGGGGATATTGTGAAGATTTCGGTGTTATACCATAAAAAGATATTCCATGACTTATTCGGATAAAAATCAGCCAACCCAACACTTACCTTTTTCACGTGTGTAATCACACTCCTTTGTATCAGTTAAGAAATCATCCATACATCAAAACAAGGGATTGAATATTCATGTTAACTTGTAATAAAGTATATCATTATCAGTCAAATAGCCAACTCACACATTCTTTGAAGGGAGAAAGTCATAAAATCTTGATGTAAACTCAAAAGTACACTTACAAATACATGGTATACACAAAATAGAGAAAATTTTATGTATAGAACTATCAAACTTCATATAAAATACCCTATTATTATTCACCTCCTGGTTCTCCTCATCCTCCATGTGAGGATTGAAGTCCAAAACTCATTAACTCACTCCCTATACTCACATTTTTCTTTACATGTAAATTCCTTTAAGGTGTAACTCCTCTCATGATGATTCATTTTCATTACCTTTGGTCAATTAGATTTTCTTCACACACTTCATAAATCCCATTTTTCATCTAAAGACTTATTACACACCTTATCACCTAACAAGACACACACACACAAGACCTTAACAAACCCCTAATACACATTTAAAACATTTTTTACAAGCCCATATGCCTTTGTAATGAAATTACATATTTTGGAGGGAAAGAATCCCATTTGAATTTCAAATTTCCTCACTCTTATCATGACTTCACATACCCTAAAACTCTCCCATGATCCCATAACTAGGAAGATTGATACTTGAATACCTCTTGATGATGCTCTTACATCAACCAGGATCAATTTTAGGTCACTGTTTCATTAACAAATCATTTTTGGTCCTAGATCTTCCAGTTCATCCATTCAAACTACCCAAAATTCCCCTGATCCACAAAAAATCAACTAAGTGCACTCTTTCCCTTTTTTATATTTGTTAGATCAGTTGTCACTTTGAAAAGAGCTATTTAATTTGTGCACTTAAGGTTTGAAGTTAATTAAGTCAGAATGTCCACCAATAAAACTATTTCATTCATTTCTTTGTGTTTTAATTAAACATTTTTAGTACACTAAAAAGGAAAGAAAGTTTCACTCTAAAAATTAAAATCATTTAGTGAACCAGACACTCTCTACTTGAATATTGTATCCCTAACCCTAGTGGCACTAGGGTTTATTTTTTGAAGTATATGCTATTTGTTTCTTTCATTTTTATCATCACTTTTCAGTTTCTATATTCTTTTTCTTTGTTCCCTATCGACATAGTTCTCATATTTATATTCAATCTATTAAGCATCTTGATCTTTCACCTCCCACTAACTAGTATCACACTATCATGGCTTCTTCTTTTCCTACTTCTATTTCTCTTCTTGATTGCTCTACACAAGAGGTTCCATTGTTTGACATTGATACCCATAGTGAACATTTAAATTTCTATTTTTCCCTTTAATAAAGGGACATGGGGGACATAATAATGCACCAAAAATAAGGAGGAAGGGTTGTGTCACTTAAAGTGACAACCTGGGTTGTTAGAGAAGTGTTTCAAACTCACATTTGTAACAAATTCTCACTCATTATTCATGATTATCCTCCCCTAAGAACATTTTTACACCCCAAACATTCCTTTCTCCCTTACTAAATTTTATGAGGGAAATGAGGGGGTGTAATACCTATTTAGAAAGTTGTAACCTCATCCTTGAGTCTCATCTTACCCGAGTTGAGCAAGGTGAGTTGAAAAATGGGTTAGCTAGGTTTATGAAGGAGGAATGGTATAAAGGTTTTCCTTAGTCATTTTACATCAATTTTTTGGTCATTTTAAAATTATCTTCATGTGATCCCTTGTTTTTATGCTACCACAATTTCACCAAAAACCCTCATGCTCCAAAACACAAATTTTCTCATTACTCCCCAACCCTTGCTCTGGATGTCATGAAATTCAGAATGTAAAATCCTTCAAAAACCACCTTTAAGGGGACTATCTACATGCCTTCGTTAATTATTGCTTCAATTTTCTATAGGCATATGAAATTTTAAGCTAAAAAATATCCATTTTTTATATTTACACAAACTTGGCGATTAGAATCCTCTTGAAATTAGAGAAAAGGCCCAAAATGCAAAATAGAAACTTATGCAATTTGTTTCATTCGAATCCGACATAAGGAAGAATAATTTATAGTTTTATTAACTATCAATTCTATATCTAACTAATAATAATATGTATGAGAAAAATGAGAATTTGGATACTTCATTTCATTCCCCCATGTTTGAGACACTCAAAAAGAGGCAGATTGGTGAAACTGACAAAAAATGGACAATCATGATGAATATCCTAAAAATATTAAATGGTTTAAATGAGCTCAAAATTATAACATATCATTCCTTCATGAATGTTCTAATAATCCTAGTACTCAAATGAGTCTTTCTCTTAAGAAAATTCCCACATTCCCTGATGTGGTGAGCATAAAGTGCCTAAATGGGAAACTACAAGTATTATCCCGAGAACCATTTCAATTCATCTCACATAGAGTGGATGATCTTAAGATTGATGGAAATATTGTTGGTCCCTTTGTACTTCCCTTACTCTAGTATTAGAAGGATTTGGATTTATTCTTCATTCACCATCATTTCTCTCATGGTGACAAAATCATGATCATGGTTGTGTGAGAAACATGCACCAAATTCTCCCTGTGAGAATGATTGTTCATAAATATATTGCAGAGTCTCAAGAAGAAGAAGGATTTTACTAATGAGGGATGTCATATTTCACTACTCTTAGTGGTCTACTTATCAAGTTTTCATCACTCCTCTTCTCGGTGTGTCTAAACAGTGTTTCAGAGTTTTATCATTTTAAGAGTTTTCAAAAGGGGAAAGATTTGAAAGGATCAATCTTCATTGGCATAGCATCATAGTGGATGGTCATCATATATCAAGATTTCATCTTCATCATCATTATATTTTATATCCATCAAGGGTGGAGGTACCTTTATCCATGCTTGGGAGCATTATTTCTCCCATCTATTCATTATTTATCCTCTTCTCCCCCCTTTTCTAATTCTTCATTGTTTGTGATCATGAAATTTTGTCATTTTCACTTAAGTGACTCTATAATGTTACATTGTAAAATACCCTTTTCAATTATAAAAAGGGGACTTATTTCCTCACTTCTAAGGGAGATGAAAATTCACAAGTGGAATAACAACCTTAAAGGTCATGTGGGGGTAGATGAGAAGATGATTTTCAATGTTATAAATTGGAATGGATTATCCATTCTAAATAAGATGAGTTTTTGAAGTTTTAGTTTTTTGATATCGATTTTGGATTGTTTTATATTGTTCACCTTTTTATCATCACTATACAATAAATAAGATTTGCATTTATTACATTTATTTTATTATGTTTTCCTCTATTCTCTCTATTTCCTAGATTTGCAAGAATAGTGATCTTGAACAACCATGAAAAGGCTTTGTAATTTTGAGGAATAGATTAATAGAACTTTATTTCTATATTTTTTTTATCTGATTAGTGTTTTCATAAGTTAGATTCTTCTAATTTAATATGGACCTACTCTAGTTATCTTTGTTGAGAATCTGATAGTGCCTACTCTTAACATTAACCCTATCTCTTTCTTTCTCCAACCCCCCTTTACATCCCTTCGCTATAATTTCCTCCCTTGTAATCCGTATAAGTAATATTACATAGGTTCAATGGACTATTCCTATGTGATCCCCTACCTATTTTCCACCCCATAGATTTAGGTACTTTATATTCAATAATGGGAGCCTCCCCATACCCAATAAGAAGGGGCTTAGCTGTATGACTGTTAGTGGAAACACATAATTTACAAAACTAAAAATTATTTCACCAACAATTTTTGAACACTCTACTAGGGAGATATCTACCCTTTTGTACTCATAAAGATCTCTAAAAATATAAAAAATCAAATATTTAAAAAACCATAAAAATTAAAAAATAACAAAATACTATCTGAATGTTTACAAGCCTTGTTGCAATCCTTTTGAAAAATATACACTTTTCTAGTTTATTTCATTTCTATGTACTTGAGAAAAAAATATTGGAAAGAAGGTACACCTGAGCTGATCATGTAGGTGGAATTGTTGATCCAAATTTTGAAGAAAAATTTCAAATTGATTTCATACTTCCCATTATACAAAAAATAATACAAGTTCCTGGAAATACTCTTAAAGATCATACTAAAGAACTAGTTGCAGAACCACTAGTCCTCATTCCTTCAAAATAAGAAAGAGAGGAAGAACCAGAAGAAGAAAGAGAAGAGGAAGAAATGGAAGAAAAAGAACCTATTCCATGGGGACATAACATTGGTCCATTAAATTTGACTCCTCCACTTCATGAACTTCCAAAAGGGTCAAGAAAGAACTTTCCAAAATTCTATGGAGATGGAAAGCAATGACCAGATGATCATATCACAAATTTCATCACATCCTGTGGAATTATTGGGGTACAACATGAAGATGTTGCAGTGATGGCTATTCATGGAAACATTACAAGATGTTTATGCAGATTATTTTTACTATTTTCCATCACACTCAATTACTGATTGGGGTAATATGAAAAGCAAGTTTGAAGAAAATATTAAAGACTATAGAAGATTCTCATGCCCTCCTTTCTCAATTAACTCAAAGGAATAAAGAACCAAAATATTCCATGAGACACTTCATGGAAAAATTCAATAAGTTAATCAACAAGATTCATATTTTGTCTCGTCCTACTGTAGATAATCTGAAAAGGTTCTTCATGAATTCCCATTTTCCTGAAGTTAGTTTCTTTCTATGGAGAATTCAACCAAGAGATTTGTAAAATGCTCAAGAAATTTCCATTGAAGTGGAAGATGGCATTGTCTTGTCAGGAATTATCAAGAACCATTTAATGAAAGATAATGCCCAAAGTTCTAAAGAGGAGAGAGATGATCCATTATTAAAAAATTTAGTTAATGACATGAAAATGTTGAAGATGGAAGTTACTCATCGAGTATCCCACCCAAACCAGAAAAGGAATCATATTAAAAGAGCACCCCAAAGGATTTTCATGGAATCTCCACCAATCAGAAAAAATGTTGAACTGAGGAAGATGAAGGAGAAGAAATTTTTTGAAACAAAAATTGAAAAAGAAGAAACAATATGAATGTGCCAAGATTGGATATTTTGAATTTACTGTGGATGAATATTTTGAAGGAACATAAAGATAGCTACTCCTATATAATGTTCACTCGATCAAAAAAGGAGAAATAATGATCTTCTTATGCTTCTTAAGATAAGAAATTTAATCCTCAAATGGAGACTCTATGAAAAATAAAACGAAAGGAGGATCCTCATTGTCCACTTCCACAAGGTCAGCTGAGAAGAAGCATGAAACTACTTCAGCCAAGAATCCTTCTACCTCTTCAGGTAAGTATCATTTAAATTCCTTTGAAAAATCAGTTTTTGTTGATCCTAAGAATACCCATGTCAAGGATACCATAATCCTTGATGTGCCTACCACTTCCTCATCCTTTGACATCATTGACCATTGAAAGAAAAAAAATACAAATTTCTAAGTATGAGTAATTGAAAAACTAGTCCCAAGTAATTTGATAAGTTTGTTCAGTTTATCAAAGGAAGTAGTTTAGTTTGATGTTCTTAAAATTCCACTACCAAATAACTACCTCACACCTCTCATTCCACTCCTTCTCTAAATTTTATTTCTTCCACACCCTCCACCTCTAAGAAGGTAGAACTTTTTGATATAGCCTTGTTGGTCAATGAGTACAAATTGAATAATTGTATCATTGACTCCAATGCTTTAGAAAACGTCATGCCTACAAAAGTTGCTAAAGCTCTTAGTCTCTCTCTCCTACCAAAAGTCATTGTTATTCCATGGGAAAGAAATAATTTCCTCTTCATCATACAGGTCAAGGATGCTCAAGTAGCATTTTTGTATTTTCCTAAAAATCATCGATGAGAATACTTGTAGTAGACATGCCTTCCTCATATATGTTATGTTGTTGAGTTGAATCTTATATTGAGATATTGGTGGAGATATACAGATGGATTGGTCACATGCCACAATTCTGGTTAATGGAAGATTGAATAAAGTTATTCCCATCAGGAAAATGAACTAAACCATTCAAAGGATAGTTGACCAAAGGGTGTATATCCTGTGTCAAGTTTCAAAGTTTTATAATTTTTTTCATGAATTTTGAAGAAGATCTTAAAATTCCCATGTTGGTGGAAAAGTATCCAAGTGTCATGGATCCAATTAGAGAGCATCACATTGACTTGATGAAATTAAAATTTGAAAGCATATACTTCCCATGGGATGTGAGAATGAATGTAGTTTCTCTACTGGGTGTTGATGATGGTCATGAGAGTCTTGACTTGCAACAAAGAAATCTTGAGGTGCTGATAAATTCAAATCAAGGAGTGATATCCAACAAATTCGTGTCTGGTGAGTTCAATGTTTCAAACCATGTTCTCAATTTTTGACATGAAGTTCCATTCAATGAGTGTTTTGACTATGAGGCTTTCTCTTTCTCATTGGGAGAGGATAAAAAGGAATGTAAGAATGAAAATATGTTTCAATCTCTCATATCTAAACCTACCCAACAAGAGGATGAATTCATCATGTAAATGCACTCCCTAAGTTCTTGGTGGTAAAGATTGGGAAAATTATAATATAAATATTTCAGCTCCAATTTTGTGCTCATTCACCTCTCGTGAGGATAGAGATGTTATAAAAAAGGTGGATATATGGAAAGGTTCTTGATCCCAAAGCTTATTTTGTTTGAAATTAAAATATTCTCAACAAGGAATGTATGAACAAGAATAGGCTTCAATCATTCAAGGTTGACTCACCTCAAGAAAAGGATTCTCTCATCACATGAAGATGAATTTGAAGGTTCAAAATGGCCAAGTTGAACAAGGTGATGGTTTTAATTCTTCACATCTGACCTTGTGCTCATTTAATTTTTGAGATAATAAAACACTATGCACATCACATCATAATGGGAAGTAGGTCAAGATTGAGCCAGTAAGTGTGAAAGAAGACAATTTTGAACAACTTACAAACATGAAACATCAAGAGGCTAGTGATAATGTTGAATTTTTTAAAGCATATCTGTCAAGAATCAACCCATGAAAACAGTGGTCATGAAGCAGATGAAAATGAAGAAAAAATGCCTATCAAATTACATAGGATTTGGTATGAAAATGATAAGCCAAGTGTAATCAAGGATCATATTCACAACAATGATGGAAAATAAGAATTGGAATGAACTTGGAATTTTATGATAAAATGGAAATAATGTGTCAAAGCAACAAAGGAGATGTTTTGAATAAGTGGGTCACCAGTAGTAATAAAAAACCATGTGATATTTCTAAATAAATTTAGAAAAGGATCATATTTCAGTGATCTTGTCTATATATTTTTGGAAGAAATATACTTAGTGATACTTGTATATGGGTAAACACTTACTTTGAGTTGTTGCTTTGATGAGAGTGGGATCCCCCACGTATGTACATTGGTAATTTAGGATGTTTTCCTTTCTATTAAGTGTTTCCTTCATGTTTTTTTTTCATTTTCTATTTGTTTGTTCAATCTGGTTCTTCTTGTTTGTGCAGGTTGCTTTTATTAGTAATGAAGATATGACTCTATATAAGCCCAATAGATAAGGCGGTGGTCCAGTGTAATGTCTTGAGATTCTGGAGTTCCTACTTGTCATTTACTCATTGTGTTCAATCCAGAAAATTCCCCAAGCTAGAGGTCAAGATTTTTTCATGCAAAATTTCTAGCATGAAAACATTTCAAAAGTTTTTGTCATGACAACCTAACCCACATTTCAAAATCCATCTCCCATGTCAATGTAAACATGTCCTCAGGCCAACTTAGTTATTGTGTTACCTTATAATAGCATGGAGTAATGTGCTAATATTATTTTCAAGTGTGATTTCATGTATCAGGGAGGTTATTTATGGATTCATCCAGAACCATTCAGAACAAATTTCTCCCAGAGGCCCAAAAAGACTTGTTTTTTAGGATTTTTCACACTGGTGGACACCCCTCGGAAGCTGACTGTTGAGGAAAAACCAAATTGGAATTTATTAAGAGGAGATAAAAGATACAATTAATTTATTTAGGCAATTTTAAGAAACATTTTGAACCTCGGGAAAATATTCTCCAAAACCAAGCTATTTTTAGTTGGTGATGGGGATTGATTTTTCCTAAAAAGAAGATTTTCATATTTCATATGGTTTGGGAAGCTCTAGAGGTATTTTGAGCTCATAATACAGGAATTGGAAATATAATCATTTCTAATTCATTTTGAAAAATGTTTCAAGGGATTTTGAGGAGAAAATTTCCATAGATATTGGCCTGGCAATAGTGCAAATAAAGGCTTTCGATCCTTGTGAAGATTCAACAGAGTATTTTGTGAGTTTTAAGGAGACTTAGAAGATGAATTCAAGAAAAAGTGGATCAAATGATACCCTCTAAATTTTCCATAGGTTTTTTGGAAAAAGATGTATATTTTTCTTCGATGGCATTTTGACCTTCCAGGAACTGCACTTGACAAAAATTGAAAAGGGTTTACATTGAAAAGAGAATGAATAATAAAGTCCTAAAAATTATTTCATTACATTCCTTGGGTTTTTTCCACTCAAAATTATATAGTTTTGTCCTATGAAACACCAAAGTAATCTCTTAGGGTAAGAAAACACTCTAACATGCTATTTTTAGAAGTGTAATGGTGAAGGAAGGTTCTAAAAATGGAAATATGTACTTGGAGACCCCTGATGTCCCTTTCTCCCTTTGAAAAAATTTTAAAAGGGAAATGGGGAAAAAATAAAATTCCCACATGAGGAATATAATTTATGTCACTTAAAAACAACTTGGGTGGTTAGGAAAAGTCTTCCTCCCACCTAGGAGGAAGAACTTGGAAGAGGGTGATTGTCACAAGTGATGAGCCGACCCTATGCACACTTGCAAGAGGGTGATGTCCCTTTTTCCTTTTTGTAAAGTTACCTGGGGTAGACAAGAGTGTACCACCAAGGAGGAGGAAGAACTACGTCACTTAAATTTACAACTTGGGGTTTAAGGAAGTGTTTTCAACTCACCTTCATAACAATTTATGGCCCCTTCTCCATGATGTTCCTACCCTATGAACATTTTTACAACCCTAATGTCCCTTTTTCCCTTAATAAATGTGATAAGGCACATGAAGGGGTATAAGACCCATTTATAAATTTTTAACCCCATCCTTGAGTCTCATTTAACCTGGGTTAAGCAGCATGAGTTAAAAAATTGGTTAACTACATTTTTATGATGGAGGAATGCTATAAAGTTTTTCCTTAATCATTTTACATCCGTTTTTGGTCATTTTAAAATCCTATTCAAGTGATCCCTTTCTATTCTGCTTCCAAATTTTCACCAAAAAACCTCATGCTCCAAAATACAAATTTACTCATTACACCTAAACCCTTGCTACGATTGCCATGAAATCCAAACTATAGAATTCTTGTAAAAACACCTTTAAGTGGAGTATGTAAATTACTCCATTAATTATACCTTCCATTTTATATATAAATATTAATTTTTCAGCTAAAAATATTCATTGTTCATATTTACACAAACTTGATGATTAGAATCTTCTGAAAATTGGAGCAAAAATCTAAAATTCAAAATAGAAACTTATAAAATTTGTTACATTTGAATATGACACCAAGAAGACAAATTTATTTTTAGTATGTCTCCATTAGATCATGTACCAATAATAGTAATCCTAAGGAAAATGTGAATTCAGATACCTCATTTCATTCCCCCATGTTTGAGACACTAAAAAAGACGTAGATTGGTGAAAGAGACAAAAAATGGACAGCCATGATGAATGTGCTAAAAATAGTAAGTTGATGAAATGAGCTCAAAATGATCACATATCATTCCTTAATTCATTTTCTAATGTGCCTAACACTCATAGGATTCTTTCTCTTAATTCTTGAGTAAATTCCTCTAGTCCCTAATGCGGTAAGCATAAATTACCTAAATGGGAAACTATTAGTTTTGTCTCGAGAACCATTTTAATTCATCTCATGTGGAGTGCATGATCATAATATGGATCAAATTAAATTTTATCCCTTTATGCTTCCCTTATTATAGTATCATAAGGATTTTTCTTCATTCTTCATTCACCATCAGTGTTCTCATGTAACAAAATCATGATCATGGTTGTGTGAGCAAAATGCACCAAATTCTCCCCATGAGAATGATTGGTCATAAAGGTATGGTGGTATCTCAATAAGTAGAAGTATTTTCTCAATGATGGAATTAATATTTCAATAATATTGATGGTCTACCTATAAATTTTTCATCACTCCTTTTCTCAGTGTGTCCAAACAGTATTGCAGAGGTTCATCATTTCAAGAGTTTTCAATAAGGAAAAATATTTCAAAGGACCAATCTTCATCGACGGAGCATCATAGTGGAGGTTCATCCTATATCAATATTTCATCTTCATCATCATAAGATTTGATATCCATCAAGGGTGGATGTACTTTCATCCATGTTTGGGAGCATCTTTTCTCCCCTCTCTTAATTCTTTCTCCTCTTCTCACCCGTTTTCTAATTCCCCATTGTATATCATGAAATTTTATCTTTTTCACTTAAGTGACTCTATAATGTTACATTGTAAAATTCACTTTTGAATTATAAAAAAGGTACTTATTTTCTTACTTCTAAGGAGGAGGAAAAGTGAAAATTGGAATAAGAAATTGAAAGATCACGTGGGGAGTAGACGAGAAGACAATTTGCAATGCTATAAATTGGAATGGCTTTTCCATTCCAAATAAGTTGAGTTTTTGAATTTTTATTTTTTGGTTGTGGATTTTTGTATGTTGTTGCTCAATTTTTATCACCTCTACACAATAAATAAGAGCTTAATTTCTTCCATTTATTTTCTTATGGTTTCCTCTATTCTCTCTCTATTTCCTAGCTTTACAAGCATAGTGATATTGAAAAATCAGGAAAAGGCTTTGTACTTTTGAGGAGAAGGTTAATGGGACTTTTTGTTTTTAGTTTTTTATCTCATTGGTGTTTTCATAAGTTATATTCTTCTAATTTAATGTGGAGATAATCTAGTTATTGTTGGTGAGAATCTAGTAGTGCTTACTCACAACATTAACCCTATCCCTTTGTTTCTCCAACTCCCCTTTACATCCCTTCACTACAATTTCCTCCCTAATAATCCATACAAGAACTTTTGCACAAGTTTAGTGGAGTGTTCTTGTGTGATACCCATACTATTAGACACCCCACATATTTAGGTATTTTACATTCAATAATGGGAGCCTCCCCATACCTAATAAAGAGGGGCTTATCCCTGCGAAAGTTTGTGGAAACTCATAATTTGTAACACGATAAATTATTTCACTAACTTATACCCACATCTATTGTGCCTACCTCCTTGGGGGAACCTAATGTCCATATGAAAAATATTTCTATAACTATTCATGCAGCCACTATTGGTTTTTTTGCACCTAAGATCAAGTTGTGTTGAATATCCTTTGCCTATTGGTTTTGTTGCACCTAACATTTCTATCTATAATGGCAAGGGTTATCCTTAAGAGCATATTTGATCATTCCATGTTGTTTGTTTTTATTATGCATCTAATGATATATTACTTGTACTAAACTATTTTCATGGAGTATTAAGGACTTCCCTCTTTCTATGATCTCCCCACACATTCCATACATTCTTTTACCATATTAGAAAATAAATTTTTGGCACATTTTTCAATCAAAATTGGGGATAAGGTATCTTATGAAAAAAATTCAAAACTCAAAAAAGGATATTATAATAATATTAATTATTATTTCTTGCATTATCAAAATATTCTTACTATGATGAACAAAATATTAGCTAACAATGAGTTATAAGACCTATTTGTTCAAAGTTTAGTTGCACCATTGCAAGAATTTTTCATGTTTGATAAGTTTAGATCTTCAGACCATGTATGTCATACATTGAAAGAGCATGAATCTAAGCTATTACACATGAACAAGCTCAAGTATGTTTCCAACACATCTAATACGTCAATGAACAAGTTTCAAGGAAACTATAATTTCAAGGGAAAATCTAATGACCATAAGGTTGATTCTAAAAACACTTTAAAAGTTGTTTCTGAACCTATTAAATTACAATTACATCCTATAAGATGATAGTTTACAAATTTACCTTGTCCTCCACACATTTTTCTAGAAAACTTACTTGAGTGTAATCTCATGTCTCTTCCTCCATTACTTGAGGTTAATACAAGCAAGCCTGAAAGTAAGAGATTCAATGTTAATGTTTATTGTGACTATCATAGATTTATTGGTCACCTTATGGATTAATTTCTTAAGTTGTGCCACATCATTTAGGATCTAAGATCTATTCTAATGCAATTGAATGGGATAATCCCACTAAATATTCTAAGCCTACTAATAACAATTATAAGTTAAAATTTTTGAATGACCCACTTCCTAATCATAACAATGATACATCCACTTTGGAAGTTCACATCACTCAACAAGTGGTGCTAGCACTACATTATTATGACTAATCCACTTGATGATATGATTGGCACTATTACTTGCACATCAACTTATATATTGATCGTTAATTTTCAAACTTTGATTATTATGATATAGATAACTCACTTATCTCTAACACCTTATCTATTATAGTCTATATTCATCATATTCATATTTAGGGTGTCTTGGTTACTCCGCACATATAATTGTGTCCCACTTTTTGCATTTTGTGTACCTTTATAAACATGAATTTTTAGTTTCATTGAAAAATCTAGAGGCAATTGCCACAACACCGTACACATTCATTAAATTCCATGAGCCAACGAAATGTTGTGTTTAGAGTATAAAATACATGTAAAAAAATTGAGAAAAAAATATGGTTTTTTTTCTTAATTTTATTCATATGTTGTTTCTTATTTTATAGTAGAGCAAAAATGTGTTGACGTCGTGTTTTTTAATGAAAAAATAATTTTTCACCATGAAATTTTAGATCTATGTTTTAGATTTGAATATCGAGTGCTTGAAAAAAAAATCATATTTTTTTATTTATATTTTTTTAATTACTTATGTAGTGAGGATATTTTCATATTAAGGGTGTACATATGTTTATGACAATATATTTCTATATTTATATCTAAATTGCTTTTTTATTATTAAAAAAAATAGTAAAACTGTATTATTTGAACGTAAATAAATAACTATAATTTGATATAAATATTTGTAATTTAACTAATTAATTTAACCTAAATATGTGGCATCTATGTGGAACAGTTTGGCATATAATTATCCTCCAAATGGATTAAGGGCCAAAATATGCCACATAGGCTCCAACTAAGGGTGTTCACTCAAAGAGGGTTCAGGCGAGTCTCCCTTGCGTAAACACCCAAAACACAAATTTGGTGACCTACTCTGCCACACAAACACCACCAACTAAACATTTAATTTTAAGAATAATTTTTAATAATTATAGTTTAAAAGCATAGTTTTTTTAATATTGTTTTTATTTTATTTTTAGATTCAAAATTTTAATGATTATAATTTTAAAATACAATTTTTCATATTATTTAAAATTTATTTAAAAATTATTATAAATAAAAAAGTTATATATATATATATATAACATAATTATGTTTATCTAGTTAATTTTTCAAATAAGACATTACAAAAATTTAATAACTGCATATTAGATTTAAATTGTTTTAAAATTAGAAAAGTAGTTTTAAATTTAGAAAAGCATATAATTAAATACAATACTATTTTTAATATCACTAATTAAATACAACCTATCCTATTAATATTTGTATATAATAAGAGCTAAATGTGTATAGTTTTCCTTTGAATTTATTCTTAGATCCATATCTAGATAAATTTATGTGTACATGTGAAAATTAATGAAGTGGAGGAATCGTGACAAATAAAAAGAATAATAAGTGAAAATATAGCGAGGAAGATATAAAAGAGCATCCTGTTAAAAGATCAATATAGCGAGGGAGAGACAAAGAGAGAGAGATAGAAAGATATAGAAGAGGCTGCTAAATAAGCAAACATTGGTACATACATACTTGAAACCCTTGAGATCTAATTTTAGTTTGATATATATGTATGTTAAATCGTCAAAAGTTTCTTGTCTAGTTGAACTGTTAAAAAAATATATCTAGTTGAACTGTAATATATATATATATATATAGTTTCAAACTGTAAAACAATATATTGTTGAATCAAGTAAAAAAATGAAAATATATGATAATATGAGGATTTAAAATTATGTGCAAGCTAGATTTGTTGGTAGGAGGACTGGTTTATAGCCAAAATTATCTAACTTTGGCTACAAATTAGTGGCCTAGATATTTTTTATAGTTCAAAGCTATATATATATTTACAATGAGAAACTATTTTTTTACTTGATTCAACAATATATTGTTTTACAGTTTGAAACTATATATAGCTTTGAACTATAAAAAATATCTAGGCTACTAATTTGTAGCCAAAATTAGACAATTTTGGCTATAAACCAGTCCTCCTACCAACAAATCTAGCTTGCACATAATTTTAAATCCTCATATTATCATATATGTTCATAGGTTCAAGACATGTTGTCATACCTCAAATTATAACATGTGTGTTAGACTCATATTATCATAGATTTGCATAGTTTAGAGATCAATTCTCATCTAAACTAGGATTATCACTTTTATCATTAAGGGGTAAAAAATATGGTTATTTATAGCATATCCTCTATCACATTCCATGCTTCTAAATTATTGGCATTCACACCTATATAAAATAAAAAATATATGTTAAGTTAGGTTGCCTTCCCTAAAAAATTATTAGAAGCAACATTTTGAATGATCAAGATCTATCTCTTGGATGCTTCTTTAATCTTGAGTTTTTGATTAATCCTATATATTTTTCTATTCAATCTTCAAAGGTATTCATAAAACATCTTGCAATGCATCCATCAGTATTATCCTTAAGCCAACCAATATTATTCTCTAATTCACATTATTTTTTCACAAATATGGTTATTCCTTTCATAAACCATGTCACCTTCTAGATAAGGATTTTGATACGGTCTCCATTCCAATCCTAACTTCCATATCATCTTCTCAAATCCAATTTTTTTCTGCTATCATTTTTTATCACCACCATGAAACACATTCCTCTTGTTGTGTATATTGTGCAAATAATGGGTCTCCTATCTCATTGTATCTCTTAAAATCATCTAATTAACCTTATTACTTTATTCATTATGAGTACTAGAATCCACCTAGCTCATGTTCATCTACGTAATTCTCTAGAGCTTTAACTTCCTCATCTGCATGTCAAACATGTGCACAAGTGTATCATCATTCTTTTGATCATCCTTATGTCCATATGGAAACTCAAAATATGTATGTCCAACCTCTATACACCAACAACATATTATGTTATTGTATTGATATACTATGCTAGTTTCTCACGATCCATTTTTGTATGATCAAATCTAATATTAATCTTAAAAATATCCTCTACATAAAAATTATGTGACCATTTCAATAAATTCAAAAAATAATAAAAGAAATTTGTCCTTTCAACTTGACAACCATTCACTGCTAATATTTCATTTGTATAATAGTTATTTGCATGCTTTCATAATATTAATTTACATAATAAATAGAGAATTTCAATACATTTTTTGCATCTTATAGAGTTTAGAGCATATTTTAAAAGTTGGTACAAGTGCAAGAAAAAATATGTTGATAAAAATAAAATATTTTCAAACAAAACTGGAGGTTCAATATTTCAAATCATGAAATCCGCCACGTCATACATACATTGATAAGGGGTGACCTATTAATTGTATCTCTTACATTATCAAGTAACCTTATTACTGGATCATTATGAGTACGACATCCAACTAGTCAATGTTCATCTACGTTAATTCTCTAGAGCCTTTTAAATTCCTCATCTGCATGTCAAACATGTGCACAAGTGTATCATCATTCTTTTGATCATCCTTATGTCCATATGGAAACTCAAAATATGTATGTCCAACCTCTATACACCAACAACATATTATGTTATTGTATTGATATACTATGCTAGTTTCTCACGATCCATTTTTGTATGATCAAATCTAATATTAATCTTAAAAATATCCTCTACATAAAAATTATGTGACCATTTCAATAAATTCAAAAAATAATAAAAGAAATTTGTCCTTTCAACTTGACAACCATTCACTGCTAATATTTCATTTGTATAATAGTTATTTGCATGCTTTCATAATATTAATTTACATAATAAATAGAGAATTTCAATACATTTTTTGCATCTTATAGAGTTTAGAGCATATTTTAAAAGTTGGTACAAGTGCAAGAAAAAATATGTTGATAAAAATAAAATATTTTCACAAAAATTGGAGGTTCAATATATTCATCATGAAATCTCCACGTCATACATACAATGTGATAAGGGTGACACATTGATTTAGATTATTGGTACAATAATTAAATACATGGTGCAAGACCAAGATATTTCATACAATTAAAGAAAATATGCCACCCTTTTTCTTCATGTGAGGTATCACATAATTCATTAATACAAGTTCATGTTATCACCAAAGGTTCATATTGATGGTGAACATCTACCATTGAAACCCAAAATACATTAGAGGTCATTTGATTGAACACATAAGGATTTACTTGGAAGATTGATTCGCGTTCTTGTGTGTATGACACATGTGTATGAGATTTAAGAGTGTAAGATTTCGAACTCACATTTTTTTGTTTCATAAAAGGAGATGAAAAATATTCACCTAACCAATAATGTTTTATTGACATAACTCAAGTTTCTTTGAGTTGCGTTACAATTGTAAAGTATTTAAAGAACATTTTTTCCTAATCTTATATATTATATTATTACACATTTAATATAGGAGGCTTCAAAATATGTCACATGGGTAGCATATAGTTGAGAGATAATATTGTAAGTACGTTTTGATTAGATCTATAGGAACACATTTTAAAATTGAGTGAGGTAATTCATAATTAGTTTGGTGGTGCTTTTGGAAATTCATTAAAATTGGAGTAGTTATGAACTATCTATATTTGTAGGTTGACCTAATCAAATCGAATAAAATGTTCTCATCGTATCTCCTCAAATATTGTGTAATGGTTTTATTTATTTTTGATCAGCCTTAGGAATCTAGTATTACCTTTACTCTTAGGATTGAACTTTACTCTTACACCCTTAGGATTCTAGTAAGACCTCGTACCATTTCTTAGACATAGTATTTGAAACCCTACACCTTTCTGTAGTACAAAAATATTTTTCATATGTACTAGGTAACTACTATTCTCCATCTTAGCACTTTAGGAATCATTACACACTTCATATAATAAATATACAAACTATCCCCTATCTCAAATATGATTCCAAGTTTACCTGAGACAATTTTGTGGGCCTAAGATAAGATCAAGTAATGAACCTATCGACATGATATGAACCCATACCTTGTACTTTTAACTATCATATTTTCGAATTCATAGTTTAGCTTGGTTAGCCCATGTGGTACATTCCAATTGTTAAAACTAAGTCAATTGTAAATTTCCAAGTGTGAGGGATAAATCAAGGGATATATTTTTTATTTTTTATCACTCTCAATCTCATTAGATAATTGAGAGACCTACGCATGGCTTAATCCATCATAAAATAATTGGTACATAGGGATAATCACATCAAAAAGGGTATGTCAAGATCATTCTAATAAAAATGATGGAGAACTCATTTTTAGGTCAATTAGGGATGATAATAATTATCCACTAATAAAACTATCATTTCATTGATCTAGATGCAAGAAACAAATCTAATAACACAAGAGAACCATATCCCAAAAGCATATTTTAGCTTGAAACAATAAATGATAAATTCATATCCTATCATATAGGTTTGACCATAAAGTCCTTTTTTAATCAAACATATATTGTACACACATTTAACTCTCTATATTTTACAACCATCTTAACGACACTCTACCCATCTTCTAGCTCTAATTTCAATCCACCATCACAAAGTCTGAGGCTAATGCATTGTAATATATTTCTAACCCTAGATTTTTAACTATAATTTAATTTATAAATATATCACATATCTTGTGACATGATCTAAATACATAATTTAGAATTATTTAGATTATCATCATGATTTTCTAAATTATATTATATACATCTAGTAATTGTATTTAGTCCTATCAATCTAAATTTAGTTTTTCATTTTTGTTAATCCTTTTTATTCTTTGAAATTAACAACCTAGGGTTTTATTTTCACCCTTAAGGTATATTTGTACAATCATTTAATACATATAATGTTCTTACTATAGGGGTACCAAATATTAATTTTCATATTACCTTGCCTACTTTTACACAACCTATTCATTCTAGTGTACCACCCATCCCTATAAATACATATTTTTGTAAATCCTCTTCCTAATATGTATTCTGAACAAATCTATGACATGCATGATCAATTATACCTTTTTTCCACAAGAAAACTCCAACATTAATATAAGATTTATTGGTTTTTCCTACCCAAATTTTCCTACATATGTATCATTTATGACTTTGATTTTTCCTACCCAAAATTTCCTTATGTGATGACAATAATTATCCACAACATCATCCTGATGCATTTTCACTTCCTATATGGACTATATTACTGTAATTTAATTTAATTATTCATTTCTATTCTTATCCCACAACATAGGGAAAAATTCATGTTTTCTAGCTTCATATCCTTGTAATAACTATGCCAAATCATAAAAATATGTGAGACTAATCTCCTAATATGATCTGGATGTCAACATTAGGTATCACAAGTTCCCAAGATCTCCCAAAACATGTTCTTTATGGAAGAGAATGTTGAGATATTTTTGGTTGTACCTTGAACGCTAAAAATAGACATTGTATGCTCAATATATAGTCTATGAAAGAACAATAGTTGAAGGATGAAACTAGGGTATAAGTGACGCAATGATTAGAAATGTTGGTGAAAGAAACAAATAGGCCTTCATGATTTTGAAAAGTGGCAGAGAGAAAATTATGTGGGTCGTGTTTTTACCACCAGTCTTCAACAGTCGATAAAAGGGTTTGCAACAATGGAGTCCACTCTTATTTCAGAGGGGGAACCGGCAACCATAGAAATCTTAGTAACCCATCGAGCTAAGACTAATTGGGCTTATGAGAAATCTAGAAACTGAGTTCAATGGTCCATTGATCGAGAAAAAAATCAAATGCATGGCAAGCGAGCTAAGGATCGAGCTCGTGGTGAGCTAAAGAGAAAGTAAACATACAACTTTATAATACTAGCTTGACAAACACCTCACTGCACCAAAGAGAAAAATGAAGGAATGGATGTGGCTGAATCCATAATAAACAACAATTGATCAAAATATATTAGTCCCTATGGTCTTAACCACAAGTTATCTATGGGATAAAATTCCAACGACTAAGAAACTCACCTCATTGGGCTTGATGACAACTCGATAGCCAAGACACATGCGGAAATAATGATGTGGAGAATATCTCAGGTTGTGGCTAGAGGTTAGAGGTAGGATAATAAGTGGAAGGTTGATGACACCTTGGGAAATCATCTCGATAACTCAGGAAATGTGGTAAGCACAGATAATGGCCAATGTGTTGATGAAACAACGGGACGAGGCATGAAAAATATCCAAGCTCACATCAACATAGGTCATGGGTGGAGCCAAAAAAGAAGGACGAGATTCAAACTGTTAACCTATCTCACATAACTCATGAGCCCAACCAACTCGACAAAATGATAAATGGTTGGTTATAACTCAGCCGATAAGGGTAAAATAAAATATTTTTGGGACCAACCCTTATAATATAAAGGGGTCGAGGCCTTTCACCAAAGTACATTGAAGCTTATTTTTAAAGATTAGTGTGAAGGAGGTATCCTTTAAGAGATTGTAAAATGCATAGTAGATACCTATATTTAGTAATTTTTATTGATTTAATTATTATTAAGTCAAATATTATTATGTAAAAGGCTATTATTAAGCTTTACTTCTTGTGTGGGACTCAGAGTTCGATTATGGAGCTGAAATAGTTTTTTCAAAGCTAGAGAATTATTACAAGAGTTATGATTCTTTAAGTTGGGATTTATTCATCCAAGGTCAAAATACTTGGAGGCCATAGAGGAGAATCTTATTGTTGAGCTCGTCAATGACACTATATATGACATAGATTTATGTAGAGATTGGAGGTCTTGTAGTAGATGGTAAGTCTACATGAGGGTGATTTCATCAACTAAAACTATCTTATTTAGCTTTGTGTAGAGGTTGGAGGCCGTACAACAAAGGGGAAGTCTACGGGAAGTGTAAGTTATAAATATATGTCAGAACACTGAGTAAGCATTCCAAGAAAAGTGTGGGTTTAGTTGGATCGATTGGCAGTGATTTTGTGGTGAAAAAAAAGTTTCATTATAGTATTATAAGTTTTTATTCTTATTCTTGTAATTGAATTGTTACAATGAGTCAATTTGTCAATTAACGAACCCAAAGACGTAGGAAAATTTTGAATTTTGTTGACAAGTCTATGCAGTTTCATTTTATCTTGCATTGCAATTTTCTTTAATTTTAATTATTTTGGGGTTATATTCAAAAAAAAAAATTCCTATAATGATTAGTTGGTTTGTGAAAAAAAATAAACCAGTTTACAAATCAAGTTTATTTTCGGAGTAGGTTGTCTTACCTAGATATTTTCTATCTATGAAACAAGTTTGGTATTAGATCTAGTTGATTGACAGTTGATTACTCCATATTTTGTAATTTTTTTAGTTGTGATTAGATGGGTACAAGAGCACTATTGGTAAGTTTTCAAAACAAGAGAATATTGAAGAGCTTGATGCATTCAATATACAGATCCAGGATGAGAACACTTTCCTAATATTCAAGTTTCACTCATTACAAGATGATATTGAATGCTTGAAAGATGATTTACAAACAAAGGATGAGTTCTTTGCATAGTTGTAGTAATAATTGCAAAGTATTGAATAGAAGAAGTTACCTTCCATTGTAGATGCAGAGACCATAATAGATGAATGCATTATAAGTTCACCCTGCAACACTTCTTCCACCTAGTTAGTTTTAGATGTATTTTTTGGTGATTTTGAGAAACACACAAGAGGTATTGGCTCAAAATTTTTATTTAAAATTGGTTGCGATGGAAGATTTCTTGGAATCAATATCCAAGGTATTGCTAACCTACTACAGGTTAAGGATCATCCTCGTTATGCATGTTTGGGTTACACTAGTGAGTGAATGGAAATTGGAGAGAGTTCCAAATCCATTGAAGGAAGAAAATCTTCCAATAGAAAATTGATTATTCCACTAACAAAAAAAAATTACTCCATGTAGAGGAAAAATTCATGATATCCATATGACAAAAGGTGTACATGAACAACAATAAAAGGTAATGAAATTCCACCTCCTCAATCATACACTTAGCATTGCACTAGAAGGAATTATTTGTATTTTGAAACTTCTAATCCTTTTCTTCAGTATAAAAAATATGGCTATGGTATGCATAGAATGTGGCATGATTTTCCTTGCACTTTTTGTGGGGAATGTAGACATCCTATCACCAATTTTTTGGAAGAGAAGGTTGTTGTTGAATAATTTGATGCCTTTCATCAGAAATAAGGTAGTGTTAGGTAAAATTTAGTTTACCCTAGTTAATTATGCATTTAACTTAGTTAATTATTAATCATTTATTATTCGTAATTGGGAATAGTATTCTCATACATGTCTTTTGTCTTTATTATATTTGTTATATGGTTGTATTATTTAAAACCATATATTTGCAATTTATATGTGCAAGGGATTATTTATTGTTGGACTGTTACAACATCCTATTTTTTTGTATCTGGTTGTACAATTCCTATAAGAATTGATGCACTCCATAGTAATGGTTAATTGATTTCACATTAATATAATGACACATGACTTTGTCCCTGTTTGTGAAATTTTATTTAGTACCAAAGTGAGAATATGGACCTGTGAAGCAAATAAGGTTGGAGAGAGGAAGAAAAGAAAATTGGAGAAGATTTTGCACTCCAGGAGAGCCTTTGTTTCCTCCAACAACTTCCTAGAACCCCCTGCATCCCCATAGCCTCCTATCATTCTCTAGGTGTTTGTAAGGAATTTTCTTTTTGCCTTGGTGCTCCCTGTACCAGGTAAAATTTTCTCCCTAGAAGTTAAATTAAAAAAAAAATCCCTAGCAGGGGTTTTACCTTTAAATTTATAGGTCTTCTTGGTCACTACTAAAAGGTAGCAATTTGCTACAAATGGAGGATTATGTGCTATTTTAATGGAAATTTGAAGGATGACTGAGCTACTTTTCATTCGGATCAAGCTCTACCATTGCATCGAGTCCTTGTGTTCCTGACCAATCTACATTGGGTTTAGGCTTATTCAATTTCTTTGTGCATTGGGGGAGAACAACCACATTAACAAAGACCAAGCCATGTTATTCTTGCATTGGGCGTATTAAACTATGTTTGGATTGAGTTGTGAACATTAAACTTAGCCACTCTGCGTACCGGACGAGCCCCTACACTAAGTTGTGATCGTGCCAATTTTCATGCATTAGGACGAGCTATTTGAAGTGATAACAAACATTGAAGGGTTGAGCTAAGACTTGCACTGGTCATGTTGTGCTGAGTTTTGAAAAGACCGAACCGTCCTCCATATTTTCTACACCCTACAACCACATCCAGATTGGAGAGTCATTTTGAAGAGGAGCCGAGCTCCCACTAAGCAGTCTCCATGCCAAGATCGATCCATTCGAGATCCCTGCAGACCTGCACACTCACTCAAACTGTGGCCCAACTAATATTTCAAACTTGCACAAAAAAATAGTGAGAAATTATATCACATAGAATGCAAATAATAAAAGGTGACCCCTTCTAAACACAGTCGAAGAAAAATAATTGTAAACTAATGGTGATAGAAAATACATAGAATCAGATCCAATTTTTATGCATAAAGAAACCATAATCCACCCAGCACCACACAAGCTCCAAGTGGAGTCTCTGAGCTAAGTTGAATGCCAGGTCACATTTTTAAAAGATTAGCAATTTTTGAGTTTATTTAAATTTCAATTGCTTCATTTCAATACACAAGAACTCATTGAGCCAAGACAGTTAGAGGGTCAGCTTTGGGTATAGAAGGTGAGGGGTTCGACCCCCACCTCAAAACAAAGTTTTTTAAATATTGAAGTTTAGAGGAAAATATGGAGCCTGTGCTAAATTTATAGGTCCCCAAAAGCATTAGTTATAACTAAAAATTCCTCTAAATTTTTTAGTGAAAAAAAACCATACTTTATGGAAAAAAAAATTCTCCTAGACCTCTTTTTTTAATTCCAAGAAATTTTTGCTAAAAAAGGTATACCAATAAAATGTATTTTCAGCTATTATTTTGAAATATTTGGCGCAGTGGGTCATTTTGAGCTCCGGAGGCCACTAGGGCCCGTAAAACAAAAACTTTCTCCCTACCATTCAATTTTTACAAATTTTTGAATGTAATTTGTATACTTCAATATATTGTACTAATTTGCAGGTTTCCATAGTCAACTATAACTGCTCAAAAACTAGCAGAATAGTGTACTAAAAAATAATAATAAAAATTTCAAAAAAACTCATGAGATCCTAGATCTCGTTTGCAATGTTCGGTATATACAGTGCTTCTTGGAAGTGCTTATGCATAAAGCCAATCATGACTACTACTACACTTAACACCTAATATAGTTGTAACAACGTCGTCTGAGCATCGACCCTTTAAATCGACATGGATTAATAAGGTCATAGTGTACACACTATGATCCATCACATCCGTCTGTGAATGATTGCATGACATAAATCTAGACTGAGAAATTATCCAAGTATATAGCGAAGTTACACGTGTGTATGAGGATATTTCTTTGATCTGGTGTTAATAATCGCACATACCCCTTTCAGTACTATCTTGGTACCACGTAATGAATTCTTTCACATACGTTACTACCTCTTTCATGTACCTCCAAATATATAGAAAGGGAGAGCTTCTTCCATGTACTGCTGGGTATATCCGAAGGGAAAGTATATAGAAAGGTTCAGTATATCAAACTAATGGTATATAGATTGGGAGACCTTATGTCTGGAGTCATAAGAGCCTAACCCTGTGAGTGATTTCTGCAAAATGGGCACCAATGCCACTAAAATTTTTTCTTCCTGATTCACAACTACTCAGAGGAAACAACTATGTTGCATGGAAGATAAAAAACAAGACACAACTCAAGTTTAAAGATATCTAGAATATTGTGAATGGTACTATGACTAGATCAACTACTGATACAACACAACAGTGAAATTTTGATAAAGCAAATCCAAACTCAACATCTTTTTTGGAGTGTCTGATGATGTGCAACCGCACATTCAAGATGTCAAAATAGCCAAAGAAGCGTGGGATAAGTTGATCATGGTATACGAGGCAAAAAACAATAATGTCATACTTAATTTGCAGAGTCAGTTATACACACTGAAGTTCAAGCAAAATGAAAAAATTAAAGCTTTCTTAAGAAGAGTTACAAATTTGAAGGCTTCACTTCTAGCCCTCGGAGAAGAGGTCACAGATGAAGCTCTCATTCCCATTGTTTTGAGATCTCTCCCTTCTTCTTACCGCATTTTTGTAACAACACTAAACTTGTCAAATACAACAGTTAGTTTTGACAAACTAGAAAACCTACTGCAACAAGAGGACATTTTGCATAATAACGATGATGAAGAGGATCAGGAACTTTCTTCTCATCAAAAATGGAAAGGAAAAGGTAAAGGAAAACCTAATTCCTATCAAAATTCCCAAAATCAGCATCAGAATCAAGGGGATGATCAACAAAAGAAGAAATGTCCAATTTGTAAAAGATGACATGACCTAAAAGATTTTTGGTATGATACTTACAAGAAAGGTTCATCAAGCAACTTTGGACCTCCACAATAAAAATCTCACAAGGGACATTCTAACTACAATCAATATTAGAAAAAGGGTAACTGGAAAAGAAAACCTTATCAACAAGGAAATATTGTTGAGCAACAAGAACAATCAAATAATGAAGACTACTTGTACACTGCTTGATCAAGTGAACCTTACACTTCATCTACTGATGTTTGGTATGTTGATTCGAGAGCCACTTGACACATGACCAACCACAGAGATTGGTTAACTTAAATGAGGCACATGCCTTCAAAAAACCATGTTTCATTGGGTGATGATTCTTCATATACAGTTCAGGGGATTGGGAACATTTCTCTACCCCTTAGCTCACATAACTGTAAACAATCAGATTTCTTATATGTCCTTGGGTTGACAAATAATCTGCTGCCATTCATTCAACTCCTAGATCACAACTTAAAAATTGACTTTGATAGTCATTTTGGCAAGAAAATGTGTTTGATTCGAGAAAAATCACGAGGCTTGAAAATAGTTCTAAAATCCTCCAATGTGGGATGCATGTTCTAGCTTGATTTTGTCCACAGAGATGATCAAGCACTTGTGGCTAAGAACTCTACATCAGCATAGTTGTGGCATCAGAGACTTGGTCATGTTAGTTTCAAGTATCTCGAGACACTTCGTCGGTGCAATATGGTACATGGGTTACCATCTCTTCAGAAGGATACAGACAAGTGTCCTCACTACCTAGTATGAAAACAACACAGAGCTTCATTCCAGAAGAGTACTTTTTGAGCTCATGGCAAGCTTAACCTAGTTCATATCGATCTTTGTAGTCCAATGCAACTGAGTCATTTTGGATTTCAGTATTTCATGCTTTGTGTTGATGACTATTCAAGAAAAATGTGGATTTTTTGTCTTCACAAGAAAATTGAAGCTTTTGAAACCTTTAAAAAGTTAAAATTAGTTGTTGAGAATAAAAATGGTCATCACATCATAACTCTCCACTTAGATCGAGGGGGGAATTCACCAGTAATGAGTTCAAATACTACCTACAAGCTCACAAGATTTTTCGATAAATGCCTCCACACACACTGCAACAGAATGGTGTTGTTGAGAGAAAAAATTGTACTATCATGTAAATGGTGTGATACATGATCGATGACTCTGGACTTGCAGAGACTTTCTAGGAAGAGTAGTAAAAATAGTTATGTATTTGTTGAAAAGAGTTCCCACAGTTTCTCTTCACGGAGTAACACAACATGAAGCATGGTCAAAGTGTAAACCATCTGTTGCACACCTTAGAGTATTCGGGTGCAAAGAAAGTATGCATATACCTAAGCAGAACCGAAATAAATTAGACATGAAGTCACAAAAACTCCTCTTCATTGGGTACAATGAAGAGACTCTTGGGTACAGATGATGGATCCAAAGATAAGGAAAGTCTAAATGAGCAGAGATGTTGAGTTCTTTGAGAAGAAGGAAGCAGAGGCTCCTCCTCCAGACTCATCTGATGTAGATTCTTCACCATTTTTAAAAAGTGAAGTTGATGTTCCCACTGATGATGAAAGTGATGATGGGTATGTTGGTGATGATCAGATAGAACCACAACCCACATGAACAATTCAATGTATGCCTATTGTTGCCCTCAAAATTCCCCTTTTTTTGAAGTCAAGTTTTGAAAATTTTGAGTCAGTACCTTAGAGTAATGGATCACGTCGAGCCTAGTATTGTTTGTAGTTTTCCATTCCATTGAGAAAAAATTGAAATTTTGGGCATAAAGGTGGGGTTTTCCCTTTCATTTATTTTTCTCCACAGTCGTGAATGATGGGCATATATTCCCTATCAATTTTTCCCCAACATCCACGGGTAGTACGTGGGCATCTCTGATTGGATGTGGCGTGACCATGTTTCAAGTAGTAGTGGAAGCCTTCACATGTTCAAACAATACAACTCCAAGGGTAGGGCCCAAGGGATAGTCCTCAAATAAGAACAGGATTTCCACGTCTCAGGTCTAAAATGAAGACAAAATAAGCCTGAATAAGGCTAAGTATGGGAGGTTCAACGGATAACAACACATTTCTCATCGGCATAACTTTAAGGGTTGATGCCAAAGGCGGTTCCCCAAACTTACGTCATCCCTCCATGTGTCCTAAGTCTGAAAAGGGGAAAAATTCGGTTGTTTAATCAGCTAAGTATGAAGAACCAGTGGAAGCCTCCACGTGTCTCTTTAGCACAGATTCAAAGGAAGAACCAAAGGGCCAATCTCCAAATGAGCGCTAGCTTCCCATGTGGTCAAAGTCAAAGGAGATTCCAGGACTGGTGGAAGGAGCCACGTGTCAGATTGGTGCCCTTTCAGAGGGAGAATCCAAAGTAGAAACTCAAATGAGTGCTAGCTCTCCACGTGTCTAGGGTTCAACAGAAGTCAAGTGGACAGCAGGCCCGAATTAGCTAAGTATGAAAAATAGGCGGAAGCCTCCACGTGTCTCTTCTACGTAACTTCAAAGGAAGAATCAATAGTAGGTCTATAAATGAGCGTGGGCTCACCACATGGTTATATTCAAAGAAGGGGCAGAGCCAGCTGTTGAATCAGCTAAGTATAGAAGATTTTGTGGAAGCCTCCATGTGTCAACTCAGCGCAACTTCAAAAATCAAAATCCTGAGGTAGGTCCCAAATGTGCGTTGAGTCTCCATGTGTCTAGGGTCAGACATATGGCCCCACCAAACAAAAGGGACTTATTAAAAACCACAAAAATAATAAACTGGCCAACAAAGGGACACGTGGCCATGTTTCAAGTGTTGGCAGGGAGGCATGCCCTTTTTTTGTTTTGATGCCATTTAAAATTCAAAGTGGGGAGGTGGGCTGGTGGAGCAATTTGAGTTTTTGAGCCCATGTTGAAAAGAGGTAAAAGTAGAAACTGACCTGCGGCTCTATCACCACTCAAGTAAATCCATGTGTCAAGCTTGTATCAAAATTGGGTGGGTAGGCAAAAATATTCCAAAGTGCCATTTCTCAAAGAGGCACAAAATACAAAAGGCGTCCCTAATGCTGCCTCAATTTAAATCTTTCCCACGTGGATGAATCAAATTTAAAGTTTGCAAAGGTAGGATGAATGGATGCAATTCAATGCATCTAGTTTTACCACATGGTATGGAAATCTACCAAGGCATTAGAGAAGTTCAGATGTCAAATTCTTGAATTAGCTCCAGCATTTTTGTAACTGAATGTAACTATTCTTGTGAGCTATTTAATTGATTTTCCACACCATGGTTACGGTTAGATACTGGTACTTTGTACATGTAATAGATTCGAAGTAATTAATATAGAAATTTTCCCTTTTCTTTCTATGTTACTCCTTCTTTCCTTGTCTAAATTTTTTTGAATCATCCACCTTTGCATGCTAAGAAAATGTGTTCTTATTTCTATGATTTCTGGAACTTTGTGTCCATGAAATTATATATGTTTTGAAAGTGAATGATTCTATTTTTCATCTCTCTGGCTCTATGATTATAAGGTTATACTCTACAATCTATATTTCCTAAAGGTATTGTTATATTATTCCTCCCTCATCTCCTTAATTCTTCTATTCTTTTGTATTGATGATCTTTGGGCATAAACGTTTCAAAGTATCAGGAATCCACGCTTTGAAAGTTATATATTTGTACATATGTTTTCTTTCTTGCTTTGAATAAGGGAACCTCTCCCATTAAAGAGGAGGGACTTGTTGTCCCCTGACTATGGTTTTTCAAAGTTCCTTTTTAAAACCCAATAGTTTTTAGCGACTCCATTGGGGATTTTGTTTCAAACGGATCCCTTTCTAAAAGAAAAATTTCAAGATCATTCTTTGGTCTAACGACTTTATGGTATACATGTGGGAAGAAAGCTCTCGGGGTAGAGGATTCTCATTTTCAACTTTTGGAGCAACAAAACTTCTCTCTTCCAGTAAAAAGGAACAGAGGGAATTTTTCTACAAGCACACCTCCTGTTAAAAATAGAAATTCCAAGGATAGTGTTCTTCAGGAACATCTCAATCCTAATCTTCATGCTTTGATACTTGATGGTGTTTCTATTCCCCTTCAGTCAATTTTTCCAAATATGGCATCCCCTTTGCCTTGGGGACAACAAGATGGGCCTCTTGCTCTTCCTCATCCATTGCATGAGTTACCTAGGGGTAACAGGAAAAGTTTTCCCAAGTTCTAGGGTGATGCAAAAGTTCATCCAGATGAACACATTGCAGCCTTCATTGTTGCATGTGGGATTCTTGGAGTTGAACATGAATATGTCTCTGTCATCCTTTTTTTGGAGACATTGCAGGACAATGTTGTTGATTAATTTTATCATCTTCATATTGGAGTGATCACTAACTAGAATACCATGACAACTCAGTTTGAGCAGCATTTCAAACCTATTGAAGATGTGCATGCTCTGTTAGCACAAATCTCTCATATCAAGAAATAACCATTTGAGCCCATTAGGGAGTTTGTGGCTAAATTTGATAAGCTAATTCATAAAATTCCACAGAACACTCATCTAGTGGATCAAATCCAAAAGTGCTTCTTCCTCAATGCTCAGTTACCTAAAGTGAGTTATGTAATAAGGAGAGCTAACCTTGCAACTTTTCATGCTGATCATTGGTTAGCTATCGGTGTTGAAGATGATTTAATCATGTCTGGTAAACTAAAAAGAGAATCCTCAAAATATAATGCTTATTCTTCTTCCTCTTTCCCTAGAGCCAATTCTAATCAGTTAGTGCAGAAGCTTGTAAATGATCTCATTTCTCTCAAGAAACAATTGGCTCAGTATACTTCTTACCAAGATGTCCCAAGGAAGAATTTTCAGTCTGAGAACCGTCTTCCTGCTTCTCATACCAGATTGGCTATTGAAGGGCCACCCATCAAGGTTCCAGTCAATATAACTTGTGAAGTTGAAGAACCTGATGACGAGGAGTTTAATGAACTTTGTGAAGAACTAGAAGAAGAAGTTGATGAAGAACTGGAGGAGCTTGGTGGATCTCAGGTTCATTTTCTCACCACTGAAGGTATGGATGATAAAGATGAATATGATGAAAGAGTGTCAAATATGAATAGCGAGTATTATGTTGTTATAACTCGAGAGAAAATGAATAGAAAATAAAAAGTGGTGCATCTTGCTAATAATTCCAAGGAGTTTCCTATAACTATTCCTATGGTTACAAAAAGAAGAGCCCCTATTCCCACTTCCTCCACACAAAAGGTGAGTAATGCCAATTTCCCTTCTTCTACTTCTGTTCCCAAAGCTCCTTTTCCTTCAAATCCTAAAAATGATAGATCAAAATTCTCTCAATTTCCTAACAATGATGCCCCATCTCCTCTAGATCTTTTGATATTATTTATCACCTCAAAAAGACGAGAATCCAAATTTCAGTGGTAGATTTTTACCAAACACATACAAAAGCTTTTGCTAAAATGGTAAAATTTGTAAATTCCAAATCCAAAGCCTCATCCAGTACTTCTAAAGGTCTTTTTCCTACTCCCCCTTCCTCATCTCAATCAAGCCTTGTGGCTGCGGTCACTTCCCCTAATGAGAAAATTGAACCATTCTATGTGACTCTTCTCATAGCCGGCCATAAACTCAGTAATTTTATTATAGACTTAGAAGCATTAGACAATGTAATTCCTGCCAAAGTAGCTCATTCTTTGGGCTTAACTCTAACACATGCCTTTGGTTCCTGCTATTCCATGGAAAGTAGGAAAGTGCCTCTGGTTGGAAGAATTAAATATGCACAAACAGCTTTTTCTGATTTTTCAGAGAAAAGGGTCTTAGCCACCATTTTGGTAGCTGATATTCCTCCCTCATCTAGGATGTTGCTAAGTATAAATTTCTATAAGGAGGTAGGAGGTGAAATTCAAATGGACTGGTCACATGCTTTGATCCCGGTCAATGGGAAAATGAAGAAGCTACTACCTGACAGACAAACCGAATACATTGTGCAAAATACTGATGATCCAAAAGAACAAATACTCTATGAAGATATAGGGCATGGTAACTACATGATCATGTCACAAGATGACGTAAAACTTCCTAAGGGATTGGTTCTTGAACCCAACGGAATTTGGACTCTGGAGTTTGATGGAAGCTTCTCTTCAGTTGGTTCTTGAGCTGGAGTGGTGCTAACCTCTCCAAAAGGGAACATTCATCCTTTTTATTTCAAGATTTTTTTTGAAAATACAAACAATACAACTGAATATGAGGCACTCATACTTGGATTGAACATGGAAAAATAAATGGGAGTGAAGAATATTTATGCTCATAGTGATGCAGAGCTAATTATGAAACAAGTTCGAGATCTTTTTCAAGTAAAGAACATGAGATTGAAATATTATAGAAATCTTGTCTGGGATTCCATTGAGTTTCTTGATGCTTTCTCCATTGAAGTTGTGCCAAGAGAAAGGAACACTAGAGCTGATTCTCTAGTTGTCTCAAGGTCTTTGTTGATTCCTCACCCAGATTTCTCTCAGGAGAAATTTATTATTGAAACGATTTATAGGCCTAGTTTACCAGATAATGCAAATAACTGGCAGGTTTTCAATGATGATCAACACTTTCTCTTATTCTTAGAGCTTAAGGATAATTTTGACAAGTTGTATTTTGAAGGAAGTAAGACCTTTCCTAGAGATTGTGTATCCTCTAATAAAGGAGATATCAAGGAAGATATGGATCAAGATGGCTACATAAAATTGAAAGGTAACAAGATCCCTAATGGACTAGTGAGTTTGGAGGATCTGTTTGATAAGCATGATAGGTACATTAAGTCTAAAACTTCCCAAGGAGCTCAGCAGTCTGTTGAATGTGAAAAGATTAATATTGGGAGTCTTGATGAACCCAAGATGGTGAACATTGGAAAATGCTACACTCAAGAGAAGAAGAAGAAGGTAGTAAATCTACTAAAAAGGTATGCTAATGTTCTTTCCTATTCGTATGATGATCTCAAGGATATCCAACCAAAGGAGATGCAACACTTTATCCCTCTGAAACCTAGGATCAAACTGTTTAAGAAGAAACAAAGGAAATACAATCCCAAGGTTGTTGGCACTATTTTTTAGGAGATCCAAAAGTTACCAAAGGCAAGGCTCATCTTCCCTATACATCATTCAACATGGATTTCCAACATTGTGCCTACCAGAAAGAAGAATGGTGAGATTCGCATCTGTGTGGATTTCAGGAATTTGAATCAGGCCTCTCTGAAGGACAACTATCCTCTTCCCATGACGGATCAAATTTTGCAAGTTGTCACAGGCTCTGAGATGTTGTCTATGCTTGAAGGATTCTCTGGATACAATCAAGTGGAAGTCAATACCCTAGATCAACACAAAACTACTTTCACTATTCCTTGGGGCACATTTTCTTGTAAGAGAATGTCTTTTGGTCTTATCAATATTGTTGCCACCTTTCAGAGGGAAATGGACTTGGTTTTTGGAAATCTAAAGGGAAAGTGTGTTGTTGTGTACCTCGATGATTTGACCATTTTCTCCAAAACAAGGGTAGATCACTTTCAGTACCTTGAAACAGTCCTCTAGAAATGCAGAGACCATGGAGTTTATCTCAATCCAAAGAAGTATTTATTTTGTGTCACTGAAGGAAAGTTGTTGGGGAATATTATCTCCAAAGAGGGAATCAAGATAGATCTAGAAATATTTCAAGCTATCCAACATATTCCTCTTCCCACGAGCAAAAAGGGTGTTCACTCTTTCTTTGGTAAGATAAACTTCCTTAGGAGATTCATCCCTAATTTTGCAGAACTGACTATGAGCATTTCTCACATGATGAAAGGAAAGAAAAAAATTGGTTGGAATTCCACGGGTAAGGAATCATTTGAAGGTTTCAAGAAATCCATTCCTAAAACTCCCATCTTAGCATGTCCTAATTTCAGCAAGGATTTTACCATTTATTGCTATGCTACATAGAATACCTTGGCTGTTGTGCTAACTTAGAAGAATTCTAAGGATCATGAACTTCCAATTGAATTCATGAGCTATGTTTTGAAAGCTCATGAATTGAAATATACTATGATGGAGAAACATGCTTTTACAGTGGTCAAAGCTGTCAAGCAGTTTCATTTTCATAGTCTTAATTCTCACTCTCTTGTGCTTGTACCTAATACAACCATCAATTCTATTCTTACATAACAAGAGTTTGGAACTAAGAGAGGTAATTGGGTAGAAAAATTCAAGAATATGACCTTGATATCAAGCCAACTAAGCTAGTTTGGGGTAAAGGTGTGTGTGAGCTTATTGTTGAAGGAGCTGATGCAGAATTTTCCAAAGAAGTAGTTTATGTTCCTGTTGTCCTCTTCTTTAGTTCAACAGATGAATGGTATGCTGATATTGCACATTTTCTTACTTGTGGAGAATGTCCATCTTACTTGAGCACCAAGGAAAAGAGGGATATTAAGCTAAGGTCTACACAGTATGTATTATGGGAGAAAACTTTGTTCAAGCAATGGGTAGATGGAAGATTCTTAAAGTGTGTGGACAAAGAGCAATAAAAGAAGTTGTTCTCAGCTTTTCATGATCAGTCTTGTGGGGGCCTCTTCACTTCTGCTGTCACTGCCCATAAAATCCTTCGTGATGGGTATTATTGGCCTACATTGTTTAAAGATGCATCAAAATGGGTAAGAAAGTGTGAAGCCTATCAAACTTTTGTTAGGAGACCTAAGTTGGCTGCTTTTCCACTAAAGCCAATAGTGATTGATGATCCCTTTCAATAGTGGGGATTAGATTTCATTAAAAATCTTAACCCACCTTCTAGTGCTAGGAATACTCATGTGATAACTACTACAGACTACTTCAAAAATTTGGTAGAGGCCATTCCAGTAAAAATTACTACTTCTGAGGTGGTGTGTAATTTCATTAAGGAGAAAATATTGATAAGGTTTGGGGTACCAAACAAGATTGTGATGGATAATGCTTCAAATTTTTCTTCTTCGGAGATGATGGATTTCTGATATGGTTATGGAATTTCCCGTGCTCATTCTTTATACTAATACCCCTAAGGGAATGGACAAGCAGAATCAATAAATATGAATCTTGTAACCATCGTTCAGAAGCTTGTTAATGAATCTCAGAGGAATTTGCAACAGAAACTCTATGATGCTCTCTGGGCATATAGAATTACAGCCAAAAGAGAAATTGGAATGTCTCCATTTCAAGTGGTGTATGGTGTTGAAGCTAAGTTGCTAGGAATAGTGGAATTACCGGCCTTGCACTTAATGAAGGCAATTGAAGATTCAATTTTTACCAGTTCCTTAGACAAGAGTATCATGTATCTCCATAAGCTAGATAAAGACAGGTTGCAAGTTTTTGATAGAATCTTAGCTCATCAATTGAGAGTGAAAGCTTTTTTTGACAAGAAAGTTAGACCCAAAGATTTTCATGTGGGAGACATTGTTTTGATGTGGGACAAAATACATGAACCTCGAATAAGCCATGATAATTTTGATTCCCTTTGGATTGGTCCTTTTAAAATCAGGCACTTTGTTAGAGAAAATTATTTCTATTAAAATTATATGGATGGTTCTCCTCTCTCACTTCCTTATAGTGGGTAGTATCTAAAGTTGTTCAAGTCCTAGGTGACTAGGAAATCCTTTTGTATATTGTTTACAGGGATTTGGTTTCCGGACGTTCCTTTATGTTTTGTTTTTGTCTTTCTTTTTGGTTTGTTTTCCTTTCGTGTGTTTTGTCTTCTATGTTTGTTTTACCTTTGACTCTATTTGCCCAATGGATAAGGCATTAGTCTGCTTCCCCTGAGTTTTTCTATGGTCCTTGATCTTGCCTCATTCCTCTGTCAAGTCGTCCCCAGAAAGAGCCAGCTGTTGTCACCCTCAAAATTCCCTTTCTTTTTGAAGTCAAGTTTTGAAAATTTTGAGTCAATACCTTGGATTAATGGATCTCATCGAGCCTGGTATTGTTTGCAGTTTTCCATTCCATGGAGAAAAATTTGAATTTTGGGCATAAAGGTGGGGTTTTCCCTTTCTTTTTTTTCTCCACAGTCATGAATGACAGGTGTATCTTCCCTGTCAATTTTTCCCCAACATCCATGGGTAGTACGTGGGCATCTCTGATTGGATGTGGCATGGCCATGTTTCAAGTGGTAGTGGAAGTATCCATGCATTTGAATGACACAAATCCAAGAGGAGGGCCCAAGGGATAGTCCTTAAATAAGTGTAGGCTTTCCATGTGTCCCAGGTCTGAAATGAAGATAGAACAAGCCCAAATTGGATAAGTATGGGAGGTTCAGCAGATGTCCCCACGTGTCTCATTAGCACAACTTCAAGGGTCAAGGAAAAAGGTGGTTCCCCAAACTTGTGCCAGCCCTCCATGTGTCCTAGGTCTGAAATGGGGACAAAGTCGACCATTTAATTGGTTAAGTATGAAGAACCGGCAAAAGCCTCCATGTGTCTCTTCAGAATATCTTCAAAGGAAGAACCAAAGGGCCAATCTCCAAATGAGTTCTAGCTCGCCATGTGGTCAGATTCAAAGGAGAGTCCAAGACCGGCGGAAGGATCCACGTGTCAGATCGGCACCCTTTCATGGGGTGAATCCAAAGCAGAAACTCAAAAGAGTGACATCTCTCCATGTGTCTAAGGTTAAATAGAAATCAAGTGGGCATTAGGCCCGAATCGGCTAAGTATGAAGAACTAGTGGAAGCCTCCACATTTCTCTTTGGTATAGCTTCAAAGGAAGAATCAAGAGAAGGTCTCTAAATGTGCATTGGCTTGCTATGTGGTCAAAGTCAAAGAAGGGGTAGAGCCAGTTGTTAAATTGGCTAAGTATAGAAGACTTTGCGTAAGCCTCCACTTTTCAGCACATCGCAACTTTAGAAATCAAAATCTAGAGGTAGGTCCTAAATGTGCGTTGAGTCTCCACATGTCCAGGGTCAGACATATGGCCTCACCAAACAAAAGGGACTTATTAAAAAACACAAAAAATACTGAACTGGCCCACAAGGGGACACGTGGCCATGTTTCAAGTGTCAGTGGGGAGGTGGGCCCTTTTTTGTTTTGATGCCATTGAAAATTTAAAGCGGGGAGGTGGGTCAGCGGAGCAATTTGAGTTTTTGAGCTCGTGTTGAAAAGAGGTAAAAGTATAAATGTGACTCGCAGCTCCATCACCACTCAAGTAAAGCCACATGTCAAGCTTGTATCAAAAGTGGGTGGGCAGGCCAAAATGTTCCAAAGTTCCATTTCTCTAAGAGGTAAAAAATACAAAAGGCATCCCCAAGCCCACGTTTGTTTAAATCTCTCCCACGTGGACGGCTCAAATTTAAAGTTTGCAAAGGCAGCATGAATGACTGTAATTCAATGCATCTAGTTTTACCGCTAGGTATGGAAACAACCAAGGCATTGGAGAAGTTCAGACATCAATTTCTTGAATCATTTCCAACATTATTGTAACCAAATGTAACTGTTCTTGTAAGCTATTTAATGGATTCTCCACACCATGGTTAGGGTTGGATCCTAGTACTCTATAGATGTAATAGATTTGAAGTAATCAATACATAAATTTTCCCTTTTCTTCCTCTGTTACTCCTTTCCTTGTTTGAAAATTTGTGAATCATCCATCTTGTCATGCTAAGAAACTTTTTGTTCTTGTTTCTATGATTTCTAGAACTTTGTGTCCATGAAATTATATCTATTTTGAAAGTGAAGGATTCTATTCTGCATCTCCTTGGCTCAATACTTATAAGGTTATACTTTATTATCTATATTTCTTAAAGGTATTGTTATGTTCTTCCTCCCTCATATCCTTAATTCTTCTATTCTTTCATATTAATGATCTTTGGGCATAAACATTTCAAAGTATTAGAAATCCATGCTTTGAAAGTTGTATATTTTTACATAAGTTTTGTTGCTTGCTTTCAATAAGAGAACCTCTCCCATTAAAGAGGAGGGACTTGTTGTCCCTTGACTGTGGTTTGTTAAAGTTCCATTTAAAAACCCAACAATGCCCAAGTGGTATACTAGCACATTATGAGATGCAAGAATGGGTGCTCTACCAGATACATCCACCCTGGTACCATGGACTCACAGTAAAGAAAGAGAAGAAGTTAACTTTACTTTGATGAGTAGAGTTTTTGAGTCTGATGAGCCCTCTACAGTCTAGGAAGCCCTACAGTCAAAATCTTGGAAAGATTCCATGGACTCTGAATATCATTCAGTAATGAAAACTAACACTTGGCATCATTTCAATTTTCCAGTAGGGAAGAAACCCATTGGATGCAGATGGATATTCAAAATGAAGTAAAAAGTATATGTGACAATGGAAAATTATAAAGAGAGATTAATAGAAAAGGGGTATGCATAAAAAGAAGGCAACAACTATGAGGAGACATTTTCTCTCATAGCTAAGATCAAAACGATCAGGATGATCTTTTCTCTAGCTGCACAATTTGGTAGGAAAGTCCATCGGATGGACATAAAAAGTGCCTTCCTGAAGAGATATTTACAAGAAGAAGTCTATATGACTCAACCTGAGGGATATGTTGTACTTGATTAAGAAGCAAAGATATGCAGACTCAGGAAATATCTGTATGGCCATAAACATGGACATCAGGCATGGTACGTAAAAATTGATGAGGATCTCATACAACATGGATTTATTAGAAATCCATATGATCTCAATCATTACCTCAAAAATCAAGGGGGGGAGATTGTTATTGTCATTGTCTATGTTGACGATCTAGTCATCACTGGCAATTCAGTGAGGATGATCGATGCATTGAAGAAATATATTAATCCATTGTTCAACATGACAGATTCCAGCTAATTCACTAGTCTTGGATTGGAAGTATGACAGAAAGAGAATCACATGTTTGTTTCTCAGATGAAATATACCAAGATGATGCTCGAGAAATTTAGGATGATTAATTACACACCAATTGCTACACCTATAGAGAACAAATTGCAGTTACCTCATTTAGAACTCTTGAGGTAAATTCCACTCTCTATCTGTAGTTGATTGGGAGTCTCATTTAACTGACCTACACTAGACTAGATATCAACTTTGTAGTAAGCTATATATCTAGGTTCATGTAGGAACCCAAATTTTTTTCATTAGAAAGTAGCAAAGTGCATCTTGAGATATCTCAAAGGATCAGTGGATCTTGGTCTATAATACAATAAGAATGACAACTTATTCTTGTCAGGATATTCGGATTCAGATCATGCAGGAAATATTGATGACAGAAAATCCACTTCAGGGTTTGTGTTCTTTATGGGATCTAGACCAATATCATGGGAAAGAAAGAAACAACACTTTATTTCTCGTTCTTCCACAAAAGTTGAGTATTGTTCTATAGGAGAAGATGTATGTGAAGCAATTTGGCTACGTCGCATACTCAAAGGACTTGGAATACCACAAGAAAAACCTACCACCATGTATGTTGACAATGAAGGTGTTCTCAAACTTTTTCGCAATCCATTTTTTCATGAAATAACAAAACACATTAAGGTATAGGTACATTTCATACGCAAGCATGTCTTGAAGCACAATATATAGCTTCAATTTTTTCCAACAAGTGAAAAACAAGTAGATATCTTCATGAAGTCACTTGCACGTGACAAGTTCGAGTTGTTTAGAGATTTCCTCTTCTCATCCCTTGAGGCAATTCAAAATTAAAGGGGGGAATGTTAGGTAAAATTTAGTTTACCTTGGTTAATTATGAATTTACCTTAGTTAATTATTAATTAATGGTAAGTTGTTATTAATCATTGATTATTTGTAATTGGGAATAATATTCATGTACATGTCTTTTTTCTTTATTATATTTGTTATATGGTTATACTGTTTAAAACCATATATTTGCAATTTAAATGTGCACGAGATTATTTATTGTTGCACTGTTGCAACATCCCGTTTGTATGTACCTGGTTCTATAATTCCTATAAGAATTACAACACTCCATTATAATGGTTAATTTATTTCACATTAGTATAATTACATAAGAATACATCCATGTTTGTGAAATTATAGGTAGGTCCTGAAGACCAATATCATTGTTAAGAGGTAAGAAATGGAAAAAGTGATTCCTTGTCTATGAAGGAGGACAAGAGGAAAGTTTGCATTCATTGTTATGTGAGTGGACACAGGTTTGAGAGATGTTGGAACTCAATCCAACAAGACATCCGAGAAATGGCAACAAAATTTTGGATGATCAGGTAAATCCACCGGTCGAGAATGAGGCAACCTTGGATCTATCCACAGATTGCCCACAAATGAGTCCATTTTATTTTAATATGGAAAATAATAATTCATAGTTTTTGGATATATTGTTATATAATTGTTGATGATTAATGATAACATGCTATAATTCAAAGCTTTTTGTTATGGGATTCTTTTTTATTAATGAAAGTAAAGTTAAACCATATGTTAGCTTTGAGTACTTATGGAGTACCAAATGATTAAATTCTCGTGAAATGTTTATCATGATTGGATTTTATCACATTTTAAGTAACCCCATTGTGAACTAAAACTAATGTACATAATTGAAGTATTTGTTATTATATCTATTGATAGTGTGCGGTAAAGACCCGTACATGGGCATTATTGTGTCTACAAAAAAGGAAATTCACCATTGCATTAGCCATTATGTCTATGGTGTTGTCATTGATATCAAATTTAATTGATAGTAATGGGATTTTAGGTGTCATATGTGTCTCCATGAGGTGTCAATGAAGGTCAAGCATCAAGGTTAATTAGTAGTTGTCAATCATGTTGCCTTGTTATGGTGTCTTGGTGCATGGTCAAGCAAGCTAGTGTTGTAGGTGAGCTCCAAAGTTGGACAAAGGTTAGTATGAGGTAAAACATGGTAAATATGATGTGTAAGAGATGTTAATGGGTTTAGAAGAGGTTGTCAAGGTCAGAGCGTGTGAAGTCATGGTTGAGTCAAATCATTCTAGGCCTATTCCTAGACCTAGTACATGGTATATGACATGGTGGCATGAGATATGGACCAGGGAAGTATTATATGATAATTGTAGGTGTTTTGTGACATGGCATATCATATGTAGGATGAGTGGTTAGTATTTAAAGGTTTGATGTTGTTTTAAGGACCTTTGAAGCAAGTTCCTTGAGAACAAGGCATGTAGAAACAAGTAAGTATTAGTGGTTGGAGAGTTTCAGATATTTTTGAGAAAGGATGTGACTTAGGACTTTTAGAGTAGCTCATTATGGTGCTTCAGATCAAATTTTTGAAGGATTTGTAAGAAAAATTATTTTTGGCAAAACTAATCTCTTAAGAAGCTAAAAACAAGCTTGATAAGTAACTTCATATGCTCACCCACTCAAAGGAAATTTTCATGGGACCATGAGGATTTAGGGGATATTTTTTCATTGAGATAAGACCATTTTGCAAAAAAAATGGATTTATTTGGTTGTCCCATATTTATCAACAATCGTTAAGAATTCAGACTACTCTTAAACCCTAGTGAAACCCTCATAGAAGAGTGATATGAAATATTTAAAGTACATGTTCTCAAAATAGTCTAGGAAAGCTAATTTAATGCATTAGGGTTGAAGAGGATTTTCCAGGTCTCATTTTTTCTAGTTTCAGGATCCAACTATTTGAGGAAGTAGGAGAAAATATCTTGTTTTATGAATATTTATAATTTCAAGGATGAGATGGAAGCTTCATAAAGAAAAGTGAATTGTTCTAGGAATATTGGGATTTGTAGTATATATTCATGAAAATTTGTGAGAATGTACAATGGATAAAATGCAAGATACATGTCTCTAAAGTTACCCTACTGATTTTGGCATTAAGGGCTAAAACCTAGCCATGAAGGTTTGAAGTGTGCTAAGTTGATTTGCATAACAGATCATGGTTATTTGATTTTTAATAGCTTGTATACATATGCATGTAAAGCTAACTAATTCATATGAATTGAAACTAGCACCTAGTAGTTTGAAAACAAAGCTAACTAAACAAGAACATCAAGATAAGAGCTTATAAAACTAACTTCTAAGTGCATGCAACAAGAATGAAACAAACTAAAATGCTAAGTCATTATACTCTTTATATCCTGTTATCCTGTAAAATTGACAAGGGAAATTTTGTAGGTAACCATAGCCAAAAATTTCTGTTTTGGTCCCCTGCAGAGGTCTCTTAACGTTCAGAATGGCTTAAAATCCCTTTCCGGAAAATCTAGTTTTTAGAACTTGGTCATTTTCAACCTTTTTGGGTTGGGCGCAGTTTTCATTCACATTACATCAACCAAAACTGTGCCCCTCTATTCCTTTGGCACATTCTAGGGAGTTTCAACACTCCAAATGTTGCGCCTCTCAAAGGCGCGCCAAGGTGCAAGCACCATCTTGTTATCACTCTCAAAGGTGCACTGTGGGCACTAAAAATGTCGTGTTGACATTCTCAAAGTTGCGCCAAGGCACAATTTAATTCGTGTCGACATCCACTGAAGTGCGCCATAGAAAAAAGTTGGTGGTGCATTTATTACACCTTTTGCTATATATAGGCACATCCGACCTGTCATTTTCACATTACAAAAAATGTGAAAAGTCTTTTACTCTGCATGTTATCAGCATTCCTGTCAACCCCGTGTGTTTCCATTTGTCACATTTGTGGTCCCCACATTGTCTCCTTCATCGATATATATTCCTGGTAAGTGGCCCTTGCCCTTCTTGTGAATTTGTTGTGATTTTTATGTTGGTTTGGGAAATTAGGATTGTTGGTGATAACAATGAACCTAAGAAGATAACACAATCCCAACCCATTTTCCAAAACCCACCTACAATTTATTTTTCACTCTCCTTCAAGATTTGCAAATCTGGAAGGCTCTACCTCAGAATGGACCCCTGCCTCTTTTCTCCTTTGTCCCCTACTTTGCCAAGGTTAACCCCTTACTATCAAAATCTGAGCTGAGAGAGTAAAAACAACAAAAATGAAGAAAATCAGCCTACTATCTTCCATGATGCAATTTTCATACGTGTTGCGCTAAACGAAGTCGTGCCCTTTGGTGCATCATTTAGTCATGCTACATAAAAAATAGTCACACCAAGGCACACTGTGAACTCATGCAATAGAATCCCTTTCTTGCACCATGTAAAAACTATGAGAATTGCTAAGGCGCAAGCGTAAGCACACCTACCATAGCAATAACACTTCATGTTATGTAAACCCTTCTCGTGCCACACAAGCTTAACCCCTTGGCACACCTCACCTTAATGTTACATCTTTTGCATCCACACCTTGGCACACCATAATGATCTATAACACTGATCATATCTGTGCCCCACTAAAAGACTTCCAACAGCACAAGCGCATATCCCTTGACACCAACATTTGAATGTTGTGTGTAGCCTTTCCATGCCCCATGGCCCTTCTAGTGCTGATTTTTCCCATGCAACAATTTCCCAAAGTGTGCCTTGATTTTCTAAGTCCCTGTAGCCTATAGTTTAGCTGCGGCTTGTGCTCAGAGGCTCATAAATTGCTAAATTTTCATTCTGTAAGCTTTTATGGATGACTTAATGGCTAACATGGCCTTTCTGTGATGGACTTCCCTGATTATTCTTGCAGATCAATAGTTAAACTCAGATCCACACATGTCTTCATCGAGTAAGAAGCCAACCAAGTCCAAGGGTAAAGCCAAGCTAACAGAGAAAGAAATGAAACATAAATACCAAAGGGTCAGGATTCCTGACTCACTTGCAGAGTGCAATCCTGATATCAGAGATTCAGAACTCGAGCACATTGACATGGAGGACTTCTGGGCCAAAACCAAGAAGGTCATAGGCAGCCCATGGATGGATAAATTAGTTGGCAGTGGTCTGTACTTTGCTACAGGGCTCCCAGTGAGCACAATCAACAATGATTTTATGATGTTGGTGGGTTGTTGTTACAATAAGGACACAAGATGTGTCAAAAATGAGAAGGGTGAGGTGATAATCAACATCACAGACCGACATTTTGAGATCATGTTGGGTATACCTCACCACAGACATTTTGTATCAGTGAGCCAGGAGGACTACATAAAGACATGGATTGAAAATGAAGACAAATGTATGCAGTTAATGAATGAGGTGTACCTCAGGAATAAGAAGGTGACAAGCAGGTGACCACAATTCATTCATCGCAGTGATTTTTCAGAAGAGATGAGTGACACAATCACCTTCCTAAGAAGAGTACATGGACTCCCTGATGCCCATTACTTTCACAAGTGGATGCTCAGGTACTTGGAAACAATGAATAAAAATGTTCCCAATTAGCATTTTGACTGGGGAGAGATTATCAACATCACAATCTCAGAGCATCTTCAACAACTGGGAGGTTGTATATGAACTCCTATGTAGTATATGCTGTCACCTCAGAGAGGGACTACCCAACATTGAATTGGTGTGGGATATGGCCCCAGGTAAGGATATACTAGTACTATCCAGAGTTAAGACTGGAGAACACCCTAGCCCAATTCAGGTAAAATCAACGATGTCTTCTTCTATGGCGTCATCTACCTCTTGAGTCCCAACATGACTTGCAGTCAGATGACCAAAAGCATGATCACCACCATAGGGAAGTGGGGAACATTATTCACATAATTCCCCACTTTCACCTATCTCAGAGCTGGTAACTTCTTGGGAGAGCCCACCAGATTGCCAAGGTATGCGGGACCCAAGCTGATCTTGTTGGAGCTGTCTAGATTGCTCATCACATACCATGAGAAGTGTTTGAAAAGGAAGAAGGGTGAAACTCCATTCCCCCTCACGGTGGACAGATACACCTGTACTTCATAGGGAAAAGCCCAGGAGATGTATGCAGAGCTTGAGTTTCTCAATCTGAAGCATAATTTCCTGGCAAGGCCAACCTTGGATCCTCGTGGTTTCCTTCTAAGAGCAAGGATCGATCTAATTCACATCCCTCAGATTGAGGATATCTACATCGACCTGAATCATGAAGTTGAGCTCAGATAAAAGGATCACTCCTGACTTGCCCTGGTAGAGAACATTCAATATGGTGTGGCTATCACCCTAAAGGATTTCCAAGTAACTGGTCAAGAAGTAGATCAGGTTTATCTAGACACGGATGGGGACAATGGGCCATTTCCCAAAATTGATAGGAACAAGGCCCCTCAGACTATAGAGGAAAGGGTCAAGAGTACTCTACAATGCACTGAGCATTCATGCAATAAAAATGGTATCGTCTACCTTGGGGTAGACTTTACTACGTCTCCCTTGGGTAATGCACCATCCAGGCCGGAAAATTTACCAGAGGGAAAAGGAAAGGATAAAGTAGGAGAGGCAAGCACTTCTCAAAAAGAAGTTCCTGAGATCCCTCCTTCCACCGTAGAAGAGCAAGTTGTGGATTTAGTGTCCCTAGGAGAAGAAGAAGTGGTAAGTGCTCCAACGGACACATCCACTTAGGATGTTTTCATTCCTACAACTGGCGAGGTCCTAACCATTCCCTCTCCCGCTCCTCCTTCCCCTCCTCATGTCACTCAAACAACCACTCCTTTAGTTGTGTCTTCTTCTTCATCTTCTACCATTCCCCCTCCCTCTTCCTCCATCTTCTCTTCCCTTGCAGATCTGTCCCCTAGCATTTCTTCCCTCATTTCATAGATCCCTTCCACCCCCATGGCCTCCTCTCTTATACTGACTCCTATTCCCATGAGCATTGGTCTTTCGGCCCCTTTCTCCATGCTGCCACCAAGTTTTTGACACACTTCCCCGTGTCCACTGCAGTCTCTCTTCCTTCCACCCCCATTTCTTCCTCTTCCTCTCATCCCACTCCCCTAAGTATAAAATGGATCTCTTAACACCTGAGCCAACACAAGAGGAAAGTCCCTATTACACCTATGGACTTCTCCATTATTCTGGCTAAAGGGCCTAAGAAGCAAAAATCTATAACCCGCTTCTCTCAAAGCACTTCAGGTGAAAGGGTTATAGAGATCGCGTACCCTGATCAAACAAAGAAGAAAGAAGATCTGTCTGCTACATAATTTATAGTGACTCAGGTCACAATTGGAACATCATCAGAGAGCCTATAGGGAGAGGCCTTATCCACATTGGATGCCCTTTGTAAGAAGCTTCAAGAAGAAAAGGAAGAGAAGAGATTATTAAAAGAGAAAAACAAGCATCTTCTCCAAGCCCTGAAAAGATGGGAAATGCCCCTTTTATGACTACCGCCGACCCTCCCAAAGTTCTTAGTCAGGAGAAGATAAATGAGTATGCCAAGATCGGTGAGAAAGGTGTAGCAGTGTCCGCCTGGAGAGAGTAGATCCTCAAAGATAGTGAGGAAGTGATTACAAAGTTCACAGAGCTCTATCAAAATATAGATCAAGAGAACAAGGAACTCTAGGAAATAACAAGACCTATCTCTAAAGAGTTGGACCATGCCAGGTTGCAACACGAGCTTTCCAGAAGATGCTCAACTACCCAGTCAATGACTTGTTGAAATTTGGCGTCTCTGATCACCCACGAGCACCCAAAAAAATCCTTGCTACTTTAGACTATCGGGTTGACCAAATGGAGTTTATCTTAGAAAAGATACATAGAATCAAGGAGGAAGCCCTGGATGCCATGCATCAAATGGAACAGATCATCTTAAGAATGTCCCTAGGGTTTCTCAATCCAGTGTATGCTTTGAGGAAGGTAGATGATATTATTCAGCTTTTCAAGGGAATCGCATCGCAAAGTTTTACATCAAAGGCCATTTTTGATGTAGAATCTATCAATAACCTTCTGGCCTACAGTGAATTTTTTGGGTACCTGATGGAGACAGGAAATGAATATTTCAAACTCCTTGAAAGACTCAGAGATGAACCAGAAACTTGTGACGTCATCAGGGATCACACCAAAGGTCCCACTCAGGATCAACCTCAGGTGATGGTCAGCAAGTTCATGGAGTATTGAGCTCAGTTTCACATCACCTCTCCTGAGTAGAAGCAAGACACTCCTTTCCAGCCAAGGGATGACAATGAATAGGCTCCTTCCTCCTAGAATAAATTCCATTTTTGTAAAATTATTTTCAAGTATGTTGGCACAAACAATGACATCATGGGATGTTGTCATCCACCAAGTTGCTGTAAAGTCAACATTTGACTTTTAGATATTTTGTAGATATTTTGTAAATAAGTTGTTGGCTCCTTTTTGTCTTCATTCTATTCATCCTTTTATAAATACTTGGATACTTGCAGTATTCATAAGTGTGAGAAAATTTTGTATGAAAAATAGAAGTGAGGAGAGAAAGACTTTGAGCTTTCTCGTAACAGAACAAAATATTAATACAAAAAATTGAGACTTTGTGCTAAATTCTTGTGTTATGTGTTATATCTTTCTTAAGTTAGAACAGCATGCTTATTCTGTTGGATTCACCTATACTTTTGTCATTTGTTTATCAATATTTATTTGTTTGTTTATGTGAGTAAGTTTGGATCTTTTTACTACCGGCCCAAAGCATAAACCCTCTGACCTTTCTACTTTGGAATTCATTTCTTTTCTCCCTTCAGACCCATCTTTCTTCTATTCCTTCCTTCATTCCTTTCTGTTCTTTGTCAGAACTAACTCTACTGGGATGAGATCCCAAAACCCCCCTAAAGGAAGAATATTTTAAGACTTGCATAGGTTCCTATTGGTAAAATAGCAATAAACCAGTTTCACTTTGTTGTCTCAAAGAGGGGCTATGCTCTACACACTGTTGCCCTATCTATCCATAGATCTTCCCACCCGACAAATTCTTAGACCAACAGTTTTTGACGACTCTACTGGGGATACTAAGAAAATAGATAAAACTGTAAAAATCACTACCTATGTGAAAATCTTAACTCTTTGTTTAAAATCCAAATTTTTTACAAAAGTGATCCAAACTGAAAATTTTCTTAAGTGATCCATAGATCTGGACTAGTTGGAAACCTTTAGTTCGCTGATTTTTTATAAAAATCTCTGTATTTTCATAGATCTGAGATTCTGATAGTTTTACAAATATTTTCAAACCATTGCAAAAAATCAAATCTAAGATCCAAAAATTATCTTACTAAGTTAACCATCATTTCATCCTCACTAACCTTTGTCATTAAACCACCATCAGTTTTCAAAAAAGGGATAAAATTAAATATTTAAAAAAGTACATGTTGCTGATTTTTGTCAGAAAATCAGCAAGTACAAACAAACAGAGTTTTTATAAATCTGCCCCAAATCTCTGTAGACCTGAATAGATACACTGGTGGGTGAGCCATTTACCCATAGTAGGAGAGCTCGTGGAGAATTTGATCCTATTTTTGATCTACTTCAGAGACATAATTTCAGTATTACACCAACACGTTTCTCGCCACTAAGTTCAGCTGATTGGTCAGCCAGAAGTGCCTTGCCTCCATGAAAGAACTGGTTTTCACAAGGGGATTCCACGTCATTTTGTAGTGCCCTCTTACTAAGTGGAACTACACTCCCGGCTCATGTCCTCTTTCCAGATTTTCAAATGGTAGTACCATGGGGAAACTCTATGGGCCATCTTGCATTTCTGCATCCAGTTCACACACTCCCTCATGGAAACCGCAAGAATCTCCCAAGATTTGATGGGAGTGGAAATCAAAGCATGGATTCACATATATCTGCATTCATTATGTCATGTAGCATCCTAGATGTGACCCATAAAGATGTGTTAGTATGCCTCTTTCTAGAGACCTTGCAAGGACCTGCAGTAGAGTGGTTCCAACACTTGCCGGCCAGATCTATCACCAATTGGGCCACATTACGAACTGCATTTAAAGACAGGTATAAGCCTTCAGAAGACGTATTTGCATTACTGTCAAAGATTACTCACTTGAAGAAGGATGCCAATGAAACCATGCATGATTTTATCACCTGTTTAAATTCGTTGATTAACTGCGTACCACCTGCTATGTTGCCAACACCAGAAAATCAAAAGTGTTTCTTTGTGAACGCCATGAGTTCAAGAGTAAATTTCTTAATTTTACAAGAAAAAATCACCACCTTGGTCCCTCACTCAAGTTGTTTCCATTCGGATAGAAGATAACCTGCTTATATCTAGCAAGTTAAAATCAGATCCATCCAAACCTAAGGCTTCAACTCCTTCTCAAGCCACTTCATTAGATCCAGCATTCCAGAAGATGGTGAATGACTTGCTCACAGTAAAGAAGCAATTAACTCAAGCTTCATCTACCATTCCATACCAGGATATCCAACGGAGGAAATTCACTCCCAACAACACCCCCACAAAGGCCACGTTTGCCTGCTGCTACTCAAAGGTTAGCACTTGAGGTCCCTCTGGTTAATGCCCTGGTCGAAGTCGAAGAGGATGAGAAAATTTATGAAGAACCTTCATCATAAGGTGAAGATGATCAAGATGTCAGTGAACCGACTAGCGACTCTACGATCGGATATATGGAATTTGAGGATGAGGAGTTTTATGAAGAGGAAGGTACCCAAGGGTATGCAAGTAGATAGTCATATACTTTTTTCACCTGCTCACAAAGAAAAGAAGCAGAATTTTCTGCCAAGATACAAAAGGAGAAGACTGTGTCGAACACACCTCCAACTATTGTTAAAAGAGGTAATCCTCTTCCTACTCAACCTCCTATTAAACCTTTTATGAAGAAATATTTTCTTTCCATCTCTCCTCCAAATCAGCCTTCTTATGTTTCCATAAAGACCAGTAACCCTACCCTATCATCGTGAAATGAGGGACTCATTCCTTCGTCAATGCAACCTTTGGTCGCATTCGACATAGTCGATCATGATAAAAAAACCAAGATTCAAATGTCTGAGGCTGAATACCTCAAGTCTAACCTCGAGAAGCTTGTAAGATTAACCAAATATATTCGAAGCCAAGCTGTCATCTTGTCTCTTGTCTCCTCAAAAGGAATCCTTTCCACTCCTGCATCTCGCATAAATGTTGTCTCGAATTTCTCTTCAGGAAAAATTGAACCTTTTTATTTCTCCCTCCTAATCAATGGTCACAAACTAAGCAACTACATAATTGATTATGGGGCTTCTGATAATGTCATGTAGGCAAAGGTCACCCATGCTTTAGGCCTCACTCTTACCAAGCCTTTCAGTAGATGTTACTCCATGGAAACCAAACAGGTTCTATTAATTGGTCAGATCAAAGATACACAGTTCACATTTTCAACGTTCCCAGAGAAAAGGGTAAAGATGACCATCCTCATTGCTGATATCCCAGCAGCATATGGAATTCTACTAGGGAGAAGCTTTTGTAGAGAATTTGATGGAGAGATTCACATGGATTGGTCCAAATCCTGAATTTTTTTCAAAGGAGTAATGTAGACCTTGGAGCCTGAATCACAAAAGAAGTACCTGGTCACCAACTCTGACAACCCCAAGGCCCAGATTCTCTTCGAGTCATCAGGGATGGGGAACTACTTCTTATCCACTGAGTCTAATAGAATGTATGTTCTCATCCATGAGGGGGACCTTAACAAGATATGGATGCTACAATTTGATGGTAGTTATGCAACAAGTGGATGTGGCACTAGAGCTGTCCTGATATCTCCTAAAAAGGAGATTTTTCCTCTTTCTTTCAAATTGCAGTTTTTCAATACAAATGATACCACTAAATTAGGCATCCTTGAAAGACAATTACTTGCTACCCATAATGGATCAAGTTCTGTAGGTAGTAACTGGTTCAGAGATGTTTTCCATGCTTGATGGTTTTTTAGGCTATAATCAGATTGAAGTCTCGCATGAAGACCAATTCAAAATAGCATTCACTACTCCCTGGGACACATTCACCTATAGCAGGATGCCTTTTGGCTTGACCAATGGTAGTACCACTTTTCAGTGAGCGATGAACTTTGCATTCAAAGGTATGATGGGAAAGGTCATTGTAGTTTATCTGAATGACTTAACTGTGTTCTCAAAAAAGTGAAGTGATCATTGTCATCATTTGGAGCAAGTATTGATTAGATGCCAAGAACACGGGATTTCCCTAAATCCAAAAAAGTCTATTTTCGGGGTCACTGAAGGAAATTTGTTGGGACATGTTGTCAACAAGGAAGGAACAAAGATAGGAATCCAAAGGGTTAAGGCTATTTAGAACCTTACCTTACCCACAAGCAAGACCGGTGTTCACTCCTTCTTTGGAAAGGTGAATTTTCTCAGATGCTTTGTTCCTGACTTCGCTGAAAAGACTCATCACATATCAAATATGATGAAAGGGTCACAAACATTCCATGGGAGTGAAGAAGGAAAGACGTCATTCAAGGACATAAAATCCTCATTTTCTCATGCACCAGTTTTGGTGTGCCCCGACTTCTCCAAGGATTTTATCATGTACAGTTATGCATCCACGCATATTGTATCTGCCATCTTAATGCAGAAGAACTCTGAGGATGTTGAATCCCCAATAGTGTTCATGAGCTCCCCTCTCAAGCTTCATTAATTGAAGATGTCTCAGTTATAAAAACATGCCTTTTTAGTAGTCAAAGTAATCAAGAACTTCTGGTACTACATCATAAACTCTCATATGGTAGTGTTGGTTCCTGACATAGCAGTTAAGTCTTTCCTAACTCAACAGGAGTTAGAAAGCTTACGAGGGAATTAAACCAACCAAGCTGGTAAGAGGCAAGGGCCTATGTCAGCTTATGGCTGAAAACAAAGATTCAGAGGTCCCTAAAGAGAAAGTTGATCACATCGACGGGGAGAAAGGTGAACTTAAGAAAGTATATTCTCTACGTATGGTTCTATTTGTTGCGACCAATGATGAGTTGTATTCTGAAATCAATTTATTTCTCACTTATGGTGAGTGTCCAAGCCATTTAACTTCAAAGGAAAAGTGGACTGTAAAGCTCAGGGCAGCCAGATATGTCATATGGGATGACGGTTTATACAAGCACAATATTGATGGGATCTTCTTACGATGCGTTGAAAAACCAAAGTAGATAAAATTGCTTGAAAGTTTTCATGACTCGGCCTGCGGTGGTCACTTCTCCTCATCTGTAACAGCACATAAGATCATCTGAGCCAGGTACTACTGGCCAATGCTATTTCAGGATACAACCACCTAGGTAGCAAAATGTGAGCTCTGCCAACAGTTTGTTGGCAAACCAAAATTGGTTGCTTTTCCCCTCAGGCCTGTCATTATTGATGAACCATTGAGGAAATGGAGAATTTATTTTATCAGAGCACTACATCCCTAATCAAGTGTCGGACATAGTTATTTCCTAACAGCGACAGATTACTTGACCAAATGGGTGGAGGCCATACCTGTTAAGAATGCCACCTCTGAAGTTGTTTGTAACTTCATCAAAGAAAATATCATCATGATATTTGTCATCCCACACAAGATCGTTGTTGATAATGCTTCCAACTTCTCCTCATGGGAAGTTATCAGCTTTTTCTATGGATACAAAATAACCTTGGCCCATGCCTCAGATTATTACCCCCAGGGAAATGGTCAAGCAGAATCCAGTAATAAGAACTTAGTGACCATCATACAGAAGTTGGTCGATGAGAATTAGCGGTCCTGGCACAAGTCATTATATGATGCTTTGTGGGTAGACCATATTACTTCGAAGAGGTCTCTTGTTATGTCACCTTTTTAAGTGTTATATGGAATCGACACTGAACTCCCCATTTCTGTAGAACTCCCTGATCTACGCTTGGCACGAGTGGTTGAAGATGAAACTTTCTAGAATTCTCTTGAAAAGAGGATCATGTATCTAATAGAACTTGAAGAAAAGAGAGTAAGAGTGGTCGACAAGATCACTGAACATCAGAATCAATTCAAGAGAATGTTCGATAAAAATACCAAGAAGAAGGATTTCCAGGTGGTAGATCTCGTCCTTCTTTGGGACAAACAAAGAGAGCCAAAGGGCATGCACGGGAAATTTGATTCTCTTTGGAGTGGGCCATTCAATATCATACAACTGAATGGAGAGAGTAGCTTCTATCTCTCGTATCTAGATGGAACTAAACTCCTGATTCCCTACAGTGGGAAACATCTCAAAATATTTAGGAAGTAGAGCTTGTTCTATTCTTTGTAAAGTTCATTTTTGTCATGTGTTTGCTTTATGTTGGTTGACTCTATAGCCCCATGGATAGGCACATGTAGATCTGGGATTCTCAACCCTTAAGCTTCGCTCAAATATAGTCCCCAGAAAGAGTCAGTTGTTATCCTATAAAATTGACAAGGGCAATTTTGTAGGTAACCATATCAAAAATTTCTGTTTTGGTCCCTCGTTGAGGTCTCTTGACGTTCAGAATGGCTTAAAATCCCTTTCCGGAAAATATAGTTTTTAGAACTTGGTCATTTTCAACCTTTTTGGGTTAGGCGCAGTTTTCATTTGCGTTACATCAACCAAAACTGCGCCCTTCTATTCCTTTGGCACATTCTAGGGAGTTTCAACACTCCAAATCTTGTGCCTCTCAAAGGTGCGCCAAGGCGCAAGCACCATCTTGTTATCACTCTCAAAGGTGCACTGTGGGTGCTAAAAATGTCATGTTGACATTCTCAAAGCTATGCCAAGGCGCAATTCCCTTCGTGTCAACATCCACTCAAGTGCGCCATAGAAAAAAGTTGGTGGCGCATTTATTGCACCTTTTGCTATATATAGGCATGTCCGACCTATCATTTTCACATTATAAAAAACGTAAAAAGTATTTTTATCTACATGTTGTCAACATTCCTATCAACCCCTTGTGTTTCCATTTATCACATTCATGGTCCCCACATTATCTCCTTTATCGATATATATTCCTAGTAAGTGGCCCTTGCACTTCTCTTGGATTTGTTGTGGTTTTTATGTTGGTTTGGGCGATTAGGATTATTGGTGATAACAATGAACCTAAGAAGATAACACAATCCCAACCCATTTTTCACTCTCCTTCCAGATCTGTAAATCTGGAAGGCTCTGCCTCAGAATGGACCCCTGCCCCTTTTCTCCTTTGTCCCCTACTTTGCCAAGGCTAACCCCTTGCTATCCAAATCTGAGCTAAGAGAGAAAAAACCACAAAAATGAAGAAAATAGGCCTACTGTCTTCCACAGCATAATTTTCATATGTGTTGTGCTAAACAAAGTCATACCCTTTTGGCACATCATTTATTCATGCTACATAAAAAAAATTCATGCCAAGGCACACTGTGAACTCGCGCAACAAAAGCCCTTTCTCGTGCCCTATAAAAACTACAAAAATTGCTAAGATGCAAGCACAAGTGCACCTACCATAGCAATAACACTTCATGTTATGTAAACCCTTCCTACACCGCACAATCTTAACCCCTTGGCGCACCTCACCTTGATGTTACATCTTTTGCATCCACGCCTTGGCACACCATAATACTCTGTAACACCAATCATATCTGCACCCCACTAAAAGAATTCCAATGGTGCAAGCGCATATCCCTTGACACCAACATCTGAATGTTGTGTGTAGCCTTTCTACACCCCATGCCACTTATGGTGCTACTTTTTCTCATGCAACAATTTCCCAAAGTGTGCCTTGCTTTTCTAAGTCCCTGTAGCTTGCAGTAAAGCTACGCCTTGCACCCAGAGGCTTATAAATTGCTAAATTTTCATTATGTAAGCTTTTATGGATGACTTAACAGCTAACATGGCCTTTTTGTGATGGACTTCCCTGATTCTTCTTACAGATCAACAGCTAAACTCAGATCCACACATGTCTTCATCGAGTAAGAAGCCAACATAGTCCAAGGGTAAAGCTAAGCTAACAGAGCAAGAAATGAAATATAAGTACCAAAGGGTCAAGATTCCTGACTCACTTGTAGAGTATGATATTGATATCAGAGATTCAGAACTCGGGCACATTAACATGGAGGGCTTCTGGGCCAGAACCAAGAATGTCATAGAAAGTCCATGGATGGATAAATTGGTTGGAAGTGGTCTGCACTTTCCTGCAGGGCTCCCAGTGAGTGCAATCAACAATGAGTTTATGATGTTGGTGGGCCGTTGTTACAATAAGGACACAAGATGTGTCAAAAATGAGAAGGATGAGGTGATAATCAACCTCACGGCCTGACATTTTTAGATCATGTTGGGTATCCCTCACCACAAAAATTTTGTATCAGTGAGCCAGGAGGACTGCATGAAGACATGGACTGAAAATGAAGACAAATGTATGTAGTTAATGAATGAGGTGTACCTCAGGAATAAGAAGGTGACAAGCAGGTGGCCACAAGTCATTCATCGTAGTGATTTTTTAGAAGAGCTAAGTGACACAATCACCTTCCTAAGTAGAGTACATGGACTCCCTGATTCCCATTACTTTCACAAGTGGATGCTCAGGTACTTGGAAAAAATGAATAAAAATGTTCCCGATCAATGTTTTGACTGGGGAGATATTCTTAATAGCACAATCTCGGAGTAGCTTCAACAAATTTCAACAACTGGGAGGTTCTATATGAACTCCTATGTAGTATATGTTGTTGCCTCAGAGAGGGACTACCCAACATTGAATCGGTGTGGGATATGGCCCCAGGTCAGGATATACGAGTACTATCCAGAGTTAAGACTAGAGAACACCCTAGCCCAATTCTGTGAAATCAATGATGTCTTCTTCTTTGGCATCATCTTCCTCTTGAGTCCCAACATGACTTACGGTCAGATGACCAAAAGCATGACCACCACCATAGAGAAGTGGGGAGCATTATTCACGTAATTGCCACTTTCACCTATCTCAGAGCCATTAACTTCTAGGGAGTGCCCACCAGATTGCCAAGGTATGCGAGACCCAAACTGATCCTATTGGAGCTATCTAGACAGTGCATCACATACCATGAGAAGTGTTTGAAAAGGAAGAAGGGTGGAACTCCATTCCCCCTCACGGTGGTTAGATACACCTACACTTCACAGGGAAAAGCCCAGGAGATGTATGCAGAGCTTGAGTTTCTCAATCTGAAGCATAATTTCCCAACAAGGCCAACCTTCGATCCTCATGGTTGCCTTCTAAGAGAAAGGATTGATCCGATTCATGTCCCTTAGATCGAGGATATCTACATCGACCTGAATCACGAAGTTGAGCTCAGATGAAAGGATCACTCCCAACTGGCCCTGGAAGAGATCATTTAATATGGTGTGGCTATCATCTCAAAGGATTTCCAAGCAACTGATCAAGAAGTTGATCAAGTTTATCTAGACATGGATGGGTACAATTGGATGTTTCCCAAAATTGATAGGAACAAGGCCCCTCAGACTATAAAGGAAAGGGTTAAGAGCACTCTGCAATGCACCAAACATTGGTGCAAGAAAAATGGTATCATCTACCTTGGGGTAGACTTTACCACATCTCCCTTGGGTAATGCACCATCCAGGCTAGAAATTTTTCCTAAATGCAAAGGAAAGGATAAATTAGGAGAGGCAAGCACTGCTCAGAAAAAAGCTCCTAAGAGCCCTCCTTCCACCGTAGAAGAGCAAGTTGTGGACTTAGTGTCCCCAAGAGAAGAGGAAGCGGTAATTTCTCCAACGGACACATCCACTTAGGATGTTGTCATTGCTACAACTGGAAAGGTCCCAACCATTCCCTCTTCCAATCCTCCTTCCCCTCCTCATCTCACTCAAACAACTGCTCCTTTGGTTGTGTCTTCTCCTTCATCTTCTACTGTTCCCCCTCCCTCTTCCTCCATCTTCTCTTCCCTTGCAGATCTGTCCCCTAGCATTTCTTCCCTCATCTCATAGATCCCTTTCACCCCCATGGCCTCCTCTCTTTTAGTGAATCCTATTCCCATGAGCATTGGTGTGTCGGCCCCTTTCTCCATGCCACCACCAAGTGTTTTGACACACTTCCCCATGTCCACTACAGTCACTCTTCCTTCCACCCCCGTTTCCTCGTCTTCCTCTAGTCCCACTCCCCTAACTCCAAAATGGATCTCCGAGCACCTTAGCCAACACAAGAGGAAAGTCCCTATTGCACCTATGGACTTCTCTATTATTCCAGCTAAAGGGCCTAAGAAGCAAAAGGCTATAACCCACTTCTCTCAAAGAACTTCAGGTGAAAGGGTTATGGAGATCACGTACCCTGATCCCACAAAGAAGAAAGAAGATCTATCTCCTACAGATTTTACAGTGACTCAGGTCACAATGGGAACATCATCAGAGAGCCTGCAGGGAGAGGCCTTATCCGTAGTGGATGCCCTTTGCAAGAAGCTTCAAGAAGCAAATGAAGAGAAGAGAATATTAAAAGAGAAAAACAAGCATCTTCTCCAAGCCCTGCAAAAGATGGGCAATGCCTCTCCTATGACTGTCGCTGACCCTCCCAAAGTTCTTAGTCAAAAGAAGATAAATGAGTATGCCAAGATCGGTGAGCAAGGTGTAGCAGTGTCTGCTTGGAGAGAGCAGATCCTCAAAGATAGTGAGGAAGTGATTACAAAGTTCACAGAGCTCTATCAAAATATAGATCAAGAGAACAAGGAACTCCAAGTAATAGTAGGACCTATCTCCAAAGAGTTTGACCATGCTAGGTTGCAACATGAGACTTTCCAGAAGATGCTCAACTGCATAGTCGATGACTAGTTGAAATTTAGTGTCTTTGATCACCCACGAGCACCCAACAAATTATTTGCTACTTTAGACTATCGGGTTGACCAAATGGAGTTTGTCTTAGAAAAGATAGACAAAATCAAGGAGGAAGCTCTAGATGTCATGCATCAAATGGATCAGATCATCTTAAGAATGTCTCCAGGGTTTCTCGGTGCAGCATACGCCTTGAGGAAGGTAGATGATACTATTCAGATTTTCAAGGGAATCACATCGCAAGGTTTCACGTCAGAGGCCACTTTTGATGTAGAACCTATCAACAAACTTCTGGCCTACCGTGACTTCCTTGGGTACCTGATGGAGGTAGGAAATGAATATTTCAAACTCCCTAAAAGACTCAGATATGAATGAGAAACTTGCGAAGTCATCGGGGATCACACCAAAGGTCCCACTCAGGATCAACTTCAGGTGATGGTCAGCAAGTTCATGGAGTATCGAGCTCAGTTTCACATCACCTCTCCTGAGTAGAAGCAAGACACTCCTTTCCAGCCAAGGGATGACAATGAATAGGATCCTTCCTCCTGGAATAAATCCCATTTTTGTAAAAGTATTTAAATGTATGTTGGCACAAATAATGACATCATCCATGTTGCACCATGGGATGTTGTCATCCACCAAATTACCCTAAAGTCAACATTTGACTTTTAGATATTTTGTAAATAAGTTGTTGGCTCCTTTTTTTCTTCTTTCTCTTTCTCCTTCTATAAATACTTGGATACTTGTAGTATTCAAAAGTGTGAGAAATTTTTTATGAAAAATAGAAGTGAGGAGAGAAAGACTTTGAGCTTTCTCGTAACAGAACAAAAAATTAATACAAAAAATTGAGACTTTGTGCTGAATTCCTGTGTTATGTGTTAGATCTTTCTTAAGTTAGATCAGCATGCTTATTCTGTTGAATTCACCTATACTTTTGTCATTTATTTATCAGTATTGCTTTGTTTGTTTATGTGAGTAAGTTTGGCTCTTTTTATTACCGGCCCAAAACATAAACCCTCTGAATTCATTTCCTTTCTCCCTTCAGACCCATCTTTCTTCTATTCCTTCCTTCTTTCCTTTCTGTTCTTTGTCGAAACTAACTCTACTGGGATGAGATCCCAAAACCTCCCTGAAGGCAGAATCCTGTAAGACTTGCATCGATTCCTACTGGTAGAATAGCAATAAACTAGTTTCTCTTTACTGTCTCAAAGAGGGGCTATGCTCTGCACACTGTTGCCCTGTTTATCCATAGATCTACCCACCCAACAAATTTTCAGACCAACATATCCTAAAACAATCAAAGTGGTTTGTTGTTTTGTTTTAAGGTGGTGAACTGATCTCTCTAGAAGATGGCTACAAGGCCATATTAGATATTCCTCTATTAACCAAACATGAAGACTGGATGTAATGCGAGTAAGCTATTCCAACAATGGAAGTAAGGCTCAAGATCATATGTCTATAGCTTTGGCTAATACAAATGAGGTGTAAACTTAGAAGATCTGCACTAGGCTGTTAATTATATAATTTCATTTGGGAAATTTTCGAATTCTAGTGCATGTAGGACAAAAGGTGAGCCCAAAATAGACTTTTTTCAAGTCAATGCACTTTTTGATTTGATTATTGATATAGAGTAGAGGTACAGACCTCGATCGTTGCATAGTACCAATTTGATCTCTTTTTTTGAAAATTTTCATGTGGGTATCATTGTGAAGCATAAGATGTGCTTTTCTTAACATATTTGTAGAAATGCTTTATAACAGGTGATCCCTATTGCCCCAAGTGAGTTATAAGAATAGTGTAGGATAGAAGACACTGATATGAAAGAAAATAAAGATGAAGGGGATGGAAATAGCTTCCATCTAGAAAATGTAAAATATTTATTTCATCATATTGCTAGTGATTTACATCATCAGTCCTTTATTATATATAAGCATATAAAAAAGTGTAAGATGACATGAAAAGCCATAATACAAAAATTCATTCATTGCTAAAAATTCTTAACTAAATGCAACATACATAATGTAATGCAATACGAGAAATTAAACAATCTAACCTAACTATTATAACCAAATCACAACACCCCCCAAATGTCCTGAATGTGGATGGGGTATTTGGTGTAATTTGCGTAACATCGGGTTACCTCTCAAGTTGTGGGACTTGTGGGATTGAGATAACCCTCCAGAGAAAGCTAGTTTTTCCTCCTAAACTACCTTCCACAAGATACCCCTAATGTAGGTAAGAAAACTATGTAATCCTATTATAACTTTCCAATGGACCAGGGAGAGAGAGTGTATGAAAATAAACCTACACTAAAGTGGTGATACACCAGAAAAGGAGGTTTCTAGCCTAGAATCCAACTACCTTAAATGGAGAGGGTGAACAAGATGCACCACATACCAGAGATAGATTCACACAAAACACCATTTGTTTCCCATTAAACGCATCTCTCAAAGCCTACAACAAACATCAATAATATGCACAATATACAATGTAATGAGGAGAGTCAAGAAGAGATAACAAAACATGCAAACGATGGAAAAAATGCATCACGAAACATAGTTTATTGCTCTATTAAGTTTTAAAAGTAAAATATTAGTGATCAAGAGGAAAGAAAATTTCATTATAGATCTTGGAAAGGAGACTTAAGCTCCACATTCAACCCAGTAGAGAAGAAAGAGAGAGGGGGCAGGAGAAAAAATGACTAACTCCTTTACAAATGATCCCACATTACAATTTATAGAATTATAGAAGAGAGAGAAGAGAAATCCCAAAATGCACTTCCCAACCATTTGCAAGTGATGATAAATGAGTGATGATTATTATATTTAACTTGAAAAAAGGTTCCCCATGGTGTCTCATGACTTGCAGTAGAGGAGGAATGATTTCCCATGCCTCTTAATTACATGTTCAACCACTATCTAACTGCTTCTTTGAATGGGGTTTGTTTCCTATGAAATTCACCATCAAATCTTCATCAATTCCTAATTTTATTGATTGTTGTTTTAAGATCTTGGTGTTTCAATGAATAGTTGTGTACGTAAGAGAAAAATAGATAAGGTAAGAATGAGGAGGAATACCTATGAATAAAGGTGGAAGGTAGAGTGTACACATTCTGATTTCCCGATCTAATGCAAATTGTGGGAACTTCCTTTTTGCTAGGAGGAACTACCTACGAATATAAAAAAATACCATAAGAGGAATATTCAACAAAATATGTTAGTAGACTGCCTAGTGTATACTAGATCCGGGAAGTGTGATACTTCCCAGATTAATGTCAATCCACTATTTAAAACAACTTAATGCAATAAATAATGTGAACCAATAATATCCTATAGTAGTTGATATGATTTAGGTGCTTCATTAAATTACAATAAGAAAACCTAATCTAACAAGCTAGGTTATGATCAGATCTAGTAGTCAGACAAGTAAATAAGGTGGTTGGGACAGACGAGGGTCAAGTTTTGAGTGGTTTGGATTATTTGGGTGAATGTTATGAGGTTGCTAGTATAGAAATATTTACTAGATATAGAGACCAATGTTGGTTTGGTATGACTGATGCTGGTTGAGAGGAAACCAACGACTGTTTAGGTTAACCGGATTTGGTCGGGTCAGGTAGATAGAAAATCAATGAATTTTGGTGTTGATTATTCTTTGTGACTACACATGGAATAGGCAGAGAATGATGAGGTTGAAGACAGTGATGGTAATACTCAGAGATGTCTGGAGTCAGGTATGGAGGGTTGGGGGGTTACAGGTAGTTATGTGAAGGGATTGAAAAAAATGTGAGGGGTAATGAGATGTAAAGGATACTAGGACACCTAAACAGAGACAAATAAATTGATCAAAGTATGGACAGATACAAATATAAATGTACTTACTTGTACTTGTAAACCTGGTGGTTAGATGGAGGTGGTGGTTGATCCATGGAGTTGGTGTTAAGTGTCATAGTTTTGCTTCCCAGAACGTTACGGTGAATTCTTTCCTTTCAGATCAGTGCTTGGTGTTGTTTCAGGATGTCTAGATGCCGCAACAATGACCAAGGATGGTTAAGTGTTGGCCAACATTGGTTGGCCTTGGCTGGCATCAGTCAAGTATTAGGTTACTAATGCTAGTTATTATGGACCAATGTCAGTCAATAGTGACCATTTTCGGTTGGCTCTAGGGGGAAATAGGTCAAAAATGAGATAGGGTGGGAGGGAATCATAGGTAATGAGATATAAAGGCAAGTGTTGAGAATGGGTAGGGTAATAGGTACAAATAGGTATGGGATGTCAAATTGGGATGGGGGAAAAAGGGGTATTCTTGAGGGTTAGGATGTGGCTATGGGTTAGTACGTCGTTAAGGTCTTGGGAATAGGTTGGCTGGTTGGTTAAGAGTTATGTTTGGTATAGTCAAGGTTTAACAATGTTGTTGTTTGTTGGATGTAGGCTAGGTACTAGCTGTGGATGTGGGAAATATTTCCACCACTTTTACTAGTGGTACGATCAAGTGTAACTGCCAAGGAGTAAAGGCACATGACGTACGTCAACCAGATTAGGATTTGAAACTACATGAACATATTTCGGGAGCCAAGTTTGATGGTCACACTCATCGACAGATGGGATTCAACGACTAATACATTTCATTTTCTAACAGGTGAGATCACAGTCACCCTGGAGGATGTATACATTATCTTGTGGCTACCTATAGTACGAAAGCAGATTTATTCAATTTCCTCATAGGCATTAGAGGAGCTATTGTTTGCAATGTTTGGAGAGGGGATGGAAGAGATGAGGTTACATTGCGCGAGCCTGACCTATGGAGATATGTATGTGGACCATCCTCAGGAGATGAGGTTGGTTGTCCTGATTATGGAGGTAATGTGTTATTTTGCGTAGCTAGATGTGGAGGGTGGGAGATTCCCACGGGTGTTGATGGGGGTTCTCCATGACATGATGGAGGATAGGACCCATTTTTCTTGGGCACCAACATTCTTGGTATAGTTATACAGGGAGCTATGGGCCTATGGGAGGCTACAAAGGTTAAGTTTGTGTTATACCTTTTTTCTTCACTGTTGGGCATATGAGCACATCATATGTGTGTGTCCATTTGGTATGCCCCAGAATGATGCATTCAATGTAGAATTGGTTTGAGTTGGCTATAGGAGTTGGGTGCCTATTGTTGGAGAGTGCAGGGCTTCCTAAGATACACATGATGTAGCATAGTACAGGCACATACTGGAGGGGTTTTCCAGAGTGGACATCATTTAGAGTTTATATGTTGGCTTCCCTTCGTACAGGAGGATAGAAGTATAGTTAGACAAGCTACAAATACTCAGATGGATATAGAGACTTTGTGCTCGAGAGCATGAGATGATACCCATGGATAGGTTCATACCGTAGTTTGGGTTGTCTTAGGATGTGCCTCCACCATTTCCACAGTATAAAGAAGATGACACGGAGAGGCCTATGCCTCTACCACAACCGACGGTGACAACAAGGAAGGAGTAAGTGGTGGACCAATGGATTGATGATGCTAGAGTTACGAAGAGATATAGGAAGTGGTGGGTAGTGTGACTATGGGTAGCACAACCAAGGCCAGAGCAGCCTGCCCTAGCCATGATTATGGTTCAGAGGGACACATATGGGAGTAGTGCAGGGGAAGCTGATAGGATTTGAGGCACATGTTGCCATATTATAGGAAAAGTTAGTATCCCTTCAGGCACAAGTAACATAGGGACAGGTGCTCGCACATAGTGGAGATGGAGATGAGGGATAGGTATCCACCTTACAGGCACATATAACAAATTTGTAGGGCTAGTTGGCCACTTCACAGGCTCATATTATGGCCCTAAAGGCCCAGGTCATAACACAAACACCCTCACAGTTCTAGGGATAGGGTCCCATTTTACAGGCAGTAGCAGGATAGGGTTCCATGGTATAGGGAGGAGGGTAGAGGTCACAGGTATAGGGGTTGAGGCCACTAGTAGCAGGACAAGTATCATAGGTTACTACATGACCTATGGAAGCCCCAAAAATAGTTTCAATGGCTAGATTTAGGGATGCCCTGAATGAGGCCAGATATTATAAGGATCATTTGACTACTACCAGGATAGATGTCCCTTCCTATGCAGAGTATATGGTATAGTATGCCTTGAGTGAGAGGATGAGATCTCACAAGCATAGTGTTGAGAGTATAGGGGCCCGACAAGCCCAGAGACAGGGTCAGGGAGATGTCACTAGTTCATGAAGTTCTGACCTAGCTTTAGGACGGGAAGAGGTGAGACCTAGACCTAAAGAGGGTGGAGAGATGATGGAAGGTCACCAGGCTGGTTGAGAGGAGGAGACAGATGAGACTAGCCTTGACAACATATGGGTCAGTGATTGATGTTTTCATTTTGATTATTATTTTTGATATATATCGGCCTACGTGCCAATGATGGTGAGGCTTTACATGAGATTTTTTATCATATACCGCCCTGTTTTCTGAAGATGGTGAGGCTGTATATTAGAGTTTTTGAGATACTGGTATTTATTTTTATATGGGTATATATCTATTGATACACGGACTCTCACATTGATATATTTGATGATGTTTATTAGATGGATGATGTACGTGTGTTGTAAAATTTTCATTTTTATTTGTTTAAGGGTGGAAATTAGGTGAATTAGGCATGATGGAGTCAAGTTGGTTTAGGCATGATGGAGTCAGGTCAGTTTAGGCATGATGGAGTCAATCCAGATAGGTATGATGGAGTCAGGTCAGTTTGGGCATGATGGAGTCAGGCCAAATAGGCATGATGGAGTCAGGCTAGTTTAGGCATGATGGAGTCAGGTCAGTTAGGCATGATGGAGTCAAGTCAGTTTAGGCATGATGGATTCATGTTTTTAATTTTGATTTAATGTCCAAGTTATTGGTAACATGGGAAATAAATGATGAGTTATATGTATGTTATGGTGTAGATTTCCAAAATCTTTGATATTATGGAAATGTGAAATGATTAGATTGGATGTTTTGTATGATGTGATAACATGGTAGATATGCATGTTTGGTAATTTTCCAAGTGTTATAAAAATGGAAATTAATTACAGTAAAATTTTAATAGACAAACATGTGGGAGGAAATGGGTTAAGGTAAAGAGTGGTCGAGCTAACCTCTAAAGGCCCCATGCCCTAGGAGTGCTGCCTATATAGTCCCAACGAAAAGGGGCCTCAGGACGATGTAATTCTCCCATAAGCTAGGTAATAATATGATGAATTAGAGGAATGGATTGGTATTGTTTAGGCATGGTTGATTCTAGGTCATAGGAATGGTTGAGAGGTCATAGGCATTTTTGGGTCTAGATCTAGGTCATATTTTAAAATGTAATCAATGAGTAATGATGAAGGTGAATGGTAAGAAGTGGTAAAAGAGTTTCCTAATTTATAATAACCTTAATGAGTCTAGCATACCAAATATTGTCTTATGAATGTGAAATCCTGAAGGCATTGCATAATGGACTATTCTAAGGGTGAAGAAATTCACATGATCACGAAATGTCACAGTTATGGAAAGTCCTTTGAATGGATAGAAAATTAGGGTGAAAATGGGTGGTTAAGCATAACTTATTGTATAAAAGCATGTTTACCTAGAAAGAAACCCATGATCAAAAATAGGCAAGTCCCTGACAAAAAAATTATCATTTTATTCTTTTGTTTTTGTTTGTGATAGATTGATCTATGTGAGAAGTCTATATGGGATGAGTATATTATCTCCTTGAGGTCTTTATGAAGCGGATCGATGTGGGAAGATTCTGAATATTTTATTGTATTTTTGCAATGACTTTATATAGTTGTCCTTCGAGGGAGTAATCTATTGATAAAGGAAAGATAGAGAGAAGAGATGTCCCTTTTGAGGGAGTCATATTTTTCCTAGACATTTGACTCAAGGAGTTGAATCCCATTTTTGTTTTGGACGTTTAAGTCATAGAAAAGACTATAGAGGAAGATTAGGTTCTTGTTTAGAAGACAAAACCATAGCACACAGAGGTTAACTATGAAATAGATGGTTTCATGTGGTGAACAACCATGGGATTCCTTCTTCAAAAAATATGAAAAGTATCCATGAGAATCATGCCATGAATATATTTGTGGTACTCATATTGAAGATAAGGATGAAAGGTGACAGGTAATCACATGATTCTTGTTTAGTCATTGGTCCTCAAAATGGGTAACATAGAAGGTGAATGACGCTCAAGGGATGAGCAGTCAACAGAGAGAAGGTGATATAGGGTTGAATTTCAACAATAAAATGGTATAAGATGCAAGGAATTGAGGGGCTCAGGTTCAGGTTTACCTTTGAGTGAAGACAAATGATAAGCACTTGATCCATAGGTATGAGATATGATATAGGGTCCAAGCCAATGAGGAGAAAATTTCCCCCGTTTACTTTTCTCTTCTTTGGTTACATGTTGATTTTTCTTTAGGATGAGGTCACCAACCTGGAAAGTTAATTTGTGGACATGCTTATTGTAGGCACGTTTGATATGTTTTTGGTAGATTTGGAGATGATCAAGAGCATTGATATGTCGTTCATCTAATAACTCAAGTTATGCCAAACGGTCCCAGCAAAATTCATCATCATTGAGCATGTCTTGTAGTGAGATGTAGAGAGATGGAAGTTGGACTTCGAGAGGCAAGAAAGCCTCAATACCATAGACCAAAGAGAAAGGTGTAGTCAAGGTGTGAATATTAGTGTGGTAAGCCCATAAGGAAAAAGGGATGTGCGTATGCCAATCCTTCCCAGTATCGTCAATTGCTTTCATAAGAATTTTTTTCAAGGCTTTATTGGTTGAATCTTCTTGGCCATTTTTTTGTGGGTAATAAGGTGATGAGAAAATGATTTGAATTCTAAAAGAGTCAGAAATCTTTCATAGGGTTTTGTTTTTAAATTGTTTTTCGTTATCAGTGATGAGGCGGTGAGGGACACCAAAGCGACAAATTATGTGATGGTTGATGAATTCAAAAAAATTCTAAACTTTTGTTGAAATGAGAGGAATGGCGTCTACCCATTTAGTGTAGTATTTAGTAGATGTTATAATCCATTGATGATGTTGTGAAAAATGATGATTTATCTCTCCGAAAAGATCCAAACCCCATTGAGAGAAAGGCCAAAGATCTAGTGTGACCTATAAGGCATGGCTAGGTGTGTGATGAATATTAGCATGTTGTTAGCATTTCACACGATGTTTGACATCGTCACAACAGTCATGGTTTAGGGTTGGCCAATAATAGCCAAGGCAAAGAATGTGTTTAGTGATAGCTAAGCCACTAAAGTGACCTCCACAAATTCCATCGTGAACTTATTTGATGGTGTATGAAATTTTAGAACTTATAAGGCATTGTAAGAGAATACTATCGAAGCCATGTTTATAAAGAAGACCACCCATGATAACATAGCGAGATACACTTTTAATAAAGGTGTGTTTTCCATTATGAAAGAGATTAGGAGGAAGAATGGAAAGGGAAAGGTAGTTTGCAAACTTTTTATACCAAAGGTCACGTGGGTCAGGTGCAATTGTTCCGACCGAGTTGACATCTTGAGATAAATAAGAGGGTGATTGAAATCTTTGTATTGTGACAAAAATTTTGGAGTCGGCAGGTGAATAAGGTATCTTAGAAGCTAAGAAGGTCATGGTATCCACAAATTTATTAGTAGAACGTGGGATGTTTTAAAGTTTGTAATAGTCAAAGGTAGTCAAAAGTATGTTGACGTGACATTTGTACTTTTGGAGTATTTTTTTATGACACTGGTACATACCATTGTCCTAGTTTATAACCAGTTAGGAGTCACCATAGATATTAATTTATTTAACATCTAGGGAGATGGTAGTTTGAAAGCCTAATACTAGTGCTTCATATTTGGTGATGTTGTTAGTGCAATCAATATCTATTTTGAAAGATAAAGGCATAGGTTCACCATCAAGAGGAATGAAGATAACACCTGCACTGCCTCCACGCTGACATTGGGAACCATCATAGAATGAGGTCATTTGGTAAGTGGTATCATTCAAAGATAGGGTATTAATAGATTCTTCTGGGAAATCGAAGTTAGAGGGTTGATCTCTAGAAATAGGTTAGTCTGCTAGTTGTTCGGCGATGGCTTGGCCTTTGACATACTTTTGATGGATGAATTCAAGGTCAAGGTCTGCAAGAAGCATGATCCAACATGCAACATGTTGATGCTGGTATGGATTGGCGTATATATAATGTAGGGAATCAGTGTTAGTGATGACAAAGGTTTTTTGGTTGAGTAGGTAATGATGAATTTAAGTGGCGACAAAAACTAAGGCTAAGAAAAGTTTTTCAGCATAGGTGTACCTAGTTTCATAGTCCAAAAGGGTACAACTTATGTAATAAACCACTTTCTCTCTGTGCTGCTCATCATGATGAGCAAGCATGACACCTAAGGAATGCTTAGTAGCATAAATGTATAGGTAAAAGGGTTGGTCATTTTTAGGGGGAATGAGCACCAATTGTTAAAGAAAGTATTGTTTTAAGGCATCAAAGGCTTTGTGGCATTCATCATCCCATTTAAAGGAAACATATTTTTTGAGGAGATGATGAAAAGGTTGAGAATGGTTAGAAAGTTGTGAAATAAACTGATGGATAGATTGCAACTTATATTTCAAACTTCAAAGTTGACGGAGATTACTAGGCAGAGGCATTTTGAGAATAGCCTTTACTTTATCAAGATCGAATTCTATGTCACACAAAGAAATGATGAAACCAAGGAGTTTTTCAGAAAGCACTGTGAAGAAAAACTTCTTAGGTTGAAGGAGAACACAATACTTGATGAGGGGGTCAAAGATGACCTTAAGGATTGTCAATTGTTTGGACCGATGTTTGGATTTAGCAGGAAGGTCATATACGTAATCTTATAATATGTGATGCATGATTTCATGAAAGATATAATTCATGGCTTGTTGATATGTAGCACCAACGCTTTTAAGACCAAAAGGCATGAATCGATAGCATAAGGTCCCCCAAGGGGTGATGAATGTAGTTTTTTGTTGATCTTCTGGAGTGAGTAATATTTGATTATAACTCAAGAAACCATCCATGAGTGATAACATCTCATGGCTAGAGGTGAGATCAACTAATTGGTCAATTCCTGGTAAAGGAAAGTTAACTTTGGGGCAAGCTAAGTTGAGTTCATGGAAATCCATGCAAATGTGGAGTCCCCCTATTTCTTTTGTGAAAGGAATGATATTAGAAATCCATTGGGGATAGTCAATGGGTAAGATGAAGGAAACCAAGAGAAGGTGCTGAAGTTCTTCTTTGACAAGAAAGGAAAAGCGAGGATGCATTTTCCACAACTTATGTTTTATGGGTCTGACATCAGGAATGATTAGGATATTGTGGATCACAATGTTTAGGTCAATAGTGGGCATATCAGCATAGGACCAATAAAAATCATTGCTATGGTCCCAGAGGAAAGAAGTAAAATCTTCCTGTTTAATAGCATCTAAAGATTGTCCTATCTTTAGAATGTGTGGGTCGTCCTAAGTGTTAATGTTGATTTTGATAGTTGATTCATTCAACATGGTTTGTGTCTCAGAAGGTAATGAACAATGAATATAACAATCGTCCACATCAAGGTAAGTGAGTATAGACTCGTCGTCTTGACATTGAACGACGTTAATAGAAGGTGTATCATCATTGATCATGTCATGATATAGAAAGGGAAAAGAAGAAGGAGCCTCGCCATCACGTTGATAAGTTAGAGGTCCCAAGAAAATCATGTTCACGAAAAAAAAGTTAGGAGGAATAGATTCAGGATCTATGGACTCCGTGAGTAAAGGTGGTGATGTTAGTGAATGGGGTGGAGAAGGTTTATAGTCCTCAATGAGGTCAATGTCGACTTCTTAGAAGATGGTGAAGAAAAGAAAATTCCACTGTGATCTTTTTGTTTATGGGTGGTACATGGAATGACAGTATGAAAACCTTGTTTGTAAAAACCAAAGCCAAAGCCTTTCCATGCACAGTGGTGAAGGAAAGTGTGGGAGAAGTGGTAGTTTGTGAGGGATTTGAGGTTAGATGAAAATGGTCATGTTTGGTATGGAGGTTCGGGTGAATAAGTGGTATTATCAATTCCCTCATACGTTAAGTTAGTGCGAAGGTGGAGAGGACCATAAGGGAAAACCTCACCTATGCGGTAGTCATAATGAGGGTGTTGGTGCAGGTTTCCATACTCTTTTGGAGTGAGGAATGTGTTGATATTGTATAGGCAGTACTCCCTAGAGTGAGGCATTGAAAAACACCATCTAAGGGATTGGTAGTCAATATGTGGGTAGCGGGAATAGACAAATCACTAGACAATTGGGCAGGAGGGGTATCAGTTAGTTGGTAAGTAGATGGGTCAGTTGTAGAGGTTGTGGCAATAGTAGGAATAGAAGAGTTAGGTGTGGGAAAGGTGGTGGCAGCATTGGTGGAGGGGGCTGTTGGTGAAGGATAAGTAGGGGTAGTGGCAGATGCCTTGACTAGTATAAGGACATCATTAGTTTGGTACAACATGTTATATGTTTTGAAGGGTGACAAGTCAATTGGGATGGTATAGTTATGTTGTTCATGTTTGAATTTTACACAATGGTGTAAAGTTGAAGGGACACAACCCATGACATGAATCCAAGGTCTATTTAGTAATAGGTTATACTGGAATTCTCCCTCTAAGACGTAGAATAATTACTAGACAATGCAAGGGACAACGCGAACATAGAGAATAATGGTGCCATGGGTGGAGGTGATGGCATCGTTGAAGGAGCACAACATAACTAGGTTATAATGCATATAATTATAAGGGATGCACATTTTATTATACATGTGGGAGGAGATGATGTTAATTCTAGCACCACAAATGATCATGACATGTCCTACGTGTATTTTATCGATATATATGGAAATGAAAAGGGGGGGATCAAGGTCATCTATCTGGAGAGTTACAATCTCCTCATCAAAAAAATTGAGGGTGGAGAATATTAAGGAGTGGGAAAGGGGGTAGAAGAAGGATATTATTTAGTAATCAAGGCCACATGGTGAGGGGTGATAATGGAGGCCACTTGTGTGGGGTCATTGGGTAAAACTTAAAAGAATTGCAAAACCTCCATAAGGGATTGTCTATGAGATTTAGAAGTTTGGACAAGATCGTATAAAGACATCTTTAGAGGGGATTGATGTAATTGTTTTATCATTATATGATGGTGACCCCATCAGAGATAGGGTATATGGGTCCTTGAATGGTGATTTTGGGCATGGGTGTAAATGGTATATTGGGCACGGGGTTGGTTGATGGGCTAGTTGCTTTTTCTTTTCATTTGTCCTTCTAAGCGCAGGTTGCAACTTGGACCATGTTAATCTAAGGATAGGTGGAAAATGGAGAAGGTGTAAGATGAGTATTGTAACGACATGATGGGTAAAAAACTAATGGGGGGAAAATCCTTGTGAAATGTGTGTGGCACACTGGCATTTGGGTGGTGGTTTGGCCAATTCTCTGATACAGACCATGTTGATCTCAAATTTTGGAGGTGGAAAAATGGGTTGTGGGGGAGGATAAGCAAGTCATTAAAGAAGCAAGGGATGATGATGTATGGTGACAAGTGAAGGTGGAACATTCTCCTCATCAATAAGGTCATCATCGTCAAAAACATTTTCAAGAGGAAAAAGTTAAAGAAGAATGGTTTTTAGAGTCGTACAATTTTCTACATCATGTCCTGACACATGATGATAGCCACAAATCTTGGTTTCATCAAACCCTTTTGGTTTCAGTTTGATATTTTTGTAAGGTTGAAGTTGTGGTGTTAGTGAAAAATCACAGCACCCCTAAATGGCCTAGGTGCGAAGTGGGGCATTCGGTGTGATTGCACAACATGGATCATCTCTCAAGGTGTGGGACCTTGCGAGTCAAGAGAGCTCTCTAGATTGAGGTCAGTTCCTATCCCTCTGTTCAAGCGTACACGAAAAAATTACAGAGGATCTATTCTAATTATATTCTATCTACCAAGTAGATAGGGTTAGAGAGATGCAAAAAATAAAAATAAGCTAACAAGGTGATACACCAAAGGAATGCTAGACACTCATTTTGAATTTTAACACAGACCATGGGAATCTAATATAAACAACATACACAGATGACCAAATCAAAATAAGAGATTAGGGAGACAATAACAAATACATGAGAGGGTCGAGAAACATCCACAAACATATATATTATTTCTCAGGATTCGATATAGTAGACTGCAGTAGCCAAGAGGAAAAACTTGCATTATAACTCAAAGAAAAGGTTAGGAAAGCTATACAAATCCTTATGTGAATAAAATAAGAAGTGAGGGCACAAAATAGAAATGTTCAATCCTTTACAATGAGTCTCTTCCTTGCTTTTATAGATTCAACCCAAAGAGAAGAAGGAGAGAGAAGTGGGAAAACCCATTTGAGCTCAGCTACTATCATCAATGCCTCCTGTAAAAATCTACCCCAAATATGTCTTAACTACATCAATTTCTTGTTCAATGCCTTGAAGGAGGAGGAAATGGTGGATCAAATCGAATCTAATCTAGTTGTTGGGGAAAATAGATCCTGTATTAATGGCCTGAAGACATTTCTTCATTCTTTCCCCACCTAACCTCTCCAAACTTTAAGTTTCAGATCTTTGTGGCATAGACAAGGCTGAGATCTTTGCAACGGTGAGAGATTTGCTAGATTTTGAGCCCCGAGTCAAAAGATAATCCCATTTTAAATTTGAATCAGGTCCATACAAAATAGTGGAAAAACTAGTTAAAAAATGGGACCCTTTTGAAACCAGACATGTGGAGGGCTAGCGCATGTATGGAACCCTCCCCTTAATTTTTTTCTTTAATTAGCACCATTTGGACACTTGGCACCCTCCGTTGGCCTATCACAATGCATTGACTATTCAATCCGACCCTGTCCCTTTATGAAACTAGACGTGTGGAGGCTCTACACTCACTTAAATGCCTACTATGGATTTTCCTTTGAAGGAGCGTTGGGTTGACATGTGGAAGCCTTCTATAGGTTCTTTGGACTTTTCAATGGCCTCCCTTACCTTTTCGGACCCTAGACAACATGGTGAGCCTATGCTCATTTGGGTTTCCACTTTTGGATTAACTTTTGGAGATATGCCAAGCTGACACGTTACGGCTTCCGCTAGCACTTCTATACTTAGTCTTTTTGAGGCCCGCCCTATCCACCTTTTGAATTTTAGTTTTGACTCTGCCCCCACTTTAGACTTGGGACAGGTGGGGGCTTGGTGCTTTTACAAGTCTCCCTTTTCAGATTCAACTTTGGAGGTGCGCTACTTGGACACTTGGCAACATCTATTGTCTCCTCCATACTTAGTTGATTTTTTGGACTCATTCTAAACCATTTCAGATCCCAAAGACTTTGAACCTTCTCTGTTCCTTCTCTTTTGAGATTCTAGTTTTTTTGACACTATCTCCTTCTTCCTTGACCTTGTTACTCCATTTTCGAGTCTGCCTCTAATTTTTTTATGGATTTAAGGCTTAGATTTGGTTAACAGATTTATTTCTTGAATTTCTTCTTGCATGGGGTCATTTGATCTTCTGCAGGCCTCGTCACTCCATTGTAGATTCCCTCTACAACCTGTTTGCAAGATTTGAATGTGATTTCTCTAGTTTCTTCTGTGCAGGGTCATGTTTGATCCAATTTTTCTGGGGGGAAAAATATGGATAACAATTTGGCGTCTCATAGGGATATCTACTTGCTAGATGAAAGGACCAGTTCCCTTGTTATATCCATTGGGCATGGAGTCGAGAATGACAGCCTGATACTAATCCTACCTCTGATCTGTGAGCCTAACTGTTTGCACTCTCAATTTTCATAAGAAATCCTAAAACAAGGCTTCTGAGAGTAGAAGATTGTTTTGAACTGGGGATTTCATCTGTTCCTGAATGGACTGTTTCAAGGATGACTTTTTAGTTACTCTGCATTTGTATTATTTTGAAGATAATAACTATTACAGGAAACTATGAGTCTTCTTCCATGAATAGTGAATGGCTTGGCCTCATTAGCTCTGGAGTAATATAAACAAAAATTATGTACAAAGACAAAAATCATACATGCCTCAAATGAGACATGCAGAGTGTGCACAAGCACTTCTTCTACTGGAAACAAAGTCTACTCCTACTCCTAAACTAACAAGAGAGAGAAGGGGCTAAAAAAATCCTACTATATGTAGGGAGAAGTAGCTTCCCTTTCTCAAGAGAGTCAGCCATGCAAATGGTTTGACACTAAATATGGCTTCTTGTATGAGTGAAAAAATGACTTTAAGCCGATCCTCCACCCATATCAGCAAGGTATCAACATTAATGGAAAATACCTCCTCAAGCTTATTTTCATTGGACTCCTGGAGGTGTTGATGGTGACCATTGGTGCTTTAATACTCATTCTCATGCCCTGAAGTAAGCATGACTGATTTTGGATTTTCCCTTGGCTCCAATGAAGCCAAGTACCTGATTGGGAAAGGTTTGGTCCTTTGAATCTGCCCATGGTTCTGAACGCTAACTCCAAGAATGGAGCCTTCTTGCTGACCCTCATAGATGGATGGTGTGGGAGGAATGATAGCCTTATACTATTTCTCTTCCTCTATAGCAGCTATGAATTTTGGAAGATCAAAATCTTCCAAATTTGATTTAGGAGGCATGTTGTAAACTACAGGTTGTGTTTGAGTGTTCTCTTCCATGGCAGTAGGTTCTTGTGATTGAAGAATGAAAGATGGGGGAGAAAAGATTGTAATTTCAACTAGCCCCTTCTTATCAAAACATTCTTTTGAGTCTGATAGGAAATCAAACCCTTTACTGTCATCTTGTAACAAGGTCTCTCCCTTTTGCACGGTGATCTTAAAATCTTCATTATTTTCATCGTATGAAGCTAGTGAGTTCAGGATCTTCCGAAGAAATAGAATTTTGGAGAGGTTGAAAGGGAGATGGGTCTGTAATTTCTTATGCAACCAGCTCATGATTTAGTGCCTCTAAATCTGTCTTAGTCACCTCCATATGCTCCTCTTTAACTAGACTTGGAGTTGGATGTTCTTCTTCCTTCTTTTGTGAAGAACATGGAAGAATCATATCTTCCAACCTTGGTCTCAGAGAGCCATTATGAAGTGCAAGTTGTTGTCCTTGAATGTCCTCCTTCATGCCAGCAGACCTATATGCTTGGAATATGGATGGGAGAGGAGAAAATGATGTGATCTCCTCAGGCTCCTCTTCACCAAAGCAATCTTTTGAGTCTGATAGACAGTTTGCCTCTTTGTTGTCCTATTGTAGGTGCTCTACCTCCTCCATGGTGTCCTCCTGATCTGAAACTTTCTCACCATGGTTCCCCTCTTTCTCAAACATGAAGTTTGAAATTTCTAAATCCTCTTTAACATTAGATCTTGAAGGGGATGAAGTGGGAGGAAGAAATGAAGGTTCTTCTATAGCCTATTCTATGCTCAGGGCCTCTGAAACTGTATGGTCCTCCTCCTTTGCTACCAATTCAGCCTTAACCACCACTGGCTCTTCAACCTTGACCTCCTCTATTGGTTTGACCATCAAGGGGATCATTGTAAACCCAAATTTAGTAGCCAAACTCATCAGATTTTTTGTTATTTCTTTTCTGTTGGGCTCCTCTTCTTGTTTTCCTTGACTGGATTCTTGAGTATCTTCCCAACATGGACTTGGGAAAGCAAGAGGAGTGTTAGGTTGGGGTTAAACCAGCTTTTCAATTGTTTTTGGTGGGGAGGGAGGTAGAACTTCTTGTTTCTTTAGAGGGAATGACCTCTTGGGAAGGAAAAGGGGAGAAGAATTGAGATGGGAAGGAAGACTAGGAGATGGAGAAATGAAATCAACACTTGAGGTAGCAAGTGAGGGGCTTGACTCTTGATCATACTGAAATGATAAAGATTGAGAAAAAAATGGAGGACATGGGGCCGATGATTGACTTACCGATTGACAAGGTTGTCTTGTGTCCAACTCATAAGCCTCAATATCTTCAATCCATTGTGTAAGTTGAGACAACATTTCAACCATGAATTCAAGCTTCTCCTGAGGGTTGTAATGTCTTGGAAAAGGTCCTTCCCATGGACAATGTGCCCTACAACCAATCTTGAATGACTTCATTTGTGCAATGGCCCTTGACTGAACCATGACAACCTCCATTTTTTGAATCTTCTCTAGCAAACCAACATTCTCCACATAGTTGTCACCATTGTATGTGCCCACTTGTTCTTGATAAGCTCTATGGCATAATGGTTATGGATCTGATTATAAAGTTGATTTTGAGGAGTTGGTAAATGCATTTGAGGTGAACTGCATTACTACTGTAAGTTTGAGTTCCATGAAGGGAATGAAGTCATGACTGCATAACTTCATGGAAGTGAGAAAATGAAAGATATGGAAGAATAAAATGGATGAAAATGAGTGGAAATGGATGGAAAAAATATACAACTCAGAGGATGAGTTATTAACCGAATGGAGTCACCATATGTGCTTTGAACGTGCCTCTAAAGGATGAATTTCACCAACAACACATCAACTTGATGAAATAAAGAGAAGACCTCTTATCCCACCGAGCATGCCAAAACTATTAGTGTAAAATCACAGCACCCCCGAATAGCTTGGGTGTGAAGTGGGGCATTCAGTTTGATTACATAACATGGAGCATCTCTCAAGGTGTGGGACCTTGTGAGTTGAGAGAGCTCTCTAGATTGAGGCCAGTTATTATCCCTCTGTTTAGGTGTACATGAACAAATTACAAAGAATCTATTCTATCTACCAAGGAGATAGGGTTAGAGAGATGTAAAAATAAATAAACCTAAGATAACGAGGTGATATACCAAAGGAATGTTAGAAACTTGTTTTGTAGTTAAACATAGACCATAGGAATATAATACAAAAAAACATGCACATATGACCAAATCATAATAAGAGATCAGGGAGACAATAACGAATACACGAGAGGGTCAAAAAACATCCACAAACATATATATTATTGCTCAAGAATTGATACAGTATACTGCAGTAGCCAAGAGGCAAAAATTTCATTACAACCCAAAGGAGAGGTTAGGAAAGCTCCATAAATCGTTCTACAAACAAAAGAAGAAGGGAGGGCACAAAATAGAAATGTCCAACCCTTTACAATGAGTCTCGACCCTGCTTTTATAGATTCAGCCCAGAGAGAAGAAGGAGAGAGAAGTAGGAAAACCCATTCGAGCTTAGCTACTATCATCAATGCCTCCCACAAAATCTTCCCCAAATTTGTCTTGACTGCATCAATTTCTTGTTTAACGCCTTGAAGGAGGAGGAAACAGCAGATCAAATCAAATCTGATCTGGTTGTTGGGGTAAATAGATCCTGTATTAATGGCCCGAATATGTTTCTTCATTCTTTCCCCAAATAACCTCTCCAAACTTGAAGTTTCAAATCTCCATGGTGTAGACAAGTACAAGATCTTTCCAAAAGTGAAAGATTTGTTGGATTTTGAGCCCTAAGTTGAAATATATTCCCATTATAAATTTGAAATGGATCTGTACAAAATAGCGAGAAAACTAGTTCAAAAATGGGCCCCCTTTTAAAACTAGACACGTGGAGGGCTGGCACATGTCTGGAACACTCTCCTTAATTCTTCTCTTCAATTAGTGTCATTTAGACACTTGGCACCCTCCGCTAGCCTATCTCAATGCATTGACTATTCAACCCAACCATGCCCCTTTATGAAATTAGATACATGGAGGCTCCGCGCTAACTTAAAAGCCCGCTCAATATTTGCCTTTGAAGGAGCGTCAGGTTGACACACGGAAGCCTCCATAGGTTCTTTAGACTTTTTAATAGCCTCCCTTACCTTTTTGGACCTTAGACAACGTGGTGAGCCCACGCTCATTTGGGTCTCCACTTTTGGATTAAATTTTAGAGATGTGCCAAGCTGACGCATGGTAGCTTCCACTAACACTTCTATACTTAGTCCCTTTTAGGCCCGCCCTTTTTTCATTTTTACTTTTATCTTTGACCTTGCCCCCACTGTGGACCTGGGACATGTGGGGGCCTAGCGCTTTTTCAAGTATTCCTTTTTGGATTCAACTCTGGAGGTGTGCCGCTTGGACACTTGGGAGCATCCGTTGTCTCCTCCATACTTAATCAATTTTTTGGACTCATTCTGAACCATATTATAGCACGAAGACTTCAAACCTTTATCACTCCTTTTATTTTGAGCTTCTATATTCTTTGACACTGTCTCCTTCTTCTCCGACCCTGCTACTCCATTTCCAAGCCTGTATGTAATCTGTTTAAAGGATTTAAGGCACATATTCACTCGACAATACCGTTTCTTGAATTTATTCTTACACGGGGTCATTTGATCTTCCGCAGGCCATGTCACTCCATTGTAGAGTCCCTATGCAACCTATTTTTAGGATTTGAACGTGATTTCTCTAGTTTCTTCTGTGCGGGGTCATGGCTGATCCAATTTTTCCTAGGTGAAAAAATATGGATAACAAGTGGTAATGTGATGACGGAAGTCTTGAACAGGTTAGTGAAAATGTTGGCATAGGATCCTACCAATGAATCACAATGGGAACTAAGTGTAGGTTTGGGTAAAGGTGCAGATGATCGTGAGGGAAGAGGAGTTATAGGATGAGGAATGGGTTGGCCCACTAGTTTGGTAATTCGTATTGTCTTAGGTTTTGATAACATTTTCTTGGGTAAAGGTGTGGTAGAAGAGCTAGCTATGGAAGGTTTTGTTGGTTTGACTACATTATTGGAGGGTAGTGGGTTCTTGTCTTTGGGTTGTACCTTCTTGGGTAAAGGTGACATGGGAATACATGATGCAAAAGGGAAAGAATATAGGGGAAGAGGATGGGTTACCCATGGGAACTATAGATTCATGGTGGAATTGGTTGGTAGAGGCTGGGTGGATGGTATGGGTTGAATTCGTATTGGAAAATTTGGGGTTATAGTGACTGGTGGAGGTATAGGTGGTAGGAAATGCACGGTTGAGGGCGAGGGTGTTTTTCGTGTGGGTAAATGAGGTGTAACGAAGGCTTGTTCTGAAGTCATAGGTTTCTTAGCTTTTAACTAGCCTTAGGTAGGAGACTGTTTAGCCAGGGTTGATGGGTGAGGCCCTAGGATGGATGAAAGGGTCAAAAGTGACAAAGGTGTGGTAGGTGAGACTGATGTATGTGCCCTATAAGGTTGGGTATTCCTTTTAGGAAGAGGAATAACTTTAGTGTCGGTTTGGGAACATGTGTCTAAATCAAATTTGACAGGTGGATGGGTAAGGCTTGATGTCGGCATGACACCCAAGGTAGTGATGGGGCTAGATATAGGTGTGGGTAGGTTCTTAGGTATTGGAATGGTTTTAGTCATGGGTAAAGGTTTGGATGTAGGTAGATGGGATGAGGAAGAATCTTTTTTGATGGGCATGATTAGGGTTGATCTAGTTACTGGAAATACCTTTGGATAGATAGTGGAAATATCTTCATGCAACATTTGCATTTGAGTCGAAAAGGGGAAATGAATACGTTCACATAGCATGGAATTATCAACTTAATCCAAGCAACCGTATAAACATGAAAATGGGACTGTTATAGGAATAGATGTAGCTGGTTTGGTGGTAATCCCTATAAAATATGTCTATGAGACAGGGAATTCGCTAGCCTTGGACTCTGTGGGTAAAAGAGCCGAGATCATGTCAATGGGGTCCTAGGATGCTATAGGAGAATTGTCCTAATAGGTAGTGGCATGTATGAAGAATATCCCATGGGTAGGAGAGATGGTAGGTGGGGTGAGGTAGACTTCTCCCTTGGTGGAGGAGAAGGTGATGACAATTCTCTTGTGGATGGGAGATTTAATATTGTTGACTATTCAGTAGGTTGCAAGGTAGACAGTGGAATGGCATTAGCAGAAAATGTGGGTTCCTCATGAGAGCAGGAGGAGATGAAGGGGACTCCTCTATGGGTGGAAGAGTAGAAAAGGTGTGTTCCTTTGTGGGTAGAGGAGCACATGCCAGAATTTCTTTAATCAATGAAATAGGTGGAATTTGAGGAATGGCCAGTACGATATCAAAAACTGCGTGGACTTCACAAACATTATTGTCATTGGATGAAGGTTCACTATTTTTATTAGATGATGGTTTATGGTTAGGGAATTACTTCTTAAAGATGTGCAAATTTTGATTTTTTGGCGCATTCAGGTTGTCCACAACGAGGTCTCCATTATCTATCATCTCTTGGAAAATGTTCTTAAAATTTATACAGTTACCGTCACTATGGCCTTTGTCATGATGATAATTATAGTAGTCATGTTCCTTATACCATGTAGGCATAAGAAGAATGGGATGGAAATGAGTATGAGGTTTTATGGGAGGAATTGTAATGGCTCCTGCTTTAATAAGATTTTCTAAGACTGAAGAATAGGGATCTCCAATTGAAGTATACTTCTGCTTCTCCTGTTGGAACTAAAAGGTCTTGACAGGGGAATATTGGAAGAAGGTTGGGCTTGATTAGAGGGATGTGATGGACCCACTTTGAGAACTACCATGTTGGCAGATCCTTTGGCTTTTGAATAATTATTTAGGGGTTTTAAAGATGAAGAATAACTATTTTGTTTGAACGGGGTGTTCGTGTTTCATAATTGGATTTTCTTTTCTTTAATGGTGCAAATTTCAAGATTTTGTGCCATGGTGAACACTTTGTCAAATGTTCAAAAGGTTTTCACCCACATATTTGGTGAGATGTGTCTCACACAAGCTCTAGTGAACAACTCAATATGTTCAGTTTGAGGTAATTGGAATGTTAATTGGTTAATAAGACTTCGCCAACAAGTAATTAAATCTTTGATAGATTCATCTTTATATTGTCACATCGAATATAGGTCGGTCATGGAAACCTTTTTAACTACATTGATCAAGAAGTGGTTGAAGGAGTAAATGGAATGTCTAGGTAAACTATTTTACCAATCTAAGACGGATCTTGTTAAGGACATGGGAAATGTTTGTAAGAGAAAATCGTCATGGGAAATTAGATAGCACCCATTTTTGAATGACTGAAAGTGTTGTTGTGGGTCCTCATTACTGTTGAAATGTTTGAACTTTCACATTTCCCAATACACATGATATGGGAAAATAAGAATGGATGGATGAATAGGATCACTACAGATTTCATCATAGGTTAAGGAGTTACGAGGGCCAGAAACAGATGCTTCTAATTTTTACATCTTTACCATCATCATCCTAATGAGGTCATTGGTGGGTTGTGAGGAATGGGTGCCTCATGTAGTAAATGGAGGTTAATGATGGTGTAGATACTAAAATTAGGTCACACTCCCCTTTGGTCCCTCGAAAAATAAGTACCTTCATCACATTCATCCAACCATGGCCCCCTTCACCCCACTAATATTAATTTAATTAATTTAATTTAATTAATTCATTATCCTCACCATATTTATTATTTAAATATCTTAATTTAGATAATATCCACACATAGACCTCACCTAGACACCTCATCAAGCCAACTCACCCTAAGAACTATTCTTAGTAAGTTGTCATAACTAACTAAGACTTACCCAAACCCTAAAAAATGAATGCCTACATTCTCTCTAACCACATTGTTGCATGCGTACAAGACATTTCCAGTCTAATCCGTTGGTTAACAACATGAGATCCCAGAAAATGAAGAGGATCTCCCTAGTTTAGTAAACCTGGGAAATCCCACCTTGATCGATGTTGGTTACCCCTAACTGTCACCGGTTAAGCCGGAACCACTGTCAGTCACCTTTTAATCCCCAAAACAGCCTTATTTTGGAGGTTGGCGAATATTGGGAACATTCCTAAGAGATATTGCATCTTCTGAGAATGAATTTCAGAGAGAACACACATGCAAGGAAGGGGATCAATCATTTTCTCCTACCTAGCCATATAGAAATCACCCCAACAAGGAGTTGATCTAATCAGGCAAGAAGGAGAGCACATGCAGCCATTGCAGGAGCTTTCCAACATTTGGTGATCCTCAGCAACATTTAAACCCTTACCAACACCTTCACTTATCACTCACAGGCACCCAGGACCAGAATCCAAGTAAGTGGAATGTTGTACTCCTCTGGTTCATTTCATTTTGTCATTATATTGTCATCCTTTGTTCTCTTGGCCATCCACAGACCTCTGTTAATACTCACCCCTCCATATACCCATTAAAACCTCACCAAATCCCTCCCAAACCACCCAATACCTCATTCCAACCAACCAAATTCCTTTTTGCCATCACAAAGGAGACCCAAAACTCATTCTGTGGCATTCCCAGAATTCCACAGTAACCGGCACTAGTTACACCCAACCACCATCGATAACCCTTAACCAGCATCAATCTCTATATTTTCCCATACAACCCAAAACAGTGACCTATCCACCTAATTCCACATCACCCTTATTCACCTGTGATTTTCCTGAGACCTCTATTAGACTTGCAGAGACCTAGAACCAGTTACTTGACCTTCAGATCTTATTTTAACCTAGCCTATTAGATTAGATCTTTCTTATTGTTTTTTAAGTGAGATACCTAAATCATTTCAAATTACAATAGGATTTATTTTACTACGCACATTAAATTGTTTTAAAGAGTGGACTGACAGCCATCTAGGGAGTATCACACTTCCTAGATCTAGCACACGCTAGGCAGTTCACTGCACATATTGTTTAACTCTTTTTTGGTGGTCTTGTTTTCCATTACAAGTAGTTCCTCCTATCCAAAAGGAATCTCTCATGATCAGTTGTGGATTCAGAAGTCATACGCGTGCAATAACCAACCAACCAATATTTGAACAGGTATTCATCCTACACCCGTTACCCTATCTATTTCGTCAATATTTCGAAGAAATGTCTAAGAATTAGGTGAAACATTTTGGCATGCCTGGTGGGACCCATCTGAGGTTCTTTGCATTTTATTCATTCCTAGGAAAATTTGTGTGTTTGTTTCCCTTCTTAAAAGCATACACATTAATTTTCTTCCTTGGTAACCTTCTTTTTGTTTCTATTTTCTCTAAAAGAAACCTTTCTTTTGGTGTACTTAAAAAGAACCATTTCTTCATGTTTTTCACATTGTTAGTGAAAGAGCATCCATCTTCCTCTTCATCTAATTGTGTCATCCAAGTTCAGATTTCAATTTGGGCTTAAAATAAGTGCATTGGATTTTGATTTATCACATTAGCTCACATTAATTGAGGGCAACCTATACGCTGGAAGTCATGACCAGATGATGGTTGACAAATGAATCATCGAAAGCACCACATCTCTCCCTCTCTGAGTCTTGCCACATTACACAAATTCAAAACAAATACATATTCTTAAACAACATCTGTCTTAGGAACACCTGTCAATGATCACACTAATTTGAGGATTGGCAGGTACTCCCCAGCTCGTTACTCTATCGAGTCATACTTCAGAGTGAAGCCCACCCCCACCATAACATCCCTGAAAACCTCACCTTTTAGATCTCCTTCTTCGTAGGAAGCCATCCTTGCCAAAAAAATCTATTTTATAGTTCATGAGTCAGTCCTTAAATAGCATAAGCTAAACAAACATAATAGAAAAGGCACTCTTAGGATCACATTTTTCTTAGTGTTTCTTCTTGGCTTGCATTTTGAGGTGAGAGGTCACGTTCTTCATTTTTCTTGCTCATCCGTGCACGCTCCTCATTATAGTTAGTGTATTTCAACTCTTCCTGAGTGTGTTTGGACCATATTCTCATCATTCTTAGAATTATGGGCTTGATTCGCCATCATATTTTAATTCACAACCAATTTTATTTCATCACTATTTCAATTCCATAGTGATTGGTGTCGGTTCAGTGAGCATCTTCGGTTACCCTCTGACCATTGTTGGTTATACCCAACTGGTGTCGGTTCCAGGTCCTTTTGTTAACCTACCCAAAAGGACATCTATTCATTTTCTTCCACTTTTCACAGTCCTTGTCATTGCTATTGTTCTCATTGATGTATAAAACTCATCAGATTTGGCATACTTGTCAAATTTATCCTTATACTCTTGTTTTTTACTCACTGCCTATTTTCTACAGTGACCGAAAGTGGTTACCCCTAGCTGGCGTTAGTCTACCACAACCGGTATTGGTTAGCCTGTATCACTTTTCAGCCAATATTTGGTGCCTAATCCACTTTTTGACACCTATTTCACATGTCCCTGTTGTTTTTTTGTTTCATTTACAGATAAGCAGCCCAACCCGATTAGTACTGGTTCACATGGTGCTGACTCGAAGACAAGCAAGTGCGCTTGTATTCCATGCCAGTTTTCAACCACTCCCACCTAGTCCTTCACCACCTTCCATTTTATCACTAGCCATGGATCCTATCCAACCTATCACTATGACTACCAGAGATGAGGAGTTCGCACAACTCCTTGATCAAAACCCTATTTCCTTGTAATTTTTCCTTTCCCACTCATGCACTCGAGATTCCTCAGGTCAGTTGATATACGACATGCCGTATCTATCCCCCCAGCTCTCATTCCCACTCCTACGTTAGCCCCATCTAGTTCCACGCTACCTTCCTCCACCTTACCCCCATTCATTTTGCAGCTAAGTCCTATGCCCGTTATGGTTGTCACGTCTATTACCTTTTTTGCACCCGCCACATCCACCATACCTTCAACAACTACCAAAAACGTAACCACATCCACCCCTAATGTCTCACACATACTCGTAGCTACATTACCACCTTTGGTGTTGGTGACCCCTACTCCTTTTCAGAATGTGGTCCTTTCCATTCCACAATCGTTAGCCCCCATTGCCACTAGGGTTACCACGACCCTTCCACCTCCATATACATACTATCAGTAACCTCCCGTTTCATCTATTATTCACTCTAGATACGTACCCCCTGTTTCACTGCCTTCTTCTCAATCAACCTATACAACAACACCATATACTAGAGTTCCATCCTCGTTATATTCCCAAAAGCAATCCTCTCATGCTATAAGAGGCACCCAATCATCGCAACCTACTAATGACCTAATCAAATTAGTGATGGACAAGAAGCAAACATTAGAGGCATCGGTTTCCAGCTCCCGCAACACTCTCACATACAATGAGATTTGCAATGAAACCATCCACCCATCCATTCCTATTCGTCCATACCCCATGCATTGGGAGATGCCTAAATTCAACTGCTTCAATAGCAAGGAAGACCCACAACAACATTTTTGGTCATTCAAACATGGGTGCTACCTGATTGCTCACGATGATGCTTTGCTCCTAAGAACCTTTCCCATGTCTCTAACTAGACCTACATTAGATTGGTATAGTGGGTTACCTAGGCACTCCATATTTTCATTCAATCAGGTAGCCCAAGCCTTCTTGGATCATTTCTCCATCAACATCATCAAGAAGGTTACCATGACCGACCTATGCTCCACGCGTCAGTATGAGGACGAATCTATCATAGATTTTTTTGCTCGTTAGCATAGATTGATCAACCAACTCACCTTCCAACTACCACAAAAAAAACTCATCGAGCTCTTCACATAGGATTGTTCTAGACATATCTCACTGACCTTGCAGGTCCAAACCTTCCAAACATTCGATGAAGCATTCACTATGGCATGAAAGTTAGAGATTTAGGCCATCAAAGAGAAGAAAATCCAATTACGTAATAAGAATTCAGCATTCAAGTTGAATGATACCTCTTCTTCTTCCAAACCACAAAACAATTATTCAAAAGCTAAGGGCACCGCTAATGTAGTGGTACTCAAGGTTGGCCCAACTCATCCATCAAATCAGGCTACCCCCTCATCTAATCTCTCACCCGTCTAGACTTTTCAATTCATATGAGAACAACGGAAATACACCCCAATTAGGGAACCTTACTCTTTTGTCTTAGAAAATATTATCAAATATGGAGCCATCACCCTTCCACCTATAAAACCACACACTGGTTTTGACCCTGCTCACCCCATGCCCGCATGGTATAAAGAACATGACTTCTGTAACTATCATTGAGTAAAGGGTCATAGTGATGGAAATTACATCACTTTCAAAAATATTATCCATGAGATGCTCGAGAAAGGTGAGTTAACCGTGGATAATCCTAATGCACCTACCAACCAAAACCTACAAATCTTCAAGAAACCATTTCCTAATCATGCCCCTTCATCTGATCAAACTGGTGAGACCTCAACTCGTGATACCCATACTCGTGAGGTCCACGATATTTTCAATGACGCACCTGTTGCTTCCCATATTCTGTCTATAGAAGAGATTCTAGCCTGCAATCCTCCTTCCACATCGGAACCAACCTCCCCTATTCTTTCACCCATAGAGGAACACCTTTCAACTCCTTCCTCACCTATGGAGGATTCTTCTACTAATATCGAGACCATTTCACCTTTGGCTTCTCCACTTAGAGAACTGATACCCATAGTACTTCTTCAGTCCATGGAGGATACTTATTTACCTTCTCCACCCATAGATAAGCTCCCATCATCTCCTCCCCCTATCACAAACCCTGTCGAGATACCTTTTCCTCTTGCTGAGCATTATCCATCAACTACCCAAGATCCTATAAACCTAATTTCAGCTCTCTTACCCACGGAAGTTGAAGCTAGCCAATTCCTCGTCTCTAAGACACATTTTATAAGAATTTCCATTAGGTCCTCATCAACTCCACCTACAGATGTGTCATTATCATGTTTGGCTGATTGCTTAGATTATGTGGATAGGGCCTTACTATGGGGGCACCTTTTGCTTCCCATCTCAATGCAAATGTAGTTGTCGCTTGCTGATACTTCCACTATCTACCCAAAAATATTTCAACCAATTGAACCGAACACAACCACCTCTATCACAACTTCTTCCACGACACCCAACATAACTCAACATACACCCTTACCCATAACCCAAACTACATCTAAACCCAAACCCACACCTACAACATCTGCCTCGACTAAACCTATTACTACCTTAGCGGTCACCCTAACCACCAACCTTACTCATCCACCTATCAAACTGGATTTAGATACATCTTCCAAAGTCAACACCACACCTACTCTGTCACCTAAACCAAATAACCATGCCCATAGAACTCATACTCTAGCTTTTCCAGTCGCACCTTCACCCCTTCCATCCATCTTAGGATCTCAACCTCCTAGCATGGTCGAGAAACCTCCACCTGTCAGTAAACCAAAAACACAACAGCCCATCCCTTCCTCACAAACCTCTAACCTACCCAGGTGCCCAACATGACTTACACCCACACCTGCAACATCTTTACCACCCATACTGCCAATACTCTCTGTAACTCCTTCACTACCCACTACACTTCAGTCTTTGTCTCTCACACCACCTGCATGACCAACATCATCTACCTTCACAACACCACCGTTATCCCCCTAGGTAACTCACCCTCTTCCCCCATCTATTTTTCCTTCTAGACCTCATACACCCATGTCACCTTTACCCAAGAAGGTGTAACACAAAAACAAAACTCCGTTACCCTCCAATAAGATAGTCAAAACAACCACACACCCTCCTACTCATTCATCTACCATACCCCTACCTAGACAAACATGACCGACACCCAAGACCACGCTAGCACCCAAAACCATAGCCTGACCTACTCCCCCTCTGGCAAGGACTATTCCTCAACAATCAACTACACCTACATCCAAACCCACTTTCACTTCACATTTGACCCACTAGCAGGGTCCTATGCCAAAATCTTAACCAACCTCCTGGAAACTTCCATCATTACATTACCGCCGCTCAGACCTTATGACCCCCTCAAACCCAAGCCAAAAGGGTTTGATGACACTAAAATTTGTGCCTACCATCATGTGCCAAGGCATGATGTAGAGAACTGTAAGGCCTTGAAAATTGTCCTTATCCAGCTGTGTCCTCCAGAAGCCAACTTTGACGATGACGACATTCTAGATGAGGACCCTGCTTCACCAACACCCATTCCCACATTACCCACTCAACAACCATGACCTCCACCTCCACATCTCCTAGAGCCACCTCCAAGATTTGACATTAACATGGTTCGTATTAGATAACTCGCCAAACCTCCACCCAAATGTCGGTGTGCTCATCTCACCTCACAAGGTTTTTCTCCTCACGTAGGTTTTTACTCATCCTACACCTTCTCCATTTAATGACTCCCCTCAAATCAACATGATACACATCACTACATGTGCTCAGAAAGACAAAGGTAAAGAAAAGGCAACTGACCCACTGACCAATCCTATACCCAACATACCATCTACACCCATACCTAAAATCACTATTCACGGCCCCACATACCCCATTTCTAATGGAGTCACACATCGCACCATGCTCAAACAATTACACTAGCCTCCCCTCAAAATGTCCTTATATGACCTCATCCAAACATCAGAATCTCATCGTCAAGCTCTTATGGAGGTTCTTCAATCTATTGAGGTTTTTCCCAATGACCCTACACTCGTAGCCTCCATCATCACACCCCATCATGTAGCCTCTCTCACCAAATTACCACCTTCATCTTCACCCACCCTAATCACCAAGTAGCCTCCCTTAGCTTCTCAGAGGAAGAGATCAAACCACACCAAAACAATGACCCAGACCCAGCTCTCTTTATCTCTGTCCACATCGATGACATATGGGTACGATGTGTGATGATTGATGGGGTGCACTAGCATTAACATCATTTCATCCCATGCATTCACTCAAATGTGCATACCCGATAATTACATGCATAAACATCCTTGTCATGTTGCATTCATTCAATGACGCTATCACCTCCACATTAGGCACTGTCATCCTCCACATTTGCATGGTCCCCTGCACTATTCCAGAATTATTCTACATCTTGGAGGGGGAATTCCAATATAACTTGTTTCTTAGCAAACCCTAGATTCATGTCATGGGTTGCATTCCTTCCACTTTGCATCATTGTGTAAAGTTTGAGCACGAAAGGCACACCTACACTATCCCAGCTGATCCATCACCTTTCAAAACATGCAACATGCTCTACCAACCCAATGATGTGCTCATACTGATTAAAGCATCTACCTCTGTGACCACTGCTAGCTTTGTCTACACCTCCGCTTACCAGTACAGTCACTACCTAAACCACTCATACCTCCTCCATTCCTACCACTACCACAACCTCCCAATCCATTAACTCCACCTCCACATTGACCTCTAACACATCATCCATTCTAGCTACCTACATACCAACCACTGATCCCTTAGAAGGTTTTTTAATGCCTCACTTTGGGCGAGTATCACCTATATAGTTTTAAAACATTTCTTACTCCACAAGAGTACGAAATTCTTCACCAACACCCCCACTATGATCACCGCATAGGAGAATGCCTCCTTTATGGTCCTCCTCACCTTCGTATCAGTCTCACCTATGGGGGACGTAATACTACCACTTACACACCCGAACCACCGTCACAAACCCACCCATTTTCTACTAACTTCCAGTCTCTCACCAATCACCATTTTTCCCACACCTTTCTGCACCAATGTGTGTGGAAGGGTTTTGGTTTTTCCTTTTATGATCAAGGTTTCCATACCATTATCCCATGTACCACCCACAAACATAATGACCGTAGTGGTATCAGCTTTCCTCAACCACCTACCAAACAAGCCTGCATTGAACCCATCGAGGACATTAGCTCTTCTCTGCCTTCTTCACCCACCCCGCCTTCATCACCACCTTCGCCAATGGATTCGATGGATCCTGAATCTATCCCTCCTAACTTTTTTTTTCATAAACACCATTTCCTTGGGGCCTTTGACTTATCAACGCAAGGGCAAGGCCCCTTCCTCTCTTCCCTTCCTGTATCCTGAAATGCTTGATGATGATACACCTTCAATTAATGTCGTTTAATGTCAGGATGATGAATCTATACTCACCTACCTTGGTGCAGAAGACTCATATATTCATCGGTCATTACCCTCTGAGATGTAAACCATGTTGAATGAATTGACTATCAAGATCAACATTCACACTCAAGACGACCCGCACATCCTAAATATCGGTCAATCTTTAGATGCTGCTGAACAGGAAGCCATCACTTCTTTTCTCAAAGATCATAACCACGCTTTCACTTGGTCTTATGAAGACATGCCAAGTATTGACCCCACCATAGTGGTCCACAATATTGTCACTGTTCTCGATGCCAAACCCATCAAACAAAAGCTGAGAAAAATGCACCCTAGCATTGCCCTTCTCGTCAAAGAAGAGCTTCAACGCCTTCTTTCTATTTCCTTCATATTACCCATTGATTATCCTCATTGGATTCCTAACATTATCCCTATCACTAAGGTGGCAGGGGAAATCTACATTTTCATGGAATTTGGTGACCTCAACCTCACCTACCCGAAAGATGACTTTCCCTTACTTGGTATTGATCAACTAGTTGACCTTACAGCTGGTCACAAGATGCTATCACTCATGGATGGATTCTTGGGTTATAATAAAATATTTCTTGCCCCAGAAGATCAACACAAAACCACATTCATCACCCCTTAGGGGACCTTCTGCTACCGATTCATACCTTTTGGCCTTAAAAACACTGGTGCCACATATCAGTGGGCTATGACTTGAATGTCGAGAGGGTGTGCGCGTACCGTAGAGAAAGATCAGATCGACTGCGAAGAACTCCTTTTTGTCTAGGAAGGACTACCTGCAAGTAAGAATACAAGACCACCAGATTTTAATTAGACAATAAATGAGGGAACTGCCTTGGGCCCAGGAAATATAAAACTTCCTTTCGAAGGTGGTCAGTTCCCCTGCTAATATGAATTAACACAAATTCTAACAAATAAGCTATTGTCCAATTACAATTTGTTTACCTTGTTAGAACAATAGAGAAAGGGCTGGTCTTGGTTTAGAATCACGGTGACCGATGCCGGTCACTGTAACCGGTACCGGTTGTTGGTAACCGATATCGGTAGGGGCAATGTTTTAGGGGCTTTTGGTGAAGGTTGGTTGTAAGGTGGTTGTGTTGTTTTATAAGGCTGATAAATGGGTGGGGTTAGGTAATGGGGTGATGAGAAGGACTCAGAGAATACGGGGGGTGTTCTTGGGGTAACGTAAGGGTGGAGGAATGACAGTTAGATGTAGTGTGTTGCTGGGTAGTAGATCTAGGAATAGACTTATGATGGCTGTGATTCAGAAGTTCAAGAAATGTTATTAAAAGGACATACAAGATATTACTTACTGATTATTGATGAGGATGCAGGTCCAAGAACTGTGATGACGACGACAGAACTTAGGTAGGATGACCTGACAATCAGGAGATGAGCTATCTTCCCTCCCGATGAACAGATGAGTGTCACAAGGCTCTGGTTACTCAGTTGCAGTTTTTGGGCTTGATGTCCTTCTCTGCAAACTCTTCTTGTTTCTTTTCACTTTTCTCTATTCAGCCAAGTAAAAATCTGGATCCTTCTAATGACTTCTGATTTGGATCCACGAAAATCCCCCCCTTTGTTTTTGGTTGGGAGTGGTCATTTACAGGGAACCGATGGTGGTTACGCAACCGACGGCGGTCGAGTAGGAACCGGTATCGGTCAGGTCAAAGCGGGCTATTTTTGGTAAAATAGCCAGCTTTCCCTCCTTTTCTCCTGAGGGATTAGTTGCGGGCTTGGTCAAGTCATTATGAGGTTGGTTTTAGGTGCGGGTGAGGAGTAATTAGTCATGGGTGTGGATGTGGACCAAGTTATAGGTCTTAATTAGGTTAGTTTAGGGTTAAGACTAGGTCATGATGAGGTGGCGAAATGAGGTGGCAGGTATGGCGATGTGGATTTATTAATTATAAGGTAATTAATAAATAATTGTGTAAGGTTTAGGTGATGAGGTTAGGTTGCGAAATGAGATGCGGGGCACAGGGGGTCGTAAGACACAAATTTGGTGTCTACATTAGCCCCTTGTTGTCGTGTAGCTTGTCTTTGTTAAAGCTGCACAGACAATAATAAGAAGTGGTTACCCCTGTTAAGGGTATAGGTAATCCCCCTCAAATCTATCACAGATTGAGGTAGCGTGAAATCAGGGATAGGGTTGATAAAGGGAAATGGTGTTGAGATGATGGTAAGATGGTGGGGTAGGTCCAAGGAAGCAGACGCACGTTGAAATGCAGTAGTGCGACCAGGGTACATGATTTGAAGAGCAAACAAGCAATTCATAGGCAAAGGTCGATAGTTTATCCAAACAAGGGTGATATAATCCTGGTATCCAAGGCATAGGAAGTAGCTCCAGGGGATATAACGGGTAAGGTACAGGAACGGTTAGGCATGTTCGGTAGTACCAAATGGTTGGTTTGGTTGAGATAAATGTCACGGTCTTGGTCTAGGCAAAGTTGGTCGACTGATCAAGTCAAGGACCCTAATCATGCTAAAACACGAACAGGTGAGCTCGATTGAACAAAAAGCTACATGATGGGTGGATAAAATTGTAATTTGTTGGTTTTGGGTGAGGTGTTTAATTGGTGCGGCCTTGGGTCGGGCCAGTGAGGGCCATGAGTCGGGCCTGATTGGTTGGTTGCGGCCTTGGGTCGGGCCAAATGGTTGGTTGCGGGTGGGTCGGGCCAAATGGGTTGGTGGTGGCCTTGGGTCGGGCCAAATGGTTGGTTACGGCCTTGGGTCGGGCCAAATTGGTTGGTTGCGGCCTTGGGTCGGGCCAAATGGTTGGTTGCGGCCTTGGGTCGGGCCAAATGGTTGGTTGGGGCCTTGGGTCAGGCCAAATGGTTGGTTGCGGCCTTGGGTCGGGCCAAATTGGTTGGTTGCGGCCTTGGGTCGGGCCAATAAAGTCAACAAAGGGGTTTTCAGCGAAGGTGGATATAGGCGATTCAGAGATGGGTCCAGAAGTAACAAGAAGGAGATTAGGCCGTGATAGATGATGATCGGTATTATAGTATCAGGTTATGGGAATGGTGATTGTCATATTGATTGGATTGTTGAGGCCTTACGGGAACTATATGGTGATAGAGAACATAGCTGAGGAGTTAAGGGGTGTGAAGCGATTGAGGTGGATCGCAGGGCACAGGCCGGGTGAGTACGAGAGGATTCCTCTAGATCGCGTGCGGTGACAATTTGGGTTCGTTCAGGATATACCTATGACATATAGACCATACATGAGGATCGACGCTGAGGCAGCATTCTCACCTCCCCGGCCTACACCTCCAGAAGGGCCAGAAGAGATAGCAGCCGATCGTAGGGTAATGGATGCGGGAACGACAGAGGCCTATAGAGTATGGTGGGTAGCAGAGCTGCGAGGTGCACGTGAGCACCCTGACATAGCTGTGATTACAGCGGAGAGAGATCATCTGCAGGATTTAGTTCACCAGCTTCAAACACAGGTGAATGAGACAATGGGATTGTTAGAGGTTTCACAGTTACGAGTGGAGAGACTGGAGGCAAGATTCCTCCATGCGAGAGGACGTATTCGTATGTTACAGGAGATGTTGGCGGATCAGTGGGAGGAACCAATGGCAGTGGCACCTTTGAGGATGGAGAGGCCAACTGAGGGGCATCGATGATCACGATCACCACCTGATTCGGGAGGAGGCGCAAGGGTCTAAGTGAATTTCATAGGAATATAAGAATAAATAAGGATGCCGACCTGCGAGTCGATGATAGAGAAGGTGTATTTATTTAACATCTAAAATAAAACTAAATATGTATGTTGTTTTGAGTGATGATAATAATAAGAATGGTTGTGTTTTGGATGTTGTTTTTGTTTGTTTTGAAAAAGGATAAAGATGAATGTTGGCAAATAGAAATACACAAAAACTATTTATATTTACAACACATGATAGGGTATGGTAGGGGATGGTCGAGCTAACCTTGGGAGACCCCATGTCTCCTAAGTGCTGCCTACATAGCCCATTGCACAAAGCAAGGAGGGGCCTCAGACCGATGTAGTTCTCCCTTAGGACCAGGGAGAGGTGAATTCAGGCAATTTGGTTGTGGTTAGGCAATTTGTCGGTTGGTAAAAATTTGATGTTGGTAGGGTAATGTTGTTGGTGTAGGTATAGGTGAAGCGAAAGTTAGCATACCCAAGTAGTAGGGAATCATGTCCTGATTAAGGTCAACACACAATCCTAGAGTCGAGCAAAAGAGGCAAGAGTGTCCCGTAGTTGAGAAGAGCTAAACAAACCACATATTAATGTAGGATGAGCTTGAATCCCTAGGTACCTTGCATAGGCGAGAAGTCGATAGGTGAAAAGAGTTGTATAATCACAATATATTGGATATACGTCACGTCCCTTGAGTTTTGTTGTTTTGACAAATGGTGAGGTGAGGTGGTTGGTATAGCTGGGGTGCAGAGAATTTATTAGAAGATGATTATTCTGACGAAAGAGAACCAAACCTAAATAGACAAGTCCATGACTCAAAAGTGCTTTTGAATACTGATTTTATTTTTTTGGATATAGACTGATCGATGCGGGAAGTCTACAAGGGATATGTATTTTGTTACTCTTGAGGTCTTCACGAAGCTGATCAATGTGAGAAGCTTCTGATAAAGGCTGACTGTGTATAGCTGTCCTTCAAGGGAGCAGTCTATTTATAGTAGCAGATGTGGTGTTTATGTATAGCTGTCCTTCGGGGGAGCAGTCTATATATAAGAGCAGCAATAGTTTGGCATATAGCTGTCCTTCAAGGGAGCAGTCTATGTATAATTTTTAGAGGTCTAGATGTCCGTTGGGCATAAAGCATCTAGTTTTGTAGGAAGTTTGACTCAAGAAAATCCCATAAGTGTTTAATTAAGAATGTGTCATTTTGATACTTTGAAGTCATGGACTAGACTAAAAAGGGGAAGGCATCTTTAAGGGGAGGTGATAATCAAACCATGTGAGCTTGATTTGATTTTGAGATGTAAGAAACAAAGTGTATGCGGTGGTAAATGAGCTCAAGGGACGAGCGCAAGGTAGATAAGAAGTGATATAACACTGAATTCAACAGTAGAATGGTCGAAGATGCAAGGCATTAAGGGGCTCAGGCTCAGGTTTACCATTAAGTGAAGCTAAATGATAAGTGCCTGATCCATAAGTGTGAGTGATAATGTAAGGCCCAATCCAATTAGGAGCAAATTTTCCACGTTTGCTCTTTTCTAGTTTGGTTACATGTTGATTCTCTTTGAGGACAAGATCACCAACCTTAAAGGTATGCTCATGAAGTCACTTATCATAAGCACGCTTGATGCGTTTTTGGTAGATTTGAAGGTGGTCAAGAGCCGTAAGACGTCGCTCATCAAGAAGCTCTAATTGGGCTAACCGCTCTTGGCGGAAATCATCGTTGGTGAGAATATCCTGAAGAGATATTCTGAGGGAGGGTATTTGTATTTCGAGAGGCAAGACAGCCTCGGTACCATATACCAAAGAAAATGGTGTGGCATTAGTGGAGGTACGAATGCTAGTACGATAAGCCCAAAGGGCAAAGGGAATGTGATCATGCCAATTTCTTCCAGAATCATTAACAACTTTCATGAGGATTTTGGTTAGGGTTTTATTAGAAGATTCAGCCTGACCATTGGCCTGTGGATAGTAAGGTGATGAGAAACTAAGTTTGATACCAAAGTTGTCACAAAGGTCTTGTAACAACTTATTTTTGAAAGATTTACCATTATCTGTTATTAGGCGATGAGGAATACCAAAACGACAGATAATGTGATGGTTAACGAATTCGACGATTTTTTCTTTTTTGGTTGAAATGAGTGGAATGGCCTCCACCCATTTTGTGTAATATTCGGTTGCTGTGATTATCCAACGGTGACGTTGCGAAGAGGGCAGGTGAATCTCACCAATAAGGTCTAAACCCCATTGTGAGAAAGGCCAAAGATCTCGTGCGACCTGTAGCGGATGGCTAGGAGTATGTTGAAGGTTGGCATGTTGTTGACACATAACACAACGCTTAACATATTCGTAGCAGTCGTTATTAAGAGTAGGCCAATAATAGCCTAGGTGAAGGATCCATTTGGCCATGGCAAGGCCGCTAAAATGTCCACCACAAATACCGTCATGGACCTGTTGGATGGTATAAGTGACCACCGGTTAGACATCGAAGGAGGATGCCATCAAAGCCATGTTTATAGAGGAGTCCCCCCATGACGACATAATGAGAAACACTTTTAAGAAAAGCACGTTTGCCGATACTAGTTAGGTCAGGTGGGAGAACAGAGGTTGTAAGGTAGTCGTGAAATTGGTGGTACCAGGTATCCTGCGAATTAGCAGACACATTATTTATCATACAAACAACCGGGGCTGAGTAAGATGGGGCAAAGAGTTGTTGGACCAAGACGAATATGTCAGAGTCAGTTGGTGAGGCAGGAATTTGCGAGGCTAAGCAAGCCATAGTATCTGCAAATTTGTTAGTGGAGCGGGGAATGGTCTGGATAGAATAACGAGTAAATGAGGTCAAAAGTGAATCCACGTAATGTTTGTACTTTTGAAGTTCCTCATTTTTACATTGGTAGATGCCCATAGCTTGGTTGACTACCAATTGAGAGTCACCGAAAATGTTGATAGATTTGACACCTAAGTGTAACGCAACCTGGAGACCCAAAACAAGGGCCTCGTATTCCGCTGTATTATTAGTGCAGGGGAAATCGAGCCGGAATGAAAGAGGCATAGGCTCAGCGTCAAGAGGAATGAGAACAATGCCGGCCCCTCCGCCACGCTGGCATTTGGATCCATCGAAGAAGAGGGTCATTGGATATGACTCTTCCCTGAGTGAAAGAGTGGCGATGAGTTCGTCAGGGAAATTAAAATTGGTAAATTGTTCCCCAGGTAAAGGGGCCTCCGCGAGTTGGTCTGCAATAGTTTGTCCTTTGATTGACTTCTGGTGTATAAATTCAAGGTCGAGGTCAGCAAGGAGCATAAGCCATCGGGTGATGCGTTGGTTTAGATGTGGTTTGGCATACATATAATGAATGGGGTCCGCGTTGGTGATGACAAAAGTTTTGTGATTCAGGAGGTAGTGTCGGAGTTTGGTGGCTACGAATGATAGGGCTAGGCACAATTTTTCTACATGTGTATACCTAGTCTCGTAATCCACGAGAGTACGACTTATATAATAAACGGCTTGTTCTCGACGTGCCGAGTCCCGATGTGCGAGCATGGCTCCTATAGCATGGTCAGTGGCAGAAAGGTAAAGGTAGAAAGGGCGATCATCCTGAGGTGGGATAAGCACGGGTGGCTGCAAGAGATAGGCTTTGAGAGCTTCAAAGGCTTGGTGACACTCTTCGCTCCATTGAAAGGCAATGTCCTTTTTAAGAAGGTGATGGAAAGGTTGACATCGATCCGAGAGTTGGGAGATGAAACGCTGGATGGATTGAAGTTTACCTTGCAAACTACGCAATTGTTTGAGGTTTTTGGGTGGGGGCATTTCTAGGATAGCTTTGACTTTAGATGGATCAACCTCAATGCCACGCAAAGAGATGATAAAGCCAAGAAGTTTTCCCGAAAGAACACCAAAGACACATTTCTTTGGTTGAAGCCGGACAGAATATTGTAACAGGTGATCGAAAATAATGATTAAAACATCGAGATGTTCACTGCGATGTTTAGATTTGCCAAGAAGATCATCGACATAATCCTCAAGGATAGTGTGCATAATGTCATGAAAAATGTAAGTCATAGCCCGCTGATAGGTCGCACCAGCATTCTTAAGGCCAAACGGCATGACACGATAACAGAAGGTTCCCCAAGGAGTGATGAAGGTAGTTTTATGTTGATCGGCCGGGGCTACCAAAATTTGATTGTATCCCGAAAAGCCATCCATGAGAGAAAGCATCTCATGGCCCGCAGTGAGATCAACAAGTTGATCAATACTTGGGAGGGGGAAGTCATCCTTGGGGCAAGCGAGGTTAAGGTCTCAGAAATCCGTGCATATCCAAAGTCCCCCCGTCGCTTTAGTGACAGGTACGATGTTAGAAATCCATTGAGGATAGTCAATAGGCAAGATGAAGGAAACAGAAAGAAGTCGTTGAAGCTCTTCTTTGACCAAGAGGGCAATGCGTGGATGCATTTTTCTCAGTTTCTATTTGACTGGTTTGGAATCGGGTTTTAGGGTGATGTTATGGACAGCAATGTCAGGATCAATTCCTGGCATGTCAGCGTAGGACCAAGCGAAAGCTTGGTTGCGGGTACGGAGAAAGGTAGTAAAGGTGACTTGTTCTGATGCGTTAAGGGATTGTCTGATCTTCACAATGTGAGGATCCTCCTCTGTGTGGATGTTAATTTCTATAGTAGACTCATTCAACATGGTTTGAGTTTCAGACGGTAATGCGCGTTGAATATAGGAGTCATCCGCACCAAGGTAAGTGAGGATGGAGTCATCATCTTGGCACTCAACAACATTAATTGAAGGAGAATCCTCTTCGATCATGTCTGGATATAGAAAGGGAAGAGAAGATGGGTCCTCATTATCGCGTTGATAAGTGAGAGGACCTAGGAAGATAGCATTTATGAAAAAAAAAAAGTTAGGAGGGATAGATTCAGGATCTATCGACTCTGTGGGTGATGATGGCAAAATGGGTGATGATGGTTCGGTAGGGGTGACGTCGTCATCTTCCAGGAGACAACTGACACGAGGTTCCTTCGGTGTAAGTGTTCCAGGAAATCCGAGACCACTACGATCATTGTGCTTGCGTGTAGTTACGGGAATGATTGTATGTCGGCCTTGTTCATAAAGACCAAAACCAAAGCCTTTCCAAGCACAGCGAGTCAAGAAGGTGAGGGCGAAACGACGATTTGTCAAGTATTGAAAATCGGATTGGAAAGGAACCACACCAAGAGGAGGTTCAGGGGTAACGGAGGATGCGTCCGACACCCCCATACGTTAGGTTGGTGTGGTAATGAGGTGGTCCGTAGGGGATTACTTCCCCCATGCGACGGTCATAGGTAGGATGCGCATATAACTATCCGTACTCTTGTGGGGTATGGAAAGAACTAACGTTATATAGGCGATACTCCCCCAGCGTAAGGCGTTGAAAAACATCTACTAAGGGGTTCTGAGGTTGGGATGTTAGCTGCGGGAAAGGAAGTGGTATTTGCGACGGCAGTTTCATTGGTTGAAGGTGTAGGTGTGGTTGAAGTGGATGATAGAGGTGTGGTTGGAGTGGATGGTTGGGTTAGATGAATGGGTGTCTTGACTGGTACAAGCACATCATTAGGGTGATATAACATATTACAGGTTTTGAAGGGGGGAGGATCAGCTTTTACGGTGTAGGACTTCCCTTCGTACTCAAATTTTATGCATCTATGTAAGGTGGAGGGAACGCATCCCATAGCCCGGATCCAAGGGCGGCCTAACAACATATTGTATTGGAACTCTCCCTCAAGGACATAGAAGAGTTCGGGTAAAGTGCGTGGCCCTACACGAATGTTAAGGATCACGGTGCCTAAGGTAGAAGTAATAGCATCATTGAATGACCGCAACATGATGGGGTTGGCACACATGCAACTAGAAGGGATATTCATTTGTTGGAAGGCTTTTGAAGAGATGATGTTTAGGCTAGCGCCCCCATCAATCATAACATGACGTACCCAAATGTCCCAGACGTAAGCTGAGATGAAAAGAGTAGGGTCAGGATCTTCAGCACCAAAGTCGATAATTTCGTCTTCAGAGAAACTGACAGCAGCGGCTTGCTGGTACAGAGACAGAAGTGGTTGGGGAGATGGGTTGTTTGGTGAGCGAAGCAACGTGATTGGGTGTGAGAATGGAGGTAACAGGCAAGGTTTCATTAGGTAAGACCTCTATCCCTTGAAGGATTTCAACGAGAGCTTGTCGATGAGATTCAGAAGTCTGAATGAGATCATACAGTGTCATTTTTACAGGTGATTGGTGAAGCTGTTTGATCATGGTTCGGTGGGCAACTCCATTAGAGATGGGGTAGGCGGGTCCACGAATAACCACTTTAGGTGGTGGTGCAATCGGGATGGTGGACGGAGAAAGAGAGGCCGCAGGTGTGCTTTCTTTCACTTTCCCATTGTTTTTCTGCCCTCGAGTAGCAACACTAATCATATTGATCTCGTGAATACGAGAGGAGGAAGATGGTAGGGATAAGTCATGGTCTTCGAGAGGTGGGGCTGTAATAATGATAGATCTTGGTGAGGCGGGGATAGGTGGTATAGGAGAGGGAATTGAAGCTAAAGGTCTCTCCCTTCGTAAGTTGTCTTTCTTAACTTTTCTATCTGAGAGAGGTGACTGACGAAGTATGGCTTTCAACACTTTGCATCCCTCTACGTCATGTCCTGGTGTGCGGTGGTAAGCGCAGATTTTAGACTCATCATAACCTATAGGTCGAGGTTTAGATGGATCATAAGGTCTAAGTGGGGGTAGGGAAATGGTCGCATTCTCCACCAACATAGCAAGGATTTTGGCGTAAGACCCTTTGAGTGGGTCAAAGTCAGAGGAAGATGAGGCTATTGACGCGGGTAGATTCTGGTAATGACGTGGTATGGTTGGTTTGTATGGGTGGTGGTTTAGCCAAGGAGTTTTGATAATGGGTTTTAACTAAACGTGGCTTCTTTGGCGCAGAAGCTATGTTTAGCTGGTTAGATGATGAGGCCACAGATGATGTGGTATCAGAAAACAACCACGGAGAAATAGGAGTGACAGCAAACAAATCTTTTGATGATGGAATTTGTTTAGGGTTAGTAGGTGGACAGGATACGCGGGGTGACGGTGTTGATGTACCCTTGGATCTCTGTATGGGTGCAGAAGGCGTAGGTCGTTTTAAAGAAAACGTAGGAGGTATGATATATTGATGCAAGGTGGAGGGATGAGGTCCCAATATGGAAGGTAGGTGTGACGACGATGGTTTTAGTTGTGATAGAGGCATAGGTTGAGGAGATTGAGTCTGTCTCCTAAGTGGATGAACGGCTTTATTTTTAGATAAATCAAGCCGCTTAGGTGGGTGTGTTAGACTGGGTATTGGTGAGGTCCCAAGCGTAGGGGAAGATTGGGTTAGGTTAATAGAGGTGGATGAGGTATTTGGTAGAGATGAGGGGGGTGAAGATGAGGACATAGGCATTTTAAGCTTCTGTAAACACTTCGGGTATATGGTAGAGGCATCTGGGTCGGTCATCTGCATTTGAGTAGAATATGGCGTACTCAAACGTTCCCGTAGGACCTTTCTATCTTCTGGGGAATGACAGTCCTCACGTGTGAATAGGAACTTTTGTATGGAAGAAAGGTGGGTTGTGATTCCGGTCCACTGTGGGTGTGATACAGGGGGTAGATGAGGCACTGTATCAATGGGTGTTAAGAGGTCAACCGGTCGCTGAAAAGATTTAGGCGATGAAGAACTAATAGGTAGGAGGGCATGTTTGAGAGGATCCGTCATGTTTAAAGAATGTGGTGATGTCGGTGCAAGAGGTTTCTCATCTAAGGATGACAAAAGAAGTGGTGAACCTTCCTCTTGTATAGCAAGTATGGTAGAAGGAGATGTTTGGGAAATAGATAAGTTAGATAACATCCGCTCACAGTCTTGCAAGGATGTGGTATAAGAAGGCTCATTTGTGAGAAGAGAACTCTGGGCAGTTAATTCCTTGATGGGTAAAGGAACGGAAAGGATTTCAGTTTGTCTTGATGGTGAGGAAGGGGGTTCGGGTTTCTGCATTAGTGAAGAGGCTTGATTCAGAATTTTTCGATAGAGGCTTTTGGCTAGGAGTCAAAGACTGCATGGATCTCATGAACACTCTCCTCAGCTAAGATATCTTGGTTTATGTTACTGTTAGAAGAGTGATTTGGGAATGGTTTGTTGAAAGATTTTCAAATTTCGGTTAGCAGGGGCGTTAGGATTATCGAGGGCTATATCCCCTGCATCAACCATTTCCTGCACTATGTTTTTCAACATCTTGCAGTTTTCATGACTGTGTCCCTTCACGCGGTGGAAGTTACAGAAGTCATTTTCTTTGTACCAAGAAGGTATGGCGCGAGTGGAATCAAACCCGAAGTGAGGTTTAACAGGAGGTAAGGTAATGGCTCCTGCTTTGAGCAATTTTTCCAATATCACACCATAAGTTTCTCCCAAGGGAGTGTAGTTGATGGGCTCGGCTTTATACTTATAGGTGGTTTTTGGTGGGGTATTAGACGGTGGTTGGGATTTGACCATCACCGCGTGCACAGCTCCTTTTGATTTCGAAGCAGTCGATGGGTGAGGATTGGTGGTGTTAGGTTTGTTGGTGGAATCTTGAGTTCAGAAATTGGGGTTTTTGTTGCGCAACCGCAATTTCTCTTCCTCTAAGGCTCGAATCTCTAGTTTTCGAGCCATAGTAAAGGCTTCATCAAATGTGCGGAAAGTTTGAATTTGGAGGGTAGGGGAGATGTGTTTAGCGCAGGCCCGCGTAAAAAGTTTGATAAGTTCAGTCTTGAGGCAAGGCATACGTAAGTTGGTTGATAAGGCCCCGCCATCGTCCAACAAAATCTGCGATAGATTCGTCTTCAAATTGTCGGATGGCATAGAGGTTGGTGATAGATACTTTCTTGGCAATGTTAATGGAGAAATGATCCAAGAAAGATTGGGCTAGTTGGTTAAAAGAGAAGATTGAGTGCTGGGTTAAAGCACTGTACCACTCCAAGGCAGGTCCTGATAAGGACATGGGAAAGGTGCGGAGTAGTAAGGCATCATCATGAGCAATCAGATAGCAGCATGTCTAAATGATCGCAAGTGTTGTTGAGGATCCTCCTTACTATCTTAAAACGAGTAAATTTTGGTAGTTCCCATTGAGGAGGATATGAATGAAGGGGGACAGAAGGGTGGATAGGCTCCCAACAAACTTGCTCGTATGTCAAGGCGCTACGACTTCCTGAAACAGAAGCCTCCAGATTTTGCATTTTGTCCATCATTTGTTTGATGAAATCTGTGGTTGGATGAGCTGATGGTGCGGTTGCGGCAAATGGAGGCAAATTGGGCCAAGGGCCTCCACTAGACAATGGTGGCGTTAAATGTTGATAAGGTATGGAGGACGAATGTGTTGAGGTGACCGAATAGGGATGTCCCTATATAAGACGTTGAGGTCACAGGATACGTGTGTGGGAATGAAAAGGTGGGCGGAGCTTGAGAAGGAAAGCTCGTGTGGATAGGTGGCAGAGAGCAAGTCATGAACCGGAACAGTCTGCAAGAGAGACGAGGTAGGAGAAGTCGGTGGTAATGACATGTGGGGCCCAAGATTAACCAAAGGAAAGCCAATCTGTGTTGTATGAACCTCTGAAGCTGCTGGATTGGGAGACGGGGCTAAGGATGCAGCAGGCAAAGTGGAGTTATTAAGCGGAGAAGGAGCTAAATGAGCAGCTATACTAATAGGCATGCCAACAAGGAGTTGACCATCAGGTGTACGGTCAAGGGCATGAGACAAATAGTATTGTACAGTGCTAGGATTAGCATCCAAAAATTTGGCAAAGTCCTTATCTCCTACAAGAATTTTAGGAACCTCACTGGTGTCTGTAGGATTCCCCACAGAATGTGAAGGGGGTGATTCAGGTAAAGAAATAGAGAAAGCATGTGAAACCATGGCGGCGGCTTGCTTTCAAGTGATAACAACCATGGACAGGTGTTCACAGTAGGGTTTCAATCTATCCAGAACAGAAACAACAACAGACTGGTGGAATTGGCAGGTTGCTGGGTTGTCAGGAAATTTTGAAAGACAATAACCGATATTGGTCTAGTAACTGATGTCAGTCATACTATAGCTGATGTCGGTCAGGTAACCGATGTCGATGTAAGATAGTCTGGTGCTAACAAGCATATAAAAAGGTTATTAACTTGATTGTTAACAACGTTTAGTATGCCTACCAAACTGTTTCAATGTATTGATCACAGAAAGATAGAGTATGAGAAAGAAAACAGAACTAAAAACAAGCAAGAATGCACACACACAAATCCAGAGATTAACCCTAGGGTTAATTTTAATCAATCGTGGGCTTATGCCTTTAGACACAGAATGATGTGAGAATCTTAAACAAGAGACTTAGAGGAAATGTCAAGTTTGTTTTGGCTGATAAGGTTACCTCAATCGGACGGAGGAATACCACGGAAAAAAAGGGAATGTTTTGAGCTGTTGTGTTAATTATGAAGTGATTAGGTATGTGTTGTGTAGTGAATGTAAGATTAATTTCCTGTCAATACCATGGATATCACCCCCACGTGTATGACCTGTTACTTAATCTACGTTCACTAGAATTGAAAAACAACAAGCAGGAATGCAATGCACGTGTTTTAAACCCAAATCGAAAATTATGTTCGATGAAGCAAGAGAGATGACTTTCACTAATGCGAAACTAGGAAAGCAAGACAAATTATTTACGAAATATATAACAAAAGTAGCAACAACAAGTATGCTTCCTAAAATGAAAATAAGCAAGAGAAACAGAAACCCAAGATGGGTCCCACCGGGCGTGCCAAAATGTTTCACTCGGAATGATTCGTTCCTTTTAGAAATAGATAAGGTTAGGGGCTAGGAGGAATACCTGTAGAATGTCAAGATGGTGTAGCGCGTACCATAGAGAAAGATCAGGCTGATTGCGAAGAACTCCTTTTTGTCTTGGAAGGACTACCTGCAAAAAAGAACACAAGACCACAAGATTTTGATTAGACAATAAATGAGGAAACTGCCTTGGGCCCAGGAAATATAAAACTTCCTTTCGAAGGTGGTCAGTTTCCCTGCTAATATGAATTAACACAAAAGATTGTAACAAATAAGCTATTGTCCAATTACAATTTTGCTTACCTTGTTTAGAACTGGGTAGAGGAAAGGGCTGGTTTTCTGGTTTTGAATTACGAGTGAACCGATGCCAGATTACTGATAACCAGTACCGGTTGTTGGTAACTAATATCGGTAGAGGCAATGTTTTAGGGGCTTTTGGTGAAGGTTGGTTGTAAGGTGGTTGTGTTGTTTTATAAGGCTGATAAATGGGTGGGGTTAGGTAATGGGGTGATGAGAAAGACTTAGAGAATACAGGGGGTGTTCTTGGGGTAATGTAAGGGTGGAGGAATGACAGTTAGATGTAGTGTGTTGCTGGGTAGTAGATCTAGGAATAGACTTATGATGGCTGTGATTCAGAAGTTCAAGAAATGTTATTAAAAGGACATACAAGATATTACTTACTGATTATTGATGAGGATGCAGGTCCAAAGAAGAACTGTGATGACGATGGCAGAACTTAGGTAGGATGACCTGACAATCAGGAGATGAGCTATCTTCCCTCCCGACGAACAGATGAGTGTCACAAGGCTCTGGTTACTCAGTTGCAGTTTTTGGGCTTGATGTCCTTCTCTGCAAACTCTTCTTGTTTCTTCACTTGTCTCTGCTCAGCCAAGTCAATTCGGATCCTTTCAATGACTTCTCCTTTTTTTCGATCAAATGAAAATCTGATCCTTTGTTTTTGGTTGGGAGTGGTCATTTACAGGGAACCGATGGCAGTTACGCAACCGACGGCGGTTGAGTAGGAACCGGTATCGGTCAGGTCAAAGCGGGCTATTTTTGGTAAAATAGCCAGCTTTCCCTCCTTTTCTCCCGAGGGATTATTTGCGGGCTTGGTCAAGTCATTATGAGGTTGGTTTTAGGTGCAAGTGAGGAGTAATTAGTCATGGGTGTGGATGTGGACCAAGTTATAGGTCTTAATTAGGTTAGTTTAGGGTTAAGACTAGGTAATGATGAGGTGGCAAAATGATGGTGGCAGGTATGGCGATGTGGATTTATTAATTATAAGGTAACTAATAAATAATTGTGTAAGGTTTAGGTGATGAGGTTAGGTTGCGAAATGAGATGCGGGGCACAGGGGGTCGTAAGACACAAATTTGGTGTCTACAGTGGTATAGAAGTTGACATTGCTAAATTCAAGGCTATTCTAGACATGCCTCCACCCACTAACCTTAAACAACTCCGTAGCCTGCAAAGTAAGTTGCAGTCTATTCACCATTTTATTTCACAATTATCTAATCGGTGCCAACCATTTCATCATCTACTCAAGAAGGATGTCTCCTTTAAATGGGATGATGAATATCACAAAGATTTTGAGGCCCTAAAATAGTACCTTCTCAAACTACATGTACTGATTCCACCTAAGGATGATCAACCTTTCTTCCTATACATCTCAGCTACTGATCACTCCTTGGGAGCCATGCTCGCTCATTACGATGAACAACACAGGGAGCAGGAGGTTTATTACATAAGCTGTAGTCTTTTGGAATATGAAACCCGATACACCCATCCTAAAAAAATTTGCTTAGCCTTATTTTTCATTGCCACTAAACTCCGTCATTACCTTCTCAACCACAAAACCTATGTTGTGACCAACACCGACCCCTTACACTTCATGTATGCCAAACCTTATCAAAATCTTCATCCTGCTCAATGGCTTATGCTTTTGGTGGACCTCGACCTCGAATTCATTCATTAAAAGTCCATCAAGGGTCAAGCTATCGCTGACCAATTGGCCGATGCACCTATTTCTGGGGATCAACCCTCTAATTTTGACTTTCTAGACGAGTCAATTGCTACCCTTTCCTTGGATGAACCCCTTATCACACGACACTCTTCATCGATGGTTCAAAGTGTTAGTGTAGGGGTGGGTCTGGTATTATCTTCATTCCACTTGATGGTGAGCCCATGCCTTTGTAATTCAAACTTGATTTTGATTGCACAAACAATATCATCGAATACGAAGCACTCGTATTAGGTCTCCAAGCCGCCTACACCCTAGATTTCAAATCAATCAACATCTTTGGTGATTCTCAATTGGTTATAAACCAGGTCAATGGTATATACCAATGTTATAATGAGATACTTCAAAAGTATAAACATCATGTAGACATACTTTGACCACCTTTGACCATTACACCCTTCAATCCGTCTCACGTTCAACCAAAAAATTTGCAAATACCATGGTCTGCTTGGCTTCCCAAATACCCATTTCACCCGCCGATTCTAAAATCTTTGTCACCATACAATGACTCCAATCACCTTCTTATCTACCTCATGATGTTTACTCCATTAGAACTATTGCCCTCGACCCAAGTGACCTTTGGTACAAACAATACTCTGATTATCTTTCTCTCTCCATCTTACCTCCCGATCTCACCTGTAACGGACAATGCGCCTTCCTTAAAAAGTTCTCTCATTACATCATCTTGGGGGGCCTCCTCTATAAGTGTGGCTTTGATGGTATTCTCTTACGATTCCTCACGAGTTCTAAAATTCCTTATACCATTGAGGAATTTCATGATGGCATATGTGGAGGTCACTTCAGTGGCCTTACAAAAATTTTTGCTAAGCGTATTCTTCGCCTAAGCTATTACTGGCCAACCCTTAACTATTATTTTTGTGACTACGTCAAATGTTTTGTAAAATGCCAACAACATGACAATATTCATCATACACCCAGTCACGCCTTACAGGTCACCCGTGACCTTTGGCCCTTCTCTCAATGGAGTTTGGATCTTGTCGGAGATATCAGCCCCCATTCTTCTCAACGACATCAATGGATCATCACCGCTACCAACTACTATACAAAATGGGTTGAAGCCATACCACTCATCTCCATGAAAGCTGAGAAAATATGTGAGTTCATCAATCATCACATCATTTTTCACTTTGGTGTTCCTCATCACCTCATCACTGATAATGGAAAACAATTCAAAAACAAAACATTGCAAAAAAATTGTGACACCTTCAGCATTCAGCTCAATTTCTCATCACCTTATTACCCACAAACTAATGGCCAAGCCGAATCTATTAACAAAACCCTAAAAAAAATTCTTATGAAAGTGGTTAACGATACTGGGAAGGATTGGCATACGCACATTCATTTTTCCCTATGGGCATACTACACTAGTATTCACACTTCCACTACTACCACACCATTTTCTTTGGTCTATGGTACAGAGGTTGTTCTACTTCTCGAAGTCCAGATTCCCTCACTCCACATTTCACTCCATGACATGCTCAATGATGATGACTTTCGTCAGGACCGTTTAGCATAACTAGATTTATTAGATGAACGTCATCTTAACACTCTTGACCTCCTTCAAGTTTACCAAAAACATATCAAACGTTCCTACAAAAAACGTGTCCATGAATGAACCTTCCAAGTTGGTGATCTCATCTTGAAATAAAATCAACATGTAACCAAAGCAGAAAAAAGTAAACGGGGAAAATTTTCTCCTAATTAGCTTAGACCATACATCGTGACTCATACTTATGGATCAAGTGCTTATCGTTTATCTTCACTTGATGGTAAACCTGAACCTGATCCCCTTAACGCCTTGCATATTTGACCATTCTATTGTTGAATTTTAGTCCTACATCACTTTTTGTCTCTTACCATGCTCGTCCCTTGAGCGTTATCCATTTCATACACCTCACCAATGATTAAACAAGAATCATGTGATTACCTGTCACTTCTTATCTTCTTTTGAATATGTGTACCACGGCGCTGCACATAGCATGATTCTCATGAATACTTTTTGTCTACCTTTTAGATGAGATCCCATGGTCATTTCACCCTTGGTCTTGTCCATGACTTCAAATCCCTCACATGAGACCCAATTCCTTGAGTCAAACTTCTAATCAAAACATGACTCCTTCAAAAGGAAATCTTCCTCTCAGTAATCGCTACTGTAAATAGACTGCTCCCTCGAAGGATAGCTATATAAAGCCAAAAAAGAAAGTGAGAGAATTTGAAGTTTCCCGCATCGATCAGCTTCACAAAGACCTCAAGGAGTTAAATTCCTCATCCCATATAGAGTTCCTACATCGAATAGTCTATCTCACATACAAGTCAAAACAAAAAAAAAATTAGTCATGGACTTTTCTATTGTGACCTTAGATATCTTTCCTGAAGAGCATGCTACCTCATGCCATATAAAAATTTAACCACCTTTCACCTTTCTCACCATTCCCACTCCCATTTTCTGCCACCTCAAGGGACCTCTTAGAAACCAAGACATTTAGTGATCATGTGACTACTTTTCACCTTAGAACAATCGATCATGATCTATCTTTAGGGTCTTATGTTCATCACCTCCTCCAAGGTATGATCTACTCGATATGATCCTAACCAATCAGGTGGCTTTATTGCCCCCTTTTATCTTTTGACCATATTTATTTACGCTTTAATTACCTTATACAGGATTTGGTCTTCAACACTTACCTTTGGGGTAATCTATCTTCTTCTTTCGCCAAAAATCAGCATCACCTATATCACTTTACCTCTAACCCACCCACACCTAACAGACCTAAACCCACACCATGCCTACAACCTACTAACTCATTTTCATACCGCATCATATTCTTCCCTAGCTCATGGGAGATCTACATCGGCCTGAGGTCCCTTTTCGCCGGGACTATGTAGGTAGCACTCCCAGGGCATGGGGCCCTTGGAGGTTAGCTCGGCCACTCTCTACCCTAAATAATTCATCTTTTATCTTCCTAACATTACATCATATCTCACTTCATTCCCCTTTTATACCCAAAATTGGAAATTAAACCATATACATAACAAGTTGCTTCATATTTTAATCCTCATGACAACAAACTTTTATTACGCCTACCATTCACTATCATCATTATGCATAGATTATACCACATCTCACATATGACCCATATTATCATTCATTGCACAAAATAATAACTCACAACTTCACCTACTTTGAACACAACCATGCCTAAATAAACCTGAGTCAACCATGCCTAAACAAACCTAACTCAACCTTGCCTAAACAAACCTGACTCAACCATGCCTAAAACCTAACTCAACCATGCCTAAGATCTGACTTGATCCATGCCTAAAACCTGACTTGATCCATGCCTAAAATAGACCTGACTTGATCCATGCGTAAACCATGCCTAACTCACCTAATTTCTGGCTCATCAAAACATCAAAAAATCAAGAATCTCATGTATCTCATAATATAAATAAGTGTGTATCTTAATAAAACATACATGGATGTCCCATCATGTCCATCATCTCAAAATCATCAGCACACAGGCCGATACTCAATATAAAATGTCATCGGTACGTAGGCTAGTCTCATATACAATAAAATAATACACCAATACAAAATCTCTTCAGCATGCAGGCCGGTATATGCTCAAAATATAAAAAATATCTCATACATCCTCGCTATCTTCGGCACATAGGACGTATGTGATAAAAAATTCAACTATCTCTCGGCACGCAGGCCGGTATATATCACAAAACTAACTATTATACATCAAAAACCATGTCCCATATTAGGCATCTCGGCGGATGTCCTCCATCTCTGTATCGCATGTACCCTCTACCTCCTAGATCCCTGCTGGAACCTCACCTAGAGTTGGTCTCCGTAAGCTGGTGGCCTCTCCCTGATCTGGCCTTGAAGCTCGTTGGCTCCCTATGATCTCCACACTATGAGTGTGGGATCTCATCCTCTCACTCAATGCCTATTGTTCTTGGTACTCTCCATAGGATAGAAAGTCTATCCCAGCCACCATCAGCTGGTCCTGGTAGTATCTGGCCTCACCTATGGCATCCTGTAACCTGGATATAGGCATTGTCTATGGTGGTCCCATAGGTCTCGGCCCTTGTACCTATCCTGTAGAATCTTGTCCTGCTCATGCCTATGAACTAGGACCTGATCTTGGTGTTTGTGGTGGTGCCCCCTTCCCCTGTGCCTGTATCTGGGCCTATAAGACCCCAATTTGTGCCTGGGCCGTGGCCAACTGGCCCTGCTAACCTGCCACCTATGCTTGTAAGGCTGCCACCTGACCATCACCCTCTTCTCCATCTCCATCCCCTCCACTAGCCATCTGGGTCTACAGACTAGCCACCTGTACATGTAGCTCAGCTACCTCTGCCTTTGAGCTCTCCAGCCGTGTCTGCCCTATACCCAACTAGGTATTCAGAGTAGCCACCTATCTCTGTAGGGTGTCTCTCTACACCATGATGGTGGCTAGATCCAGTTGCCCCATTCTGGGTGGTATGGCTCATAAATGAGTCACCCACCACTGTCTATACCTATCTATGCACCTGACATCATCTATCCATCGGTCCACTACCTGTTCCTCCTACCCATGTGGGCACTGTCGGCTATGGTATAGGTAAGGGCCTCTCCACGTCATCTCTCTAGTACTGTGGGAAGGGTAGAGGTATGTCTTATAATAACCCAAATTGCCGCCAGACTCTGTCCACTGGGATCCTTGGCACGGCGACCCTGTATCCATATCAAAAGTTGGAGCTCAGCTAGCTCCTCATGTATATGCCTATATGAAGGGAATCCCACATACGACCTCCATATAATGTCCACTCCGGATAACCCCTCTAACAACCACCAGAAATAGGCCACATCATGTGTGGGCCTATTTGATCTCCACTCTCCAATAGCCATCACCCATTGCTTGTACCCCACCCACACAAATCTTTGTGGGAATGCATCCACTCGAGGCATCCCAACTAGTCACACACAAGTTATTTTCTCATAAACCCAACATTGTAGTAAGAAGGTACATTATAGGCTAAACCTGCATAGCCACCCATATGTCCACAACTCTCTATACAGCTACACCAAGAATGCTGGCACCCTGGAAAAGTGGGTCTCATCTACCATCATGTCATGGAGTAGCCCCATCAATGATAAGGGAAAACATCCACCCTCTACATCTGGCAGTGCAAAGCAGCACACTACCTCCATCAAAAGAACCACTAGCCTTGTCTCCTCCAGATGAGATAGGTACATCTCTCCATATCAAATGCTAGCACTATGGAATGTTAGCTCAGCCATCCCCTCACCAAACACCTTCAGCATCAGCTCCTCTGAGGCCTCAAAGGAGATAGAGTAGACCTGCATACCTAGTATGGGTAGCCGTAGAATCTAGAACACGTCCTCTAAGGTGACAGTGATCTCACCCATCGGCAGGTGGAACATGTTGGTCAGAGATTCCCATCTATTGAAGAGCACAACCATCAAGCTAGGTTGTCAAACTACATGTCAGTATCTCCAGACTCCACTCATGCCAACTACATCCACATCATGTAGCTCCTTTGGGATCATTGCGCCATGCACTGTCACAAGTAGGGGTGGAACCCTGTCCCGCATGCATAGCTAATCTCTTCCCTGCATCCAATATAAACAAAACATTAATCTACATTTATCATACCCATACTCACCTATTATCATTTTCCTGCACCCTATTTTCACCCAACCCATCTCAACCACCTAGCCCACATCACTTTTGGACCCTTATTCCCCAAAACCTGACTGGTGTCGGTTCCCTTTAACGGATCCTAATCACCCCTTTACCGGCATCGGTCACTTGTTTGGTGACCAATACCGGTTCAACCTTACCGACGTTGGCCACACTTGACCAACGTCGGTCACTATCGTAGTAAAAACCCGTGATCCCCAAAACCCCTCTTTCTCAAAAACCTCCCCCCTTGCCCCTTTTACCCACCTAACAATTACCTAAACTACCCTTGCACCTCAACCCATCCCCCCTCTCCCATTTATTACCCTCCCCATTCCTATTTTACCCACTTTTCCCCCATTCCCAAATTTTATTCTTTTCCACACCCCAAAAATAAAACACCACAACTACAACCGTAATTTGTAAATCACCTAATTTATTTAACGCAATACAACTAGAGTTAGACGCTTACCTCATCGTGTTGTCATCATCTCGGTGGCACATCTGGCCACTACACCGGTGGCCCATCTAATCCCTCTTTAGCCTCTGCCATCACCAAATCACTACCCGTAACCAAATCAAATCACTCGCACTGATCCTATGGACCCACTTCTCACCAATGAATCACTCGCCGTTTACACTGCCAACTCAATGCTCCGTTTCATCCAAACACTTCTCTCTCTTTTGTCATTTTCTCAAATCATAATATGACAAATGAATAACAAAAAACACAGATTTTTTATTTTTATAACAAACCTGACCTAGCCGATGCCAGTTTTCCTTTACCGGCATTGGTCTCATGCCCTGCCTTACCATGGACGGTTTCCCTATACCAATGTTAGTTACCCTTGACTGGCATTGGTCATCCTATCTAGTACAAAACCCAACATTTAACCCTATTACCCTACCTATCCCTCCTTTCCCCTGACCATTTACCTCACCTACCCTTTACCCTGAATATTTACCTCACCCTCTTGACCTCCTCATTTACTACCTCCCTTTTTCCTCCTTTGGGGACTCTTTATTTTCCTCATTCCTTGGCCTTACCTGTGCTGTGACCTAGATATTTGGACTTGGACCATCATTAGTGACCTTTGACCTCATGTGTTCACTATACCTTGTGGCACGGTTACTTGTGTTGATTGACCTAATGACCTTACCTAGCCTAATGTCATGACTGTTTACCCTGACCCTACCTTTGGTGTACCAGAACATAACTAAATGTTCCTACACCTAACCTACATCGTGTTTCCTGACCATATCCTATACCTTGGATACTGGAGTCACTTCAACCTTATTTGGATAAACCTATCAACCTTAGACGATATAGAGTTTTCCTGCTCTTCATCTTGGTAGCATGTTGCAGTTTATACATGTACATGCATTTGATTGTTACTGCCTTTGACCTTGACCCATTACCTAGATTGCCCATGTAGACCTTTAACCCTTTTTCCCCCATTAACCACCTTCCCCTTTCTCACATTTCTCTTTTATCAAACCACTCACCGATTCTTCCTTTAGTCTCATCAATTCTTTGTTTGAGGGGGATCACCATCACTCACACCTGGGGTAACCACATCTTCTTTTTGTTAGCATCGCTTGCCAATAAAAGCTATGCAACAAAAAGGGGCAAAATGTAGACACTAAAATTAGGTCACACTCCCCTTTGGTCTCTCGATAAATAAATACCTTCATCACATGGCCCCCTTCACCCCACTAATATTAATTTAATTAATTAAATTAAATTAATTCATTATCCTCACCATATTTATTATTTAAATATCTTAATTTAGATAATATCCACACATACACCTCACCTAGACACCTCATCAAGCCAACTCACCCTAAGACCTATTCTTAGTAAGTTGTCATAACTAACTAAGACTTACCCAAACCCTAAAAAATCAATGCCTACATTCTCTCTAACCACATTCCCGCATGCATACAAGATTCTTCCAGTCTAATCCATGGGTTAACAACACGAGATCCTAGAAAATCAAGAGGATCTCCCTAGTTTAGTAAACCTAGGAAATTCCACCTTGACAGACGCAGGTTACCCCTAACCATCACCGGTTAAGCCAGAACCACCGTCGGTCACCTTTTAATCCCCAAAACAACCTTATTTTGGAGGTTGATGAACATTGGGAACATTCCTGAGAGATGTCGCATCTTTTGAGAATGAAATTCAGAGAGAACACACATGCAAGGAAGGAGATCAAGCATTTTCTCCTGCCCAGCCATCCAGCAATCACCCCAGTAAGGAGTTGATCCAATCAGGCAAGAAGGAGAGCACATGCAGCCCATGCAGGAGCTTTCCAATGTTTGGTGATCCTCAGTAGCATTTAAACCCTTACCAGCACCTTCACTTATCACTCACAAGCACCCAGGACCAGAATCCAAGTAAGTGGAACATTGTACTCCTCTGGTTCATTTCATTTCATCATTATATTGTCACCCTTTGTTCTCTTGGCCATCCACAGACCTCTGTTAATACTCACCCCTCCATATACCCATTAAAATCTTTTCAAATCCCTCCCAAACCACCCAATACCTCATTCCGACCAACCAAAGTCCTTTGTGCCATCACAAAGGAGACCCAAAACTCATTCTGTGGCATTCCCAGAATTCCACAGTAACCGGCACCGGTTACACCCAACCGTCGTCGGTCACCCTTAACCAGCATCAGTCTCTGTATTTTCCCATACAACCCAGAACAATGACCTATCCACCTAATTCCACATCACCCTTATTCACCTGTGATTTTCTTGAGACCTCTGTCAGACCTGCAGAGACCCAAAACCAGTTACTTGACCTTAAGATCTTATTTTAACCTAGCCTGTTAGATTAGATCTTTCTTATTGTGTTTTAAGTGAGATACCTAAATCATTTCAAATTACAATAGGATTTATTTTACTACCCACATTAAATTGTTTTAAATAGTGGACTGACAACCGTCTAGGGAGTATCACACTTCCTGGATCTAGCACACGCTAGGCAGTTCACTGCACATATTGTTTAACTCTTTTTTGGTGGTCTTGTTTTCCATTACAGGTAGTTCCTCCTAGCTAAAAGGAAGCTCTCATGATCAGCTGTGGATTCAGAATTCATACGCGCATAACAACCAACCAACCAACATTTGACAAGTATTCCTCCTACGCCCGTTACCCTATTTGTTTCATCACAGATGGGTGTATGATGTGGATGGCATCTCGGTACATGGGGGTGCTGAATATGAAAACTGCGAAGGGGGAATAGATATAAGTGGAATGTACCCTGAATAAGTGACAAATGAGATTGGGGGATGTTGGTGATGCATGTAAATAGGTGGGGTGGTTGAGACTGAGGGATGGAAAGAACTAGATGTTAGAACATTGTGTGGTTTGCTGACATTAGAGGTAGTTGTGATGTAACTTGTATATTCGAGGAAACAGGGGTAGATGGGGCTATTCTCAAGGAATTTAGTGAAGGAATGGTTGACACCATGGGTGTAATAGACATCGTTCGATTAGCAGTTATGGTAGAGGTGGAACCTAACTGAGAGACCACGGGGTGTAATACGGATGAGGGTAGTTCCAAGCTAGTGGAAGATGACGCGAAAGTGGGTGTGAGGGCAGGAGGGATAGATACACGCATGTCATACACTAGCTTTCCTAAGGAGTCTTGGGTAGATGAGTGGGAAAGATAGTATTATAAGGTCACGGGATTTTGATCAAGGAGTCTTGCGAACTCCTTGTCACCGGTAGAAATGGTGATGGGCTGCATTGGATCCATAGGTGATAGGATGGATGGCAGTGATGAACTAAGTGGGAGTGGCTGACGGCTGGCATGAAATACAAGAGAGGTAGTTTAGCTATGAGTCAACACCATGTGAATTAGTGTTGAATCGGTAAAACTGTATTCTGTAATGATACAGAAAACAAAAGAAGCAGAGAAGAATGAAGTCTGAGGGGTATATCTAGTTAGTGTTTTGATTAAAAATCAAACACAACAACCGACTATGGTCAATATGATTGATGACGGTTAAAGGGGAACTAATGACGGTTATGATAACTGATACCGGTCACTGTGGGAAATACCAGTTTTAGAAAATGAAATAGGATTGGTGAATATGAACTGGGGAAACTGTACCTGACAGAGATGTCATAAATTTGGGGGATATGATGGTTTCCCAAGGACCCAAAAATAGAAAATAATAGGCGATGAAGTTTTTTTTACGTAAAATAACTAAATAAGCTAGAATCCAACACCAGTTAGGTAAGCTGATGATGATCAGATGTAAAATGACGAGGGTCACTTGACTGATGCCAATTACTGTGAAATTAGAAGAAATGGAGAAAAATGATTTTTTGGTGAATTAAAGTAGATGAAGGATCAACCCAGAAATCCGATAATGATAAGATGAGGTCTTGACATACTCAAAAATAGTTAGAATACTCCAACTATGATGGGGAGTGTGAAAGGCAGAAAAATGAAGAATCATAACCTCACACCTCAAAACAAAAGTCAAGAATAAAGATAAGAAAAACACACAATCCTAAAAGTGAATTTATAATTGTTTTATCTTATGTTATTTTAAGGCTGACTTCTGAATTTAGAATAGATTTTTTGGTTGGGAAATCATCCTACGAAGAAGGAAATCTAAAGGTGAGGTTTCAGGTTATGTTTTGGTGAGGGCGGTCCTTTATCTAAGGTGATGACTGGATAGAGATAACCAGTTGGGTGCCCACTGTCAATCCTTTGATCGTGTGATTGTTGAAAACTTCTTCCAAGTGGAATGTGGTTTAAGAATATGTGTGGCTTCAAATTTGTGTAGTTTGGAAAAGAGAGAGAGGATAAAATTGCTTTCTACAATTCAATTGTGTCAACCATCAGCTGGACATGACTTCCACCATATAGGTTGCCCTAAATTTTAAATGTGAGCTAGTAATGCAGTATACAAGGATGGAATGCAACAAATTTTATAACCCAAATCAACAATTATATTTGATGAAGCAAATGATGAATAGGTCAAGAACGTTCTCTTTCATTACTATGCAAATGCAAGAAGGAAGAATTGGTTTGTTTTAAGCACCAAATGAAAAATGTCATTTAGACAATTAGAACAAAAGAAAAGTACTGGGGAGAAGATTAAAAGTGTATTTTTCAAAAGGAAAGAAACACACAAAAAGTTTCCCTATATGAAGAAAATGCAATGAACCCAAGAGAGGGTCCCACTAGGCATGCCAAAATGTTTTGTTGAATAGTTACGTACATAAGAGCAAAACAGATAGGATAAGGGTGAGGAGGAATACTTGTGAATAAAGGTGGAAGGTAGAGTACACACGTTGTGATTTCCCAATCTAATGCTGATTGTGAGAGCTTCATTTTTGCTAGGAGGAACTACCTACAAATAAAAAACAAGACCACAAGAGGAATATTAAACAACATATCTCAATGTACTACCCAATGTATGCTAGATCCGGGAAGTGTGATACTTCCTAGATGGTTGTCAATCCACTATTTAAAACAACTTAATGCAATAAATAATGTGAACCAATAATGTCCTACTGTAGTTGATATGATTTAGGTGCTTCATTAAAGTACAATAAGTAAACCTAATCTAACAAGCTAGGTTATGATCAGATCTAGTAGTCAGACAAGTAAATAAGGTGGTTGGAAAAGGTGAGGGTCAAGTTTTGAGTGGTTTGGATTATTTAGGTGAATGTTATGCGGTTGCTAGTATAGGAAAATTTACCAGATATAAATACCAACATCAGTCTAGTATGACCGATGCCACTTGAAAGGAAACTGACAACGGTTTAGGCTAATCGGTGCCGATAGGGTCATGAAGATGGAAACTTAATGAAGTTTGGTTTTGATGATTCTCTGTGATTGCATAGGTAATAGGCAGAGAATGATGAGGTTGACAACAGTGCTGGGAATACTCAGAGATGTCTAGAGTTTGGTATGGAGGGCAGGGGGGTTGTAGGTAGTTAGGTGGAGGGATTGACAGAAAGGTGAGGGGTGATGAGATGAAAAGGAGACTAAAGAAATTGATCTAGCTAAGTATGGAAAGATACAGATCTAAATGTAGTTACTTGTACTTGTAGACCTGGTTGTTGGATGGAGGTGGTGGTTGATCTGTGGAACTAGTGGTCAGTGTAATGATTGTTCTTCCTGGAACATTACCATGAATTCTTGCCTTTTAAATAAGTGCTTGGTGCTAGTTCAAAATGTTTAGATGTGCAGGAGTGTTTTGGTGCGTGCTTGCGTGCAAATCTCTCTTTTCCAAAACTCGAATAATTCTTCCAACCTCTCAAACAAGGTTACCAAAGTGAATATATGGTAACCGACGATGGTTTAGGGTGATCGGCATCGGTTTAATGTTTAACGGCGTTGAATAAGGCATGAAATCATAGGTATACTAAAATTATAAATCTTGGAAATCATTTTGACCAGCTTTGTTCATTGTCGTAGATCAAAACGGAATGTTGCGGTTAGATAAGCGGGCATGCAATAAGAGGAAGAATAAGCATGTGATTTTAGGGTTGAAGTAAGTCTTAGTTAATTAAGGTATGTATGAATAAGTCGTAGTTAGTTATGGTAAGTGGAGATTGAGTCCTAGTTAAAAGGAAACATGCTAAAAATAGGTCTATGATGAGGTTTCTAGGTGATGTGGTGGGGGTGAGTTGGTCTAGTTGAGGTGGAAATTAATTTACTTAAGGTATTTATTAATGAATATTGTAAGAATGGGCATTAATTTAATTATAGGTAATTACATTAATATACATGTGGGGTAAAGGGGGAGTGTGACCCAATTTTTGTGTCTACACTCGGAACCATGATTCCAACGAAACTAATTTTTTGAAATTTCGTTGAGAGACACTCAAGTTATAAGCTTCTAAGTGATTGCGGATTATTTGAGCTTTGCCAAGCTTGGTTGTATTTCATGGGACTATGTAATTGATTTGGCAGTTGGAAACCACATTGAAAATATATCTTCCTCTTCCCTATATTTCTTCATCATTTAAATCACTCTTCATTTAATTTTGGTGGGGGCCATCATATCTTCATTGTTACTGAAATGGGGTAGATGTTCAATGTTTGGGTATTAAAATAATGGCTACCTCAGAAAAGACTCACCGAGCTGGCTCTTTTCTTACCTTCTCAGGCTTTGTATCGGCATTGGCACTGACTCACCTTTTATTTTGCAGTGAGACACCCTTATACTTGGACTTTGAGCTACTTATCACTCTAACCTAGAGGCGTCCAACACTTCCTTGTTTGCACCAGACAGTCCACTTTCCTATCGAGATATCTCTCTTGACTGCCCACCATTTACGTGCCACCTCGACATCTCCTCACACATTGATCTTCATTGTTCCACATGTTGAGCTTCCTTTGTGTTTTCATGGGCCCTTGACCGGCCATCCACCCGCAATGCATGGGATGCAACCATTTTGGCTTTTCTCTGCATTCCGAGCCTAAGTTCTTGTGGGCTTGTTAGGACTAGAAAGGCCACCTTCGCCGCAATACTCAGAGCTCACCAATTGACCACTTGGGTCATTGACCACAGAAATATCTGACTTCGATGGCTATGGATATTTCAGAATTTGGGCATACAAACATCCCACGGGCTGCTCAGGTTCTCAATCTCCGACTTCCTTGAAATGTTCCATCTTGCAATCGTTTCGGGTTATAATCGCACGTGCATCTTGAGTTGTTTTGGGCAGTTTTCACCATTTGAACCCGCCGTCCCTAAAAAGTTTCTACTTCGGGTTTTTTGGCTTGTGCACGCACTCGCAGCCCAACACCGTCCCGGGCCGCATGGGCTCTTTTGTTCCGCAATTCCTGTATTGGTCTACGCTAAGGGACTTGACCTTCTTTTGTCGCTTTTGGCTAAGTCCTCGTTGAGCCCGCCTTTGTTCTGTAACCATGCAAGCATCCTTGTGAAAACACGTCCAATTCATTTCTTTGAAGTGCTGAGATCAATCTCTATTATCTTGCATCACAGAGATCTACGACTTCGATAAATGACTTGGCTCCATTTCATGCCATAGACCGATATATTCAACTACATTGAGCCCGACGTTTCATACAGAGGGCTCATCCTTTAGGAATGGAGCTTGGTTCTTCTTTTAATAGGCAGCTTGATGAGACAACTCACCTTTCTAACCATTACGCTTCAAGGAACACATTTCGATCTCCTGAAACTCACCAAGATCAAAAATCCCGAGCTTGGCTTGATACATGTATGTCATTAAGTGTCACCCATATCTGCAAGATTAGACTACGTTAAAATATGTGACCCAACACCGTATCTCATTTTTCTTGGCACTGCCTACCATGCACAAGTTCATTCTCCATTACAACTCAGAGATGAATTGGCCTCCACTATAATGGTCCTTGACTTGTTTCTTAGCCCGATCCATGTAAACTCATCATCCCAATCGACTCGATCAAAGAGATTGTTTACACCTGCACCCACTTAGGACCCCAAAGAGTATCTCAGTCCTCATATTAACTCGTCAGCCTCATAAATTACATGAATCAATGCATAATTTAAGGATATCGGTCACCAACCAGTTCACCACTTTAAAATGCAACTTGATGGGAAAAAGGAACTCGACCATGAGATCATTCAAAATTATAAAGGCCCAATTGCACTTCCTTTTATTCTTCCTTTATATTTCATAAACCAGTTAGATATTCATAGCACCAGGGTGAGTATGCGAAGATGTTGGAAGGAATTTCTTGGTGAAACACTAGATTTTATCATTTAGTATTGCAAGGTGGTTCCTATTGCATTGGTTCTTAAATGGAATAAAACTTGAAACGCAATGAAGACCAAGAAGAGGAAAAAATTCGTCTTGTATCCTTCAACTCTCACAAAGGCCCTGATTTTTTCTTGAACATTGAAATCTGCTTGCAAGCTCTGAATTTTCTATGAGAGCCCCCTAGTGCGAGTCTACTTTGTTATTCAATTAAACCAGGGTAGTGAAATTAGATAACACTTCGGTGACTCACAAGGCCATTTTCCTGCTAATTGGAGCATTACTAAATGCATGTACCAATTCATGGGGCATGGAATTTGTTTGATTGACATGAGCTGATATAGCTTGGAAAATTTGACTCCATAATGCTTGGAATGTCACTGATTTCTCCTAAAACTACCCTTCGGTGCTTGCATCTTCCAATTATTGTAAGAAAATCTAGAAATTTGTTTTGTGAGGGTAGAAAATTGTTTTTGAATTTAAATTTCACTCATTCCCACCATTGTGATCCACTAGGCTAAATGGTGAACACCTGTAACCACTACCCCAGCATATGTTCTTTACCAAGGATAGATGAGACTGCTTTTATTAGAAAGGTGGAATATACTGCAAAATTTGATTGAAACACCTATAGGCTTGGACATCATGGAACATTATAAAGTTATATTTTTCTTCTTCTTTTGAATGTTCCATCTTCAACATGTTACTTGGAATGCTTTTATAAAGGCTAGATCTGATCTAAATGAGTTGTCAGTTGATCTCTTAATTGCATGGATATAGAGGCTTTCTACAGTTGTTCTCAAAGGGAATCATTAAAATCTCCTTCTTAACTGATTTTAGTTGCTCTGCATTTATTTTGATCTAAAATTTGCAACCATGGACTTTCCGACTGCAACAATTAAGGACATGGTGCACTGTACTAGCTGGATCAACAATGAAAAAAACTATATATAAAGAAACGAATCATACATTCCTCAAGTAATACATGAAGAGCATGGACAAAAATTTCTTCTACTGAAATAAATCCTACTCCTACCATATACCAGCCAAATAGATGGGCAACTTAAAAAAAACACGATATTGGTAATGTAAAGTAACTGCCCTTTCTCACAATTGGCAGCCATGTGGATGATTTAGCATTAAATTCAACTAGAATTAGGAGTGAAATATTGATTTCCAACTGATTTTTCACTCCACCATGCATCAAGGTATCAACTAGGAACAAGACATATACCTCTTCTAGTTGCTTCTCACTTGATTCCATGAGGCGTGGTAGTTGATCCTTGGGACATTGGGAATCTCCCTCATGCTTAGAGGCAAGCATGATTGGTTTTAACTCCTCTCTTGAATCCAATGAAGCTAAGTATCCGATTGGGAAAGGTCTCATCTGCTGAATTTTCTTGTTTCTCTGAATTCCAACTTCAACAAGAAAGTCATCTTGTAAGCCTTCTTGGAAAAGGTTCTTTTCTACAACTTGATTTTTTTCTTCTTGCACATTTACAGACAACTGATATCCCCTCATATTGAATGGTATGAAATATATTACATCCTCATTCTCTTTCCCTTCTTCTTCATCTAGTGTGACACTTGGAAGATTAAAATCCTCCAATTTTGATTCAAGAGGCATGTTGAAAACTGTAGGTTGCTTTTGCACATTCTTCTCCGTGGCAGCATAATCTTTTAATTGAAGGGTGAATGATGGGACAAAAAATGCTATCTCCACGAGCTCTTCCTCATAAAATAATTCCTCCAAGTCTAATAAATATTCAATTTCTTCGTTTTCCTGCTGCAACAAAGTCTCTCCTTCTCGCATGATGACCTTCAAATCAACAATTTCTTCATCATGTGAAGCTTCATCTTCAAACATGAAGCTAGTTAGTTCATAATCTCCCAAAAAATTATAATTTTGGAAAGATTGAATGGGAGAGAGATCTGCAATATCTTATGCAACCGTCCCATGCTTCAGTTCCTCTTAATTTCTTTTGTTCACCTCCATATGAACCTCTTCAATTGGACTAGAAGGTGATTCTTTCTCTTCCTCCATGACTGATTTTGTGGCCTGAATTGGATCAAAAACCTTTTCAAACAAAGTACCATCATGGACATTACATTTAGAGCATACAAACTATTGGTCTTCTTCTTTTTCTATTGCTGCTACAATATCAACCTCTACTACCACTTGTTCGTCTACTTTGGCCTCCTCTTTTGGATTTACCATCAAGGTCATTTTTTCAATTCCAAACCTTTGAACCCATCTTTTTTGATTATCTATCATTTCTTCTTTGTTAAGGCTCTTCTTCTTGTTTCCCTTGGCTGGTTGTTTGATTTTTTTATTCCTAAGATGGACTTGGAAAAGCAAGAGGAGGGTTGGGTGGGGTTACAACAGGTTTTTTAATTGTTTGTGGTGGTGGGGAAGGTAGAACTTATTATTTATTTGGAGGGGATGACTGTTTGGAAGAGAAAAGGGTAGAATAATTGAGATGGGATGGAAGATTAGAGGATGGAGAGGGGAACTCAATACTAGGGGTAGCATATAATGGGCTTGAACTTGACACTGCTGAAATGATAAAGCTTGGGAAGGAGAAAAAGAAGAACATGGAGATGGCAACTGACTTACCCATTAATAAGGTTGTCTTGCACTTTTCTCATAGGATTCTATATCCCCAGTCCATTGTGCAAGTTGGGGCAGCATTTCCACCATGAAATCAAGCTTCTTTTGCGATTCATAGTGTCTTGGAAGAGGGCCTTCCCATGGACAAGGTTCCCTGTAGCTAATCGTGAATGCCTTCATCTGAGCTATTTCCTGATATTGAACCATGCCATCCTCCATTCTATGAATCTTCTCTAGAAAATTATCACTTCCCATTTTACTGTTCTCATTATATGCATACCCTTTTCCTTGATAAACTCCATATCCAAACTAGTTTTGACATTGCTCATATGGGTAAGCGTAGTGGTTCTGAATTTTATCATAATATTGATCTGGGGGAGTTGTGAAGCTCATTAGAGGCTAGTTGCACTGCTGCGAGTGTGAATTCCACTATGAAAATCAAGCCATGATTGCACAACTTTGTAGAAGGGAATAAAATGAAAGATGTGGAAAGAAAGATGAATGAAAACGGATGGAAGAAAGGTTTGCAATTCTAGATATTAGGTTGTTTGGACCAAATGGAGTCACTAGTTATGTTTTGAAAATGCTTCCAAAAGCTAAAATTCCAACAAGAACACACCAACCTATTGAAATGAAGTATGTTGTAAATTTTGATCTACACTCTAGCTAATGATATAAATTCAAATGTTCACCCACCATACATGCCTGTACTATTATCACCAAATCCTAGCATCCCCTAAATGTCATGAATGTGGATGGGGTATTCAGTGTAATTTTTGTAACATTGGGTTACCTCTCAAGTTGTGGGACTTGCGGGCTTGAGATAACCCTCCAGAGAAAGTTGGTTCTTTCTCCTAAACTACCTCCCACAAACTACTCCTAATGCAAGTAAGCAAACTACCTAATATTATTCTAACTTTCCAAGGGACAAAAGAGAGAGAGTGCAAGAAGATAAACCTATAATAAAAGTAGTGATACACCAAAAAAGGAGGTTGTTAGCCAAGAAACCAACTTCCTGAAATGGAGAGAGGTGAGAAATGGAGAGGGTTGATATGAAAATAGGTGTTTGTAAAGAGAAAGAAGTTAATAGGATTTTTAAAAGAGTTTCAGGAAGAAATACGGACCAAGGATGCCCTCTTGGCAAAGCTCCAATAAGGTGACCACAAGAAGGAAATGCCTTCCAAATAAGATGCAAGTACTATGAAAAAATGCACTGTAAGTTGTTCACATTTTAATTCTTCCTCTCATTCAGTTTCAAATATTCCTTTGGGTCAGTTTGAAAAACACACTAAGGGAATTGAGTCTAAAATAATGGTTCATATGGGATTTAACGGAAAGGACCTTGGTAAAAATAGACAAGGTGATGCTAACCCAATACAGGTAGAGGATCAACCTCGGTTTGTAGATTTGGGTTATTTTAGTGGGAAAATGGAAATTGGATAAAGTTCCAAAGCAACTAAAGTAAGACAAGTTTCCAACAACCAAGCATCTATGCTACTGGAATCGCAGGATTCTGCCATCAAGAGGAATAATGAAACGTGTAAGAAAATAGGTGAACGAGGTAATGGAATTCCAACTCCTCCCACTTACACTAAAACTAGCACTAAAGGGAAATTGTATCCTAAAACTTCTAAAACACTCTTTTAGTTTGAACAATATAGCTTTGGTAGACAAAAGCATGTTTTTTTCTTGCACGTTTTGTGAAGGTACTAATCATTCTGCAACATATTGTTGGAAGAGGAAAACAATGGTTACGAAGTTAATGCCTTTTGTGAATGATAAGGCAAGTGCTAAAAACCAATCTCTTCCTGGTAAGGAGAGAAATGGTAATATGGTTACCTCTCCTAAAAAAAGGAATCATTTTCCTAGAAAGAGCTTAGGAGATAGAAAAATGGGTAAGACTCCTAAAAACAAGGAAGTTAAATTTTGTTCCCATTGTAAAAGGAATGGTCATGATGTTAATATGTGTTGGTATGTTCCATTAGTGCAACATTGGAAAGTTGTTAAAAAAATATAATGTCAAACAAAAATTTGTTGATCTAACTCATGTAAAGGCTCATTTTGGTACTGAGGAAGTAAAACCACCTAAACGGAGAAATCCAAGTAATTGGATGGGTAAAACATTCATCAACTTTATGTTTGTATTGTAGTAACTGGTGATAGTATGAAAACGTTAAGTTGAGGAATTGTTTACCCATCCAATTACTTGTATTTCTCCGTTTAGGTGGTTTTACTTCCCCAGTACCAAAATGAGCATTTACATGAGTTAGATCAACAAATTTTGGTTTGACATTATTTTCCTTTTTAACAAATTTCCAATGTTTCACTGAAGGAACATACCAACACATCTTAACATCATGACCATTCCTTTTACAATGGGAACAATATTTAACTTCCCTGTTTTTAGGAGTCTTACCCATTTTCCCATCTCCTGAGCTTTGTCTAGGAAAACTATTCCTTTGTTTAGGAGAGGTAAACTTTTTACCATTTCTCACCTTAGTAGGGAGAGATTGGTTTTTATCACTTGCCTTATAATTAACAAAAGTTGTTAAATTCTTAATGATTGTTTTTCTCTTCTAACAATATGCTACAGAATGATTAGTACCTTCACAAAACGTGCAACAAAAATCATACTTCTTTATACCAAAGCTATATTGTTTAAACTGAAAGAGTGTTTTAGAAGTTTTAGGATAAAATTTCCCTTTAGTGATAGTTTTAGTGTATGTATGTGGGAGGAGGTAGAATTTCATTACCTTGTTTACCTGCTTTCTTACACCTTTCTATTCCTCTTGATGGTAGAATCCTATAATTCTAGTGGCGTAGATGCATGGATGTAGGAAGCTTGTCTTCCTTCAATTGCTTTGGAACTTGCTCCAATTTCCATTTTCCCACTAGAATAACCCAAACCTACAAACTAAGGTTGATCATCTACCTGTATTTGTTTAGCATCACCTTGAGGCTTGTCCATTTTTACCAAGGCCCTTTTCGTTAAATTCCATCTTAACCATTAGTTTAGACCCAATTCCCTTAGTGCGTTTTTCAAACTAATCCAAAGGAATATATAAAACTGAATGAGAGGAAGAATTAAAATGTGAACAACTTAGAGTGCATTTTGTCATAGTACATGAATCTAATTTGGAAGGAATTTCCTTCTTGTGTTCACCTTGTTGCAGCTTTTCCAAGAGGGCATCCTTGGTCTATATTTCTTCCTGCAAATCTTTAAAAAATCCTATCAACTTCTTTCCCTCTATAAGCATCTCGTTAGCATACTTATCTTTCTTGGTTATAGAGGATTTTGGCTCATATTTTAACCACACTATTTCTTATTCCAAGGAGTAAAAATTAGCTCCCAATAAAGATTTTTCTTCCTAGATTTGGTGGTTTATGGCTTTAAGCTCATCCAGTTGCTCCTGTTTGGATGACTTGCCCATGATTCCCTATTTCCTACAAACAACCTATAATTCAAAAACTACACACTGCAAAAGAAGATTAACAAGCCCCAAAATGTCTACATACTGAAAAGTGAAATCAAAAGTTTCCAAACATAATCAGAAGCTATTCTGGCTATCTAACCACTCTGATACCAAACATGATCCAAAAACGGGTGCTTGAAACTAACAATTTTAATCGTTTCAAAGGATATTGAATTTTAATCAACTTTAAAGGATTTTAGACTTCCAAAAACTAATTAAAATCTATTTAGGGCTAAATTCAAACTGAAATTAATATTACAAGTTACTCAAAATTTCACTGTTTGATCGAAGCCCCAAAAATCATTGTTTCAGATTTAATTAATTTCCTAATTTTATCAATTACTGATTACAGTTGCATCCATATTCATTTTCTAAATTTTAATTACTTATAAATATCAAAAACTGAAAACAAAATTAGAACACAACACCTAAATTGTTTATGGGGTTCAGAATTCCTACGTCCCTAGGTTCGTGGTGAATTGATCCATTAATAATGTTAAATATGTAAATACAATAACCTTTACATTAACTAATAATGAATTATAAACCTGCACAAAAAAATTCAAACCTTTGAAGGACGTTAATGGAGTTCAACCTCTATCCTTCACCTTTCTGATCCACTTGCAGCGGTGTATCCCTTCGGTTCTACGCCTTTGTGTGACTTTAACAGAAAATAAATCTATCCTAAAATCTCAAAATCTAAAAAATGATCACACCATTGCGATTATCTCAAAATTCTGAATAATTTTCATATATATATCGAGATCTGGTTTTGAGTGGAAGTACCTCAAAATTGCAATTTTCTGCAAGTACCCCTATTCTGCCTATACACAGGCCCGACACTTGTTTTGTATAAGTTGTAGCGAGCCATTTTATACCCAAGCAAGATCCTTGGGTGAGTTGGTTATCAGAATGGCCTTATAACTGTGAGGCCAGGGGATCAAATCTCACCTCCTACCATTTTTCCACGGCTTTTCCTCCAAGTGGGTAAAAATCCCATATTTTTGGTGTTATGGATAAGGGAGCGCTTTATATGGTAAGGTATATACATGGTTTATTGGCTTAGAGAGCCATTTTTATGGGAAGGATAACTAGAAGACCGTGGAATTTGATTAGTTGGCACTTGGAGGAGGTTTACCATATAATGCAATTGGTTAGAATATAATGTGTGGTTATTTTTCTAATAATGTGTGGCAAAGGCATTAGAATATAATGCGTGGCTAATAATATCATCCAAAGCACTTAGTATAAACTACAAAGAGATAAGTCTTAAGTTGTCAATGTGGAGGTGTAACCATATAGTGACATGGATTTATAAGGTGAATGATTACACACATAATATAAAATTCGACCATACCATAATATGATATTCCACTAATGAAATATGGCAATAAAGACCACTTGTTGATCCTTGATAGGAAAATCAGGTGAATTTGAACTCATGGTGGCTTGAAGACCCACCATGTCGGCATTGATATAATCATCCTCATTGCGGTCAGGCTCCCTTCTGTAAAAAAAATTGAGCCTCTTGTTTCAATGAACAACTTTTACGCCTGTTGAAGACCAGAGGTCACAAACCAATACTCAGTTTTTGTCCTCTTTCTCCTTTTGACACTTGTGCACTACCGACTGAGCCACTTGGCCAATTGTGCACACGTACACGTCACCTTGGACCTGTTGACCAACTTTTACCTTCTAGTTGACCAAAATTTGACTGCACTTATCTTAAGCTAAGAGTGTCTGAGTTTTACGTTGTTATAGTCGTTAGAAAGCTCTCTGAAGGCTCTACTGCAATGACATGGTTTAGGGAACTTTAGGGGACTTTTAACACTGAAAATTATCCCTTGATCAAGGGTGTACAATTTGCACCACAAACTAGAGATATATCCACACAAAACGCCATTTGTTTCCCATTAAACACATCTCTCAAATCCTGCATCAAACATCAAGAATATGCACAGTATAATGAGAAGAAGCAAGAAGAGACAAAAAACATGCAAATGATGGATAAAATGCATCACGAAACATAGTTTATTGCTCCATTAAGTTTGCACAGTACAACATTAGTGGGAAAGAGGTAAGAAAATTCCATTACAGAGCGTGGAAAGGATTCTTAAGCTCCACATTCAACCCAATATAGAAGAAATAGAGAGGGGGCGGGATAAAAAATGACTAACTCCTTTACAAATGAGCCCACATTACAATTTATAGAAATAGAGAAGAGAGAGAGGAGAAATCCCAAAATCCACTTCCCAACCACTTACAAGTGATATTAAATGAGTGATAATGATGATATTTTACTTCCAAAAAGGCTCCCCGTGTTGTCTCATGACTTATAGCAGAGAGAATGATTTCCCATGCCTCTTAATTGCACCTTCAACCACTATCCAACTAATTATTTTAACTCGGTTCATTTCTTCGAAATTCACCATGTAAAATTTTCATCAATTCATGAAGTTCTTGATTTTTGTGAGAATATTTCATAACCACGACCACGATTCCAACGAGAGAAGATTTGTGTAATTTCATTGAGAAAAGTAATGAGCTTTTGAGTGATTGTAGCTTCTTTGAGCTTTGTCATACTTACTTGTATTTCACGGGACTGTGCAATTGATTTGTCAGTTGGAAATCGCATTGAAATTATTTATGCCTCTTCCCTATGTTTCTTCACAATTTAAATGACTCTTCATTCAAATTTGGTGGGGCCCATTATATCTTCATTTTTGCTGAAATAGGGAGGATGTTCAATGTTTGGGTAGTAAAATAATGGCTAGAACGGCAGTGACTCGCTAAGCTGGATCTATTCTTACCTCTTCGGGCTTTGCGTTGGCATCGGCACCGAGTAACCTTTTCTACTGTGTCGAATAACACTTAAATTTGGATTCTGAGCTATTTATCACTCTAACTTGGCGCTGCCCAACACTTCCTCATTTGCACCGGACACTCCACCTATATATCGAGTCATCTATCTTGAATGTCGGGCCGCCCACCATTTACTTGCCACCTCGACATCTCCTCGCACATCGAGCTTCGTTGTTCCACATGTTGAGATCCTTTTTCGTTTGTATCGGCCCATCTACCCATAATGCATGGGATGCGACAATTTCGGCTTTTCTCTACACACTGATCCCAAGTTCTTGTGGGCCTGTTGGGACCCGAAAGGCCGCATTCGTCGCAATACTCTGAGCTCGCCAATCGACCCCAACAATATCTGACTTTGTTAGCTGTGGGTATTTCAGAGTTAGGGTGGACAAACGTCCCACGAGCTGCTCAATATCTCTATCTCTAATTTCCCCCCAATATTCCATCTTGCGGGAATTTTGGGTTATACTCGCACGAGCGTCCCGAGTTGTTTTGGGCCACTTGGGCCATTTGAACCCGACATCCCTACATAGCTCCTACTACGGTTTTTTCATCTTGTGCACGCACTCGCGGCCCAACTCGGTCACGAGCCACATGGGATATTTGTTCCGTAATTCCTGCATTGGTCTATGCCGAGGCCCTTGATCTTCTTTCGCTGCTTTTGGCTAAGTCCTCTTTGAGTGCACCTTTTTTCTTTAACCATGCAAGAATCCTTGTGACAACTCGAGAAATTCATTGCTTTGAAGTGCTGAGATCAATTTCTATTATATTAGATCACAAAGGTATATGACTTTGCCAATCGGCTTGGCTCCATTTCATGCCATAGAACAATGTATTCAACCACGTTGAGCACGACGTTTCATGCATAGGGATCGCCGTTTAGGAATGGAGCTCAGTTCTTCCTTTAACAGTCAGATCGATGAAACAACTAGCCTTTCCAACCATTACACTTCAACGCACACATTTCGGCCTCCTGCAACTGATCAAGATTAAAACTCTTGAGCTCAGGTTAATCCATGTCTGTCACTAAGTGTCTCCCATGTCTGCAAGATTAGACTACGTTACAATATATAACCCGACGTTGTATCTCGTTTTGCTTGGCTTTTCCTGCCATGCACAATTTCATTCTCCATTACAACTCAAAGATGACTTGGCCTCCATTGTTATGGTTCTTGATTTCTGTCTTAGCCGGATCCCTATAAACTCATCATGCCAATCGACTCGATCAAAGAGCTTGTTTACACCTGCACCAACTCGAGCCCCCAAAGAGTATCTCGGTCCTTGTACTAACTCGCTATCCTTATAAATTACATGAATTGGTGTATAATTTAAAGAGCTCATTCACCACCCAGTTCACTAATTTCAAATGCAACGCGATGGGTAAAAGGAACTCGGGCATGAGCTCCATCAACATTATAAAGGCTCAATTGCACTTCCTTTGATTCTTCCTTTATATTTTAGTAACCTGTTCGATCTTCATAGCACCGAGGTGAGTATGTGAAAGATGTTGGAAGGCATTCCTGGGTGAAACAATGGATTTTATCATTTAGTGTTTCAAGGTGGGTCCTATTGTAATTGTTATTAAACTGAATAAAACTTGAAACCCAAGGAAGACCAAGAAGAGGAAAAAAATTCTCTTGTATCCTCCAATTCTCACAAAGGCCCTCCTTGATTTTTCCCTGGACACTGAAATTTCCCTATAAGCTCTAAATTTTCTATGAGATTCCCCTAGTGTGAGCCTGATTAGCTATTCAATTTCACCAGGGTAGTGAAATTTAATAACACTAACAAAGAAAACATGTACACACACATATACTCAAACAAACAACATTGAAGACAGTTGCACCAATGTTTTTTTATCAAGCTTCGATTCTGACCTGTGCCAATTAACGACAAGGGTTAATGATGGTTTCCCAAGAAAGGATATATGTGAGGGGAGTATACAGAGGATGTAGGGGTTCTATGGAGAAGAAATTGTGCACTATGATATTGCCCCAAGCAACACATTCGTGCAAGGGAAGACAAACATAGTAAGTAAGCTGACTTTTATTAATGGAGAATAGATCAAAATAATATGCAAGTTACGCACATGAACATGCAAGAACCAAAGAGAGATGTTTTGTAGGATGATTTTTGATGTTTGAGTACAATAAATTTGATACAGGGTTCATTTGCGTGCGTGCTTGTTACCGATTTTATTTATTTATGTGATGTTTTCAAATTTGTAGGATTTTTGTGAAAGTTTTATATTGTTTTTGAGTTTTTGATGGAAATGCATTTGAATTTTTTGATTTGTCCAACTAACATATTTAAATGTTTTGGGATTTTTAAAAGTTATTCGAATGTTTGTGGTATTTTGAAAGTTTTCCGAAACTATGTACATGAAGGGAAAGGAACGTGGATGCCCTCAATGATAGATGGGATGTACAAGGGCAGAATGCAACATGTACGTGTAAGATAGTGAAGATGTCAAGATGGCCCTAATATTAGATGGGAAGATACAAACATGAACCCTTCACATACATAAAATAGTAGAATCAATAGGATCAAGGTGAAAGGAGATACGTCCAACTGAAACTCAAACATGGGCCAAAACTAGCCTAGGACAAAGCAAATGTTCCCTATAGAGATGAGAATGGTTGTGAACAACGAATGCTCTCGAAGCACCAAAAACTATTTTTTACCCAGGGACTTGTCTAAAGTGCCACAATTGCATGGTTTTCACATTTGGAAGGCCTGTTTTCTCTTTACTTTTTCTTGATTTTTTTTCTTTTCTTGTTTTTCTTTATTTTTGAGGGACTCCATATTAAAGCATAGAACCACTTGAGATGTATTGCATTCATGTGTTCCTTTAGTTCCTCACCATATAAATGAGAAAGTTTTTAGGCCCCTAAACCATACTTAGAGACCAAAACATATGGTCCTAACCAATTTGGATTGAATTTACCTTTCTTTTCCCGGTATTTGGTGGTGTTGAACTGATTTTATTTTAGCTCTAAGTCTCATGCCTCAAATTTATGAGGTTTGATATGCTTGTTATAGCCACATGACACTTAATTCTGATACACTTTTAAGTGATTGGTGTATGGAGGCATCTTTCATCTAGTAGTTCCAGCTCTACAAGTCTAGCCACACGGTAGTTTTTGTCTTTATCTAGATAGTATTTGAGAGATATTCTCATGGAAGGAAGCTCAATTTCCAGGGGGATGATGGCCTCAGTGCAAAAACCTAGGGATTATGGTGTTGTACTAGTAGGAGTGTAAATGGAAGTTCTATAGGCCCAAAGGGTGGGATGGATCTGTAAGTGCCAGTTTTGACCTATTTTGCTTACCATCTTTTCTGTAATCTGAACAAGGGTTTTGTTGGAGGCCTCTTCTTGTCCATTACCTTGATAGTAATAAGGAGTAGACCACTTTAGACATATCTGCAAGTGTTGGCATAATTCTTTCATGGTCTTTTTGTTAAATTATTTACCATTGTCTGTTACAATGGTGGAAGGGATGCCATAACGACAGATAAGGTGATTCATGATGAACTTGGAAATTTGGGCTCAAGTGACATACATGAGGGGGATATCTTCCACCCATTTGGTGAAGTATTATGTGGCATTTATAATATGGCTATGGACATCTGAGGAGGTAGGAGTCTTCTTATCTATGAGATATAGTCCCCATTTTGAAGACGACCATGGTGTTGTTATTGGTTAAAAGGCTTGTGTTGGCCCATGAATAATATTTTCATACTTCCAACATAATGCACACTTATTAACATAGTTGTAACAATATGATTCCATGGTAGGAAAATAGTAACCTACTAGTAAAAATTTCTTAGTGAGAACCATTCTTCTCATGCGAACCCCACAAACACCATTGTTTACCTCTTTAATCACTTGAATTGACTCAACCAAATTAAGACACCACAGTAAATTCCCCTCATAGCCACAACAATAAAGGGTGCCTCCTAGGAGGTCATAATAAGCTATGCGTTTGATAAGGCTTATTTTCTCTGGGTGGGAAATATCTAGGGGAAAGGTACCATCTTGTAGGTAATTATAGATGGGCTCATACCAGGGGGGAAAAGGATCAATAATTGCACATATTAGACACGATTCTAATAGGTCATATGCAGGATGTCACAAATTTTCAACAAATAATGACATATCATGATTTTTTGGTGGAATATGTAGTATGGAACCCACTATCTCCATAGCATATGTAGACCTATTTTGTGCTCTTGGGATCTTTTCAAAAGTAACACGTAAAAATAATCCTTTAGAGTATCAACTAGTTTCTTGTATGGGATGAGCTTGTCATCCTTGACTTTATACTTGTCATTGACTTGTTTAATGATCAATTTTGAATCCCCAATGACCCTTAGTTGTTTGATATTCCATCTGATGGAAATTTTCAACTTGGTAATAAGGGCTTCATACTCTGCTATGTTATTTATACATGGAAATCCAAGGTAAAAGGCCTAAGGTATGAAGTCCCTGGAAGGAGTGATAAGCACTACTCCTGCTCTTAAACCATGGAAAGTGAATGACACATCGAAGTGTACCTGCCACATGACCGATTCCTCAATATACACTAATTATGTGTCGGGAAGATCCAAACACTCCAGCTTTGTTCCTGGTAAAGGTGCCTCTGCTAATTGATTTGTAAGCACTTGTCCTTTTACTGACTTTTGATGTACATACTAAATATCAAACTTGTTGAGTAGGAAGATCTAATTAACCATCCTACCAATAAGTACTGGCTTTGATAAAAAGTATATCAGAGGGTTAACTTTGGATATAATCTTGGTTTTAGTATTCAATAGATAATGATGGACTTTTGGAAAGGTAAAAACTATAGCCAAGCAATATTTTCAATTTTTGGGTAGTTGAGCTCATATGAGATTAGGCTATGGCTGAGATAAAATACCGACTTCTATTTTTTACTAAGATCATACTCAGTGAGTAGGGAACCAATAGCAAATTGAGTTGTAGATTTATCCAAAATGTTCCCCTTGCACATTTTGTGGCTAACTCCCTTCATTCTTCCCTCTCTTGTGCCTCAGTCATAATTTTTTGCTTTTCAGGCACTCAAGACCTTCTGGAAATGGCACCATTGGATAGAGATTTTTCTCAGCTTTCCAGAAAGGTAAAGTTTTCCTCCTAACTCCATGTATTTTTGAAGTTATGGCTCGGTGGAGATTTTGTGGGAAATTTTCCCCTGAAAAGCCCGCAGCCAATAAGATGAGGCCACATGTCCTTAGGAGTGGCGGAAGGGTGGAGGTAAACTTGGAATTTTTACCAAGTGTTTGGCAAAGTTTTCAAAAGGAATTTTTCACCCCGAAGGCCCGCCGGTGAATTGGATCGTGCCACGTGTCCAAGGGGAAGAAATTAGGAAAATTTCCTAAGTGTTGGCACCAACCAAAAATTTTCAGCCCCAAGGCCTCGCACCCAACCACACTGCGCCACGTATCCTCAGGATGAAGGAGTGGTGGAGGGTGGAGATGAAATTGAAAATTTGACGAAGTGTTTGGCGAGGGCGCAAAGTTAATTTTTTCCCGCAAGGTCCGCATCCAATGGCCTCATGCCACGTGTCCCAAGACTAGCCGACCATGGAGGGAGACTTAAAATTTTGGCACCACGTTTTTGTGAGAGGAAAGGAAAAATTTTCGGAGCTCAGATCTGCCATGTGTCTCAAGGGGCGGAGCTTCGGCCACTGGGGGAAATTGGGAATTTTTCCCAAAGGTTAGCGCAAAGGAGAAATGTTTGCCCCAAGGCCTGCATCTAATGGAAACTCACCACGTGTCTTCAGACTGGTGGAGCGTGGGGGAAAGTTGGGATTTTTTCCCAAAGCAAATTCGAAGGAAAATTTCAAAGGAAAATTCTACCCCCTAAACGTGAGCCAATGGGATCTTGCCACGTGTCCAGTGGCGGCAAAAAATGCAAGGCAAGCCTGCAGGGATAAACAAAAGGAAAAGCCCACGTCCAATAGGGTTCTGCCACATGCCCAACTTAGAAAAATGGTCAACAGTGATGGAAAACTTAAGAGGAGATCCCCGCGGTGAATCATATCTTGCCACGTGTCCTCAGGTCATCGGCCCAGCGGAGAATTTTTGGAAAATTTTCCAATGGCCAAAACGGTGAAAAATGAAGCGTAGAAGGCCCGCGTCCAATCAGAACATGCCACGTGGCACCAGGAGTTGGGGGCGCGGAGATTTTTGGGGAAATTTTCCCAAATGCAAAAAAGTGGGAAAATTTCAAATTTTTGGCCCGCCAACCCGTTTTGGCCCTGTTTTGCCCTAAATTTTCAAATGACCATAACTTTCGATCCAGAGCTCAGTTTTTCATGTTCTTTATATCAACGGAAAGATGGTGAAATTATCTACATGATTAGGCTCAATTTTGTATTTTGATGGAGTTTGGAGAGATAAAATTGAAAAAATCCTCTGGCACGTGGTAATCAACAGAAATGACGTTTCAACCACCATTTTTAATGAAGAATGGCTCGCATTCTCTCCCAGCATGGTGAAAAATGTCAGGGAATGGACCTGTAAGGATGCCCATGCTATTTTATTTCATTTTGGTTGGTGGTTGAAGCTCTTCTCACTTTTTCCCACATTTCTCTCTCCTAGGCTCATTTTTGCATTGTAAAAGCCAGATTTGGCTCATTTTTTGAGGGGTTGGAACATTTTTATGTATTGCAGGCTCCCTTTTCACCTTAAAAAGTGATTTTGTGGAATATCAGACCTCTTCCAAGAATACAACCTGCTTTCTACCTCTTGGATGTTGTAATGCATGTGTTTTTGATATTGGAAATGACAATGCAAGCTCTGTGAATGAGTTTCAATCCTCTGTTTGTGTTGTTTGCTTCATTTCTGACCTTTCATTACATTTTATCAATTTGTGCATGATGTTTTGTTGCATTTCTATGATCTGTGTCAATGTTTCAGAAGTAAAAATGTCTCACCACTCCTTTGGTGCATCACCTTATTAGCATTAGTTTTATTTTTTTGCATTCTCTATCTCTGTCCCCTTGGAATTTAGAGTAGGATTTTGAGTTTAAAACCTCTGCAACTTGCAAGTAATACACCTGATCAGAGGAGTTGAGGAACCAGCCTCTAACCTGGAGATTCTTTTCCCATTTTTACAAGTCCCACACTTGGGGAAAAGATTCAATGTTGTGCAATCACACTGGATGTCCAAAATGTCAAACTAGAAATCTGATCAACATCTAGGGGTGCTGCTGATTTGCACCAATAGTTTTGGCATGCCCGGTGGGACCTTAGAGGTCTTCATCTTCATTGCAAACAAAATTGATGTGTATTTGTTGCAAGTTTCTTGCTTAAAACAGCCCTAAATTACACATCTGGATACTCCAAGGAAGAAGAATCAGCTGGTTTTAGCAGTGCAGACCTGAAAACTCATGAGAAGAATCACCACAAGGTCAAGAGTTGGAGAAGAAGAGGTGTTGTTTGAGTATCTACAATTATCTCCAAGAAGAAGGAAAAGAGGGAGGAGAATTCAAAGGTCTCCATCTCCACCAAACAGAACTCTATCAACTCCTCCACCTGGTAGGCCTTTCATTCAATCAACAAGGGTTCTAAGGCCAATTAGAATGGCACAACACAACCCCTATGTCAATTTCACTGGCAGCAGCCCACTTGCTCTCAATGCACAAAATCCAATCCCAGTTGCAGCATTGAAGAACATTCCATACTTTACTGGAGAGAATCAGACCACTCCTGGTGATCATGTTAAGGATATTGCTAATATTTGTGCAATCCATGAGATTAATGAGATGCAAGTTGCTGTCAAACTGTTGGCATCTTCATTCAAAGGGAAAGCTTTGCAATGGTTCAGGAGTCTTGCCTCAGGTTCTATCCAAAATTGGAACCAGCTATGTATAGCCCTCCATGAGTAGTTTGGAGAAAAGGGAGATAACTTGTCCCTTTTGGAACAGTTGACAACCATCAAGAGAGCTCCCAATGAGCAGCTGACTGACTTCAACTTCAGGTTTCAAATGACTTGGGAGAGAATTCCAGTGGTAGTAAGGCCAACAGCAGAAGGTGCTTTTCTATATTACCTTAAAGCTCTAAATTCTGATATTTCTATGTTAATTCAATCCATGGGAGGCACAACTATCCCTGTTGCTTATAGCATTGCCATTAGAGCTGAAAATTGTTTGATTCAAGCTGGCAAGCTAGCTCCTAGGCCTCCAATGCCATTGTATCCAAGTTTAGAGAGCCCAAGTACTAGTCAAGTGCCTATTTTAGCTCCTATTCCCACTCCTAGAAATCAGAATTCAAGTGAAGCTTCTACTTCATCTTCTAGTGCCTCAAATGAACTTCAAGAAGTCATGAAGCAATTGCAAAATTTAGGCAATGAGCTGGTTACACTCAAGAGGCAGCAAGCCCAAGGTTTTAGACCTTCTTTCTAGCCTCAAGCTCAGCCTAACAGGCAGCCATACCAGCCTCAAAGACCACCCAATCCAGTTGCAAATCAAAATCAAGCAAGACCTCCTGCCAATAGACCATTTCAGCCCTATAATCCCAATGCTACATCTACCTCTAAAGCAATAGTGCCAGTGCAAAACAACATAGCTCAAGAGTATGATTGGTGTTTCCCATGCAATGAACCTCACAACCAGTCTATGTGCTTCAATGGTGCCTTAAATCAAGCATTAATGGTGACAACTACTGGTGTGGAGGGTGAAGGGAGTCAAGGAAATAACCAACAACAAGAAACATTCCAGCAACAATCAGCTCCAAATGATACCACACTTGTAAACTGGCAGGCAGAAGATTTTTGTGGCATGAATCAAACAATCTCCCAAAGTGTTGCAGCCAACACAAGGTCAAAAAGGAGAAATTTGGGTGAAGAACAACCATTGGCTCCAAGTAATCCACAACCTTCTACCACTCCACAAATTATTGGCAAACAAAATGCAGTTCCAAACACGCAAGGGCTGCCTAAAACAGCTCCTAGGCCAACTCAAATGCTAGTTGTTGCTGCCCATGTGCAAGGAATGAATGTGCAGGCCAAGGGACAATAGAGAGATGCTTCATCTCCATTCAACATCATTGATCAGATGAAGAAGACAAATGTAAACATATCCATGTGGGAATCACTATCCATCCCAGGCCAAAGAGATTTGCTACAAGCTGCCATGAAGGACTGGTCAACTTCAAATCAGCAGGTCCAAATGCAAGAGAAGGTACTCACAAATGCTGTCCAGCCTGAGGGGAATCATGGAGGATAGCAAGGTAAAATGTTGAAGCCCCCTCCATTCTATGTTTCATTGATCATTGGAAACCAATTAGTACATAATTGCATGATTGATTCCGGGGCAAGTAGTTCAGTAATGCCCAAGAAAATAGCTGATCAGTTGGGGCTTCAATATGAAGTCATATCCAAAGGGGTAGTGCAATTGGATGGGACAACAGTAACAACAGTTGGAGTGATAAAAAACTTGAGTCTTACTTTGCATGCATGCCCCAACGTTGTTGTTTTGCAAGATGTCTCAGTAATAGACCTTCCACCACTCTTTGCCCTATGTTTGTCAAGGGATTTCATAGCTAAGATTGGAGGTTATTTATCTACTGATTGGTCACACATGTTGTTCAGAACAAGATATGGAACTAAGGCCACAATCAGATCTGAACCTATTGCAAACTTTCACATTGAGCCTCACACTCCAAGCCAAATCAATACCAATTGTTCAGCGTTTGATCAAGAAGATTATCCAAGCACTGATGAAGCTGACACCAAGGTTGGAAGCATCCCAGATTTGACTCTTGATGAATGGGCAAGCAAGGTGCATGCTTTTGATCCTTATCAAGAAATAGAAGAATCTGAGCTAGGAGTCTATTGCATGCATGAAGAAAATCAGCCTATCCCTAGCATCACCAAGCCAGACCACAAGGATGACAATGAGGTATGGCAGTTGTTTTTTGATGGATCAAGGAGTAGAAAAGGTGTGGGAGGGGGAGCTATGCTTGTTTCACCTCAAGGAGTTAAGTATTATTCAGCTTTTAGATTTTAGTTTGCATGCTCTAATAACACTGCTGAATATGAAGCTTTGATACAAGGATTGCATTGGTCAATCAAGAGAGGAATAAAGAACTTGCAAGTCTTTGGTGACAGTGAGTTGATTGTCAACCAAGTTAAGGGGCAACATGCTGCCAAGAATGATCTGCTCAAGTGCTACAAAAATAGGGTGTGGGACCTCATTGAAGATTTTGAGGGCTTTGGCATCAAATCCATTCCTAGAAAAGAGAACCAAGCTGCTGACAGGCTTGCAGCAGTTGGAGCAGCCTTTGATGTTGTTGAAAGCATCAAAAAGGACAAAGTACAGCCAAACATTCATGTGATTGTAAGGCCTTCAGTGCCAGACAACAATGTAAGTTGGCAAGTGTTTGAAAATGATCAACAAATCATCCATTTCTTGCAAGAAGAGGCTGAGTTCTCAGCTAAAAATCAGGAAAAGTTGGAGTAGCAGTATGGTGACCAAGTGGTACAGCTGAGAACCAACAAACTACCAAAGGGACTTATTACTTTGGAGTCCATTTTCAATCCTAATGATCAGTTTAGGAAGGAGAAAGCAAACATCCAAGTCAAGGGAGAAGATTCAGTGTCCATCTTGGTGGAAGAAGGAAAATCACTCCAAGTTGGTAAAGTGACAACTGAGCAAGAAAGGTATGAGTTCATAACACTTTGTCAAGAATTCCCTGATGTGTTACTTGGAGATATGAAGATTTGAAAGGTTTCAATCCTGAGTTAGCTCAACACACCATTGAATTGGATCCAAGTACTAAACCCATCAGGAAAAAACAAAGGCCAGTCAATCCACACATGGAGCCTCTCATGAGAAAAGAATTGAATAAGTTGATAGAGTCAAGAATCATATTCCCTATCAAGCATTCTAGTTGGGTGGCCAACTTGGTTCCAGTTAGAAAGAAGAGTGGGGAAATCAGATTGTGTGTTGACTTCAGAGATTTGAATAGAGCATCTCTCAAGGATCATTATCCACTTCCTTCTATGGAGCAGATTTTACAAGTTGTTGCTGGCTCTGAGAGGTTTTCATTACTTGATGGCTATTCAGGGTACAATCAGATTATGGTGAAAGAAGAGGATCAGTTCAAGACAACCTTTACAACCAAATGGGGAACTTATGCATACAGGAAAATGCCATTTGGGTTGTCCAACGCTGGAGCTACTTTCCAAAGGGAAATGGACATGGCGTTCAAGGATTTGATTAACAACATGGTGCTGATATATCTTGATGATATCACTATTTTTTCAAAAAATGCAGCAGACCATCTCTTTCATTTGAGACAAGTGTTCCAAAGGTGCAGAAGATTTGGAGTATCCTTGAATCCTAAAAAGTGTATTTTTCTAGCCCATGAAGGAAAGCTCCTTGGCCACATTGTCTCCAAAGAAGGATTAGCAATTGATCTAGAAAGAGTTGAAGCCATAAGAGCACTACCATTGCCAAGCCACAAGAAGGCCCTTCAAAGTTTCTTGGGGAGAATAAATTTTGTTCAGAGGTTTGTCCCAAATTTTGCAGCCCTAGTCAAGCCTATCACCAAGATGTTAAAGAAAAGCATAGCTTTCAAATGGATAGCAGAAGGCAAGGAAAGTTTTGAAGCAATCAAAGAAGCCATCTCTCAAGCCCCAACTCTCATTAACCCAGATTTCTCCAAGGATTTCATCCTCTATGCATTTGGGGGTGATGATACTATTTCTGCAATCTTGGTACAGCAGAACAAAGACAATGATGAGCAGCCAATTGCTTTCTTCAGCCAAAGCCTGGAGGACTATGAGGTGAGGTATTCTTTCATTGAGAAGCATGTTCTTGCAGTAATCAGGAGCTTGAAGAAATTCAAGCATCTAGTTTCAAACAACAAGGTTCAATTGTTGGTTTCTCATGTGGGAGTTAAAGACTTCCTCCTCAACAAAGACCTGAATGAAAAGAGAGTAGGTTGGATTACTCATGTCATGGAGTATGACATTGAGATCAAAGTCACCAAGTTGGTTAGAGGAAAAGGATTGTGTGAGCAGCTGGTCTTGAATAAACACAAGGAAGCATGCAATGAGAAGGAGGTTGTTTTGGCGTTGCAAGACAGCCATGAGCAAGGAAGCACTCAAGAGGAAAATAATGGTGTCCTCACTCCTTGCTGGACCCAAGACATAATGCACTTCCTAAGCATAGGTCTATGCCCTCCAGAGATGAACAAGACCAAAAGAAGACACTTCAGATTGCAGGCTGTCCCATATGCCCTTGTTGATGGTGTCTTGTTCAAAAGGGATGTGAATGGAGTGCTGCTGAGATGCATTGGTACAAATCAGATTCACAAGGTGTTGGAAGATTTCCATGGTGGATCAGCTGGTGGTCATTTTGCACTGAGAGTGACAGCTCTAAAGATCATGAGGGCTGGCTATTATTGGCCCAAGATTTTCAGTGATTGTTATGCATGGATCAAGAGGTGCAAGAATTGTGCATTCTTCACGGGTAAGGAGAGGCTAGCTGCCCTTCCATTGCATCCAATTTCAGTTGACCAGCCATTCATGCAATGGGGTTTGGAATTCATTGGAGTCATTAATCCAAATTCAAGCCAAGGGCACAAATGGATTCTAACAGCAACAGATTACTTCACCAAATGGACTGAAGCAGTAGCACTCAAGGAAGTAAATGAATCTAGCATCCTGGACTTCTATGAGGGAATAACAACCAGATTTGGCATACCTGCTACAATAATATCAGATAATGCATTGGCATTCATTGGGTCCAAGGTAACTGAATGGGCTGTCAAGAATGGGATCTACCTAAGCACTTCATCTAATTATTACCCTCAGGGTAATGGCCAAGCTGAATCTACAAACAAGAACTTGTTAAGGATCATTAGGAGGACTCTTGATGAAAATCAGAGGTCTTGGCATACTAAGTTGAAATCAGCCTTATGGGCTGATAGAATAACTCCCAAGAGATCTACAGGTAACTCTCCATTCAAGCTTGTTTATGGAAGAGAGGAAATTTTTCCCATGTCACTTGAGTTGCCAACATTGGAACTCATGAAACAGTTGGAGTTGTTGGAGTTTGGACCCATGGAGGTTAGATATGTAGAATTGATGGAGCTCCAAGAAATCAGAAATCAGGCATCCCAAGCAATGGAGAAGGATCAAGCTTTGATCAAGAAGACCTTTGATAGGAAGGCCAAGGATAGATCTTTCCAAGTTGGAGATCTAGTGCTAAAATGGGATGCAGACAGAGCAAAACCGGGGAGGCATTCAAAATTTGATGCCATTTGGAGTGGCCCATACATGGTCACAAAGTGTAAGGACAACAATGCCTTCCAATTGTCTACATTGGATGGTGAAGAGTTGCAGATTCCAGTCAATGGAATCCATCTGAAGCATTGCTACTGAAGGAAATTCTCCACCTTGTACATATTAGCTTAGGTTTTCATTCCTCCAAGTGCTTATGCACATTGTTTGTTGTAGATTAGCATTGCTTTCCCTAAGTGCTTTGGCACAAGCTTGCTGTTCCAGGAAATGTGTTTTGCAGGCCTTGCTCCAATCAGATGGTGTTCTACCCTCCATCTTCCTCCTTGCAGTGCTCTAATCAGTTGGGGTACCAAGAAGAGAATTTAATGACTCCATGCCCAATGGATTGTTTCAGGCAACTGGTAACCTCATCCAATAGGTAGATGACCCCTCTAAGTTGCCAAAATTGTTATCCAAAATGTTCCCCTTGCACATTTTGTGGCTAACTCCCTTCATTTTTTCCCTCTCTTGTGCATCAGTCATATTTTTTTCTTTTCAGGCACTCAAGACCTTCTGGAAATGGCACCATTGGATAGAGATTTTCTCAACTTTCTAGAAAGGTAAAGTTTTCCTCCTAACTCCATGTATTTTTGAAGTTATGGCTCGATGGAGATTTTGTGGGAAATTTTCCCCTAGAAAAGCCTGAGCCAATAAGATGAGGCCACATGTCCTCGGGAGGGCGGAACGCGGAGGTAAACTTGGAATTTTTACCAAGTGTTTAGCAAAAGTTTTCAAAAGGAATTTTTTGCCCCGACAGGCCCGCCGATGAATTGGATGCTGCCACATGTCCAAGGGGAGAAATTAGGAAAATTTCCTAAGTGTTGGCACAACCAAAAATTTCAGCCCCAAGGCCCGCACCCAATCACATCATGCCACATGTCCTTAGGCCAAAGGAGTGGCGGAGGGTGGAGGTAAAATTGAAAATTTGGCAAAGTGTTTTGGCGAGAGGAACAAAGTTAATTTTTGCCCGCAAGGCCCATCCAAGGCCCGCCACGTGTCATAAGACCAGTGGCCACTTAAAATTTTGGTGAAGTGTTTTCAAGGAAAGGGTCAGAGCTAATTCGGCCGCCAAGGGGGAGAAATTGGGAATTTTCCCAAAGGTTAGAGCAAAGGAGAATGTTTAGCCCCGCAGGCCCGCATCCAATGGAAGCTTGCCACGTGTCTTCAGACTAGTGGAACATGTGGGGAAAAGTTGGAAATTTTCCCAAAACAAAATGAAGGAAATTTGAAAGGAAAAGTCCGCCCCCTAAACGTGAGCCAATGGGATCTTGCCACGTGTCCAGTGGTGGCAAAAAATGCAAGACAGGCCCGCAGGAACAATTCAAAAGGAAAATCCCACATCCAATAGGGTTCTGCCATGTGTCCAATGAGGGAAAATGGTCAATAGTGACAGAAAATTTAAGAAAAGATGCCTGCGGCAAATCATATCATGCCACGTGTCCTCAGGTCATCGGCCCGACGGAGAATTTTTGGAAAATTTTCCAAAGGCCAAAACGGTGGAAAATGAAGCGCAGAAGGCCCGCATCCAATCAGAACATGCCACGTGGCACCGGATCAGTGGGGCGCAGAGATTTTTGGGGAAATTTTCCCAAATGCAAAAAAGTGGGAAAATTTCAAATTTTTGGCCCGCTAACCCGTTTTGGCCCTGTTTTGCCCTAAATTTTCAAACGACCATAACTTTCGATCCAGAGCTTAGTTTTTCACGTTCTTTATATCAACAGAAATCTGGTGAAATTATCTACATGATTTCTAGGATCAATTTGGTATTTTTATGGAGTTTGGAGAGAGAAATTTGAAAAACTCCTCGGGCACGTGGTAATGAATACAAATGATGTTTCAACCACCATTTTTAATGAAGAATGGCTCGCATTCTCTCCTAGAATGGTGAAAAATGTCAGGGAATGGACCTGTAAGGATGCCCATGCTGTTTTATTGCATGTTTTGGTTGGTGGTTGAAGCTCCTCTCATGTTTTCCCGTATTTCTCTCTCTTGGGCTCATTTTTTGCATTGATAAAAGCCAGATTTGGCTCATTTTTGAAGGGTTGGACATTTTTTATGTTTTGCAGGATCCCTCTTTCACCTTGAAAAGTTTATTTTCTGGAATATTAGACCTTCCAAGACTATAACATGTTTTCTTACCTCTAAGATGTTGTAATGCATGTATTTTGATATTGGAAATGACAATGCAAGCTCTGTGAATGAGTTCCAATCCTCTGTTTGTGTTGTTTGCTTCATTTATGACCTTTCATTACATTTTATCAGTTTGTGCATGATGTTTTGTTGCATTTCTATGATCTGTTGTCAATTTTAGAAGTAAAAAATGCTCACCACTCCTTTGGTGCATCACCTTATTATCATTAGTTACAGTTTTTTTTTGCATTCTCTATCTCTGTCCCCTTGGAATTTAGAGTAGGATTTTGAGTTTAAAACCTCTGAAACTTGCAAGTAATACACCTGATCAGAGGAGTTGAGGAACCAACCTCTAACCTAGAGATTCTTTTCCCATTTTTACAAGTCCCACACTTGGGGAAAAGATTCAATGTTGTGCAATCACACTGGATGTCCAAAATGTCAAACTAGAAATCTGATCAACATCCAGGGGTGCTACTGATTTGCACCAATAGTGAAATAATGACACTTGTTTGCAAGTTGTGATATGAAGTAACGAATGGATATTATTTTTCCTTATAAGATGCACAACTGCTTAAGATTTTTAGGATGAGGAATTTAAGTAATTACATTTACCTTAGCAGGATCCACCTAAATACCTCTTTTGGATACAATAAATCCCAATAATTTTTCCTAGTAATACCCTAAAGATACACTTCTTCGGATTCAACCTGACTATGTATTCTATGAGACATTCAAAGATACATCTTAAGACCTTAGCATGTTATTCTCTTTTCATTGATTTCCCTATGATATCATCAACATAATCTTCCATGATGTCATTGACCATGTCATGGAATATCATTGTCTTTGCTCATTAATATGTGGCACCAATATTTTTAAGGTCGAAAGGCATTACTTGGTAGTAGAATGTTACCCAAGGGGTTGTGAAGAAAGTTTTTTTTGGTCCTCCTCCATGATCTTGATTTGGTTATAACAAGAAAATTCATCCATCAGAGAAATTTTTTTGTAGCCAGTGGTTGAATCGATAATCATGTCGATGTTGGGAAGAGGCAAATCATCCTTTAGATATGCCTTGTTGATATCTCTGAAGTTTGTGTAGATTCTAATTCCTACGAGGTTTTTCTACACTGGGAATATGTTGGATACCCATTCTGAATAGTCTATAGGTATGATAAATTTAGCTGCTAAGATTTTTTCAAGCTCTTGTTTGACAAGAAGGGTTACGCTTGGATTCATTTTTCTAAGTTTTTATTTGATTTGATTTACATATGTGTACACAAAAAGTTTTTCCAATAATAAAGATGGATCTATGACTGACATATCTACATAAGACCAAGAAAATATGTCTGAGAATTCTTCGAGAACCATTACAAAATCCTTTTGTTCCTGTGCTGAAAATGAAGCTCCCAGCTTAACTATCTTGGGTTGCTCATCTGTGCCAATGTTGACATTGATGGTTTCTTCTACCAACATTTTATATGAATCTTCGATGCGTGTAGCATCAAGAGATAGATTTATATCTTCTTCAAAGGGTGTTTTAATTAGATTTTTACCATGGGTGTGGTCACTTTTTATGTCCTTTGATTTTTCCACTTGTTGTTCTTCTAGTGCCTCAAAGAGGTTTTCATAATGCGTTTTGGAATTTTTTTTTGCCGAGGCATTTTGGAAGAAAATTTTCCCTTTCTTTCATTTATGTTTTACTAGCCACACATCTCAGCTTCCTCCCCAAAGTACGTGCATGTGTCCAAATTGATGCATAAACCATTTTTGTGGTCATCAATTGGAATGTTGTCACGAATACCCATGAAATCCATAATTTCCTCATCATTTTCAAATATATCAATCGATACATGAAGTTTTTGGTCCTAATCTATGAGAATAGGATATACAAGGTTTATTTGGGAAGCATAGGGGGATAAGGTTAAGATGGTTGTATCGAGGAAAATTTTTGTGGAGGAAAGATCTTCGTATAGGCTAAATTAGGAATTTTCATTGCTATCCAAATGAGATGAGCTATCCTCACATTTTGAAGAGGTAGCATCAATTTCTAAGGGTGGAATTCCATGAGGCATAATACCAAGTTCGTATTTATCTAGTTTGTAATGGGGAATTGGGATAGGGTCTAATCTACCTTGTCCATTTGTGCCACACCTGTATCCTTTATAACCCATGACATACATCATCTTGTGATCTTTGGTATATTCTGGAGCTTGGTGACATGAATATTTTGTACCCTCAGGGATCCATTTTTAGGTGAATCCAACATTTTCTCATTTGACAAGAGGCTGTGAGGGACAAATTTCTCAAAAGGACTAGCATAGCTATCCTGAGAGCTCTTGAATTGAAAATTTGCTCCACCTATCATTTTTGGTGATAATGAAAGGTCGGAGACGAGAAGGGCTTGCTGGAGGTCATACTTTTTAATTGGGCCATTTGATAGGACTTTCATCTCCCAGGTAGCAAAGGGAGAAACAAAAGGGGCATTTCTTTCATCACTAGTACTTAGTGTGTCTAGGTCAACACAAGTCTTTAAAGCTTCATTTTATAGTGGTACAACTATATTTGAGGAAGGACATTCATACACCTCATGAGAAATACTATGCATTTCCCTACAATACGTGAAAGGTTCTAGATATCCCAGAATAGTTATTGTTTTCCCGTTATGATATGACTTGATGTACTAATGAAAGGTTGAGGGTACATCCTGCATGGCATGTATCCACGGGTGGACTAAAATCATATTGTAGGGAAGATCCAAGTCCAATACATGTAATTTAGTGTTATGATATGTTGGCACTACTTCCATAGGAAATACTATTGTACCGGCTAATTCATGATCTAAATTTTCATATGATATGATGGCGATGATGTAAGAATATAAGTCTACCTCTGTTCATCCCAGCTGTCTAACCAACTTTAAGGGGAAAATGTTCAAATGACACCCATTTTCCATAAGAACTCTCTTTATCTTTCTTCGGGTAACAAACACCTCTAGGTATAAGGGCAGGTTATAAGTCTATTTATCATATGGAATTTCACTTTGGTTGAAGGAAAGGTGTTCCACAAGAGCAAGGTTTGTGACCACCGGTTGGAGGTGTGAAGGATCAATATCAGTTGACACTCCTAACCCCTGAAGTGTTTTGTAGAGGATGTATTTATGAACATTTCATATCTTGAGAAGATATATGATTGAAATCTTAGCAGTGGTCTTCTCAAGTTTTTCTAAAAGTTCATACTAACTAACCGAGGGGTGGTTAGAATAGGTTCTGGAATCTTTAGACAAGTGCACTGTGTTACCACAACACAGTGCACTACTCTTTATTCTGATGGCATTCACATGCTCATTGGAAGAATGAATACAACCGATAAGTGAATCAAATGGGTTACAAGTTTGACCATAAATGTAACTGGTGGCCATGTAATCATTGAAATATTGGCCTTGATCCAAATTTTACATTTCCTGTTTGTTATGATTAGGGAACAGTTTTGTGAATATTCCCATATTTTGATTAGGTGTTTGATGAGGCTCAGGTGAATCGACTTCAATTTCTCCACCTTCAATAAGGTCTTGGACAAAGTGTCTTAGCATGAGGCACTTGCCTATTCTTTGTTCGTTGACATGATGATACTCATAATATTCATGGTCTTTATATTATCATCATATGGTACTTTTACATGGTACTATACCATGTTCACTGCGTCCAATTATTTCAAGATTGTGGATAATGATTCCATGAGAGGAGTGAATACCAAAAGTTTTACGGTAGGTTGAATCAACCGTTTAGTGAGTTTGAAATGAGGACCAATTTGTATAACCTAGATACGTGATGCAACCTAGAATTTACTAGTAATAACCCATTTGCACTGGCACATCACTCATCCTAGACTGAGAGATCACCCAAAATGTGCAAAGGTACCATGCACCTCTTTAGGGTTTCTTGTGCACAAGATGTTAGCAAGATGAAGAATTAATGTATTTAGATCCATAATTAGCATAACATTCTACAGAGCATATTCTAGATCTAGATCTAAAGAGTAATAGATTTAAGTAATAGCCATAATGAATTCTTCCATGCAATATCTAGTTGTAATCATGTTTAACACCTTGAATCAGTCAATACACTCCATTATATTAAACATAATAAATACACAGAAGCCTTTTACAATAAGCAATACCATAAGTCTCATGCGCATCAAATCTGGCAGCATAACTTCAAAATAATTCATATCCAGTCCTCCTATACTACATAGATCACTACATATTTATAAGGGTGGGGAATTGCCCTTCACCACTTGCATAATTCCCAAAATAGGTCGCATGCTAAAAATAGCTATGTGCCTTTACAATAATAGACACACATGCAAGTGTGCTAACAATATATCTCTTCTGGTTAACTGGTAGTAGCAATTCTATTATTATCCTAAACCCATGTAAAGTGCTTAGTATCACTCTTCCAATAATATCCCATATGTGTGTTGTGCAAGCCTTTATCTGGTTTGTGTGCTCTGCATAGGCTATCTCCAAAAATAGCCCGTACTCTTGAAAATGGCTAAGTCCTAAATCTTCCTTGTATTTTGCATGTGTTTCCTTCCCTATCCTTCACGACCTTTGACTTTTCCTTATTCTTATGCGCTGAATCTTATGTGCGCCTTCTCCTTAGTATCATACTCTTTTCTGCTCAACATTACCCCACACTAAACTGCATTTCCGCCCCAACAATGGCTACTCTTTGAATAATAAAGAATAAGGAATGGAAAGAAATGAAATAATTTTTGTACAAAGAATGAAATCTCACTCTACAACATCCTCTGTCTCAACCGGAAGAATTAATTTTGGATATTCTTCTTTTATCTCAGCTTCCAAAGTCTTCCATTCAGTTAACTCGGCTTCTGTCTTCTTTGGAATGTCCACTGCAATAGATTCCAACTCATCTTGGGAAATTTCTCCCTTCTCGTTTTGTAACACCAGAACAATGTTGGACATAGCAGACATTCTTCCTTCCAACAGATCCATCTTCTTCACTATACATTTTCCAATCTCATCCAATATTTTCCTTATGGGGGTCTTGTACTACTGCAAGGGCCTCGCATGCTTTTTCTTGACTAGCCCCAATATTTCCGTGCACATCCCAATGTCTCATCTTTCATTTCCTTCAGGACTTCATTGTCTTCTACTATGGTTCTAATCCTTATTACTACCTCTAGAGCTACACAAATATTCAATGCTTGGTCTAATTTCTTCAGCTCCTCCTACAAGGTTTGAAACAATGCCTCGTATGATGAAATATTTCACACTACTAAAGCATTTTCTTGCTTTGCCTCTTTCTTAGCGTCCTTTAGTTCTGGCATCCAAATTGGTCCCTCCTCAAGCACCAAATCAACTAAGGTACGCACATAGTGCATAGCCAAAGGGAAATTTTTGGGTACCTTGGGCTCCAAGGGAGGTCTTGCTTATAGGACATGATCTCTGATATCCTTTGCCATGCCAATGAGAACCCCATTCTTCTTTTTCTCTAGGTCCTTTTCTCCTTTAAAAAGCTTTAGGTTATTTCTTCATCTTTGTGCTTTGATATCTTCTCTTAGCACTTTAATAGTGGACATATTTATCCACATTCATGTGTGCCACCTATGTAGATACCTTCACTAAGGCATTACTCACCTGTTCATCAAACATAATTGTGGGTTTGATGGTTATATGTCTATTTCTGTGGTACTGTCTTCATTCTCCTTTACACACATGACTCTTCACACACATCAAAATCAGGCTCATCCATGTGAGTTGGCATGGACCATAACAATTTTTTCCTCGTGCACATCCGTGGTTCCATGTCAATCCATCAACTCCCATCCAAGGCCCATTGTATTCTGAAATCGTGCACAAACAATTTTACTTGTGTCCTCTTCATAGCCCATGACTATTACAACATACTACCCACTTGTCCCTCCTTGATCTTGGCCCCTTAGGAACTTGAGCACCAAGGTTTAGAGTTGGATCCTCTATGTACTTGAGTAGTATCTTGATCTATTTCTCTTGGATTCTTTACTCCTTTACCTTCTTCTTCAACCTTCATTTCTTCATCCTTGGGTTCTTCCACATCCTCTGGTTGTATAGGGATCCAGGCACGCTCTCTGTAGACTCCTATGCCTCCTCGTTCAGCTTTAATTTTCTCCTTCTCTTCTTAGTTGTCTCTTTCTATGGAGAGATTCATGGTGATCTTTATACTGATTATGGAGTAACACCTTGAGTTTTTGTTCATCTGAACACCCTCTTAAAGCAACGTTCTTTAGTGTCTTCTCTACTTCCAATTATTCACTCCTACTTCCAATTATTCATCTCCTTCTTCTTGTTCCTGGGGTGGAGTACTTACATGCTTCATATCTATTTTATCTATAGGCTTCCTCCGGCCTCTATGTACCAAGCCACCACTATCTTCACGCTCTTCTTTCATCATCATCTACCTCTATAGGTTTGGTGGGCTTTAGATCTGGTACATTCTCCACTATATGCTTACCCTTACATGGCCCTAGGAGCGCGAACTCATTTTCTACATATTTATTACCCTCCAACTTAGGATTAAGCTGAAGGTATATAAGCATGGCGCCACTCTCTCCAATCACTAAAATCATAGGATTCATGCTTATCATGTCTAAAATTAGCCTCTCAATATAGGAAGTCTGACTTGGATATACATACATCTTCATGTGGTAGTCATAGTCTACCTTATCTGCAACAAAATTTAGGTAGCATGCATTTGTAAAATAGTGGAATGATGTCTAGAAGTAGCGTGCTATGAAGGCATATGACAGTTTGCACCAAAGGCTCCAAGTCCCATTCTTCATTAAAAATCACATGATGCAGAAGTTCTTGGTACACCGCAAACTGCACTGCCTTTCCCACCACCGAAGGTAACTCCTTGGGGATGTCCCACTCCTCTTCAAATGCCACATGGAGCCATGATCATACCACATCTCCATCCTCTATTTGAATGGCCCACTCATTGACCCTTCACACAAGTACTTGTCAAATCTTTCTGCAAGGGACTTGTTTTGCATGGGATACTCCCATATCTTGTTCTTTAGCCCATCGGGCACTCCAATCTCCATAAATACAAGGGACAATAGGATAGTGCCGAAACTGATTTTATCACCTATGTGCACTTCCTTGATGATAGTCTCTGTAATATAGCTGATATGTTGTAAATTAATCCATGTGACATTCTCCTTACAAATGTGGCCACATTGTATTCACCTATGACCATCTCTCTTGATCATTCAATTTGGTCACTAGATGTGTAGGTACCTGTACCACTGGGTACTTATTTCAATTTCTTGATATCCATTCTGCGTATGGACCCTTGGTATACCCTAAATCCTTCCATGTCTCTAGGATTGTTGCTTTATCTATCAAGTCACTATCTAGATCCACTCCTATGCCCTTTAATCATGTTATTGTTGAAATCAATGTGGTTGTAATCCTTACCCTTCATCTAGAAAAATAGAAAAAGTCTTCATGTACTCTGCTCATCAACCACTGGTACAAAGGTTCATATTTTCCTTGAAATATGGGAGCTCGTAAAACTGGTAGACTCCAATCTACTTTAACAAATTCTCTCTAACGTCATCATACATTGGCATGTCCTCTGATGTGCTTATTTATCTTTGTACTCAACAACATGTCCAATTCCTTTTTATTATCTGATGTGTGGTGGTTGTAATCACTTATCTTGCTCTTACGGACATGAGAATCCCATTCTTGTCCCACTATCATGCCTTCTGGGTATTGCATCTCCTAGAAATTACTCTCGAGAGAAATTTCAACCTCTACTTCCACTTTCTTCATTCCCTTGGCTCCTACGGTAGTAGCTTTCTTTGGTGCCATCTGTAAATCGTAACTTTTTGTCCTTTGTAGTGTGAAAATGTTTGTCTTCTATCTTTTGTAATGAGCAAGTCCAAACCCTAGCTTGAATCCACATGCCCTAGTTGAAATCATGTGCCCTGGCTCTTTCACAACACTCTACTTCACTCAAACCCTTCATCAATGGGGACGTAAGCTTCTCCTATGCACAAATCTACTCTACATGTCTAGTTTCACACTCTCTGCACCTCAACATGATTTGATCAACTCATTTTGCACTTATCTCATTCAAATGTTTGTGATTAAAATGGTAAAAATTAACTCGCATCCCATCTTTATATAAGTTTTCAAAAATTTAGTGCATTTATTGGTCCTTCACCTACCAAATATCCTTATTAATTGACCATTTTCATAATTTCCGCATGGTACATCTTCATGCCTTGGCTATAACCTTTTAGCTCACCTTCCCACCTTCTAGATACAAACTTCTCTTTAGCTGTGCTTCCATGCACTTGAGTACCTTGCCATTACGCCTTCTCCTAGTAGTCTTCACGGCCACTACTTACCTCGCATTATATTATTCCTTTGTTTATCTCCATCTATGGTCCTTATTTGGAAGCAATCTTCTTTCCACCAACTCTCCAAACTTGAATAACACATGTAGCAGTTTGTTCCTTTATGTGTACCCATTTTTCAATAACCACCCCACACAAATGGTATGTGCAGTCCTCTATGCATAAAAATACTACAAATGGTAATTAGCTTCTCGCAAATGCGCTTATTTCACAAAACACCAACTAAATTGAAAAAGCATAGTGAAGAAGAAGGGAATACATAATTGAAAACCTAATCTAAATGACAACACTACCTTATTACAAACACCAAGAAGGTTATTTATAGTAGGGCTTTAGCCTACTCCTGTTGAAGTAACCTGGGTAACCATATTCCATCAAGCATATTCTAACTGACAAGATCCTATTTCAAGTATGTAAGTGATAACATATGGTCCTAACCAATGTACTTTGAGTTTTCCTGGATGGCACAGAAACTTAGAATCATAAAGAAGCACCATTTATCCTATCTCAATGTTTTTTCCCTGATGTGCATGCCATACCATGCTTTCGTCCTAGCTTTTTCTTACTTCTAACTCCAACATGCTATTACTCATCGCTCATCCAACTTAATCAAAATTTTAATTAATTCTTTTAATGATTTTTCATCAGCTAGACCTCCAGTGTGTGTAATATGCAAACAAGGTAACATGAATTCCATAGGAAGGATTCCTTCTACACCAAACACCAATTGAAAGGGTGTGGCCTTGTTTAACCACTTGTATGTTTTTCTATACACCCAAAGCACTGCAAAAACTTTATCATCCCAATCCTTCCTTCCAACATCAATTTTTTTTGTCAATGTCTGGCTCAAAATCTTGTTGAAAGCCTCAATAGTCCTATTTTCTTGAGGATGATATGGTGTAGTCTTATGGTGTGAAATCATGAATTCATCAAATATAATTATGATTATCTCATTCAGAAAATGTGTACCCTATCACTGGTCAAACTCAACGGGCATCCATACCTTGTAATAATATTTTCCCATAGAAACATGGCTGTTGTAGCTACTGTACAATCCTTTGTAGGTGCTGCTTCTTCCCACCTTGTCAGATAATCTTTGTAAGTGATGATATAACATGATCCAGTCCTATGCACGGCTGGTGAAATAGGACCCACAAAATCTATAGCCCATTTCTCAAATAGTTCTGCACTAGGAATAGGTCTTAAATCATTTCATCTCTTTGTCCAGTTTTCCAATTGAAAGTGATCACAAGCCTTGAAATATGCCTTACAATCTTTATACAGGGTCTCCCACCATAATCCAGTGAGTAGAATCTTGCATGCAGTGGCATCACCTACATAGTTCCCACCTATAATACCACCATGAGCCTCTTCCATGATATTTGTGTGCTCATGTTCTAGTACACAGTAGCACAATACTTCATCTCCTGGCCTAACTTGTACAAGTCACCGCTAATCAACATAAATGGATGTCGCGTGAATGACAAGTTATTTCTTCTCTAAGGATTTCATCCCTTCTGTTGCCATACCTATACGTAGAAATAAAACAATGTCATCTTATTCCAATGGTGAGCGTTATAACCTGTATAACTGTGCATCGGGCATGGTATCTTCAATTACCTATACGCCTTCTCTCGGTAACTGTATTCTAGATAGATGGTCTGGTCCAAAATTACTTTTCCCTTAGTTTTACCACAACTGTGAAATCAAATTCTTGGAATAAGAGTACCCATCGGCATATTCACCCCTATAAAAAGGGATTATTTACCAAATACATTCAATTTCATGTGATCAGTATAGAATACAAATGGTGTTGCTAGTAGGTACTATCTGAATTTATGTAGCACATAGATTATTGACAAAGCTTCGCATTCCGTAGTTTTATAATTCTGCTCTATAGGATTCAACTTTCTATTATCAAAATAGGTAGGATGATCTACAATACCTTCTGAAGGTTGAGCCAACGCTGCGCCAATGGTCATTCCAAATGTGTCCACATGTACATAAAACAGTTGTTCCCACAAGGGAAAGCATATAATAGGCACTATAGTAAGTTTCTCCTTTAATGTCTTCAATGCGCAATGTTGTGGTTCTCCCTAGTAGAATGTCCCTTTTCCTTTTATTAACTCCTTCCAAGGGTGTAGTAACCTTAACATACCCTTTTATAAATTTTTCTATAATACCCAATGTGACCTAAGAATCTGTGCACATCACTTTGAATTGGTAGGCTCTTCTAGTTTTATAATAACTGTAACCTTATCTGGATCAACCAACAAACCTTCCTTACAGATGATGTGCCCTATCAGAGTGCCAAATGATGTAGCAAAGATGTACATTTCTTGATGTTCAAAGAGTTTCTTAACTTGTGACATCTTTCAAGCATTAGGCATAAATTGTCACAATGATCCTCAGCAAGTCCATACACCATCTATTCATATAAATAAACCTGCAAGAAGTTGTGAATAAAATCTTTGAATGCTTGGAAAACTATGCACGAAAAATACAGTAGGTGCATGTTTTTCAGACCAAAAGGCATCACAGTATAGGAAAAAATTCCCCATTCAGTAGTAAAATGTAGTCTTTTCCTAATCCTCTTATGCAATCCTAACCTGATGATACCAGAGAATCCATCTATAAATGAATAGATTTTGTGCCCTGCAAGGCCTTCTAATATTTCCTCTATGAATGGCGTATGAAAAGGATTAGTCACACATGCAACATTAAGCTCCCTGTAGTCCACACAAATCCTAATATGACCATATTTCTTGATACTGATCACCATTGGGCTAACCCATTCTGACTCATCTAGGGAATTGATGATCCCAGACTTCAAACATTTTGTCAATTTCTTCTTTGACCTTTTTATGCAAGTTGGGGTTCATCCTATAGGGTTTCTTCTTGACTGGGTGCATGCACCTTCCTTAAGCTTTATCTTCATTTTTCCTAATGATTCATGCACACCTTTGAGTTCATGGTATCTTTGAGGAAATAAGTCCTGATAATCTCGTAGTAACTCAATGATTTTTACCACTTCAGAGTCAAACCAATAATCCCCAATTATGGCCTCTTTAGGCTCAACATCTGATCCAATATTCACTTTCTTTGTTTTTATAGGTTCATGATAGGTGCACGTGGTCTTATTTGCACTATCCAAAACTTCACGCCTACTTGATGAATGATCTACATCTAAATTTTCCACTTCCTCATCATCCACTAAGTAGACCATCTTTCCTTTTTCTTTCTCAAAGTAAAGCAGTGCTTAAGTAGTGTGTCATATGTCTCTATTTCTTCAAAAAAATGTGCTCCTCAGTCATTTCCATCAAATGAATCATGAATGAGTTCTTCTACCTTTGCATTGTCTCCCATATTTAAGCGCTTTAAAACCCTTAATGCCTCTTCTACTGGAGGTTTATTAGAGAAGTAGTGAAAAGTCTTGATCATTCCTACAATTAAATCCTGCCAATTTTGAGTCTCTCTATGGAGTATTTCATATACATACCAAGCACGTGTACAACCTTGTAAAGTGGAATAAAATTTGTGCATTGAGAGTGAAGGTGGTAAAGATTCCTACCCCTATGTCCGGAGCCTCTCACACTGCTAAACGTGGTGCTGAACATGTTGATTACCATGATAAGTGCATATTTGTGTAGGTGCATTGCTCCTGGAAAACCGAGTAGAAAAAGAAATCCTGATTTCATTCCATCTTACAAGATTATCCTTGTGAACCACCCACCAACGTGCTTCTATCCCATGCAAGGTATATGCTAGCATAATCTGTATCTCCAATTGGTCTATCCACTGTTCCTCCATGACACGCAGAAATATTGTAGGATTTCCTTCTTGAGTGTATCAAGGTACTGAGTTGTTAATTATTCTCCTGATACAACAAAGTTTGTTATTCCATGCAAATGTGCTTCTTAATTCGCGCCCTACCAACTTATAAATACTATGAGCCCAATTATCACAAGTAACACTTGTAGTATTGCTAATATACTGTGCATCTTCCCACTGAAGGATTCCTTCTTTAGATGGCTCGAGCACTTTTGGGTCCCAGATGGCGTGTACATAAATCCTATTTAGATCTTCCTTACTCAAATTCAAAACATAGGGCACATATTTTCCATCTGTTAAAGTGATAATAACCCTTTCCTCCTTGTTCTCAAAACTGATATAACCCTTGTTGAACTGAAGATCAAAATTATTTACATAACACCAGGGGTGCCCAAGTAGAGCTGGGAAGTTTTCTACTTCTACAAGTGCCAAAACCTCAAAGTCCCTTGTGAACTTGGCCCCTTTTATAATAATGGATGAATCTTTTAACACTCTAATAGGGGTGGCCTTGGTTCAATTTTCCATAAACAACACATTAGAAGACAATTGTAATTGGGGTCTCCTTATCTATACCCAATATCTAAAGTAAGCACATTGACTTCTGCGCTTGTATCAATCATTATATTACTCAAAATCCATCCATCCACAAAAACATTCAGAGATATTTTCTTATCTTAGTCTAAGCTATGGGGAGGGAGATTTGCATGCAGGATCTATTTTCTAGTATTAGTACTTTCACGTAGAGTGTTTCCCTTTATTCAATTCCCTAATAATGGAATGATATTCTCCTGGCACAACATTTTTCACACCTCCTTCAAGTCATCAATATTAGATTAGATCATCTCTACTACTTTCTTTTGCTCCATATTTCGTGATTTCTCCTTTAAACATTGTATTTCACCCTGAATATTTCTGAGTACCTCCATGGTTTCCTGATACACCTCCATTTGATGGACATGATCTGGGTATTGTGCATGTATAACCTCCTCCTTAGTGATGGTAGGCTTCTGCTGCAAAACTTCTTTTGTGCATGCCACTTCTACGTGGTTAGTGATATTTATAGGAAATACTTCAGATTTCAGTTCCAACTTGGGCATCCACTTATTTTCCATAGTGCATTGTATCCTAATCATCCACGTGCCTTTTTTTCTTGTTTATGTTTCTTACTAAGATGATCATATAATTTTGAGCATTCTTCATAACTATGAATCTTTCCACAGAAATAACATGTAATATTATGAGGACACTCGCGCCTATAGTGGTCAGGAGATCCACATGTATAACATGTTCTGCGAGGAAAATCTCCTCATCTACTACCACAACCTTGACCTCTAAATTCACCATGGTATCATCGACCTCTATCATGACCCCCTTCAAAAGTCCGTTCATTACGATCATAACGCTCTTGATTATGATCATGATCATGATGCTCATTCTTACCTTTAGAGTTATCTAAGACTCCTGTCTTTTTCACACCAATATCTATAGCATCATGGATCTGACCAATTAGTCTAAAGTCCTCTGTATTGTGAGTCATGGACCTATAAATTTTACAGTAGCAAGAGACGTTCTTCCTTATTGCACATTGTAATAATGGGCAGTGGCTAGCATCATGGTTTAAATGACATATCTCACAGTATAGTAGCAATGAACGTACTGATTTGTGGGGACAACTATCCTTGGTGTGACCTTCCACTTCAAAATATATACACCAAATCCCCATGCATGTCTCATGTGTTGAATTTTCTGATAGCTTCTCCAACTGCTTCGCCATAGATGTAATATGTGATTCTAAAAATGGGCTCACCCCCTTGTCTATACTTCCTACTGAATCAACACGTAAAGTTATTTCAATTACTTCAAGAAAATCAGTGTATGTCTTATGTGATAGTGCCCTTCTAAAAGGTGTAATTAGACCTCCAATGAACCATTGTGCATGTTGGCTTACGTAAATATCATAAGAAATCTTAGATAAAAGCATTTTGAAATGGACATCATACTCCCTAACACTCTAAATAGTGTCTTGCTTAATATCCTTGAGCGCGCTTATACTCTTCTGCTCGAACACAGGGATGTGAAAATCTTCAAGGAAAGCATATTTTAATGTTGCATAGTCTACGCAAGTCTGATCAGGGTCAAAAAATTTATACCAGACGTGTGCACGTCCTTGTAACGTAGTTACAAATTGACTTGCCATGCGCTCATAAGTCGTGATGACTTTTGTGTGCCACAGTATTTCACACATGTGCACATGTTCAACAACATCTTCTATGCCGCTATATTATGGTAGATGAAGGGACATATCCATGTAAATATTATGGGGTTGGTGCGAACCTTTCCCACCTGATCTAAAACCTCTTGTGTTTCCTCTGCCTCCAGAACCACCAGATCCACTAGAACTAGAACCACCTATACCTCCTGATCCTCCACCTATAGCCCAGAATGGGCCAAAATATGTACTTCCCTATGTCCCAAGAGTAGTTTTGAACTACACCCCTACAGTCTCAAAAGTTTTACCACTCTAAGAAGTGGGTCCAAAATTCTACGCACTCAAATTCTATGCAGATGATGCACCTAAAAAGGTACCTCAAAATAGAAACAAATATGTTTTCCCTATAATCGATGTACTTGCTATGTGACTTAATCCTGCTCTCCCACTATCTAAATTAGCTTGTTGACTGTTTGTCATACTAGATACTGGAAAACTAAACGCAAAGGTGAGGTTGACAAGTAGATTCAGATGCATGCTCATGGCCTAGGTTGTCTCTACTGACGCGCTTCCACGTGAGGCTGACGGGGGTTCCCTTTCATGCTTGCTCAAATGGGGGAGTTCTTGATGCTCCAACTACATGCCTTCTCCGTGAGATCCAAATCCTTCATGATACATATCTCTCCTAAATGTCATTCACTCTACAACATCTCGTTATTTCTCTATCTCCCTCTCACACACCTTATTATATTTTAGTTTCCTTTCTTCACTTTTCCTCTCTTCCACTAGGTCTTCCATCTTTCACCAAACCTGTTCCTTCCCACATGTATGGAGGGGTTTAGTTAGCCATCAATTTGATTTCCAAGTTCAGGGTCACCATCAAGATTTTGATCACCAGTGGAATGCCTTGCAAGTAAGTTCCCCTGGGATATCATAAAAAATTGAATTCTACTACCTCTGGGAAAGAATAAGTGGAAATTGAGTACTCCAGAATATATTGTTCAAAACACCATGAAACCAAGTATCCATAACGTGTGTCCAAATCAAATCAACATCATAAAGGGCCTAAAATTATTCATACGGTCTAGACAAGTGTGCAATACCTCCAATCCCTTTTAGACACATACACAACTAACCACTCATACATTTCTATTAGAAATATAGCGAAGAATCTCTCATATAAACTGTCATATAGATTATGTTCCACCTATGTGCGTGTGCTAAAATTAGATCCAGTGTTGAACCTTCATGCGTATTATTCTTCTAGATCTTGTATCCACTCTTTAACACTTGCGAGGTTCACCTGATATGCCTTCATCCTGAGCCATCCTGAAAACAACTAAAAAAGAGGTCCCGAAAAGGAACCAATGATGTAACCTAGAATTTACTAGTTATAACCAAGCACGTGCTGGCACATCACTCATCCTAGACCAAGCGCTCACTCGAAGCATGCAAAGGTACCAGGCCCCTCTTTAGGGTTGCTTGTGTAGGATATTAAGCAAGATGAAGAGCTAATGTATTTAAATCCATAATTAGTACAACATTCTACAGAGCATATTCCAGATCTAGATCTAAAGAGTAATAGATTTAAGTAATAGCTATAACGAATTCTTCCATACAAGATCTAGTTGTAATCATGTTTAACACCTTGAATCAATCAATACACTCCATTATATTAAACACAATAAATACACAGAAGCTTCTTACAATAAGTAATACCATAAGCTCATGCATGCATCAGATCTGGCAGCATAACTTCACAATAACTTATATCCAGTCCTCCTATACTATGCAGATCACTACATATTTATAAGGGTGGGGACTTTCCCTTCACCACTTGCATAATTCCCAAAATAGGTCGCATGCTGAAAAATAGTTATGCACCTTTACAATAATAGACACACATGCAAGTGCACTAACAATAGATCTCTTCTGGTTAACTGAGCAGTAATAATTATATTATTAGCTCTAAACCCATGCAAAGTGCTTAGTAGACACTCTTCCATAAAATAGCCTATGTGTGTCGTGAAAGTATTTATCTAGTTTGTGTGCTCTGTATGCTATCTCCAAAAATATCTTGTACCCCTGAAAATGGATAAGTCCTGAATCTACCCTTTTCTTTTACTTGCATTTCCTTTCCTATCCTTCCACACCTTTGACTGTGATTTACTCCTGCACATGAATCTTATGTGTGCCTTCTCCTTAGTATCATACTCTTTTCTGCTTAATACTACATTTATAATCTGTGATACCATCTACTACTACATTTTTTTCTTGTTGAATAATTTTGTCTTATCTGTAGGTTTGGATGTTCGATTATCTTTGGAAAATGTTTTTAATGTCCCTTTTGTGATCAAAGCTTTCTCAATTTGGGTACCATTTTCTATAACTTCTTCGAAGTTAATGAAAAAGTGCATTTGTAAATGAAACACAATGTCTGGGTTAAAATTGGGTATGAAGATGCTTACTAATTTCTTTTATAGGATTGAACAAGGGAAGCAACTAGCTATCCCACACCATCTTTGTAAGAAACTAGCCAAAGTTTCATTAAGTATTTGCTTCACACTACATAAATCTAACATAGTGACGTCACTTTTGACATTGAATGAGAAATTTCGTACAAATATCTCTGCTAACTCAAACCATGTAAAGATAGACTCCTTAGGGATGTGGAGAAACCACTCCAAAGGTTGACCCCCTGAATTGCATAGGAATAGGCGTATGAGGTAATTGTCACTATAAGACACTTCTTGGCATGCCATATATAATTCCTTGATGTGATCATGTGGGTCAACCTTCCCTTTGTACTTATCAAACTTGGGGAAATTGAAATTATTAGGAAACAACATACGCAACACAGACTTGTTAAAGGGATAAGGACATAGTTATTCAAATTAATAATTATTTATTATGTCCCACATTACTTTCTTAAAGGCTTGTAAGTATATACTTCATGGATTACAAATCTTGTGTGTGGAGTTGTTCTTTGGTAGGTGAAGCTGCAATGTACACCTTGTTAGATTTTGATGCTTCACCCTCTTTGTCCTCCATTTAAAGCTCATTATGTTTAGGCTTAGGTTTTTCTTGATGCGCATGTTTATCTGTGTCCTGTTTCACATGGGAATCTAGACTAGATAATTGTCTACTAAGGGTTTTATTTATTGTTGTATATTGACTTCGTCATCTTTAGGTCTTTCTTAATTTTCATGCATAGGAGGTGGTTCTTTTCACTTATGTTTTATCCTAACTTTTCCAGGTCTCTTAAGAGGTGGTAATTCATAACCACTTATGATTTTGGGTACCTCAGTTTCAGTGTTATCATTTTAGTGACCTGAAGTAGAATCATGTCCTTGGTTTATGGGGTTATCCATGTTAATAAGATGATGTTGTGCTTCTTCTTCTTCTTCATGGGTGGAATAATTAGGTGGAATAAATTCATATTTGGGTGGCAACTTGGCACCTAATTCTACCACACATGCAAGTAATTTTTCCTTATTTAGGAAAAGGAACTCATCTAAGTGTGTGAGATCAAACTCAAAGCCATCCCTAGGTGAATCTTCTTCATCACCACTATGATCAATTAAGTCGTCTATGTCTTTTACCATATAAAATAGAGGTCCTAAATCATGACCAATGAAAGGATTAGACCCTAATCTCTTAGATACCATCCTCATGATAGGGGGAATACTAAGGTGTATATAAAGGTTTTTGTTGAATGTGATCAATGATACAATAAACCTACACGATAACATATAATGTGACTGTTGTAATATTGGCTAAAGAATGTTTTCCAATGGGTAAAATAATATCAAGTGATAAAGAATAAAGAACCCAAGGATCTAACAAGGATTTCATTAGAAAAATAGATTGATACGATGAAAAAACACAAGGCACAATCAAACAAGTTTGGTAAACCAATCCAACCCAAAGAAACCTAAATCTTATGTAAAATTCAATATCAAATGGTAGGTTACACACTAATAGTGACAACACGATATAACTACTTAGGTCAAGTTTGATATAAGCAAGGCCTAAGTTCTAAGAAAGTACTCATGCGATCCCCCAAAAAGGTATAACAAAACTAGTTATGGGACTAAACAAGGTCCAAGTTGTGAAAAACGTGGCTAAAAATGTGAGCAACTTAAAAAAACTATTTCAGACACGTAAATCAAGCCTTATAGACAAAGGCTAGTTTTTTAGTATCAAAATGATGTCACTACAATGCTAACAAAGTAATGACATTCTCCAAAACTTAAGTCAATGTTGGGATCAAAAACTAAGTCTAAGTATAGCAAGAATTTTTTATTTATGTAAGTATCATAACAATACAACTTTGAAACTTAAATCCAGTTTCCCAAGGAAAACAAGACATAAGTATCCAACTTGTAGTGATAAGATATGTGCAAACATAACAACTCAAGAGGAATTCAATGATGACACTACCTAACTACAATGATAATGTGTCTCAATATGGGTGTGCAACAAAGGGCCTACTAGAATGTGAAGATGTACCATTCACATTTTCAACACTTGAATTCCAGAATTTCAACCTAGTCATGCAAGTAAACTACAAAAGTGGTGTACATGATTATTTCTAGTGGTATGCACGGATGTTGTTTTATTTTTTCCCAAAATGGGAAAAAACAATACAAAATAGTAAAACCAAGTAGTGATGAAACAAACTAATTTTAACTTTGGCGAAGTTTTACCTTTCCTTAAGGTAAGTGAAAAACTAAGACAAAGTAACATGTCTTAAATTTCATGATAAATATCACTAGGCCCCACCTTCAATGGAATCTCCCCTTGTTTGAATAATAAGGTTTTAAATTCAAAAGAAGTTAGCGCTTCATGATGGTTCTTTAGAACATGATGTTTTGAGACATTCAAGTTGGCCTCAAGAAAAATGGGCTTCCTATTTTAGTTCTCTCAATTAGGTGTCACAAACTATCTCTATGAGCTTAGGTTTTGAAGGAAGTTGCAATGACTAAACCTTGGAGTATATCAGCTTTAATTTACCCCCTTCAATACAATCAGCAATAAATGCATTCAAATGTATTTTCACAGGGGTCACATGAAGACAATTTTGATTCGATTCTCACAAGTGCGTATTAGAACAGTAGATAAGTGAGGTGCTTCCCATTTCATCCACAAGGTTCCCTCTTATGTGTACTACTTTATGGTTCATGGGAGCATCCCTATTGTTATCTTAAGGCTTATGCCAAAGGGTACTTCCTCCAATTCAATACAGACAAGCCGTAGCTCTTAACTTAAACTTGTATATATAGTGTGTTGATTGATGAATGTGGTGTGTTTTTTATCTTTCATTTTAGGAAATTTGGTTTACACCACGATTTGTCAACCTGTAACAAACTTTTTTTTAATATCTCGATACTTTTGCAAGCGTATTCTTAGTCCTTCATGAAAATATTAGTACTTCTCCAAACAATCAAAACATCTTAAAGAGGATAAAACATTATTTTTTGATTCTTGAGATCATCTTAAGATGCACAAGAAGAGCATACACAATGAGGAATCATACTATATTGTGAAATGGAAAAATTCGTAACCTAAGTGCATAAGAAATCTATTTTTTTAACCAAGTTTTTTGTTCTTTCCCTTAAGTTTAATGAAATGTTTCAAAAACATGAAAAAGGTTTAGAATCATTTATGATTCCCAAGATCATCTAAAAGGTGCGAGGGAAGAGCATACACAGTCCTATCCTTTATAAATGAAAAATGCAACATGTAAAAAATTATCCCAAACAAGTTAGTACAAAAATATAATCCAATATATAACAACACTTTTCAAAATAGAAATTAGTCCTAAAAACTTGCAAAAAATGTTAGAATCATCCTAGATTAGATCATGCAAGCTTTAAAAACTACACCAAAATTTGATAAATCACACCAGCATGCCATTTACAACATATGTGTGCCACTTACAAATCCTTCATGCACCTGATAGCACCAATGCACCCCTGAAAGCACCAACGTGGTGCTTATAGCATATACGCACCCCTGATAAAAACAATGAATTATGTAAAATTCTAGCACAGATACGAGAGCGTGTGCATGCCCCTAATTTCATATTCATGAGTTTGATAATTTTATCAAGTTTAGTCATGCCAGCTTGGTCAGCAGAGTGTATGAACGCCCTTAGAAGCATATGCATGCCTGTAGTGCAAAGCAAGATACAGGGTCAAACCTACATGCTCCTAAGAACTTATGCATGTCATTTCTAATGCCAACATGACCTTTAAAGTATGAGCATGACCCTAATGAAATCTACGTGCCCCTTCATGTAGTTTACTTAAAACATGGGATTTTTTGTAAAAAATGTAAAAAAACTCAAAATTTAGTCTTTTTAGTTCAAATCCGAGAGCACTTTACCTCCTTTGATCTTGCAAAGAGCATAAAACACAAGCAATTCCAACTAAATTGGTTAAGAAAGCCTAGGTTTAACAAAAAAATTGTAAAAGAGGGTTAGTTTAAATAACTTTGAAATAAAACATAAATTACTAGGGATAAGTCCCACCTGGCGTGCCAAATGTATGCATGCAAATCTAACTAAGTCATATGAATTAAAACTAACACCTAGTAGTTCCAAAACAAATATAACTAAATAATAACATCAATATAAGATCTTATAAAACTAACTTCTAAGTTCATACAACATGAATGAAACAAACTAACATGCTAAGTCATTTTAGTTTTTAAATTGCTAACATAAAATGAGCATATTTAGATCCTAAAGCAATAAAAGTGGTTTGTTGTTTTTCTTCAAGGTGGTGAAAGGATCTTTCTAAAAAATGGTTACAATTTCATGTTAGATATTCCTCTACTAACCAAACATGAAGAATGGATGCAAGGTGAGAAATCTATTCCAAAAAATGGAAGTAAGTCTCAAGATCATATGTCTATAGCTTTGGCTAATAAAAATGAGGTGTAAAGTTAGAAGAGGTGCATTTGGCTTGTATTTATAGATTTCCATTTGGGAAATTTTAGAATCCTAGTGCATGTGGGAAAAAGGTGATCCCAAAAATAGAATTTTACAAGTTAATTCACTTTGTGATTAGATTAGGAGTGAATTAATCTTTTAGGATTAATTAAGGATCCTAAATAGGCTTAGGAAGCTTTCTTAGAGCATCTTAAAGGGGTTTTGATGGATTTTGGAAGTTTTGGAAGTGAGATTTATCTAATAAGAATGATTTATTTATTAAATGTAATATTATAGGATTAATTAACATATAATTAGCTAATTAAAAGGATTATCACTAATCAAAAATTTCGTTAATTGGCATCCAGAGTGAATTAAAAACATAGTTAGATAATGAAGTGTCATTATTTAAACAAAACAAGATGAAGTGAAGATAGTCAGTGTAATGTAAGAATTAAAATTTCATTGATCAAAATCTAGGTGTCTACATTAAACATATTATATGTTGTTTTTTAGTTCTTTTAATGGTATGATGAGGTGGTTTTCAATTGAATACATATTAGCCTAATTATCCCTATTTGGCTTGCCAAGAAGGTGTGATGGATCAGGTATATAAGAGTGAATTTATCTATATGACCTATGTGTGTTAGTGCTTGGATGTGTTTTTCATATCCTTGGTGATGTCTTTCAGGCATTGGTTGATCATAGAATTAATGAATGAGGTGGTTGAATCATGTTTCCTCAACACTAGTTCTTGAGTCCTAGAATCCTGAATGAGTAGTTCCAAATAATGGTATGTTTGAGTGCCTTTTCCCCCTATTTGGAGGATGATGTGTGTTGTTACAAAAATTAGATACATAAATATTTCTAGTGATATGATACTTGATAATTTATGAAGATTTTAGAGGTTTGAACCAGCTCAGTTTTGAATACCTAGTTTTGAGATCTTGAAGCCAGTCTAAGTAGTGTTAGACAAGTCAATTTTGGGTATTTTTACATGAGATGAAGGTTATAATGTGTCTCATGAATTATCTGACATAAATATATTCCTTTTTATGTGTCTCTTTTGTGTTTATTATGATATTTTTATGCCAATTCATTCAGTCTTATGGAGTGATTTTTATGTTCTTAAGTCCTTGTTGGATTTGCTTGCTTCTTGGTGTGCTTCATGGTGTTTATAGTTGATGAATAGATTCTTTATTGTGAGTGTTGATGATTCTAGGATATTGTACCATATTTGTGTGATTTTTTTATCCTTGAAAAATATGTTTTATGTCCTTGAATTTCATGATCCATTCGTTGGAGCTTGGAGAGCTTGTTTTGAGCCTAGTTGAGATGTCTTGTGCTTGTCCTTGTTGGTGTGATCATTTATTACCTACTTGGGTCTCTTGGAGATTTCAATATGATTTTTTGATATATTTTATGATTTGGAATGATTGACATATATGGTCATGGCCAGCCTAGGAGTGTTATGAGCAAGTGTAATGTATATAAGTGAGTCGTAATGACTCATTTTTACTAGTTGAGATAACAAGGATGTGAGCAAGATAGAGAATATGGAAGAATAATTATGAGGGGTCAAGGATAGAGCTAAGAGGAGTGATGAATACTTGATAAATATTTAGGAGTAGTTGTTCAAGGTCAATTGACCTAATTAGAAAATGAAGGGTAAGGTTTGAGCGACTAAGAGAAGAGAAAATGTTGAGAAGGTTTGGTGTGCATGGAGCTGAGTATTTTATCATGATTAGTTATGGGAGAAAATATATCTAAGTGATCATTATTTTTAGGTGGTTGAGTGGGTTTTTGATCACCTAAGAGGTTAGTATCTTCCTTATATAGTGGGTGTTATACTAAATAGGGGTGGGTGCTCCTTATGAATTACATTCTTCACTAAATAAATATTTCTTAATGGGTAAGATTCTTTCAAGTCATTTTTTATGAGTACTACTAGAAGAGGTTTCAGTGGTTTTTCTTCCCCTTGATGGTTTCCCACATCAAATTTTGTGTACTTGTGTTCTCTTTTGTTTTATGCACTTTTGCGTGATTGATATACACCTAATAAGCTCACATTGTATGTATAAATTGAATGGTTAATCCAAAATATGTTGTAATCAATGGAAAAAAAAGTTAAGGTTTTTTAAGACTAATTCACCCCCCCTCTCAGTCTATGTTCTTCTAACAATTGTTATCAGATCTTGTTATTTGTGAAGCAAGTTTAACATCTTGAAGGAGATCCTAGAAGAACAATGGGAAAATCATATATTATTGAGATTTCATTGGTGACCTTGAATAACTATGATATTAAAGAGTCACTAATCCATCGATTGAGAGAGAAAATTGGTTGCATGGAGGTTAAGCATGGTCAAGCCATCAAAGAATTAAAATCTCATGTTTATAGTGTGAAAAAATCTCTAAAGGAAAAATAAGAATATTACCTCAGGTATGTAGATGAGTTGAGTTTATTAAAATTTGAGTTATAAGAAGCATCCAATAGGTTGAATATGTATGGAAGATTGGAGAAAATTTATGAGGCTTTATATGGGATATTGGAGAGTAAAAGAAGAACTAGTGATAAGACAAACCTAGGCTTCAAAGGAGAGAATATGAAGAAGTGTGAAGATAACAAGGATGGACCAACAACTCAAGAATACAAATTCAAGTAGGTATAACCCTGTTATACAACCCAATGTAATGAGGTATGATTCTTCTTTCAATGGTTATTGTTATACCTTTCATGGTTTTGGTCATAGAGCTAGAGATTACAAGAATAAAACCTCAAATAATGAGTTCTAATGGATTTATGAAGGTCATTTCAATGGGAAAAGTTATTCAATTTGTCAATATGCTCATAAGGCATTTGATTATGGTCAATTGTCATATCACTAAATTTCATTATCAAGTGTGATCCATAAACACTAGTAATTAATTTACTTTTTTCATTGTTTACCCAGATCTTATAAACTCATCAATCCCCAGGACATTAATTAATCTAAAATTGATCAGAATCTGGTTTTAATATGAATTTGGACTGATCCCAAAAATATTTTCAAATTTCCTTATTTTATTGTTTGATCAAAGCCTTTTAAAATTCATATTTCAATTTTTATCCAATTTATGAATTTTCTAAAATTTTCATTTACTGATTAATTATTACATCCACATTCAAATTATAAATTTCATCATTACAAATAATCAGATACTAAAAGTAAAATTTAAACCAAATAACATAGGGATTATTTACAGGATTTAAAATTCCTACGTCCCCGGGTTTTTCTAGAACTAAGACATTAAATTTTATCAAATTATAAGTACAATTACCCTTAAAATTAACAAAAAATAGATAAAAATCTGTAATATTGTGTTTTTCAGACCTTCGAAAGATCATGGTGGAGCTCAGTGTTTGTGTTTCACCTTCCTGAATCACTTGCAAAGGTTCTTCCCTTAGTAAATTTTTCTTCTAGTGACTCCCGCAACATAACAATTCATCATAAAAACACCAAAATGGGAAAATGATTATACCATCAAGATTGTATCTAAATTTTGAACATTTCACTAGTTCACTCCGAACTCTATTTTTGCCTTTAAGTGCTCCAAAAATGATGATTTCTATAAACTGCTCTATTCTACCTTGTCCCACAGACCTGTCAAAAGCTTTGTTTAAATATCATTGAGACCCTTTCATAATTTGGTGAGCCTTAATGGTCTAGCAGTGAGGATTATTTTTTATAAAATAGTGGTTGGGGGTTTGAACAACCCCCCACTACTTTACTTTTTATTTTTGGATAACAATCCCACATTTTGGGGGATATGGTTTGGAATAGCCTTTAAAATGGATCTACCTGCCCACTTATACTGTCGCTACGACCACACTTGTATTGATTTTCTTGCCACATTTTGGCAGTGTCACATTAATTTAAATGACTGAGTGGTTGGGATGAGTTGTGTTTAACCACCACGTAGATAAGATGTCAGGCTATGTTGGTCAACAAAATTTAGTACAAACTATGCTTGGTTGGTTGGGAGCCAAGTGGATGATAGTGCCACTGTTCACCTACAAATTATTTGTCAATTGCTTTATTGGGGATAAGACCCGAGATATGGGAGAGTTTTTATCAAATGGTGTGGGCAGCTCGCTGAGTTGGCCTTGACCTTGGTCCAATGTACTACATAGTTTAATCACCTACCTTGAAATATCCCACATTCTTCATACAATTGAACTAAGAGGCCTATATAATAACAATTGTGACAGCATAAATATGAAGAAAAGGCAGAAAATACATCCCTCATTTAAAAAAGTCTATCAACCTTGGCTTAGGGTTTCCAACCAACAAATAGTGGGGCCCACCCATCTGTAAATGAACATCAAAGACCAGAGTAACAAAACATTATGTTCCATTTTCACCCAATTTTCACTTATTCCATGTGTCATAGCCTGATTGGCCAGTTAACCCTTTTTGACCCAATTTTGACCAAAATTTGACCTATGATAACTTGAGCATATGATCTCCATTTTCATTTTTCTCGATATAATTGGAATTCTCTACCATACTTTCATGGTTTAGGGATATTTAGAGAACTTCCAAAGTCCCAAATTTTCCTCTGGATCAAATTTATTCTCCAAGGTTAAGAAGCATGTTTCAAGCTCCTAAAAGGAAAGATAAGAAGTTGTTTAAATGAAATAGTGAATATAATAAAGTCATGTCTGATTCCATGAATAAAAAGGATGATCCTAAGCTTGAGGTAAAGAAATAAGACTCAAATCCTATCCTAAATATCAAGGAGGATGATTAATAAGGTCATATGATGTATAATTCATATTCATGTACTAGTCAAGGTGAAGTAATTGCAAAGATTGACTAGGCCAAGAAGAAGGATATATCAAGATTTCCATGTTTGATACACGTCATAGAGGATTGATAGATCTAACTGTAAATGAAAGTAACCATATGTGTTTATTAGGTCACCAATAAGAAGATTAAGGGTTTCCAGATGATATTATTATACCTGAAAAGTCATCTAAGAAGAATGAGAGGTTTTCAAAGAGTAATATAAAATTAGATAAAGAGAGGATAGAGTCCTTAGAATCATTTTATGAATACATACTTTTCTAAGTGTCCTAAGTAGCTTGGAGTGTCTTCTCTAAGCTTCTAGAAGACATTCTTCATTTGAAGAAAGCATGGGTGTGTTTTGAAGATGTATTATCATCTATAGATGTTTTTCAAAGGAAAAGAGTTGTCTTTTTTAGTCTTTCTGACTATGTAGATGCACAAAATGTTTGCATCAATTAGTTTGAAGCCAAATAGGATGTGTATATACTGTTGTTGATTCATCCTAGTCATAATTATCAATTTTCTTATAATTTAGTGTCAATGTCATCATGAGAAGCATGAAAATTATTGATCTGTTTGAAAAATGTGTGTACTAAAAAATGTATATTTATGTCCTATCATTCATCAAGTATTTCTTGAGTTTTGACAATTCAGTCTCAAGTTATTGTTGCATATGTTATTATGATCCTGATATAGTCTTCACGAGTTCATGAAAAGGTCAAAAGATGTCTTTCGTGTAGTAGATAAATGTTATGCTCATCCTAGGGGGATTTTATCATGTTTTGGTTGCATGAGCAAGTGCTCCATGTTTTCAGTAAATGGTATGTTTGTATAGATGTCATCATTATCATGTGTCATGAGGTTCTAGTTATGAAATAAGAGTAATGTGCTTATAATGTAAAGTTGAGGAGTTGTGGCCTGCAAATTCAATATAGGCTTGTTCTTGGTTAGTCTTTCAAGTCTTGTTATTTGTACCTAAGCCATGAATATATGTTTGTGACTATCAATAGTGATTTGTAGGATAAGTACAAGTAAGATGAAGTATGTTTTGGAGTCATGTGTTATTAGAGGTCACTTGCATAGTCTTTCATATACAGAGGTATGTTTTTTTCATTCTTAGTTTATGATAAGAAATTATAGAGTCATTCCAAAGGTGATAGAAGAGCATATAAACTACATGTATGATAGGATGAAGAGAAAGTAATGTATTGCCTTAAATAAGGGTATAATCATCATGAAGGTAATGTGTGGAGCATGGAATAATTTAAGCCATATTGATCATATGGAAGACATAACAATGGAGTATGGGCTCATGTGTAGTAAAAAAGGAATAGTTGAAGCTATTTTGAGGAATTTGAAGGTCATCATGACTAATATACTCAAAAAAGGTATAATATTTTCCTACTCATGATGTTTTGTGAGTAGTATTTGAAGATGATTGAGGACAAATGTAGGAAGTGTCATTAGTTTAATGGATCTTGATGTTGAAATAATCCTCTAAGATGATCTGGGTTAGATCCATGAGTAAGTTTGAGCTCTTAAGGCATGATATTATTTTTGAAAAGATGAAGGTTGAGAAAATATTATAAAGTTCTAAAAAATGTGTTTTGAAATCTTGTAAATGTATTAATGGTCTCTTGATCTCTGATACAACTCTGTAAAAGATAATTGAAGCTTGGATATGTGTCAAGAAGGAATGTATAGTCACTATGGGTCCCTGAGAAATTATGAAAAACTTGAAGTTGTGTTTGATTGGTCCAAGATATACAATATTCATTCTATTATCTATATGTTGTCTTGGTATTTTATCAAATAAGGTTTGAATTTGCATCTAGGTGAGTATACAGTGCTTGAAGGTATGTCATAGATTCCAAGGTAATAAGTGGATAGTTTGAAGTGCTTGACAATGAAATAAATGGTATAGGTACATCTATTGGAGGGTATAAAGTTATGATATGATGATCAAGTTAAAAGATAAAGGTGGTTTGTTTGAACAATGAAATTCTGAGCTATCCAAAGATAGAGTATTAGTTAAAGCTTTGAGTTTCAATTCTACATGAAGAATACTTATAGAATGACTCCACAGGGAGCTAAGTGGTTTTATTTTTTTATTCAAGTCATGCCTAGAAGAATGTAAAGGGAATTATCATGTGTGTCAAGGCAGAGCTTCTAATTGATTGAAGGTACACTAAAACAAAGGAATAGATCACTGAAAAACTACTTTAGAAATGTGACATTTGATTTTACCCATATTCATGACTATTGTCCAAGGTATGAGCTATCATAATTTCTTATCAAATTAGTTTGAGATGGTATATTGTGAGGAGGAACATCAAGTTGGAGTTTCATATGTTGAGGTTTATTTTAAATAATTAGGAAAATTGGAAAAATTGGTCTGAAGGAATGTTTTAGAGCTCTTGGTCCTAAAGAGGTTACTAGTCTATATTAAATACCCAAGTATTTTTATGTTCCTTGAATATTTGGTAAAAAAAAATTTTTATTATTTCATGAAGGTATTTAATGATTCATCATCCCAGGGGGATTTTATTCTTATTTTGAGGACATTGTAATATGTGTCAAGGAAGGATTAAATGATCAAGGTCTGAAACATCGTCAAAAAAGAAGAGTTGTAGGGGGGATTGTTCAAAGATGAAGAAAGAAGGTTAAAATCAGTATGTATTCTAATATGGTGAATATATCTTCTTAGGAGAAGCTATTTGCATGATTATTTCAGGTGCATGGATCTCTTTTTGTTTTGATGAAGATAAGAAAATATAGTACAATCTAAGGAGGAGCATGTGATAAAGTAAGTTTTGTATTATTTTCATTATATTTTCATGTTGATTTATCATAGTTCCTTTGTCATAGATGTAAAAATGGGAGATTAGGCTCAGAAACATGAAAAAGAGGTCTTGAAGGTGTGTTTTGTCTTGAGGTTTCCATCAAATTTTTTTGAAGGTGGTTTCCATCAATGAAAAAGGGGGAGATTGTTGGCCATTGAGTATATGGTGTTTTCATTAATATCAAATTTCATTGATGGAAAATGGAGTTTAGGTTTCATATGAGTCTCCATGAGGTGTCAATTAAGGTCAAACATGAAGGTTGATTGGTACTATCGAATCATGTTGTCTTGTTATGGTGTCTTGGTGCATGGTCAAGTAAGCTAGCATTATAGATGACATCTAAATTTTTTAAAAGGATGGTATGAGGTCATACATGGTCAATATGATGTGTAAGAGGTGTTAATGATTCTATAAAAGGTCATCAAGGTTAGAATGTCTAAAGTCATGGTTAAGTCAGATCATTCTAGGCCTATTCATATACCTCATAAATGGTGTATGGCATGGTGGTATGAGATATGGAGAAGTGAAGTATATTATGAGAATTAAAAGTGTGTTGTGACATGACATAGAATACGTATGAGGAGTTTCAGGTCAGTGTTCATAAGTTTGATGTTGTTTCAAGCACCTTTGAAGCAAGTTTCTTAAGAACAAGGCATGTAGAAACATGTAAGTTTTAGTGGTTGGATATTTACAGATGTATTTGAGAAAGAATGTGACTTGGTATTGTTAAAAGAGGCCATCATGGTGTTTTAGGTCAAATTTCAAGTCAAAGTTGCAAGAAAATTGATTTTTGGAAAAGTCGAGCTCTTAAGAAGCCAAAAACCAACTCGATAGGTAACTCTAGATGCTCACCCACTCAAAAAAAAAAAATCACAAGACCTTGAGGCTTTGGGGGATGTTTTTTGATTGAGATAATACCATTTTGAAAAAATAATGGATCAATTTGGTCATCCCATGTTTATGAACAATCGTTAAGAAGTCAGACTGGTCTTAAATCCGAGTGAAACCCTCATAACAGAGTGATATGAATGATTTAAAGTGTATGGTCTCAAAATGGTCTAGAAAATATAATGTGATGCATTAGGGTTGAAAAGTGTTTTCTAGGTCTCATTTGGGTGTTTGTTTCATGATCCAGTTGCTTCAGGAAGTAGGAGAAAAACCCTTGTTTATGAATATTTGTAGTTTTAGGGCTGAGATGGAAGCTTCATGAAGAAATGTGAATTGTTCTAGGAATATTGGGATTTGTAATATATATCCATGAAATATTTTGAGTATTTACAATGGATAAAAATGGAAGATACAAGTCTCCAAAGTTACTCTACTGATTTTGGCCTTAAGGGATAAAACCTAACCATGAATGTTTGAAGTGTGCTAAGTTGATTTGAATAATGGATCATGGTTATTTGGTATTTTATAGCTTGTATAAATATTTTATGTTGTGTTTTATCTCTTTTAATTGTATGATGAGGTGGTTTTCCATTGACTATTTATTAATCTAATTTACGCTATTTGTCCCACCAAGAAGGCATCATGGATCAAGTATGTAAGAGTGAATTTCTCCATATGACCTATGCATGTTAGTGTTTGGAGGTGTTTTTCATATCCCTGGTTATGTGTTGCATACATTGGTTAATCATTGAAGTGATGAATGAGGTATTTGAATCATGCTTCCTCAAGACTGATTTTTGAGTCCTAAAAGCTTAAATGAGCAGTTCCAGAGATTGGTCTATTTGATTACCTTGTGACCTGATTTGGAGGATGACATGAGTTATTCCAAAATGTAGATACATAAACCTTCCAATTGATATGATACTTGATCCTTGATAAAGAGTTTATAGGTGTGAACTAATTCAATTTTGAATACCTAAATTTGATATCTTAAAGCCAGTCTAAGATGTGTAAGAAGAGTCATTTTGGGGTCTTGTGCCATGATATGAAGGTTTTACTGTGTATAATGAGTTATTTGACATAAATATCCTCTTGTTTATGTGTCTCTTGTGTCTTGATGTTGATTTTTAGTATGATAAGGCATTCATTCGTATGGAGTGATTTTTAGGTGTTTAAGTCCTTGCTGGAATTGCTTACTTATTGGTGTTCTTCACATTGATGATAGCTAATTCAAATATTATTTTGATATTTGATGATTCTTAAAGGTTGTACCTAATTTTTGTGAAGTATTTGGATCCTTGAGAAATACTTTTGATTCCCTTTAAGTTCATGGTGCACCTATAATTACGTGTAGACACCTAAATACTTAAATTGCTGCTAATTATCTTTCTCGCAAATTGGTGACATATCGTCAATAATGCTCATCTTTTATCCTATCGTCATTAATTAATTACACTACGTTAATTAATTAAGTCACCTATCCAATGAATACCCTAATTAACGACCTTCCATTAATAAATCCATCCTTATATCTAAAGTAATTAATTATTATTAATTAATTAGCTTCCCCTTTCATTAAACCAATAAATCAATATTTAATTGATTTAATCCCCTTCTATAGTCTAAATCATGCTAATATTCCTCTAAAAAGCTTGTATAAGCTTGCACATATACTAATTAATCATCTTGATTAATTAGTAAACCCCCTTTATCCACATGAGTCACTAAAGGACAAGCTAAACTCTCCTAAAGTTAACTCAACCCTTTCTTTAACCCCCTTATCCATAACTAACTCAACATCTCTATTATCCCACATACAAAGGGATGTAGAGATTCCTCTATCCATTGGGCTATATAAATAGCCCCCCTCCTACCTTTACACTTACACCTATTCCTTGAGAAGACAAAAGCAAAGCATATAACAAATACACTATAAGCCTTTTGTTATTCTTGAGAAATTCACCATTTGAAGAGATAAGCCTCATTTCTTGCATTTTCTAGCCAAGTGCTTGGGTCATATGGGAATAAAAAAAGTGGTCTTGTAATCATGTTGTGATGAGCTCCCATTCCTAAGTCCTTGGAGATCAAAACAATCAATTTGATTGCCATGGAATCTACATAGGTCCATTTGCTTTTGTTGGTAATCTAGAGAAGTAGAGGCTTTGAATACTTTAACATGTTAGTTTGATCTTAGTTCAAAGTTAATGCATTATGCTTAGTATTGATCTTGTTTAGGTATCATCTTGATGGTGCCTAGATTTTGACTTAGCTTTGTTATAGAACTATTTAGGTGGTAGTTCTTATTAATCTAACTTAGCTTAAGTAAAAATACACGCACACATTTGGCACACCTGGTGGGACGGATCCTTAGTCCCTTAGCATTTTTTAGCTTGAATTATATTGTTTTTGGCTAACCTTTGATATACACATACAATAAATAATGTTCAATTTCTTAGGATTTTTGCTAGTATTATATGTGTAGGTTCTCATTTATAGCTATCATTTTAATGGGTTGTTGCCAATTTCAAGCTAACTTGCTAAAATTTGAAGTATTTTGAGATTTTTTGTGTTTTTTTTATGTACTTTGGTTATAGGAGGGGTGCAGACACACTAACCGGGGTGTAGGCACACTAATCCAAGCGCAAGCACCTCTCAGGTGGCTCAATTGCACTGTCGGAGCTTATATCTCTGTTTTCCAACCTTGGCACACATACACTAACCCAAATGCACATACCCTAACCAAGGTGCATGCACATTAACCTAGGCATAGACACTTTTTCATACTGTACCTTCATTGCAGCAGAAAAACCTTTCAGGCCGGCACATACACACTAACCCAGGTGTAGACATCTCTGGTGGCACATGCTCTTATCTGGTGGTGTAGGCAATCTGTCAGAATCTGGTACTACTTATTAGCTTCTGTGGTGCACACACCCTAACCTTGGTGTAAACACCTCTCTGGTGGCACAGGTGTTGTGTCAGAACTTGATACTTCTGTTACCTACCCTGGCACACACACCTTTCAGGTGGCGTAGGTGCACTGTAAGTTTGAAAAACACAGAGAGGCACATTCTCCCTAACCCACACACACACACACACACACACACCTAAAATGGGGCAAATGTGTCTTTCATTTTTCTTAAAATTAAGGTGTTAAAGTGATAATTTATTTGTGGGTTTTATCTAATTAATGCCTATTTTTATAGGGTATGTTTACATGCTTTTGTTAGACTAGATAGACTTTGCATGCTTGCTTATAAGAATAAGATCCCATATGCTCTTCCCTCGCGTCTCTTGAGGTGATCTTGGGAATCAGAAATTATTCTTAGGTATTTTTGATGCTTTGAAATTATTAAGAATATCTGAATTGGAATGAGTTAACTTGGTGTGTTTAAATTAAGTGTTTTTCCATTTGTCATCTTCTTGTATTTTAGAAACGTCACACATGCTCTTCTCTTACATCCTTGGATGATCTTGAGAATCAGAAATGATGTTTACTCTTTTTATGGAAAATTACTAAAATCATTATATAGGACTAAAACACACGCTTGTCAAAGAAAGGTGGAATCGAAACAAAGTTGAAACCACTAATATAGTTTTCGTACAGGTTTCCAAAAGGTGTTGAAACAAACCACATCAAAATTAAACAAGATAAAAAGAACAACATATTCAAAACACTGTATTGCATGTTTCAGAAAAGGGTACGTCCCTATCCACTCAACTGGAACTTAACCCCTTTGGCATAATGCCTTAATCTACAACAATGGGGGTGGTACCAGGAACCCCAAAGTAGTCCACGTAAGAGGGAACCTTGTGGATGAAACGGGAAGTACTCCGCACATCCTACTTGACTAGTCATTCCTTGTGAGTTGACGTTACCAGTTATCCATATGGTGACCCCAATGATGGTACACGTAGATGTACTAGTTACCTACTATGCTTGAAGGGGGTAAAGTAAAGTTGAGATACTCCCAATTTAGTCATTATGACTTTTTGGGTAAATCGAGCTCGCTTAAGACAGCTTTGTAACACCTAGGAAGAGAGAACCACCTAGGAAGATATTCTTTGGCTAGGAGCCCACTTTGACCATTTCAAAACTATGTTGAGTTGTGAGCCATCATTCATCACGAAATGTGGGAAGTTTTACGTTTGTTTATTTTTTCACTTGCCTTAAGGTGAGGTGAAACTTTGCTGAAGTAAAGACAACATTTTTCATCCCCATTTTGATCTACTTCCTTCACATTCTTTTGACACTTTGTTGATCAAAAGAAGGGTGACTGCCTTTGTGTTACCAATTGATTGTTTCTGCCACTTTTTTATACATTTACGCCCATCTATGTTTATGGTTGGGTAAGAGAAATGTCTAAAGTGTGCGGAGGCATATTCATATCATTGGTGGCCTTTGTGATCTTGATACCCACATCAGGATCGTCATCATAGTTAGGCGTGGTTCATCATCTTGAACTTCCTTGGAAAGGTTACCTTGTTTCTATCATATGACTACAATTTTGGTATTTACATCTTGTTTCTTGTAAACTTGACCTAAATATCTATATTGTAAGTTTACGCTATACACATTTTAACAATTCTTAGTTATACTTTAAGCTTTTAGTTTGATTCTATTACTACCTCAACTTTGAAAAGTGCTACATGTTAACACTTGTGCGTGTTATATCAATATCATCTTGATATCAATACCTTACTTTCTCGTAAAGTGTAGTTAACATATCTTGGTGACATTGTTGTGTCACTCACAAATTGTAACTAGCACTTTTTGGGATATAGGTGTTAGTTGAATTTGGGCTTGCTTCTAGTATACCTTGTTAGGAGGTCACATTAACTTCTTGTATTTACTTACATCTTGTTCATTCCCTTGAACTTGACATAAGTGAGGACATCTTGTTAAATATCTTACGACAACAACTACTTTTTTGAAGCACAATCTAGGAAGTACTTCATTCATTTGATAGGCTTAGGTACCAAACATTGTGTCACTTTTGATTTATCACTCTATCACATTGGTATGCTAACATTTATACTCATTCATATTCTTGATGTTCTTTTTTTGCATTTTATTTAGGTGTGATCACAATTTTTTGAACACATCTACAACTTACCTTGGTGAAACTATTACACATCATGGCTCCTAAAAAATAATTAGGGCTCAAAAATAAAACCTTCGAAGCACAACAAGCGCAAGCTTGGGAAGCCTCAAACAAATAAGGGTCAAACCCTTTTATCAGTCATGATCTAGGGCCTCTATTTTCTACAGAAAAAGAGATAGAAGACATGGTAGATCATAGTTGTGACGAATTGGAATCCCCACATGTGGAGTTTGACTTTGACCCCACCTTATTAGACAAATTCCTTTTTAGAAATAAGGATAGGGTGCTGGCATGGGTTGTAGAATTGGGGGCCAAAATGTCCACTGAACATGAAACAATCCCACGTACAAACAATGCTAATGACGAGGAGTGACCTCTTATCAAAATGGATGATATTTTAACACATGGACATGGTTCTACCTCCAATGTGAGAAACATAGTGGGACATAGAATACCCTTCATTAAAGTGCCACGTAAAATCAAGCTAGGACACGAGGATGTTGAAGAACCTCCACAATATGAAGAAGAAGAGGAACCTTTAGAAGAAGAAGTCATTATTCAGCAATAAATTTGTAACCTTAGTCAAAAAATAGCCTTGTTAACCTCACATGTACAAAAGGAATTAAGAAAGAATGTCCAAAATACAACCTAAGGTCAAACACAATGAACTTCATAGAGAAAACCAAGGAAGGGACAATACGAAATATAGTTGAGTGTATATACCTTCTTCCCCCACTAAAGAAAAATTACTTGCACAAGAAGTACAATATATGAAAGTGACACTCGCAATCCTTCAAGAGGGAAATGTGGGGAGAATAACAAATAATCAATATGAAGAACTATTTCCCCATCTATTTGACAAAGCTATAACACTTCAACCTTTCCCTAAAAAATTCGACATGCCAAAATTTTACATATATAGGGGAAAGGGAGACCCACGAGATCATGTCAAGGATTTCTATATGGCATGTCAAGAGGTGTCCTATAGTGATAATTATCTCATAAAACTCTTTCCCAAGAGTCTAGGAGGTCAAGCCTTGGAGTGGTTTACTTGTTTACCTCGGGGGTGTATTTTTACCTGGCTAGAATTGGTAGAGAGGTTTGTGTGTCACTTCTCATACAATATATAAAGTGATATCACCATGGTAGAATTATCTAGCACCAAAAAAAATCCTAACGAGACATTCACTAGCTTCCTACAATGGTGGAGAGGGATATCCAGTCACTTCCTTTACACATTCCCTAAAAAATAGCTGGTAAGTATCTTTTTTCCCAACCTAAATCTAGACATCACTTTCCACCTTCAAATGCATTGTGTTCACACTTTTAAGGAGGTCATTGAAAAATGTGTTCAAATAGAGAAATCCCTTATTGCCAAAGGAACTCTTAAGTCACAATCTAAAGATAATCAAAGTGTTAAACCTACGGAGAAGCCAAAAATATTTAATAAAAAAAAACGTGGTGGGAGACAGGATCATAGATTCCAAACATGTGCAAATGGTTCAAACTGGTCAACCTTTTAAACTAACCAAAGGACCTATTCAACCACCACCTAAACAAAGAATGTTCACTCCTCTCAATGAGCCTTTTTTGGTTATACTAAAACAATTGGATGTAGCTCACATGGTGACTTATCCCACAACACAACCTTTTGATGAAAATGCTCCAAAACCATCAGGGTACAAAGAGCATGACTATTGCGAATTACATCATCTTAAGGGACATAAAATAGAAAAATGTCTGTGACTTCATCACTACATCTAGACCTCATCAAAAATGAGGAGATAAAAGTGGGGAACCTAGAAAAAACTTAGATGCCCAACGAAAAGATGGGGATATACAAAGGACCATTCCCCAAACATGGTAAGTCAGAGGAGTCAAAGCCGGATCAAGGAGAGTCATCCCAAACTTATAAAGCAACAAACTATCTATATACCAAAAAGAAAAAAATCATTATGATTTTCTCATTGGATTTATTCACTCTCCTAGTGACCATGTGAACACATTTCAAATCAAGGGAAATGACTATGTCATGGTAAAAATGCATGCCCACCTCATGATTCCTGAACCCTCTCCATCAACCCCGCAAAATGGTAGGTACAACATCTTAGAACAACTTGAGATAACGTTTGCAACATTTTGATCTTGGATCTTCTTAAGATATCAAATGTACATAAAGAAATTTTGTACCAAACTCTTCAGGGGTTAGGAGTGCCACTAGAAGTAGATCCTAAACATCTTCAGGCTGTGGTAGCAAACATTGTACCAACTGAACACATTACCTTTAATCATAGGGAAATCCCTACTGAAAATACAACACATAACCTCCCCTTATATATTGAGGTATTTGTTACCTGCTGAAAGATCAAATGGGTGCTTGTGGACAATGGATCAAGGTTGAATATATGCATGTTGAAGTTGGTTAAGAATTTGGGACATACTGAAGTAGACCTCGAGTCAAACGTCATTACCATAACTGCTATGACAATGCAGAAAGGGAGTTAGCTGGCATGATCACATTTCCCATGGAAGTCAGTACCACTTGTCATCACACAAAGTTTCATGTCCTAGACTTAGAACTCCCATATAATATGCTTCTAGGCCAACCATGGATTCATGCCATGTAGGTCATGCCATCAACGTTCCATTAATGCATTAAACTAAAGCATGAGGGACACAGTATCACAATACAAGGGGATTTAGAGCCCTTTTCTCACTGTAGAGATCTCAATATTTTTGCACGTAAGTGTACTTGTATGTGTCCCTCCACCGACATAGTTGTTCCTCTTCAATCTAAAGCCATGGAGTCCTAGGTAGATTTAGATTCTCTCAATTCTTGTGCCCATGGTGCCTCTACATCAACTTCTCCTTTTGATTCATGGGAGATGAAGGTTATGGAATATGGTTATGGAGAATATAATGTGCAACAAGTCATCTTAGTTTTAGACCTCTCATTGTCACCTAAGACTAGAGGTCGACCCAACTATCATTTCAGATGACCTAGAAATGGGAAAACTATTGGGTCATTTTTACTTGGAGGCTTGCTGGTTGAAGAAAAATTGTTAGATACACCTATGACTTGGGTCTTAGAAGATACTCAGCCAACCTGCTACTAAACCCTTGAATATGAAAAATCTAGTCAAATGATGTACTCCATGGGCTACATGGGTGTAGGATGCAAAAGGAATGAGAAAGGATAGCGAGAGCCAGTGCCTCTCTCTCATTTTAAAATAAAAAGGTACAACATTGGAATTTTCCCTTATGGAGCACATCCCAATGATCAAGATGTTACTTGCTCTAAATGTGAGGATAACTCTGAGTATTTAGACAATGTTACAGATTCCCATTATAGCCAATCTGAGGATCTTACCTCCACGAACCTGTTCATGAATACCGTTGTCCTCACCATAACCCCTATGGAACCTAAAATTGACCTCATTTACCCTTCCCTTGTTGAATATGACCAACAATGTCATATGTCACTAGATCTATTTGAGAATGATGAATTTATTACATAATTCATGGGCATTCAGGATACAATTACCATTGGAGACCACAAAAAGGGATTCTATATTGGCTTAGATACCTGAGCCTACTTTAGAGAGGAAGCTGAGATTCATGGTTAGCAAAACCTAAGAAAAAGTGAGGGAAAAAGTACCAATGTGAAGCCTCGGCAAAAATCAAAGTCTAAGTCACACAGTGAAAACCTCTTTGAGGCACTGACAGACAAACATGTGCAAAAATCAAAGGAAAATAAAAGTGACCATGCCAAGGATGAAAATATTGTGGAGAAATCCTTGGGAAAAGATCTCAACCTTCCTCTCGATCCTATGCATATGGAGGACTCGTAAAAGTTACTAGTAGAGGAGGCTATCGATGTAAACATTGGCACAGAAGAGGACCCAAAAATAGTAAAATTGGGAGCTTCACTCTCGACATGAGAACATAAAACATTCACCATGCTACTACGGGAGTTGATAGATGTATTCACGTGGTCCTATAAGGATATGCCAGGCTTAGATCCAACTTGGGTCATACACAACTTAGTTGTACATGAAGATGCTAAGCCTATTAAGCAAAAGATCAGAAAGGGTGGCTCTCCTGGTTAAGGAAGAATTAGAAAGATTGCTTGTAGTAGGATTCATTCGGCCCATTGATTTGTCTGAATGGATAACCAACATTGTCCATGTCTAGAAAAATCCTGTTGGGATCAGAATCTACATGGATTTTAGAGACAAAAATAAGGCATGCCCTAAAGATGATTTTCTATTGCCAAATATTGATATGATTGTGGATTCAACAATAGGATATGAAATGCTATCTCTTATGGATGGATTTTCAGGTTACAATCAAATCAAGATAGCCAATGAAGATCAACACAAGATGACTTTTACAACTCCTTGGGGTACCTTCTATTATCAGGTAATGTTGTTTGGTCTTAAAAACGTAGGAGCTACTTATCAGAGGGAAATCATGGTAATTTTCCATGATATGATCCATGATATCATGGAAGACTATGTGGATGATATCCTCAGAAAATCTAAAAAAAGCTAGGATCACCCTACTATTTTGCGGCGTATCTTTGAATGCCTACGAGAGTACAAGGTCCGTCTGAACCCAAAGAAATGTGTGTTTGGCGTGCTATCAGGAAAATTGTTGGGTTTCATCATATCAAGAAGGGGAATTGAGGTAGACCCTACTAAAGTGTCTTCTATTACTGAGATGCCTCCTCCTAAAAATATTAAGCAACTATGTAGCTTGCAGGGAAAAATATAGGCTATTCACCACTTCATCTCCCAGTTTGCTGATAAGTGTCATTCGTTCACTCACCTACTTAAAAAGGATGTTGCCTTTATCTGGGGACCATAACAACAACAGGACTTCACCTTTCTTAAGTAATATTTGGCCAATCCACCTATCCTCATGCCTCCAACTCCTGGTGTGCCACTCCTGCTTTATATCTTTGCTACTTAATTTTCTATTGGTGCGCTACTTGCCCAATATGACCTTGGTCATAAAGAAAAAGTGGTATACTACCTCAATCGCACTCTCATCGCTTATGATCTCAACTATCCTGAAATCGAAAAATATTGTTTGGATATAGTTTTTACCTTTCAAAAACTTCATCATTATCTATTGAATACCAAAACCAAGCTTATATCAAAAGTTGACCCACTCAAATAATTGTTGTATAAACCCACCCTCACTGGTAGAATGGCTAATTGGATCATTCTACTCAGTGAATTTGACATCGAGTTTTTGCATCAAAAGTCAATCAAGGGATAGGTACTTACTCATCAATTAGCAGAAGCACCTTTACAAGGCACTGAACCTTTGAATCTGGATCTACCAGATGCCTCATTACTATACATTGAAGAATCTGTCATGTGGCAGATACACTTTGACGGGTATTTTACCTTTCATGGTTCAGGGGCAAGTGTGGTCCTCATTACTCCTTCTGGCGACCCCATACCTCAGGATTTTTGTCTTGGTTTTCCTTACATGAACAATATCGCAGAGTATGAGGCACTCATCACTAGGATGAAGCTCACCATCAAATGGGACATTCATCATGTTAAGATTGTTGGTGACTCTCAGTTAATCATCAAGCAAGTCAATGATGAGTACAAAGTTAAGGATGAGAAACTCATCCCTTACAAGAAGCTGGTATAAAATCTAAAAGAGTATTTTGTATGCATCACATTTGAACAGATCCCAAGAGTAAAAAATAGATCTACAGATGCTATAGAAATAGTGGATTCTGTGCTCTTCATTCTACCAAAAAGTAATGACATGCCATTCTTTTTGGAAAATATATGCCATCCTGCGTACCACATGTCAGAATCATATCTGGCTTGTGATGTTGTTGGTCCCAATTCCCCTTGGTATGATCCCATTTTCACCTACCTCAAAGACAACAAATTCCCTCCCAACATCTCCCATTCCAATAAATAAATCCTAATTTTCCAGATAGCCCACTGTACCCTTTTAGGAGGTAAGCTTTATCATCGTGGCTTCGATGGGAATCTGTTACGTTGTCTCGATATGCCATAATTAGTCCAAGAGATTAAAGAGGTGCATGAAGGGGTGTGCAGGGCCCATACTAACAGAATGGTTCTAGCCAAAAAATTATTGAGAGTGGGCTACTATTGGCCTACCATGGAAACCGACTGCTACAACTATGTAAGGAAGTGTGTACTTTGTCAAAAGTATGGAAATTTCATCCATGCTCCATCACAGCCGTTGCAACCCATCACCACCCCATGGCCATTTTCTAAATGGGGACTTGATTTGATAGGGAAGCTTACCCATACTTCATCTAATTTCCACACCCACATCATTCTAGCTACTGAATACTTTACCAAGTGGGTGGAAGTTGTCCCGTTGACCTATGTAATGGGTGCTCAAATTTCCAAGTTCATCATGAATCATCTTATTTTCCGGCATTCGTGTAGCCATTGTTACTGATAATGGAAAATCATTCAAGAATAAAATGGTAAAGGATCTCTATCATTGGTTTCAAATCAGGTTAAAATGGTATACACCATATTATCCCCAAGGAAATCGGCAGGCCGAGGCCACTAATAAGACTTGGATTCAAATCATGGAAAAGATGGTAAGTAAGATAGGTCGTAATTGGCATTTACAAATCCACCTAGCTCTTTGGGCTAACAAGACTTTTATTCACACTCCTACATGTGCGATTCCATATTCCTTGGTATTTGGAATGAAATCTATCATCCCATTAGAAATTAAGCTTCCTTCTCTACAAAATCTCTCTTAGGGATTATCTAGATAAAGATGAAGATTACCAAGTGGCTAAACTGACATAGTTAGAGCTCCTGGATGAGAAATGCATCTGTGCCTTAATCACCTCAAAGTGTATCAGAACAAATTCTCTAGAAATTACATCAAAAGAATCATACCTTGTCAGTTTGAGGTTGGTATTTGGTCATGAAGGAGAATCAATTCAACACAAGGGAAGAACGAGAAAATAAAGGAAAGTTCGAACTACATTGGTTAGGACCTTATGTTATCATGGCCAAGTATGGAACAAGAGCATACAAACTTGCTCACCCCAATGGTTATGAGCTCCATGAGCCCATGAATGTCATGCACCTTAAATGGTTCTATGCTTAAACATGGTGCGAAATCAGAAAAGAAAAAATCAAAAACAAGGTAAAAATAATCAAAATACAAAAAAATTAAAATAAGAGAAAAAGAAAAAGAGAAAATAGGTCATCCATAAGTGAAAACCACGCAATTTTGAAACTTTGGATAAGTCCTTGGGTAAAAACCAGTTTCTGGCACCTTGGGAGGATTCGTTGTTCATAAGCATCTTGCATCTAGAGGGTACCTTTAATTATAATGCCTAGGGCTAGTTCCACATCTTCCTCTGAGATTTCCTATGAGCCCAATCTTATCAAGCCTTGATTTGGATTTATCTCCTTTTATTTGTCTATAAAGGCATGGTCTTTTTCTATTCCCCATCTCACACTAGGGGAACTTCTGCGAATTTACCTTCCTGTTTATAACCGCGTGTCATTTTCCTTTGTATATTCCTCGTATAACACTAGGGGCATCCACGCTTTCTTGGTTACCTGTGCATAACTCTAGAATACTATCTGAAAAACACAAAAACATTCAAAAATGTTAGAAAAACACAAAAACATTGAAAAAATGTTCGAAACTCTAAACAATATAATTTTTTTCACAAAAATCAAAACAATACAAAATTGTTTCACAAAACAATATCTTACAAAAATGTTCACTGTAGTTTACTTGCATTGTCTTGTTTCTTGCTTTGCTTGATTGCTTGTATAGTTGCTTCATTTTTGTATATTTTTATTGTTTGTTTCTTATACATACTTTGTTAGGATTCATATTTTCTTGATTAGATCAGATTTCTTCTTACTTGTGTAAATTGAAGTGTGTTTTTGCATGCTGGTGAATCATGGTACATTGTTGTTTTGGTTCACTATGTTCTTTGTTAGCATTTGATTATATTTTCCTGTTGCATGTGCATCATTTTGTTATCACATCATCATATTTCCATCAATATCATCACATATAACATCATCTATACGTCATATATCAAGAAAAATATAAGTATACATCATACATGAATGCTAAGCTAGTTGTCACATATCGTATCATCAAATGGGGGAAAAAGGGATCACAAATATCAAAATCTATCCCCCCCACACCCATATCATCCTGTCATCCCATCCACTAAATCTAGTACATCACATGAGAAAATACATTTGATATACTCTACAAATATATCATCTAGAAATCAATGCACATGTGATACATCAAAAATCAAGATATATATACATGTGGAATCAAATCAGCTAACATCATAACACATCCATATATCCATGTACTCAATCAAAAGTAACAAGCAATATCCATCATCTCATAACACATGTCATGTAAAAAATGTCCATATATACATATACATGTGTGTGGTATATATGTATCAAAAATAGATATACATCGCTACTAAACATCAAAAATGCCTTCATCTGAGGCATACAAAAAGGATGATATACATCGATCAAAGAATACAACTGCCTTCATTATAGGCATATGTCAAAACTACTATACATAAAGACTATTATACATCAAGCACAAGCTACTCATAAGCCTTCATTAAAGAGGCACATGTATTAATACACTAATCAGGTGTGAATCGAGCCCTCAGATTGGCTTGTTGGTCTGTCCCGTGGTGGAGACATAGCATGACCATTGCTTGGTCCTACAGGCTGCCCCCATGGCTTCTCCACTAATTCCTGAGGCCTCTCTGACCTCGTCCCTCTACTCGACTGGTGGCTATAAGAAGGTTCCCGCCGCTTAACTGAAACTGCCTCCAAATATAATGATCTGTAATATGATGCTCTACCCTCTGCTGTAGCTAGATCTCTGTGAGTCTAGGCTATCACCACTTTATCATATATTTGTCAGAAGGATGTTATCTTTGTTGATACTTGGGAAAGCTTGACCTGACCCACTACTCATTCTACTCTTAGTCCATCTCTCTCCAGTATCACAGGCTATAGGTAAGCCTGTGTCTGATGATATAGGCTTATCACTTGAGCCATCTAAGCTGTCATCTACCGTATCTGCTGAAAATCGATAACACCATCACCTCCCTGGTCAACCTGAGCCTAGGCCAAGTCTCTCTCTGCTAGGGCTTGCTACAGCTACTTCTGTAAAGTGGCTATTTGTGCCACTGGCTACACCATAGAGGCTTGTCCCTGTGCCTGCCCCTATACCATTCTAGAGGCCTATCCCTACTCTCATAATCTAAGCCTGGGAACTTATGTAGGTTCTTGAACTGTTCCTTGTGGCCTCAGTACCTGTACCTATGCTGCAACCCTCTCATCATGTGGAAGCCCATCAAATTGATCATTTGGGTCAAGGGCTACTAAATCCTCCCTCTCGTCACTGCTATGACGAAGCTCTCACAGTGGCTGAGTTTCTGTTGCCCAGGCCTCATCTGGAATAGTCAAACATCATGGTAAAATAGTGGCATATGAATCCATGTAATCAATAGTGGTACCCGGATACATGACCTATTGAGATGGGTCTCATGCCTGTGGTACCACCTATAAAAAGATATCCCTGGCTCGGGTCACCTGTATGCGTGGCCCCATGGTCATCCTCTCGAAGTCTAGGTGGGTGTACCACAAATCTAGCTGTGGAACCCCCTCCACCATGCTTAGATGTCACTGACATCAGTCTACTCTATATAACTCAATAATGTAGCTGCGAATACCAAGAAGGAAGTGCTCCACTGTACAAACACTAAGCTCTACTCTATCCTCTTGCCACTGTATCTGTCTGTAAGGCCTCCATATAATATCCCTATCTAAAAACTTGTCAAACTCTCGTCGATATCAGTACAAGCTACCTAGGTGCCCTCGTATGTCATCACCTACTGAAACCCAAGCCATATATGATGGCTCCCCTAGGACTCGGAGATATAATGCACCTACAAGGTGCTTGATAGCTATGTGGTCCCATGAACAAATCTATAGTAAGGAGGCAAGCCCCAATTTCTTCTAATGGTGGTTATAATTAGATATAGGTCCCAGTATAGATGTGCCAATATGTATTGGCCCCAACAATAACACTTGACACTAAATATCTCGTGCACTAATGTCAGCAAACCCCTAGGGAAGGATGTCCTAGTCTTATCAATGAGAAAAAACCCACTAATAAGTGACATCACGTATCAAGGCCCCCGGTGCAGTGTCAGATTGGCTATGCACTCATGAAATGTAACTGTCATGTCATCATGTGGTATATAAAATTTTTCAAACAGGTCACTGACCACCACCCTGATCCACCCAAGATCGCTAGTATATTCAATCAATGAGCCTAGGGTAGGCAAGCAGAGAATCCACCATAAGTCCTCCAAAGTCACTGTCATCTCTCCAGCAGGGAGCTTAAAGCACTAGCTCTCGTTGTGCCACCGCTCAGCCAATGCAGTTAATAGATCATGATCCAAAGTAATGGAAGGCATCTAGGATACAGGGCCTAGGCCCATCGCCTTTAAGAGTATCACAACCGCACGCCAGTCTCATCTGCACATGCTCCCCTCTAGCTTTTCTATGGATGAATATCACTCACACATCTGAAGCATGGGAAAACGTTTCTATAAAATCATTCCATTTGTCAGCTACTAACATTTCTTTTAAATTCTACTTATCATTTTTAGGGTTAACCCTAAAATCCTAATTTTCTTTTAAATGCCATCATTTTTGGCAATTTTATATCTGTCCTCCATCTTCTTAGTGTGCTTGCGCACCCTTGTTTTGGAAAATACGCATGCCTACTTCTACTTATGGGCATTTGCGTCATCTTTCAGGTACCTACGCGTGTGCATGTGTGTGTGCCCTTTTGTGTGTGCACTACTATGTGGCATGTGTGTGTGCGTGCACATGTGTTGTGTGTGTAATATCATTTCGGCGTATCCACATGTGCGTATATGTGTTTTTGGGTGCTTGCGCATGTGCGCATATGCTCAAAGGGCACCTACACCATCATTAGTGAACCTATGCCCTTACGCATGCACCCTGATGCAACTCTAACCCTAGTTTTCTAATTCTATGAGCATTAATTGCAAAATTAACGAAGAGGGTTAGGTTACTCACAAAGATGCCATCATTTGCATGTCTCTTAGACCCTCAAACTGTGTCTGCTTGTCTCAAATGGTCTCATGCTCTCACCATTGTCCTCATTGATGTTAAAGCCCTCACAGTAAAAATTTAGCAGCGGTCGGTAACAAATGAATTGGTCACAGTGATTTACCCCCCCGGGTTGGGTATATCAAACCATTTTTCACCAGTCGTGGTGTCTAGAGGCTTGTTTTGACCACCATTTTCTCCTCTGTTCACCGTCAAATAATTATTTTATTTAAATAATTATATTTCTTTCTTTTTTCACCGTGCTGGGGCATTTTTTGCTGCCTAGTACCCCTTTCTTCTCACTAGGACAATTTTTTTATTGCTCCTAGGTGATTTTTCTTCTTATTCACAATCTCTCAATTTTTTTTTATTTGTTTAAAACTAATTATTTTAGTAATTTTTCCACTATACAGGGACATTATTTGTCACCATTTTCTTCTTTCTTCCCCCTGGGGAATTTTCTTTTTCATCTAGGCTCTTCATTCTATTTCTTCTATTCTCTTCTAATGTTTGCTGTGTTTTAGACAACACAAAACCAAAAACATATATATATATATATATATATATATATATATATCTCTTCAAAATCCAAAAACAAGGAAAAATTCTCCATCAAAATCCTTAAAAAGTTAAAAACCTGCAAAAATAGGTAACCCGCTTATTACGGCTAAAAATTGTCCTCTTTTACATGGTATTCTTTCCATATCCTACCAGTTTATTTCATATCTTCACCAATCAACACGACTCACAGATCACCAGATTCACAACCATTCACAAAGCTAGTTGTTTGCTTCGTCTGTACTATGGAGCACGTCTTGTTTCCTGGTGTTGTTTCATTGTGCACAAAGCTTTCTACTTGGATCCAGTTTCCATCAACATTTCCACTTGTATGTATCCTTTCTCAGGGCATCATTTTTAACCCTTTTCATCAATCACAAACATGTGGACCTCTTCAGCTTGATAACAAAACATTTGTAAAACTATCTTGACTGTTGTTGGGTTGGATATGTGCGTTCGTACTTGTTATCCCTATTAAATGAGCTTGTTTCCTTCTCATATTGCGTGGATTTGTTGTTTTCAGCAATGGATAATTGTTCATAGTATGGCTTTTCATGTCATTCTACTTTAGTTGTATACTTATATTTTTCATAAGGACCAATGATGGTAGATCTTTTGGCAATATGATGACATTGAAGTTCTTCCAATGTAAAGGCTAGAGGCTAGTTCTTCTCTCCACTTCTCCATATTTCTTCTACATCACTTTCCTATCACTCCTACTCCTCTCCATTTCTCACCTTTTTCGATTTTCGATCATCTTCCTTCATCACCCCATCAACACTTGAGGGGCATCTCTCACTTCTACTAATTTTTCTTCTACCCCTTCAAAATTTTATTCCGTCTAATATCTTTGAAGTGGCATCACTTACGCCACCCCAAAGAGGGTAAAATGTAGACACCTATAATTATGCCTGAGCAATTTAAATACTTAAAATTGTCTTAATTATCTCCTTTCCTCAAAATTGGTGACATATCGTCAATAATTCTCATCTTCTCTCCTATCGTCGTTAATTAATTACACTATGCTAATTAATTAAGTTGCCTATCCAATGAACACCCTAATTAACACCCTTCCATTAATAAATCCTTCCTTCTATCTAAAGTAATTAATTATTATTAATTAATTAGCTTCCCCTTTCATTAAACCAATAAATCAATATTTAATTGATTTAATCCCCTTATATAGTCTAAATCATGCTAATATTCCTCTAAAAAAGCTTTTATAAGATTTCACATCTATTAATTAATCATCTTGATTAATTAATAAACCCCCTTTATCCACATAAGTCACTAAATGACAAGCTAAACTCTCCTAAATTTAACTCAACCCTTTCTAAAGCCCCCTCATCCAATAACTAACTCAACATCTCTATTATACCACATATAAAGGGATATAGAGATTTCTCTATCCATTGGACTATATAAAGAGCCCCCCTCCTACCTTTACATGTACACCTATTCCTTGAGAAGACAAAAGCAAAGCATATAGAAAATACACTATAAGCCTTTTGTTATTCTTGAGAAATTCACCATTTGAAGATCTAAGCCTCATTTATTGCATTTTCTAGCCAAGTGCTTAGATCATATGGGAATAATCAAAGTGGTCTTGTAGCCATGCTTTGATGAGCTCCCATTCCTAAGTCCTTGGATATCAAAACAATCAATTTTATTGCCATGCAATCTACATAGGTCCATTTTCTTTTGTTGGTAATCTAGAGAAATAGAGGTTTTGAATACTTTAGCATGTTAGTTTGATCTTAGTTCAAAGTTAATACATTATGCTTAGTATTGATCTTGTTTAACTCTCATCTTGATGGTGCCTAGATTTTGACTTCGCTTTATTATAAAACTATTTAGGTGGTAATTCTCATTCATCTAAATTAGATTAAGCAAAAATACATGCACACAGTTGGAGCTTGGACAACTTGTTTTGAGCCTAGTTGAGATGTATTGTGCTAGTCCTTCTTGGTGTGACCCTTTCCAACCTACTTGGGTCTCTTAGAGATGTTTATATGATGTTTATTTATTTTTGAGTTGTAATGATTGAAATATATGGTATTAGCTGAAATAGGAGTGTTATTAGAAAGTTTCATGTATATAAGTGAGTTGTAATGACTCATTTGTACTAGTTGAGATAATGGGGATGTGCACGAGCTGGATGATATTGAAGAATAATCGTGAGGGTTCAAGGACAGAGCTAAGAAGAGTGACGAAGAACTAAGAAATATTGAAGAGAAGTTGTTCAAGGTCAATTGACCTAATCAACAAATGAAGGAGCAGATTTGAGTGAGTAGGAGAAGAGAGAATTTTTAGAAGGTTTGGTGTTCATGGAGTTAAATATTTGATCCCAATCAGTTGTGAGAGCAACAATATCTAAGTGATATTTATCTTCAAGTGGTTAAGTGTTTTTGTTGATCACTTAAGGGGGTAGTATCCTCCTTGTATAGTGGGTGTTATATTAAATAGGGGTGGGTGCTCCTTGTGAAGTGGGTGTTTCATTAAATAAATCTTGCTTGGTGTGTAATATTCTTACAATTCCTTTGCTATGAGTAATATTAGATAGGATTTCAATGGGTTTTCTTCTCCTTCAAGGTTTCCCACATTATATGTTGTGTACTTGTGTTCTCTTTTGTTTCATGCACATTTGAATGATTGATACACACATAAGAAGCTCATATTTTATGTATAAGTTCACCCCCCTCTTAGTATATTTTCTTCTAACTTGTTAGGGAATACAAAACTTGTGTAGAAATATTTACTTACAGATCATTGAATCATTCTGACTTGTCTCCTTTTCATGGAGACGTCTGTTTCAAACTGATTTTTTTTGTGATGTTGTGCTTATAGTGAGATGACAATTTTTTGTAAGAAAATAATGGCATAACTTTTCCATTTTGGGTTAGAAGTTTCACATGCCGTAGAGCCCACTTCAGAGATCTCCATGAGGTAGTATAAAAGTAACAATGTTAGTACCAAGAAAATGAAGTTTCATATTTTGGTTGAACAAAATCCTCCTTAGTGGGGAGGTGTGATCCAAAGGTCAACATTAGGCATCATAAGTTCCCAAGATCTCCCAAAACTTATTCCTTATAGAAGAGAAGGCTGAAAAATTTATTGTGGTACCTTGAACATTGAAACATACATCGTATGCTCTAGATATAGTCCACACAAGAATAAGAGTTGAAGGATGAAACCAAGGTACAAGTGACACAGTGACTGGGAAAATTGGTGAAAGCAAAAAATGGGTCATCCTAATGTTGAAAAGTGGTATGGAGAAAAAATACGAGTAGTTTTTTCACCGTTGGTATTCAAAGGTCAATAAAAGGGCTTAAAACAGTGAGTTCCAATATTGTTTCAAAGGGGGACCTAACCATCATAGAATTCCAAGTACCTCATCAAGATGAGACTAAGATGTGCTCATGATCAAGCTAGAAACTGAATCAAATGGTGAGTTGATGAGATGCAGAGCACGTTCATGGAAAGCTATCTCAGGATCGAGATCGTGGAAAACTAAGGAGTGATTCAACATACCACTTGGCAATACTAGCTTATAAAACACCTAACCCCATACATCGATGAGAAAAAAGGGAGGAATGGGTGTGGATGAAGCCACGATAAATAATGGTGTCTTGGGATATATTAATCCCTATAGATTCAACCACCCATTACATGAGGGATAAAATTCAAACAACCTAACAACCTATCCCGGTGGGCTTGGTGAAAAATTAGCATCCAAGGCACACATGGTAAAAACAACGTGGAGGATAGCTTGGGGTGCAGCAAGAGCTTGGAGGTCAGAGAGGAAACTCAAAACAAGCTTAAACAATTAACTTGGAAACCGGGGAAACATGGAAAACATAGATAGTGGTTGATGTGTCGATAAAACAATGGGATAAGGCGTGACATATCACCGAACTCATGGTGACAGAGGATAGGATTCAAACCATGAACCCATCACAACACAACCCACGAGCCTTACTAACTCAGCCAACTGATTTGGGTTATTACAACATAGCCAATAATGCTAAAATACATTATTTTTGGGCCTGAACCTTAGTATATAAAGGGGTCAAGGCCATTCACCAAAGCACGTCGATGCTTATTTATAAATCTTAGCGTGAAGAAGAAAACCTTTAGGAGATTGTAAAAGACATAGTCAAGAACTATTTTTAGGTATAATTATTGAGTTAATTATTATTAACTCAAATATTACTCTATCAAAGGCTATTGTTAAACATTACCTCTCTTGTGGGACTCAGAGTTTGATTATGGAGCTAAAGGAGTTTTTTCAAGCACTAGAGAATTATTATGGGAGATCTAATTCTTTACAGTGGGCATTGTTCACCCAAGTTAAAATTTCTTGGAGGTTACAGAGGAGAATATTATTATTGAGCTTGTCAAACACAATGGATTCAACTTATCTTTGTGTAGATAGTGGCGGTTGTGCAGAATAGGAGAAGTCTACAAAAGGGTGATTTTTTCAAATCAAACTCTCTAATTAGATCTATAGAGTTTGGAGGCCATACAACATAGGGGAAGTCTATAAGAAGTGTATTTTGGGAACCTATGTCAGATCACTATGAAATATTTCTAAGAGCAATCTGGGTTTAGTTCGACTGATTGGCAATGAGTTCGTGGTGAACCAGAAATTTCATAATAGTATTATATGTTTTTATTCTTTTGCTTGAAATCTAGTTACTATGATGAATTGGTTCATCAATTAACGAACTCGGAGATGTAGGCAATTTCTAAACTTTGTTTAGAAATATTTGCAATGTCATTTTATCTTACATTACATTTTTCTTTGAGTTGATTTTGTTTTGGGGTTATATTCAGAAACAAAATAATTTTTCCATAAGGATTTGTTGGTAAGTGAAAAAAAGTTAACCTATTTACGGATCATAATATCTAATATGATAATATACATTAGGAAAATATCTACATCTATTAGATCTACATTCCAATATAATATCTAAATCATATATGTATGAAAATAAGAAGACTAAAGAATAAATTAATCAATGTTGCAAAAAAATATCTATTTTTTTCAAAATCATTCATAAATGGTGTAATCATGTATTTTAATTTGTTTGCAATGTTTATGGACATAACTAATGCAAAATGAGAAGCCCCCCTCCTAAATCATATGATTATTTGATTTTCAAAAAAATATCTATATTTTTCAAATCATTCATAAATGGTGTAATCGTGTATTTTAATTTTTTTGCAATGTTTATGGACATAACTGATGCAAAATGAGAAGCCCCCCTCCTAAATCATATGATTATTTGATAACAAAATTTATGAAATTACTTCCCAAGAAAAATTTCAAACACTCGGTGAAGATTGATTTCAATATATTAAAATAATTTTCCCAACAAGAAACACTATCAAGAAAGAAAACAACAAAATTTATTGAGAGATTATACAGCAAATTTGCTAATTTGACAATAGTTACTCGAGCACATTTGTTGGTTTCATTCTGTAATCATGTTGATATGAATGACACATCACAATTTTTGGGTGTCGATTTTGGACAAAAAATTCATAACAATTGGAAAAATAATTTGTGATGAATGTGTCTACATGAATAATTTCATTGTATATAAAAATGTGTCTACTTATAAGAGTATATATCGCAGAGAAATACTAAATTCAGTTGTAAGTGAAGATACAATAAAGATTAATAATATTAGCATTACTCCTCAGGCCTTGGGTGTTTATAGAAATATTATCAGTAGGTATAAAAAGAGGAGGAAGACATTGGAGGATTCTAATGTGGAAGAAAATTTGACACTAATTTGTAGAAATCCACATTATGATAAAATTTAGAATAGTATTGTGAAGGTAATTCCTGATTTTTTGAGTGAGAGGACTTGTGCTTCTCTAAATATGAGGGATGTTTTTAAATTCAAGATAGGTCACAATGAGGATTTAGAACATCTAAAACATCGGCTAGAAATAACTCAACATGAGATGTACACTAGGTTTAAAGAATAACATCCACATATTAAGATTGAGAAACAAATGTTAGAGATTTTGAAGCCTTGGTATGTGTGAGAAGATAAAGTCCTTCAAACATGTTGTATCATGTAGAGATTTATTATCACTATCAAGGACCAAAAAGTATTACATATTGAATTTTGATTTCTTCTATAAGTTTATTAGAAATGATGATTTTGTTATATGAGATGTTATTTTATTTCTGCAATCAATATCTATATGATTTTTTAGGTGTATAGAAATTTATGAGAAATATCAAATGGTCCAGAAAATTTCCCCTAGATGTATGAGTGAATTCATAGATTTAATTCTTTGTACAATATATGATGATAATGTGGACGGTTCTATGGCTTGCATAAAATATATTTGTGACAAGTATGGGGACTTGAAAAGATTTCAAAAAAAGATGAAGACTTGGACATAGTTCAAATGGTGACTCGTAAGAGGTGATCATTTTAAAGAAAATTTATTTAATTTTAAATTTGGATGTACTTATTTTATTTATATTTTTTATGTTTATTGAAAATGAATATAACAGTTTGTTCATTATGTATGGATTTTTTAGGTTCAAATACATAAAATATTCAACAATATTTGGACTAAACACAACAAGGTTGGACTTGGTAGAAGAGGAAATCTCTGTTGCAACATTCATACATAGTTTCCAAAGTTTGATTAGTCCTTACATCAAACATTATCACTATGAAAAAGTGGTAGAATATGCAATTTAAGACCAATAAATACACATTCCCTCTTTGTTCAATATTATCCATGGTTTATTTTGCTAAGAATTAATCATTTTCATATCAAAAGGAGAGTCAAACAAAATATTATCTTACTAATAATGTTACCATCATGGTTCATGTATTTTATAGGAATTCACGATTGGATTTAGATGGAGTTGAAAGTAGATATGAGAAGTGATTGACTAAGAAGGAGTATCACTTCTATATCAGTGACGACAAGGAACATGACACCCACTTCATACATCATTATTTTCAGTTGTCTTTCCAATATCTTAATCAGTGAGTGGTACAAGTAGATCAACATTTTGTTTGGTATGATGGTTGATCATCACAGTTTAAACCCTCTCACCCTTTTTTGCATTTTGTCATTATAAATGTTATCTCAAAATACCTCATTTATGGAACTTTTTTATAGGTGGTCATGGTAAGGGAGAACACAATGGTGTGGTTGCATGCATCAAATGTTCTCTAAAGAAACAAAAAATTTATTACAATGGAGATCGATTGATTGATGCCCACACTATTGTTGAATAATGTAGGAAACATTTGGCAGTTTAGGAAACCTCACATGAGAGTAACATGCCCCCATACAAATTTTATTGGGATATGATAGGTACACACATAACATATGTATCTTGATGTGAAATTGATTACAAGTTACACATAAACTATGTACATGTACATTTATTTTTATTAATTGTGATGTTTGATAAAATTTGTAGATTTTTCATGATTAATTAGGTATTGGTCGAATTAAAAAGCATGGATGTGAAATTTTTCATAATTCTATGTCTTTCCACTCTGTGACAACTGTGGATAGTAGTAAGAGGAAAATCTATACAAGAGATTATTCTTGTTTTTGTTATGAATGCAGGAAAAAATCATATATAGAGTGCAATAGTCAACAACGTGGTTATGTAGGTGAGTGGAAGAGAGTTCCTTTAGTTGTGGTTGATTCATATGGATCAGTCAAGATGAAAATTTTGAAGATGTGCCCTTGATTTCACCTGATTATGACCACATATTGGGACTTGTTAAACAAGGAATTTTTTTGTTTACAAGTATTGTCTTTGATCATTGAATTAATATATAATTTATAATATATAGATCATTAAATATTTTATCGTTTGATTCTAACAACAAAAACTTATTTGTAAAATGATTGTGTTGTAGGTGATGTATTTGAAATCATTACAAAAGAATGAAATATTGAGAAAGCGGAGTACTAGTTTTTGAGTTGCATAAAAGAGATAAAATATCTAACAAATGAAATAAAAACTGAGGAGGAAACATTTTATATTTGTTTGGTTGTAGTACAGGGAACATATTTACACCAAGTGAAAGTCCTCAAAAGTGGGATTCACTTTGTTGATTACGAACTGGATAATAATTTATATAAATACACCCATCACATAATTACTACTGGGTTACAATTGCATAAGGTGAAGAATGCATGTGGATGAAAAAACTAGAGTCTAGATATAGAAGATCATGGAAAAATTTTACAGGTCATTGAACAATGAGATGAACCACTTGGTATTATATAGACTATAATATTAATATAGTGATGTCTTCTTAATGGAATATTTTCTCTAATTTATTTCTTCTTTTGGTATAAATATTTGAAAAATTTCTTTCTATGAATTAAAACTTATCCTCCTCCTATATGTTATGGATTAAAATTTCTTTAAGAAGAGGTAAAATATTAAAAAATGTAAGTACAAACAATATTACTTGCAATAGATAACTACATCAAAAAACACTTAATTTTATCACTTACGTTACAATGTACATGGTGTTTGTAAGAATTGTATTCCTTATCAATGGTAGAAAAATGATTATGGCATCACATATTTGGTGATTCCTTTTACGTTTGTTCTAAGTATTTTTTCCTCATATTGGGATGATATCGATATGTGACCTATGACCCTTTTCATGATGGAGTTAGCACAAGATTTTTTTTGTATACTAATGAATTTGTTGGTATAGAATGCAAAGTTTTTAGTACAAATAAATTTACTATGAAAGTTGGTGTAATAATATGGGTTATTACAATGCTTGTAGGTAAGAAATGATAAAGGGGAATATTTGACCTCTTAGGATAATGTATATATCCTTATTATTATAGATGTTTCTAATGAGGATGTAATGTTTTTATTAGATGGCATTTGATTATTTATGGATTCACATTAGATTTTTCTGGCACTACTAATGCACATTAATTATTTGTTATTTTTTATCTTTTGGAATAAACTTATTAGATTTAGAAACCCATTTAAACTTAGGATTTTGGGATGAATAAATATGAAATCATTAAATACCTAAGATATGTTATTTGAGAAGACCGAGACAATAAAGTCTTATAAAAACTATTGTGAACGATTGTGATCTCCACATATTGATTCCTAGAGGAGGGAGAAACTATTTAGTAGATGACATATAATGTTTGTAAAAACAAATATTTCCCTTTTCTTCATATTTATGAGCTTGACACTTAGTGATTATTCATCAATAATCATACTATGGGGATATGACTATTGATGACTTATAGTTTGTTGATTTTGCTAATGTTTTTCAAAGAGATTACTAGGAATTTTACCTTTATTGTTCAATATTTATGTGGTTTTAGGACTTAAATGAACCTTTATAAAATATGTATATATATTTTATCATTAAGTTAGAATATATGTACCTTAAAATGGTATCTACATTAATTCACTTTATACAATCAACTATCTTTTAATTCAATTTCAATGTCTAAAACATATCTTATGATGTGTAAATTAATATAATTGACTTGTGTTGATTAAAAAAAACTATATATATATATATATGTGTGTGTGTGTGTGTGTGTGTATGTATGTATGTATGTATGTATACACATACATACATACATATATCTACATACACACACACACATTGTGTATGTGTACTCTATGCTGGAAAAGTGACAAGCGAGTGTGGGAATCTACAAGTAACTCTTCCGCGTACCCGATCTCCCGAGGTCATGCCGAGACAGCCGGTGGGGATGGAATATGCATGGGATGCAGAAAAACTAGTTAGGTAGTCTAATGTCTTCGACACGCACTAATGGAATTTGTGAATCTAAGGCGAAGAAAGCCCTTCTAACTTGGACTGGTGTGATAGATCGATCAGCAAGGATGACTGCTCGAAGGCTCCAATCAATATCAAGCTCTGGCGTGATTTGATCTATGGGTTGTGGAATACGTGGAAAATGACCTGGGATAGTTTCGTGTACGTCTTTATACAAGGTCATATGGTGGATGGTGGAAACAATTGACTCTACGGACGATTCTCTAGCCTAGTCCAGAATTCTCTAGCTTCGTTAGCCACTATATCTAGTAAGGACAATTGTTCGATGATGATGGGTGGAAGTGGAGTGGATTGGAATACTAGTGTGCATAGGCCAATGTTTATATCTGATTGACTTATGGATTCGTTAGGCTGTGGGACTTGTGGGTCACAACGGTAGACTCTTGGTTGTTGTGGTTCTGTTATGGTCATATACGAAATCAAGTCCTGATTCCTAGTATCCAGTAATCATATACTTTCTCAGCATCTATGTTTAGGACCAAAAATTGCGTGATTTTCTCAGAATATCTCACAGGCGTTCGTGCAACCTGGATCCTTAGACTAGTATCTATGTCTGTGAGAGTGTCTCCTGCACCTGGCTGTGGGACTAAAGGATCACAACCAAAGGTTTGTTCTCTTTCGAACCCTTCTACAGTCATGTGAATATTTGTCTAGGGTAATCTGTAATTCGGTTGATTTGACGAAAACGTATGTGCTTTGTCGTCTTCTATGTTTAACCCTCTCAATTAAGAACTGATCAGCTGTAAATCTGTTGTTGTTTGGAATACTTGTATTCTGAGATTTTGATCTATGTCAAATATTGTTGTGACGAGGTTTGATTGAGGCACGATTGGCTCAAATATGTATTCCCTGGGCTCCTGAGGTCCCGTGATTGTCATACAAAGTGAAATTTAAAATCTAATTGTAATAAACGAGCATGCTCTAACTACGTGGAATAAAACTAAAACATATATATAACTTCTATTTTTGCATTTAACCTTTTAAGAGTTTAAGGAGAGCAGCTATTTTAAACGTATCTAGAAATAACAACTAAATAACAACTTAAAACAAACAAAATATCCGAGTGTAGTTATTTGTCTGTGCAATTTGTAGATTTATTCCAAGTAATGCAATAACTTTCCTAATCTATTTGCAAGATTCTTGATCCTACCTCAGAAGTGAGGAGTGAATCATAGTTTCTCAAAAACTATCAATCCTCATAGCTTCCCTGGCAATATCGAGAATGGAAATTACTGAAATGAAACAATTAACTACCTTATTTGATATGATTTTAACTAGAACTTTGAAAGTTAAAACCTGGATTACGCAGAACAGTGGTGAATCTGATGGTGTTTGTGATCTTGTCCCCTCAGTGTGATCTCCTTGTTCTTTCGTGTTCACATGGATCCAGAAAATCGTGTAATGCCAGCATCGACAGAAATAGATATTGGGACAAGGACAGCTCAGAATACAGACTGAAAAATGTGAGTAGGAGAGGGATAGCACAAGAGTACAGAGCTTGGCTTATGTAATTCCTAGCGGGATTTTATTGCGAGTCATGCAATGTAAAGTGACCAGAACTTGAAACTACCCTGTTTGAAGAGAAAAACCTGCAACTTTAATGGCTTCCTAAGCTATTTCTACTCCAATGGAATGGATAAAACAACAACACTGTTTGCACAAGCTAGATATGTGGCTTACCAACAGCTGGATAATGCTAAATAAGCATGCAAAGTTTTAAAACCATGGCTCTAAACAGAACAAAAGACTGAACTATGAAAATGAGAGATTGAAAGTGAGTGAGGGGCAGACCTGATAGACAACACTTGCACAAGATGGATATGTGGCTTACCAACAGCTACACAATACTAACTAAGCCTAGAAATGAACTGAAACTATGGCCTCTAAGCAAAATGATAAACTGAACTATGGAAAATGAGAGGATGATAGCAAAAGATCAGACCTTTTGTTTGTGAACAAACCATTTATTTATAGCTTTCATTCACTCAAAGATCAAAACCAAACTGAACTCTAAAAACCATAAACAATGGCCAAACACTATTCTAGGGGACCAAAAACATAAATGCATGCTCAAGTCAGCAAGGAAAGCTGGTGAAACGTTGATCTTTTACGTGAGTTGTGTCAAAATGCTTTCTGGAAAACGCGTGCAGGACCGCCGCCCTGCAGGGCGGCAGTTTCGTCACTAAAGATCAAAAGGTCAAGAAAAGAGGGAAAGAGGGGAAAAAAAAGGACGCAGGGGCTAAGCGAGGCATGCGGGATGTTAACGCATGCTCCGAAGGATTTTCTGGATCCTGAAAACCTTGCGAGGAGACCTGTATCATCATTGGGGAACTTGTCACGTTCTTCTGGTAGTACAGTACCTTACAATTTTGGGTACGTACATATTGCCCCCTCGGAGAAGCGTTTTAGCCATGAAGAGGCGTAAAACGGTGGGTCCGAGTATGGTAGTCCCGAAATGGGAAGTTTAGAAGTTATATGCGATGGTGAAGTTGTTATTGAATCAGCGAGAAGATTTTTCTCTCGCGGGATTGTTTCAATGGATATGAAGTTAAATACCTTGCTTAAATTCAATACAACATTTTTGTAAAGCTGCAAGTGTTTGGCTTTGGTTTCGTATACCTCAGAAACTTGGTTTGCCACTAATTGTGAGTCTCCTAAGACTTTGATGTTATCAACACCAATTCTCTTGGCTAAAGTGAGGCCAAGGAGGAGGGCTTCGTACTCAGCGCCGTTGTTTGTGCATTCAAAGTTTAACTTAAAGGCGAATGGGAGGACTTTCTCCTCGGGCGAAGTAAGAATTATACCTGCCCCCACTCCATAACAACATTTAGCTCCATTGAAATGGAGAGTCCAATACTTAGCTGGGAGCATAGATGTTGGGGCATCTGCTGTGTTTGTGCACTCTACTTCTACCATACAGAGGTCCTCTGCTGGAAGGGAACCAACACCTAGGGAATATCCTATGCCTACCGAATCAAATGGTAAGAACATTGGTGAATCTTTTTCTATTAACTCAACAATTTTTGCAGTAGTCCCTAATGATAACGTTTCTTTAGCTTTATCATTAGGGGTTGGGGTTGTTTTGGCTATGCTGATAGTTTCAATATCCATTGTAGGTACCAACTTATCCTCTGGTTTTGGGTCAGTGGGTTTATTAAGTTGGTTTGTTGGAAGTTCAAATTTTTAGTGTACACCTGGTCTTTTCTTTAAATCAGCTAGGTGCAAATCGAAAGGTTTTGGATCACCTTTGGCTACAAATACCTTTCCTAGATGCAAAAATCTTACTTCTTGAAATAACTTAGAAGGGATTACCTTCATTCGATGTATCCATGGTTGGCCGAGTATCATATTATAATTAGTTTCCTGATCTATAATATAAAAATCAGTCAAGATTGTTTTGGGTCCTAAGGTGACCGGAAGTATTATAGTTCCTATTGAAGTGGCTTTAAGGCTATCATAGCCTCTCAATGTATTTCGAGTGGTGGAACAGTTTGTTTCCCCATATCCCAATTTTTGGAGGAAAGAGAAAGGGACTATGTTAACTACGGCCCCATCGTCAACCATTGCCTGTTTTACATAGTTATTATAAACCCATACTTGTAAGTGTAAGGCTGGATCACCTCAGCTTGTGATCTCAACATCTGTGGGAATTTTACTTATTTCGAATATGAATTCGACATCCTTGTCCAGCTGCCGCGGAGGGTGGATATCAAAATCTACGTGATTTACTTGTGTTTTAGGAGGTGGAGTGATGTTAATTAGATGACCTAGACCTAATTCTTCTAAAAGAGCAGCTCTGTGAGGAGGAGAGTTCTTTAGTAAATCTAAAAATGAAATGTGCGAGAAGGTCTTTGTTAGGTCACTAATTAAATCATAGGCACCGATGGGTTTTTCTACTATCTGCTGACTCTTATCTATTTCTGGCAGATGACTTGGGCTTGGTTAAGAGAAATACTCTCGTGTTCTTGTTATAGCTTTGATAGGTAGCTCCGCGTCTAGCTCTACCAAATTGACTATCTTGGGTCTCGGTTGACTTCCCAATTGTGGCGCAACTGATGGATTTAGTGAAGTCGAGGCTTCGTGATCATTGTTTCCCAATATTGCACCCTTGTTTGTCCCAGTTGGATTTAGTCTGTTATTATCATGATTTGGGAGTGGATCGTTAAAGATCTTAAGGGGAGCATTCTGAGGGGAAGCTACTCCTGCTAGCGTGTTTGGTGGTGATGACGCGGGATCTGCCAAAAACAAATCTGTGAAGAACTGTCTTTGTTCTTCTGGTAAACGTTGCATGAATTTATTGTAGTCACAGCACGTTCTAGTATCATGACCCCGAATTTTGTGGAAACCACAATAAGAATTGGGATTGTAATTCCTGTTTTGTTGGTTTGGTGTATATTGTGGCCTAAAATTCTGATCACACTGTTGCCTATTAGGATTAAAATTTTGCATTTGTTGTTTCTGGCTTTGGTTTTGATAACCAAATGGGTTTTTTCTTGGCCCTTGTATAGGATTTCACCATTGTTGTTGTTGTTGTGGATGGTTAAAATCCACTGTATTGATTGTCGGGGTAAAGTTGTTGTTTCGTTGGTTATTTGTTTGTGATGGAGTATTGACAATATTTACCTTCTTGGGCTGGTCGGTTACTCCATCCGTTGTTACACCCTGATTTTTGTTAAGGATTTTGGGTCCTTGATTAACGTTTGTGGTAGTGGGATAATTTGTAGCATTTTGATTGGGGGTGATTAACCTCCCGTTTGCACCATATGTTTTATAGCCACTATCTATTGCTGCTTGGTCTATTCGAAGAGCGCTCTCAAGTACTTCATCGTAAGTTCTTAGTGGGAACTTCTGGACTTCTTCCTTCACCTCTTTGCTGAGAGAATGAAGGAATAAATCACATAGTTCCATCTGATCCATGTTTGGAGCACTTGCTGAAGAATAAAGAACTGTATGCCACCTCTGGATGAAATGGGCGACAGATTCGTTGTGTTCTTGTTTGATGTGCAAGAATTCCCTGATTCCTGTTCTCAACAGTTTGTTCATGTCGAATGCCTTAATGAACTCTGATACGCGTTGTTTAAATGAATGGATGGAGGCTTCAGGTATTCTATAATACCAGTTGAGAGCAATGCCTTCTAAGGTTTTGGGGAATATTTTAGCAACAACCCCATCCCAAGGGAGTAATTCATGAATGGCTATAGCATAAGCTTTGATATGCGCATTTGGATCTCCCTCACCTTTGTACTTGGGTAAATCGGGAAGGGGTCTTGGAAGCATGACACTTCGTATGGCGAAGTCTAAGGGCTCTTTCAGATATTCTGAATAAGTCCCTATCGCATAGGTTTCGACCATTGATGGTGGTTGTTGAGGGAGTGGTTGTGGGATGGGTTGTTGGTATGGGGCAGCGTATGCATTGGCAGGGGCATAGGGAAGTCCCCGCGTTTGAGAAAAAGGGGCGGGAGAGGAGAACATATCTCCCTGTGGTGATTTGGAGTATATGTTTAAGTATGACGGGATATTGTCTAGTAATGGGTTATTTGATACTAGACCGAGAGAAATAATGTTAGAGATGATAGGCCTTGTTGGCGTTTGTTGTGGATACTGAGGAGGCATGCCTAACGTGCCTACTCTAGTGAGGAGATCTACTTGGCCAGAGTGATATGGAGGATTGGAACTTCCTGCTTGCATGAACTGAGGATTTTGACTTGCTTGAGCAAGTTCTCACCCTCTCACTTTTTCTACTAATGTTGAAATGACTTCATTTGGTGAAGTCATGGTGCTTTACCTGAGTGGCATTTGTTGTATACCATGGTGTTGTATAGGCATGTGATATCCTTCTATAAATTGATCGCTATCTTGCCAAGTTTCGCCGAGAGTATTTCCTATATGCAGTGGCATAGAGATATTTTCTTGAAAAGAGATTTCGGGTTGTATTTGCAAACCTCCTATAGATGGGTACATACCCCAAGAGCGTTGTTCACTTCTAGGATAACGTGTTGACTTTTCATCATCTAAGACCAGGTATGGTTCAGATTGTCTACTAATTTGTGGTCTAAGTAGCATCTAAGGAGATGAACCAGATTCTCCGGTAAACATCATATTGTTCGAGCTTGAAGGCTCTGTTTGTTGCATTCGAGGGGGTTGATCTAACTCCCCAATTTAAAAAGACGAGTTATATCTGTTTCTTGGGGTTTGTGTTGACAACTGATTAGTTGAATAGTTTTCACCCCATACTGAGAGTGAGGGCGATGATTTTCTGTTCTGTTGGGCATAATATGCCTCGAGACCCAAGAGGGGTCTACCATATACATCGGATCCCAACATATTCGGGGGTATATGAATACCCACAGAATAATGGGAAGGAGCGAAGGTGATTTGCGAAAGAACACGTGATACTATGACTCTAAACAAGAAAGTAGGAAGTTTACATCAGCTTCACTAATTTTGTTTGTTTCACGTCAGGTTCACCAATTTTGTACTCCGGAAAAGCGACAAGCGAGCGTGGGAATCTACAAGTAACTCTTCCACGTACCCGACATCCCGAGGTCATGCCGAGACAGCCGGTGGGGATGGAATATGCGTGGGATGTAGACAAACTAGTTAGGTAGTCTAATGTCTTCGACACACACTAATGGAATTTGTGAATCTAAGGCGAAGAAAGCCATTCTAACTTGGACTAGTTTGATAGATCGATCAACAAGGATGACTGCTCGAAGGCTCCAATCAATATCGAGCTCTGGCGTGATTCAATCTATAGGTTGTGGAATACGTGGAAAATGACCTGGGATAGTTTCGTGTACGTCTCCAGACAAGGTCATATGGTGGATGGTGGAAACAATTGACTCTACGGATGATTCTCTGGCCTAGTCCAGAATTCTCTAGCTTCGTTAGCCGCTATATCTAGTAAGGACAATTGTTTGATGATGATGGGGTGGAAGTGGAGTGGATTGGAATACTAGTGTGTGTAGGCCAATGTTTATATCTGATTGACTTATGGATTCGTTAGGCTGTGGGTCTTGTGGGTCACAACCGTAGACTTTTGGTTGTTGCGGTTCTGTTATGGTCATATACGAAATCAAGTCCCGATTCCTAGTATCCAGTAATCATATGCTTTCTTAGCTTTTATGTTTAGGACCAAAAATTGCGTGATTTTCTCAGAATATCTCACAGGTGTTTGTGCAACCTGGATCCTTAGACTAGTATCTATGTCTGTGAGTGGGACTAAAGGATCACAACCAAAGGTTTGTTCTCTTTCGAACCCTTCTACAGTCATGTGAATGTTTGTCTAGGGTAATCTGTAATTCGGTTGATTTGACCTAAACATATGTGCTTGGTCGTCTTCTATGTTTAACCCTCTCAATTGAGAACTGATCAGTTGTAAATATGTTGTTGTTTGGAATACTTGTATTCTGAGATTTTGATCTATGTCAACTATTGCTGTGACGAGGTTTGGTTGAGGCACGATTGGCTCAAATATGTATTCCCTGGGCTCCTGAGGTCCCGTGATTGTCATACAAAGTGAAATTTAAAATCTAACTGTAATAAACGGGCATGCTCTAACTACGTGGAATAAAACTAAAACATATATATAACTTCTATTTTTACATTTAACCTTTTAAGAGTTTAAGGAGAGCAGCTATTTTAAACGTATCTAGAAATAACAACTAAATAACAACTTAAAACAAACAAAATATCCGAGTGTAGTTATTTGTCTGTGCAATTTGTAGATTTATTCCAAGTAATGCAATAACTTTCCTAATCTATTTGCAAGATTCTCCATCCTACCTCAGAAGTGAGGAGTGAATCATAGTTTCTTAGAAACTATCAATCCTCACAGCTTCCCTAGTAATATCGAGAATGGAAATTACTGAAATGAAACAATTAACTACCTTATTTGATATGATTTTAACTAGAACTTTGAAAGTTAAAACCTGGATTATGCAGAACAGTGGTGAATCCAATGGTGTGTGTGATCTTGTCCCCTCAGTGTGATCTCCTTGTTCTTTCGTGTTCACGTGGATCTAGAAAAGCGTGTAATGCCAGCATCGACAGAAATAGATATTGGGACAAGGAAAGCTCAGAATACAAACTGAAAAATGCGAGTAGGAGAGGGATAGCACAAGAGTATAGAGCTTGGATTACGTAATTCCTAGCGGGATTTTATTGTGAGTCATGCAACATAAAGCGACCAGAACCTGAAACTACCCTGTTTGAAGAGAAAAATCTACAACTTTAATGACTTCCTAAGCTATTTCTACTCCAATGGAATGGATAAAACAAAAACACTGTTTGCACAATCTGGATATGTGGCTTACCAATAGCTGGATAATGCTAAATAAGCATGCAAAGAATTAAAACTATGGCTCTAAACAGAACAAAAGACTGAACTATGAAAATGAGAGCTTGAAAGTGAATGAGGGGCAGACCTGGCAGACAACACTTGCACAAGATGGATATGTGGCTTACCAACAATTGCACAATACTAACTAAGCCTGCAAATGAACTGAAACTATGGCCTCTAAGCAAAATGATAAACTGAACTATGGAAAATGAGAGGATGAGAGAAAAAGATCAGGATTTTTATTTGTGCACAAACCATTTATTTATAGCTTTCATTCACCCAAAGATCAAAACCAAACTGAACTCTAAAAACCATAAAAAATGGCCAAGCACTATTCCAGGGGACCAAAAACATAAATGCATGCTCAAGTCGGCAAGGAAAGCTAGTGAAACGTTGATATTTTACGTGAGTCACGTCAAAATGCTTTCTGGAAAATGCGTGCAGGACTGCCGCTCTGAGTAGGGCGGTGGTTACAGGACCGCTGCCTTGATCAAGGCGGCAGTCAAGAAAAGAGGGAAAGAAGGGAAAACATAGGACGCGGGGGCTAAGTGGGGCATGTGGGATGTTAACGCATGCTTCGAGGGCTTTTCCGGATCCCGAACACCTTGCGAGGAGACCTGTATCATCATTGGGGAACTTGTCACGTTCTTCTGGTAGTACAGTACCTTACAATTTTTGGTACGTACATGTACCCTGAAATATTTTTGGCTTAATTTTAGAAATTTTGTGACTCTACAAAAATGTGATAGTATACATACCTTATTTAAATTTGAAGTACATGAATTTATCCTCATTGACACTTCCACTCATACTTACACATGAATTTCCAACCCAAAGCATGTAGTAAAGTAGCTAAGTATGCCAAGTGTTAGAAGCAAGTCATACAAATAATAGATAATAAATTATGGTAAATCTAATAACTCAAGGACTAACAATAGCACAAGTATATAGTGAATGCACAATTTTAGCTTTTCAAATATCATATATAACCTAACTCATTCCCAATAAATAATGATATAAGATCATCCTATGAATAATTCATAATGACATTATTTTACTAGTAAAAGTGTGTTGGCAGTGTGCTATAGGTCATTAGGTGTGGTTTGGTTGTTTGAGTTTGAGACTAGACCTTGCAATTTTCAAATGTGGCATTTCTCTCCAAAATGATAAATTCAAAATTGTGAGGTTAAATTTAGTGTGTTTTAGGTATTTTGATTGTGCACTTGAAGCTCATGAGATTTTTAATGGTATAATGGGATCATATGTGGAAATTAGATCTTCTAGAGTGCCAAGTACTAAAAGAACAACTCCATGCGATTGTAAGGCTTCCTAGGTAAGGATAACTCTAAAAAAAGATCTTTCATAATGATACATGTTGTAACTGATCTGATTAACTGAAGTATCTCAAGCTCATGATGGTAGAAGGGGTATTAACCAAGGTCATGTAATTGATGGAAACATTCCCATTCAGATAGAAATCAAGGAAATGCTTCAAGGTATAAATTATAATAGTTTGTGTATGTATTTGTATTATGTGAAACATTTTGTAATTATTGGGTGGCTGTAGAAAGTTTTTCATGTTTTTTGGAATCATATAGCTAGACTGCGCAGAGCTTTGTAACAACTTTTGTGTTTGAATATCATTGTGTGTGGATTGGTGTATATTACACCAAACTATGAGATTTTGACTAAAATATGAGTTTCAATATTTAAGAAATTTGTGTGGAAGCATGTTGATACATTTTCGGTAATTCATGTATGTGAGTTATCTATACATGACACTAAAGGTGTACACTAACACTAGAAAGAAGAAATCTATAATATGTTGATGCATGGGTGAATAACTATAACTAGGAAAACTGTGGTATATACCATGACTATTTTTCCCTTATATGATAACATTGGGGAGTTAATTTGTGGTATCACATGTAGGAGAACCTTGATAATCATTATTGTATGTTTTGGGTGATGTTTCATATGAAAACTCTCTTACTTGTTGGACTAGATGGACTGTGACTAAGCAAGTTATAACTCTGAGTGTGTTCCTTGTTGGGTTGTTTTATTATTTTTAGCAAATCTCACAGCATGTACATAAAATAGACTGTGTGGCCATTGTGTGAAGCTAACTAAATTATCATGCATGAAGGGTAATAACCAAACATAATCTCTTCTTCATCTTGATAGGGAATTGTCCAACTCTCAATGCAGAGTGAGGAGGGAAACTAACAAAACATGGGTATTTGGATGCCTCATTTTCTCATTGGTAAGAAAATAATTTATCTAACATTGAGCTATACCTATAGTACAAGTTTGAAGCTTTAAGTCCAACCAAAATTAGAGTTATTCCAAAAACAACACTCTCAGGATGATTGTGCTCTCTATTAGGGTTTTTAAGAAGAAAGAGTGCTTTAAAACCTTTGAATGAAGATTCTAGCCCTAAAAGTTGGTAGGAAAAATATTCACCAAGTCCTCTAAAGGTTAGAAAGATAAATTTTGAAATTCATTTGTGTAATCAAGGGATATCTTTACTAGTCTTGCTAATACTTTGTGCATGGTTTAGTGAAGGCTTATTATAAGGGAATATTAACAAAGGAAGACCATCTTATACTATTATTTCAAGACTAAAATTGTAGAGAGGGTTCAAGAGCCTTATTGGGTGCTCAAAAATCACATTATTTTGTATTGAAACCTCCACAAATACCAATATATGCATGGCAATGTGCCTAGGAAGACCTAATTGAGGGTTAAGAGCTCAAATTCAAAAAAAGATCCACAAGGGGTTATACAAAACGTTAAGACATGAATCCTTAAAATAATATTAGAGGGGTTGAGAGACCACTAGTGGAGGGGATAAACCTTGGTGGGTATTCCCATAATTTGGTTACAATGAATGAAGCAATAACCTTGTTTTAAGAGCCTTTAAGGGACAATTTTACCTGACAATATACGAGCTTGTTTATTAATGGATTGAATTCATTTACTTGTTTATTCTAATAGTGGATCAAGTTTATGATAGGGAGAGCCTTGGGGGAAGCCAAGAGGAAAGAAAATGCTAAGTAGGTCTAAATGATAAAGGAGCTAGAAATTACTAGTTAGAAAGGTTGAGGAAGAGAGAAGTCTTGGACTACTTTGAGCTCACTAATTGAATGGCTCTAATAGTGTATTGAAGTGCAAGGACATGGGAGAATGATTGGGTAGGAAGAGTTAGCTAGGTTATTTGAGATGATCAAGAATTTCCAAGAAGAGGTTAGAGCAATTTGAGGGAAGGTTGATAAAGGAAGGCTTTGTTGAGTTGTGAACCAATTGGTTATTGAGCTTACTATGGAATGCTAAGTATAGGTAGAGTAAGGCTTGTTGAATGATTTTACACAGTACATTTGATCAAATATTACAAATAGAACATTTTATCCTGAAGAATGATTGTCTAATGCAGAGAATGAATCAATGAGTTATTTCTAATCACCTAGATACTTGATAATTTTATTTTTCTTTGCATCATTTGATATCAGAGCATGTAATTGAGGTTGAATAATTTTTATTATTACTAACAGTTGTTTGTTTTTGTAGTGAATATAAGGGATTGCTATTATTCATGGATGATGGATATAGAATTCCACAATGGATGAAAAACTTGCTAGCTGATAGAGAAAATTAAAGTCAAGAAAAGTAAATGAGAAGATGAGATAGAAATATAAACAGAGAAGAATAAAAAAGAGAAGAGGTTTTATGGAAGAAAGGGATACTAGGCCTTTTAGATAAGATGCCATAGATGATGAGGATGAGGTATAAATAACAACAAGTATGACTAAGAGATTATTATAACTATTGAATAGTGAGAGAGAACAAGAAGAGAGAGAAAGGAATAGAAAAGAGGAAAAGAGGAAGCAGTTGGAAAAAGAAAGAGAGTTGAAGATGTAGGAAGAGATATGGGAATTGAAGAGAGATGTGGAGAATATTGGTGAGTTGATGAAATCTACAAGCAAGGAGAGATAAAGAATCATACTTGTTTTTGAGATTAAGAAAGGAATCAAGTTGTCATTAGAGTTCATTGTGAAGAAGAGGAAGAGAGAGCAGCTGAGAAGAGAAATAAGACAAGAAAAGAGGAAGATGAAGCAAAAATATAAGATGCCAAGAAGACAAGAAAAAGGAGTGGAAAAGGAAATAGTGTATGAGGAAGAGAGTGATTAAGTGAAGAAACATAATGACGAAGAGGAAGATCTCATGGATGGAACTTCTCAAAAGGCTAGATAGCCTCTAAGGTTTGAATATAAATATAATGCATTAGAATTTGTGAATGTAGGTACTCTAAGAGAAGAAAAAGAGGCAAGCCATGATGCCTTGAATGAAGAAATAGAGGGAAAAGTGAAGACAAGATATAAGAGGAAGTTTGTGGGCCATCTCAAGATCACTATGAATATGATAAATGTGAAAATGCAGTAGTTGGTGTTATGAAGAGATCATGGAGAGCTCTCACAAGGATGTGGAGCTAGATTAGTGGAGCGGATGAGGTAAAAGTCAATATAAATGAAGAATATTATGAAAATGAAATCATGGAACAATAAATGAAGATGAAAAATGAAGAAGAGTATTGTGTGGATGAACTAGACGTAGTGAATGATGAAGATAAATAAAAGGGATCAGATGTAATAAAGGAAGAGGAGCATCATTGTATTCATTTAGAATTCATGATGATGATGGAAGAAATTGAAGAATAAGAAGACTATAGAGAATTATAATTCATTTTTAAAGACCAAGTGCAAGATGAAAACCAAATAAGACACATGACTGGAATCAAGGCTGAAGATGAACCAGATGAAGATGAAGAATACATTAGAATGGAGATTAAGAAGTAGAATAACTAGGAAAATAAGAATAATATTGATCTATAAGGATCACTCTTTTCCTACCCCTAGAGTATGATGCAGGAGCATCCTATAAATAAGTCATAAGGACAATATTTTTCTAGTAAAATTGTGTTGGCATTCTGCTATAGGTTATTAGGTCTGATTTGGTTTTTCTGAGTTGGAGACTAGAACTTGCAAGTTCCAAATGTGGCATTTCCCTCCAAAATGCTAAATTCAAAATTGTGAGGTCAACTTTAGTGTGTTTTAGGTATGCTGAGTGTGCACTTTAAGATTATGATATTTGTAATGGTATATGTTTGAGCTCAAAATTACACCCTGGATGTGATCATGAATGAAAAATAATTCTGAGGCAACACGAGATTGTTTCTCAGTTGTGGGACATGCAAACTAAGACATACCTCTAGAGAAATCCATCTTATTCTACCTATCCCTAATACTAACACTACTTTTAATACTGAAATAAAATCCTAAATTAATTTTCCAAGGGACCAGGGATAGAAGGAGATGCAGAAAAATGGTAAATCCTAAGCTAAGAAGGTGATAACAAAAGGGAAAAGGTTGATCACACTCTACAATGGTGAAATAAAGATGGAAAAAGTGGGAGAGATGGTAAAATAGATGCGTAACAGATAATAACCACGTAGATCATGCATTCCCCATGTGAAAAACACATGAAATGGGGAATTTAAGTGAATGAAACACACAACCTACCAGAAATGTGAATATAGAGGCAAGGAAAAATAAAACACAACACCAGGGCAGAAAGATATCCACAAAACCTGATTTTATTGATCAAAAGATGCATAGTCATTTAAATTCATGGAAGAAGGTGAAAACACATTATAGAGACCAAACTCAAGGTATAAAATCATAGGAATTTGGCCACCATTTCGGCATGGTATCGTTATAAGAAGTATGGATCTTTTTTATGAGAAAATCTCTTACATTTATAGAAAAAGAAGGAAAGAAGAAGAGAAAGAGAGGGAAATTTGAACTCAATTTTCCAACCACCAACAACATTCATTAAATCCTCTAAAAAAATTTGGTTCCTTTGATTATCCACTGCAACATGCCATTTTCCTCATTGGAGAAAATATGGGTGCCCATACTGCATTAAATGTTGGTAGTTGTGCCACCAAGAACTTTATCTTTTCCTTGTTGGAGAAGTCTCCCCTTTGATTCATCTACCTACAACCTACCTGATTCATAAAACCTGATCTTAGTCCATGGAGGAGGAAAATATTTCTTCAATAATATCAGATTTACAAAGATCCTATCATTAGATTCTAAATTCATATCAATTTCAACTCCCAAGGGAAGACTGTTATTTTCTTTGTTACGCGACTTTCCTGTTTAAGATATATTATCCAAATAATTCTCCTCGCTATTTGGATAACTTATAATTTCATTCTAGATTTGATGTTTTACATTTCAGGTTGTGTGCCCTTCCTCAGTTGGATGTTCGCACCCTACTTCCATTCCTGCCTTCTGCGAGTATGCCTTCTTTCTTGCTACATTCACACCTACACATGCGGTTACCCTCTGCTTTCCTTTTACATGCTTGTATCCTCCTATGTTCCCACTTTTTTTTCTATTCCATCATGCCCTCTTATGCGCCCCTCTATAGACTTGCCTAAAATTGGCTAAGTCCCTGCTCTTCCTCTTTCACGCTTGCTTCCACCCTATTTTTTCACGTGCCCTCTTTTCTGTTTTGCTACTGTGCCCTTCTTTAGTTGAACTCCTACACACCCTACTTCCATGCCTTCTGCAGGTATTCCTTCCTCCACTGTGTGCACCTACGAGTGCGCCTTCTCTCTATTTCCATTCTAGACCTTATGCCTAACTCCTAAACTTCAAATGGTCATAGCTTTTAACCCAGAGCTTCATTTTTCACAAAATTGAGGTTAGATGTGCAAAAACTTGGAAAACATTTCTAACATGGAAATAGATAGTTTCAGGCCCAACAAATTAATGAAGTATGGTACCCCATTTCTTCTTCCAGAAGCTAAAGTACATATGTAAGATGATTTTTAAGGGTGCCCATGCCATTTTTGGACCATTTAATTATAGTTTTTGGTTTGTGAGAGAAGAAATCCGAGTTTCACTCTTTCTCTTTCTCTCATTTATTTTCTATATATTGTAAACACTTCAAATTTGAGGGAGATATATTTTGGGATATGGGGAAACTCTGTAAAGTTTTTTTCTCAACACCATTGAGCTACAAACCCTCTCATGGTCCTAGAAAGTGTATTTGTGCCTCTATTTCAACAATGTAATGGACTATGCATATTCTAAGAGCAATTAAATTGTGTTCATGGTTCTTTCAACCCTTACATTTTTTTGTTGTATCTCCTTGCCCCTCTATTTTTCTTGTTGCTTTTTTGTGCATGTATGTCTCAATTGTAGGAGTAGAATGTTGTGTTTCATGGAGATTTAGTGGTAAATGAGGATCTCGATCTATGTCACATTGGTCTGGCCTCTCTCAACTTAATTTTCTTTCTGTATTCTCCCTCAGTAGGATATTTCACCTCCTTTTCTTGGCACTATTGCCTCTGTAGTGTAGGATTTATCAATTTTCATGATCTCTCTCTCTCTCTCTCTCTCCTTGGTCCCTTGGAATTGTTAGATTAGGAGTGGATAGTCGTATTATCTTCCTTAAAAGCAGTTTAGTGCTAGGATTAGGTAAAGGAACTAGCCTTCTCTAGAGGTCCATCTCAAGTAGTAAGTCCCACAACTTGAGATATGGTCCAATGTTACCCAAAAACAATGGTTTCTCATTCACACAAGCATGAAAAATCAGAGGGTTTTGTTTTTGGTGATAACAAGATCTACATGGATTTTGACCTTTGTGGCTTTATCATCTTCATTCTATGGCTCCATTATCTCCTTCGCTTGACCCGTGGTCTATCCACTTATTGCACAGTTTATGTCAACATCTGTGGACTTCTTGATTATATTTTACCCATGTATTTTTTCTTCAGTGCATCGTAGCTTGCTAAAACATATATGGCCTTGTTCTTTATAGTGTGGTTTGTGTTCTTCTTCCCATAGATTCATAACCTTCTTTATTTTGACCGGTGGCCTCTACTAGATTGGTACGGCTTTGAATCATCACCCGTAATTCCTTTTGTTCAATCCAAAACCTCCTATTTTGCATTCACGCCCTATTTAGACTTCAGTGACATTTCATCCTTGGTCACGACATACTCCAACTCTTTGCATACTTTGTTCCAAGTCTGTGGAAAACTAAGTTGTTTAATTTTTATAAGGGTGTAAAAATAAACAAGTTTTTTGGTGACTTACATGGGTCATGTACTTGCTAGATGAATTGATCAGTGGCCTAAAGCATCCATTGGGCATGGAGTTAGCCTGATAAAATTGAATCATGATCTAACCTTGAAGAACCACCCCTGATACCACTATAATCCTAGCTGGACTTGACCTTTGCAAGTGATCTTTTAGGGCTAATGAATACACTTTGAAAGCTTCCCCAAAATTTGATTACACCATGAACCCATAAAAACTATATAGAAAAGTGGAAATCATACATGCCCCAAGTGGAACATGTAGAGTGTGCAAGATTCACTTCTTCTGTTGAAAACAAACCTACTCCTACTCTATTCTAACCATATAGGAAGAGAAGCTAGAAAATACCTCAATAGGTAGGGAGAAGTAGCTTCCCTTCTTTATAAAGTGTGGCCATATGGCTAATTTGGAAATGGGCATGACCTTAAATGAGATTGAAAAACTTATCAGGGACCAATTCTCTATCCAAATCCTCAAAGTATAAACAAAAAACTAACAGATTACCTCCTTTAATTGATCTATATTTGATTAGAGGTGTTGTTTTTGACCTTTGTAATGTTGAAGCTCATTCGCATGCTCTTAACTAAACATAACTACTAGAAAATCTTTTTTTTGGCTCTAAGCTAGCTAAATATTTGATTGGGTATGTAGCCTTGGGAAACCACAGACTAATCCTTATGATCTTCCCATCTCTTTCAATCTCATCCCTTTAATTGGGGACATCTTGTAGACCTATTATCTAATTTCCTCCACTGCCTGCTGAAATTAAATAACAAGCAGATTCTTGTTGTGATTAATCAAGATAGTTTTGGGAGTCTTGGACTATATACGAAAGGAGTAAAACCTTCAGAAAATTTGGGAGGGACTTAGCCAAATCACAGTAAAAATCTAAACTCAGGACGAGTCAACTCAGAAATGGTAATGGACTCATAGAAGGTGCCACGTGTCATCCTGATGTAATTCTAAAACAAAAGGGGAGTAAAGAAACTCCAAACTCTTGTGGGACTTCCACGTGGAGTCAATGGTGAGAGGCCCGCCGAAGAAAGGATCCTTGTGTTAATATACAAGGAGTCCCATTGTAAACTCAAGGAAAAATATAAGGACCTGTAGAATATGTTGCATTTCAACTCAGCGCATTTTCAAAATATGCAAGAAAAGTAGAGGCCCTGGGGATGTGCTTGGCCTCTACGTGGATTTCAGAAAAAATGGACTCGAATCCTAAAGTAGGTTGCAAAATATTGGCAAAAGGTAAATGCCATGTGTGAAGAAGTAATAAAGCCCACCTAGAAGTTTTAAATGCATAGATCTTTCAAAAGGTGGAGGGTGAAGAAATTATTAAATTGTCTTTTCAGCAAAGGCTTTAATGCATGGTTCCATGTAGAAGAAGTAAACTCGTAGAAATTCAAATTATCCATCCACACTCAACAAACCATAACTAGATCATTTCTTAACGAAATTTCATATACTAGGTGTTAGAATCATGGCTCAAAATCCAATGCACAAAAATTGATGATTTTGATTAAGTAATAGATATTTAAGGGTATATTCCTTAAAAGATGATCCCACTTCAAGGGAGGTGGTTGGAAAGTAGTTAAGAATGCATTGAATGAATATGGATCTCATTTTAATAGTAGATCATGGGGTAGTATGAGAGATATTTTACAAATCTATTTTTGTCATTTCATCTCATTTATTACAACTTACAAGTGGTTGTGGAAGTTGTTTAAGGATTGTTCTCTTCTCTTCTTCTCATTATATATATAGTAATCTGGGGGCTCCTTATGAAGATATCTAGAGTCATTCATTTTTCTCTTTGTCCTTGCTTCTTCTCTGTTAGGGAAGGAACATGGAGCTCTAGCCTTCTTCTTGAAGCTTTGTAGTGGCATTTTTTCTTTCCTCTTACCTGTTGATTATTGCAGTATGCACAATTCTGGAGAAATATAATATGTTCTATGATGCATTTCATCCATCCTTTTCATGTTTTATTATCTCTAATAGCCTTTATTCACTGTTGGTATACTGTGCATATGTCTAAATGTTCATCACAGGTTTTGGAAGTTGTCCTTAATGAGTTTTGAATTGGTGTTATGTGTGAATCTATCTCTAGCATGTGGTGCATTTCATCCACCCTTTTCATTGCTCACCTTTTCCCATTTTAGGCAGATGGATTATTGATTAAATTCTTTTTTGGTGTAACTCTTATGTTTTTTTTTCTATGTATCATTTTTCTCTAACCCTTATCCCACACCAGAGAAGATCGAGCTTCTTTAAAATCTAGATGTTACCTCAAGGTGCACATCCCACTAACCTAAGGTATCTGACGAATCAAAAAATTCATCCGCAAAGATAATCATCATCAGTTTTCTTGACACGCCTGGTGGGACAGTTTGAAGCATCACACAACTTCATTTTATCAAATTTTTGTGTTCTTGGTTAGATTCAGTAACTTTAGAGGCACATACAAAGCACATTTGGTGACTTTATTTTTATCCAAATAATCCATTCTAAAAATTTGCAGACCCTTCTTCCATCCATTTTTCATTCATCTTTCTTTCCACATCTCTCATTTTCCCCATTATATGAAGTTGTGCAAACATTACTTCATTCCCGCAGTGGAATTCACACTTTCAATAGTATCATCATCTTCTAATGAGGCTCATGACTTCTCCAAGTTAGCATTATAACTAGATTCAAAGCCACCATGCTTAGCCATATGTGCAATGCCAAAACTAGTTTGGATACAAAACCTATCAAGGACATGGGTATGCATATGATGACTACAGTTAGATAGAAGATGTTTTCCTACTAGATAAGATCTAAAGAATCAAGTCAGACATGATTTAATATCGTGCTAAAGCTCAAATGAAAGTGTTCAGGATAGGTTGTAGGGCCCCTTATCCATGGGAAGGCCCTATTCCTAGACACTATAACTCATAGGAGAAGCTTGATTTATTAGAAGAAATACTTCCCCCACTTATGTAGTGGATTTAAAGTATTGAAACATATGAGAAAAGTGTGAGACAACCTTGTCAATGGGTAAGTCAATCACTGACTCTTTGTGCATCTTTCCCCCCTTCCCAAGCTATATCATGTCATACTACTCCAAATTTTGAGTTACCTTCTCCATCTCTTAGCCTTTCATCCCACTTCATTTATTTTGTCCCTTTTCCTTCCAAAAATTCATCTCCTTAATACGAACAAGAAGAAACTCCAAATCCAAAAGAAGAGGAGTGTATATGGATGAGTGAATCCAATTCAAAGGATTCAAATCATGACTGAGGTGCACTAGAGATTACAAATCTCTCTCCCATTCATTCTCTCTATAAACCAAAGTTTTTGGAAGAGCTTGATCTCACGAGCTTCATGTTTAAATATGAAGCTATACATGATGAAAAATTTATAGACTCAAAGACCATCATGCAAGAGGGAAAGACCTTGGCACAACATGAAAGACAATGAGCTAGATTTCTTATCTAGACTTGGAGGAATTTCTTGATGAACAAATATCCCATGGAAATAAAAACCTTTGTGGCTACATCGTTTCCCCAACAACAATATCCTACTAGGCTACTACTCATGACATTCCCCTTGAATCAAATCTAGAACCTCTTACTGAAGATATAATCATTAAAGAATTTCTGATTTCAATCAAAGAGTCCACATTTTCTAAAAAAGCTACCACGAAAGGGGAAGAAAAGGAAGATAAGGATGACACCACTTCCATACCATTCATTAAGATAGAGGATCAATTATTTATATATGCACTAGAAAATTCAAAATCAGCATGCGAAACATATCCATTCACAAAATTCTACAAGAAAGGCTCATCAAGAGTTTGGCCTCACCAAAACCAAGGGAGAATCCAACACTGGACAATGCTGACTTTAGATCATGAGAATAATATTTAAAGCCCCAAGGGTCAGCTACAACACCTCCAATCAAATAATAAGCATCTTGAGGAGGTATTTATTTTGTTTGTTGATACCATGGGTAGAGGAGTGGAAGGTAATTTTTCACTCTTGTTACACGCCATATCCATTGTTAAATTAATCACATGGCTGCACTTTATAAGGAAAGGAAGTTATTTCTTCCATTCCTGTTTCAATATTTGGTTAAACTTTTCCTAGTTTGGTTAGTGTAGGAGTAGGAGAAGATTTTCTTTCTTTCAGAAGAAGTGCTTTTACACACTCTGCATGACTTACTTGAGGCATTTATGATTTAATATTTTGTATATAGATTTTATCCATATTTCTCCAGTGGTACAATGCACCGAACCCTTCAATATTTACAACAGGGAGATCCACAGTTGCATGAAATAGTTGCAAAATTCAAATCAAAAAAATGCAGAGAAACTAAAATCAACTCAAGAGGTAACCTTGTTAACTCTCTATAGAAATAATTGTGGTGAGCCTCTACACCTCTCTAAATATTGATTGCTATGTTGATCTAGAATCTGTTCCATCCTCTAGCCTCAAAATTGTAAATATGAGAATGAGTGAAACACACTGCCAAAAATAAAAATCTACTCTCATAAATTTTTTTTGTAGAGTCTCATTAAGAGAGTTTTAAAAACAAAAATGATCAGCTAGTGGCTACAAAAGAAAGGAAGAGGAACTTCACGAATACTCTGAAATCAAGGTGCAGATGTGTTCATAGTGGAATTTATGCCAAATGAATAGACACAAACAACTGGTTCATTCTATTTAGCAAGCTAATGAACCCCCTGTGAGTCATCAAATTGTTATCTAATTTCCTCCACTGCCTGTTGAAATTAGATAACAAGAATATTCCTACTGTGAGTAATCAATATAGTTCTAAGAGTCTCGTAATAAATATGAAAGGATTCAAACCTTCAGTAATTATGAAATAATACTTCAGCTAAATCAATGGTGAAAATCCAAGCCTAGAGATGAGTCAACTCAGGAAATGGTAAAGGAGCTGTGCAAAAGATGTCGCGTGTCTGGCCCGGACACAATTCTAAAACAAAAGGAAAGTAACAAAATTCCAAACTCTTGTAGGAACTCCCATGTGGAGCCAATGGTGAAAGGCCCGCCAAAGAAAGGATCCTCATGTTAAAATACAACAATTCCCATTAGAAACTCAAAGAAAAGGTAATGGACTCACGAAAGATGCTGCATTTCAGCTTCAGTGACACTTTTAAAAGATGCGAGAAAAGCAGATACCTTGGGGATACGATTTGGCCTTTATGTGGAGCTTGGTGAAAATGGACTCCAAGCCCAAAGCAGGTTGCAAAATATTAGGTCGGTAGGTCAATGCCACATGTGAAGTAGTAATAAATCCCACATAGAAGTTTTAAATGCTTAGATATCTTTCATAAGGTGGAGGGCGAAGAAATTATTAACTTGTCTTTTCAACGAAGGAGTTAATACACAGTTCAGTGTAAAATAAGTAAACCCACACAAATTCAAATTTCATTGACATTCGGCATTAAACATGCCATAAATGGAGCATTTCTTAATGAAACACCAAAAAATAGGTGTCGTTGGGAATCATGGCTCAAAATCCAATGCACATACAATCGAGGAGTTCAGAAATGTAATAAATATTTGAGGGTTTATTCCTTTAAATGATGAGCCCACTTCAAGGGAAGTGGTTGGAAAGTAGTTAAGAATGCATTGAATGAATACGCCTCTCATTTCTTAATAGGTAAATCATGGGGTAATGTGAGACATATTTTGCAAAAATCTATTTCTGTCACTTCATCTCATTTATTACAACTTACAAGCGGTTGGGGAAGTAGTTTCCGAAATTGTTCTCTTCACTTCTTCTGATTCTATATATTGTAATCGGGGGGCTCATATATAATATATATCTAGAGTGATTCATTTTCCTCTTTGTCCCCTATTTCTTCTCTGCTACGGTAGGAACATGGAGGTCAAGCCTTCTTCTTGAAGGCTTTGTAGTGGTAATCTTTTTCTTGCCTCTTACCTATTGATTGTTTATACTATGCACAATTTTGGAGAAATGTCATATGTCATGTGATGCATTTCATCCATCCTTTGCATGTTTTATTATCTCTAATAGCCTTTATCCACTGTTGGTATATTGTGCATATCTCTAAATGCTTATTACAAGTTTTAGAAAGATATGTGCTTAGTGATTTTTTAATTGGTGTTATGTGTGAATCTATCTCTAACCTATGGTGCATTTTGTCCACCCTTTTCATTTCTCACCTTTTCTCATTTCAGGTAAATGGATTATTAATTAACTTCTTCTTTTTCAACCCATTGCTTCTGTTAGTTTTGTGCTATGTTTCATTTTTATCTGACCCTTATCCCACACTAGAGAAGATCCAACTTCTTTAAAATCTAGAGGTTACCTCAGGGCACACATCCCACTAAACTAAGGTATCCAATGAATCTGAAGGTTCATCCACAAATATAATCATCAACAAGACCTTCTGAAAGAATAGATTTGTTTGCAAAATGATTTTTCTATTGTGGTGCTTCTATAAACAACTCATGAAAGGACTCTACCACCCCCATGATGACTAAAGTGTCATCATGCTTCTCTTCCTCCATGGATGGCTGATGAGAAGTTCTTACAACAAGAGGCTCGTTGTGTTAAAAGACAAATTGTAGGGCTGTAAAATAGGTGAGCTCAATGGGTTATTCTTCAACAATGAAATCTTCCAAGTCTGATAGAAAATCGGCCTCTTCATAATCATGCACTATAATACAATCCTTTGTTTGATCCGTTTCCTCCTTCACTTTTGATTCTGTAAGCTAAGATTAATCAGCAACCTCCTTACAAACAATTCCATCATGCACACTACATTCAGAGCATAGAGATTGGTTTTCATCCTCTTATGCTTTCTCTGCTGCAAAATCATCTTCGACCACTTTTTCTTCAATCCGTGGCATAGTTGAAGGTTTGAAAACAATGGCATGTCATCAAAATTAAAACTCAAAGCCCAATATTTCAAAAAAATTATGAATTCTTCCCTTCTGGGCTCTTCAACTAGTTTTTGTATTGTTTGTGTGGAGGGGAAGGTGTAGGATCTTCTAGCGGAGGAGAAGGATTTGTAGGAGGGGAAAGTGTAGATAACTAGAGGTGGTATGGGAGAGAAGAAGATGGAGAAGGGGAATCCTCAATGGGAGCAGGAAGACAAAAACTAGGAGCATGGTAAACAAGTTAATATGGTGTAGGTTGGGGATGAGGAATGAGAGAGATATAAGATGGTGTAGACTAACCCCATTTTTAGGGTTTCCTAACACTAGATTAGATAGATTCCATTTCTTCAACCCAGTCTACAATTCACAACATAATTTCAACCAAAAACTACAGCTTCTACTAAGGACTAAAAAAATTTGGTGTAAAGCCTATCCATGGGTAGGTATTTTAAAACTAATCATGGTCACCTTCACTATTCATGTAACTCTAGCATGTGCCATGCTCATCTCCTTTTCTTCAATATTATTCTTGAAATCAGAATCTTCCATGGGAATTTTGTCATCACCTGGATAACCTTGTTCTTGATAAACATTTTGGTTACATGAATAACCATATGGATCAGTGAAGGATGGTTTATACACATGTTCTTCATGATGGGACTCATAAAACTAATTTAGAGGAGGATTTTGAAACTGTGGGGATTTAGTGGACTGGTTTTGCTACTGTAAATGAGAATCCTAATAAACAAATGAAGTCATGATTGCACAACTTCATGAAATAATAAAATGGAAGGGTATGGAAATGAATGGGTGAATGGAAAAAAGGTAAAAGGTCTGTAACTCAAAAATAATGGATTGCTTGAATCATTGGAGTCATCAAATATGCTTGAAAATGCCTCCAAAGGCTGAGATTTCACCAAGAGCATATAAAACTTGATGAAACAAAGATGTAGACAAAGATACACACCTATCAAATATATATATTTGAATACTTTTTCCATTGGGTGATCCAAAACTATTGGATCTCAAAATTGCACCCTGGATATGATTGTGAATGACCAAGAATTCTGAGGCAACATGGGACTATCTCTTAGTTGTGGGACCTGAGAAGTGATACAAACCTCTGGAGAAGGTCAGTTTCCTCTACCTATCCTAATGGTAATACTACTCCTAATACTGAAAGAAAATCCTAAATAAATTTCTAAGGGGCCAGGGATAGAAGGAGATGCAAAAAAAGGGTAAATTCTAAGCTAAGAAGGTGATAGCACCAATGAAAAGGTCGACCACTCTCCAAAAGGGTGAAATAAAGATGGAAAATGTGGGAGAGAGGGTGAAACAAATGTGCCATAGATGATAACCACGTATATCAATGCATTTCCCACATGAACAACACATGAAATGGAGCCTGTAAGTGAAGGAAACACACAGCTTGCCAGAAATGAGAGCGAAGAGGCAAGGAAAAATAAAACACGAGAATAGGGTAGACATATAGGCACACAACCTGATTTTATTGATCAAAATATGCAAAGTCATTTAAATTTAGGGAAGAAGGTGAAAACACATTGTAGAGACAAAACTCAAGGTCTTTACTCATAGGAATTTGGACACCATTTTGGCATGGTTCTGTTACAACAAAGAGGGATCCCTTCTTATGAGTAGATATCTTACATTTATAGAAAAAGAATGAAAGAAGAAGAAGAGAAATAGAGGGAAACATGAACTCAAATTTCTAACCACCAATAGTAGTCATTAAATCCTCTTAAAAAATCAGATGCCTTTGATTATCCATGGCAAACGTCATTTTCCTTGTTAGAGAAAAGACGGGTGCCCATACTGCATTAAATGTTGGTAGTTGCACTACCTAGAATTGTATCTTTTGCATGTTGGAGAATTATCCCCTTTGCTTTGTCCACCTACCAACTACCTGATTTAGAAAATCTAATCTTATTCCATGGAGGAGGACAATATTTATTCAATAATATTAGAATTACAAAGATCCAATCATCAAATTCTAAATTTATATCTATTTCAACTCCTCGTGGAAAATGGTTGTTTACTTTGCTATGTGGCTTTCCTATTTAAGCTCTGCATGGCTTTTGACCTTCATGGATTTTTCATTTTCATTTGGTGGCTCCATTATCTCCTTTACTTGACCCATGGTCTATCCACATTTTTCTCAATTTATGTCAACATCTGCAAACTTGGTGATTTTCTTTTCCCCGCGGCTTTCTACTTTAGTGCATCACATCTTGCTTAAACACATGCAACCTTGTTATTTATAGTGCAGCTTATGTTCTTCCTCCTGTAGATTCATCAACTTATTTATCATGACATGCGGCCTCTACTAGTTTGGCATAACTTTGAGTCATCACCCATAGTTCCATTTCTTCAATTTGGTGATGAGACCAAAATATGTCTCATTATATCACCAAACATCACTCTTATTCTCTCTCTTAAAATCAATATTTCAAGTGAATTTAGATGTAGTTTTAATAATGGCTAGCATATTTAAGGTAGGATATAGGATTTATCTTATCATCTCTTTAGTAATATATTTGTAATCTAATTGTTTTTATTTCACGATATTTCTTCTAAAGATGGAACGCAATAGTGTATAGAAAACAAGTCATAAGAAACTCTACTCCAAGTTCATAGATTGAAGCTACTTAAAGACACAACTGTAAACAGATTCCTACTAGATTTTAGCTATCAAAAATTTTCACGCATCTACTGAAACGCACAGCTAGTGAAATTATATTAGTTTATTCAAAAGTAATGTAAAGGAGCACCAAACTATTCAACCCACTCTTTGCTTCTACGTCATCAATCAATGAAATATAGATCCAAACACGTGCAAATCCAAAGTCATGTATGCATGTGGCATTCCAAGAATAATTGAAATTCATGGACTTAACTCTTTTATTTTCTCTCCATGTTTCAAGGATGAGCAAATAGTTGAATAGTAGTAAGAATGTGGAATAAGTACTCTCCCATTTTGTGTTCGTAGATTAAAGGGATGAGTTATTAGGAATGTAGAATAAGTATTCTCCCACTTTGCATTCCTAGATTAAAGGGATATTTTGTAGAAATATTTTCCATTATAAGTGGGTTGTTATAGTCAAGTTTGTTTAGTATTTATTGCTTTGAATAAATATACCCAAGAATGGGTAGTTAGTTCTTGGTGTGTGGACTAAGTAAATTAGAATAAAGAGAAGATCAGATTGTATTCCAAAAAAAAAGGAGTTGGTTGGATGCATGAACTATAAATGCAACCTTCCACACTCTTGTATGCAATCTTCTACCAATAAATGAAAATATTTTCTTTTCTCTCCAATATTTTGAAGTTCTAAATTAAGATATAGGAAGTATGATTTAAATCCTCTTCCAAGGAATGAGATGGTCACTCATTGCAAGAAATATGGATATGTGTATTTGTGTTATTTTTTTTCTAATAATGTATGTTTATGTTTATTCCTTTTTTGTGATTATAATTTTGTTGTATTATTTTTCTCCTTGTATTGTAATATTAATTTTAATTCAGTTTTTTGTGACCCTGCAAGAATTTTATTTGATTTATTTCCTATTTAGCATTTTCCTTTCTACAAGTTTGATTTCTTTTATGCAAGTGTGATTTTAATTTCTGCAAGTGTGCTTTTCCATTTTCACAAGTGTGTTTTTTAATTTATGCAAGTTTGGATTGTGTTTGAAGGAGTTGTTTTCCAAAGATCTCTTTCTCCTGTTGCATACAACCATTGGACACTAGCCTTGGATTAACATTATTAATGAAGAGGATTGACGAAACTCATCATTTTAGCGTTGTTTCTGGGGATCATGGTGTTATTAGGAGACTCGGATTTTTCTAAAACAATATTCTAGTGACAATAGAATACCTCTTGGAAAATTATGTGATAGGAAGTATTTGGTGACATTTTCTTTAAATGTTTATTTTTTGAAAAATATATTAATATTTATTTTTTGCAAAATAGATTAATATTTATTTTCTGCAAATAGATTAAATTTTATTTCTACAATTAGATTTAGAAACCCTACCGGATATTTCCAAAAGAAACCACCCCTCAATAAAATGAAAACATCATTTCATGTTTATTATTTTCATGCAATGAGGTTTTCTTATTCTAAAATATTTCTTGTTTGCATGTATTTTTACTTCTGTAAAGATTAAATAACAATTCATGCATGTGAGAGATAAAAAAACTAACTTTGTGCAGGTTAATAGAGACAAATATTTATGTGAATTATTTGTGAAAATATATTGGGAGGAAAAATGCAAAAAGAAACGGGGCATTACAAAGGAGGTCAAAGAAAAATATTCAACTGATATGGATTTTTTAAGTGAAAAACAACAGTGTTTTTTAGATGCAAACATCTCGTAGCTCACAAAAAATAACTCAAATGATTTTTGGGTCTTGTTCTACACAATATGATATTTCCAGATCACTTTAAATCACTCATTTTCTTTGAGAAACAACCAAGATATCACATTTTGAAGGCACATTGCTAAAAAAAATAACATGTTGAAGAATATTTTGATAGCAACGTTTTCTGATGCAAACTTCTTGTAGCTCATAAAGAAATAGCTCAATTTTTTAAAATATATTTTTCTACATGATCTGATATTTCTAGATCATTTATAATCCCTCATTTTTGTTTACAAACAACGAAGATATTCCGGTTTGAATGCATGCTACTAAAAACAATAACATGTTAAAGACTATTTTAAAAAAAATAAATTATGATGCATGTAATTAATCTTCTAATACCCCTCATTTTCAGTACCTAATTCATTCCATTCTACCCTCTCTATCTCAATTTTTTTACATTTTCTTAAATTCATTTTTCCAACTACTGAAACCACTAAAAATTCCTCCGATATTTTGTATTCTATGTTAATCCTTCTCATGACTGTAGAAAAATATTGGATCAACCAATATATGCTAATTGAAATGCCAACATACCATTTGTACTCAGGGATTGTACTCACAGTATATCATAAATAACCATCCATTCCTAATAAATGAAAAAGTCCCTAAACCATCCCATTTCCCATAACAGTTTACCATTGTTTTTCAATTTCTAAATCAACTTTCTAAACTAGTTGGATGCTGCAGACACTCTGGAAGATTGCTTCCTGATTTTCCATCATGTTGACATTTTTCAAAAGGATAGTGATTGGTTAGAAAACCAGTTTACTGGATGACCAATTACTAAAAAAAACAAAGGGGAAAATTGAAAAGTAGAAAATGGCTACTTTTCCCAAACAAAAAAAAGCACTTCAAAGTCTTTCTTGGATCCATATAATTTCTTCTCTTATGCCAACTTGGTTGATGAAATCATTTTCTACTGAAAAATTCTATGTTGTTGAGGCCTTGACTTCATATCTATTTGTTTTGTTCAGTTGCAGACGGAAATCAAGGTTATACAACATGATGAAAGCACATATAACTACTGATTATGGTATGGTAACTTCTACTTTTCTATTCTCAAATATTGTTATTTTTTGTTTTAATTACAAATAGATTCACTTATATAAATATTTTTTAAAAAGATAAAGAAAAAGAGAGATAAATTTCTCATGATCTACATGTGCTGATCAAGTCAAGTAATAAAGGAAATGATGAAGATGATGTCTTTCCAGTTTACATCAATTGGGGTCTATATCATGTTGAATTAAAAAGAAAAAACATTTTGCATGATCGCATGCACAAAGTTGAGTGTGGGGAGACACTCTCTTCCAAATCATTTGAAGAAAGCATGAGAAAAAAAGAGCTGAGTATGGAAGGAAAAATCTCTACATTATCATAAAAATCCTCATGAGAGCATGAATAAGAAAGAAGTAAAAAAATTCTTTCTAGAATATCCACTTGCTGCTATCATAAAAAAAAGGAGAAGACAATTTGAAAGATGCAGATCAGTAGCGTACATGAGGGCATGCAAGACATTAAGTGTAGGGGAAATGATGAGACCAAAATATGTCTCATTATATCACAAAATAACACCCTTATTCTCTTGCTTAAAATCAAGATTTCAATGGAATTTAGATGTAGTTTTAATAACAGATAGCATATTTAAGGTAGAATATAGGATTTATCTTATCATCTCTTTAGAAATATATTTTGTAATCTAATTGTTTTTATTTCCTGATATTTCTTCTAAAGTTGGAATGCAATAGTGTGTAGAAAAGATGTCATAAGAAACTCTACCCCAATTTCATAGATTGCAGCTACTAAAAGGCATAGTTGTTCATAGATTGCTACTAGATTTTAGCTACTGAAATTCTTCACATAGCTATTGAAACACTCATATTGTGAAATTTTGTTGGTTTGTTCAAAAGTAATGTAAATGAGCATTGAACTATTTAGTCCACCCTTTTCCACGTCATTAATAAATGAAATACAGATCCAAACATGTGACAATCCAAATTCATGCATACATGTGTCGTTACAAGAATAATTCAAAGCCATGGAATTAAAAATCCTCCATTTTCTCTCCATGTTTCAAGGATGATAAAATAGTGGAATAGTATTATGAATTTTGAATAAGTACTCTCCCACTTTGTGTTCCTAGATTAAAGGGATGAGTTATATAAATATTCTCCATGATAAGTGGATTTTTAGAGTCAAGTTTGTTTATTATTTATTACTTTGAATAAATCCACCCAAGAATAGGTGGTTAGTTCTTCGTGTGTGGACTAAGTAATTTAGAATAAAGAGAAGATCATATTGTATTCCCCAAAACAAGGAGGTGATTGAATGCATTAACTATAAATACAACCTTCCAAAATCGTATATGTAATATTTTACCAATCAATGAATTTTCTTTTCTTTTCTCTCCAATATTATGAAGTTTTGAATTAAGATCTAAGAAGCATGATTTAAATCCTCTTCCAAGGAATGAGTTGGCCACTCATTCCAAGGAAGATGGATATGTGTATTTGTATTTTTTTTGGTAATAGATTATGTTTATGTTTATTCCTTTTTCTATGATTATCATTTTGTTGTATTGTTTTTCTCCTTGTATTGTAATATTTATTTTCATTTAGTTTGTTGTGAACCTGCAAGTGCTTTATTTGATTTATTTCCAATTCAGAAATTTCCTTTCTATAAGTGTGATTTCTTTTATGCAAGTGTGATTTTAATTTCTACAAGTCTGTTTTTTCATTTCCACAAGTTTGCTTTTCAATTTATGAAAGTTTGGATTGTGTTTAAAGGATTTTTTTCCAAAGATCTCTTTCTCTTATTGCATACAACCATTGGACACTAGCCTTGGATTGACATTATTAATGAAGAGGATTGACAACACTCATCACACGACCTTATATTTTAAATTTGCGGCCTATTTAGACTTCAGCGGCATTTCATCCTTTGTCTTGGAATACTCCAACTCTTCACAGTATTTGTTCTAAGTTGGTGGAAAATATTCCAAGTTCGTGGTAAACCAAGTTGTTCAATTTTTGCAAGGGTGAAAAAATGAACAACAATATAATGGGGTCATATGTGGAAATTATACCTCATAGAGTCCTAAGTACTAAAAGAAATACTACATGAAAGTGTAAGGCATCCTAGGTAAGGATGCCTCTAAAAAATTAGCTTTCATTATGAAACATGTTGTAACTAATCTAAATAACTGATGTATCTCAAGCTCATGATGGTGGAAGGGATATTAACCAAGGTTATGTAATTGATGGAAACATTCCCATCTAGAAGGAAATCAAGGAAAATTTTCAAGCTTGAAATTAGCCACATTTTTGTATGCATTTGTTCTGTGTGAAAAAAAATGTTCTTATTAAATGGTAGTAGAAAATTTTGCATGTTTTTTTGAATGCTATAGCTGGATTGTGCAGATCCTTGTATCAAGTTTTGTGTGTGAATATCATTGTGTGCAGACTGATGTATATTAGACCAAACTGAGAGACTCTAAAAAAACCATGAGTTTTAGTATTTAAGTAATTTGCGTGGAAACATGTTGGTATATTTTGGGTAATTAATCTATGTGATTTGTTTATTCATGACACTAAAGGTGTACACTAACACTAGAAGCACTAACTTTGTAATATGTTGACAAAGGCGTGAATAACTATAACTAGGAAATCTATGGTATATACCATGACTATTGTTTCCCTTATATCCTCACGTTGGGGAGTTAATTTGTTGTATCACATGAAGGAGGGCATATATACTCATTATTTTAATTTTTGGGTGATGGTTCACATGTAAACCCTCTTACTTGTTGGACTAGGTGTACTATGAATTTTCATGTTGTAACTATGAGTGTGTTCCTTGGTGGGTTGTCTTATTGTTTTTAGTAGATCTCAAAAGGTGGAAATCAAATACACTGTGTGGCCATTGTGTGAATGTTACTAAAAATTCATGCATGCAGGGTAACAACTAAACATAAGATCTTCTTCATCTTAACAGGGAACTATGCGAATCTCAGTGCAGAGTGAGGAGGCCAACTAGCAAAACACGACTTTTTGGATGCCTCCATTTCTCACTGGTAAGAAAATACTTTATCAAACATTGAGCTAGACATACAGTGTAAGTTTGAATCTTTATGTCCAATCACAATGCAATTTATGCCAAAAATAATCCTCTCAGGTTGACTATGCTCTCAGTTAGGGTTTCTAAGAAGAAAGAGTGCTTAAAAACCTTTAACCAAAGATTCTAGCCCTAAAATTTGGTAGGAAAAATATTGACTAAGTCCTAGAAAGGTTAGAAGAAGAAAATTTGAAATTCATTGGTATAATCAAGGGATATCTTTACCAATCTTGCTAAGACTATGCGCACTATTTAGTGAAGGGTTATTGTGAGGGAAGATTAACAAAGGAAGTGAATCTTAGACTGTGAGTTCAAGACTGAAATTTTAGAGGAATTTCAAGAGAATTAGTGGGTTCTTAAAAGCCTATTATTTTGCATTGAAACATCCACAAAACCAATATATGCATGACAATGTGCCTAGGAAGACCTAGTTGAGGGTTAAGAGCTCAAATGCAAAAAGAGAGCCATAAGGGGTTGCATAAAGAGTTAAGCCATGAATCCTTGCAATCATATTAGAGGGATTAAGAGACCACTAGTGAAGGGGATAAAGATTGGTGGGTAGTCCTAGAAGTTGGTTGGCATGAATGAAGCAATAAACTTGTTTTAAGAGCCTTTAAGGAACAATTTTTCCTAACAAGATAAGATCTTGTTTATAGATGGATTTAATTCATTTACTTGTTGATTATAATAGTGGATCAATTATACGACATGCTCAAAGAGATATAAAATGGTTCTAACATTGTATTGAAGTAGAGGGACATGGGAGAATGATTGGTGAGGAATAACTAGCTAAGTTGTTTGAGATGGTCAAGAATTACCAAGAAGAGGTAAGAATAATTTAAGGGAAGGATTATAAAGGAATAATTTGTTGATTTTTGCACTAATGGGTGACTAAGCTTTGGAATATTGAGTATAGGCAGAGGTAAGGCTTGTTGAAGGATTTCCCATATTACATTTGATCAAATATTACAAATACATTTTTTAGCCTGAAGTATGATCCTCCAATGTAGATAATGAATCAAGGAGTTATTTCTAATCACATATATGCTTGATAATTTTATTTTTCTCTACATCAAATAATAATATTCACATGATCCATAGAGAAAAGTGATTCTTGAATTGATCTTTGTAAACTATGTTGTATTTTAAAACTAATCTATGTGTAATTTGAGAGAATCATGACTATGCCAATGTTAATTCGATTCTGATTGTAAATTATACAAGACTTATACTTAGCTACCAAAAGTTACCTAGAGTATTAAATTAAGTTTACTTTATGCAAGATTTACCTTGATTTTCATACCTATTTTGCATTTTCTATTTCTAACCATTATCTCCAAGATTAAGATTTATATCACACTAAAACTTCATTTTTATATAATATTTTACCTATTTGAAATGTTTTCCAAGTTCAAATAATATGTATTACTGTAATTTATAATATTAGTTTTATCAACACACACACACACACACACACACACACACACACACACACACACACACACACACACACACACACACACACACACACACACACACACACACACACACACACACACACACACACACACACACACACACACACACACACACACACACACACACACACACACACACACACACACACACACACACACACACACAAGTTTAGTGCATTATTAGAAAAGATCCTATTTATAAAAAATTTAGTGAGTGTTATTATTTACCCATATTATTTTATGGAGTAGTTAAGAAAATGACTAAATGATTTTCATTTATTATAAACAAATTTTATAATTATTTGGGACAAATAGTATTTTACATATAATTATTTGAGTCCTTGTTTACATATTTAGTTCACATTTATGTATTTAGATATAAAGATAATTTCAACATATATAGATCAAAAAAATACATGTGAAATTAAATATGTTTGACCACCCAATATCAATAAATCACATATTCAAAACCAATCTCTATGTACAAATAATGTCCCAAATATATATATATATATATATATATACATGCCTGAGTCATATCAAAATCTTGTGTAAGCATTATATATATGTATATGAAAATGAATGTATGTGTCATTTATAGTCTCCTCCATCTACTAGGGCAAATATTAGATCCCTCACTAGGCTTTGATACACCATGTATTTATAAAAACAAATATACACATCCAAAACTATTTAGAACATATCCTATTAAAATATAAGTGAAAATTATCTCCAATGATGCAAAGAGGGTATTTTATTCCAATTAGGAATAGTTTAAATAATAAATGAGGTGATAATTGACATTGGTAATGAGGTTAATGGCACGTTATGTGAAACAAATAAGTAGATTTCCAAGTACAAGACACATGGATTTTATTCCATGTGGAATGTGCTGAAGGTGTATATATATGTGAATTTTTGCATTTTCCCTCACTCGAATTTTTTTTTTAGTAAGGGTGGGTTTGAGTTTAGTTTTCAGGTGATTTTGGGTGGCCTAGTTACAGGATCGTAATGGATAATCAGGTTATTATGGAGGCTAGGAAGAGAATGAAGTAGAAGTGGGATTTTACAGGAGAAGATGTTTGTGTTATGGATGGACGTGAAGATAAAGAGTGTCATCATACGGGAGTGGTTGCAGAAGGCCTGATCAATAGCCAAAGAACTCAATGAGGTGGAAGAGGAAGATATATATGTGATCACATGAATAATACAATGTTGTATTTGAAGAGGTTTTTGGACATGCGTGAAGTGTTCGAGATGGCCCATCTATGCCAGATGTATCTTCTAGTGGTGTTTTAGTCCAGTTTGTGCTAGTTCACATAATGTAGGATAGTTTATTATAGTGTCTTTCAGATGTAGCATGTAGGGCAGTTTTTTTTTATAGATAAATGTTTATTATGTTACGTGATGGGTGGGATGGAGTAAAGTTCTTATCTCCCCTCATTTCCAACATGATAAGATGCTTATATTTTGAGATTCCACTAATGAGCGATGCTAGCTTGTACTACAACTTAATGTATCTTTTTTGTAGGCTAGGGCCCTGTCCCTAGGTATCAATACAAAAAATATAAGTGAAATTCTACAACAATTTCTTGAATAATTGAATATACTGTAAAACCATTTAATTGAATACCTCTGTATCTATTTGTGGGTGAATTATCAGATTTTCTACACTATGTGTAGATCTCTATCCTACAGTTACCTGTCAAAATAAATAAATAAAATGTAAGAAGTTGATAATCAAGTTTTTTTAATAAAACATGAATTTCACAAATTAACAAGTTTGTTGAATTAAAAACTATGTGTGTGTGTATATATATACCTATGTGGAATGTGTCTCAAGATCTATGGGGTTGCCACTAATAATTGTATCTATGTGACCAATGACCTCAACACCAACAAAATAATCCTAATGAACCAAGAATTATGCCTTCAATATCAAGTGATGCATCATGGATTGGCTCATTTAATATTTGTGAAGATGTCATGTACATATATGTTGTGGGCTAGGAAGCACCACAATACTCACCAACATGCCCTGGAGCAGAAGCCTAAAGACACAAGTACACGTTGAATACTCCATGTCAGTAATAGATCTTATATATCTATTTAAACATTAATTATATAAAGTAATAATGTAATAAAATATTAATTTAAATTAAGGTTTAATTTTCACACATCAGAAAATAATAGTGTTGAACATCTGATGTCAAAATCCTAGCAACATCAAGTCTAACTGTAGCAGTTGTATTAGTATGCTTTGTATCCTAAACAAAAGATATGATACCCTGAATAATCCTCCACTTCAAATGATCCAATACCACCAATAGAGGAATTTGATGGTCCTGTGCAATCACCTCATATGGCTACAACATATGGACGGATATAATGCATGCTAGTTGATGTATTTGTGTCACATCCATAAATCCGTCAACCACAATAGGTGATATCAAATATGCATGAGTGTATAAATTGCTATGTGCTTGAATACTACTAATTTCACATCCATTGATACCAAGTCTATAAATGAACTGGAATACATAATCATGAGAGATAAATTGGGTCTAGAGAGAAATTATCCCAAGACCCTCTATAGTATCGTCATGGACACTCGAAATTATAGGGGAAGTAACATCTTGAAATCTAGGTAAGAAAATTCATGACTTATCTACAAGTTATCTCACATAAGGAACATGAGGAGCTCCTTCTTTTCAATATGTAGGCATGTCACTAATAAAGCCACACCCCTACCTAAAATAGTTAGGGATGTTTAAATAGTTCACCTTTAGGTTAAGGTGAACCTCAAAATTGTTACAAAATTGGCCTTGAGAGGCCATAACTCTAGGATAAATCAAAGGTGCAGAAAGGAGACATGTACAATTGTTTACATAATATCCCTTGAATTTATTTTTTCCTATATAACTCATCCAACACGAGCTCTTAATGACTTCCTTATCCGTAATTCTACCTACTATTTCATTATATCCCATTGTTTCACTAGATTCTTAGCAAAGTATGAAATAGATAAGAGGTAATAGGCCAAGGAGGAATACCTGTTTATGATGTCGGTTAAAGGTTGTGCACGCATTCTGATTTCATGATCCAAGTTGACTACGAGAGCTCCCTTTTATCTAGGAGGAACTACCTATAAATGAAAAACAATACCACCAGATAGAATTAAACAATTCAATGAGTGGAATTCCTAACGGGAGCTAAATCCAAGAAGCATGATGCTTCCTGAATAGGTTGTCAATCCACTTTTATATAACAGTATTAATGTTATTCTAAATATACATGAAATAAAGATCATATTGGAATTGAAACGATTTGGGTATCTCATACAAAACAATAAGAAAGGTTGTTCAAAATATTGTTTGAGGTCAAAATGGGCTAGTAGATGGGATGGTATGGGTTGTAGGTATTTTACAGGCTATGGGTAAGGTCTGATAAAAGGTTACAAGTGATTCTAGGCTATTAGGAAATAGGTATTAGATTTGTTGGACTGAGGTAGCTTTCCAGATATAAAGACTGATGTCAGTCAAGGTGTGACCGACAATGGTTTATTTATGACCGATACTAGTTAGGGATAACCGATCTTGGTTTCTACGGGAATGGTAAAATATCATAAACAATTTTCTAGGTTCTATGTTCACATAGAGAGATAAGGTGCTCTATGGAGAGGTTTCAAATAGAGTATCTAACTTGGGTGAGGCTTTTTCTGATTTTTTTGGGGTGTTAAGGTCAATTTAGTAAAATCCAAATAGGAGATACAGTAACTGATGTCGGTATGGTGACCAGTGCCAATGAAAGGGGAACCGATGATGGTTAAGGTAACTAGCATCGATAGGGGAAATTTGGATAAAGCTTATTAACAGGTAGTTTTGGGCTTCTTTGTGATTGTATAGAGAATGGAGGGGGACTGGTTGGGTTTTTGATAAGGTGATAAAAACTCATAAATGTGTAAAAGGTTAGGAATAAATATCCAGAAGGTTGTGATGGATGGATAGAGATATGGGATGGAAAAATACAAGGAATAAAAAGTTCTAATAATAACATGATAATGAACCTAATGAGTAAGTACATAAATGATATAGAATCAAATGCACTTACTTATTCCTGCAAGATTGGTGGGTGAAGGAAGGTGATGGTCGATCTGTGAACTTGGTGGTCAATGCCATGACACTTCTTCCTAAAGTGTCACTGTGAATGCCAATGCCTTCATATCAACCCTAGTACTTACTTGGGCCTCTTGCTGGATGTAATATGTCGTCTTGATGCTGAGAAAACTCTGGTTCATGCTTTAATTCCAATATCTCTCCAAAAATGCAAAGACACTAACATGAGAAAAAGGTTTCCAAATTCTATAAATGGTGACCGACGATAGTCAAGGTAACCAGTATCAATTGAGGGTTAACTGACATTGGTTAAGGAGGGATATCCCAGGTTTACCAACAATAACAGATCTTGGTTATTTTTGGCATCCTCTACTTGTTGGCATGGGTCTCAAGTGATGGTTAATGCTTAGATAAGTGGGCATGTTGTTGGAGAAGGAATAGAAATTTAATTTTAGGGTTATACTAAGTCTTGGGTGGTTAGGATAACTGGATAACTGGAGATTAATAACTAATGTGAGGATGGGCATTAAATCAATTATAAATAATTAACTTAGTGTCAATGTGAGGTAAAAGGGTCCATGGTTAGGTGAACACATTATGTTAACTTCTTAAAGGGGATTGAGGAGAGCATGACCCAAATTTGTTGTTTACATTTTCCCCTTTTTTCGTGTAGCTTGTATTGGTAAGCGATGCAGAAAAAAACAAGAATTGTTTACCCCAAATATAAGTGGGAGTGAGGTTGCTACAAGTATGGGTGGAGGTGATCCCCATCAAACTAGGAGTTGATGAGGTTTCAAACTTAATCCTTGAATGGTTTGATAAATGGGTAAGTGATGAAAGTGAAGGTAGGTGAGTTGTAGGTAAGGATATGGGAATTTTGGGTAATGGGTAATGGGAATGGGAAAGGGTTATATCGGGTAATGGGTAATGACAATCAAATGCACACACACATATATATATTGCGATACAGTACCAAGTTGAAGAGCTTGCAAACTCTACATTGTCAAAGGTCGATAGGTTTATCCAAACAAGGTTCAAGTTATTCAGGTATCCTAGGTATAGGATATGGTCCGAAAACACGATGTAGGTTAGGTGCAGGAACATTTAGGTATGTTTTGGCACATAGAAGGTTTGGTTGAGACAAACAACATATGAATAGGCAAGGTAAGGTCATTAGGCACAAACAACACAGGTAACAACATCACAAGGTATAACAAGTACATAAGTTCAGGTCAAGGTATATTGGTCATGGCATGGGTAAGGCTAAGGTATAGGTAAAATAACAGATCCCTAAACACAATTAAGGAAATGTATGGGTAATTTATGTTGGTGGGTAGGGTATAATAAGGGTTGGTAAAACCAAAAGGTATGTGGCAGTAAGGAGTTTAGGTCAAAATGGTAAAAATGTAGAGGGAATGGTACTGACAGGTGATTGATGTCAGTTATAAGGTAATTGACATCGGTTTTGGGTGACCAACGCTAGTCATTTCAGACTAGGGTTATAAGGTTGAAATTCCATATTTTACTGAATCATTGTTGTCTTTTGACTTTGAGAATATGACCGAGCTGAATGACGTGCACATTTTTTAGGGAGGAAAAGACAATGTATTATACCAAGTTGAGGTGGAGGTGACTAAGTGGTGAGAGAATCCAGGTAGACGGGTCCATGAGAGTGGTTGATGACATGAGATTGGTGGAGAGATTCAAGGTATATTTTGGCATGGAAAGGGTGGAGAGGGTTCAAGAGGACCATCGATGTAGGGACCAGATGTGTTACCACGTAGGAGACACCATGATGAGTTAAGAGGTGTTATAGAACTTGTTATTTACTAACAATTTGGAGTAAAATGAAAGAAATTGGGATGGGGGTTTTCATTTGAAATGCAGGTTAAAAGTGGGTAGAAATGAAAGGGATGAGGAGTGGAAAGGTCATAAATAGGTGAGATAGGTTTGGGAATCAAGTTGGGAAAGGATGGGGTGGGTAGATTAGGGGTTTTAGGTAAGTTTTGGTAAATTTTTGAAAATAGAGGGATAGGTTTTCAATTTTCGACTGCACGACAGAGAATGACATCGGTCAAGGTTTCACCGGTGTCGGTTGGCACTTTTTAGCATCGGTCAGGCCTTAGGTTACCGATACTAGTTAAAGGAAATTGATGATGGTCATGGAAAATCGGTGAGGGTCAAGAGGACTGGTGTCGGTTAGCTTTAAAAAACAACAGTGGTAAGAAAGGATAGTTTGGAAATAAAAATGGGTAAAGAAGGGATAAGTAAAGATTTCTTGTAGAAGGATAAGGGTAAAATAGGATCTTTGGTAATATGACATAATTGAGTAGGTGAAATAATGTTAAGGTAATGGGTAATAATTATAAAGGGTAGTAGGCTTGTAGGTGGATTAGGTAAATGGGGTAATCATGATTGGTGTGGTTGGTTGTGGTTTTGGGGTTAATAGGTAATTGGAGGTAATTAGGTCTAAAAATTGGTGTGATTTGTTGTATACAGGCTAGGGACCAGCTCTAGATGTGAGACTGAGTACCACCTTTGTTGGTAGTGATGTGGTCTACTATGACTACAAAGGAGTGGGAGCATATGACCGATGTTAGATTGATTATGATCTTCTGCTATAGGCATATATCCTGAGATACTTTCTTGATGGTCGTACTCATTGATAGATGGGATTCAGTGACCAACACATTTCACTTACCGACAGGTAAGATGACTATCACCCTAGAGGATGTGTATAAGATCGTGTAACTACCAATTTTTGGGATCCAGTGTATTCTATTTCATATGAGGCATCTGTGGAGCCTATAGTGGCTGTATTTCAAGAGGTGATGGGCAAGATGAGGTACCATAGAGTGAACTTGAGCTATGGAGACATGTATGTAGCCCATCCTCAGGAGACGAGGTTGTTCATTTTGATGATGGAGGTAGTATGTTACTTTTCCTTACCAGATGATGAGGGTGGGAGATTCCGATGAGCATTGATGTGAGTGCTCCAAGATATGATGGAGAAGCAGATCTATTTTTCCTAGGTACCCGCATTCCTAATACAACTGTATAGGGAGTTTTGGGACTATGGGATACTGCGGTGGTTTAGTTTGTGATGTACCTTTCTTCTACATTTCTAGGCATTTGAGCACATCATATGTGTACATCCAGTTGGTTTTCCCTGACATGATTGTTTTAGGGGTGGCCAAGTCATAGTTGGATATAGATGGTGGGTACCATTTGGTGGGAAGCATGGAGTGGCTATGGCCACACATGATATTGTGTATTATAGATGGGTATTAGAGGGAATTTCAAGAGTTGATATTGTTTGGAGGCCATATGTTGCCTATCCCTCATACAGGGACATCGAGGAGGAGTTAGAGGAGTTACAGGTGTTGAGGTGGATTTAGGGGCATCATGTCAGCAAGCACAAGATGATACTTGTTGACAGGGTTAGACAACAGTTTGGGCTACTCTAGTATGTGCCTCCACCTTTCGCGTAGTATAAGAGAGATGATGTGGAGAGACCTATGTCTCCACCATGACTGAGCATGCCGACTGGGCAAGAGGATCATGTGGTGGATAGGTAGATCAATGATGTTGGGGTAACTGATATATATAGGTAGTGGTGGGAGGCTACGCTATGTGCGACACCATCGAGGCTAGGGCAATAAGACTTATCCACCATCACAGTGTAGAGGGATACCTTAAAAGGTTAGGTGGCTACCCTATAGGCCCAAATTAAATATTTACAGGGGTATCTTACTGGGTCAGAGGCATAGGTTTCCATTTTACAAACTCAAGTGGTGGCATTACATGCACATGTAGCACAAGGACCAGCACCCGCACAGAGTGGAGATGAAGATGGGAGAAAGGTAGCTACCTTATAAGCACATGTAGTAGGTTTGCAGGTCTAGTTTTCCACTACAAAAGCTTAGGTTTTGGCCTTACAAGCCCAGGTTGTAGCACATGAACTGATGAGGCCATAAATTGGCCATAAATTACCATTATTTTGTCCTTCCAAGTTACCTTTGAAAGTGGATTTAAATGTAATCTAGGAACTTATAGTTTTCTTAAGATAGAATATAGGATATATATCTTGTTCATTCTTTATAAATATTTTTTTATCTATTTTGTTGACTAATCCTATTGATTATTTGGGAAAATATGTAAAGTCTTGTGTATGCAGGCCATAAAAGAAAGATAATGCTAGTATTGGAAAAATGGAATTGATCATGAATAGTAAATTTAAAATCAAATATTATTTCATATTCAGATTCCTCTCAAAAAATTATGCAAGTTCAAAAAAAAATCATCTCAATCCGAGGTTGCATGCAAAAGTTATAGTTGTTTTGAGTTAGCTGCGGAACTCATAGAATTAGTTCCGGAACTTGCAGGTTTAGTTTCGGAACTCACAAATTTAGTTCCAGAACTTCTATCAATTGAATGATAGTTAGTTTTGGAACTTTCAATTCATTAAAAAACTAGATTTAGTTCCAGAACTTGCAGATTTAGTTCCAAAACTTGCATAAAAGGAATGACAGCTTTAGTTCCAGAACTTGCATCAACGGAATGACAATTTTTGAAGGATTGTGAAAACTCATAGATTCCAATGGGAAATCTGAGATAGGTTTTTGTTTATAGAAATGTGTTAACAAAAACCTCATTCATATTTATTACAGGTTTTACCAATCAAGAGAGATCTAACTTGTAATGAGCTACAGTTTGAGGAAACGTGTATCAGACGAGCACTAAAAGTTCCATAAACAAAAAAAGAAAAGTCAAATGGAAAATCTAAGAGAAATTTTTGTTCATAGAAATGTGTTTACCAAAAACCGCATTTAGATTTGTTACAGGTTTTACCAATGAAGAGAGATCTAACTTTTAGTGAGTTGCAATTTGAGGAAATGTGTATCAGACGAGCACTAAAAGTTCCATAAACAGAAACAAAAAATTCAAATGGAAAATTAGAGAGAGGTTTTTTTTACAATAATGTGTTTAACAAAAACCTCATTTATATTTGCTACAGTTTTTACCAATTAAGATAAATATAACTTTTAGTGAACTGTAGTCTGAGGAAAAAGCGTATTTGACAAGCATCAAAAGTTCCACAATCAAAAACAACAAAGTCAAATGGAAAATCCAAGAAAGGTATTTGGTCAAAATAATATTTTGAGGTAAATCCTCCTTCCAATAATGTAGAGGAATAAAATCATTATGATTCTTGTTACCGAAAATCAAGGAGAAGATTTGGGAGCAAATCTTCCTAAAATAAGTGAGATAAGATTTGACTTCAATAATATATCTCTCTCCATATTTTGTGGAGATGGAGATCTTAGTTGTTAGGATTGGAATAAATTTAAGATCAGATTGTATTTCCTAAAATAAGGAGTTGGTTGGATGCATAAATTATAAATGCAACCTTCCACACTTAGATATGTAATTTCTTTTCCCCAAGTAATCAAGATCTGTTCTTTCTTTCCAATCTTTGGAAGTAAATTTTTTTTGCAAGTTTTGAATTAAAAGTATGAATTAAATCCTCTTCCAAGGAATGAGCTGGCCACTCATTCCAAGGAAGATGGATCAATGTGTTAATGTTTATTTCTTTATTTCTGCAGTTTTCCTTTTGTTGTAAATTTCTATTTTTTTATGTTATGTAATTTCTTTTGTGAACCTACAGGTGTCCTTTCCTCTTTCCTTTATTTTTAATTTAGTAATTTCAATTTATGCAAGTGTGCATTTCAATTCATGCAATGGTGTTTCTTTCATGCAAACTTTATTTTTGCAAGTGTGATTTATTTTATGTAAGTTTGGTTTGTGTTTAAAGGAGTTGCTTTCCAAGATCTTCTTCTTTTAATGCATACCTCCTTTGGACACCAACCTGGATTGAGATTTTTAATGGCAAGGATTGACGAACCTCATCATTTTGGCATCGTTGCCGGGGAACACGATGTTATTGGGAGATTCAGAGTTCTCTAAAAGAATATTCTAGTGACAGTAGAATACCTTTTAGCAATTCTGTGATAGGAAGAATTTGGTAAGTAGTTTCTTTAGAATTTTATTTCCTGCAAGTAGATTAAAATTTCATTTCTGTAATTAGGAATATTAGATTGTAAATATCTCTCCACAAACTAACTCTGTGTATAAGAAAAATGACTGTGATGTTTGATCAAGAGGTATAATGGTATGAACAAACAATTCAGATCTGGAAATGGTATAATATGATATTGAATTTGGAAGTAGATCCAGTTGATGAAATATCATATGCTATTTTTAATAACCACAACCATTTCCCCTTGTATCAACTAACAACTCAGTGATCTTATTACACATAACCTTAGTCAAAAACTGGCTTATCCAGTTTGTAATAATGAAGTGGTAGAATTTCTAATTAACTTCATCCATATTCAGGGATTTTATTAGAGCCAAAATAAAAACCCACTCATAATAAATCCACCCATCCAAATCATTTTTTCATCCCATAATAAAATTCAATCCCTGAACCAGATCCATTAGAAAAATTTGTTTTCATGTCTTTCAATTTTTTCATTTTTATATATGCTTGTATAACATTAAGAAACAATTATTGTGAATATCAAGGCAAGAAATTTTTGCATACTAACATCTAAGGACTAGATCTATAGGAATTTCTAGAGTTGTTCTTGATATCAGCATGCAGATTTTGAAGCACCAACAGTATCAACCAAGGAGCATGTAGATTTTGGAGGGACCCACAGATACATTCACTTTCTTTTTTAACAACTCTCCATCTCCTGAGATCACTAGTCTAGGCTTTGAAGATTACTATGGTGATTCTGATATTGCACAATTCAAGTTGGGCTTTGAAGACCTAAAAATTGTCTACACAATTTTTGGAATCTTCTTGGAGTTACCAAGTATGCAAAAAGGTTTTTATGAGATCTCAGACATTGTTTCCTATTTTACACAAGTTGTACTTTGATGAATATAGTCTGATGATGGATCAAATTTTTCTCTAATCCTTCTCATGTTATCATTTCAGCATAAAAAAAAAATCAAAAAATCAAAAAGCTTTGATTGGAAAACCAGCTTGCTGGCCAATCAAAGGCAAAAATAAAAAATTCAAAAAACTTTGATTGGAAAACCAGCTTGCTGGCCAATCAAAGGAAAAAAAAAAAGAAAACTTTGATTGGAAAACTAGCGTGCTGGCCAATCAAAGGAAAAAAGGAAGCGGTTCTTCTTCAAAGGAAATCAATAGTTACCTGATGGATTTCTTCTAGGCATTATTTGACCATGTTAATAATAAGATGGAAAAGATAACTAGAGGTATGATCAAGTTATTTTATTCTATTATTTTATTTTTAAGCTTCCTTATAATTTTTTTATCACAGCTAGATCCACTTTTAAATATTTCCAAGGAAGGTGAGATAAAATTCATATCTCCCCTACTTATATGAATAATATGTGCACCTCTTTACAATCAATTTTTTTGAGTCTAATTTATGGGTAGCCATAAATAAACAACATGCATGAGCTTAGGTGTGGGAGAGAAGGAGAACATGCATGAGTTTAGGTGTGGGAGAGAAGGAGAAGCATGAGCTCTACATTTTGATATGAGACACAACAAAAGGAGATCCACACAAGAACCTATTGTAAAATTAAAGAAATCAAAAGTAGTAGAAGGAGATCCACACAAGAAACTGTTGTAAAAGAAAAGAATATCAAAAACAATAGAAAGAGATCCATACAAGAACCTATTGTAAAGAAAAGAATATGAAAAACAATAGAAGGAGATCCACACAAGAACCTGTTGAAATAAGGAGATCAACACAAGAAATTATAAAAGAAAGAATATCAAAAGCAACAGAAGGAGATCCACACAAGAACCTGTTGTAAAAGAAAAATATCAAAAGCAACAGAAGGAGATCCACACAAGAACCTGTTGTAAAAGAAAAAGAAATCAAAAAAAAAATCAAAAGTAAAAGAAATAATATCAGAAGGAGATCCACACAAGAACCTGTTGTAAAAGAAAGAAATCAAAAGTAGTAGAAGGAGATCCATAAGAAAGTGTCCTCAATATAGAGAATAATCTAAGAAGAGGAGATAATAATGTAATGCATGAGGACATGCATAAGATTAAGTGTGGGGCAATGATGAGGCCATAAATTGGCCATAAATTACCATTATTTTGTCCTTCCAAGTTACCTTTGAAAGTGGATTTAAATGTAATCTAGGAACTTATAGTTTTCTTAAGATAGAATATAGGATATATATCTTGTCCATTCTTTATAAATATTTTTTTATCTATTTTATTGACTAATCCTATTGATTATTTGGGAAAAGATGCAAAGTCTTGTGTATGCAGGCCATAAAGGAAAGATAATGCTAGTATTGGGAAAACTAGAATTGATCATGAATAGTATATTTAAAATCAAATATTATTTCATATTTAAATTCCTCTCAAAAAATTATGCAAGTTAAAAAAAGAATCATCTCAATCCGAGGTCGCATGGAAAAGTTATAGTTGTTTTGAGTTAGTTGCGGAGCTCATAGAGTTAGTTTTGGAACTCACAGAGTTAGTTCCGAAACTTGCAGGTTTATTTCCGGAACTCATAGATTTAGTTCCAGAACTTGTATCAATTAAATGGTAGTTAGTTTCAGAACTTTCAATTCGTGGACAAATTAGATTTAGTTCCAGAACTTGCAGATTTAGTTCTAGAACTTGCATCAATGGAATGACAGTTTTTGAGGGATTGTGAAAACTCAGAGATTCCAATGGGAAATATGAGAGAGTTTTTTGTTCATAGAAATGTTTTTAACAAAAAAATCATTCAGATTTTTTACAGGTTTTACCAATCAAGAGAGATCTGACTTTTAGTGAGCTGCAGTTCGAGGAAATGTGTATCAGACGAGTACTAAAAGTTCTATAAACAGAAACAGAAAAGTTAAATGGAAAATATGAAAGAGGATTTTTTAATAGAATTAAAAAAAAAACCTGAATCATATTTGTTACAAGTTTTACCAATGAAGAGATATCTAACTTGTAGTGAGCTGTAGTTTGAGGAAACGTGTATTAGACGAGCACTAAAAGTTCCATAAAAAGAAACATAAAATTCAAATGGAAAATCAGAGAGAGGTTTTTGTTTATAGAAATGTGTTTGATAAAAATTTCATTTATCTTTTCTACAAGTTTTACCAATCAAGATAAATCTAACTTTTAGTGAATTGCAGTCCAAGGAAAAAGCATATTTGACAAGTGTTAAAAGTTCCACAATCAAAAACAACAAAGTCAAATGGAAAATTTGAGAAAGGTATTTGGTCAAAATAATATTTTAAGGGAAATCCTCCTTCCAATAATATAGAGGAATACAATCATTATGATTCTTGTTACCGAAAAACAAGGAGAAGATTTGGGAGTAAATCTTCCTAAAATAAGTGAGATAAGATTTGACTTCAATAATATATCTCTCTCCATATTTTGTGGAGACAAAGATCTTAATTGTTAGGATTGGAATAAAGATAATATCAGATTGTATTTCCTAAAATAAGGAGTTGGTTGGATGCATAAATTATAAATGCAACCTTCCACACTTAGATATGTAATTTCTTTTCCCCAAGTAATCAAGATCTGTTCTTTCTTTCCAATCTTTGGAAGTAAAGTTTTTCTGCAAGTTCTGAATTAAAAGTATGAGTTAAATCCTCTTCTAAGGAATGAACTGGCCACTCATTCTAAGGAATATGGATCAATGTGTTAATGTTTATTTCTTTATTTTTATAGTTTTCTTTTTTTAAATTTTTTTATTTTTTTTATGTTATGTAATTTCTTTATTTCTATAGTTTTCCTTTTGTTGTAAATTTATGTTCTTTTATGTTATGTAATTTATTTTATGAACCTACAGGTGTACTTTCCTCTTTCCTTTATTTTCAATTTAACAATTTCAATTTATGCAAGTGTGCCTTTATTTCTACAAGTGTGCATTTCAATTCATGCAAGTGTGTTTCTTTCATGCAAACTTTATTTCTGCAAGTGTGCCTTTTAATTTCTGCAAGTGTGATTTATTTTATGCAAGTTTGGTTTGTGTTTAAAGGAGTTTCTTTCCAATATATTTTTATCTTAATGCATATAAACTTTGAGCACCAACCTAGATTGACAACCCTCGTTAGGAACCTCCAAAGACTCAAGGAGAGGGTCCCACACTACAAGCAGTTGCGGCAGGATAGGGTCCCATGGTATAGGGAGGAGGACAAGGCTCACAGGTATAGGGTCTGAGGCCAACGTTAGCATGTAAGAGCTCATAGGTTGCTGTGAGACCTATGGCACCACCTCAGATGGTGTCAATGGTGAGGTTTAGGGATGCCCTAAATGAGGCATGGTATTACTAGGATCATCTGACGACCACCAGGATAGATGTTCCTTTCTATACTGATTACAAGGAACAACAGGTAGCGAGTGAGAGGACTAGATCCTACACTCATATTTCTAAGAGCATAGGGGGACGACGAGCCTAGAGGTAGGGTCAGGGCGAGGCTACGAGTTCATGGAGGCTAGTCCTAGGTGAGGGGCATGCAGAGATTAGGCTAAGACCCATGCTATGTGGAGAGATGCAAGCAGGTCACCAAGATTGAGGTGAGGAGGAGGAGACATATGAGATAGGCATGGATATTAGGTGGAGTGATGATTAGTCACTTGATATGATTAGTGTATCAATTTTTGGTATATACCGGCCTGTGTTCTAATGATAGTGATGATGTATATGAGGGTCTTGAGATAATGAGTATTTATTTGTATCAATGTACATTTATATTGATACATATAATTTCACATTTATATATAGTTGATGATGTGTATATACTAATGATGTACTTGGTTTTAATTTCCATTGTTTATGTGTATGTGATGGAAACTAGGTGAATTAGGCATGATTGATTTGGGTCATGTAGGCATGATGGAGTTACGTATAGGAATGTTTGAGTTAGGTCAGTTAGGCATGGTGGAGTCTAGGTGAGTTAGGCATGGCGGAGTCTAGGTGAGTTAGGCATGATTGAGTTTAGGTCATTTAGGCATGGTTTGGTGATGTTGTTGGTTTGATTTAATTCCCATGTTATTGGTAGTATGGAAAATAAATGATGATGTATATTTATGTTATGGTTTAAACTTCAAAATATTTTATATCATGGAATGGTGAACTGATTGATGTATGATGTGATGAAATGGTAGGTATGTATGTTTGTAAGAAATAGGTAAGTATACATGTTTATATACTTGTATTTTTGTTTAATTTCTAAGTAATGTAGAAGATGGAAACTAACTAATGCTAGAAATGTAAAAATTGAAAAGTGGGGGAAATTTGGTTAGGGTAAAGAATGGTCGAGATAACTTCTAAGATATTCTATGCCCTTGGAGTGTTGCCTACATATCCCTGATGAAAAGGGGTCTCAGGCCGATGTAGGTCTCCCATATTCTAGGGAGGAATATGATGAGGTAGAGAAATTTTTTGGCAGGTTTTGGGCATGTTTGAGTCTAGATAAATTTAGGCATGATTGAGTCTACATCAATTCAGGTATGATTGAGTCTAGATCAATTTAGGCATGATTGAGTCTAGGTCAATTTAGGCATGATTAATTCTAGGTCATGAAGGCAAGGGTGAATTAAGGTCATTTAGGTGTGGTTAAATTGAGGTGTCGAAGGCTTGGTCCTGTATAGGATAATCAACAAGCAATGAAGAAGGTGAGTGGTAAGAGGTGACAGAAGAGCCACCTATTTGATCAAAACAATAATTTTTCTACCATACCAAAGATGGGATCATGAACATAAAACCCTAAAGATGCTACATGATTGAATATTCTAAAGGTGAAGAATGTCACATGATCACAAAATGTTGCATTTGTGGCACATCCCCTGAGCAAGTGGGAAATTAGGGTGAAAAGGTGATAAGGTGAAAATAGGTTGGTTTTAGCGTAACCTAGTGTGATACAGTATGCTAACTTGGCAAGAGACCCAAGATCACAATAGGCAAGTCCATTATGAAAAGGTTAATATTTTTCTTTTTGTTTTTGTTTTTGATAGACTGATCGATGTGGAAATTCTATGTGGGATGAGTATATTATCTCCTTGAGGTCTTCATGAAGCCTATCAATGTGGGAAACTTTAGAATATTTTTATATTAGTTTTTACAAGAATAATCTTCTTTTAATGATAGACTAAGTACAATATAGTTGGCTTCGTATAAATGTCCTTAGAGGGAGCAGTCTATTTATAGCCATGAGATAGAAAGCGTAGATGTCCTTTTTGAAGGAGTCATCTTTTTGCTAGAATTTTGACTCAAGGAGTGGAATCCCATTTTAATTTTGAAATTGTTTTTCTTTTGGACTTTTAAGTCATGGAAAAGACTATAGAAGAACATAGGCTCTTGTGTTTGAAGAAAAAAATATAGCACAAAGAGGTTAACTATGATAGAGAGGTTTTAAGTGATGAACAACCATGGGATTCTATCTTGAAAAAGACTAAAAAGTATCCACGAGAATCATGCCATGAGTAAAGTTGTGGTACTCATATTGAAGACAAGGTTAAGAGGTAATGGGTATTCACGTGATCCTAGTTTAGTCGTTGATCCTTAAAATAGGTAGAATGGAAGGTGAACGGTGCTCAAGGGATGGGCATTGAATAGACAAGAGGTGATATAGGAATTAATTCAACAGTAGAATGGTTGAATATGCAAGGCATTGAGAGGTTTAGGTTTGGGTTTACCTTCGAGTGAAGAAAAATGATAAGCACCTTATCAATAGGTATGAGTAATGATATAAGGTCCAAGCCAATTAGGATAAAATTTTCCTTGTTTAATTTTTCCCTCTTTTATTGCATGTTGATTTTCTTTCAGGATGAGGTTTCTAACTTGGAAGGTCCATTTATAGTTGCATTTTCATAGGCACACTTGATACATTTTTGGTAGATTTTAAGGTGATCAAGAGCATTAAGATGACATTCATCTAATAACTTGAGTTGTGCCAAACGGTCTTGACAAAAGTCATCATCATTGAGCATCTCTTTGAGTGAGATACAAAGATATGGAATTTGGACTTCGAGAGGCAAGACAACCTTTGTACCATAGACCAGAGAGAAATGCATAGCCGTAGTTGAGGTATGAATACTAATATGGTAGGCCCATAAGGAAAAAGGAATGTGCATGTGTCAATCCTTTCTAGTATCATCCACTAATTTCATTAGAATTTTGTGTGAGGTTCTGTTGGTGGATTCAGCTTGGCCTTTTTTTAGGGTAGTATGGTGAAAAAAAACTAAGTTGAAAAACTGAGGGTAGTTTTTTGGTAGAGTTTTGTTTTTAAATTGTTTCCCATTATCAGTGATGAGACAATGGGGAACACCAAAGCGAAAAATGATGTGATGATTGATGAATTCACATATTTTCTTAGATTTTGTTGAAATAAGAGGTATGGATTCTACCCATTTAGTATAGTATTCAGTAGAGGTAATAATCCATTGATGGCCCTGTGAAGAATGGGGATTGATTTCTCTAACAAGATCCAAACCCCATTGAGAGAAAGGCCAAATGTCTCATGTGACCTGTAAGGTGTGACTAGGCGTGTGATGAAGATTAGCATATTTCTAGCACTTCAGACAACGTTTTACATAATCACAACAATTTTGGTTTAAGATTTGCCAATAATAGCCTAGGTGGAGAATGCGTTTAGCAATAACTAAATCATTGAAGTGAATGCCACAAATTCCTTCTTGAACTTCCTTGATGGTGTAGGGAATTTCAAAACTTGTAAGGCATCGCAAGAGGATACCATAAAAGCTAAATTTATAAATAATGCCTCCCATGATGAAAAACTGAGAGACACTTTTGAGAAAGGAGCATTGTCCACTGCAAGTAAGGTTTGGAGGTAGAACTGAAAGGGTAAGGTGGTCACCAAACTACTTATACGAAAGGCCACGTGGGTCATGTTGAACAGATCCGATGAGGTTGACGTATCAAAATAAATAACAAGGTCATCGCAGCCTTTATACTGTGACAAATATTTTCGAGTTGAAGGGCAAGGTGGTTATCTGAGAAGCAAGGCAAGACATGGTATCTATAAATTTTTTAGCAGAACGTGGGGTGGTTTGAAGTTCATAACGGTCAAAGGTAGTCAAAATTATGTCTACATGATGCTTATACTATTTTGAAGTATTTCATTACGACACTAGTATATACCATTGAATTAATTTACAACTAGTTGAGAGTTGTCAAAGATATTAATTGATTTTACTTCTAAGGCGATGGAGGTTTGAAGGCCTAATACGAGTGCTTCATATTTGGAAATATTGTTAGTACATTCAAAATCTAGTTTGAAAAATAATGGAATAGGCTCACCATTGATAGGAATGAGGATAAATCCAACACCACCTCCACGCTGACATTTGGAACCATCAAAGAATAAGGTCATTAGCTAAATGGTATCGTTGAATGAGAAGGTAGTAATGGATTCATCTGGGAAATCAAAGTTAGATGGATGATCTCTGGAGAGAGGTGCATCTACAATTTGGTCAATGATATTTTGGCCTTTGATAGATTTTTTATGAGTGAATTCGAGGTCTAGGTCTGCAAGAAGCAAGGGCCAACGTGCAACAAGCTGATGTTGGTAGGGCTTAGCGTACATGTAATGTAATGGGTCTGTATTAGTGAAAACAAAATTTTTGTGGTTAAGTAAGTAATGGCGAAGTTTATTAACCAAAAAAAAAAAGGCTAAGAAACATTTTTCAGCATGGTTGTATCGAGTTTCATAATCCAAAAGCATGAGGATTATATAATAAACCACTTGTTCCCTATGTTTCTCATCGCGATGAGTGAGCATGTCAGCCAGGGAATGATCTGTAGTAGAAATGTAAAGGTAAAATGGTTGGTCATCCTTAGGAGGAATGAGTACAGGTGGTTAGAGGAGGTACTTTTTTAAGTCCTCAAAGTATTTTTGGCATTCATCATACCATTTGAAGGAAACGTCGTTTTTGAGGAGATGATGAAAGAGGTGGCAGTGGTTAGAAAACTACGAAATAAAAGGATTGATAAAGTGTAACTTGTCTTGTAAATTATACAATTGGAGAAGGTTAGTAGCTGGAGGAATTTAGAGAATAGCCTTTATTTCAGTGGGATCGACTTTTATTCTGTGTAAAGAAACTATAAAATTAAGGAGTTTTCTTGAGAGGAAAACAAAGACACACTTTTTAGGTTGAAGGAAAACATAATACTTGATGAGATGGTCAGAAATAAACTTAAGGAATGTAAGGTTTTCAACTCAATGTTTGGATTTGGCAAGTGGTTCATCTACATAATCTTCCACTATGTGATGCATAATTTCATGAAAGATATAAGTCATATCCCACTGATATGTAGCACCACCATTTTTAAGACCAAAGGGCATGACTCGATAGTAGAAGGTTCCCCAAGGAGTGATGAAGAGAGTTTTTTGTTGATCTTCTGGGGCGAGTAATATTTGGTTATAACCCAAGAATCCATCCATGAGTGATAACATCTCATAGCCAATAGTGAGTTCAACTAGCTAGTCTATACTAGGTAGAGAGAAGTCATCTTTAGGGAGGGCTAAATTAAAGTTATGGAAATCCATGGATAAACAAATTTCTCCTGTCACTTTTGTTATGGGAACAATGTTAGAGATCCATTGGGGATAATCAATGAGTAGGATGAAGGAAATTGAGAGAAGGCGCTAAATTTCTTATTTGATAAGAAGGGAAATGCGAGGATGCATTTTTCGTAGCTTCTATTTTATGGGTTTGGCTTTAGGAATAGTTACGATATTGTAAACCATAATGTTTGGGTCAATACTAGGCATATCAACATAGGACCAAGCAAAAACATTGCTATGATCTTGAAGGAATGAGGTAAAAGCTTCCTATTCAGCAAAATCTAAATATTGGCCTATCTTTATAATGTGTGGGTCATCTTGAGTGTTAATATTGATTTCGATGGTCGATTAATTTAACATGGTTTTCATCTAAGAATGCAATGACCGGTGAATATAATAATCCTCTATATCAAGATAGGTGAAAATAGACTCATCATCCTAACATTGAACGATGTTAATAGAAGGTGTATTTGCATTGATCATGTCAGGATACAAGAAGGGAAGGGAAGAGGGAGCCTCTCCATCATGTTGATAAGTCATAGGTCATAGGGAAATAGTGTTTACAATTTTTTTTTAGGAGGAATAGATTCTTGATCCATAGACTCTGTGGGTGAAGGTGGGGAAGTTAGTAGATGGGGTGAAAAAGGTTTTTCTTCCTCAATGAGTTCAACGCGGGATTTATTGAAAGATGGTTCAACAAAGCCAATACCATTGTTGTCATTGTGTTTACGTATGGTACACAAGATGATATTATGGTAGACATGTTCTTAGAACTCAAAGCCAAAGCCTTTCCATGCACAGTGGTGGAGGAGAGTGTGGGAAAAGCAGCGGTTAGTGAGGGATTAAAGGTCAGTAGAAAATGGTCGCATTTGAGAGGGTGGCTCATGGGAGTAGGTAGAAGTATCAAGTCCCCCATAGGATAAGTTTGTACAAAGGTGAGGAGAAATATAAGATAAAACCTTTCCTACATGTTGATCATAGTGAGGGTATTGAAAAAGGTTACCATACTCTTGAGGAGTAAGGAAAGTGTTGATGTTATACAGGTGGTACTCCTTGTTGTTATCCTAATTTCTTCTCCTTTTCAGTCTGAGCAGCACCATAGATATGTCATGGAGCTTAAAGATAGATTAGATCATGTTGTTTGTCATTGGTAGCCAGGGATATGGTCTAGCTAGAACTCAGTTTTTTGGAGATATGGATAGCACTCCAATAAGACTTGATCTTGTCCTAGCTGTTTTAGCTTGTGCCTTGCAACCAAGGTAAGAGGACCTATTTCGTAACCTTGTAATGGTGAAGGAGATGAATATGTCCTTCTCTTTGCTTGAAATTCTGTGATGGAGACCTTGATGAAAACATGATCAACACCCCAGATCTTAACTCTCACGAGTTGTCACTTCTCAAATCATGGGTATGTTCTCAAAATAAGGCAAAGGTTACCAAAGACAGTGGAAATCTTGATCTGTTATGCATACTTTTGCAAATAGATTTTGATCTTCTGTGGGTATACAAATGTAAATCAGGGATATTAGATGATAGGATCTTTGTTGTTCAGATGATTTTTGGTGGGAGAATTGATAAGAAAAACTGGGATAGATCAGATCTTTAACAATTTGTACAATACTTGAACAACTATCAGATGAAATGCCTAAAATAATTAGGATGTTCTTTCAACCAGAAAAGGCACAAATGGAATCCCAAGCTACACTCTTCACACAATATTTGAGAACTCACTACAAAATATTGAAGTAAAGAGCTCAATTAAACACAAAAATCCATGATCAAACCATGCCTAAGGTACCCGCAAAGGCTTACAAGAAATATTTGCAGTCAAGGAAGGTAAAGTGATTTTAAATTTATTTATCTCCTTATCAGATGAAAGCTCTTATGAAGTATGATATTGCAAATGCCACTAACCTATCAACCAGAAATGGAGATCCTGTGTGACTTCTAAAGACTTTTCAATGCAAGATTGCAACAAGAACAATAAAATTTATTTGCAGGCATTTAAAATTGATAACAAACATCATACTTCCCAAAGAAAAACACAGATTTAATTCAAAACTTGTCAGATTAAACAGTAGGGGAGAGTTACATGAACAATCTCAGAGCTGTGTGATGGCTATACTCTTGTAACCAGCTCACATACATGAATTTCCAACATATGAGTCATTAACCTAGTTCTTTGGTGGATTTCTATTAGAAAATGAGCTTTCTCTCAGGATTTTTCTCATGATTTTCAACTCCCTCACTTTACAAAATTCTCCAAAAATACACTAATATACCCCATGCCACATTAGAGTCTTCCTTCCTAAGCCAAGAATATGCCATGGGATCAAGTCTGTTACAACAAATCTTCATGATTCAATAAAAATGACATCAAACAGAAAAGCACTCGCATGTTGCCAGGTGTGTCAAAAAGGATTAAATCATTACAAATATCTAGATCATTATCCATCCTGCAGGCATGTTTTTAATCATTGAGGCATGCAAACACCTTTGACTCATTATTTTCACATTTTTATCTTTTCAAATTACCTCTACAACTTTTAATTTTGTCATTTCACGTTTTTTCATGGGCCTGAGCAAAACTTACATAAAAACACCATAGATCAAAGAATTAAGTCATGAAAATGATGCCAATTCTCTCAGGAGGCCAAGACAACACAAAATCATATAATATTTGATGAAATTTGATGCAAAAACGTGATTTCCAAGCTTCTTGGAGCTCATATGGTGGTCAAAACAAATGGATGCACAGTAACCGTTGATCTCATCTACCTTGAATATCACCCCTCCATGGGGAAGATGCAATCCAAAAATAAGCTCAATATTAACCTTTTTAAAAAAATAAACTTTTGGATAAGTGGGACACAGGTCAAAAAAATGATTGGATCGGGCCCATGCCATTAAAAAAAATGCATTTGCGACCTTTGGAAAATTTGGAAAAAATGTCACTTTCCTCGACTGCCGTCTTAAGGCCCCACTGTCACAAAGGTTGGTCCCATTGCAACCACTGACCAATTCTGTCAATTTTACCTCTTTTATGGAAAAAGGAAATTTTTTCACAAAACCTCCACGGGCCTGGATGCCCGATCTCTTCCCCGCAAGTGACACTATCTGATTTCCCTAGGGCCAAGTCCCTTATTCTGCTTAAAACCTTCCTTTCAAAATTTGACACAATTTAAAACTTACCAGGCCTGCAACTCCTATTTGACTTCTTAGAAGGTGCCCGTGTCCACCATGATAGGCTGTGTAGGCATGCTTCCCAATTTTACACTTTAGATTTTTTCCAAAAGAAAACTTCTAGTTTGTCCCCGAAGCTCATGATCGCACAAGATCAAACTACACCTAGTCGGGGGCCACCACACAATAATTTTAAATTTGACCAGTTGAAGTAGTTAAAAAAATTCAAAGTCATTTCAAAAAACATGCTGCCCTATAGACCTTCCTGGGGAACGTGTCCACCTAGGGGATTGGCCGAGGGGCCTTTGGGCCAAAAAATTCACTGTATCATTGAGCAATAAAACATCAAAATTCTTCCAAGTTTTCCCTCCCTATCTGAATTGCCCTCAGACCAAAAAATGTGCCACTGTTGTCCTCTCCCTATTCATTGCGGGGTCTTTAGGCCAAAAATTGTTTTGAATTATTTTGCCAAAATTGGAAATCAAAATTTCCTAAGGAAAGTCGACCATTACCGACTTCCCTAACCAAATCAAAACATGGGGGGCCCAGTAGGCACCTCTTGCAGAAGAGGCGGAGCCACGAATCAAAATTTCCTTTTGCGAAAATTTCAAAAAAATGAAAGTTAGAATATTTCATGACACCACCGGCCAATAAGACACCGACACATTGCCATTACCTTCTCGATGCTGAATTGATGGGAAAATAAACATCGTATGGACTGTCAAAACGTAAAAAATTCAAACGGATGACCAAAATCAAAATTTCAATGAGGATGGCAAATTCTTGATTTTAAATCAAAAAACTTTGAAGCATGATTGACATTATTTTGACCGTGGGAATGTTGTCTTCAATTGAAAACAATTAAAATGTGATTCAATTTCAATTTTTTACATGATCTTTATTTTATGGTTAAAGGGGGGAAAACGAACAACCCGCAAAATTGGCAAAAATAAGGGCACAAAAAGGGGGAGAGGAAAACTGGAATATGTTTCAAAATTAGGCAAAAAACAAGTTTATGGGGGCATTTTTGAGCATTCACTAGAGGGGACAAATTAAAGATCACCAATTGAGAAATAAATGTTTTTGAGCAAAATTGTAGATGAAAAAATAGGGCACACCAAGCCAGCTTAGAATGGCACCAACACTCCCCAGAAGTTAGAAATTGAAGATCACTTGCAACCTTCAAAACCATCATCAACACCTCCATCCTTCACACACAGGCATTCAGGAATGAAATCCAAGTAAGTATAACATCATACTTTCCTAGTTTATTTCATTTCGTCATCATTTTATCATCCATTGTTTACCTTGCCCCCTATTGACCTTCTCCACATTTTCACCTCCATATACCCATTAAAACCTCGTAAAATCCTACTCCAGTAACCCAATATTTTACCCTGACCAACCAAATTCCTTTGTACAATCACGAAGGATACCATAACTTGTTCTATGACATTTCCAGATCTCATAGTAACTGGCACCGGTTACACCTGACAGCCGTCGGTCACTCCTCTTGACTGACACCGGTCTCTGTATTTCCCCACACAGCCTAGAACAGAGACCTACCCACCTAATTTCATCTCACCGTCATTCACATGTGATCTACCCGAGACCTTTATCAGACCTACAGAGACCCAGAACTCAATCCTTTGACTTCTTTGAAGATGCCACGTGTCTAGCTCATGGATAGGCTAGATGGAGGATCATTTCTTATTGTGTTTTACAGTGATATACATAAATCATTTTCCAAAAAGGCAATAATATGACTTTGTCCCCCGAACCTCCATGATACTGCATTAGCCTCAAACTTAAAACTAGTCGGATTGCCACGCACCATAATTAGGAAGTATCACACATTCCTGAAGTCTAAGCATATTCAAAGTCATTTCAAAAACATGCTGCCCTATACTATCCTTTCCTGGACATGTGTCCACTACAGGGAGTGGCCGAGGGCCTTCGGGCCAAAAATTCACTTTATCACTTTGAGCCATAAAACATCAAAATTCTCCAAGTCCCTCTGCTATCTGCATGCCCTCATACCAAAAAATGTGCCACGTGTCCTCTCCCTATTCAATTGCGGGTCTTTAAGCCAAAATTTGTCTTTGAAACATTTTGCAAAATGAAATCAAAATTTCCCTAAGGAAAGTCTACAATCTGCCAATTCCCTAACCAATCAAAACATGTCACATAGGCACCTCTTGCAGAAGGCAGAGCCACGAATCAAAATTTTCCTTTTTGCATGTGAAAATTTCAAAAAATGATAAGTTAGAAATATTTCCCAACACCCCATGAGGCCAATAAGAAACCGCCCACATTACCATTACCTTCCAATGATGAATTTGATGGGAAAATAACATCCGTATGACCAGATCAAAACGTGAAAAAAATCAAAGGATGACCCCAAAATTCAAAATTTTTCAATGAGGATGGCAAACTTTCTTGAGATTTTAAATCAACTGAAGCATGATTTGATATCATTTTTGACCTTGGGAATGTGTCTTCAATTGCAAACAATTAAAATTTGATCAATTTCAATTTTTTACACGATCTGGTAAAGGGAAAACGACACAACCCATCAAAATTGGTAAAAACTAGGGCACAAAAAGGGGCAAACTTGGAATATTGTTTCAAATTAGGGCAAAAAAACAAGTTTATGGGCATTTTTGAAGCATTCAACTAGAGGGGACAAATTACAGATCACCAATTTGAGAAATAAAATGTTTTTGAGCAAAATTGTATATGAAAAATTAGGGCACACCACGCCAGCTTAGAAATGGCACCAACACTCCCCTAGAGTTAGAAATTGAAAAACACGTACTAAGGAATCGATAGTTGGTATAATGCTGGTGGGAGTTGATCTTGAATCTTGCTAGGAAATTGGGAATAAGAAGCATTGGTTGGTTGAGAAGTAGGACTAGCAGATGGGTCAGTTGCAGAAGCTATGGTGGTAGTGGGAATGGAGGAGGTATGTGTAGAAAAGGTAACAACAACATCGATGGACGGGGCTGTGGGTGAAGAAGAAGTGCCAACAATGGTAGATACCTTAACTGGTACAAGGACATCATTAGGTTAGTATAACTTGTTATAGGTTTTGAATGGTGAAGGGTCAGCAGGGATGGTATAGTTATCTCCATCATGTTCAAATTTTACACAATGATGTAAGGTTGAAGGAACAAAACCCATGACACGGATCCAAGGTTGGCCAATAAACAGGTTGTACTGGAACTCCCCCTCTAAGATATAGAATAGTTCCATAACGGTATGGGGGCCCACATGAACATGGAGGATGATGGTGCTCAGAGAGGAAGTGATGGCGTCATTGAATGAACATAATATAAATAGGTTATTATGCATGCAATTTGAAGGGATGCATATTTTACTATACACGTCGAAGGAGGTGATGTTGATGCTAACACCGCCATTGATAATAAAATTTTGAATGTGAATATTATCAATATAAATGGAAATGAAAAGGGTGGGATCAAGATCATCTGATTGGAGAGGTATAATCTCATCATTAGAGAAATGAGGGTAGCTACTTGATGAGTAGTGGCAAGTGTAGAGGAAGGGGATGAATTAGTGAGAGATGCTACATGATGAGGGATGAGAATGGAGGCCACAAGTTTTGGGTCATTAGGTAAAACCTCGATGGATTGAAGAACCTCCTTGAGGGCATGTTGGTGGGATTTATAAGTTTGAATGATGTCGTACAAGGAAATTTTTAGAGGCGATTGGTGTAATTGTTTTATTATTGTACAATAGGAAACACTGTCAGAAATAGGATATGTGGGTCCCTAAATGGTGATTTTTGGTGCAAGTACAAATGGTATGTTGGGCACAAGATTGGAGGGTGGGTTAGTTACTTTCTCCTTTCCTTTTTCTTTCTAGGTGCGAGTGGAAACTTGAATCATGTTAATTTGAGGAAGAGAGGTGGATGGAGAAGGTGTGTCAATAAAATTATAATGACATGATGGACAAAAACCTAGTGCAGGGTAAGAACCTTGTGAAATGAGTAGGGTGCACCCACATTTTGGTGGGGTTTTGGCTAGTTCTCCTGTACAGACCATATTGATCTCAAATTTTGGAGGTGGATAAAATGGTTGTGGAGGTGGTGGTGTACGTCACTGAATAGGTAGTGGGTGAGAATTTATAGTGATAGGTAGAGGTGGAACTGGGTCTTCATCTAAAATATCATCATCATCAAAGTTTTGTTCAAGAGGAAAAAGTTGGAGAAGAATGGTTTTTAGAGCCTTATAATTTTCTACATCATGTCCTGGCACACACTGGTAGGCGTAAATTTCAGTATCCTCAAACCCTTTTTTGTTTAGGATTTAGTGGGTTGTAAGGTCTAAGGGGGGTAATGTCATGACAATGATATCTAAGAGATTGGCTAGAATGTTGGTGTAAGACCCTGCCAATGGATCACAATGTGAGGTGAGTGTGGTTCTGGATTGAAGTGTAGGTGATTATGATGTGTGAGGTACTACAAGAGGTGTAATTGGAGATGGGATAGGTTTGACCACTGATTTAATAAGTGGTATTGTTTTAGGCATGGGTTGTACCTTCCTATGTAAGAGCATGGTAGATTAACTAGGGATGTAAGGATTTGTACAATTGACTACCTCTTTAGAGGGTAGTGGGTTTTTCAATTTTGGTTGCAGCTTCTTGGGTAAAGGTGAAGGAGGAGTATGTTATGCAAAAAGGGAAAGAAGATGGAGGAAGAGGATGGGTTAGCCATGGTGATAATGGAGGTGTGGTAAAGGTTGCTGACAGAGGCAAGGTGGAAGGTACAGGTTGAAGAGAAGGAAGTCTCATAGGTAGTGATGAGGTTATTGTAGCTGGTGGGGGTATAGGTGGTAGGAAAGATGTGGGTAATGACAAAGGTGTACACTGTGCTAATAGGTTGGTTATAATAAAGGATTGTGATGAAGAGGTGGGCTATGACACTTTTGATTTTCCTTGGATAGGTGGTTGTTTGGCCAAGGTTGATAGGTGAGGCCCTAGGATAGAAGGAAGGGGCAAAGGTGATAAAGGCATGGTGGGTGAAACTGGTGTGTATGGCTTAAAAAGTTGGGTCTTATTTTTAGGTGGAGGATTAGTTTTTTCTAGAGCTTGGGAAGATGTGGATAAATCCAACTTGACAGGTGGGTGGACTAGGCTCGATGGCGGCATGAAACCCAAGGTAGTGATGGGTTTGGATGTAGGGGAAGGTGAAAATATAGGTAGGTTCTTAGGAATAGGGTTAGGTTAAGTTGTTTGTAAAAGTTTGGATGAAGGCAAGGGTCATGTAGAAGAGACCATTTCAACATGTATGGTCATGGTTGATTGGGTTCCTTGAAATACCTTTGGATAGATCGTGGTAGTATCCAAAAGTGAAATTTGCATTTGGGTTGAAAAGGGTAGTTGAAGGTATCCCCAAAGCATTGAATTATTAAAATAATCCAAGTGGTTGTCCAGGCATGAAAATGACACTATTGTAAGGGAAGATGACCTTGGCTTAGTAGCAATCCCTGTAAAAATTTTATATGAAATAGGGAACTGGTTGGCTTCATACTCTATGGGTAAGAGATATAAGAAAAGATTAATGGGATCCTAGAATGCTAATGGGGAATTGTCCCCAATAGGAAGTGGTACATATAAAGTATCCCCTATGGGTAGGGAATATGTTAGTTGGGATTAGATATTTTCTACTTTCATTGGAGAATAAAGTGAGGATGACTCTCCCATGGATAGGAGAGGTAATAGTGTTGGTTGTTCATTAGGTTGCGAGGTAAGTGGTAAACTAGAATTGGCATAAATTGTGGACTTCTCTGTGGGTGAGGGGGGAGATGAGCCAGACTCCTCTGCGGGTGAATGATTAGAGGGAGTAGGCTCCTCCATGGGTAGAGGAGATCGTGCTAAAATATCCTCGATAGAGGGAATATGAGGAAATTATGGAAGGGATGGTACAATGTCAAACACAGCATGGACCTCACAGAAATTACTGTCATTAGTTGAATGTTCATCGGTTTTGTTTGATGATGGGGTATGGTTAGGGAATGAATTCTTGAAGATATGAAAATTCTGATTGGTGGGTGGATTTGGGTTTTCCAGGATGAGATCTCCATTATCTAACATTTCCTGGACAATGTTCTTAAAGGTAATACAATTACCATTGATATGGCCTTTTTTGTGATGATAGTTACAATAGTCATGTTCATTGTACCATGTCAGCATGGGATGTGTAGGGTCAAAACCATTATGTGGTTTTATGGGTGGAAGAGAAGAAGAGAAATGGCTTTGACCTTAAGAATTTTTTCTAATACCGAAGAATAAGGCTCCCCATTTGGAGTGTATTTTCATTTCTCCCATTTGAACTAAAAATTTTGAACGAGAGAAAGGTTAGAGGTAGGTTTCAATTGATTAGAGGGGTGAGATGGGCCAGCCTTTAAAACTACCATGTTGGTAGATCCTTTGGATTTTGAATAATTATTTTGGGGTTTTGAAGAGGAAGAAGCATCATTTGATTTAAATGCGGTGCTTTTACTACGCAATATAATTTTCTTCTCTTCAATCGAACGAATTTCCTATTTTCATACCATGGTAAATGCTTTGTCAAAGGTACAGAAGGTTTTTACTTCCAGAGTTGGTGATATGTGCTTGCCATAAAATCTAGTGAACAATTCTATAAGCTTGGTTTGAGGCATGTGGAGTGGTAGCTGGTTGATGAGGATCTACCAATGAGTGAAAAAATCAACTATAGACTCATCTTCGTATTGTCGAGTTGAGTACAATCCAGTCATAGTGACCTTCTCGAGGATACTGATTGAAAAATGATCCAAGAAGGCTTGAACAACTTGGTTAAATGAGTAAATGGAATGTCGAGGAAAACCACTATACCAGTCCAATGCAGATCAGATTAAGGACATGGGGAATGTTCATAGGAGTAAAGCATCATACTATTGAACCAGTTAAATTTTGGAATTTCCCAATGCTTGGGGTATGGATGAATGGGAATAGGCAGATGAATGGGCTCATTGTAGATTTCATCATGGGTTAAGGAGTTGTGAGAACTAGAAATTGATGCTTCTAATTTTTACATATTTTCCATCATCATCTTACTAAGTTCGTTAGGCGGTTGTGATGATTGGGAAACCCCTACAGTATAAGGAGGTTGATGATGGATGTATGATGTGGATGACATCCTAATATATGGTGGTGCCAAGTATGAGAACTATGAAGGGGGAATAAATGTAGGTAGAAGGTATCCTAAATAGGTAATAGGTGAGATTGGGGGTTGTTGGAACGATATGTATAAGTAGGTGGGGTGGTCACAATGAATCTTGTGATAATTAAAGGTAGGAAATGTGGGATGGAAAGAATGAGGTTTTGGAATGGGGTATGGGTTTCCAACACCATGGGTGGCTACGGTGCACCGGTACATATGAGGTAAAGGGTAAAAATGGGACTATGCTCAAGGTGGTTGATGAAGGAATAGTTGACACCATGGGTGTGATATAATTCATAGGTGCAACAGTTATAGAGGATGTGGGGTCCACTTGGGACACCACATGTGGTAAGGTGGATGAAGGTAATACCGAGCTAGTGGTAGCTGACATGGAAGTGGGGGCGAGGGCAGGAGGGATAGACACATAAATTTTGTATACCAACTTTCTTGATGAGTCTTGGGTAGATGATTAGGTGAGATAGTGTTGTAGGGATGTGGGATTATGGTCAAGGAGTCTTGCGAACTCCTCATCACTAGTACTAATAGTAATGGGTTAAGTTGTATCGATAGGAAATAAGATGGAAGGTGGTGATGGGCTAGGTAGAACTGACTGAAAGATAGAGTGAAAAACAAGGGTGTTGGCTTAGATACGAGTCAAAACCATGTGTGTTATCATAAACCTGGTAACCTGTTCTCTATAAATGACACAAAAAAAGAAGAAATGGAGAGAAATAGATTCCATAAGGTGAAATTGGTAGTTGTTTTAATTAAAAATTAAAACATAGTAACTGGGGGTGGTTAGGGTAGCCAATGATGTTGACAGGGTGACCAATGATGGTTAGGGTGACCAATATCGATTACTGTGGGAAATCAACAGTTTTGCAAATGAATTAAATAATGATGAAAATGAAGTACAAAATTTGTATTTGACTGTGATTTTAAAATTCTGGGTGTATGATGATGTTCTGAGAATTTCAAAAAGAATAGAAGATGTGATGAGTATTGTTTTTGGTAAAATTGACCAAAAATATTGAAATCGACAACAGATAGGTAAACCGATGATGGTCAGAAATAAACTAATGACGATTGTTGGACCAATTCTGATCACTATGAAATTTGAAAAAAATGAAGAAAAATTGATTTTGTGACTTCAGTCAGATGGAATATCAATCCATAAATCTGAGTATGATAGTAATGGACCCTGACACACTTAGAAACAATCAGAATACACCAAATATGATGGTGGAGTGTGAAAGGAAGAAGAAAATGAAGAATGGTACCTCAAAACTCAAAACACAACTAAAGAAAAAGCTAAGAAAAACACGAAATCCTATACGTGAATTTTTATGTTTAAGCTTATGTTATTTAAGATTGAATTGTACAGAACAAATTTATTGGTTGGAAAGGTCTCCTATGAAGAGGAAAGATCTAAGGGTGGGTTCAGGTTATGTTTTGGAAGGGCCCATCCTTTCACTGAGTTAATGAATAGACAGAGAAACCAGTTGGGTTTGCACTGCCAATCCTCTGATCATGTGATCGTTGACAACTTCTTCCAGGTAAGATGTTGTTTAATAATATGTGTAAATTTATATTTGTACAATTTGGTAAAGAGAGAGAAGAGAAATTTCTCTACGATTCAATTATGTCAACCATCAGATGACCATGAATTCCAGCGTATAGGTTCACCTCAATTTTAATGTGAGCTAAAAATGAAAGCATAAAAGTATGAAATGAAAGTATTTTAGAACCAAAATCGAAATGTGATATTTGATGTAAACAAAGAGTGAATAGGAAAGAGAATGAATTTCATAATTCAAATGAAATAAGAAAAAGAACGATTATTTTTAGTTCTGAAATACAAATGTCATTGAGACAAATAGAAGAAACAAAAGATTTCTAGGGAGAGAATTTAATGTTAACTTCCTTTTGAAAAGAAACAAACATACAATAGTTTCCTAAGAATGAATAAATCCAAGGAACCCCAGATGGGTCCCACCGGGCATGCCAAAAATGTTTCACCAGATTCTTAGTAAATTAATGAAACAAATAAGAGGTAATAGGATAAGGAGGAATACCTATTTGTGATGTCGGTTGAAGGTTATGCATGTGTTCTAATTTCCTGATCCAAGTTGATTGCGAGAGCTCCCTTTTGTCTAGGAGGAACTACCTATAAATGAAAAATGATACCACCAGATAGAATTAAATAAAAAAATGAGTGGAATGCCTAGCGGGAGATAGATCCGGCAAGTGTGATGCTTCCTAAACAAGCTTTCAATACACTTTTATATAACAGTATTAATGTTATTCAAAAGATACATGAAATAAGGATCCTATTGTAATTGAAACGATTTGGGTATCTCATACAAAACAATAAGAAAGGCTATTCAAAATATTGTTTGAGGCCAAAATGGATCAGGTGATGAGCTGGTATGGGTTGCAGGTTTGGCGCAGGCTCTTGGTAAGGTCTGAAAAATGGTTACGAGTGATTCTAGGATATTAGGAAATAGGTATTAGCTTTGCTGGCCTAAGGTATCCTTCCAGACATAGAGACTGATGTCGGTCAGGGTGTGACCGATAATGGTTTATCTATGACCAATACCAGTTAGGGATAATTGATCTCAGTTTCTATGGGAATTGTAAAATATCATAAATAGTTTTCAAGGCTTGCTTTGTGTCTACATAGAGAGATCGGGAGGTCTGTGGAGAGGTTTGAGGAAGAGTATCTGACTTGGGTGAGGATTTTTGTGAGGTTTTTTGAGGTGTTAAGGTCAATTTAGTAAAATCCTGATAGGAGATACAGTAACTAATGTCGGTCTAGTGATAGGTGTTGGTGAAAGGGAAAACGAAGACAGTTAAAGTAACATGAATTAGTAGGGGAAATTTGGAGAAAGTTGGTTAACATGTGGTTTTGGGCTTCTCTATAATTGGAAAAAGCATGAAGGGGGATTGGTTGGGTTTGTGATAAGGTTATAAAAACTTAGAAATGTGTAAAAGGTTAGGAATAAAGATCCAGAAGTTTGTGATGGCTAGATAGCGATATGGACTAGAAAGTGGGGATGGTGGAATACAAAGAATAACAAGTTATAATAAAAATAGGATAAAGAACCTAATGAGCAAGTATAGAAATGATAGAGAATCAAATAAACTTACTTGTTCCTGCAAGATTGGTTGGTGAAGGAAGGTGATGGTCGATCTGTGAACCTGGTGGTCAGTGCCACGGAATTACTTCCCGGAGTGTCACCGTGAATGCCAATGCCTTCAGATCAGCCCTGGTACTTGCTTGGGCCTCTTCTTGGATGTATTATTTCATCTTGATCCATATAAAAATCATGTTCATGCTTGAATTCAGATAGCTCTCCCAAAACTCAAAATCACCAACCTGGGAAAAAGGATGCCAAATTGTATATATGGTGTCTGACGATGGTCAAGGTGATTGGTGTTAGTTGAAGGTTAACTGACATTGGTTAAGGTAGGATATCCTAGGTTTACCAAAAATAGTAGATCTTGGCTATTTTTGGCATGCTCTTCTTGTTGGCCTAGGTTGCAAGTGATGGTTAACACTTAGATAACTGGGCATGTTGTTGGAGAAGGGATAGGAATTTAATTCTAGGGTTAGACTAAGTTCTAAGTAGTTAGGATAAGTGGAGACTGATTCCTAGTTAATTAATAGGCTAAGAATAATTCTATGGTGAGGTGTAAATTAACCTAATTAAATTAATTAGATTAATAAATAATGTGAGGATGGGCATTAACTCAACTGTAAATAATTAAATTAGTGTGAATGTGAGGTAAAAGGGTCATGGTTAGGCGAACACGTTATGTTAACTGATTAAAGGGGACCAAGGGGAGTGTGACCCAAATTTGGTGTCTACACCCACATTTCCTCTAATTTCATTTCATCCATTAATTTTTTAATGACTCAGGCTTGAAGGGGTTGTATGTTTTCAACTTTAAGTGTATTTTTTGAAGGTCTTTTAATATATTTTTACAATTCATTTTGTAATGACAAATTGTAGTCGGTTTTTCAATAATATATGAGAGATTAGATATCTCTAATTCAATACACTCATGCAAATTAATAGAAGAATATGCCATAACTGTAATAAATAAAAATAAAGTTCATTTTAGAATACATTTTAAGGTAACATATACTCATAATTGCTCTAATTTCATGTTTTTAACTATATTTTCAAAAAAAAAAACTCCCCCTATTTTTCAATTAAAAAAACAAAAAAACTCAAGAAAAATTGAAATCAAAAGAGGAATACTTACTGTGGAGTGTGGCTGAGTTGGTTTGAGTGAAAAATGGTTCTAGTGAATCTCTATGCTAACAATATATAAATAGGGGGTTTAGGAGAGCCAACTTCAGGTGAAGGGGGGTTCACTCGAACCCTATTCCGTGGCTTACATGGTGGTTCATATGAATGGAGTTCACACGAAGGGGGTGTTCACTCAAACTCCCTTGAAATTAGAACTTACCCAACCACTCACTCGCATTTTTGGAATAAGAAGTGGAACACACTATTGTGCTTGGACACCCATAACAAGGATGATGTTTTTTCCTGTCCATTACTTTATCCTCTTGGTATCTCTTACAAGATTCTTGCACTTGATTTTGATCCATATTTTTGATGCATTACACTACCAATCAATGTTGGGTCTATCACTACACAAAATTCATTCTTGGTTGTTAAATATGTTGCTACTGTATTATTATATATTGGTATTTTTTCGATCGATAGTTCATGAGTGTATCAAATTTATTCATCATCTGTAAGTTATCACTATTCATAGTATTCCTTTTAGGAGTTTATCTCCTATAATATCTATTCCTTCTACTATTTCTATTCCTCTTCCTAGTGCATCTATGAATATGTTTATTGTTTCACACACTACTTTAAATAACACTAGTCATCCTAGGTCTCTTGATAGGCCTTTGGTTATACATATGGATTCACGTAGTTATAGGTATCCTGATATGCCTTTAGTTGTAAATATTTCTCCACATAATTCTAAGGGTACCTATGTCTCCTCCTACGCCTTCTTCCTTGCACATTGTCTCTAGTGGCTCACACTTTTAGAATATCTTACATAGATCTTATATCTTTAAAAACCACAACATAATTTCTCATAGGTATTCTAGGAGTTAACATTATTATAGTCCACCACATAGGTATCACACATGACATTATACTAAGTGCTCTACTATTTATGGTTCTCCTCATAAGCCTTATTCAACACATATCACCACCATGGTTCTTCTTACACTGGAGTCACATCTATGACACATTTTATGTTTGACCCTTCATCACCTTTGAAATTTACTTTATCTTCTTGCACTTTTCTCTTAGGCTATCTTTCATGTTATCTCCCCTCATTTCATAATGAAGCACTTTATTTATAGGTTCAACTTAACTATTGAGAGAGTGGTTCCACACCTGAACCTCAATTTGCAAACTCAAATTGGGGGGAAATATTTATTCCTATATTTAGTTGCATAATATCTATCTATTCCCCTCCATGGGGGAATTCATGGATCACCCTTTTTTATTTTTGGAGAATAGATTTTCATCTATGCCCTCAGGGAGGGCCTAAAATCCAATAAAAATCAAATATTTGTAAAAATACAAAATAAGGACCTATTTATATGGAATTTACTATATACAAATTACATTATACATTACTTTTTATTCCCTTTGTTTGATATATAGCATTTCTTCTTTACACACATGCATTAAAGTGGTATATATATCATGATGTTGGACATATGCAGAGTGATACACGATGAAAGGTACTATCATGCTCTTTTTCAAGACTACTAACCTCTGGGGAATCTACTTTTGGATATTATATCTAGGTATTATATTTTCATTATAATTACTTTCCTTCCTCATTATGCTTTGTTATATATAGTATTTTCCAGACTAAAAATACTCACACTTTTGTCTTATGTAGCCCTTACAATTATTGTTATCACTTTTATAATCATATGCTATGTGTTTTTTATCATATTTGGATACACTTACTTTTCACACATGATTTATAGTTATGTGTGTGCTTGGTTGTTACTATGATTGTGGCCTAAGTTCCTTGACTATCTCGTGACATCATGTGTTTCCCATGTTTATGGAATTATGACTTGTGTGTAGTTATGCATGTATTGTTTAAAGGATCAAGGGCCTTGATTGTCTTGTGACACCGTGGGTGTTTCATGTTTACCTTTTATGTGACATTTTTTTATAGGTTTGGACTTGTTTCTACATTTTATGCACTTGTTTCCTACTAACACATGGTTTATAACTATTGTTTATTATTTTTTCATTCATTGACACTATTATGGTTATCATGCTTCTTATTGTTGTTGCTCTTTCTTTGTACCATGGGTTCTACCATTCACATTCCCCTTATAAGTACAATCTCTTCCTATTGGCCACCACATCTATTTTTAATAGGTTATTCAAAGGTTCCCAACATCTCATACATGGGTATACATATTTTATTCTGAGTCATGCACTCACATTCTTGATCATGCATGCCTCAAAAGAGGGGAAAACATCTATGGTTTATTATACATTTATAGGAGACACATGTACTTTTATGTGTAGAAACACATGTAGGGGAAGAAAAAAATTCCTCAGAATTGGACTTAGACATAGAAATTCAACAAAATATAGACAAGGTCATAAATGTACAACCTGGACAAAACCATATGGATAGCTCTGACCCTATTATACAATTTTTCTCATGGGTTTTGTTGTCAAAAATTTCTCCTTATAGAATTTTGAAAAACTTATTCAAAACAACACTTAAGAAGGTTTTGTTAATGAAATCCAAATAACAATGGAAATTAGTGTTCCATGAGATAAAATTGTGTGGTATTCCATGGTTTCTCCTAACCCACATAATGAAGAAACAAAAGATGCTTCAGGATCATGGTTTTGTCAGAAATCAGTTGTTTCCATAGGGTCTCCTAACTCAAAGAACATAGAGAATGAAACGTTGTGGTGTAAGAAGGATGTGTCATTGGCCCCAAAGAGGGAAGACAAGTTGAAAATAAACTAAGTTTGAAAACCATGAAACATATTTTAGGTGTTTCACAGGATTTCCAAATGTAGTTTTCTATAGATTTCTGTGTCTGAAGATTGTCTAGAATAAGAAAAGGAAAGAAGAAGATTTGTACTTCTACGTGTGAGTGTGATGCGTTAAAGTTGTGGAGTTACAAGTAAAGGCCTCTATTAAAGGTAAAGAGGCTAGTATCTCATAGGTTTTGAAACGATGGAGACATGTCAGCTCCAAAATCAATGAAGTGAGGTTAAAACCCATGGAGGTATGTGAAAGGTGAAAATAAAAGGTCGTGAACTTATCAATCCATGGTACACAAAAAAATATCAGGATTGTGGAATATGTATAAATTGTGTTTGTTTACCTTCATGTAGAAAACAAACTTATAATGAGAGAGGGTGAATCAATATAATCAAATTATTACAATTTAAACTTTAACATTCCTAATCAATCAATGCGTATACACAGTATTAAAGTTGCACAACATAATATTTATGTGAAAACCCTTTGGGGAGACTAACCACAAGAAAGAGATTTCTTAGAGGTATTGTCCAAATCCAGCCATAAAATTAATTGAATTATAAATATTTGTATGCACCAAATTACTCTAGACATTAGTCCCCAATTACTAACTTAGAAATAATTTGTGAGCACCAACTCACTCAAGACATCAATCCCCAAGCCCAAGCTCCAACTCAAGAATTTTTTTTATCACTAACTCACTAGAAACACCATGCCCAAGGCTAAGCATCAACTAATGCTTATTTCACTAAATATGGACATATTAGAGTAAATATCGACTCCAGTATTTCAAGTATTGGATGAAATCCATATCTGTTTTTACGTATATTGGATTCCATTTTTGACTATACTAGATTGCATTATTACTATTATTGGATTCCAATATTGTCATTATTGGATTTATTCTAGTTCCAATTTCACTATTATTAGATTCCAATTTGGCTAATATTGGATTCCAATAGTCTTATTACTGGATTCCAATTTCACCACTATTGTGATCCAATTTATAAATCCTAATTTTTGGATTTTAGTTTCGTTATTTTAGGATTTCTATTTTGTTATTATTTGAATCACCCACATAATCCAAGCGGATACTATCTTACAAAAGACTTGCAGCTATTATCTTCAATAAGCCTAGTGCTTGTTAAATTACATGATGAAATTTCATGCTAGGTGAAATCAGCCTACTGGGGTCAAAGTTACATAAAAGGATGATAAACCTAGTGGCCACTATCTTACATAAGATTATAGGTTGTTAACTTACATAAGCCTAATATCCACTATCTTACATAAGTGTATAGGTTGTTAACTTACATAATCCTAGTGGCTGCTAATTTACACAAGAGTAGAATCGTCTAGGTGAAATAATCCCAGCGGTTGGAAAGTTACACCAGCCTACTGGTAATAAGTTTCATAAGCCTACCCATTGCTAAACTACATAAGCCTAACGGCCGCTAAGTTACATAGGACTAGGTGGCATAAAGTTACATCAGCCCAGGGGTGAAATCAGATGGCCACTTATGTTTGGAAAACAATTTTTAGATGACAGTAATTTTACAATATTTCCCTTTAAAAAATAAAAAATAGTAGTTATTGTAATACTTCAAATTTATATTTATTTAATATCTTATGTATATTATTTATTGATATAAAATTTATATAAGTATATATAAAAAATAATCGTGATATTGTAAATATGCAAGTTACGTGTGATAAAGCCTCCTACTTTTATGCTTTTCCATTATGTAAATCATAAAGAAAAACAAAGAGTTAAGAATTACATTAAACAAGTTGTTTTGAGGAGATTTATTTGAAAATGTATTTCCATAGGAAATCAATCCTTTAAGAAAATTACATAAGCATTGATCCCTCGCAAGGGTATTAATTATTGTTCTTGAATTTTTGTAAGGTATTGCTAGATAACATCAAGACCCTGATTCAGTATTTTAATTTGATTTCCTTTCCATATTTTTCTTGGACTCCATGCCTAGATGAATTTTTCTATATCAATATCTGATGTGCCCCTTTATTTTTTCTAGCATTATTTTTTCTTTAAGCATTCCTGGTATCTTTATTTTTCTATATTTCCTTTCCATGTGGGTTCCCACTAGTGCACCCTTATCTTTTGAGTATTTGTGTGAACATCTTGTATTAGTTTTAGTTCTTCCTTACCCATCCATATAGGTAAATTATCATCAATTGGTCTTACTAGTATCATGTGCCCAACATTAAAATCCAATACTTGGTTGAATTCCTCTCGAGGTCTATCACAAATAGGCCCAACATATATATCCTTATTTGAAAGGACATTTTGAATATAGTAGTTATCCATGTCAAGGCATGGTGCACCCAGTATTTGATCATACATTGTGCAATCCTGAATTGTTTTTGGCCAAAACAAATCTCTACTCGTCATGCTACAATTGACAAATGGATTCTCTGGGGCACGTAGAAATTTTTTCCAATATGCAATATTTGGAACATAGTATGCTTCTCCACCATCTGTTGAACTCTTTTCCCAATGTGATGTATGCCTGAATGCCTCTCTATATGTCTACCATATCTTTGGGTTCTTTTAAGGGTGCTAATGGAGTATCCGATTAAGAAAAAAAAGGTTTCTCATCTACTATTTTCCACATTTCAATTGAGTGTGACTAGTCAGACTCCATGATTGATGTTTTGAACTCCATGACGGGCTTGTTGTCTTTGACATAGAATTTAAACATATTTGGTTTGTTGATACCCATGATCTTGTGATTACCATCTAGCAGGTGTGGTTCCACAAAGGCCTTAAAGTCATATATTACCTCCATAAGGTACAAAGTGAATGTGTTTGAATCCTATTGGCATGTTCTGTAAGTGTCCATTATTTGTGGCAAAGAAAATGTATCTAATTTGCACAATGTTATTGATAATTGGCTGAATGTCCCATCTATGTCTTCATGTGTGTGACCTGTTAGTGCAAAATCAAAACACCCATAAATGGCCTGGGTGTGAAGTGGGGCATTCGGTGTGACTGCACAACATGGGACCATCTCTCAAGCTGTGGGACTTGCAAAACTTGAGATGGACCTCCAGAGAAAGCTAGTTCTTGCTTCCTAATCTACCTGCCACAAGCTACTCCAGTGTAGGCATAACCTAATCTATCCTAATCTAACCATTCTAAGGGGACAGAGAGAGAGAGAGAGGGTGAAAGATCCTACACTAAGTAGTGATACACTAGAAAAGGAAGTGGATGATCACAGACCTAACTACCTGAAATAGAGAGAGTTGAGCAGAGGAGAGGGTGGATAGAACGCACCATATACCAAAGAAATATTTCACACAGAACACCACTTCAAAACCCATTAAACATAGCTCCCATGACCTACAATAGACATCAAAAGTATGCACAATATACCATGCGACAATGAGAGGTAAGGAGAGACAACAAAATAAGCCAAGGATGGACAGATGCATCACAAAACAGATTTTATTGCTAAAAAATGTTACACAGTGCACCATCGGTGGGAAAGAGGCAAGAAAATACCATTACAAAGCCATGAGAGGAGGCTTAGACTCCTCATTCAACCCTAAGGAAGAAAGGGATAGGGGATAGAAAAGATACAATGACCAATCATTTGAATGTGCCCCTCTATTACAATATATAGGAAGAATGGGAGAGAGAAGGGGGAAGAATTTGAATCCTGCTCCAACCATCCTGAGATACACATTGAATCCCATTTTGAAATTTCAACCACTGAGTATCAATGCCTTCTATAAATCCACCCACAATATGTCGCTTCTAGTTTCTCGGCGGTTCAAATCAAATCAGATCTGGTAGTTGAAGAGATCAGATTCTACATTAATGGCTTGGAAGACTTCTTCCTATTTTTCACCTACCATAGCCTTCCCAAAATGATATTTTATGTTCCCAAGGTGTAGAGGGTGTCAAAAAGTTTCCAAAAAGTATTCTCTCACCAAAATCTGATTCTCCAGTCGAAAGATATGGCCATTTGAATATTAGGGTTGTGGGGTGAAATATTTAAAGAGTCAGCCCCTGTAGGATCTACGTGGTGGCCTCGCGCACCTTGGAGATTTGACCCCTATAATTCACTCTTAAAATAACACCAAACTGACATGTGGTGGCCTCCATGAGCTCTTTGGGGTCCCTTGTATTTTGTGTGAGTCTTCTGCTTGGCGGGCCAAAAATTTGACCTTGGACACGTGGAGGCTTGGCACTTGTTTGAGAACCTACCCCCAATTTTACCTTTGAAAAGACACCATGCTGACACTTGGCACCTTCCACCAGCTTGCCTCTACTTTAAATATTCAAACCCTGAATCTATCCCTTTTAAAAATCTGGGACACGTGGCGAGCCCGCGCTCATTTGAAAACTACCTCCAGACTTTCCTTTTGACAACGCGTCGGTGAGACACATGGAGGCCTCTGCGGGGTCAAAGACTTAACCAATTTTGGGCCAGCTCTCCTTTTTACCTTTGTTAACCATTAGCTATGTGGAGGTTTGGCACAAGTTTGAGTCTCCACTCAGGAGTTTTCCTTTGGGGATGCGCCGAGCTGACGCGTGGCAGCTTAAGCTAGAATTTCTATACTTAGTCTGTTTTTAGGCCTACCTATTCACCTTTTGAATTTTAGCTTTGACTTTGCCTGCATTTTGGACCTGGGACACATGTGGGCCTAGTGCTTGTTTGAGTCTACCTCTTGGGATTTAATCTCTGGAGGTGTGCCACTTTGACATTTGGTAGCATTCGTTGTCTCCTCCATAATTAGTTGTTTCGAGGCTCATTCTGAGTCATTTGAGAGCTCAACAAATTTGAACCTTTTTCATTTCTTTTCTTCAAGCCTCTGGCTCCTTGACACTACTCGGCCTTGTGCTCTGACTCTACTATTTCATTTTAGAGCCTTCCTGAGTCTGTTTGCTAGATTTGAAGGACATATTCACTTGACAGATCTGTTTCTCAAATTTCTTTATTACACAGGGTCATTTGATCTTTCATAGGCCCCACCACTCCATTGTAGAGTCCCTCTGCAACTTGTTTGCAGGACTCGAATGTGATTTCCAAGGTTATTTTTGTGCGGGGTCGTGGCTGATCCAATATTTTTCTAGGGGAAAAATATGGATAACATGACCCACTAGAAGGAAACTCACATAAACTGTGTTGAAAACCCTTCTAGCTGTCAGTATGGATGCAAATGCAAATAATGTCCCGTTTTTGTTGTCACTTGTAGCATTATCTAGTTGTAAATAGAGATTTGGTGGTTATTTTCTAAATGAAATTGAACATCTGCTTACATTATTAGTTATATGAGAACCCTCATTTTTATGCTTGTATTCCTTACACTTGTTGTATGCATCATTTTGCAAGAGTGCATCATGTAACGGGTATTTTGAAGTCCCACTACTATATAACAAATCGCCATACTGATTTGTAAAAGGTTCTTCTAGCTTTAAGATACATAGTTCTAATGATGTTATTGTGAAGTTTTCTCCTCACCCAACAAAAGGGAGACCAAAGTGACTGAAACCCCCCATTGTTTCCCCATGTATCAACATATTAGTTAAGGTGATAAGGAGATTAATAGAATTTCTTTTTGATTTTTTTTTTCTCGTAGTTGGTATTGCAATTTTCATCTTGTCCATTTTTTCATGCAGAATGCTCAAATAAATATTACGATTTTTTAGTGATTTCACTCTACGTGCATAGTAATTTGTATGACAAATTTGAATGTAATCATTATGCCATTTATGACATTTATCTATTTATGCTAGTGTTTCTAGACATGAGGTCTCTACACATTTGGGGAAGAAGTTATTCTTGGTGCTTGAAATATGGGAGAAATATTCTTTCCATATTTTGCTAAGATTTTATTGTGACATTGGAGGAAGGCGCAACAACGAAAGGGACACATTACACTTTCATAATATGTAAGCAAAATTATAACATCCAGGAAACAATATCATTGTTACTTTAGTACCATTTTATCCCACTGAACGAGACGTGTGTGGGGATATATCAGAATTCTTTTCCACCATTTTGGATATCAATGCAATAGTTTCGATAATGTTTGTAATTTGTTGTTAAATTATTGCGACTATTATGACCCAAATATTATGTGTTAAATCCTAATGAATGCTAAAATTAAATTATTACATCATTGTAAAGACTAGCGGCCACTCAGCTCACATAAATTTCATCTAAAATGTTAAATCATGTCATAATATTTTTAAAAATCTTATGTTGTTGTAGTGTGTAGAGGCCGCTAATTTCATACTACCTTAATTTAATTTGTGAAATCCTAGTGACTGCCAACGTATAAATAAAATGTTTTGGCAATACCTAGCGGATGCTAGAATCTTAATATCTTTCTTTATTTTGTTAAATCCTAGCAACCTCTATGTTCCAATTAATATCTTGTGGAAGTGTCTTAGTGGCTTATAAATTCATGATATCTATTGTTGAGTACTAATCTCTAAGCTTAGAAATTTTTTTTGAGGCATAACCTAATGACTGCTAAGCTTGTAATACCTGAAATCTTTTTAGTTGAATCCTAGAAACAACATATCTTCAAATAATATATTGCAACATAAGATATTGGATGCCAAGCTAAAAATTTTATACTTTGTCTTGTTAATTACTCGAGACATACAAAGTGTGAAATATTCTATTGTGGAAGCAAATAGATGCCAAATTTGATTTGTTAAAGCATACCACCAACGACTTGTAAACATTATGAGTACGCATATTCTAGAGGATGCTAGCCTCCTCGAATCTTAATTTAATGTGTTAAATTCTTGCAACCACTATGCCAAAAATATTATGTGTTAAATCCTAATGAACGCTAAGCTTAAATTATTACATCATTGTAAAGGCTAGCGGTCGTTCAGCTCAAATTAATATCATCTAAAATGTTAAATCTTGTAGAAATATATTTTTAAATATTGTTGTTAAAGTACATAGAGGCCGCTAATTTCATACTAAATTTAATTTGTGAAATCCTAATGACCGCTAAGGTACAAATAAAATGTTGTGGAAATACCTAGCACACACTAGACTCATAATATATTTCTTTATTTTGTTAAATTATAGTGACCTCTACGTTCCAAATAATATATTACGGTAGGTTTCTTAGCATCATATAACTTCATGATATCCCTTTTTGAGTACCGATCTCTAAGCTCATAAAATGTTATTGAGGCATAACCTAACAGTTGGAAATCTTGCAATATCTGACATATTTTTAGTTGAATCCTAGTGACATCATATCTTCAAATAATATGTTGCAACATAAGATAGTAGACTCCAAGCTAATAATTTCATACTTAATCTTGTTAAATGCTCGAGACATCTAAGGCTTGAAATATTCTGTTATGGAAGCAACTAGATGCCATGTAGCTCAAAATTTTTTAATTTGATTTTTTAAAGCATACCGTTGACACCTTGTAAAAATTATGAGTATGCATATTCTAGTGGATGCTAGCCTCATAGAATCTTAGTTTAATGTGTTAAATTCATTCGACTGCTATGCCCCAAATATTATGTGTTAAATCCTAAAAAATGCTAAGCTTAAATTATTACATCATTGTAAAGGCTAGCGGCTGCTCAACTCAACTTAATTTCATCTAAAATATTAAATCCTATAAAAAAACATTTTTGTTATATTTTGTTGTTGCAGTACGTAGAGGCTTCTAATTTCATACTAAATTTAATTTGTGAAATCCTAGCGATTGCTAAGGTACAAATAAAATGTTGTGGAAATAACTAGGGGATGCTAGACTTGCAATATCTTTCTTTATTTTGTTAAATCCTAGTGACCGTTATGTTCCAAATAATATGTTTTGGAAGTGTCTTAACGGCTTATAACTTTATGATATCTGTTGTTGAGTACCAATCTCTAAGCTCAGAAAATGTTTTCGAGGCATAACCTAGGGACTTCTAAGCTTGAATATGACATGTTTTTAGTCAAATCCTAGGAACAACATAAATTCAAATAATATGTTGCAACATAAGATAGCGGACGCCAAGCTAAAAATTTCATACTTTGCGTTGTTAAATGCTTGAGACATCCAAAACTTGAAATATTCTATTGTGGTAGAAAATAGATGCCATGTAGCTCAAAATTTGTTAATTTGATTTATTAAAGCATACCACTAACAACTTTCGAACATTATGAGTATGCATATTCTAGAGGACACTAGCCTCTTGGAATCTTAATTTAATTTGTTAATTTCTTATTAGCATTATGCCCCAAATATTATGTGTTGAATACTAACGAATGCTAAGCTTAAATTATTACATCATTGTAAAGCATAGTAGCCTCTCATCTCAAATCAATTTCATCTAAAATGTTAAATCCTATAGAAAGCATTTTTTAATATATTATGTTGTTGAAGTATGTAGAGACCGCTAATTTCATACTTTATGTGAATCCAGATGCAAGAGGTTGAAATACTTCCAAAACACACATAAACAAATTTGTAAATAAAAACTATAATTTTCAAAATAGATTTCTTCTCATTCTGGAATCCACACTAATCTTCTACATCATTAGAATCCTCCTTTTATTTCACGTCTACTCTAAAAACCCTAAAAATGCCAAAAAAACTAAAAAGGCAAAAATTACCTACTAGAAAAACAACTCGGATGGGCCCCAAAATTTTCATTCCAAATATACCTTCATAAATTAAGGCTCACAGGAAATTTCAACTTATTCTAACTAGCACAACAAAAGTTACTGAAGCTCTAAGACCTAGTGAAAAGTGAAAAAAACATTTGGAGCCAATTTTAGGCCACTATATGAAGGAATTTGGGCCCAAAAAATGTGCCTAAATGGCCACAATCTTGTGAGAAAAGTTTACCACAACATAGTGCTAATGTATATCTTCAACACTATAAAATTTCAAGACGATCCAATGGTCAGATCAAAATTTATGGTCTCTACAAGTTATGCTCCCGCATCAATACTACATTAATTTAATTTGTGAAATCATAGCGACAACTAATGTAGAAATAAAATGTTGTGGAAATACATAGAGGATGATAGACTCACAATATCGTTCTTTATTTTTTAAAATCATAGCAACCACTATGTTCTAAATAATATGTTACAGAAGTGTCTTAGTGGTGTATAACTTCATGATATCCATTGTTGAGTACCGATCACTGAGCTCAGAAAAATATTTCGAGGCATAACCTAGCAGCCACTAAGCTTGCAATATCTGACATGTTTTTTAGCTGAATCCTAGTGACAACATATCTTCAAATAATATGTTAGAACATAATGTAGCAGACGAAAAGCTAAAAATTTCATACTTCATCTTGTTAAATGCTCGAGACATCCAAATCTCGAAATATTCTATTGTGGAAGACTCTATATGCCATGTAGCTCAAATTTTTTTAATTTGATTTGTTAAAGCATACTACCAAAAACATGAAAAAATTATGAGTATGCATATTCTATCGGATGATAGCCTTCTGGAATCTTAATTTGATGTGTTTAATTCTTGCGACCGTTATGCCCCCAATATTATGTGTTAAATCCTAAGGAACATTGAGCTTAAACTATACATCGTTGTAAAGTATAGCAGCCACTAAGCTCAAATCAATTTCATTTAAAATGTTAAATCCTATCAAAATATTTTTTTTAAATATTATGTTGTTGAAGTACGTAGTGGCCGCTAATATCATACTACCTTAATAAATTTTTTGAAATTTGTTGTCGTGCAAATGTGTAACAGGGAAATTGACAATTTCCAAGCATGACAATGATACCCATGTACAAATTTTTAAAAGTCCTATCATTCCAAGATACCCCAATTCTACCCAGTTAGTCTAGTAACATCTTGATTAGTGTTAGTTCATTCCCCTAGGTAATTCAAGCAAGTCAAATCAACCCCCTAGGTGATTTTAGGAGTCAATCAAAAGTTGCAAGCAATAGACACTTATGGGAAGGGCTATCACTAGCCTTTCGAGGACTAGAGAAACTCCATGGAACACTAGAATAAAATACAAAATGTATGTGGAAGCAATTTATAGGCATAGAAACATCACAAAATTCATTTTGCAAGGTTCAGGGAATATTTGGAGTAGTTGTGGCAGTTTCATCAAAGTTGGGGATTCACATGCCTAAGTAGTTCACAGGCCAAAATAAGTTACGAAGCTTTGGAGGGTGATTCCAGGAGCTCTTGATGGGGTTAGGAGAAAAAAAAACATTTCTAGAAATATAATTGCAATCCCTACAAGATGGTTAAATCATATTTTTCACAACACTTTGGTGCATCAGGTCTATAGGAAGTTTTTCTCAAGCACAAGTGGAGTACCAAATCAAAAATCAACTTTTTCAGGGATCCAATGGAAAAATAAATACATGATAACCACACCATTGTATTTAAAAGGCCATTTCTAGTTAGGTTCATATAATTTTTTTCCAAAAAATTCCATCGAGAGCTCAAGTTATCATCTTCACAAGTTGTCTTCTTGGAGCAAGTTTAGGACTTAGCCAAATTTTGGGAAGACAAGTGTCAGCTCCAAGATCCTGACGGGATTTTGTGTCCCTGTCATCCCTTAGGGTTATTTAATTCAACCTTTGAAAAAATCACCCATCCCCCATGTGACCTCTGGAACCCCATACGACCATCAGCATTGTCAGTTCAGCCCTGGGGTGTAATTTGGAGCTTAAATTCCCTGTCGTCAGATCAACGCCACATGTCACCTCCATGACCACTATGGAATTTGATGTCCCTCACATCCCTCATAGGTCAGGGACATCAGACATTAAAAAAATTTCTCTAGGAGATATTTTTGGTCACCCATGTGACCCGCTTTCAACTCCTCAGTGCTTTAAAGTTGATTTTTGAGCACTTGCTCCCTGTTGTCGGATCAATGCCACGTGTAAAATCCTTGCTTACCTTGGAAATTGATGTCCCTCACATACCTATAAGGTGAGGGAAATTAGGGAAAAGAAAATTCACCCATCTCTCTCTTAGTATGATTTTAAAAATTCAAATATTTACCTGTTTCTAACTGCTTCCACTCCCGTGCACAGCTATACCTCCATTCTTTGTCTACAACCTCCTTGCCATCACTCCACCATTGTTGAACCTTGAACTAGACATGTCACAGAAATATTGTCCTTCATTACATTAAATCATACAGGTCTTAGAAGGAATCATGAGAAAATGAAGAAGGATAAATGAAGAACAAAGAAGAGGAGAGTAGAAAATTTCCATAGCTAAAAACAGAGATTCACAAAAATCTTGCAAACCAGAGCACGAATCGATAAACTGTTATTTTTTTGTTTGTTCCTCTATCCAAAACAATAAAAAATATACTTTGAAACTTTCCTCTCATTCAATAGAGCACTCACAATGAATAAATATCCTTTCCAAATCGAAGAAGAAAGAAGTGGGATTTCCCGTCAAACTAGTTGTCGGATTGAAGCAAAATTACACGTGAAGCACTAGAAGAAAAAACCCATAACAAAAATATAATTTTTGTTGAAAATGGATAAGGAAAGGAAACCTGTAATTTTTGAGCTCCATTAATGGCTGCCATGATATAGTAATGGAAAAAATCAGCAAGTTACCTCTCCGCTTCGTAGGGTTCTAGTGGGCGAAATCACCCAAAACTTGGAGGAAATGATCGTCGAAAAATCTAGTTTCCCATGAACTAGTTTTTGTGCCATGAAACCCCTATTTTTTAGGGATATGAAGGGTTGTGTTTTTATTCAGTATGCTTCCCTGTCACATGAATAACATCTATGAAAATGAAAAAAATCTACCTCTTCACTTCTCAGGGTTCCAGTTGGCGAAACCGCGCAAAAATTAGATGGAATGATCATTGAAAAATCTAGTTTCGCATGAACTAGTTTTTGTACCACGAAGCCCATTTTTTTAGGGATATGGAGGGATGTTTTTTTTATTAGTATTATTCACACACCATGAAAAAATCATCTTTCCACTTGTTCAGATGAAGGAGTTACTAAAAATTGAAGCGTGAAACATCAGAATAAAACCCATAATTTCAAGACTTGTTTTGTTTCAATCTGACATCCATGATGCACTTACTAAAAATAACATGTCTTCCTACATAGGGATCTATTACTTTAGATAAGTAACCATTTGAAGAGGATACTAATAAGGTAGTAAACATAGAGGGAGTATTGTAGGAAAAGTCATCAAAAAGGTCATCTTGGCTCATAATTCACACTTACTAAAAATAGTAAAATACAGTCAAAGAGAACTTTTGGCACAATGGAATGTACAAGGATAATCATTCAGGGGGACATCATTGTTTAGGATCATCCTAGAAATTTTTCACAGGGCATTTGATATCCATCTTAGTTCATTGAACTTGGTGAGAATTTGTGAGCTAATGTGAAGGAGTTTCTTAGTGTGCAAAAAGTTTGAAGATTCAAAGTTTCACTGCATTTCGAGCTTTCCATCAATAAGGATCAAAAAAATTCATCAGGAATGACATCTCCTCTTCTTCTTCTCTCTTTTTCTCTCTCCTTTGCCCCCAACTTTCTCTCACTTTCCAATATTCTAATTTCACATCGGGGTTACACTTTTTCATATGTCCTAATGTAATAAGTCATATTTATGTTATAAAAAGGGACTTAATATTCTATTAGGAAGTTGAAAATTTTTAACTTGCACAAGGACATGAAAATCCATTGGAGGGTAGATGATAAGTCACCTCTCATCCTATAAATTGTAAATCTATTCCCATTTCAAAGGTTCGGTCATTAATTTTGTAATCTCAGGAGTGCATTCTACCTTGAGAGAACAAACGAGATAGCCAAATTATTTCCATTCCCCTCATTTTCAAATTTCCTTTATTTCCTACACTATTTACAATTTCTATTTGAGCACCAATACAAGAAGAAGGATTTTTTATCCTTTTTTATGAGAAAATTTTAAAAACTTTGATTTATCAATCTTACCTCATCTTCTTGTTTCCTCTTAATTTCAATGCACGTGATGTAATTTCCAACTAGTGTAATGTAAGTCTCTGATTTCCTACTTGCAACATTAGTTTCTCTTGTCTAATATTCTCACTCCCTTTCCTACTCTCTTAGCAAATTCTTCTCTTACACGTATATAAAAGCTTTGTCACAGGGTTAGTGGAGTGTCCCTGTTGGATCCCCAGTCGAAAGGTCACCACAGAAATCCACCTTTTCAAGTGCATGCATATACGGAAGTTGCACCAGTTAAGTAAAGGAACTTAGATTCCTATAGCATTGGAAAAAAATCCACAAGTTTTTCCACCCAAAACATTTTCTTAAAAATAGTTTTTTATGTCCACAGTAAGACAGACTTGGCAGCATATGCACCCAAAATACGATTGTAAGGTCCCAAAATACAAAAAAAAATCAAATATTGAAAAAATAAAAAAAGGAATTCATGGAAATCCATTGTTGAAAGATACACTGTCAATTCCTAGAAGAGACCCTTCATATTCCATAGTTTCCTTTCGTATTCCCATGGCGAAAGTTTCCAAAAGCTGACAAAAGGAAGATATACAGATTGAGTAGGTCGAGAGGTGTTGTTGATTCTAATTTCAAGGCTTTGTAAATTTAGCAAGAACCTATTAGAGATAATACTTACTTCTTATCTCAAACCTTCTCTCCCTTTATCTCTTAAAGTATTTCACCTGAAAATCCTATCCAAAATCCTTTTGATAATCCCCCTTTAAATTATCCCATTTTTCCATCACCATTGAGCATTAAGTCCCTGAAAGAAGAAGATTTTGAAGAATAATTTGTAGAAATAAGTACTAAATAAGAAGTAGAAACAACGATGGTGAACAAAGTAGAAATACCTCAAACCATTGTTCCATGGGGAAGGAATACATGCCCGCTTGCTCTTGAACCCCCTCTTCACAATCTACCAACAGGTTCTTGCAAGAACTTTCCAAAGTTTAAAGGTGACAAAACACAACATCCTGAAGAACACATCATTTCCTTCATGAAATCATGTGGAATTCTTGGTGTCCAACGTGAAGACATTGTTGTGAGATTGTCTGTGGAGTCCCTCCAAGAAAAAGTAGTGGAATGGTTTTACCTCCTTGCTACCTAGTCCATCACGGGTTGGAACAACATCAAGGATACATTCGAGGAAAGATTTAAATCAACTGAAGACTGTCAGGACCTCTTGGTGCAATTAGATCAACTAAAGAAAGGAGAAAGAAAAACTATGAGAGAATTCATGGCTCATTTTGAATGATTGCTTCATAGGATACCGAAAGAAGATTTGTCATGTGAAAATAATATCAAGAGATTCTTCATAAATGCTCAACCACTAGAGGTAGGATTTATCCTACGAAGAGTTTAACCAAGGAAAATTGTAGAAGCACAAAGGATGGCCATTGAAATTGATGATGATCTCATCCTCTCTAGAAAGATCAACAATCCATCAAAGGGCAAGGCCCAACATCTTGGAGATGATAGAACCAATCCATCACTAAAAAAGTTGGTGAATGAGATGACATCTTTGAACAGGGAATTATTTGAAAGAGTGTCTTCTCAAAGAAGTAACAGAAATCAGATTGCAAGAGCACCCTAAAGGCTTGCCTTAGAGGCCCCACCCATGAACGTAAATTACAGGATTCAAGAAAAGGAAGAAGAGATTGAACAAGAAAGTGAAGGTGGAAGTTTCCTAGAAATTGATGAACTTGAAAATGATTCAAAAACTAGATTTTGTGAGTATTATGGAGGTGAGTAAGAAGACAAAGAAGATACACCAAGTTTCTCATGTGTAGTATTCACTCATTCTCAGTCTGAGAAAGGAGCACCTCCCTCCACTGCTGCAAATGAAAATAATGTTGATTATCCTCCTTGTAGTCATTTTTACACCCATCAAAGAACAAGGAAACCCCATACACATCGACCTATCACCCAATGGGCACTGGGTGCTCACCCGAGGCACGTGTGGGTGCCGAGTCTCTCCTTTATGTGAGTTTAGTGGAAAACATCATCTATGACCTGAGTTTAAGATATTTGAGAGGAAATAAGACATACAAGCACCATAGAGCTCAAAATGGCTTCTAGATCCTTGCAGTCATTCTAGACAGAAAAGTGCTTAACAGATTATAGAACTTACACCAAAACATAAAGGAAGTTGTACAAGCATTCATACTTAGTTCGTAAACATAAATGAAAAATAGCTATGAAGAAGGATGTATGCATCAGAACCATTAATGTTCATATTCACATAAACTGGTAACCTCATTACATTCATTAGGCCCATTACAGAATGTCACAGAAGGGCAGACCACAGTCATGCATTATAATTGGATTCATATAGCTAGGCTCTCAAAAGAAAATTTATAACCCCCAAACCCTTGATACATCCTTTCCTACACTTATTTACCCAAGCTAACAGAGTCCTTGCAGTATTTCTATAGAGCTCTGCCCTCTATCCACTCTTTTTTTCTCTCCATTTACTTCTGCAGGCACTTGTATATATAACCTTCCTGAACTGCCAACTCATTCTTCTACGGCCTTAGATCTATTGCCAAGTGTCTGAATGTGGTCCTCCATGGGTGCATGCTCCTCCAAGCCTGAGCTCACCACTCCTTGCCATGATGTCCTTCTAGAAGCTTCTATCATAAAGTATATTCCTTCCAGGCCACCCTGTCGCCAAGCTGACACCTTATCCACTAAGGTCACATTTTTCTCATGTCCTGCCCGATAGGTCAAAAATGGCTAAGTCCTGGATTCTTGCTCTGCGGGTGCGCATCCCAAGTTCTACCAAAACCCTACTTGAACCCTTCCCTGTGCGCCTTATCTTGCACACTTTTTTCAACCTCGCGCGTCTATGCACCCTTTTTGGACTTAGTTGATATTTCAGGGGCCCAACATCACCCCACACTTTACCTATTTTCCAGCCCTCAGAAACTTCCTCAAAGAATAAAGAATACACAAAGACTTAACGTCTTGGAAAAAGAATAAAGGGGACAAAGAATGGAAAAAAAGGAAGAATGGGGAATGATGCTACTTAAAGCAATAAGAGAGGAAAGTTCTTCTGCAAGTCAGCCTCCAGATTGTTCCAGGCATCAACCTCATTCTGTGCTCTCTGGAAAAGATCACCTACTAAGGTGCTCACTTGATCAAAACCCATCCCATCCCCTTGTGCACTCATGGTGTCAACAATTTTCTCTAACTCCTTGCCTATATCCTCCAGTGCATCCATCCTTCATGTAATCTACGGGTATAGTTCCTTTAGCCAGTTTTTAACTAAGCCATGTAAGGACTCAATAGCTTCTGATTTATTTTCTACCTTGGTGAGGATATTTTCTGCTCTTCTTTGTTCCCCTTGTTCTTCTACTCGAACTCTTTAAGTTCTGCTTCATCATTGGTGACCAACATGCTTGCCACTTTGTCTCTATCTGCGTAGCAGTTGTACATGGCCTCAGCAGTCCAGGAAGCAATCTTTACATCAGCAAGGACCTTGCTATATTCAGCTATGAGTGCTCATGAATTTCAATTTATCCTCCTTTTCTAAACACACGGCCACTTCTTGTGCAGATTCCACGGCTAGCGGTTACCTCTCCATGGTGAGGATTCTTGTTAAGTCCTCTAGGCATTCCAGGGAAGATCCATACTTCTGCGCGGGAGGCGCTAGGTCTGGATGCTTCAACACTATTGCATCTGTAATGGACTCCACTTTTTATATACCTCACACACTCTAGCCTTCTCGTCCTTTAACTCACACTACAACTAGGTGCTAATCAAATTTTCTTATTTTAAGCCCTTAGTTTTCTCAACCAATTCCTCTTCCTTCTTTTATAGCTTTTCCTCTAGAAATATTACTCTGTCATTTCTTCTGAAGAGCCTAGCCTTAGTCTCGACTGTGACCTTGTTCAGCGCATTACATAATTGCTCATCTAAGAGCTGCTAGGAATTTACCAAGGGGTTGGCTCCCTTAGAATCTGGCACTGGTAAGATTGCCCCTTGGTATATTTTGAACTCTAGATCATCAATATGGGACTCAAACACCCAAGAGAGCATCTTCCTTATCCTGGCATATGCACCCTCTTCATCAAATGAATCCATAGCTAGAAGTTATTTTTTGGGTACAATGCTCTAGAAGCGCACGCGTAGCACCTTCCTTTGGTCATCAACATAGCCCATGACCTATCCTCGTTCTGTATCAAGGCTCTTCCTTCCCGAGTGCGTGCCTTTGGGGAAACTCACCGTTAGACTGGGACCTCCTCCCATACTGACTTGTTCTTTCTCAACACTTTCCTCTTTACCCTCTTCCATCACTATGTCTACGTTGTGCTCCAATTCCTATTCCACCAAGGCCTCGATTATTTTTCGTTTCTTCTTTTTCTACCGCCTTGTTTACTTGCTCCTGCGTAAGGCTTGGAGCTTTCAGATTCTGCGCGCCAACCTCCTCACTTCTTCCCATGTCCTGGGTGCCTTCCCCCTCCTGGTTACCCTTGCGCCGCATAAAAAGGAAATCCTGTTCTTCTTCTCCGAATTTGAATCATGCACGCTGAAGACAGGTGGCTCTTGATTTACCTCAGGCTCATCTTCCTCATCATCATCCCTTTCACCCTGGTAGGCCCTCAAACTCTCAGTGTACTCAGAATCTGACTCCTCCATCATCTTATGATTCTTCCTAACTGGGGATTCTAGTGTAGGTGACTTTGTCTCTTCTTCTTTTGATGACTCCTTGTCTAATGACTTCTCTATTTCTGGAGTCTTCTCTTTGACTATGGAATTTTTCTTGCGCGAATACATACTTGTTCTGGTGCTTTTCCCAGGGGTACCTATTGCCTGTGTATCCACTACACTTGGTACTTTCTTCTTTGGTTCTTTTTCCTCCTGTTTAGGTGTGGGTCTCTTCCTACCAGTTGGGTCCTCAGGTATGGACACCTCATTCTCCAGATACACACCCTTCTCAAATTTGGGTCTTATGTGGAGGTATACTCACACCGCCAACCCTCTACAATGGGAAAAGTCATGGGTTTCACCATTTGGACCTCATGCAACACGTACTTCTCCACGTACACACACTTATTGGGGTAGACCAACCCTTTGCACATTTCTCTGTGGTCCCAATCCAGATTACCAAGGTCCAACTTGAACTTCTTGGACTCTTTGAACCTGTTCACTCCCGCTTGGAAGTGTTGAGCTATGAAGGAAAAAGGGAGCTTGCACCATGGGCTCCATGTCTCATCTATCAGTTTAAATATTCCAAGGAAGAAATGTTGGTACACAACAAACTCGACTTCTCCCTTGGTGGTCACTGGTAGTTGTTCAGGGATCCTCCATTCCACCCCGAACGTGTTCCTTAGGCACATATACCACTTCTCCAGGTGCGCCTTGTGCACGGCCGTCATACTATCACAGGTGTACTTCTCAAACCTCTTCGTGGGTGAAGGGTCTTCAGCAGGGTACTCCCACATGAATTTTTCCACTGCATCTAGCACTCCAATATCTGAGAACAAAATAGTTAACAAGACATTACCAAAAAAGGATTTTATCAACTTCCTATGCGCTGCTAACAATCTTATCCATGATGTATGCAAGACAAATTATAGATGGTTCCCTCTGAAATCCTCCTGCAAACATTCAGCCAGGACTTGTTTACCTGGGTCCATCTCTCCTAGCCATTTAGCTTTGTCACAAGGTGCGCAACCATCTTCATCATCGGGTCCTTAATGTTCGTGATATCAAAGTACCTCGACCCCTTTTTGTATGCATAAGCAGCGACGGTTTCCTTAATTGCCTCCTTGTCGCATAGGTCATCCTCCAAACTTTCTCCTTCAAAGATGAGGCCTGTGAAATGTGAAACAAGCTGAGGGGTAATGCGCATCTTGCACCCTACGAAGTGAAAGTAATCTTCATGAACGCGCGACATCAACCATTAATATAGGCACTCAGGATTTCTAAAGTAGGGCAACTCAAAGAGTTGCAATAATCCTGACTTCTCCAACTTCACTTTTACCTCATCATTATAGATGGGAAAACCCTCTGGTGTCCTTTTATTTTTCGGGTGCACTAACTCCAGTGTCATTTCCTTCTCGATCATGCTCGAGCGATGATTGTAATCATTTACTGACATTTTTCTTAAATGGGACTCCCATTCTCACCCAAGCAATACTCCGTTTGGGTACTGCATTTCTACATACCACTCTTCATTTGTACTCACGACAGTTTCTTGTTGCTTTCTCTTACCTTTTCCCTTTCCCTTCTTAGGTGTGCCAACTGGTTTCTTGGGTGCCATTGTTTATGTTAACACTTCAACTTCTTTCACTTGCTTTGTTTTACTACCCCTTTCCAAGTTTAGATCTCAAACTGGCAAAGAAAATATTTTTCCACCCATGCCCTAGATACCAAACCCTAATTGGAATCTCTTTTCACCAGATGATGCTTCTCCACAACTCTTCCCACGCCCATGAATCACTTCCTTTCTAGTTTGTAAATCCAAACTGGTCACTCACGCTCAAATTCTTGTAATTTTTCTTTGCACGGATCAACTCTGGAAACCCTAGTTCACAAAATCTCTTCTCTTCGTATTCACAAAGTGAATAATGAAATGTCTGAACCTCTATTTATAGTTTTTCCCATTTTTAAGCATTAAATACTACTTCTCCTACCACCGTACTTTTAACGTTTAATGCATATTTTTCAAACAAAGCCCAAATTTTGCACCCTAACTCATGCACCCAGCCCTGCGTGGACAATCTTCCAACCTTCTAGCACACAACCAATCCATCTTGACAGGAGACTCTTGTGAGCGTGTGTCACCGGCACCAAAGGCACTTCTTCTGTCATGATTTTTTGCTTCGCCTACCTCATGTTTTTTTGCACTTCTTCCTTCTTTGTATGTGGGATCTAAAAGTAGCCTTATCTTAACACCAACCATCCTTATCCACCTTTTCTTTCATGCACCTCTTTCAACAGGGCCATTCGACCGAGGATTTCCAACACAATCCTCCATGGCACTTTACCCATGCTTTCCTTCATATTACTCCACCCCACATTAAAATTATGTGTGATCCTCTACGCATTCAAAACCCTAAAAAAGTAACAAGGTTATTGGCTCCTCAAGGCGCAAAACAAAAAAACAACACGAAAGGGAAACACAAGAAAGTAAATGCATAAAGGAAATTCTAAACTATATGGAAAAACTGCCTTATTTACAAACACCAAGAAGCCTTATTTATAGTAGGGCTTCAGCCTACTCCCATTGAAGTGTCCAGGAAATTTCATTCCATCCAATGCTTGTAACTAGCACGTGCCCGAATCAAGGATGTACGAGATTATATAGGGACCTAACCAATGGACCTTTAACTTCCCAGGGTGGCACATAAACTTTGAATCATATAGCAACACCATCTACCCAACCTCAAACTTCTTGTTCTTAATGTGGAGATCATACCATGCCTTCTATTTTGCTTTTTCAGTTGTCTGGCTTCACCTGGCTAGTGATCATCTTTCATCTAGCTTCATCAATTCATCAATTCTCTCTTCCAGTGCTTTGTTCATCATCCAACCCTCCCGCGCACTATACGCAGTGAAGGTAACATAAAATCAACTGGTAAGATAGCCTCCATGCACCAAACACCAAATGAAATGGTGTGGCCTTATTCAACCTTTTGTAGGTTGTTTTGTATGCCCAAAGAACGACAGTTGATACTTTATCATCCCAATCTTGCCTACCAAACATCATAGATCTTAGTCAATGTGTGACTAAGTATTTTTGTTAAATGCCTCAGCAGTTCCATTTTCTTGAGGGTGATAGGGATTAGTCTTGTGATGGGCCACCATGAATTCTGATAAAAAAATCCTGACCATTTCATTGAGAAAGTGCGTACCTCTATCACTTGTCAAGCTCAATGGGCATCCATACCTGCTGATTATGTTCTCCCATAAAAAAATCTAGTAGTTGCAGCTATGGTACAATCCTTAGTGGCGCTGCCTCTGCCCACCTCGTCAAATAATCAGTGCAAGTAATGATATACTGTGAACCAGTCCTTTGCGCTGCTAGTGAGATTGGTCTGAACAAAGTCAATAGCCCATTTCTCAAACGGTTCCGCGCTTGGTATTGGTCGCAAGGGCATTTCATCCCTCTTTCTAGGTTTTCCAAGGCGCTGGCAATGGTCACAGGCCTTGCAAAACTCTATGTAATCTTGATAAATGGTCTCCCACCAAATCCCTATGAGTAGAATCTTCCACGCGGTTGCATTTCCCACATAGTGTCCTCCTACAATCCCACCATGCGCTTCTTCTATTATAGCAACACGCTCATGCTCTAGCACGCATCAGCGCAGAACCTCATCAAAACCCATTTTGTAAAGGTCTCCATTAATTAACATGTAGGGCACGGCGCGTATAGCTAACTTCTTTTTCTCCAAGGTTTTCATCCCTTCCGATGCCACACCTTCCTTTACAAATACTACAATTTCCTCCAAATATGAGGGCGCATGCCACAACCTAAATAGTTGTGTGTCTGGTATAGTCTCTTTAATGCTCTATGCATCCTCCCCTGAATCAATTCTTGACAAATGATCAGGTCCACAATTACTCTTTCCAGGCTTCACAACTATCGTGAACTCAAACTCTTGAAAGAATAGCACCCAATGGCATATGTGCCCTTATAGGACGGGCTTGTTCACCAAATATTTTAATGCCATGTGGTCAGTGTAAAATACAAAGGGATTTCCTAGTAGATACTATCTGGACTTGTGAAGCATGCATGGACCATTGACAATGCTTTGCGCACTCATTTGTAGTGTAATTCTATCCTGCTGGTGTCAACTTCCTCCTTGCAAAGAATAAGGGGTGATCAACAATTCCCTCACCAGGTTGTGCAAGCACTGCCCCAATGGTCGTTCCAGAGGAATCCACATGAACATGGAAAGGCTTATCCCAAGAGGGGAAACGTTATATAGGCACTGTGATAATCCTATCCTTTAATGTGTCGAAGGCCTTCTGCTACTCATCTCTCCAATGAAAGGCACATTTATGTCTAATAAAATCTTCTAAAGGCACAGTGATCTTGGCATACCCCTTGATGAACTTCCTGATAATAGCTCACATGTCCAAGAAACCCGTGCACATACACTTTGACTAGTTGGCTCCCCCAATCCCACAATCACTGCAATTTTGGCAAGATCCACCAGCAAGCCTTGTTTGCATATGATGTGTCCCAACAGGGTCCCAAATGGGGTAGCGAATACACACTTCTTGATGTTGAGGTATATCCTCACCTGCCGACATCTTTCAAACATCAACCTTATATTGTCACAATGGTCCTTAACCAGTCCATACATGGTCCAATCATCAAGGTAGACCTAGAGAAACTTGTGGATGAATTCCTGGAAGGCTTGCACTACAATGCGTGAGAATACAGCAGGTGCGTTCTTCAACCCAAAAGGTATGACCGTATAGGAAAAATTCCCCACTTGGTGGCAAAGGTTATCTTTCTCTGGTCTTCCTTTGTAATCCTCACCTGGTGATAGCCTAAGAACCGATCCGTGAAAGAGTAGACATCTCATCTTTCCACTCCTTCCAAGATTTTTTCAGTGAATGGGGTTGGGATGGGATCAATGGCACATACGACATTCAGATCCCTATAACCAACACATATCATTATCATTATGTCCTTTTTTATACTAATCACCATTAGAATTATCCACTCTGACTCCTCCATGGCCTCTATGATACCTGACACTATCATCTTGTCTATTTTATCCTTGACCTTCACATGCAGGTTAGGATTCATTCGGTATGATCTCTACTGTACTAGGCGCACACCTTCCTTTAACTTAATTTTCATTTCCCAAAAGGAATGGTGAACGCATTTGAGTTCATGATACCCACGTAGGAATAAATCCTCAAATTCACGTAAAATATCAATGATCTTAGAGGCTTCCTTCTCTAACTAATAATCTCCAATGATAGCTTCCTTGGGTTCCACCTCCAACCCAATATTAACCCTTTTTGTCTTTAAAGGCTCATGATAGGCACACGTTCTTTCATCAGCGCTATCCATCACTTCACGTGAGCCTAGAGAATGGTTAACCTCCAAATTTTCCATCTCTTCACCATTTATGATATAGACCATCTTGCCTTTTTCTTTCTCTACGCATGCATGCTCAAACTATATCTCTTCTGTGTCTTCTTCCTAAAAACATGCCTCCAGGTTAGGTTCACCTAGCAACTCCACTAGCCTATATTCTACCATGGCACTATCCCCCATCATAAGGTGCTTGATCTCCTACAATGCCTTATCCACCGATGGTTTGGTGCTTTGATACTCAAATTCTTGGACGAGATCAACCACTAGTTCTTGCCAATTCCCTGTTTGGCGGCAAAGCTTTTGTACATCCTCTAGAGACCCTATCACATGCTTGATGTGGAAAGAGGTAGGATCCTTACCATGGTATTCCTTGATGGTGGTGGGCATGTTTCTTCTAGAGAAACAAACAGAGAAGTAAATTCTCACTTTGTACCATAACAAGAGATTATCCCGATGCATTTCCCACCAACGCGCAACAGTTCCTACTAGAACCTAACTTAACATCCCCCTTCTTTTTTTCCTCCTTCCACTGAGCTTCCATCTTTTGTTAAAATACCTCAGGGGAGGCTCCTTCTGAGTACTTAGGTATCTCCTTTCCTCCTAGGCACTAGAGTTTGTGCACCTTTGTTCATCATCCAACCCTCCCACGTGCGCTATATGCAGTGAAGGTAACATAAACTCAATTGGTAAGATAGCCTCTACACCAAACACCAACTAGTATGGTGTGGCCTTATTCAACCTTTTGTAGGTTTTTATGTATACCAAAAGAATATATGATACTTTATCATCCCAATCCTTCCTACCAACATCACATATCTTAGTCAACATGTGACTAAGTATTTTGTTAAACACCTCAGTAGTTCCATTTTCTTGAGGGTGATAGGAGTAGTCTGGTGATGGGCCAACATGAATTCTGATAACAAAATCCTAACTGTTTTGTTGAGAAAATGAATACCTCTATCACTTGTCAAGCTCAATGGACATTCATACATGTTGATTATGTTCTCCCAAAAAAATCTAGTAGCTACAGCTGTGGTACAATCCTCAGTGGGCATTGCCTCTACCCACCTCGTCAAATAATCAATGCAAGTAATGATATAATGCGAACTAGTCCTTTACACTACTAGCAAGGTCAGTCCAACAAATTCAATAGCCCATTTCTCAAATGGTTCCATGCATGGTATTGGTCGTAAGTCCATTTCATCCCTCTTTCTAGGTTTCTCAAGGTATTGGCAATTGTTATAGGCCTTGCAAAACTCTATATAATCTTGATAAATGGTATCTCACAAAATCCCCACAAGTAGAATCTTCTACCTGGTTGAATTTCTTGCATAGTGTCCTCCTGTAATCCCACCGTGTGCTTCTTCTATTAAAGCAACGCGCTCATGCTCTAGCATGCATTAGTGTAGAACCTCATCACAACCTATTTTATACAGGTCTCAATTAATTAACATGTAGGGCATGACATGTATAGCTAACTTATTTTTCTCCAAGGCCTTCATCCCTTATAGGGCCACACCTTCCTTTAGAAATACGATAATTTCCTCCAAATCTAAGGGTGCAACCTAAATAGTTACGCATCTGGCATATTCTCTTTAATGATCTAAGTGTCCTCCCCTAAATCAATTCTTAACAAATGATCAGGTCCATAATTACTCTTTCTAGGCTTCATAACTATCGTGAACTCAAACTCTTAAAATAATAGCACCCACTGACATATGTGCCTTTGTAGGATGGGTTTGTTCACCAATAATTTTAATGCCATGTGGTCAGTGTAAAATAAAAAGGGAGTTTCTAGCATATATTGTCTAAACTTGTGAAGTGGGTAGATCATTGACAATGCTTCATGCTCAGTCATAGTGTAATTATGTTCTAGTGGTGTCAACTTCCTTCTTGCAAAGCATAGGGGGTGATTAATAATTCCCTCACTAGGCTATGCAAGCACTTCCCCAGTGGCCATTCTGGAGGCATCCACATGAACATTGAAGGGATTATTCCAAGATGGGAAACGTAATATAGGCATAGTGAAAAGCCTATCCTTCAATGTGTCGAATTCCTTCTGTTGTGCCTCTAAACAATGAAAGGAACTTTTATGTCTGAGCAACTCTTATAAAGGCATGCTCATCTTAGCATACCCCTTGATGAACTTTTGATAGTAGCATGCATGTTGAAGAAACCAATGCACTACACTTTGACTAGTTGTCTCCCACAATCCCACAATCACTACAATTTTGGGAGGATCCACCAACAAGCCTTCTTTGCATATAATGTGTCCCAAAAGGTTCCCAAATGGGGTAGCGAATACACACTTCTTTATGTTAAGGGATATCCTCAACTACCAACACCTTTTAAACATCAACCTTATATTTTCACACTATTCCTTGACCGATCCATACAAGGTCCAATCATCAAGGTAGACCTGGAGAAACTTGTGGATGAATTCTTGGAAGGCCTGCACTATAATGCATGAGAATACAGTAGGTGTGTTCTTCAACCCAAAAGGAATCTTTCTTTGGTCTTCCTTTGCAATCCTCGCCTGGTGATAACCTAGGAACCCATCCATGAAAGAGTAGAAATCACACCTGGCCAATCCTTCCAAGATTTCTTTAGTGAATGGGGTTGGGAAGGGATCAATGGCACATACTGCATTCAGATCCATATAACCAACACATATCCTTATCCTTCTATCCTTTTTTATACTAATCACCTTTAGACTTATCCACTCTGACTCCTCCATAGCCTCTATGATACCTGATGCTATCAACTTGTCTATTTCCTCCTTGACCTTCATGCACAGGTTAGGATGCATTTGGTATGGTCTCTTATGGACCGGGCACGCACATTCCTTCAACTTAATTTTCATTTCCCCCAATAAATGGTGAACACCTTTGAGTTCATGATACCTGCACATGAATAAATCCTTGAATTCACGTAAAATATCAATGATCTTAAAGACTTCCTTCTCTAACCAATAATCTCCAATGATAGCTTCCTTGGGTTCTACCTCTGACCCAACATTTATATTTTTTGTCTTTACAGGCTCATGATAGGTGCACATTCTTTCATCAGCACTATCCATCACTTTGCATGAGCCTAGAGAATGGTTAACCTCCAAATTTTCCATCTCTTCACCATCTATGACATAGACCATCTTGCCTTTTTATTATTCTACGCATGCGAACTCAAACTATATCTCTTCTATGTATTCTTCCTCAAAGCACACCTCTAGGACAGGTTCTCCTAGCAAATTCATGGCACTAGTCCCCATCATAAGGCACTTGATCTCTAGGAATGTCTTATCCATTGATGGTTTGGTGCTTCGATAATAAAATGCTTGGAGGAGATCAGCCACTAGTTCTTTCCAATACCCTGGTTGGTGGCATGTCTCAGAGTGGATGTAGCATGGGCACACACATCCATGTAGTGTATAATACAGTTTGTGTACCCAAAGGGACAGTGGCAAAGCTTCTGCACCTCCTTTAGATACCCTATCACATGCTTGGATGTGTAAAGAGGTGGGCTCCTTACCATGGTAGTCCTTGATGGTGGTGGGTGCATTGCTTCTAGATAAATGAACAGAGTAGGAAATTCTCACTTCGCACCATTCCAAGAGATTATTCCAATGTGTTTCTCACCTACCCTCAATAGTTCCTAGTAGGAAGTAACTTAACACCCCCTTCTTCTTTTTCCTCCTTCCACTGAGCTTCCATCTACAAAATACCTCAGGGGAGGCTCCTTCTGAATACTTAGGTAGATCCTTTCCTCCTAGGCACCGGAATTTGCACGCCATTATCATTTTGTCACTGATCCTCTTAAATTTCGTCCTATCAACTCATAGGTTCCATGTGCCCAATTATCACATGCTAGACTAGTGGTTTCACTTACTGACTGAGAATCCTCAAACTAGATAATTCCATCGGTAGGATAGATTATCTCTAGATCCTTGATTGAGCGCACATATATTCTATCCAATTTATCTTCTCCCAAAGGTTCAGTATAGGGTGTTGAATTCCCATCTACTAGGGGTATGATGACCCATTCCTCATCATTTTCAAAGCTTATGTACCCCTTGTTGAACTGAAGATCTGCATTGTTCTTATAACACCATAGGTGCCCAAGTAGTGCTGGGAAATTGTCTTCCTCGGTGAGCACCAAGACTTCGAAGTCCCCATTAAACTTAGCTCCCTGAATGGTGATAGTTGCATCCTTTAAGACACTGATGGGCATTGCCTTTATTTTTTTTGTCTTATACAACACATTCAAAGATGTTTATAATACACGCCTTCCCATCTGATGCCATGCATCCATGGTGAGAACATTGACCTCCGCACATGTGTCAATGAGGATATTACTAAGGACCAATCCATCCATGACCGCATTTAACATGATCTCCCTATCATAGTCAAGGTTGTGAAGGGGAAGGTTTTCATGCAATACCTTCCTCTTGCGCTCTTCTCTAACGCATGGTACATTCTCTCTTAACCATGCTCCTAGCAAGGGAATACTATTCTCTTTCCTTAGCATTTTAAATACTTCCTTGACCTCATCTAGGTCATCTCTTAGTGCCTTGACCTTCCTTCTTTGCTCCTTCCTCCTGGACTGCTTCTTTAGACATTGGATTTATCCTTCTAAACTCTAAATAACATCCATGGTATCTTGATATACCTCCTTTTGATGCACAGGGTCTAGGTACTTACCATGTACAACTTCTTCCCTTGAAACCAGGTTCTTTTTTCTTGGTATTTCCTTTGTGCACGTGGCTTCTAATCTTGTTGTTACCATAACAAATTCCAAACCTGAATCACGTGTCACCCATGGCATCCATTATGTGTCTGTCTTCTTAATGCTTACCATTGTAGTTCCCTTTTCTTTCTGGTGTTGCTAATTCATGTGCTCAAATAACTCAGAGCACTCCTCATACTTTTGTTTCTTCCCGCACCATGAGCATTGCAACAAGTCTAGGAACTCTCATTTGTAATGTTCTGTAGACCCACAATTAAAACAAGTACCACGTAGTAACTTGTTATCCCGTAAAATTGGCAAGGGAAATTTTACAGATAACCCAACCAAATTTTGTTCTGGTCCCTTGTCAGGGACTCCTTGCGTTTGGAACGTTACAAAATCCCTTCCCAGGAATTCTAGTTTTCCGAACTTAGCCGTTTTTGGTATTTTTTAGTCGGGCGCACCTAATGCTTATGCAACATAAAGTGTTCATGCACCCCCTTTAAATCCTTTGGCGCATGGTTTGAAGTGTCAACACGCGTTTTGGTATGCCTCACTATGTTGTGCCTTTCTTGCATGCACCAAGGTGCATGTGCCTTTGTGTCAACAATACTTTTGTTGTGCCACGTTTTGGTGCACCAAGGGCGCACATATTTCTGTGTTGAAAACGCCTTTGGTGTGCCAAAGACGCACATAACTTCGTGTCAACAGGTGTTTTGATGTGCCAAAGGGTGCAAGCTTCTCATTTTCGACACGCATTTTGGTGTACCATTTCAAAAATTGGTTGGCACATTTATTACAGCCTTTCCTATATATGGCGCATCCACCATGCCTGTTGCATAAAAAATAGTTGTGCCCTCAAGGCGCACTTCCCCTGCTTGCAACACCTACTTTCCCTACACCCTCTTGGCGCACCAAACTCATGTGTAGCAATGTTAAAACTTGCACCGTTGGCATACCTTGTATCCATGCAACACCAAATTTATTTGTGCCAAGTACAAAATCGTTAACGGCATAGGTGCATCTATTATTACAACAACATCATGTCATGCAGACCTTCCATGCGCTGTGCCAAGTTCCCCTGTGGCACATGAAAAAATGATGTTACACACATTAAACCTGCACCCTTTGGTGCATCATGTACCTGTCTAACATGAAAAACATCTGCGCCCTTTGGCGCTGATTTATCCCTTGCGGCACCCCTTTTTTGTGCGCCATACTATTTAACCCTACAATCTACAGTATTCATGAGCCCTGCACCCTTAGGCCTTAAAATTGCTAACTCTTCCTTTTATCAATGCTTTATTGGAAGTTCAAACAGCTAATATGACTTTCTTGCGTTGGGTTTCACTTCTTCTTCTTACAGATTAACAACTAAGTTCAGAATTACATATGTCAGCATCAAGCAAGAGACCTACCAAATCTAAAGGAAAAGCCAAGCTCACAGAGGAAGAAATAAAGTACAAATATCAGAGGGTCAGGATGCCTGAATCCCAGGCAGAGTGTGACCTGGATATCAGAGACTCAGAAGCTTGGTCACATATGATATGGACGATTTCTAGGTCAGAACTCGGAAGGTCACAGGAAGTTTGTGGATGGACAAACTGATGGGCAATGGGCTGCATTTTGCTAGTGGGATCCCAGTTAGTGCTGTAAATAATGAGTTCATGATGATAGTAGCCCGCTACTACAACAAAGATACAAGATGTGTTCATAATGAGAAGGGTGAGGTCATAATCAACCTCACTGCCCGACACTTTGAAATAATTCTCAAAATTCCTCATCACCGGCATTTTGTGGCCGTAAGCTGGAAAGATTGCATCAAGGCTTAGGAAGATAATGAGGATCAATGTATGCAGTTGATGAATGAGGTATACCTGAAGAAAAAGAAGGTGGTGACCAGATAGCCAGAAGTCATTCATTGAAGTGATTTTTCAGAGGAACTCAGTGATACAATCACGTTCCTGAGTAGAGTATTTGGGCTTCCTGATGCCCACTACTTTCACAAATGGATGCTGAGATACTTGGAGATGATGAACAAAAATGTGCCAGATCAACGCTTTGAGTGGGAAGAGATCATAAGAAGCACCATATCTGAGTAGCTCCAACAACTTACCATAATGGGGAAGTTCTATATGAATTCCTACATAGTTTATGTTGCGGCCTCAGAAAGGGATTATCCAACTTTAATGTGGTGTGGGGTTTGGCCCCAAGTTAAAATATATGAATACTATCTAGAAATGAAGCTGGAAAATAGTATCCCCCAGTTTAAAAAGATTAATTATGCCTTCTTCTACGGCATCATCTGCCTTTTGAGGGCTGAACATGACTCACAGTCATACGACCAACAGCATTGTCACAGCTACAGAGAAATGGGGGGCCTTGTTCACTCAATTCCCCACCTTCACTTATCTGAGGGCAGTCAACTTCTTAGGGGAACCAACCAAATTGCCGAGATATTCTGGCCCCAAGTTGATACTATTGGAGTTGTCAAGACAGCTTATAACCTACCACGAAAAGTGCCTCAAGAGAAAGAAGGGTGGAAATCCTTTCCCCCTCACAGTGGGTAGGTATACTTGTCTCTCTCACCACAAAGCAAAGGATATGTCTACAGAACTGGAGCTGCTAAATCTAAAATGTAACTTCCCGGATAAGGCCCAATTTCAACCCAAGGAGTTGTCTGACCAGGGCCAAACTCGATCCGATCCACATCCCACATATCAAGGATGCTTATATCGATCTCTATCATGAGGTCGAGCTCAGGAGGAAAGACCATTCTCACTTGGCTTTGGCTGAAATCATCCAGTATGGTGTGGCCATCATCCCAAAAGGTTATCAAACTGACTGACCAAGAAATTGATCAGGTATATCTTGACACAAATGGGGATGATTGGCCTTTCACTGTAATCGACAAAACCAAAGCGCCTCAGAAAATAGAGGAAAGGGTCAAGGAAAATCTCCAGAGAACAGAAGCATTGGTGCAAAATGAATGGACTCATTTACCTCAGAGTTGACTTCACTACATCTCCGTTGGGCAACGAACCTTCCCAGGAAAAACAATTGCCAAAGGGCAAAGGGAAAGGCAAAGAGGGTGAGTCAAGCTCCACCCAAGAGGAAGCTTCTAAAAGTTCTCCTTCTACTTCAAAAGAATGGGTTGTAATTCCAGAAATCTTAGAAGAAGAAGTAGGGGAAGATGTTCCAATAGGCACAATCCACTCAAGATGTTGCCACTACTGTAACTATTGAGGTCCATTATGTCCCTTCTCCTTCTCCTCCTTCCCCTGCTCGAGTGACCCAACTGACCATTCCTTTGGCCGTGTCCTCTCCCCCATCTTCTATTGTTCCCCCTTCTTCATCATCAATCTTCTCTTCTCTTGCAGAGTTGTCTCCCACCATTTCTTCCCTCATCTCTCAGCTCCCTTCCATTCCTATGTCTACCTCCCCTGTAGTATCCCTTTCTCCCATGAGCACTTTCTCGGCTTCCCTCTCAATGCCACCTCCAAGTGTCTCAACACGTTTTTTCCTTCTACTACTGTAACTTCTCCCTTTTCTATTTCTAGTCCTCCCCCCATATGTCCAGCATGGATCTTCCAGCACCTGAGTCAATAAAAGAGGAAAGGTCCCATCGCACCAATGGACTTCTCCATCATCCCATCAAAAGGGGTCAAGAAGAAAAAGCCTATAACCCGCTTCTCTCAGAGTGCGTCAGGGGAGAGAGTAATTGAGATTTCATACCCCAATCCTTTAAAGGATAAAAAGGATCCGTCTTCGATAGATTACACAGTGACTCAAGTCACAATGGGGGCATCTTCAAAAATCCTTCAAGGAGAGGCCTTATTTGTATTTGACGCCCTTTACAAGAAGCTCTATGAAGCAAAGGAAGAGAAAACGCTGTTAAATGAGAAAAATAAACATCTTCTCCACGCCTTGCAGAAAATGGGCAGTGCGCATCCTACAACTGCCACCGAAACTCTTGAGCCACTAAGCCAAGATAAGATTAATGAGTATGCCAAAATTGGTTAGCATGGCATGGCAGTTTCTTCCTAGAGGAACCAAATCCTCAAGGGAAAGTGAGGGAGTAATCGCTAAGTTCACCAGTTTATACCAGAATATCAATCGGGGTGAACAAAGAACTCTAAGCGATAGCAGGACCCATCTCCGAAGAGCTGGATCATGCCAGGATGCAGCATGAGACCTTTCAAAAAATGCTTGACTGTTTAGTCAAATATCTGGTCAAGTTTGACGTCTTTGGACACCCCAGAGCCCTCAAACAAAATCCTTTCTACTCTGGATTATCAGGTTGATCAGCTGGAGTTCGTCCTGGAGAAGATTGACAAAGTAAAGGTGGAAGCCCTAGATGTAATGCATCAACATAGAGTAGATTGTCCTAAGAATGTCTCCAGGCTTGCTCACTTCTTCTTTCACCTCAAGAAAGGTTAAGGAAACTATTCAGATCTTCAAGGAGATCGTTTCACAGGGGCTAGGACCAAAGGTCACGTTCGACGTCAAATCCGTCAACAACCTATTGGCATGTTGTGACTTCATTGAGTACCCTGATAGAGGCAGGGAAAATGATTATTCCAAACTCCCAGAAAAGCTGACAGATGACCGGGAGACTTGCGAAGCTATCAGCGATCGACACAAGGATCCTTCCGAGGATCAACTTCAACCCATGATTAACAAGTTCATAGAATACTGTGCCCAGTTCCACATCTTGTCGCCTGAGCAGTAGCAAAAATAAGATACCCCCTTTCAGCCACGGGATGACGATGAATAGTCTCCTTCTTCCCAACTTTCTCCTTGTAAATTATCTAAAGTGTGTTAAGACAAACAATGACATCATCCATGTTGCACCATGAGATGATGTCATCCACCAAAGTTGTCAAAAGTCAACAAATGACTTTGTAATCTATTGTAAGATATTTTTGTACTTAAGTGGTTGGTTTTCTTTTGTCTTCTTTTCTTCTCTCCTTCTATATATATACTTGAATACTTGTTGTATTCAAAGGTGGTGTTTTTTTTTTAGATGAAAAATAAAAGTGAAAAGAAAAGGATTTGTACTTTTTGTAACAAAAGAAAATAGTAATACAAATATTGAGACTTTGTGCTAAATATGTGTGTTATGGGCATCTGATCTTTCTTACGTCAGATCTATGCGTTTATTCTGTTGGATCTATCTCTACTTTTTTGTCATTTATTCATCAGTATTGCTTTATTCATTTATGTAAGTAGGTTTGGCTCTGTTTATTACCAGTCCTAAAACATAAAACCTCTGACCTTTCTGCTTTGGAATTCATTTCTTTTCTGCCTTTGGACCCGATCTTTCTTCATCCTCTCTTTCATTCCTTTCTTTTCACAGTTGGAAACACCCCTATTGGGATGAGATCCCAAACCCCTGAAGGCAGAATATTGTGAGACTTGCATAGATTCCTACCGGTAGAATAGTAATAAACCAGTTTCACTTTGCTGACTCAAAGAGGGGCTATGCCCTGCACACTGTTGGCTCGTTTATCCATAGATCTGCCCAAGTGACAAATTTTCAAACCAACATAACTCACTTCTTCCTCCTCTATGGTTACCATGACCATGAAATCCTCCAACAAATCCCCTTTTGTGTGCGCCTCCATTTGCGTGCTCCTCATAATGGCGATCATCACCTTTAGAACTAATGGTAATGCTAATTTGGCACACCCCATGATCAATGGCCTCATGGATATGGTAAATAAGCCTACAATACTTAGTATCATGGGTCATAGAGGTACATATTTTACATTAGTAAGACACATTCTTCTGAATTACACGTTATAAAAAGGGACATCTACTTGCATCATGGTCCCCAAGACAAATTTCATAGTCTACTGTTACGGCATGTACCATCCTCCAGGGGAAACTATCCTTGACATTCCCCTCAACTTCACAATTTGTACGACATGTACCATTGCGAGTCTCATGGGCTAATTTCACAAATAAATTCTCTAGCTGCTTAGCCATAATAACAATTTGAGCCTCTAGGAATAGGTTAACACTAGTATGAACACTTCCAATGGCCTCGGAGTGCAGAGTATCTTCTAAGGCCTCACGTTGGTCTGTGAAAGTTTTATGAGATAAAGATCTTCTAAATGGAGTTATGAACCCCCCAACAAACCATTGAGCATGTTGTGAAGGGTGAATTTCATATGAAAATTTTGACAGGAGGGTCTTGAATCGTGCATTATACTCCCAAACACTCTCTTCCATTTCCTGTTGAATCTCCTTCAAGACGCTGATGCTCTTTTGTTCAAACTTAGGGATGTGGAATTCTACCAAGAAGGCATTCTTTAAAGTAGTATAATCCACCACCATTTGATGAGCATCATATTTCCTATACCAACTATGCACGCACCATTGCAATGTCAATACAAACTGACTGGCCTTCTATTCCAGGGTTATGATCCCTTTTACGCGCCATAGTAGCTCACACTTGTGAACATGTTCTACAGCATCTTCAATACCTCTGTAATATGTAAAATATAAAGACATCTCAAAGAAGACTTTGAGGGCGTGGCTAGGGCTCTTGTCCTCTTGAGCCAAAGCCTTGGTTACCTTCAGTGTTTCCTCCACCACCAGATCCACTAGGTCCTGTGCCTCTTGAGCCACCAGATCCACCAGGTCATGTTCATCTTGACCCACTAGATCCACTAATTCCACCAGGTCCTATAGTGGTCATGCCAAGGGTCCTCAAGGTTCCACTAAATTATGTGTCGATGGTCTATGATAATGCCCCACTACCACTAGTTTACCCCATGCCACTCCTAGATGTGAGACTGGAAGGCTTGTGTACTTGCTCCTTGTCAAAAACTTATTCTAAATATTGGAATATGCGTAGCCATAGAAGTGGGAAATGAAAAATTGTATCTCCCAACTGGGTCAACAATACTCCTTCCTTGATCTGGAAAACCAAGCACCAACATCTGGTCACTAGGTGGGTTCAGATACATGCCAACAAATCTTCTCTCTCCACATGACAAAATCTCATCAGAAGCTGAAGGGGTCTCTCTTATGCACTTTCCAAGATGGGGTAACATAGACTGCTCAGGTTCTGCATCCTCCACATAAACCTCAACTCCTTCCCTCAACGTCTGCCTCCATAGATCCATCACACTTGTAACCTTGTGTTGTCTAAAAATCTCCCTTTCACATGCTTCATTATACTTGAGCCTCCTCTCTTCCCTTTCTTTCTCCATCGTAATATCTTACATCTTCCTCCACCCTAGCTTTATCACCTAGCACTCAGAATGGTTTAGCAGCCATTGGAAATTCCTCTAAACTCATGGTCATGATCAAGATCTTCATTGCCATAGGAATAACATGTAGAAATGATCCTCTAGGATCCCTTAGGAACTTCAACTTAGTAACTTATAGAAAATAATACATGGAAATAGCATATTCTAGAGTGTAAATAGCCAGCACTCCCTTCCACTAATGATCCATAGCATGAGTCCACTTCAGATCTACATCTTGAAACCTCTGGTATTCCTCTTGGGTCCACGTGCATGATCTATAATACCAGCTTGATCTAGACGCATATGCTGAGAACAATTCATAAATTTCAACTAGGAATCAACAAAAAAAATTCATACAAATCATGGTAGAGGTTCTCTTCTACCCATCTACGTGCATCAAACTTAGATCTAGTGTTAAATCTTTGAAAAAATTCATCGTCCATGCTCTTAAACCATGATTCAACACTTTCCAAAGTTAAATGCTTTGTCATCACTCATTACATAGATCATGATGTATGCCATGTCCCACTACAACTTTGAAAAGAGGTCCCGGTAATGGAACCAAGATGTAGTCATTTTTACACCCATCAAAGAACAAGGAAACCCCATACGCATCAGCCTATCACCTAGTGGGCACTTGGCACTCAACCAAGGCATGTGCGGGTGTTGAGCCTCTCCTTTATGTGAGTTTAGTGGGAAACATCATCTATGATATGATTTTAAGAGATTTGAGAGGAAGATAATACATACAAGCACCATAGAGCTCAGAACGGGTTCTATATCCTTGCAGTCATTCTAGATAGAAAAGTGCTTAACAAATTATAGAACTTACACCAAAGCATAAAGGAAGTTGTACAAGAATTCATACTTAGTTCCTGAACATAAATTAAAAAGACCTATGAAGAAGGATGTATGCATCATAACCATTAATGTTCATATTCACATAAACTGGTAACCTCATTACATTCATTAGGCCCATTACAGAATGTCACAGAAGGACAGACCACAGTCATGCATTATAACTAGATTCATATAGCTAGGCACTAAAAATAAAATTTATAACCCCCAAAATCTTGATACATTCTTTCCTACACTTATTTACCCAAGCTAACAGAGTCCTTGCAGTATTTCTGCATAGCTCTTCCCTCTATCCACTCTTTTTTCTCTTCTATTTACTTCTGCAAGTGCTTGTATATATAACCTTCTTGAACTTCCAACTCATTCTTCTGAGGCCTAAGATCTATCACCAAGTGTCTGAATGTGGTCCTCTATGGGTGCATGATCCTCTAGGCCTGAGCTCACCACTCCTTACCATGATGTCCTTCTAGAATCTTCTATCACAAATTATATTCCTTCCAGGCCACCTTGTCGCCAGGTTGGCACCTTATCCACTCAGGTCATGTTTTTCTTGCATCCTTCCCAATAGGTTAAAAATGGATAAGTCCTAGATTCTACTCTATGGGTGTGCATTCTGGGTTCTACTTGAACCCTTCCCTGCTCGCCTTATCTTATGCAATTTTTTCAACCTTATGCACTTATACGCCCTTTTTGGACTTCGTTGATATTTCTGGGGCCCAACACTCCTATCATGATTTTACAAAACAAAATAATAGGTTGAGGATCACCACTTCCCCCTTCCATGGAGTCTACATTGTTGTAGCCTGATCCTAGAGAAAGTAAGAAGGATCCTACTATTCCAAGTAAATCTTTTGATACCTCTTCCAATTATAAACCCAAATCTTCTCCTTTAAAATCTAATGCTTTGAAATATCCTAGTCTGTTGTTCAAAATACCCTCCATTCCTCAAACATCAAATCTTGCTCCCAAGCCTATGCAAACTCCAAAATAATTCCCTTCACTCCCCTTATCTGCATCTACTCCCTTTGACTTCATAGAATATGAAAAAAAATCCAAATTGTAGATTACTGAAACCAAATATTTACAGACCCATCCTGAACAGTTCGAGAGGAATGGTAGTCTAACGTAAAATTATGTAGCTCCTCATCCTAAAGGAATACTACCAAACCCACCTACACATCCCTCATAGAACATGCTTTCTCTGAGTGCATCAAAGATTGATAAATTTGAACCTTTCTATGTCTCCCTTCTTGTTGGAGAATATGTATTGAACAATTTCATAATAGATTTGGGTGCCTCAGATAATGTAATTCTTGTGAAGGTTTCCAAAGCTCTCAAATTCACCATGACTCCACCCAATGGCTCATGTTACTCTTTGGAGTCAAAAGAGGTCCCACTTGTAAGGAAGGTCAAAGATGCACAGGTGGCTCTTGCAAAATTTGCAAACAAGAAAATTTTAGTGATGATTTTGGTAGCAGATGTCCTAGCCTCATTTGGAATGTTGCTAAGTAGAAGTTTCTACTGAGACTTGGGAGGGAAAATTTAGATGAATTGGTAATCTGTAAACATGAAGGGAGACATGGATAAATTTCTTCTCGAGAAGAATATGATGTACATGGTACGAAAGTATGGAAGCCCAGAAGGTAACATTTTATACCAAGATAGCAGACGGATGAATCACTTTGTGATAACCGAGGAGGAAGAGGATATTCCAATCTTGATAGGACCAGACATGCCATCCTAGAGAGATTTGGATTTTGAAGAATTATTGTAGAGATTCAAGTTATAAGAGGGCAGCCTTGAATTACCAGACTATGCAAACCATGAGGAAGAGGAGATGGTTCTTGATGATTTTCAAGAAGAAAAATCAGCTTATATGTTTATCCAATATGAGGAATTATTCTCATTCCCATTAAAGGATGAAGATGATCTTAGTCAAGCCATCTATGGATATACAAAATCAGCTTGTGATGAGCCCATGAAAGGTTTGAAATAAGTGTCTATACAAGAACTACTGAAATCTATAGAAGAAAATGAGGACCCCGAGCTCAGTCTTGAACTCCTTATACAAGCCACAAATCTGCAAAACAAGTGTGAAGCTGATTTTTAAGCCTTGACCAGTGTGAAGGTTGGCCATATTGAGATAAGGCAAGATGAAAAATATGATTCCTCTCTTGAGCTAATGGTTGATGGATGCAATAACTGAATGGAGATATTTTTCTTCCCATTTAAAGATGAAGACTCTTTCCATGATGAATAAATTGAAGCAAGGAGTTTCGAGACCTCTGAAGATGAATGTATTTTTGATGAAGGATCGGTAGAGTGCAGGGATTCCCAAAATGATGAGGTATTCCCTCTCAATAATTTCATTGAGCTTCATTCTTTAATGGTGTATAGATATGAGTTGCAGGAAACAATGAAGCATAACTCCGTGCAACAAATCTTGTATGTAGTAGGAATTTCAGAAGATTCCGATCTGATTCTTGATCTCTTAACTCATGCCTTGGACATACAAGAAAAATATGAGTTTTCTTTCTATTCTCCTGCCAATACTCAAATGTATCATAGTGGAATAGAGATAAAGGATGAATCTAATGTTTCTCATGGAGAAGATGTCAATGAGAATAGACCCGGGAAAGAAAGTAACTCAAAATATTCAAAGAATTTGAAAAAAAATCAGCTTTGGGTAAGCGATGAGATGCTCAATGGAGAATCAGCTATAGGGATAAACATGGAAGGCAGCTAACACTATGAAACTAATTTCAAAGAACAGGAAGGTAGTGGAATTTCTAAGCAAGGACTTGAGCATCAAGAATCTAACATGGAATCACTCCTACAAAGTAAAAGGACAATCATGGAAACACCTAGCTTCCATAAACAATTAAGGAAAGGAAGTTACTTTCTTGAACCATTCAATGGCTTCGTAGAACAACATCACTCAGTGTTGCCCACTCACAGGTAACATTTGAGAAATGGAAAATGCTTTAGTGAAAGTGGGTTGCCCCCCGCCCTGTACCATAGGTGATTATTAGGTGTGTTTCCCTTTCTGTTGTGTGTTTCCTTTTATTTTCATGTGTTTTGTGTTGTGTGTTTCCCTTTTTCCTTGTTTTTTGTTAGTTTCCTTCTTGTCTCTCTCTCTCTCTCTCTCTCTCTCTCTCTCTCTCTCTCTCTCTCTCTCTCTCTCTCTCTCTCTCTCTCTCTCTCTCTCTCGTAAGTTGTACATGACTCCACAAGGCCCAATGGATAAGGCATTGGTCAATGGATTATATGGTCTAAAGTTGAGATTCTTGGATTCTTCACGCCATGTCTTGGTTTCACTCAGTCCATGTCATATCCCCAAGCTAGAGCAATTTTTTGTCATGCAAATGTGTAACAGGGAAATTAACAATTTCCAAGCATGATAATGATACCCCTGTACCAATTATTTCAAGTCCTATCATGCCAATACACCCTAGGTCTACCCAATAAGTATAGTAACCTCCCAATCAATGTTAATTCATTCCTCTAGGTGATTTAATAAAGTCAAATCAACCCTTCCTAGGTGATTTTAGGAGTTCATCAAAAGTTGGAAGCTACATGCAGTTGTGGGAAGTGCTATCACTAGCCTTTTGAGGACTAGAGAAAATCCATGGAGCATATAAGAAAAGAAAAAATGGACATGGAAGAAATTGAAAGGAATAGAAACATTATGAAGGTTATTTTGGAAGGTTCAGGGAAGATTTGGAGTATTTGTGGTAGTTTCATCAAAGTTAAGGATTCACAGGCCTAGGCAGTGTAAAGGCCAAAATAAGTAGTGGAGCTTCAGAGGGTGATTATGAGAGCTCTGGATGGATTTAGGAGAAAAACAAAACATTTCTAGAAATATAATTCCAATCCCTAAAATATGGCTAAATCATACTTTTCACAACACTTTGGTGCATCAGGTTTGTATGAAGTTTTTCTCAAGCACAAGTGGAGTACCAAATCAAAAATCTACTTTTTTAGGGATCCAATGGAAGAATAAAGAAATTATACCCTTACCATTGGATTCAAAAGGATATTTCAAGTCAGGATCATATAAAAAAATTCTAAAAAAGTCCATCAGAAGCTCAAGTTATCATCATCACAAATTGTCCTCTTGGAGTAAGTTCAGGACTTCACCAAATTTTGGGAGGACACGTGTCAGCTCTAGAATTCTGGTGGGATTTTATGTGCCCAACATCCCTAAGGGTTAGGTACATCAACCTTTTAAAAATTCACCCAGCCCCCATGTGACCTTTGGAACCCCATACGAACATCAACATTGCCAGTTCAACCCCCGGGTGAGATTTGGAGCTCAAATTCACTGTCGTCGAATCAATGCCACGTGTCAGCTCCATGACCACCATGGAGTTTTATGTCCCTCACGTCCCTCATAGGTCAGGTACATCATACCTTTAAAAATGTTCCCAGCACTCTACGATATATTTTTGGTCACCCATGTGAGCCGCTTCTAGCCCTCAGTTCTTTAAAGCTGATTTTTGAGCACTCACTCCCTGTCGTTGGATCAACGCGATGTGTCAGCACCCTTCTTACCATGGAAATTGATGTAACTCATGTACCTTTGAGGTGAGGGAAATTAGGGACAAGAAAATTCACCCATCCATCTCTCACCATGATTTTAAAAATTTAAATATTTACCTGCTTCCATGCTTCTAACTGCTTCCACTCCTGTGCATAGCTATACCTCCATTCTTCTTCTGCAACCTCCCTACCATCACTCCACCATTTTTGAACCTTGAACTAGACCTATCACAAAAATAATCTCCTTTATTCCATTAAATCATACATGTATCAGAAGGAAGCTTGAGAAAATTAAGAAGGAGAAACAAAGAACAACAAAGAGAAGAGTAGAAAATCTCCATAGCCAAAAAATGAAGATTCACAAAAATCTTGCAAACCAGTGCATGAATCAATGAACCATTTTTTTTCTATTTATTCCTCTATCCAAGACCATAAAAAACATACTTTGAAACTCTCCTCTCATGCAATAGATAATTTTCAATGAAGAAATCTCCTTTCCGGCTTGAAGAAGAAAGAAGTAGGATTTCCCATCAAACCGGTTGTCGGATTGAAGCAAAATTGCACGTGAAGCACCAGAAGAAAAAAGCCATAACAATAGTATAATTTTTATTAAAAAAAGAGAAGAAAAGGAAACCTAAAATTTTTAAGCTCCATTAATGGCTTCCATGACACAGTAATGGAAAAAATCAGCAAGCTACCTCTTTGCTTCTTAGGGTTCCAGTGGGCGGAATTCCCCAAAAATTGGAGGAAATGATCATCGAAAAATCTAGTTTCTCGTAAACTATTTTTTGCACCATGAAACCCCAATTTTTTATGGATATTAAGGGATGTGTTTTTTTTAGTACGCTTTCATGTCACATGAAGAACATCTATAAAAAAGGCACGAGCTGCTTCTTCACTTCTCAAGGTTCAAATGGGCGAAACTGCTTAAAAATTGGAGGGAATGATCATTTAAAAATCTAGTTTCGCGTGAACTAGTGTTTGTGCCATGAAGCCCCTATTTTTTAGAGATATGGAGGGCTATGTTTTTTTTAGTATTCTTTCCACACCATGAAAATCTCATTTTCCAACTTGTTCAGATGAAGGATTTACTCAAATGCGAAGCGTGGAACCCTGGAATAGAACCCAAATTTTCAAGACCTATTTTGTTGCAATCTGACATCCACGGTGCACTTACTAAAAATACCATGTCTTCCTACATAGGGGTCTATTAATTTATATAAGAAACCATTTGAAGAGGCTACGAAGAAGGAAGTAAACACAAAGGGAGTATTGCAGGAAAAGTCATCAAAAAGGTCATCTCGGCTCACAATTCACACTTACTAAAAATAGTAAGTTACACTCAAAGAGTAGTTTTGTCACAATGGAACGTACAAGGATAATCATTGTTTGAGATCATCCTAAGCAATCTTCACAAGGCATTCGAGATCCATGTTATTTCATTCAACTTGGAGAGTGTTTGTGAGTTAATTTGAAGGTGTTTCTTAGTGTGCAAGGAGTTCAAAGATTCAGAGTTTTACTGTATTTTGAGCTTTCCATCAACAAGGATAAAAAAAATTCATTAGGAATGAAATATCCTCTTCTTCTTCTCTCTCTTTCTCCCTCCTTTTCCCCTAACTTTCTCTCATTTTCTAATATTCTAATTTCGTGTTGAGGTTGCACTTTTTCATATGTCCTAATGTAATAAGTCACCTTTATGTTGAAAAAAGGTACTTAATATTCTCCTAGGAAGTTGAAAAAGTTTTAAGTTGCACAGGGACATATGAAAATCCATTGGGGGGTGGATGATAAGTCACCTCTCATTCTATAAATTGTAAATCCATTCCCATTTCAAAGGGTTGGTCATTAATTTTGTAATCTCAAGAGTGCAATCTACCTTGAGAGAACAAAAGAGATAGCCAAATTCTTCCCTTCCCATCATTCTCAAATTTCCTCTATTTCCTACACTATGTACAATTTCTACTTAAGAACCAATACAAGAAGAAGGAGTTTCTATCATTTTTTATGAGAATATTTTAGAAACTTTGAGTTCTCAATCTTACCTCATCTTATTGTTGTTTCTATTATTGTTTCCTCTTACTTTCAATGCATGTGATGTAATTTCCAACTAGTGTAATACAAGTCTCTGATTTCCTACTTGCAACATTAGTTTTTCTTGTCTAATATTCTCACTCCCTTTCCCAATTTCCTAGAAAATTCTTCTCTTGCAGGTATCTGTAAGATTTTCTGCAGGGTTAGTGGAGTGTTCCTGTTGGATCCCCAGTCAAAAGGCTACCTCAAAAATCCACCTTTTCATGCGCATTCATATACGGAAGTTGCACCAGTTAAGTAGAGGGACTTATATTCGTAGAGCATTGGAAATAAATCCATGAGTTTATCCACCCAAAAAAATTTCTTGCCAACAAAATTCTAGCAATCACTAAGCTCCAAATAATATGTTACGATAATACCTAGTGCATGCTAGACTCAAAATTTCTTTTTCTTTTTTTTTTAAATCCTAGCGATAGCTATGTTCCACATATTATGATGTGGTAATGTCTTAGCGACGTATAACATCATGATTTGTTATTGAGTATTAATCACTGATGGGTGTTGTTATTCCCTTCATTTAATCAACCCTTAGTAAAGATGTCATATTCAAACCAGGGATGTGTCTCAAGCTATATGCAACAAGAGGAATCTTAGTGATTTATTAATTTATTTTAGGTACTTATTAATTTTTTATTTTGTCAGGGGTTTTTACAATGTCATTAGATTTCCCTAGCCAAAGCCTCATTAAAAATATACTACAATAAACTTACTGAAATAAACACTCATTGTTGGAATAAATAAATCTTTGAAATTAAACATGTTGTTGGAAATGAAACACACTTTTGCAAAATGAAACAAATTACTGGAAGTAAACACACTCTAATAAAATGAAACAAATTGCTAAAAATAAACACACATTTGAAAATGTTGCTGGAAATGTTTGCAAGGAAATGAGAGTCTAACTTATAACACCTGCAGGGACAAATATGTGATAGAATTTAACTGAAGAATCAAAAGCATTTACATAATTAACACTTAATATATTTACGTGACTTGCTTAGAAATATAAACACCAATAAAACAAATAATCTTTCTTTTTGGAGGACTGGGCCCTTGTTCCACCTTGAATAGGGAGTTGACAAAGTATGATTCTCTCAAAACGAAATGGCTATCTTATTACTGAAAATGTTTTGTCTTACAAAATTCACTGTATGTCTATGATATACATATATCTCTATATATCCCTCTAATCTATCTACAGGTCCTTATATATATTTTATCATCTAAAGATGCATTTATGATCACAAGTGCTTATTAGTTGTCCATCTATTAATAGGTTTCCATGAAACAAACTAGTGCTCATAGTGGATGTGGAAGTTAGGAACCTTGCTGGACACACAACTGTCTGATCATGCATACATATTTCTGGGGTCTGAATAATCGGCAATCTATTGATCTAATCCTGATTAGAAGGCCCATTGATTTCTCTATCACTAGATGTTGTCAAAATAAAAAGATTCCCATTGATTCTAGAACTTTAGAGAATTTTCAGAACCAAATAGAACTATTCTGGAACTATGAAATTTCTGGAGCTTAAGCGTAGGAGTTCCAGAACTAAGTTTCTGGAGTTTCGAAACTAAGTCTGAAGGTTCCATAACTATGCGATAGATTTCCTTTGTTGTGTGATGGAGTTCCAAAACTAAGTATGGAGGTTCTGGAACTAAGCCATATTGAAGCCAACGCTCCCAAAAACATGTTGGTTGCTTCATACTTTATTCTTATGACTAATTGTGACCTGTTTTATTACAAAAACTGAATTTCCACACACTTTGTTAGGAATTACAGATTTTTTATACGTTAGAACTAGATCCAACAAAAGATGGACAATTACATCCTAACTTATACTAGATCAAACAAAAGTCACAAAATGCAATCAAACTTGACAAAAAGGAGAGTAAAATAAGATCATTTGTTACACTTTGACGAGGCATATTTTAGCCATATAAATCGCTAAGCTCTGAAAATGATTTTGAGGCATAACCTAGTGATCACTAAGCTCGCAATATATTACTTGTTTTTCATTGAATCCTAGTGACAACATATCTTCAAATAAAATGTTGCAACATAAGCTAGTGGACACTAAGATCAAAAATTCATTCTTCATCTTGTTAAATGATGAAGACATCTAAGCTCAAAATATTCTATTGTGGAAGCACCTAGATTTTCGTCTTGCTCAAAATTTGTTAGTTTGATCTGTTAAAGCATACCGCTAACAACTTGCAAACATTATGAGTATGCATATTATAACAGATGCTAGCCTCCTAAAAACTTAATTTAATGTGTTAAATTCTTGTGACTGCTATGCCTCAAATATTATGTGTTAAATCCTAATGAATAGTGAGATTGAATTATTACATTGTTGTAAAGTCTAGCGGCTGCTAAGATGAAATCAATTTCATTTAAAATGTTTAATCTTGTCGAAATATTTTTTTTAAATGTCATGTTGTGGTGGTATGTAGCGACCATTAATTTCATACTACATTAATTTAATTTGTTAAATCCTAGCGACCGCTAAGCTCCATATAATATGTTGTGGCAATACCTAGTGGGTGCTAGACTCGAAATATCTTTCTTTATTTTGTTAAATCCTAGCAACTGCTATGTTCCAAATATTATGATGTGGAAGCATCTGAACGGTGTATAACATCATGATATATGTTATTGAGTACCGATCTCTAAGCTCAGAAAATGTTTTTGAGGCATAACCTAATGGCCGCTAATTTCATACTACCTTAATTTAATTTGTGAAATCCTAGCAACCGCTAAGGTACATATAATATGTTGTAGCAATACCTAGTGGATTCTATACTTAAATTTTTATTTTTTTTTGTGAAACCCTAGCAACCACTAAGCTTTAAATAATATGTTGTGGCAATACCTAGTGGATGCTAGACTAGCAATATCTTTCTTTATTTTTTTAAATCCTAGTAACCGCTATGTTCCAAATATTACGATGTGACAATATCTTAGTGGCATATGACATCATTATATGCATTATTGAGTACCGATCGCTAAGTTATTAATATCCTATTGTGTTATACCTTGGTGGCCACTAAGCTTGCAATAACTTTATTATTTTTGTTAAATCATAGTGACAACTAATATCCAAAGAATATTAGTTTGTGGCCTTCCAGAGAGACTAATAATATTGTGGCCTTCCACATAAACCCTAATGAATTAATATATATGCCAACACTTTATCTTCCGCCAATAATACATGGCCTACTGATAATATAGTTTCAAAATAATTATATCGTCGTGAATAACATACATATATACATAGTGATTGAAATATTTAATATATAAATTTCAATACATAGTGATTATAATATTTTATTTATAAATTTAGTCGTATATATAATATGATTAACCTTCCATTGGACAAAAAACTATCTCACAATTGAAAACCTAATATGACTTTATAATTTTAAACCATTTTGTTAACCTCAAATATCTTCTCACAAAGTTAATGCGGTAACCATATAAACAATGTATAATGAAATATTTACGTTGTGTTGTTTCTATCATCATAATAAAAGGAAAAAAGGGTAGATGTAACGAATACCAAAATAATATTTTGAGTCTTGTTAAACACTACAATTTTAAAAACTAGTGATTATGCAACTGGACATCATTATCAGGAAACAAATTCCAAAGGGGGCCATAGATCGGTGGAAACTTGAAAGTGTTCAAATGAAGTAAAAAACATAGCTAAAAAGGGATTAAATTTTCTTTAGTTGGGACCCAATAGATTCCTTGTTTTATTTAAGAACAAGGCGGTGTGATAAAATGATCAGAAGGAACCGGTAAGAAGAGTTGGGCCGTAGATCATGCTTTTGTAGAGAAAAGTAGGGTTGGACTGACATGAAAAAGATATGAACTAGTGAGCACAAGGAAGTTTGACAAAATGATCAGAAGGAACCGAAAGCAGAGCTAGGCCACTAAGTGCATTTTTGTAGGGCAAAGAAGGGCTAGAAAATGGTTAAAAAGATAAGATCTGGTTGAAGAAAAAATAACTGAATAAGCCCGCAATAAAAAAGGTGCACATTTAGTATAGTATACATTTTTGATAAATACCTTATTTAGATCTAAGATTACTTTGTGCATGGTGATGCTGTTCAAACCACTGACTATTGCATCAAACTAACTATCTACACTATTTTTCCACAACCCATTTTACTTCCCCAATGTGTGAGTACACTTTTTGTTACTACTTTGATTATTCCCTTTTTATTAATCCATGAATGAGATTATAATTACTACATCATTTTTCCCTAGCCAAAACAATCGGGATTCTTGCATTTGGCCCTGCAATATTTGGCTTGCTTGTATCGTTTTATGATTTCATGATTTTTTCTTCTACAACACCTAAAAAACAAAAACCCTAAAAACTAGTTCTCTAGGGTATTTAACATATTTTCTAGCACATTCCACGTTAGAAATTTTGAAAATATAAAAGGTGCGGGATATGGAAATTTGAAAATTAGAGCAAGGCAAATTGTGTTAATATTGAAATTTTAAATTCTCAAAAATGCAGGGGAATTCGTAATTCAAATTTTAAATTCACCGCTCATTGAGAAAAGGTGCGTGATATCGAAATAATAAACAATATTGAAAATAACACCTTTTGTTATTGGCTATTAATATTTAAAACATAATAAAACTTATAATAAAACAATAGAAATAAATTAAATCAATTTATAGGCACATTTATTTTTATTATTTTCAAAAATAGCCTAGATAATGTTAGATGTAGTGTGCTAATGAAATATAATTCTCCAATTACTTTATGCCACGCAGTGAGTTTGAACTTGATAGTTAGAAAACATTATAATTGACACATTTATTATGAAATTGAAATGTAAAGAATAGTATAATATGAAACAATGATATTATTATATAAATAGCAACGAGTAAATTGACGACACGTGGCTATAGCTTAAAATAGTTGAAACGTAATAAAAAAATAATATTATAATAAAACAAATGAAATAAAGTGTACGAATGCATAGGCACATTTTTTAAATCAAAATCGAACTATACAATGTTAGATGTAGTGCGCAAATGAAAAATAATTATCCAATTATATTGTGCCACGTGGCATGTTTTGAACCTAATAGTTAGAAAACATTATAATTGACACATTTATTATGAAATTTAAATTTAAAGAAATGAATATAAAATATTTTGAAACTATATGAAACCACGATATTATAATATAAATAGCTACTAATAAAATGATGACACGTGGCATGAAAGTTCTGAAATCCCAGAAGGTGTTTTCTACATTAAAACAACAAAAAGAACTAGCACCTCACAAATGTAAAGTTAGTGTTTACAATGACAAGAGGTATTGGTATATAGCTAGCGGCTGCTAGGCTATATCATGATTTGTTATTCTATCGCTATTTCCAAATTAAGTAATTGTTGTGCACAACTGATCATATGTCATTTCAATCAATAAATAAAGTAGCTTAGCAGTCGCTATGCATTTTATTTGATGAGAAATGATGTGAATTATATGTTCTAATGATTTATCTTATCAAAACTACAAAAAACATAACTTACTCTCAGGGTATATATGGATTCCAATTAAAAAATATATATCTTGTACGAGGTGTTAGTGCTCAATTTGATCTCACCCTCTATCTAATGTATGCATTCAAAAAATTATCTATGACTAGTTTTCCCATGTTTTAAAATGTATGTTTGAACATTTGATCATGTTAGATGCAAATTAAAATACTTTGTTTAGGATGTTAATCATCTTGTTCAGTCGAGGAATGTAATAGTCATGTTTCCCCTAAAAATCCCTATGAAAATTTATCATGGATCGGGTTTAATCTTGAAAATATTCCTTGTATATCATCCTTTGGACCTTTGTTACAAATTTCATATTTTTCTCTGCCACCCAAAGATACATGGAAAACTTCCATTGGTTACGTTGTAGTGGGCACAATTTGCAAAATTATACTATCAACATAATAACTACAAAATGTAAATTTATCCCCGAGGCCTGTTAAATAATCCTGTGAATATTCGAGTCAAGAAATCAAAGAAAGAAGAATTGACCCCACTCCCAAATAGGTATACATGTAAAAATATGATTGGAGTGGAAATTCGGGCCAACGATGCATTTTTGATGACGAGTTGGTGAAGTGCAAAATGCAATAAAATATCTAAGGCCCGTCAAGGATACGTGGCGTATTCTTAGCAAGGGTCAAAGAATCGAGGCTTTGGGTCAACTTGATAATTTTGTGCCTAACTGGGAAAATAAACATATTAAAAAAAGGTCCCGTGACTTTGTTACCTCTAAGATTTGCTCCTGTGTCATGATCTTAACAAAATTATAGGGTGGGTTCTTGGGTCAAATGTGTAAACCTATTTACATCTAAAAGATAGTGAAAAATTACAAAAAGACTCCATGAGACCATGAAGCATCACATTCATCCACGTGGAAGATCCAAATTCAAATAAGAAAGGTAGGGTGGATGGTTAGGATGTAACACATTTATGAATGTCGTCATTAATGTGTTTTTACACAAATCAAAGCAAATTTATTTGAAGTATGCGAACACTTCGAGCTTTTTATTATCACATGTGAGGATTTAGATGCCCTACATATCATAATTCATAGAGGAATGAAGTGAAATCAACCGAGAAGTGTCAATTTGGAGATAGAAGATTGAGAGTCTACGAAATAAGGGAAAATTTCATAGACATTTGCATGGAAAACCAGTAAGGATTATACTGCTTTCATATTTCTCAATTTTTTTCTACAATTTGCAAAGAGGTTAAAGGAAAATGTTAGGGCATAGAAAAATTAATCTGTTTCCAATGGGTTTTCAAGTTACATCTGATATTACCAAAGACTTATAAAATTGCATACATAGAATTGATGAATTCCGATTTGGATGATTTTTTGTAAAGACTCAATAGCCCAGATAAAAATGAATTCATGGAAGTAATAGAGGCTAGTAATATTTCCCTAGTTGGTGTTATACCTCATTAGGTACATTGTCCCGAATTGGTAAGTATTTGTGCTATGAACTATAATCATGAGAAGAGGAAAGTTTTAGATGGGAGTGGTGAGGCAATATTGACATTAACATTTAGATATTTTAGGTTAATGATGAGATCGCCGGTAACCATAAGCACTAAATAAGCCCTTAAGGACTTCAAAACCAAAATGAAAGATTATGCCAATGTTATAAATACTAAGTGGCTGCTAGCATATAAGAAGGTAACCACAAGACCCAAAAGATTGGTTAGGGTAAATTTTTTTGGAGGAAGTAGAATATTTAATTATGTTGCTAAGAAGGATGGCTAGCCTTGAAACAATAAATGAATTCAAGGAATGGATGTGCCCATATATGTGGGTGACTTTAGAAAGATGAGGGAGCATTTACTGGGAAACCCTTATAACTGATTCAATCCATGAACATCTTTTAGTACTAACTGTAAAAATCAAAATGGCTGGTACTGAGGAGCTTGAGTTTTATATGATGACATATTTGATTTACAATATTTCATTCCATATGCATTTTCCTGGCCTTATACCGCATGCCCCTTTCAAACAAAACAAAATGTATGAGATTCGTCCCCAATTACAGTTGAGTAATTGAAAAGGAAATGTGAGATTGGTGAATGATGCATTCTTTGCACCTGTCATATGCTTACTAAATCTTGAGTGGGAACAATACATAATATCATAAGAAGCTAGGGATGCAATAATGGAATATCTTTTTTTTCATCCAGTATAGATTGTTCACCTACATTAGAGCTAGTAGGTTTAAGGGGCAGCCATAAAAATTTCCAAGATATTTAGATGACAAGATGACTTTGTGTGAACTTTCAAGACAAGTAATACCAGTTCACAAGTTGATTGCTGGGAAACACAAAACAAACATCAAATTTCCTCTTAAAATTGGAAGATACTCTTTCCCTGCCATTATAAAAGCTAGATTTATGGAGGAGGAGATGGAAATATTTGACATGGATAAATTTGAGGAAATATCTAACTATGATATTAGATGGGTGGTCAACACTACTTTGGGAAATTATTTTGAGCATGAACCACACTTTGAGAATTATTGGATGAATTGTAGAGATGAGGAGGAAGTTAGAATCAGATATTTGTCAAGGATGAATCTTAGACAAATCATTGATTTTAAAATTGATGTGGTGCCTCAAGGAATTTTGGATGACCAACAAACAATGAGTCAATATTATATTGACCAAAAGATAGAAGGACAACCAATGGCTCCCATAAAATGGGATGAGGGAGAGTCAGATTATCAGTATAATAGGATTGTTAATGTGATGAGAAGGACCTTGACTTGGCTAAAAGGAAATAGTATAGATCTATCCATTCAAAAGACAAGGGTACTTAAGAAATTTAGGGACTTGGAAATTTTGAAGGAAGATCTTTCCCTTCTAAAGGAAGGGGATGATAAGATAGATCCTTTGGGAGGAAAGGACCCTCAATTACCTTCAAAGATACCTACTACAAGTATTTTTGATGAATGGATTACTGCTGCTAGTGAGAATGGGACTTTTATGTCTGATTTGAAGTAGAAGACAAAATAAATGCTTTTAAAGTCCATGCAAAATGTTCCTATTACCTTTTCAATGCCCATACAGGCTAAGAGAATTGGTATAACAAAAAAGGGAACCCCCACAACAATATTAACAGGGGAATCCAACTCGACTAAGATAATGAGAGGATATCTATCAGGTGTGGACCCTGCATCTTTGGTACAATGTGTAAAAGAAAGATAGCCACTAGATGTTAGGCATTTTGAAAGAGCCAGGAAGAAGGTTAAAATTATATTTGAATAACCCTTAGAAAGAGATGTTGGTGGCAATACATCAATAAATCACAAGCATAGAAAGCCTAAAGTGATTGACTCTCCCACTCTTACAAAAGAACAAAAAAGAGTAGCTTCTTCCTTGGCTCACCAGGTAACACCACCACATGATCAAGAGACACCCCAACTTAATCCAATTTTGCAACCAGTTTCCCTAGCTCCAGTTTTATTTCCAGGAGGAGTAGTAGCTGAAGTTATCCAGAAACAAGTAACCCAAAGTAATCTCCCACCCAATATACCAGGAAGTTATATGATTGAACAGGGTTTTAAGAAACGTGATGCAACACAATTTGGAAGTATGAATATACCTCTTTTTGACCAACCACATGAACAAAAAAATCTCGATTGAAATAATGGACATAGACATAAGTGAAGAGATTCCTATACTTGAACCATTTGATGTATCAATCAAAACATATATGGTAGAAGGTGCAGGTGTTCTCCAGTAAGATGAAGGAGTAAAGGAACTTACCCAGTTAATAGTTGTTGAGCCAAAAACCTCAATGTCAAAATTTTCAGTTGAATGTCAGAATATTTTAGAGGTAGATCAATCAAAAAATTGAAGGATTCCTAGTGAATCAATTATAGATACTGTGGCACCAGACAAAGAATACCCTCAAGTAGAATCAAAAGTCATCAAGGGTAATGAATCACCTCAAAAGGCAGAGTCTACTGAAGAAATAGTGGTATAAATTGTAAAGGAAGCCACTTCAGAGGTGAAAATTGATGACGATAAAAGGGTACAGACCATTGATAATGGTTAACGATTAATTACTAGAGGTTAGCCTGCTGAGCCAAAAAAGAAAGAACTGAAAGAAAAAAATTTAATTAGCATACCCGCTCATGAAGAAGTTTCCACTGAAAAACTTCCTTTAAAGGAGGCAAATGTTGCTAAAAGAGACAAGTTTCCCATAATGACAACACTAGCCCAAAATGTTCCTGAGGAAACCAAAGAAGTTATGGCTACCTCAGCTGAGGGAACAAATAAAGAACATACTCCAACTGATAGTGTGACGCAAAAGGAAATCAATCAATTCCAAGTCAAGATCAAGGAAAGAAGCAGTTGGAGGAAGTGCCAAGAAAGGATGAACCCAAGGAATCAACATTGGGAGTAGAAAAGGAACAACAGGAAGCTCTGTCGATGCAAGAAACATCTAAGCAATTGGTTGTTTTCTCTGACAAACTGCAACATGCATCACAAGAGGTAAAAGTAGGGATTTCTCTCACAACTAATTAGTTAGGAGGGTTGATCTCAGAAGAAGAAGATGATATTATACCTGAGAAATTTATAGATATTACAACCTCGAATTTCCCAAATCCCCAAAAGACTCCAAAAAGGGCTAGGGTTATTACTAAGACTCATGTAGATCCATATGGATCTAGAACACTAGAAGTGGAAACCCACATGAAGGTAAACCAAGAAATAATATAACATCAAGTGATAATAGTGTTTAGCTTATCCCTTTGGGAAAACCCTCAAGAGAAACATTGAAACAAGAGGGTTTAGAGGTAGTCCAGAGCTTGTTACATAAAGTGGATGAAGAAAAAATATAAAAAAATAATTTTTAATAATAGGTAAGGTATTTAAATTCATGTTTACAACAACTAGTGGGCCAATATAGTGAAAGAAAGGAAGATATCTCTATTGTTACTCATGAAGTTATCAGACATATTGAAAAGGCTACTAAGAAGGTTAAAGATGTTGATGATTGGGTAGAAAAGTTATTTGAAAATGGGAAGAAGAGATTTGAGAAAGCTAGAATGAAATATGGAGAGCTTAAGACCAAACTCAGTGAAATTTACGAACTAATTGAAAAATGTGACAATGAGCTCTTTTACTATGAAGGAATTCTTCCCAAATTGAACCATCTCACTCAACTTGATGAAGATCTAGTTGAAAAGGAAGGAATTTTGTCAATAGAACTAATGCGAACCTAGTATATAGTAGAAGATTTGGATAAAATTAGGGTTGAAGTTTTGAATGAAGTCAGAGGAAAGATGGAGACATAAAGGAAGTGGGTTGGCAAAGGCATTGACACCATAGATATAAAATTGGAAGGTATGGTGTTTGATAAATTCGAAAAGAGTTATGGTGACCTAGAAATGGACTTCCTAATAAATTATTTTAAGAAAAACATCTGAGTTGAAAATTTTTCTTATGAGGTCATGGAGATATTAGTATGTAGAAAGCATAATTACAAAGTTAAAATCAAAGCCATGGGAATACAAGAAAAGGATGGATCAATGTGGAGATGCATTGAACATGTAGAACCTGATTTTTCAATAGCACACAGGTCCAACTGAAGAGGATATAAGGAATTTATTTAAAATATATGATGCATATGTGGAAAGGACACCAAAGGAGGAGAAAAATGATGAAGATGAAGATACAGATGTGAAGACCGATGAGCAAGCTTGGGCTTGTTTTTGTTGAGTAACTTTTTCATCTTATTTTAATTATTACTCTTATTTCATGAAAACTGAATATTATTTTGATTTTTTTTTTTCAAACATGGATGTAATTTGATGCAATAAATTATATATTTATATTACTTTGATAGAATTTCAAATTTATAATGAAGCATATAAACTAATGGAATTGTTTGACATCTTTTGTATTGTGGAAAAAAGTAAAATTAGGGTTCTATAGGGGCCCCAGCCTATGAAATACGTTACATGCATTGTTTGGAGACTATATTAGAAAGAAACAAGAAAATATAATCCTAATCATCTTCCACTACAAAATCCTCTTTGCAAAGAGGAGTTTTTTCACCAGCCTATTCTTTCTATGAACAAATTCCACTATTACCAATATCATTTAAACAAACACAATGTCTTTAGCCAAGGTGTGAGACATACCCAAAGACATGATTTCATCAGTCATTGTCATAGGACCATCCAACAAACTAATCAATTGTGATCTCCTCTCATATGAGGAAACCCATTCACTCATGTCTAGACCTCCTTTAGGAATATCCTTTTTCCTTGTTGCTTTAAAAGTGAAGGATGGATTGACAGCTTGAGCTAGAAGTATAATAACAACTAATCCTAGAGTAGATGGAGTAAGAGGCCTAGAACTAGACTCACCCATACATTTATTCACAAATATGGGTTATTCTTCAAAAGGCTATGAAGGTATGGTCCCTGATGGGTTTTTCTCCAAGATTGAAACACATTTCTCTAGTTCATTCATCCTGCAAAAAAGAGTAGGAACACTACCTAATGAAATTTCTCCATCAAGTGTGTAAAACTCTAGAGAGATCTCCTTCATAGTGAATCCTTTGTTACAAATTAAGGGCCGTAGATAATTAGATACACCTTGCAAAAAATACTGCTGACAAGCCAAAATTTCTTCAACATATCAGGTGTCTTTTGATGTTCTAGTCTGAAAAGATGAAAATACATCATCTGAAAGATGGAAAAAACAAGACTTATCCTTATAAGCCTTCTAATCAATGTTACATGAATAGCTAAGGCGGTCAATGGCCCTTTGTAATATTTTGGGGCAGTAATGTTGATTAACATCCTTACAAATGCCTCATCAAGGCCTGATAGATCAAATATTTTGTTGAAATATTTTGAAGAGATTTCCTTCAAGCTAAACACCACTTCTACTCTCGCCATGTTGCCAATAAGAGAAACTCACCAAATTTTTTCAGACTCAAAAGGATGTAAGTTTGAGAAGGGAACAACATGCATTTATAAGAAATTAGAGGCAAGAATGCTAAGTAAACTATAATCATGGTGAGATGACCTCCAAAATATGTATGTGATATCCACACAGGAGAAATAATTTTGAATTAAGTTAGAATTATGTTGAATATAACAGTCAGCTTCATATGACATGATCCATGCAGGAAACATAAGCCCAAAAATACATAAAAAGAAGTGTGTTTCCCAAGATGGATTCTCAAAAGGTAAAAGGGAATACACATCAAATCAAATCACCTAAAGGTGCTCAGAAATCATCAAAAAGGGGTTTCTCTAACCACCTGAAGGGATAAATGATTAAACAAACATCAAATAAATGACCTGGAATCCTTATCATTTTGGGAGAGTGAAAAAATTAAATGACTCATGATTCTTCCACCTGGAAACATAAAACAAAATAATTTTAGGAGAATAAAGATTGATTAGAATATGTGTTGTAAAAGAAGGATATTCTTTCAAGATTCATGCTTTTGGGGGGGGGGAATAGAAAATTAGTGAGGTATTGAGATTGTATAAATGTGATGAGGATACTCTCATGTAGAGGGGGATTAAAGTTTTATAATATTTTAGAGAGATATAGAGAAAACCAAGTCATACTTCCTTAAGCCAAACCAATCTGAGATACCTGAGTTTTGTTCATCTGTTCTCAAACCTTCTTGCCAAGATGATTGTATTGTACAGACATTGGTAGAAATTAATGTCATAGGTGTTGTTTCCCCTTATTGAAGTGTTGGGATTTCTTGAATAAATTTGTGTGTATTCTCATGAGCAATGTTGTTTTTTTTCAGGATGTATTTCTTTGAATCAATTATCTGTATTTCTATTGCAATATTATATTGTTGATTTCTCTAAATTACACAAATCCTTAGCTTAAATAATAAAAATGCAGCAACTGCAACTATATTATTGATGGATCTTTCCTTCATGTTGTGGTAAATAGTTTTAAATTAAAGTTGTATCTATCTAATTTAATATCTTTGTTAGTTCTTGAGTGTATCTGGAATGTATTTGACAATAAATTATCAATATTTTATTGAGATTTTATGTTTTTGTTCTCAAATTTTGTGTGAAATCATGTGTTCTTGGACCTCCATGAATACAGACTTTTTAGTTGAATAAATGCTTTGGATTGTGTGATCTGTATTTTTCATCAAGAAAAATGGCTTACAACATTTGTTAAGGTTCATTTAAGTACTTTTTATTATCAACTTTATCTTGTTTAACTTTCCATCCACACATTAAAACTATAACCAATAACCATCTGGTCTACCCTAATTACCCATGCTTGCACTTTTTATGCACAAATGCTAAGGAGATATGTTGATTTTGTCCATACTTTATCCAAAATATGTAGAAGTATGATGGAAATACCTCTCTATTTAGTAACCTGAGCCTCCTATAGAAGACATTTGCATTTTATAGTGTGACAACTTGTGAGAATTAGATGACTCCTGTATTGGCCATGTCTTCTTGAGGATGCATTTCCACTTCCACAAGAAAGAGAGTCTAAACATTGTCATTCCATCCATTCCTTTCATAAAAAAAGTTACAAAATGGGTCCTCTCACCCTGGTTGTAGGTAGAACCTAAAGGAGTAGGGTAGGTCATACCCTTAGTGAGGTGTTATCTAACATTTCCCAAGTCAAAGTGAAAAAGAGACTACCAGATCCATCCCTGGCTACAAAACAACTTAAATCATGGTATGTCTTTCTCTAAGCATCCTGCTCAGCTTGTTGATGCTACTTGACATACATGTTGGGACTAATTTGGGTACTAATAGGAGATAAATATGTAGTGTAATAATTAGGGTTGTCATGTAAAGTCCACCCAAAATGATACAATTATAATGATAAGTGATAATGATAGGAGTCAAGCGGCCACTAAGCTAGACAATTATTTGTTATAATATAACTATTCATAAATTAGAAACTATTGAATGTAGTGGCCACTACATTATTCATTTCAACTAGTAATCAAGTTTAGCAGTCGCTAAACCTTTTCTTTGATATAGGGTAAGTGCACGAAGTTGGTGGACAATTCCGTGGACATAAAAACCTGAAATTCAGGAACCATGATCACGGTTCTTGAATTCTAGGTTTGGAAATTACCGAACCTAAAACCCCGATCACGATTATAAACCATGATCACAGAACTCAGACAAAAATTAGCAGTCCCACGACTCCTTATTTTCTCCATTTTTCATTTCAAACCTCGATTTTTCCTAGACATTTTTCACTCGAGCTTTGAATACCACCTCAAAATTACTCATCAGACTTATGGATAGTGATGGATTCAACCATGCTGCCAAGACGAGGAGGTAAGCCCCCGATTTTAATCATTTTTTTTTGCATTTTCATGGATTTTTTGAAATGTTTGTTTATGTATACATTTTTCTTGTTTTATCAGTTGGTCAGAAAGCTCAAAATTGTGTAAACCATTAAAGCATTACTCAAAACCCTCCAAACATTCCTCAAAACCCTCCGCCAAACATAGATCCTCATCCGCCTCCTATGGCTCTTTCTGTCCCCACTGAGCCAACAGGAACACAAGATAATATCATTGGAAGAATCCAAGAAAATAAAATTGTCATTGAGAACCTAATTCAGACTATAAGACAAAATCATGCTACAAATCCATCCTGCAAGACTTTAGCCAATACATTACAAACATTGATTGGTGAAGTCGAGTTCACAACCAACCAAATACATAGATGAAATACCTTTAGATGTGACTGTAGGAAGTGGTATGCGGATAAACTATCCCATGCTTCCGTAAAATACCAAAAAATTGGAAAAGACCTCATTTGTGCATTATTTATCAACCCTAGAACCAATACCCCCCTGCAATTACTTACAAATGGTTCCCAATCCATTGGTGCCATGATGACTGAATCAAAAATAATTTTTGGGACCGATGGTGGATGGTTTTTTATTATCCACCATGCAACAACAATGAGGTTCCTCTTTATTTTTTGAAGAAATTATATTGTGAGTTCGTGTTCAATGAGGTCCTGTCGACACTTTAATTTTCCTCCGTAATTTCTATTTCATGAATGTATGCATTAGGAATAGGATGTTGTTAAGTATAATTAGTAGTAGCGTCTGATAGAAGATAACGGCGCTACCAGTACGACGTCGCCAATAATATATAGTACAGCAATAGTCAAAATAATTTAAGCATATTACTAACTTAAGATTGATGAAGTTATGATTACTTCATGAGTAAATTAATATTGTCACCCTTTGACTCTTAATAAACCCAAAAACATTGATTTTTTATTGGGTGTTAATTCCTAAAATGGGATGGAAAGAAATAGTTGGTCGAGATTCTTCAACCTCGATCTCAGGAACCTCTTCACGTGCATCAGTTTCTTCATCTGCATCATTTTCTTCCTCCTCATATTATTCCTCATTAGGACCATTAATGTAGAATAAATTCTTCTCAATACATTTTTGTCCTTTTCACCACTTGCTATCATAATTGTAACATAGTCATTTTACTTATTTCTCTATGCTTTGCTGAGGAGTAATTAATGTTATCTGGGGAAAAGATGGTGCTAATGGAATTCATCAGTGTTAAAGGTGTGTTGAGGAAGCCATCGTGGAAGGAAAGTGAAGTCAATAACACTTGAAATACCTCATGGGTGAGATTGTAACAATTTCATGCTAATATTATAATTTACTGTTGATATTTCAGATTTATCATCATTCCTTTTTTATCATAGTCTATGGTATTCTTGTGTTATGTTTGTTGTTGTGTTTCCAGATTACATCCACCAACTAAAGGTTGTGCATTAGTGAATAATCATAGCACGAGGAGTTCCCGGTGAAGAATTATCATAGTGCCGGATTGGTGATGACATTTTGGTTCCGTTGCCGGGACCATTCCTCGTTGGTGGATTTTCTGGAGAGATATTCCCACTTAGTCAAAAATCAATTGGAGGGTAACCTTATTTTTACCGTGCATAGTAGTTACCATGGTAAATTCATTTTTGGCGTGAATAGTAGTTACCATGGTAAAGTCAATTTTGCTGTGAATAGTGTTTACCACAGTAAAGTCACTTTTTACCATGAAAAGTATTTAACACAGTAACTTCACTTTTTACTGTGAATAGTGTTTACCACAGTAAAGTCAGTTTTTACCGCAGTAAATCAAGTTTTACCATAGTTTACCATGGTCATTTCTATTTTCTATAGTCTTAGTGATCTATTATAGTGATTATTTGTGCACATAAGTCTTGTTGATTGTACTTGTGGGTTGGTATTTCACTATGGTTACTTTTGAAAATGGGGAAGATTCCTATTTTTTCAGCCCAATCTAATGAAGATGCTTCCTCTTTCATTCAAGAGTTTAAACGATCTTGTATTTGTAATGGCCTTATAAGAAGGGAACAATGGACTGAATTTTTTCCTACCTTTTTGGATGGTTCGCCCTTAGGTGGTTTGAAACACTAGGTGATAATGTGAAAAACTCATGGGATTTATTAACTGAAAGTTTTCTTGAAGAATTTGGTGAACAACAAAGATATGCAGATCTCATGATCGATATCACAAAGCTATCCCAAGGAGAGAAGGAGAAGATAAGGGATTATCATGCTCGTGTTCTAGAGCTAAGGAGGAAGCTCGATGCCCAGATTCGGAAGGAAGGATTAGTGGATGGGTTGATGAATGGCGTGGATAATCTCCTATGTAAGCACTTCATTCTTGGGATGAAGCCAGAGATCAGACAATGAGTGAAGTATGACCGCCCAGCTACCATTGAACAAGCAAAGGAGATTGCAAGAAGGCAAGAAGAAAGCATGGAAGAGGAGCCCAAAGAAATTGTTGCTAAAGTAGAGCCTACACCAGCACCTTTGGTCCAGAATCCACAACCACTCTCGGTGAGCACAAATATTTCTCCTAGTACATCTACTGAGTATGAAGATCTGCTCAAAAAGATGGGTCAGTTAACTATTAATCTTCTTCAAGGAAAAGAATTTAGTTCTCAGGGAGGAGATAGAGGTCCAAAAAGAAATATTTCTGAAGTTGTATGTTATGGTTGTTATAAAAAGGGTCATTATAAGTATAATTGTCCAGATAGAGCTTCTACATCTGGTAAAGGAGATAATGATAAAGGAAAAGCACCTGTGAATTCTTTTGATGTAGTAGATAAGAGCAGAAATAATGAAGTAGATGTGTTTGTAACAAAAAGAAAGAAAGAAAAAGATAATCAAGATGGAAATGATCCTAAGAAGATGAAAGGAGAAACTAGTAAGAAACATAGGAGAAGAAAGTTGGGTGTGCAGGATTTTCTGATTTCACAGGGGCAAGGACCATACTCCATCTTAGAAGATCTGTCCAAAAGGCCTGCAAATATTACATATGGTCAACTCTTGGCTATGTCTTCTGAGAAGAGGCGGGAGCTGCGAAGTGGACTCAATGCTCGATGAAGGAAGGAGGTTGAGGTCCCTGTTTTGGAGGCAGAGGCGGATCCCTATGCTCCACAAGCTGAGGTATTATGTAATGGTATTTCAATTCATGATGTCTTAGTTGATGGAGGTGCTGCAGTTAATGTAATGACCGAGTCTGTAATGAATATGTTGGGTTTAAAAATTGATCGCCCTTCAACACTTATGTTAAGGTCATTAAATAAGGGAAAAACTAAACCAGAAGGTGTAGTTTCAAATGTGGCAATATCTGTTATGGGTGTTGTATGTGTGGTAGACTTTCAGGTGATGAAAAATGGTACTGTTGCGTACCCAATGTTGCTGGGAAGACCATGGCTAAGGAGAGTTCATGCAAGAAACTACTGGAATGAAGGTTTCATGACACTTGGATGTGGTAGAGAGAGGGTGAAGATAAATGTGATCCCTCGACATCATAAGGCAGAACCTGTGGATTCAAGTGATGAAACTGATGATTGGACATCCTCTGATTACTCTAGTACCAGTGAAGTGGACACTGAAGATGAAGAAAGTGAGGTTGATGTTTCAGTCATGGATATCCTTCCAGTCACACCAACTCATGACCCCATAAAATTATCTGAAGAAGAAGTTGATGATCGTCTCCAACAAATAAAGATTGGTGATGTTGTGATGGAGAGTGAGAAGGAATCCTACCTCCAGCTCTTTCGAAGGTACATACACATATTCACTTTTGATTACAAGGAACTCCGTCAAGTAAGTTGGGTAGAACATTCTATTGAGCTGGTAGATGGTGCTAAGCCTATAAAGCAAATGCCATATAGAATGAATCCTAATTTTTCCAAGACTGTAAAAGAAGAAATAGATAAGTTACTTGATGCAGGATTCATATTTGCTGTGGAGAATTCAGAATGGGTTTCTCCCATTGTGATCTCAATAAAAAATAATGGGAAGCTACGCATTTGTGTTGATTACAGGAAGCTCAATAAGGCAACAAAGAAGGATCATTACCCTCTTCCATTCTTCAGATCAGATCTTGGACGAAGTAGCTGGCCAGGAGTGCTATAGTTTTGCTGATGGATATAGCGGATACAACCAAGTTCGTATAGCAGAGAAAGATCAGCTGAAGACCACGTTCACCACTCCTTGGGGAACTTTTTCTTATAGAGTTATTCCTTTTGGGTTGTGTAATGCTCCAGCAACATTCCAGCGTTTGATGAATAGGGTGTTCGAACCCTACATTGGGAACTTCATCAGAGTATTTCTGGATGATTTTTACATCTATGGGAGCAAGATGGACCACCTGCACCAGATGGAGACAGCATTTCAAAGGTTAGATGAAGCACAAGCCTCACTAAACCCTACAAAGTGTGTCTTTGGATGTTCTAAAGGTGTTTTGTTAGGGCATGTTGTATCCAGAGATGGTATTGGTACTGATCCTGATAAAGTTTCAAAAATCAAAGATTTACCATTTCCTATGAATAGAAGTAAGTTGAGATCATTTTTAGGCCATGTGGGTTACTATAGAAGGTTCATCAAGAATTTCTCAAAGATTGCACAGCCACTAACCCAGTTCTTGAAGAAGGATGTTACTTATGAACCAGGAAATAAGGCGCATGAAGCTTTTGGACAACTGAAGGAAGCCCTGGTGTCTTCACCTGTTTTAAAGAATCCAGATTGGAGCAAGCCATTCATTGTGTACATTGATGCCTCAGATGCAGCACTAGGAAGTACTTTGAGCCAAAAGGATGAAAATGGGAATGAACATCCAATTTACTTTGGGAGCAGACAAATGAGCAGTGCTGAGGTAAATTATACTGTAACTGAAAAAGAGGCTCTAGCTATCATTTTTGCTGTAAAGAAGTTTAGAAATTACTTGCTAGGGCAGAAATTTATAGTTGTAACAGATCATCAGGCTCTAAAATATATTGTCAATAAGCCTAACCCATCAGGGAGGATAGCAAGATGGATAATTTTGCTACAAGAATTTGAATTTGATATTATAGATAGGCCAAGAAAGAAGCATGTCAATGCAGATGCACTCTCTCGAGCCTATGATGGTTTAGGATCATCTTGTGATGATGATGATTTCCCCGATGCAGCATTGTTATCCCTTGACACAATCCCTAGTGAATACATAGATATTTGGAATTATCTGAATGAATTCAAGTTTCCTGATGGTGCCAATGCAAAAGACTAAGAGAAAGATTACTCAAGCCAGTCGTCCATATTCTATTCTGACATGGAGTATTATTTCGAATAGGACCTGATGGACAGTACAAGAGGGCAGTTGGACGTGATCAAGGGAAGGAACTGCTAGAAGAATTCCACAATGGTACATGTGGAGGGCACTTCTCTGGACAACTTACAACAAGAAGGATCTTGGATGCAGGTTATCACTGGCCCACTCTTTTTAAAGATTGTTATAATTATTGTAAGACATGTGATATTTGTCAAACACATGGTAACCGTAAGACTTCATCAGCTCCATTATGCCCTATTCTTCCACTTGGTCCCTTTGAAAAGTGGGGAATAGACATTGTAGGTCCACTTCCAACTACCTCATGCCAAAATAAGTATATTGTAGTTGCCACAGATTATTTAACCAAGTGGGTTGAAGCTAGGCCATTGAAAACAGCTTCCATGGATGAAGTGGCAAGGTTCATATATGAACGCATTGTCACCAGATTTGGTTGTCCATTAGAAATTGTAACAGATCAAGGAAGCCACTTCATTAATGAGGTGGTAGAAGCCCTAGTCAATAAGTTTTCTATTAAGCACAAGAAGGCAACAACATACAAGCCAAGCACAAATGGACAGGTGGAATGAACAAATTTTGTGTTGTGTCAAATTCTAGCAAAAGATGCAGCCTTGCAGGTACATAAATGGGATAAGAGGATTCATGCAGCATTGTGGGCATATAGGGCAACATCAAAGTCAGCAACAAGATACTCCCCATTTCAGTTGGCTTATGGCATTGATCCAGTTCTTCCTATTGAGTTTGATATTCCCACGGTCAGAGTAATGGAAAATGAAAGAATGGATGAAAGTGATTCAGTAAAAGAAAGGTTGGTACATCTTCATTTGCTAGAGGAAATGAGGGAAATAGCTAAGGATACAAGCTATAAGAAGAAAATGAAGCAGAAGGAATACTTTGATCAAAAGATCCGGTGGTCTCCATTTCATGTGAATGACTTGGTTCTAGTATATGATTCCAGATACAAAAAAAGAAGACAGAGAAAATTTCTTCCAAAATGGATGGGGCCCTACAAAATAGCAGTTGTGCATGAAAATGGTACGTACCGACTAGAGGAATTGGATGGCACTCCCATTACGAAATGGGTCAACCACGACAAGTTGAAGATTTTCCAAGCACCAGAATAGTCTACTCCGAGGACGGAGTAGAAGCTAGGAAGGGGGAAGATGTCGACACTAAAATTTTCCTCCGTAATTTCTATTTCATTAATGTATGTATTAGGAATAGGATGTTGTTAAGTATAATTAGTAGTAGCATCCGATAGAAGATAACGGCACTGCCAGTACGATGCCACCAATAATGTATAGTACGGAAATAGTCAAAAGTACAATAGGAATGTTGTGGTAAAAAGTAAATATTTGTCATAAGTGGTCCGGTAATGTTAAAATGTCAAAGTTGGGGTAAGTAGAGAAGTAGGGTCTACATGATTAGGAATTAGAAATATTATATTGGTAATAAGGACAAGGAGTGAGGTCATAAATATTTTGTGTATTTTATTTGTAAAAAGTCTAAAAATGTGGAACCCATGTGAAATGATAAGGTTTATCTTATCTTAAAAGATAAGCTTACATGTACAGATAAGAGTTAAGGTATGGAATATGATTCGTCAGAGTGGATTTCTTATCCTATCTTACAGATAAGATGGATAAGCCTGGAAGTTCTATAAATAAAGAGGCCACCCCCCTCATTTAGCATAGAAGGAAGTAGTGAGAAATATTGTATGAGTAAGTGTGTAAAGGAAGCCATCAGTTTAAAGGTGTGTTGAAGAAGCCATTAAGAGGTGTAATTGTGAAGTTTCTCCCATAGTATTGGTGGAAGGCAAGTGAAGTCAATAACACTTGAAGTACCTCATGGGTGAGATTGTAACAATTTCATGCTAATATTATAATTTACTCTGATATTTCAGATTTATCATCATTCCTTTTTATCATAGTCTATGGTATTCTTGTGTTATGTTTGTTGTTGTGTTTGCAGGTTACATCCATCAAACTAAAGGTTGTGCATTAGTAAATAATCATAGCATGAGGAGTTTCCGGTGAAGAATTATCATAGTGCTGGATTGGTGATGACAGTCCTGAATTATTTTGACTTTTCTAACTTTTTTGGTTGAGGAGGTGGCTCTGCACAGAGTAGACCTGGTGCACGCATAGGTCAACCTAGGATCCCCCATGCCCTAAAACCCCCACTACCTTCATTTATCCCTCCTACAGTGAAGGAGGTTGTGGAGATTGATACATTGCATGCATTGAGGGAGCTCACTGACACTCTGACCCAACATAGTGATCAGATTGGATCTGACGATGTTGGTGGAGGTGCCAGTTCTAGTGCACCACACCACTGTGGATCATATGGTGCCATATGCACTACGGGTGAGACATCATTTGCTATTTCACATGATTTATCTTCTATATATGAGATGTTGGGGAATATTTTTTGAACTGGTGCCTCTGATATTGGTCTTTCATAGGTAAATTTTAAATAAATATAAATAATATATATACAATAGTTTAATTCACATGTTTGAGATATTAATATATATATATATATATATATATATATATATATATATATATTTGATTATATGTCATGTACATACATGTAAAAACTAATTTTTTATTTTATTTTAAATAGCGAGAGCCGGTGAAGGAAACATTCGGTGTTGACATGCTAGCTACTATAGCTGGGTGTGTTTCAAACATAAGTTTCAAGTTGTACAAACTTACATTTTTAATTTCATTTGATTGCACTAGATTATTATTATAATGTTTCACGTGTATGTTGTACATATGAATATGTTTTTCTTTTATACACATGAGCCTAGTGGGTCATCATCTACTCTAGAAACTAAGGCTACTGGCATGCCTCACATGAGTTTTACGCAGGTTAGTAAATCTCTTTACACTTTGTTTCTAATTACTAGAATTTCACGTGGATTACATGTTTTGGACCTTTGTTATGTGGTGCACAGTCATGTAGATTTTAATATTGATTTGTACATGTTTTTTTAATAGCTTATGAATACTAGAGAGACTCCTCCATATATGTAGACTATGGAGGCTACTGTAGATACTGCCATAGCATCTATAAATCCACTAAGGTACAATTTTTCAAATTTGTTAAATTTTGGAGGTTCATTATTTCTTATTACTTAAATATACAATATCAAATTTTGTATGTATATGTGAAATATTTAATTTGAATATTAATTATTTGTATGTAGCTTACCCCTCATGAGTCTATTGTTGTCCCTACGATATGTCAACAACAAATTGATAGGGATCATGACATTGCGGTAAGATTTCACATGCATTTAAACTAAATTGTACAAGTTTCTAAATTTTGAATGTATTTTAAAATTTTGGGGGTTAAAAACTTGTTCTTTATGAATGTGCAGGTTAGGTTATAGGCAAGATTAGAGACACCTAGGACCACACAGATGAAATCCGTAGTGGTATCTCCCTCCACTACATCCCCAGGTTGTGGACATGCTACTTCTAGCAGGGTGAAGAGACGGAAGATGTTTCATGAGTAGATTCATAGTCCACTTGGATGTACATATATATATGGGCCATCTGGTCCTAGCGAACATGTTTCTTTATATAGTCCATTGTATATATATAGCCTTTTGCGACCACATGTGGTCCCATATGTACATTATGACACACTTAGTTCGAGATGTACAGATACATTATGAACTTATGTATATATTTTCATAGACGTGCATCTAGAGAACACTTTTTTTTATTCCTATATATCCATGTGTGTTGGTTTACATAATGATAAATCTGAACTATATATGTTTGATTTGATTTCATTGCATGTATGATATCCTTCTATGTATGTTTTCATAACCACTTAAATTAGTTCTATGATATGTACATGTTTGATTTAAATATTTAATCATGTCTTCTTGTATTTGGATTGAGATGAATTTTTTTCATTAGGTTAGGTATTTTCATATGGTTTCCTACTTCAAATTTCAAGTGTTTTCGATCTCTAGAATTGCAAGGATGTAAAAAGGAAAGTTTTTTCTCTGAAATTTTAAATGGGATGCTATAAAAAATTAGGATACAAATGCAAAATATTTTTAGATCATCTTCAAGGAGTTCATGAGTAGAAGTTATGGGTAAAATTGTAGGAGAAATGGAGCAGAAATGAAGGAGATATGAGCAAAAATGTGATTTTTGCAATAGGGTTTCTTGAAAATTTAGTAGCATAACTAAATACTAGCAGAAATGAAGGAAAAGGAAATATTAAAAAGGGATTAAAAAAATGGATAAGTGTATGTTTATACTCACCTCTTAACATTAACCTAGCTAACTCCCCTTCTAACTCATCCTTGACCATTCTAGATTAACCCAGGTTATATGGCATGACAGGGTAGGGTTACAAGCCTTAAGTGACAAAGGGACTTAAAGGGGTGATAATGTGAGAAGGGGTTAAGTATTCATGAGAGGGGGAAACATAATCAAGTTGGGGTGCTGAGGAATTGAATACCTAGTGAGAATGTTACAAGCCTCAAGTGACAAAAGGGAGAGATTACATGTGGTGGTGCATTCTGATGTCCCAAGTTGAAAAGGGTAAAAAATTGATAGTAATCCCTTATTAGTATTCTTAGGTTCCACCCATCACATGAAGAATACTCCTCTAATGAAGAATCAAATCATGTCTTCTTCTGCAGAAGATCTTGAATGATGAGGCTTTTCCATAGACCATCTTGTTGAATCTGAAAACTACAAATGAAACTTTCTCATCTTCCAAGATGTTCACATGCTCCAATGTTTTGAGTCAATTCTCAGGAATGGCATTGATATTTCCACATTGACAAAAATATTTTTCATTTAACTCTTCAAAGGATTCTAAAGATATAACCTATGATCTCTACAAGGGCTAAACTAAAGTATTGATTATTAAAGGAAAGGTTCACAAATATTTTCCTGAACCAATTCTTAAAATTTGAATCCTGAAGATTCTTCATGTGGAATTATTCTCCCTAAGAGGAGTACAAAGCTCATGCTTTCTTGTGCCAAGATCTTCCAAAAATTTTGATACATTCTCCTCATGGGATTTAAAATCATAAATGGCTTCTTTTAGAGCACCAAACCTCTAGGTGATGGTATGGGACAAAATTTCATACAAGTTCTCCGAGTCAAATGAAAACACACCTGAGATCACCAAGGAATGATAATCAAAATTATTCATCTCACTCAAAAATGGAGATTATTTTCCCAATGGAATTTCTCTTTCTTGATCTCAACTCTATTCCTATTGATTTTAAAAAATATGACCAAGAAAAATCTAAACAAAGAGATAATCTCAAGAAATAGATCATGTTCCCTTTTTCAAGGATCATGCTCACCCAATGGTCACATGTCCTTCTTTGCAGTATGAATGCTTGATCTTGCTTGTTGGACTAGGGGGTTGAAGTTTTAGATGTGAGACATTACTTCAATTTGAGGTAGAGATGATTAATCTCATGCAATCAATGATGGAAATTATGAATAAAAGGTCCTCACACATGTGTTCCCTTAATTGTTTGATGATTTACTTATACTCCTAATTCTGTGTCTTGTGATCTGCGATGAAGAATCGTATTACAATGCAAAAATAATGAGCATGTAAGCACATAACTGGGGTAGTAGAGGATGGAGAGAGATAACCACAACAACATAGCTGAAGAGAGAAAAGAAAGGATAGTGATGAAGTAGGTCTAAGAGGACAGAGGCAAGTCTAAAGAGAACAAGAGAGATGGAAGGTAAACAAGTGACATTGAATGTTTTGAGTTGTAGGAAATGAACGGAGGCGAGGAGTGAGAAGTCATGACTAAGGATGTCATGGCACCAAACTGACTACACCAGCACATCCACATGGCTAGGTGAATGCTAGAGGAGATGGTGTTTTGGTGCGCGACAAGGTCGTTGCTTTCGGGCTACTTCATTCGGGCGTAGTCCCTTAAGAGCCTTGACACCAAAATATCGTTCAACTTTTACGGGTGACTACTCAAACTCCATGCCACTTAGAGATGCCGCGTCTGATCCGACACCTTGGCGTACGGACCCTCTACAAAATCCTCTCTCTATTTTTTCCTTCTCATTTTTGTGCTCTTGCTGCCCTATTGTTTGCAAACGCGCGAAATAGTGCAGTTGGAGCCAGTGATTGGTTGTCAAACACTATATTTTGCAAATGGTGGGTCATGGCACCAAACTGACTACACCAGAACATCTATATGGCTAAGTGAATGCTAGAGGAGGTGGTGTTTTGGTGTGTGAAAAGGTCATTGCTTCCGGGCTACTTCGTTCGGGCGTAGTCCCTTAAGAGCCCTGAGACCAAAATATCGATCAACTTCGACGGGTGACTACTCGGACTCCGTGGCACCTAGAGATAGCCCATCTAATCCGACACCTTGGGGTAGGGACCCTCTATAAAATCCTCTCTCAGTTTTTTCCTTCTCATTTCTGTGCTCTCGCTGCCCTATTGTTTGCAAATGCGTGAAATAGTGCAGTTAGAGCTAATGATTGGTTGTCAAACACTATATTTTGCAAACGGTGGGTCATGGCACCAAACTGAATACACTGGCACATCCAGGTGGCTAGGTGAATGCTAGAGTAGGTAGTGTTTCGGTGTGCGACAAGGTCGTTTCTTCTGGGCTACTTCATTCGGGCGTAGTCCCTTAAGAGCCCTGAGACCAAAATATAATTCAACTTCGACAGGTGACTACTCAGACTCCGTGGCACCTAGAGATGGCTCATCTAATCTGACACCTCAGTGTATGGACCCTCTACAAAATCTTCTCTTAGTTTTTTCCTTCTCATTTCGGTGCTCTCGTTGCCCTATTGTTTGCAAATTTGTGAAATAGTGTAGTTAGAGCCAGTGATTGGTTGTCAAACGCTATATTTTGCAAACGGTGGGTCGTGGCACCAAACTGACTACACTGGACACATCCGAGTGGTCAGGTGAATGCTAGAGGAGGTGGTGTTTTAGTGCATGACAAGGTCATTGCTTCCGTGCTACTTCGTTCGGGCGTAGTCCCTTAAGAGCCCTGAGACCAAAATATCGTTCAACTTCGACGGGTGCCTACTCAGACTCTGTGGCACCTAGAGATGGCTCATCTAATCCGACACCTCACCATAAGGACCCTCTAAAAAATCCTCTCTCATTTTTTTCCTTCTCATTTTGGTGCTCTCGCTGCCCTATTGTTTGCAAACATGTGAAATAGTGCAGTTCGAGCCAGTGATTGGTTGTCAAATGCTATATTTTACAAACGGTGGGTCATGGCACCGAACCGACTATGATGGAACATCTAAGTGGCCAGGTGAACACTAGAGGAGGTGGTTTTTTGGTGCGCGACAAGGTTGTTGCTTCCGGGCTACTTCGTTCGGGCATAGTCCCTTAAGAGCCCTGAGACCAAAATATCGTTCAACTTCAATGGGTGACTACTCAGACTTCGTGACACCTAGAGATGGCTTTTTTGATCTGAAACCTTGGAATAAAGACCCTCTACAAAAGTCTCTCTCAGTTTTTTCCTTCTCATTTTGGTGCTCTCGCTGCCCTATTGTTTGCAAATGTGAGAAATAGTGCAGTTGGAGCCAGTGATTGGTTGTCAAACGCTATATTTTACAAACGGTGGGTCATGGCACCGAACTGACTATGTTACCACATTTGGGTGGCTAGGTGAACACTAGAGGAGGTAGTTTTTCAGTGCGTGACAAGGTCATTGCTTCCGGGCTACTTCGTTTGGGCATAGTCGCTTAAGAGCCTTGAGACCAAAATATTGTTCAACTTTGATGAGTGACTACTCAGACTCCGTGGCACCTAGAGATGTCTCATCTAATCCAAAACCTCAGCATAGGGACCCTCTACAATAGCCTCTCTCAGTTTCTTCCTTCTCATTTTGGTGCTCTTGCTGCCCTATTGTTTGCAAACGTGCATAGAAATAGTGCAGTTTGAGCCAGTGTAAGGTTGTCAAACACTATATTTTGCAAACAGTGGGTCATGGCACCAAACTGACTATGCATCAGCATGTCTGGGTGGCCCAAGTGAACGTTAGATGAGGTGGTTTTTTGGTGCACGACAAGGTCGTTGCTTCCGGGCTACTTCATTCGGGCGTAGTCCCTTAATAGCCCTGAGACCAAAATATTATTCAACTTCGACGGGTGACTACTAAGACTCTGTGGCACCTAGAGATGGCTCGTCTGATCTGACACTTCAGTGTAGGGACCCTCTACAAAAACCTCTCTCAATTTTTTCCTTCTCATTTTGGTGCTCTCGCTGTCCTATTGTTTGCAAACGCATGAAATAGTGCAGTTGGAGCTAGTGATTGGTTGTCAAACGCTATATTTTACAAACGGTGGGTCGTGGCACCGAATCGACTGTGCTAGCACATTTGGGTGGCCAGGTGAACACTAGAGGAGGTAGTGTTTTGGTGCGTGACAAGGTCATTGCTTCTGGGCTACTTGTTCGGGCATAGTCCCTTAAGAGCCTTAAGACCAAAATATCGTTCAACTTCGACGGGTGACTACTTAGACTCCGTGGCACCTAGAGATGCCTCATCTGATCTGACACCTCAGCATAAGGACCCTCTACAATAGTCTCTCTTGGTTTTTTCCTTCTCATTTCGGTGCTCTCGCTGCCCTGTTGTTTGAAAACGTGTAAAATAGTGTAGTTTGAGCCAGTGTAAGGTTGTCAAACGCTATATTTTACAAACGGTGGGTCATGGAACCAAACCAACTGTGCCGACACATCCAGTTAGCCAAGTGAACGCTAGAGCAGGTGGTTTTTTGGTGTGCAACAAGGTCTTTGCTTCCGGGCTACTTCGTTCGAGCGTAGTCCCTTAAGAGCCCTGAGACCAAAATATCGTTCAACTTCGACGGGTGACTACTCAGACTCCATGGCACCTAAAGACGTCTCATCTGATCTGACACGTCAACATAGGGACCCTCTACAATATCCTCTCTCAGATTTTTCCTTCCCAGATCGGTGCACATGTGTAGGTATGGTCTTGTAAACACTTGGGGAGGTCATTTTCAAAATTTACAACATTTTCAAATTTTACAACTTTTTCAAAATTTACAACTTCGTCAAAATTTACAAATTTTTCAAAATTTACAACTTTTTCAAAATTTACAAATTTTTCAAAATTTACAACATTTTCAAAATTTACAACATTTTCAAAATTTACAACATTTTCAAAATTTACAACATTTTCAAAATTTACAATTTTTTCAAAATTTACAACTTTTCAAAATTTAAAATTTTTTCAAAATTTACAACATTTTCAAAATTTACAACTTTTTCAAAATTTACAACTTTTTCAAACAATGAAAGCTTCTCTTAGCTTCGAGAATTTAAAATTCTCTACTAACAATGCCAACCACGTGAAGGTGGAAGCTTTTCTGGCACCACTAACCTAAACATAAAAGTGTTAGTTGAAAAGAAATTTAAGTTTCAAATCAAAACCATATACTATCTATATATACAAAATACACAAATTTAAAATAAAATATATTCAAACTTAAATCTATATCTTTAAACTAACAAATTTATATATATATTGAAAAGAAATTATATATACCAGACATGAGCATTGTAAATTCATTCCAATGAATCATCAGGATCATGGATCTACTCTGAATAACAGACAAGATTACTTCATGATCTGAATCTCAAACCTTCAAAGAATCTTGTTATTATGCCTTCCTCGATATATATACAGCTGAATATTTGTCACTAGAACTAGATGTAAATATATGAGTATTTTCCTGTGTGTTTCAAAGTCTTCAAACACCCAAACAGAGGAATGTTTTTAATGGATACCGTCGAATCCAAGTTCCAGTAACTACCACTAACCCTGTAGGGTAGTCAATATCTTCGCCATATAATAGGAGAATTCAACTTCTTTCTTTCCTCGATGCAACGACATAAGAAATAGTTTGTTCCTTCTTCATTGTCTTCTGTCGCAATTACTGCAAACACATGTCCTACAAAAAAAACAAAGGTTGAACAACTCAAATTTAAATTACATATTAAAATTTCAATGGACATAACTCAATACAAAAATTAAATAAATAACCATAAATACCTTATTACACCAAAATCAAAATTTCGTCAAAGTCCTTGGATGTTGCAACTTCATCTGCAGAAACAAGTCGTAATGCTTGTGGAGGTTGATAACTAGGAAGCGGAGTTAGAGGCCTACAAATCCATCCTTCCACCCATTCTTGTGAATCACACTCAGCAGTGACAAATTTGATACAAGATGCACAAAAACATGTCAACTTTCTTGTCCATATGGCCAACGAAGTAGTGTCTGAGCTACAAAATGAGTGCATATCACTGGACCCAGTGAGTGTCATACAATCCTCGTAGTTAGCAATTTATTGTTCCTCTATCAACCAAAAATATTTGCGAACTGTGGAATTTTCTTGAGAACCTCGGGCCATGTTGTCAGTACACCATTCCACTATGCTCTTTGCATTTTTTAATTTAGCACCATCTTTGTACTTCAAATCTTCTCTTGCAAAATCTCTTTTCACACATGCCCTTACACTGTCATGCTCTTCTTTTCCATGTCCAGCATCAGTGAAACTCCAAATATGTTACACACCCATCTTGACGTGCATTCTGCTCATCCAATAAAACATTCGTGCATTCTTAAACTGAGATGTGTAATTATCTGACCATATATAATGTTGTTTGAAGTGGATGTCCCTATCAGACAAGTTTCCATAAAATAACTGGAAACACCCTTGCACAAATTCAGTAGAATGAGTACGATCATCACTGATATAAAAGTGGTACTCTCTTAAAAAAATTTGATCATTCTCTGTACTGTCAGGAGAATGTAGAAATGCTTTATGCAAAAAAATGGAAACTTGTACTGAGTTGTAATATTGCGATTAAAACCTCCATTTGTGGTTGCAATGTGTAATTCTCTGCAAAATCGACCACTGAAACAATAGTACCAATAGGAAATGTGTCTTTGCATAGCTTGAACTGTTCATCCAACTATCGAGCTCTATGTGTATGCCTCACATACTCATAAACAATTTCATCCTTAAATTTTCTCAAAAATTGAAAAATGGGCATTTGTTCTGTAACTAGCTCACACCGTTTAGACTCTTTTCCATCTTTCAACTAGTATGCAACTGATTTATATTTATCAAACTCAACTAAATTATGTCCTATTGTACCTTCAATTTTCTCATGGATGTAACTTTCCAATGTAGGTAATCCGTTGCATGTACTATAACTTCCATCTAAACAATCCTAACTATAAAAAAATTGTCCAACTTCTTTTTCACAAAATATAGTAGGAATGAAATCCTTGGAAGATAGTGGAACTTGAACACCACATTCTGATAACATAGTTTCAGAATGAAAATTAGAATGAATATGTAAAAATTTAGCATAATGCATCGCAAATTCAACATGTTGCCTACAACAACAAGTGGTGCGAGCGTGGTTGATTTTCACATAGAATGGTTTCAACATTTCAAAAAAAACGTTGACTAATTTTAATTTCTAGATTCTCTTGTTCAAACTTATGAAAAAATTGAGTTTGAGTCATATCTAAGAAATGCTTTGGATGTGGTTCACGATTAGTAGAACCAACTCTCCATTTTATAACATCTCTTGTATTAGGTGAAACTCTAGTGTTATCATGCCAAAATTTAATAACAACTTCTCTTATAGCATCAGAATTATTTTTGTCCTTACGCGGTGCTCTAGCTTAGCATTTTGATATTACGTCTTTTTGCTTTCTGGCCTCTAATTCGACTTGTTTTGGTGTTTATTTTACTTAATGACTTGACGCACAATATTACTATTTTTTGACACCAATAGTGTGATATGCATCATGAAGGTTTTCAAAAATTGTAGAGGTTTGACCACTCCCATGATGTTTTCAAACTTCCTTTAGGTGATAGTGGCTTTTCTTCTGAAAAATGTGTTTCAAAAGAAAAAGATCCTAGGAGAATTTCATTTCAACAGTAATTTTCATACAGTAAGGTCAGAGAGTAAAAATACCAATAAAAACATGGTAATTCAGACATTGGGATGTGTGTAAATATGATTTATGAACGCTTAGCATTTTGAGCCGCACGTTTGGTGTTTGTTTATAAACTTTTTTGATCGTGGTTTGTGATAAGAAAAATTAAAAAACCGTCAGAGAGTAAAAATCATGGTAATTCACTTTATAAACCATGATCTCACCTTATAAACCATGATCGTGGTTTGTGTTAAAAAACCGTGGTCGCACTTTATAAACCGTGATCACTTTATAAACCACGATCGAGGATCTATCTATCGAACCTAAGCCTCGAAAAATCTTTGTTTTTCCCCAACCAAAGCTATGGAAGGTCATTATGAAGCGTAAAAGGTCAAAAAACCTCAAATCTGCTCTTCCAAATACTTGAACCATGCTGAAAAACTGAAAACATTTCACAAAAATGGGTGCCATCGTGTAGGGGAGACTCTTAACTTCATAGAAATATTGATTTTAAAGTGAATAGAATAAGATAAATATCATTTTATAATTTTTTACTAACAATAGGTCTTTAAGACATTTTTCTCGTGAATGTTCATGTCTACGTTTAAGACTGTAACTTTTTTTTCACTTATCAAAATATGATAAAACTTATACCATCCCAAGCATGGACAAATTCTATACACGTTTATATATATATATATATATATATATTTGATTTTGATATTTTTTGATATAGTTATGGTGGGCAAATGGAAAGTGCTCCGTTTTCTAAATATTTTCAGACCACTTTCACGGAAAAAATCATAAAAATAATTGCTAAAAGAAATAAAAAATAAAATCCATCCCAAGATAGACAACTACATCTAACGTTTCACCAAAGTAAAAACAAAAATAACAAGATTTGGTCATCCAAAATGCGGGCAAACGGACTACAATTTTATAAGTTTAAAAAAAAAAAAAACTAAGTAATATAATTTTAGGTGTTTAATATAGCTAAACTTGTCCCTTTTTAAAAAAAAATAGTATTTTAGAAACTATATTCCGAATGCTAAAATTCATATTTATATAATTTTTTCTAATTTAGAGTACGTGTATAGCTAATAATCCCTACAAGTTGAGATTTCATTTTTTTTGCAATATGATGTCAACGGATGACCCTATATTTGTCCATCAACTTCCTGCACTTACCCTACAAACTGAAAGTCTTCATCCCTCTCGATGGAACGTAGTGTAGGATTTGGATCCACCAGATAATGTGCAACCAATTTGAAATAATTATAATCATTGAAAATTACCATCAATCGAAATATGTAAATATAGTGATTACTACAACAAGAGGTAATGAAAGGATCCTAACAACCTCTAAGCTATATCATGAGTTTTTTTTATCAATAACTACTTGTAAAATGAGAAATTGTTAAGCCTAGCAGCACCTAGGCTTTTTATTTGATACGAACAAATATGGATTATAATTTACAAAGATATATATTAGGAAAAGGTGAGGTCATAATTGCACATATTAATGATATTATTAATCATGAAAAGTTGTAAGCAGTTCACCTTAAGCAACGTGAGGGAGAATAATGGGTTTATTTTCCAATATTGCAAAAGTGTTTCTGGCCTAAGCTATTATTGGAAAGACAAGTATAATTTCAAAAATTTCAGACCTCAACGTGTTGTGCATTATCTGGCTGCCATGGGTGGTGATAGAAATAGATTTGAGCTATCCAGCCATGGGCGTATTGTGGAGGATAAGTCTATGTGGCACATTTTTTGAATAAGGGGTTTCAAGAACTTTATCACCATAATCCAAGCGCACAATCACTCACTTACTATGGAGTTCAGGCTTGCATGGAAGGAAGGGAAAGTGGTGATTCATGGCATGGAAATAAAAACATCGAAGGAAGCCATAGCCCATGCTACTGGCATGGACATGGAAGGTCTGAAGATCTTCAAGGATAGGAATCAGAGAGATTACGAAATCAATACTTTCTTTTTCAGAAAGGAAATTGTCCATTACTTCACCAATGGTATCACTCATTCTTACATTCCTGGGGTGTGGAGAGAGGTCTTCCTACACAGCATAAAGTAGATAACTCTTGAGGGTAAGTATCGGAAGATATATACCCACCACTTGTTTCTGAACATGTTTAGACATAAGAAATTTCTCAGTATCTCCTATCTTTTTATGTATTTTACCACCTTGGTGAGGGATTTTTAATGGAGTAAGGTGGAGTCTCCCATCCACAATGGCCTCATTCTTCTCCTATTTCATAATGGGAATCCAGTCCTGGATAAAAACAAATGCCCATAATTAAAGAGGAGGAAGATATTACCCTAGCTGAGTGTCTGCCCAAGATGAGGGAAGGAAATATGGGTTCTAAGAAGTTAGGTGAGGGGAAGGATGTGCTAGGGATGGAAAATAAGGAATCCAATCCATCGAAGGGGAAGGATTAAGTTACCTCGGCAGGAGAGCAAGGTATTGATATGTGGAAGAAAAAAGTTCAATACTTGGAGATGGTGGTCCAGGTCTTGGAAGAGACTAACTCGGTGGTGAGAAAGGGTGTGATTGACAATATCAAAGCCACCAAGAAAATATTCTTGGCCTAGAATAATATTCGAGGGGATATCGAGAAATTGGATTCTCTGGTTTGAGATTTGGGTATTCTTCTAGATGTTGTGGAAAAAGAGAAGTGGAAAAGGAGGCATAACAGTTCTAATGAAGAGGAAGAGGAGGAGTCTGAGGAGGAGGAGGTGTCTAAGGAGGATGTCAAGGAAACCCCCCAGATGAAGGTGAATTATGATTCTAGTATGAAATAAGATACCATGGAGGTTAAACCCTCTAAAAAAAGTAAATCTAACTAATGGAAATTATTCCTAACTGTCTGTGGACTTTCAGGGAAATTTCTCTATTTTTTTTTGTTTAATGGCTTAAATCTCTTCCACTCATTGTTTCTTGGACCCCCTTCTCTGTTTTGGAGTTAAGTATATTTAACTCTAGGGTTCCTTTTCCTTTTTTGTACATCTTTGCTTCTATCACGATGTAATCTTTTTGTAATCATCCTCTAGGAGCCTATCCCTGCTTTTTACCCTATTTAATAAAAAATATATCTTAGGAGAAATAAATAAGTTTTGAATCCTCTCAAAAGTAAAACTGTTAAGCCTAGTGACTGCTATGTCACTCCTTTCAATGATTAATGAAGGTTGGTGGTCACTAAGCATTTTATTTGATAAGAATAGAAATTATTGATCCCTCTCGATGGAAAGCATTGCAAGAATTGGATCAACAAGGTATCACACGAACAATTTGTTAACATTATAATAATTTAAAATTACAATCGATCTAAATGTGTACATATAGTGATTTCTATGACAAGAGATAATGTTATGATCATAACAGCCACTAAGTTATTCCATGATTTCTTATTCAATAACTATATTGAAATTAAGAAATTATTGAGCGTAGCAATTGATACTATATTTCTATGATACTAACAAATATGGATTACAATTTTCTTAGATATATCTTAGGAGAAATAAATAATACTATATGCCTCTCAATGGAATTTAGTGCAGTAATTGGGTTCATCATGTGAAGTCTACCCAATATGTGACACTTACAATCATTGAAAAGCACTAACCATCCAAAATTGAATAAATAGTGATTACAATGGAAAATGGTAATGATAGGAGCCCATCAGCTTCTAAGCTAGAACATTGTTTGTTATTATATATATATTCTCAAATTTAAAAATTGTTGCGCCTATTGGCCGCAATGTTATTCCTTTGATACGGAAAGAAAACCTTGATCTCTCTTGATGGAAATTAGTGCAGAAATTAGCTCCACCTGGTAAGGTGGAGCTAATTTGATACAATTATAGTCATTGACAATAATAATCATTCTAAATTTGTACTTGTAGGGATTGCTACGACTAGAGGAAATGAAAATATCGTAACGATCGCTAAGATAGACCATGATTTGTTATTCAATAGTTATTTTGAAATTAAGAAATTGTAGTGGTCACTAGGATTTTTGTTTGATACGAACGAATATGGCTTATAATTTACAAAGATATATTTTAGGTGAAATATATAAGTCTTTATCCATATTGTTGAAATGTAGTGTTGCAATTAGGTCTGATGTGCGAAGTCCAGCCAACACGATATAATTACTATAATTGAAAAATAATATCGGTCCATAGTTGAGCATATAGTGCTTACAATGACATTCAGAATTCAAAGGAGCTTAGTGGCCGCTAAGCTTGACCATTGTTTTTTATTATATAGCTATTTTTGAATAAATACATTCTTGAGCCTAGCAGCCACTACGTTATTCACTTCTACTAGTTATGGAGATTAAATCTTAATGGCCTTTAAGCTATTCCTTTCAATTGGTGTAAATTACCAACAAGTAATATTAAAAATTTTCCATTCATATGTCGACTTAAATCCTCTCTATTTCTAAAATCTATGTTTTCATATGTTCCTTTCTTGCAATTTACGCAATGTGGATGGTTGTCAGACAATGGATAATCCTTCCAAAATATGTAGCATGTTAATTGTGAAGAACAATTTTACATAGTGTCTAGTATTAATGATGTGATCCACAAAATATTATTCATAGTAACCAGTTGAAGATTAGCTATCATATTCGTTTAAAGCCTAATAGTAGCTAACGTTTATGTTGATTGCTCACTAATGATAAAAAGTAATGTATTATAGAGATTGGTGATCACAAAGGCTAATACTTACATTCATTAGCATATGATGGGAAAAAAAATTGCTCCATATGTGAAGTAATTTTTAATATATTCTACTCCAATTTCAGGTACAATGTCTTCCATTGGTCACAATCCATTCTTGGCAATTCCATTCATTAAAGGTGTTGAGTGCTGGAAGAAAAGAGATGGGGAATGGTTTGTTGAAATCCATGTCCCTAACAACTACTACAATGACCTATGGTTGTCTTTTTTATAGATGAAGGACATGAGGAAGTTAAAATGGTTATATCCTCTACAGTTGTTGATTCATGTACACTATGTGTTCAATTCGAACACATTGACTATGAAAATAATAAGTTTCTTATTCTGGATATGGAGTTGGATGTTTCTTTATTTAGGAAATGGGAGATGAAAGCCTCAGAAGACAAAAGATAATTTTCCTATTAAACATATGGTTGGGATTCGGGGTTTTTAGTAGATAAATAAAAAATTGGTTGTTCAAATGCAGAAGACATTCATAGTGACATGCTTGCAGTACTTAGAAAATTGTATAGAGGTGATACAACCTCTTTCGTTTGTCTTTTTTTGAATATAAAAGGTTCTCTTTCACCACCTAAACATGCCAAGTTATTTACTATGCTGAGGATAACATATTTGGCTAAATTGAATCTCTATCCATCCAGATCAAAGTTGCATTTGTTGAAAAAGAATACTAATTCAGCTACATTCTTGAATAAAGAAACCACTATATTCATGAAAATATAACTTTGAACTAAGCAGCAATTTGATTTCTTTTTGTTTAATGGTGAAGTATTTTCAATTGATGTTTCCATGTGCCATGTAGTACCTCTAGAGTATCAGTATCATCATGTAGATGACGAGAATGTTGACCTTCTTATGCACTCCATGTTGATATATGTTAGTCTTACACATAGGGATAATTATTATTCCCTTATTGGAGTCTACAAATAACATTGTGGTGCTCTAAGATTCAAAACACTTGGAAAGGGGTGACGTTAAATTTTATATACTTGATGGCCAACATACAATATGTGCATAAAAAATGATTTGGGCTCAAATACTTACAAGTATTTACATAAGAGGTTATGGTTTTGAAGGGCTCATATTCTTTCTGCAAATACGACTAACGAAGCCATTACTAATATTTGCAAACAACAAAATTAAGTGAACAAAACTTGGATAGAACCCAAGCTTATTGATTTCTTGTACAAAGCTAGATCAGTTTGGAAATCGCTTAGATGTCCTCAAAGTCCCAAATTGGCAAAAAACAAAAGAGAGGAATGAAGGGTAATGTATTTTAATTTTATTACATTTGCTATTAAATTTTTTATTCTTTATATAAAAGATAAAACATATAATTGTAGTTTGAATGCAGAACTTTGAGAATCAATGCCTTCGATTTTAAAAAAAAGCAAAACCAATAATCTATACAACAAATGGACTATTTTATTATTTTTGGATGATATATGGACTAAATGGAATACAACAATTGAGTTTTTTACATCTGGTGACCTTACATTTTCACCTATTAAAGATAACAAGGATAACTTTGAACCTAATACATTGACAAGATTCACAACCAATTCATTCAAGGATATTAGAGGAATGAACGATGAAGAACTATCAGTACTAACAGATAAAGTAAAATCAGGGGACGTCTGGTTAACTGGTCCTTTTTAGGAAGGAATAATAGCATAGACATTTTATTCTTACTGTTGGAGAATAAAATGAGAGTAAAAGTCCTACAATATTTTAAAGAAAAACATCCAGATATTGATCTATTGACATCTTGTAGTGAATCGAATGTAATTGAAAAATTTAAATTGCATGAATCACACTACCTCTATTTGTCTTTACTATTGGGTGAAGAGAGGAAAGGAAAGATAAAATTTGATTCCCGCATAGGGGAAAAAAATCTAAAAAAAAGGACCATGTCGTGCAGAAGAAGTCGAGGCTCATACAATATTACACAACTATGTGGTGCTAATGGAAGACAATATACCAGCAAGGATGGTTGACACATAATAATTTACTTATCAATGTGCATACCCATTCTAGCTTTTTTCAACTCTAGCAGCTATTCCTGCCATCAATCCTTTCAATTTAGAGTGTGTTATCGTTGATTTTTGCAATTTGTCTAGCGATATTTCTTCTGAATAAATAATGGAGCTGCTAAGAGGTATTGAAACCTATGCACTGGAATGTATTATTATTATTCTCATACCAATTGAATATTCAAAAATGTTGAGAGAAACAATAAAAAATACATGGAAAAGGTTAAAGACAGTGAAGAATCAATTTTGAATGGATGTTATAGACTCTATGATTGCAACAGGCAATTTAAAATTTTATGTCTTATGTACACAATAACTAGAGTGTACAATTGTGATGATAATAATGATGAAAGATAAGAAGACACTAGGGATTGGATGGAAAAATTTCCACAACAATACATAACTGTAAGCCAAATTGGCCTAAAAGGAAACAAACATCCTTTTCCTTGTGAGCTATCATATGAGTTCTTGTCTGAGATGTATGCTCGATGTTGTTCCCAAGATTCTATAGTATTAGTGATATACATAGGTAGTGTCACACTGTGTGTATTAGTTGAATGTAATCAATATGTTGTTTTTATTGTTGAGACACATACTCAAGAAATGTTTTTGAAACATTATTATTCTCATATGAAGAAAGGTTTGTACCGGAATATAACTCAAACATGTGATTATGTTAAATGTATTTCAACCAAAAAAATATACTTACACATTTCTTATTTACGCAAACAACCAAATAACCATAGGAATCGATGTACAAACCTCTCAACTTGATGCTACAAAACCAACTCATCATGGTGATTTACCTTCAATCTCTTTATAAATATTTTTAATGAGGTCTATTTTCAATTTCCATTGTTCTCATTTTGTTGAAAATACTCTATGCTCACCAGCTCTGACCACAGATGAGGAGAACACAGCCACATCATCCACAAATATGGAAGAAAATCCTGGTATGTTAGTCATGTGCATTTATAAATAAGAATTGATATTAAGCCCCACAAATTTATAAAAAAATTAGTTTATGGAGATGACCAACACCCAGAGAAAGTAACAGTGGAGTGCACAATGGTATCCAACACGAATGCGCATATAGAACTAGGTATATTAGTCATGCGTATTTTTAAACATAATAATTTCTAAGGCTCAGAAAGTTATAGAAAATGATATCTGCTAATTCTAGAAGAAGAAAAATTTTCAAAGAAGGATTTACCAAATAACCTATTTCAAAAGTTCATGGTGGCATCCAACGCTATATAGTTTTTAGTTTTCAAGTTGTTGGTTATTTGCAAAAACCATTAATATCGACATAATGATACACACATTAGAATCTATACTTATTCCATCCAATGATGGGATAGCCTAGTTGTCACTAATCTACATCAATATCTCAAAAGTGTTGTCTTCCAATGGTTGGTTCAATGGATATAAATGAACCTTGCTAAAATTCATTCAAAAGACAAAACATTTTGATTTGTACTTACCATATTACCATGAAGACTAGTATGCTTTTCAATTATGCTTTCATTTTCGATAACATGAAATCAATTTTGAATTGATTATTGTTGTTTGTAATACATCTTGCATTAAAAACCAACAGCTAGTAAGGTTAATTAAATCCAAGCCAAAAGCTCAGTCAATAAGTGGTAGCTACCTAAAGTACTAATATTGAATTTTCCATTTTACCACGAAGTTCAGTATGCTTTTTTCAAATACCCTTTCATTTTCCATAGCAATAGCTATATTAATAATATTAATATTGTTTGAAATAGATCTTGCATCAAAGGATCTAGATGCAGGTAAAGAAGATGCAATCCTACCCATAAGGCCCATCAGTAAGTGGTAGCCATGAGCTAAAATGTTGATTTTTTCCATTGGTTAGAATTCATATGAGACTTATTAAATAAAATTTATTTATTTCCCTACAATTAGCCAAAATAATTACTGGCTTATCTTAGATTTGGAGGGCTTGTTGTATGAGAAAAACCAATCTCCCTCAGGGGACATCACATTCAAGTTCTGCATGGAGACTATAAAATGTGTGAGGTGGCCTAAAAGAGTTTATAAAGTCATTATCAACAAAAATTGAAATGGGATTCTGGTCAGAAAATGTCACTTCAGCTGATGTTGAAAAGCTGACAAAGGCCTATTATCGACTAACTTGAAACTAGTAATCATCTGGGAAAAATAACATTGTGAAATAGTCGATGGAATTGCAATAAAATATCTAGAAAAGGTTTGGATTATAAATGATGTCCCCTATAATTTTGAAGACACAATTTGTATTACATTAGGTGAAAAGGAAACCCTCAAGCAAATTTAATGGTTGGGATGACAAGCAAAGGATAAAATTACTCAAAAGATATGTGGTTGATGACTGATTTGCACAAAGACTTATCACTAATAGTGTCAAAGGGATTGAATGTGGTAGAGGGCATAAAATATTTTGAGCGAGTAAATGCTAAATAAAAATTTAAAATTTCAAAATGTTATTGTGATGATACAACTTAACATTGTAAATAAAATACATTCATTTGTTTTAGTGATGGTTCTCGTAACTATTTAAATTATGATTATATGCTTATAATTTGGGAGAATTTAAATCTTCCCTGATTATAAGTTTAGAGTGTGAGTGTATAAGTTACAAATGCAAATTAACAAAAAATATTTAATGTAACAAATCTTTGAGTAGTTTTTATTAATGAAATATGTATTCCTAAATTAATTTTGAGCATGCTAAAATACTAGTTTTTGCTTCAATATTAGTAAATGTATACCACTTTCCAATGCAATGAAATAACTACAATACATTATGTAAAGACTCGTCATGTTGAAACATTACATTCTATTCGAATAAATTCTTCACAAAAAAACATTCCTAGTATAACGATAAGAATTGAGGAACACCCTTAGATTTTACCTTTGTCACCACCTATAACCATTTGATTTTTGATATAACAATATCGAAATGGACTTATTTTTTATTTTTTAATTGATTCACCTCCCTAAACCATTTGATTTTGTTTTTATTTCATTTACAGATATGAACACATATAACATGAAACTGATCATATTTGATATAAATGGTGTTATTGCACACATCCACCTCAAGGCATCTTTGAAATTTAAACATTTATAAAAGTTTGGTCGAACTTGAAAAAAACATTATTTCTCAGACCTAATTTGAAATATTTCTTGCAATGGTGCAAAAAAAAATTCAACATAGCAATATGGACATCAACAAGAAAGTCAAATTTTATTGATATGATTCCTTCATTCCTTCAAAACATCAGTTTGGAGGTTGCAAGCTTCGAGTTCATATTTACACAGGAAGATTACATTGAGACCAAACAATCTAATTATGAAGGTTTTGGGAATCCAAAATTATGTCTCAAGAATATTAACTCTGTTTGTCACAGTTTAATGCATCGTACAATTGTAAAAATACAATGCTTGTACATGACTCTTTGGAGAAAAAAAAGTTCAATGATGTTGCGAACTACGTAATTGTTGAAACATTGAACATATATTCTAAGTCAAAAGACACATACTTGTTAGATGTGTTCTGGCCTTTGTTGAAACCATTGAAGGATGTTGAAGATGTTCAAGATTATATTATATCACAAAAAAAATTATAGTGAGCCTTTTTATTAGAGCTTTAATATTTTTTGTATTTTTGATTTGGAAGTTCATGTTCGGGAATAGTGTTACATTATAACTTCAAATTATTCATCAAATGTTTTACTATAATTATATGTACCTTTAGTAAAGGAATTTTAATTTATTTCATAACTATAGTTAAATACTAAAATATATATGGGATAGTTTTATAGTTAATTTTAAATAATTTCATATCCATATTTGAATTTGAATTTTTTATGCCATGTCTCTTACAGTTGCTAATTTCTTCATAACATCTTCAAAAATTCTCTAGTTGCGCTGAGGTTCAGTCACACCATAATAAATGAATTAAATATGAGAAATAAATTTAAATATGAAAATATATCTAGAATGGTTTTACAGTTAATTACATTCTCCTAAATTGAATCGTCTCCCTCTTTAAGTTTCATCATAACATCTTTGGTAACTCTCTAGCTAGCCCAAGGTTCAATTAAACCATAGTAATTGAATCTGGAAGTTTCTCACATTTCATCAATGTCATTGGCCTAGTTGTTGCTTGCTCAATGGCATTTGAAATATTGAAATTTGCATAGTTTAATATTAAAAACATCTTAAAACTGATAATAGCATTATTCCAAAGTAATAATTAAGCCTAGCCTCTGCTAGCCCTTATAAAACAAAACATGTATCTGTTTTATACAGGCTAGCAGATGCCAGGCATTATTTCTCAAATCAATGTTGGATTCCTTAAAATCATTAAACATTTTTTCACATATTCATAAATTTAAATTCTGACCAGATATATTGGACTTCGGAAGGAGAATTAACGTATTCCAATATTTTTGTTTTTGGATTCCAACATATGTGATTTTGGAGTACAGTTAATTCCAATATGGGTGATTTTGGATTCCAATATATGTGATTTTGGATTCCAATATGTGTGATTTTGGTATCCAATATGTGTGCTTTTGGAATCCAATATGTGCGATTTTAGAATTTAGATAATTCCAATATTTGACATTTTGGAATCCAAAAATAGTAATATTGGATTCCAATATTGGCTATGTTAGAAACTGAAACACTCAGATGGGGGTGAATCGGTGTTCAATTCAACTTTTCAAACCAAGAAAATCAATTACTTAAACTAAAAATCAATTCGAAGAGAAGCATCCATCCACACATACACATGAGACAAGTATTTTTAAGTGGGAAACCCAAATTAGGAAAAAACCGATTGAACCAGTGCACTATATGAAAAATGGTTACAAATATTTGTTGAGCTACAACTCAACTTTTGAGGCTACAACCTCAGTATTAACTCAAAATACAACTTGTGTAGGAAGTAACAACTTCCTAAATGATTTAGCTAGCTGCCATTGACCTTCTACAAGCTGCCACTTGCAAGGAAGCAACAACTCCCTAGTACAAATGAGCTATAACTCATCTTAAATAAATTAGGTGTGATCACTCTTCAGTTTGATGCACTGATCATTAGATGGTGACCCTATATTTTCATTCTATCTCTACTGAAAACCTCTTATGTTATTTTGACCTCTTTGACATGCAAGATTGATTCTCAACTCACTATTTCTGACCTACAAAATCTGTTTTTTGTGAATGTTATTGTTTCATACTTCAACATCATTATTTCAATCTTCTCACCTTATTTTGAAATTAGACAAGTTAAGTGTTGCATTAAATCACCGTCACTGATAATTGTTCTTAAACTGCCTGATTTTAGATGTCTTAAGATCTCAACTCCTTGAAACTTTAATATTTTGAACTTGATCTCAACCAAATTGCCTTTCCTTCTCTTCTCTTATACTTTAATCAATGCTTTCACACACAAATAAATCAGTAACTTTTTCACTATATCTTTATGCTACAAAGCTTCAATCATTTTCAAGCTTTGTCATGTTGTTACTAACACTGTATATTCAATCTCTTTCTCAACAAATTTTATCACTCTATCTCTTCTTTAGCTGTACTCAATTAGAAAAAAAACTCCACTTATTTTTCACACTCGATCTCATTAATGCTTCCACACTCATCTAGAATTCCAAAATACTTTTTACCATCATAGAAAATAGTCATATCATTTATTTAATTGAAATCTTTGAGTCAACATTTTGTATTCTTGAAATTCTCTTGCTTTTGAGTCCCTTTAACTTCTTCATGATATTTTATCAGTTCTTATCTCTGTATGTATCTGTGCATTCCTTTTCAACTGTTAAAGAAACTATTTTCTTTTAACTAATTTCCACACCTTAACTCTTTTTGGAATAATACCCTAATAAACTTCAACTTTCCAATCCAGACCTTTCAATTTTGTTTTTCTTTTCTAAAAAGACTCTTCATCTTTTTGTTTGGCTTCAAACAAGTTTTAGCTTCAACTCTTCATATGACTTCTTATAACTCCAAGAGCCAAGATTCTAAAAAAAACAAGAATGATGAGTCTCTTTCTCTTCTACATCAGGAAGTGAAGAAATTGAAATAGAAAAACCAAGGACATAAGGTAACTCATCAACTTCTTCAAGCTTTTCATTAGCTCAAATTCAAAATTTTGCATAAAAGGACACAAAAATGGATCACTGTTATGAATTTTTTTGCACCCCAAGTAGAGTTCAGAAATGTTGAAACACATCAGATGATATTCAATGCTTATAGACTTCCTTAATGTCATAATCCAACAAGAAAAAATTTGACCTTCTCAATTTTTTAGGAAACAAGAGGAAAATAGCCTTCATTATTAATACTGCACTGAAAACATTTCTTGGAGCACTTGAACAATGGAACAATGTAATTCAAGCTCAAATACATTCAATCGCACCCTCACCACATATAACATTGCAGTCATATCTTGAACCAACCAAAACTTGATTTGACACTTAGAAATTTAAAAAAAATCATAACAGTCATTCTTATCAGAAGGTGGACAATATTTGAAACTTCTGCAAGTGAAACCTCTCACCACACTCCACCTTTGAATCCATTTCTTTTACAACCAATTAAAAATGTTGTTACATATATCTGGTCAAATTTTCCTGATTTTCCATTGGTTAATATTTGAGAACCAAGAAAAATAGTGTCAAAGAAACCCTAGTTTAGGGTATATTAGCAATTACATACCCAAGAGCACAAAAAAAGAGTTTCTTCCTTTATATTCAATGAAATTTCAAATCTCAAGATGTTATGGGTGAAATATATTTCCTCCATCTTTTCCAAGTGTTTTAGTGCATTGAAGATCCATCTTATGTTCACAAAAAATGAGTTTTGTAGTCTAGTTCCTTCTTATGTTGACTGAGTGGCTTGGAGTGCAAAAACTTACTGTCAGGAAAAATTCACTCATGGGAATTATTATATCAAAATTCCAAAAATATTTTCAAGGCATCTCAACCTATCTCCATTATTCCATGATCGTTCAAAAAACTTTAAAATTCCCAGTCATGGGGATAAGAAAATGACAGTGACGAGATTAGGGTTTGGATCAAGTTGCTTTAATTGTAAATCAATTTAATTTAGGTGTTGAATGACTCTGAGAGATTGAGTAGATTGTTGATAAATTCACTCAGAAATGGAAAATACATCAAGACTCCCTGTTATGACCATTGCAATGAACAAAAACATAGTTACCTACATGTGAATGAGATCTTATTGAAAATTCAGTTTTTTGTATATTTCATCAAGCTGGCTATTGCCAATGCTCCCTTCTCCCTCAATGCTTTTTTTGCCTTTTTACTTAGCAAGATTTTTTACCTCATCCTTCAGCAATTTAAGCTCATCAAACATAACTGCCTTTTGAAGACATATCACATCTTAGGTTCCTCTTAGAAATCACCTTAGATGATCAACTTATATATTTTTCTCATGAGCTCCATAGATGAGATGATTTAAACTCTTTTAGACTCTGAGAATGATAACAATGATTTATTGAGTGCAAGAAATAAAGGCAGACCTCTCAAGATTACGGCTTTAGGTGATTGTATCTAGATAGCTTCTCCATTTGGGATTTTCATTAAAACACCTTCTGAGCCAAGAAAACACTATAAATGAGCTGCATAAACTTTATAAATAACCAAAATAGACCTTGGAGTTCAAATTTATCTTCTTTCTCTTATTGATTTAGAACACAGTCCAGAAGAGGCAAAGACTAGTCAACTAAAATGCTCATATCTTTTCAAATACTCCTTTTGAAAAATCACTTTTTACACCTGATTTATAGGAAACGTTACTCCAAAAATTAATTATATTATTTATCTAAATAATTATTTATATTTTTGTTTAGCGCTTAAGAATCCAGGTAGCTCAAAATGAGCTTTTAATAAACTAGTTTTGTAAAACCTTACACAACTCTCTTGAATGACCTCCTGAGGATCTGAAACTTTACATGAAGCACAAGGAAACCTTACTCCATCATCTCCCATGATTTTTTTGACAAGGATAGCTCTAAAATTGTCCATCCTATTTAATTTACCTACAAGAACATTGTCAGTTCTTAAGACCAACTTCTGTGACATATTAAATTCTGACTCCTTGGGTTGAGCTAAGCCTCACCTTTTCTCACACACATTATATACACTCTCTTAAAGTTTCTCCCATGCTTGATATGGTATTTACCATCATGTTACACCTCATTAGGTACCCGAAGCCAACTTGAAATGGCACTACCAATCAACCTTCAAGTCCCTGCCTTCTTGAAGCCACATGAAATCATCTTGGACCTCTGAGTACCATCTGATATGCCTATTTTTGAGCTCTCCCTTTACCATCAATTTCTTTGACATCAATGACAACAACCACCAATGCAATAGGGTGCAATAGGCTATATTTATTTGGTGCTCAGACTAGAATAAGTCCCAATTTAGTGAAATAAGCGTTAACTCAAAAATCAAGAATATCGACCCTCTATAGTTACTTATTCAACTTGATGATGGCGTATAGATAAAACTTCACTACATTACTTTGTTCTTGTAAACCACACTCTATTATTTTCTTTTGAACTTCTCACTCTGTAATCTTCTTCAACAACTTGACTTTATTAATCTACTTGAGTTTTCTCTTTCTTTTTCTTTTCTAATCCTCTTGATAAGTTTTTATTAACCACTCCTTTCTTGGCACTCTCTTCCTTCTCTTTTCAAAATGGCATAATAATACCATGAGTGCATTTACTCAAATTCGTAATTGAATTCATTTATATAGTATTCTCAATTCATGAATAAAAATGAATTTTCATGAGTCAGTAACCTTTAGAATAATCATCATGAGTTGACTTTAACATATTCAAATATTTTGGATTTTTAATTTTTAACGACTTCTGTAGCCATTCCTATTTCTCTTTGTCTCATAGCATTTCATGACCATTGCGGAAAACCCTGCACATTATAGATTAAATTCTTTATAGTTTAGTTATCCTCCTATATATTTAAATACACATTAAATTTTACGCCATTTAATTTAATGCATGACATATTATACCTTCCTTGACATTTCCTTTCCCATCCTTTCATAATGTGGCACTTCCTAACTTCCGCGGCCCTTTCTCTAAAAATTACAGAAAATTGTTAACACCCATGAGCCTTTATAATCACTTGTGGAGAAGAAATTCTACCCATAAAATACTATCAATGTTTTTAGAACTTTATCACCATCTATGGAACACTACTGAAATCCGTGAAGCATTATCAACAACTTTGGAGTTATACCACCACCTGCAAAACAATACCAAAATCTGTGGAACATTATAACTTAGTTTTCTTTAACGTATTACATGTAAAATTTAAATAGTCTAACAATATGACATTCATGAAAATATTTCCAACAATCTCCCCCTTTTTCATTGATGGAAACCCACAAGATCCTTTCATCTATTTTGAATATCCTTACTGAATTTCTCCCCTAACTTCTAGCACTCCCCCTTGATGAGTTACTTCTTGAGGTTGTTAGCAATTTCTTTTCTTTCCTTTCTAATTTGCCTCATTTGACATCAATGGAAAGGGAACACACTCTCACTATATACTCCCCCTTGAAAGTATGCTTTCATTTAATGACTTGTTGAACAAAATATTACTCCTAAATTTTATTTGAGATATTGAAATATTTCTTTTGGAAGAGGTTGTGTAAAAATATCAGAAATTTATTCTTTTGTGGAAATGTATTCCAACTAAACCTGTTGATCTGAAACTTTCTCACTCAATAAATGATATTTTATGGGAATGTGATTTATTCTAGAGTGCATAATTGGATTCTTTTAAATATTTATGGAAATAGTATTATTAAAAAATATAGTAATGGGAGAATCAAATTCTACTTTTATATCCTGCATCGTCTATTTCATCGAGAGAACTTAAGTGTAGCTTGATACTGCAGTGATGTATTCCACCTCAATTATAGATAGAGAAACAAAATATTGTTTCTTTCTTATCTAAGTTACTAAATTGTTACCCAAAAAGAAATCACCACCACTTGTATTCTATCATCTATACAACCAGCCCAATGAGTACCTGTATATGTTGTTAAGGATAAAGTTTCATATTTTTAATACCATAAAAAATAATCCACTGTACCTTTCAGATATTCAAGAATAATTTTGATAGCTTGTACATGAGTTTATTTTGAAGCATCCTAAAAATGTGTTATCATTCCTACTTCTTGCATTACATCTAGTCCAGAAGAAACTACATATAACAAACTTCTAATCATGGATCTATTGATAGTTTGATTTGCTTCAATGGATTCATAATCCTCTCTTAACTTGCATCCTGTGATCATGGGAGTACATACAAGATTACAATTTTCCATTCTAAACTTTTCAACATTTCCTTAATATACTTGGTTTATAAAATGAATATACCTTTATGAGATTGAGATATTTTTGTTCCGAGGAAAAATGAAAACTCATCAAGCATAGACATTTCCATTTTTTTATTTACCATTATATAAGAAAATGGTGCCATTTCCTGACATTTTTGTTGTAGAATTCTCACCAAATTTTACAGTGCCTCAATTTACACCTTTTAAGGTAAGAAACTTACTTTTTTCCCGAGTCGTGTGGATTAAGCAACCACTATCAATATATCACTAATTTCCTTTATTTTGTGCATGGAATGTTGTCTGAACAATCATGGAATTTTCTTTCTAGAATTTCTCTAACTCAACCACGTCTAATTAACCTTGGTTACCTCATCTTTAGGCTTCTTAGTGGGAAATATAATCACTTATAAAAAACTGATCTATATGCCCAAATTTGTGGCACTTATAGAATTCAATATCAAAATGCATCATCGAAGCAAATGATTTATGATTCCTATTTTTTGAAGAAACATAATAATTCAAATTTGTATTTATATTTCTATCAAAAGTTCATACATAATATGTACAGTCTATTTCCTTGTAGCCAAACTGATAACATGAATAATAATAACTATAAAAAGATTATTAAATTCTAATTTTTTAATTTTGCCTTGAAGGGAAAGGTCTTATTTTTTAATCCTTGTTTCTCGTTGGAGGAGTAAACTGTAACATGACTTTCTTATCTTCTAATGCTTTCATTTTAAGTGCTTTTAAATTTAAGAGTATTTACTTTTTCTTTCATGCTACTCTCATAATTGGAATGTTTTTAAGAATTGTTGTATAGATTTTTTATTTTTCTGAACTTGTCACTTTTGTAGGTTCTTTGGGAACATATTTTGTAGACTTCTAATTGTAACCAAGACCTGCTTTGATAAATGGTGGTCTCTAATTTTGTATGATTTTTTCTAAAAATTCAGTTTTCTTTCCAAACTTGAGACAAATGTTTTCCTTGGGAGTTGATTTCTCAAGTTCCTTTGTTAAGGAGATGAATTCACATTCAATTTTCTCACAATTTTCTTTTTTCTCTCTTAGCTATGTATTCTCGTTTGTATTCATCTTCTTTATATCCCGTAGATGAATACTTATAAAAGTGATGATTTTATTGGATTCTTCAAGATCATGCATCATTTATGAATTTATCATACTCACTTTCTATTATTTGAAATTTGTGTTTTAGTATTTTTTTTCTTTTTGAGTCTCTTGAGTTCCTCTAAGATAAAATTTCATCACTCTCTTCATATGCATACTTTCCTCCTTGGTATAGAGATTTTTCTTATACTTGTAGTAATTCTTCTTACGTTCATACCTCATAGGTTTATGACTCTTTTTCTTGGACTTATAATACATGTTACTTTCCTTCAATTTTTATTTTCTTTATAAATATTATTTTTGTATGGGAATTTATTTGCATAGTGTTTTATTTCACCACAATAAAATCATTTGAATGGTAGCTTACCTTTATATTTTCCAGATCCTTTTTTCAACCTTATAAAAAAGTGATATTTTTATTCATTTGATCCAATACTAGAATTGGTATGTGACTCAAGTTCCTTGGTTTTCACCTTATTTAATGCTTTGAAAGTTGCCTCTCACTTTGATGATTTATCAATTTCAACTCTCATCTCATATGTTGTGATAATTTCATGTAACTCATCAATTGTTTAGGTGCCCAAATATTTTATCTCTTCATTAAAAAATACTTTGGCATCAAGTATCATAGGAATAGATACAAAATTTTTACAGAATAAATTCATCCTTAATCTCTTCACCAAGACCTCTAATAGTATTGAGAACAACATCAACATGGAGAAGGTAAGTAGCAATGTTTTATTCATCCTTATTTTTCAAAATCTCAAACTCATTTCTGTGAATTTGAAGTTTGTCCCTTTTTACTTTATCATGTCCTTCATAGACATTCTTTATATTATCCTAACCTTTGTAGAACTACAATGCATTAATTGACAAGTTATACTTAACAAAATCGACTCAAAATTATATTCATATCCTTTACATTGCTCTTGCTTTTAATTTTTAATACCTCATATGTTGCAGGAGTTATTGGAGCTACATAACCATTGACAATAGATTTCAAAATGTCAAAAAAAAGAGCCATTAAATAGGTGTGCATCCTTATACTCTAGAAGGCATAATTAGTTCCATCAAACAAAGGATCCTTGTTTGAGGAAAAAACTTCTTGACCGATCACGTGTGTTTTTGTTATATACCTTCCAATGGTCAAACAGTTCTGAAGGAACCCACTTTAATACCAATTGTATAAAACAAACTTATACGGAGAGGGGGCCGAATCAGTATAATCTATCAAAATTTAGACACAATATAACATTCACACGACACATTATTTATGTGGAAACCCTTTCTAAAGAAAAAACACAAGAAAAAGAATGCTTAGTGCTATTTCCCAAATCTAGTCACAAAATTAATTGAATTAGAAATATTTTTCAGCACCAACCTACTAGAGATACCAATCCCTAGTGTCAAGTACCAACTTAGCAATAATTTGTGAGCACCAAGCCACTAGAGACACTGATTGCCAAGGCCAAGCTCAAACTTAGCAATATTTCTGAGCACCAACTCACTAGAGACATCAATCCTCAAGGTCAAGCACCAACTCAACAATCAACAATATCCACCCTCTATAGTTGCTTCTTCAACCTGATGCTGGCGTATAGATAACATTTTACTACCCTAATTTGTTCATATAAACTATAGTCTATTATTTACTTATGAATTTCTCGCTATGTAACATTTTTCAACAACGTGACTTTCTTAATCTACTTGAGTTTGCTCTTTCTTCTTCTTTTCTAATCCCCTTGATAAGTTTTCATTATTTGTTCCCTTCTTGTCTCTCTCTCTTCATTCTCTTTTCAAAATGGCATCATAATACCGTGAGCTCACTTACTCAAATTCACAATTGAATTCATTTATATACTATGTTCATATGAATTTTCATGATTCATAAACCTTTAGAAATAATCATCATGAGTTAGCTTTGGCATATTCAAATATTTTGAAATTTTTAGTTTTTGATGAATCTCTTGGCAACTCATGTTTCTCTTTTTTCCACAGCATTTCATGAACATCGCAGACAACCGTGAACATTCTCAAGTAAATTCTTTGTAGTGAAAATATCCTCTTTTATATTTAACCACACACTGACTTTTACACAATTTCCTTTCATGTGCGGCATATTATACCTTCCTCAGCATTTCCTTTCCCATCCTTTCATGATGTAAAAATTCCTGACTTCCACAACCTTTTCTCTAACACTCGCATAACACTGTTAACACCCATGAACCATTATCATCACTTTTGGAGTACAAATGCTATCCAAAAAATATGATTAATGTCTATGGATCTTTATTGAGCTTTATCACCATCCACGGAACACTAGTAAAACCCATGAAGCATTATCAAAACTTTTAGAGTTCTACCAACACCCTCGGAAGACTACTAAAATCCACATAACACTATAACTTAGTTTTCTTCAGCATACAACATGAAAAATTCAAATAGTCCCACAATATGACATTAATGATAATATTTCCAACAGTTCATTCATGACAACCAACACTATTTCAACTACCAAAATTTAATGAAGTATGGTGTCATCCTGTGTAGCCTGGTGGCATGTGATTGAATTAAATTCCCCCATGTTATGTTAATTATATCTCTTCAGCTTGGCAGCCATGCTTATACTCCAAGTCAACATTGTAAGAAATCATGTTATATATGATTTTTCTACTAGATTTCAAGCATCAGTACTCTAGCACGACCATCATACTTTCCCTCTTCTCTTTCTCTCTCTTCCTCCATGAATTCTATAAATGTAAGTTCTCATATACATTGAAAAGGTCTTCTCCATATTCTTTCATCACACATGTTCGAGCTTCTGCCTTATGAACTCAAAAATTCATGCTTTAGACCTCTGTAACTCTTGTACAAGGATTTTGTTACCTCATCTCTGTTCGTAAACTATTAAGAATAAATTTATGTAAGTGTATATCCTTTATTTCCTTCAAATGTTTTGTTTTTTTTGTTAATATATTTTCCATCTTACGTGTTTTGCATTCTTTCCAGTTATTTTCATTAGAGTTGTGTTTATTTTTCACAATCATCATTTACAAATTGCTATCTATGTCTCTAAGAACCAAAGAAGTTCCACATTTTAGTTTAGTGCTTCACATTCCTTTTGTTTTCAATTTTCATCTCCTCCTAAAGTTGTCTCCTTGTAATTATTAGCTTAAGTTAGATAGTTTAGCATATAAATATGGTATAAGATTAATTACAGCGAATGCAGATGAAGAGAAACAACACCTTCATCTGGAAAAATATCATGATTTACACACACACTCATGTGCTAACAATGTTTCACTAAAATTTTTGAGCCGATTTTTAGCAAGGGTAGGAATTTTAGTGACAATACTTATGGAATGCCTGGTAGGACCAGTTGATGAGCTTTTATTTCATTGTTATTGAGTTTTTGTGTGTAACTTAGTAGTTTTAGCCTTCATAGGAATTTTGTCAACAAATATGGTAACTTCCAATTGCTAAATCTCCCAGTTTAAAGTAGTTATGTCCTCCCCATTGCATGAAGCGAGTGTAGAAAAGGCTAAACATATCCAGAGGTGAGCCATTCACCTACCTACAACTCTCCATGTGAAGTAGAAGAAGCGACATAATCCGCGAAGATCCACGTTACCTCCAAGAAATATAGTGTTCACCATATTGTATACCTTTCATGTGTTCTATTGACTTGGTTTGATTAGTTTATTATTGCATGTGGAGACATTGGACACTTGATTATGTTGATTTTTGTTAGATACTTCTATTTTTTAGCACCATGTTGATCTTATTACTCTAACACTTGATTGATCATGTTATAGACATTCTATGTGATTTAGATATGATGATATGGATGATTATGAGATGAGATGAATTTGGTGCTTGTATTAGATATATCATTGATTTTGATCATCATTTTTATATTGATGGATAGATACATGTGGTGTGATTATATTCAGTTGATACATAGTTGATTGATGATCATTATTATTTACATTGTTAGTTGATTTGATTTTAGATGAAGAAGGTATGAGGTTTACTTTGAGTGTGTAGGACTATAGGTTGTGCCACTAGGGGTAAGTGAATTGAAATGGGGGACCAAAAGGTAGTGGACACGTTTTTCATGAAATTAGAAAAAAAAAACTAAACTTCATCTAATAATTTGGCATGCATATGCTCAAAATTTGACAAAGTGATAAGAATAAGTAACTTTATAGAGCTCAGAATATAGTTTCTAAACTACCATTTTTTTTAAATGGTGAATATTAAGAGGGTCAAATGTGGTGTGCACATAGATTATGTCTATTTTTGTGTCAAAAAGATAAGAACCTATTGTGTGTGTGCCCCCCCATTTTTCGAGTTCTATAAATTCTTTTTCAAATCCCTTTGGTAGAAAGTTAGTTAATATCACATACAAGGTCCCACTAATTTTTTCATATTTTGTAGATGAATTTACATTTTTTAAAATTAATTTTCAAAATGCACACATCTGAAAAATGAAATATTTGTGTGTACACCCCCATAACTTTGAGAAAAAAGTCATTTTTTGTTCTTGCTTTTTTAATGCGTGTAGAGTGAAGTTTAGAAGATGTTTTTAAAAAAAAAATTGGATGAAAAAATCATAAATTGTGCACCAAAATGTATGCATAGGTTTTGGAAATAAAATAAGGCACTAGTAAATGAAATTATGGATGAAAGCATTAAACTAATCAGATTTTAGAAAGAAGTATACCGTCACCAAGGTAAAACAGATGTTGACATCATAGTATAATTTTTTTGGAATGTTATGTTATAACACATGAGATATCAGAGTGTACATGTTAGATTTTGATGGTTCTTTGTAAAACATGGATTTATTCATGGATTACATAGTCCAAACCTTAGGTTTGGCTATCCAAGGAAAATCCAAACCTATGGATTGGGAATTTCAAACCCAAAGAAGATGAAATGCGCTCATGTTATAACATAAGTGTGATATAACGTGAGTGTGTTATAATGCACTCATGTTCCTATTTACTAGGTGGTATATGTTCTTATATATTACTCCCATAAGCACATAGAAAATAAGCACGTGAGCTCATTATAACGTGCTCACGTTATACGATTGTTAATTACCAATCCTAGAAACTCATTACACACTTGCGATTTCCCAAAATACACTCGTGTTTCACTTCAAATTGAAAATGTGTCCACTTTTTCATCCCCCATCTCCATGCACTTGCCCTAGGAGAACATGAGACTCAATTGTAGAACTACCCAGATGCTTTATCTGCCAAGTCCAAACCCACCCTCATCTTGTTGTTTCCTTGTCATTATTTGTATATTTTGTTTATGGTATGGTCACCCTATTTGTATGTGTTGGTCCCATTTTTAATCTTTCACCTTTGTTCACCTTATAATTTGATTTTGTTATTAACCCTGTTATTTGGTATTGTATATTGTTTGATGGTCATTTGGCCATGTTTTTGGTTAGTGGGTGTTTTGTTAGTGCTAAGCATGTTTAGTGGTATCTAATGCTCACCTGAATTTGTTTTGTGGGAACCACCAAACACCTTGGATACTTAACTTTTTATCAAATCTTGGATTTGAGTAAAAAGTGTCAATTTGGACACTCAGATAGAAAATATGGAGTCCCTATTACCTTAAAAATACCCTTTACAACTAACCTGTGGATGCAAGGAATTTTTGTGAACTCAAAAATATTTTCCCCTTACAAAATTACTCTCAAGTCACTATTATCACCAAATTACAACACCCTCTAATATTCCATAAACTATGAATGAGTAATAAGTGTAACTGGGTAACATGGGACTGTCTCAAGGTGTGGGACCCCTACAATTGAGACAAACATCCAAATAAGGTTGGTTCCTCCACATATTCTTAATTCTAAAACTAATCCTAAAAAGGAAAATGTAACTATTTTAACACTAACCTACAATTCCAAGGGACCAGGGAAGAGGGAGATAAATAAAATCAAATTCCTAAACTAAGGGAGGCGATAACACCAAGAACAAATGGAATGGATATATTCTAAGTGAGTGAAAATGGAGAGCGTACAGAGTATGAGAGGGCAGGAAAAAGTGCCACTGTCTGAAACAACATTTAAATGTCCATTTTCTTGGGGCACAAAAAGTTTGGGTCCTGCAAAGAGATATAAACATACAAAATATACTTTCTAATATAATATAAATCAATAAATGCAATACAACTCGAGTTAGGTCAGTAAAATCCAAAAAACAAAATTTTTGTTGCTCACAAGGATGCACAATCTATTAAAGAGTAGATACAACGAAAAAATATTTTACAAAATGCCCAAATTTGAGGGCTACAGCTCACAAAAGTGCTAGAACAATTTTCTACAGAGTTCCTTTACATTACAAAATGTCTCCCTTGAAAAATAAGGAAAATTTTAAAATATATAGAGAAAATAACCTAGGAATTGCTTCACCAACCAAAAGACTTCATTAAATAGGTATGGGAGGACATTTACGTTAGTACTTTGATTACATGTGTAGTCATGGGTGACATTCCTCATTAAAGTAGTGGTTGAACAAACATTTTACTACTTCCATTAATATATGGTTTGTTTCTGCACACATCCGATAACATGTAATTTTACTCCCAGATGGTATCATTTTCTTCCCTCATGATGTGTTTCATAATTATTGCTAGTGTCAGTTGGGATCATAGTTTTCTCATGTCATTCAGTCAAGTTTCTTTATATTATATCTTGTTGTCAACCAATTGTATAATATGCAACTGACCAGTAGCAAGTTTCACTTCTACCAATGCCTTACTTCATCATGGCATGAACATTTCCCTTCCACTACCATCCAGTAGCCTAAAATTCACTCTCGACTGGTAGGATCTGTACAAATTCTACCAGCACCCTTGTTGTCACCTGAATGGTTCTCTAGTTCCATCTCTATGCTACTAACCGGTAGCATAAAAAATACTACCACATGGTATCATTTAATATGCTATCAGTGTGCTCTACATCTGCATCTCTCCATTGGTCCGTAGATTTCCTATTATCAAACCTTGTGAATGGTCAGTAGTATCTATACATATTACCGATCAGTAGCATTTTAAGTGATACCAGCTAGTAGTATCCTTCATGTGACCTTCCTTCTCCTGCAATCAACCAATAACATAAAATTCTACCGGCCATTATCATCTACACTTACTACCAATCATCAGCATCTATCGATGCTATCAGCGGGTACTAAATCCCACAATCTTCACAACTTGTTGATCTTACACTAGTTCAAGAAATATCCTGACTCACCCAGCTCACTAAAAACATCTCACCCATTAAAACCAACTCAATTGATCCAACCCATTAGAACCGTATAAATTTCAAGGCATACATCAATTATTTGCCAATACCCATATCTGTTAAGCTATCTATTTTGAAGGGGGTACAAAAATGGATAACAATTGGCAACTTATGGGATGATCTTCCTGCTACATCTAAAAGACCAGTGACCCTGGAGAATCCATTTTTAATGGAGTCATTATAGAAACTGAAATTGATCTAACACTTGAAAATTCATCCCCCAAACTTCTGAAACACTATTTGGACCTAACGTTGCTTTTAAAACTTGGGTTAGAGACTAATTGTTCCATCATAAGACCCTTCCTGAAACTAAAAACTGCAACAAAAATAAGGCACAACTATGTACAAAAAAATCATACACATCCCAAATGAATGTGCAGAGTGTGCACAAGAACTTATCATAAAAGAAACCCTATATTACAACAGAGCAATGTGCTACAAGCACTTGGAGGAATTAGAAATCCTAAACTAATACATACAAAGATCAGAATTTATTTTAATAACAATTCTTAAGATGTATTTCATCGATTGGAATCCATAGCTCTTCTCCATCTAACTTTGGTAATTGTAAATCATTTTTACTCTTACACCCCATGATCATGTAGGGACCACTACATATAGCATAAAATTTGGAGTCTCTTCTTGGTTTGTCCCTATCAGCATCCCACTTCAAGACTGAATCTCCCTCTTAGAAGATCTTAGATTTTTCTCTTTTATCAAATCTCATCTTAATATGAGTCTGGTCTTTCTCCATTGCTTACATAGCTTGATTTCAAAGTTCCTCAAGCTCCATGAGATCTGCATACCTCACTTGCATGGCCTCAAATTCTAACAATTCCAACTACTTGATAAGTTCAAATGTTAGTAACTCTAGGGATATTGGCAGCCTTGCTTCCCTTCCATAAACCAACCTATATGGAAAGATACTATTTTACCTCTTGGGTGTGATGCTATCAGCCCATAAGGCTGATTTCAAATTGGTGTGCCATGTTCTCTAGTTCTCATCAAGAGTCTGCTTTATGATTTTCAAAATATTTTTGTTGGTGGACTCAGCATGCCCGTTACCCTAAGGTTAATAATTAAAGGAAGTGCTCAAATAGATTCCATTTTTCACTACCCATTCAGATATTTTTTTCTTGAGAAAAGATAAGGCATTATCTGATATTATAGTTGAAGGGACTCCAGATATAGTCACAATGCCTTCATAAAAGTCTAGGATACTAGCTTCATTTGCTTATTTGAGTGAAATTGTCTCTATCCACTTGGTGAAGTAATATGTGGCTGTGAGGATCCATTTATGGCCCAATATAGAGTTTGGATTAACCACTCTAATAAAATCCATCCCCTATTACACGAATGGTTTTTCAATTGAGATAGGGTGGAGTGGAAGGATTGTTATCTTTTCTTTACCCATAAATAATTCACACTTCTTGCATTTCTTAATCCATGCATGATATTCGTTAAAGAGGTTAGGCCAATAATACCCTTCCTTCATATTCCTAAGATTTGGCACCCTTGGGGGAAAATGACCACCTATTTCTTCATCATGGAATTCATGTAACATTTTCTCTATATGATATGTCTTGATGCACCTTAAGAGGACACCATTGACATCTTTCTTGAATAAAACATCATCAACCAGCACAAATGGAATACAATGAAACCAAAAATATTGTCATTTTTCTTTGCTAAATCCTAGAGGGATTAGACTTATTTGAAGGAAATGGATCATGTTTTGGTACCAGCAAGGAGTGGGCATACTGTCTGCTCCTTGTTCTTGATCATCTTATAACACTAAAACAACTTCTTCCTCTTTATATTTATTTACATGCTCATCTGAAACTAGATGCTCACAAATACCTTTACCACTCAAAAAATTGGTCACCCTAATATAAATGTCATATTCCATGACCCAGGTAATCCAACCTACCCTTTTTTCAATCAATTCCTTTTTTGAGATAAAATCCTTGACTTCGGCATGAGACACTGGCAACCGAATCTTTTTTTTTGAAACCAAGTGTCTAAACTTCTTAAAACTCCTTATAATAGTGAGGACATGCTTTTCAATGAAATATTACCTCATCTCATAGTATTCCAAGATTTTACTGATGAAAGCAATGGGCTTCTCGGATACTTCCCTTTTCAGCTGCACCAAGATGGTAGAGATTGTGTTAAAATGACCAAAGGCGTAGATAATTAATTCCTTGGAGAAATATGTATTGATGAGAGTTGGATCCTTTATAATGTAATGTTTTATAGCTTAAAATATCTCTTTCCCTTTAGCAGTCCACTTGAAAGCCTTGATTTTCTTTAACATCAATGTCAATGGTTTGAAAAGATTAGAAAAATTTGGAACAAATCTTCTAGCAAATTTAATTCTCCCTAAGAAACTTTGGATATACTTCTTATGACTAGGAAAAGGTAGTGCCATAATGATACTAACCCTCTCATGATCAATGGTTAATCCATCGTTAGAAATAATATGGCCTAGGATTTTACCTTCATGAGCCAAGAAAAGACATTTCTTTTGGTTAAGAGAAACTCCAAACTACCTGCACCTTTTAAAGACTTACATGAGATGAAGGAGGTGATAAGTTACATCCATAGATAACTATGTGATGTCATCAAGGTACACAAGGGATTTTTTATTAATCCTTGGAATGCCATATCCATGGCACTTTGGAACATTTCTCCAACATTTGATAGATTGGATGGAATCTTCTTATAAGAATATGTTCCCCACTTTGTGATGAAATTTGTCTTAAACTAGTCCTCCTCTTTCACCATGATTTGGTTGTATCCTAAATATCCATCAAGAAGAGAGAACCTTCCCGAACCTTCAAACATTTGTAGGTTTTTTTCCATTGTGGGGGGTGGGTAATGATCCTTCAATAAATCCTTGTTCAAGTCCCTAAAGTCCACACATAGCCTGATCTCTGCATTCTTCTTCCAGACTAGAATTAGATTAGCC